>CM060594.1:29023195-30355283 GCA_030578255.1 Tiaroga cobitis | reverse complement strand
ATATAAATGAAGAAAAAACACCCTTACTGGGTGAAATGAGCCCTGAGACAGGAAGTTTAAGGGAAAATGGTATTTAGGTCATGGTGACATTACTGGGGTAAAGACAGACAAGCAATGAATAACGGATCACAATGAAAGGTGTATCCGTGGCCTCTTTAATAAAAAAAGACAAAAGGTGTGTGTGAGAGAGTGTGAGTATATGGAGTGGAGTACTCTTGGAAGGGCATTTCCTCTGTTTGGAAGGACACAGAGGGATTTGACTGCTGGCACCTGGAACCACTAAAGGAGAAAAGAGGACAGGTCTACACACAGCCACTGGAGTTTTACTGAACACTGATGCATACTGTAAAAGTGATTAAAACTAATCTTTAAAGTCAATATGAAATCAGTAATGACCTATTTTTTTAGCATAAAGAGACACTGGTTAATGAGTGATGGCCGACAGTCAAATAGCTTTTTAGGCATTGTTTTTGGCTGCTGTTATAGGCAAAATATTATTTTTAAAGGCCAATTCACACCACATTGACACTCGCAGACCAATGTCGACAGTCATCATATTACAGCATGTCACTTCTCAGACATTCTAACACTGATTCAGCATGTTCAATCAGCAAAAATCATGTCCAACAGATGCTAACAGACTCAAACAGATGTAACGCACTGATCTGTGGTGTGGTAATTTTATGCCACTAGAAAAGGATAGCTCATCCAAAAATTCAAGTTCAGTCATTCTTTACTGACCCCGGTGCTGCTTTAATGTTGTACGGCCTTCTTTCTTTTACGGACCACAAAAGGAGAAAATTAAAAGTTGATTGTGTTCATCCATATAATGGATAAAAAAGTGACAAAATGATCACAAAATGATCCAACACGACTCATGCCATATTTTCCTAGTGTTCCGAGGGCATACGATAGGGATTAGTGAAAAACAGGGAAATATTATTATTCAGCAAAAATCCTGATCTTGGCCATTGATCATTATACGGACAAGTGCAAGAGGGACAGTTCAATTCAGTTCAGATGTTCTTTTATACAGTGTTGAATGTAATAAAAATTATGGCAATAAATAAATACAAAATTCATATTTAATGTATCAGGATACATGATCTTGACATTCACCCCTTATGTTCTGATCAAAAAGCATCCTCAAAAGTGATTTAATTTTGGTATGTACCATAATAAAAAAAAGCCCACTGGACAAAAAGCATCTACTGTAGTTTTCCTCTTTCAGCCTGAAGTCGAAAGCAAAATGGTTTTGTGAATGTGGCAAATATGTCAATATAAATTCTGGACAAAAATGTGCTAGGTAAGCAGTGCAATGTGCCAAAAATGAACAAATAAACAAAAATTATGTACAATAGATCCAATTCTAACCCCTTTCAGCAAACATGCACTGAAAAGTAACAACCAGTTGCATTCAAAGGCAGGAAACCTTCCTGTTAGAGATCTTGTGATGGAGGACCACACTACATCAAGATCTATTCCATCCTGCATTTTATCCAGAACACACAACGTTGAGTGTTTCTTTTTGCAACAGGGGCCTCTGCGAAAGCCACCAGTGTCTCATTTGCATGGCCAGCAGCCTTAGGACACAGCTCCCTCCATGGAAGGGGTAATGACAGCATTTTAATTTGCTTCTATTTTAGCAGGAAAAAAAAAATAGCTGGGAGGCTAATTGTGTGCACACTGCGTTGAGTTTAGGCTCAGTGGAGGTCTGTGTGCCCTCTGCAGGAAACATTCACCTCATCTCACACCGCCATGAGCACTGCGATGAAACTGCATTTCCAGATCATGGAACACGCTAACGCAGGAACATGGAAAGAGATGTTATTCAGCATTCAATCAGACAAGTATCCATCCCAAACACATACCAAGATACAGAATCTAGAATAATTCATGTCAGGATCTACTGTTCCGAAATACATGGGGTCAATCAATATTGGTTTGCCCACATTAGACTCCCATATAAGCCCAACTCAGCAGAAAGCTCTGTAGATTCTTAACTATTTTTATAATTTAATCATTTGGCAAATTTGCTTTACAAATGTGGTACTCCGTTTAACACTATTAAAACATTTAAACAATTACTAAAACTAAACCCTAATTAATATTACAAAAACAATTACTAAAACTGAAAATAAAAAATATATTAAAAAGAATGTAAACAATAGTAAAAACACTGCTGCAAAATACAACAAAAACGTGTAATTTAGATAATTAGACTAATATAAATAGACAGGAACAAAAAAAAACATCCAAGCTTAAAGAAAAAGTGAGAAATATAGACTCTACACTTTATTATTAGAGTTCTTATTTCAAAAAGCGACAAAATGTCACCCTCACAGGGGGTCAGAGAGAGAGAGAGAGAGAGAGAGAGAGAGAGAGAGAGAGAGAGAGAGAGAGAGAGAGAGAGAGAGAGAGAGAGAGAGAGAGAGAGAGAGAGATGAGAGAGAGAGAGAGAGAGAGAGAGAGAGAGAGAGAGACTTTCACACAGCATAGAGCCAAGAATGACTGCATTCTCTTCGTTTCAGTCAGGTCTCTCTCTGTCTCTCTATCCAGTCACTTAGCAACAAAACTCGCAACTTGGAAAACCCTGCAAGCTCCTCATACAGTGAACACTGAGCCAGTGGATGAACAGACAAACAAAAGCAAGAAAAAGAAATAGTGGGGGGGGGGGGAGGAACGAATGAACAAAATAGGCACTTAAAATGGTGAGTTCATTCACACCAGAGAGAAGTTCTGACTAAAACTCCCAGACTGTGGATTTAAGAAAGTACAAGGAACACATGAGGGATAGGAACACAAAAAGATTTAGTTATTCACAGAAAAGCTCTCAGACAAAATGAGAATGAAAAAAGGAGGGAGTTTAACCGAAAGATTGGAAGACAGCAGACAGAACGACCACAGATTGAAGCAGATATCGGACTGAACTGCAGAGAGCACACTGGGATCCACATGTTCACTCTTACAAACAGTAAAACAAAAGCAATAAACTCAACTCTGTTCTGCTTCCTCACTAAAGCTCTACAAAAATGTCCGACAAAGTTCAGAACTTACAGAAAAAACTACAAATTGTACAGTGAAAACCTGACTGATTAACTTACAATATAAAGTTATGAATAGTCAATTATGAATTAATTTACTGTAAACTACTATCAAATGTCTTTTTTTTTTACCATACTTAGTGTCACAATTGTATTTTCTTACATATCAAATACAATTATAATTGATATAAATTTAGTTTTTCCAGTTTTGTTATCAGTAAATGTTACGGTGGTTTGCATTACTTTGTGTTATTTATTTAATGTTTATTGCATTAGTATGTGATACCCTGATGAAGTTTTGCACTATGTGCATTATTATAGTATTACAGTATTTTTTTATGGTAAATTTCTGGCAACCACAACAACTACCTATTTTTACAGTGAACCAATATATTTCCATACTAAAATTCCCCCATTCGGTTTTATGCATATGACAAAGTATTAGTTCAGCCAAAAATGAAAATTCTGCCTTTATTTGCTTACTCTAATACCATTCCAAACCTGTACAACTTTGAATAGGAACTTTGAATCATGTACCAGGACATTCTTCAGAAATCGCCTATACTGTCGAGTACATGAGAATGAGTAAATAAATGTCAGAAGTTGTGTTTTGGGCTTAACTAATACTTAAAAAAAAACAGAACGTTTAACGTGCAGAAATACTGCAGTATCACAGATCAGCCTGTTCAGAAAACTTTTCAATATTTGTTTTTAGAATGACCTTTTACTTCATAAAATTCGACTCTACCCAAAAATCTTGCAGAGGACTGGAATCAATTTCGACAGCTGCATTTATTAGTCTAAAAATAACAACGCGCCTTTACAAAAGACTTTGTAAGACCTTGCTGGAGAAAAGATGAGATATCATATATTGGAATCAAATTTATACAAACAGAGACAAATCTCATGAACTCAGTTCCAGCATATTAATACTTAAAATCACGACAGCAGAACAAACAGAGCAAAAATCTGAAAATCCCATGCCTGCCGTGCTTCAAATATGTATGAATGTCCGCATTCGGTTGAAACAAGAGGCCACTGGCAGAGTTTATGACGTGTTGCAGTTTGAGCATGTGTGTGGTGAGGAGAAATCTCTAATGTGACTCTACCACAGCAGCTTCTCCCAGAGGAGCTCACCCGCCCAGAGTGTGTCCTGCCTGTCAAACACACCATTAATTATTCAGCGAGAGAGAGAGAGAGATTGTGGGCTACACTGATCAGCAACACAGAACAAATGAGAGAGAGAGTGAGAGATGGAAACAGAGATAATCTTAAGTAATGATGTTGGGATGTGTGGCTTATGTAATGGCAGAACTCCATGTTGCTGCTCGCCCGTGCAAAACTTGCCAACACTATGTGGGTTGAATGGGTGGTTGCCAGAGTGTTGCTTTGCGGTTGCTTACAGGCACAAGTCAAAGGGGTCCACATCAACGCCTCTTTTTTGGGTAGAGTTGCACCAGCCGTTTTTCAAGCCTTAATAAAATTAGGATGAGAAGTTTTCACTAAGGGCCAAATTATTTCCAAAGTACTGAACAAATGGTGCAAAGCAAGAAGGTTGTAAGCTCTGTATAATGCATATTCACACATGTTTATCTTTATTGATTCAGTAAGCAACCTTCAAATTTGTAAACCAAAGTAGTGTGCATTTCAGTTTATCTTGTTAGTTAAAACTTTCAAATATTAACAATTAAAATATAAACAGAACTGTTAAATAGATATTGTAAACTAATAAAGACGGAGAATGGGAGAGTTGTGCGCAGACAAATCGGCCAAATAGAAAAACTTCTCGGTCGATTATTAAAGAGACCAAATATTGGCCGACCACTAACATGCATCCACAACAAACCAGACATAAAACACTCAAGTGGTAAAGATAGTAAGCAAACTCACAAACGATGTGCGATGTATGTGCGAGACAAAATACACTGTGAAATACTCAGACACTACGGGTGTGTGTAAGATGTAGAGATTTTGAACAAAAAGGTCATTTGTTGAGTTTGGACTATCTGTGAGAGGCAGCTGGGGTGGCACACATGAGGATGAGTCATGACTGTGTCCGAGCAGCTCTCTCTCTCTCTCTCTCTCTCTCTCTCTCTCCAAGCTGCCATGCTTGAGTTTCTGCATGTGCTGCCATCAACAGTCTTCGTTTCCCTCACTTAACCACATGAACGCACACACATACACAATCGCCTCTGCCCTCCACTAAGACCAGAAATGAGACGGAGGAAGAGAAAGATAAACAAGATCTATTATCTCTCATGCGGACAAAGTGTATCCATATTAGTGTGTGTTCCTCAGCGCACAGAAACAGGCTACACACAGCGTGACACACTAAAGCACTCAGCACATAAGAGCACAGTCCTGAGCCTCTGATTGGCCTAGTATTTTTTACAGTGCCCAATCACTGATCATGTGTTAAAAACAAACCGTAATCCATTACAATGAAATCTATTCAAATATGTAGCGGGCACACAGAGAAAGGAACAGGATGAATGCTAAACCAAAAGATTTGATTATTCATAAATCAATATGTCTGGCATCCATAACAAAACAGCTTCACATTACATAACACTTTATTTAAAAACAAAAGAATAAAACCAATGAAATATGCATAACTATATTCTGGGGCATAAAGAGTACAGTAAAATTTGTAGTAGTTAACACTGACACCATTGCACAATATAGCCTACATACTGTCATACTACTATCAGCCCTACAAAGTCTGTCGAGTCATGTTGGGCTCACAGGTCAGGTAACAGGACACTATTTGTGCCTTATTTGCTGACTTAAAAAAATTAATATATACAAATTTGATCAATCTATTTATTAATTTGACTATCACAGCACAGACATTCACAGATGCGTTCGCTCTCTCTGTAGCAGCTTGCTGTGTGTGCTTTAGGAAATCCAAAGCCTACAGTCTTAATTCCACTTGGTGGAAACCTCAAAAGCAGGAGGTGTGTGTGGAAGAAACATGCAGCCTCTCATGCCAGTTTAATTACGTGCTTCAGATCATGAGAGATTAGACCCAGATTGAGAGGAACAACTTATGGGATGCAGCAAAAAGTGGGCAATACAAACAACGGCCTTCCACGGGACAAACAAATGCATTATGGAGAACGGGACAAAAAAGAAAAGAAAAGAAGTGACGAGCACGTATGTTTTTTGCACTGCGCAGATTAGTCAATTTTGTTATTTGGATAAAAGGTCGATTTTTTTATTACTTGGCAACCAAACAATTCATTAAGGAATTCAAACTAATTTCTTTTTTTCAGGACTGATGAAATTTGACTCTTGATGAAAGCATCTATTTTATACTTTCATGTTGTTGCATAATTCATACTTTGTGTGAACAAAAAAAAAAGAGAAATATTGCTATACTATATAAAAAAATATATAGAGAATGCATTTGCCAAAAAAAAAAGTTATTTTAAGCCAATCACATATTTCAGAAAAATTTAAAATTTATTCCCCATATAAACTAAAAATTACTTGAAAGATTTATATTCGCTGTAAAAAAAATGCTATTTATGAAACTTAAAAATACTTATCCAAAAATGGAAAGGTCATGGAATATGCATTTTTCTATATTTACTCATAAATGTGGATATATACAAACAAATCTTAAATTTAATATTATAAACCTTTTATAATGATTCACTGTAGAAATTGTTATTTGAGTGGGAATTTTCTTTAAGAAATTTTAAAACGCGTCCAGAATCAGAAAAAGTCATGGAAATTTATATTGTGAATGTTCTTATGAAAACTTTTCTCTTAATAATAAATGTATAGCAGCCATATAAACTGCAATTAGCCATTTTTGGAAGATTGTCTAAATGAACAAATGAAAAACAGTTTCTAGCTCATGAGATATTTCTAAGCTGAGGAAAACTAGAAAAACTTTAAATTCATTTATATTTAAATTCTAACCCTAACTTCCAAAAAACAATTATTTTTTCTATGAGCCCGGAAACATGTAATCTTAAAACATGAAAGTATGCGTCTACTGTCCATTAAAATTGACTGGCGGTCTGACACATACATGACGTGTCAACACACTTCACACTTTAAGTGGATCACGGCCCACTCTTTTCCTCAAGAACTTCCATTTCCTATAACAGGGAAGGCTTAGTTTCACTGTGGGTGACAGAGTTCATTAGGACTCCATCTTTTTTATTTTTCCTACTTCCTGGCTCTTTTGTAATTTTCAGCAGAAGGTCCCTGTGTCCAGTCTCTCTGTAAAGTGCAGGTTAAAGTTAGGCTCTTAAAAAAGCTCCTCATTAGGCCTGACTACATCGGCAACCTCATTCCCACAACATTAATGGAAACAGCACCGGCACAGCGTCAAGCACCCTGAGGAAAAGGTAAGAATAGTGTGCAGGCAAGTGATTTTCATCATTAAGTGTCTGAACCATCATATCTGTGGTTCTGGAAATGTAATTTCTGTGAACATTATTCATAAAGTAACCGAAACAGATAGCCATGATCTCTGAATAAAGCACAAAAACAGCAAGTTGGTCTCCAACATGTGTTTGAGTATCTCAAGTGAAGACAGCAGTAAGGAGACAGGCCAAGAAGAGAATGGACAGATAGTTGTCACAAAATGACCGGCGAGACCTGACATCACAGGCACTGTCAAATCAACTATAGAAATGGGAAGTCTAGAAACAGCTTGTGAAGACCAAAGCGACAGAAACAGACTGTAAATGACAGGAGGCCTTACCTCTCTCTGAAGAACCAGCTCTTTGGTGAACAGCATGGCTTCATCACTGTATGGTTCTGCCACCTGCATCCCACCTGGCATGTTTCGAGACCCTCGGGGACACTCAATACCTGCACACAAAAACACAGAGTGAGGGTGGGTTGTCTCTTTGCAGAGTGTTAGTAATGAATCAGTTGAAAATATTGATTTTAATCCATCATTTGTGCAACAAGCTAAAATATTTCCATAACTACCCCAA
Source organism: Tiaroga cobitis (assembly GCA_030578255.1). Lineage (NCBI taxonomy): Eukaryota > Metazoa > Chordata > Actinopteri > Cypriniformes > Leuciscidae > Tiaroga > Tiaroga cobitis. Next base: position 30,347,278 of record CM060594.1, on the reverse strand, counting down.
TAAGAAAATAAGGCCGATATATTAAATCAGATAAATAATGGATTATTCCCTTCAGCTGAGACACATCAGAAGCGCCATGATGGTTTTGAATGGCTAGAAATATGATTGGAATCATTTCAAAAAAGGAAAATACAACGTGGAGTGCAAGTCTGTCATATAGGCTACATAAAATTATAACGAGAACATCATTATAATTGTGTGCTGGGGACATGGCTTTTAATCAGGCTCTCAAATTATATAAAACTTGCTTTAGATTTATCAGCCAATATATAGGTTATCGGCTTTCAAATATAAAGAATTATCGGTATCGGACAAAATTTTCATATCGGTGCACCCCTAATGTAGATCATAAACCACAAGTAAATTTTTTTTTTTTTTTTTTAAATCAACACATGGCACCTCTCACTACCATGGTAAAATCAAACTATATGGTATTTTAGAATGGTTTTATGTTATTTAGTCTAAACGCATTTAGTAAATACAATTTCACAAAAACGGATATAGCTTACTAAAGATTACCAATTATATTTCATGTATAAAATATTTACACCTTTAATACATGTCTTCATTAAAAATCTAATAAAATTTGATAATGAATATCCCACATTTCTGCCACAATAACATGATTCCAGTAAGTGTTACTGCAGTAAAACCATGGTAAATGCAGGTAAATTTGTGAACTGAAAAGCCTTTAACAGGATCATTGCGGCTCAATGTTTCTCCTATTTCCCGCTCAATGTTTTTCCTGTTTTCCGCATCAGTGTTGCTGAGAATGTCAGCACATTATCGCATTATCCTAGTTTAAATCACAGAGAAATTAGTGGTTTGTATCAGAGAACTGCACCAAACTCAAACGCTTACTGGATCCGACAGTGCTGTTTAGTGGTCACGTGATCGAGACCGGTCAGTAAACATTCGTACTTTTGGGCCAAGCTGATAAATGGCCTGTGACATGCAGTTCAAACGAGTAGCGCTGTTTTTCGTTTCTCTTTTGCCACGTCTGTCATTTAATGCATCTCACACACAACACAAATGGAGAACTTATCAGATAGGCAAATTGGCAGTAGCACAAGTGAGAGTTATAACAAAATTTAGTCGCAAAGGAAAAAAGGTTGCAAAACGCCCTGTAGTACAAAAGGCTTGTTATGTTATAATAGAAAAATCCTCCCACATTCCCCAAAATAACTAAAAACACAAATACAAGCAGTCATTCGGCATTATCCAGCTCTGAGAAAGGAAAGGGGGAAAAAAACACTGAAACAACTCAATTATCTGGTAATTGTCAGTAAATGGACCCAAAATTAGCATTTAAATTGCTCCAGGCGTCCGATCTACTCGAAGGCAGAACACGATTTCTGACAATAACAGGAGTGTTTTCAGAGCTGGACGTTTGTGAACTGGTTGAAGAGCACTTGCATGAGAAACTAGCCTGAAAAACCTGTTAAGAACGAACCCATCTCCGACTCCATCTCAAGTGAGCAGAACGTTGGTGTTAAAAGAATCTTAATCACACCTTGACAAGCTCTTAATCAAATGGCATAATTTAATAACACAGGCCTACCAAGTATTGACCTCCCTGTTAAAGAAATAAGTTACATTAGTTATACAAAGATCTGCAAATAAACGTTATCTACAGAACGGCTGCATTCGGAAAATGAGACCTGCAATCAAAACGCAGCATTGGAAAGAGAAATATTTTAAATGCCATTTATAAAAAGTTCCAAGGTTATGATAAATAACCAATGAAAGGATCTGTGTGTATCAGCGATTTTCTCTTGAACAGACGTAATGACTTCTAAGTCAACGCCTCCTTGCGTGGCCTTGAAAAATGACGTTACACTGCAGGGCACGGGGCTTCAATACAGGCGCCGAACAAAACACAGCAGTTCAACCTGTTCAACCCTGACTTCAATTACATCAGAACCATCATACAATTGTTAGCCTTGCTGATTCAGAGATGTCACATGGCGCACACAGATGTCAGCTTCAAGAAACCGTTCAGAGGGCTTTTTGATTGGTCCGTGTTATAGACAATGAAAATATTTACTTTGACCAGAAAACTGCATTGACAACCCGCACAAAAAAGAACACATTTTTTGTTTTTATTTGTGTGGCTGTGCGTAAACCTGTTCCAGAATCAGTATTGCACCAATTAGACTGCCTGTGATCATTTACGTAGAATATGCATATGCTGTATATTGCTAATAGACTTATTTAGATGCTCAACTCAAAGAAATGGGGCATTTTTTTACTCCCATAGCCCTTGGATAGGACATCCTTATAACTTCAATGCAGTTCAGAGTGTGTTTGTTTCTGCTGAGATGTATAAACAAGCAGATGATCAGAAAACATCTCGGGATTCCTCAGCCACAATTACAGCTACCAAAATATTCAGTGACTTCTGTAAAGGAGACTGCAGCAGAGCTCCTGCAGAGAACTAACACGCTAGCTCACTCTCTCCTTTCTGGTGCTCAATATCACTGTTCTTCACAGGAGACATGGAATACTACAGGAACGGAAACGAGAGGTTTTGTATCCAAGTTACTAGTAGTTGTCAAAAGTAACGCTGCTCCAGTACCAGACTAATATTTAAAGAAACAATACCAGTCCGCATTGGAAGTGCAGAGAAACCTGTCTATTATTCTAAACATAGACTTATGTGGTTGCATTTATTTGATCAAAAGTATAGTGAAATATTATTACAATTTAAAATAACTTCTATTTTGAAACATTTTATTTTAAAATGTAATTTATTCCCGTGATGGCAAACCAAAATATTCTGCGGCCATTACTCCACTCTTTAGCGTCACATGATCCTCCAGAAATCATTCTAAAATGCCAATTTGGTTTCTTATTTTCAATGTTGAAAACAGCGGTGCTAATTTTTTATATAAAATATTTTTATATATTTTATATATATATATATGTTACTGGAGTCAATAAACCACCATTGCAAGCACGTTCACCATTGCAAGTTAGTTCATTCAAAGCTTCGGTTTCTGAGAAAGTGAGAAGTGAATGGTTATTATTTTGCTGTAACTCCGCTATCTGGTGTAACTTTTATATTGAATCCATTCAGAAGCTGTAGAAAACCATGCACAAATCACTGTCACTCTCTTTCCCAAAGATCGAGAGGTTTAATAAGATTTTCTGAAAGGCGATAGGCTAAACACAGCCTATCGCCAATCACACACGCAAAAACCCCAATAGCACCAGTATATCTCTAAAATAACTGCTGCAAATGACACATGGCGCAACAGCGTTTCTGCATCCAAGACCTGATTCTGACAGCTCCATGTTTTATGCAGGAAGAGACAACGACTTTCTGAGATGAAACTCTTGTCAGGCTCTCTCAAATACACACTCCTAGGTTATGAGTGTTTTGTCAAGGTGATATTTTCTGACAATTCCTCCTGATCTAATATACAGTAAAACATCAAATTACATCATAATTGTATCAGTCACACGCGCACAGCGAGTGGAACATCCAGAACATTCTGTTACAGAAGACACTGCTGGCTGCTCCCATGGAGGGAGAGATGGAAAATGAAGAGAGGACAAGAAGAGATTTAAAGAGGAAGGCTGAAGACAGGAACACCGTGTCTAATAACTTCAAGTGAAGTCGTAATAAAGGCCTGACAGTAGTAGGCAGCTGTCTGTGTGTGTCTGCAGAGGAGATTTTGACTGCAGGGGTTTTCTGCACCGAAGTGATTCACACTGAGAGTGGCACTAATTTTATTTATTGCAGCTGTGGCTTATGTTACTTTTGTTTATCTGGAATGGCAATTTCTTAAGATATGACCATAAATATTGTGTTATTTGGTTGCTGGGCTTTGAATTTCAGAGAGAGAGAGAGAGAGAGAGAGAGAGAGAGAGAGAGAGAGAGAGAGAGAGAGAGAGAGAGAGAGAGAGAGTGAGTAAGTGTTAAAAAATAAGAAATTGGGTAACACTTTACAAAGGTACATTAGTTAATGTATTAACTAACATGAACCATGAGCAATACATGTGTTACTGTATATGTTAATCTTTGTTAACGTTAGTTAATAAAAATACAGCTGTTCATTGTTTGTTAGTTCACAGTGCATTAACTAATGTTAACAAGTGCATTACCTAATGTTAACAAGATTAATTAAGTATTAGCAAACGCTGGAATTAACATGAACAAAGATGAATACATGCTGTATAAGTGCAGTTCACTATTAGTTCATGCTAACTAATGTAGTTAACTAATGTTAACTAATGAACCTTATTGTAAAGTGTTACTGAAATTGGTTTATTTCTTTTATTGAATATCATTAATAGCATTGTTTGTCATAAAATTATTATTTTTCCAGGTAAAAAAAAAAACTCTGAAATAATTTGAAATGATGTGAATAAGCCTTAAAAGAACACTCATGACTTTTCTCTCAAAGTTTTTGCACAAAAAAAATACATAGAACTTCTGCATAATATGCCAAAAGTTCTTCAAACAGAGCTGGGAGAGAGTTCAGACCGATGCCATGCAGCAGCAGCTGTACACCAAGCATAAACCACCACCAACGCGCGGAAATTTGGGATTCAGTCCAAAAATGTCCATTTTATGGATGTGTGAACTATGAGACTAAGAAAAAAACAGATGTAAGGGGTTAAAACAAAAAGACAAAACAACAATTAATAAACTTGCATCAAGAGTTCCCATACTTTTTGACTAATGAATTGTTCATGATTATTGGATAAGCATTTTTGTCATCAGTTTAGAGACCGTGATCACAGTAGATAATTTCTAACTAAGGAAATGTTTTAGACAAGAATATAAAATCTAAATAGCAATTATAGAAAAAAACACACAGATATTACTATTTGTATGTATGTATGTATGCATGCATGTATAATATATATATATATACACATACACACACACACACACACACTCACCTAAAGGATTATTAGGAACACCGGTTCAATTTCTCAATGCAATTATCTAATCAACCAATCACATGGCAGTTGCTTCAATGCATTTAGGGGTGTGGTCCTGGTCAAGACAATCTGCTGAACTCCAAACTGAATGTCAGAATGGGAAAGAAAGGAGAGTTAAGCAACTTTGAGCGTGGCATGGTTGTTGGTGCCAGATGGGCCGGTCTGAGTATTTCACAATCTGCTCAGTTACTGGGATTTTCACGCACAACCATTTCTAGGGTTTACAAAGAATGGTGTGAAAAGGGAAAAACATAGCTCTTTGACAGTATAGTGTATCCCCGTCACTACACTGGGGCGTTAGGACCCACACAGACCACAGGGTGAGCACCCCCTGCTGGCCTCACTAACACCTCTTCCAGCAGCAACCTGGTGTTCTCAGAAGGTCTCCCATCCAGGTACTAACCAGGCTCAGCCCTGCTTAGCTTCAGTGGGCAACCAGTCTTGGGCTACAGGGTGATATGGCTGCTGGCCATATCAGCAGCCATATCACCCTGTATGGCTGCTGGGTGTATGGCATACCGCAAACATGCATATGTTTGCGGTATGCATATGTTTGCATACCGCAAACATATGTGGTATGCGGCAGTCCTGTGGGTGAAAATGCCTTGTTGATGCTAGAGGTCAGAGGAGAATGGGCCGACTGATTCAAGCTGATAGGAGAGCAACTTTGACTGAAATAACCACTCGTTACAACCGAGGCATGCAGCAAAGCATTTGTGAAGCCACAACACGCACAACCTTGAGGCGGATGGGCTACAACAGCAGAAGACCCCACCGGGTACCACTCATCTCCACTACAAATAGGAAAAAGAGGCTACAATTTGCAAGAGCTCACCAAAATTGGACAGTTGAAGACTGGAAAAATGTTGCCTGGTCTGATGAGTCTCGATTTCTGTTGAGACATTCAGATGGTAGAGTCAGAATTTGGAGTAAACAGAATGAGAACATGGATCCATCATGCCTTGTTACCACTGTGCAGGCTGGTGGTGGTGGTGTAATGGTGTGGAGGATGTTTTCTTGGCACACTTTAGGCCCCTTAGTGCCAATTGGGCATCGTTTCTGACCATGTCCATCCCTTTATGGCCACCATGTATCCATCCTCTGATGGCTACTTCCAGCAGGATAATGCACCATGTCACAAAGCTCGAATCATTTCAAATTGGTTTCTTGAACATGACAATGAGTTCACTGTACTAAAATGGCCCCCACAGTCACCAGATCTCAACCCAATAGAGCATCTTTGGGATGTGGTGGAACGGGAGCTTAATGCCCTGGATGTGCATCCCACAAATCTCCATCAACTGCAAGATGCTATCCTATCAATATGGGCCAACATTTCTAAAGAATGCTTTCAGCACCTTGTTGAATCAATGCCACGTAGAATTAAGGCAGTTCTGAAGGTGAAAGGGGGTCAAACACAGTATTAGTATGGTGTTCCTAATAATCCTTTAGGTGAGTATATATATATATATATATATATAAATTAAGGAAATGTTGGAGTCCTTTCTCCATGATTGAAGCCAGCCAAGACCAGACTGTAAAAGCAGGAGCTTTTGCACTAAAGACAAAAGAAACCTAGAAAATGCAGCGCTCTGTAAAAGCACTTCGAGGCCTTCAACTGCACTACCACATAGAGAACAGCACATGTTAGTAATACAGAAAACATCGCACTACTTTTCCTCAAGAGAATCACCAACAAAGTGCAGCACTCAGACAAGACACTCTCTCGCCTGAAAACAGATGACACGCTCTTAGCGTAGCAATACCCTCTGTGATGTACAGAGTAATGCCCTCCTTCACTGCGGCTCCTTTACGACAGGGTCACACTTCATGACATTAACATCAATCCATTCGTGATCATCGCAGCCAAAACAATGTGACAGCACTAGAGCTTTGGGTGAAAATTGTTTGCATCCGAGAACTGTGAGTGAGTGAGAGAGAGAGTGAGAGAGTGAGAGAGTGAGAGAGTGAGAGAGTGAGAGAGTGAGTGAGTGAGTGAGTGAGTGAGAGAGAGAGAGAGAGAGAGAGAGAGAGAGAGAGAGAGAGAGAGAGATCCTATCTCTTCTAATAAAAATGTCTGGACTTATATAACCAAGCACAGTTTCGAGCTCGGAAACCAGTTTCTCACTATGCTCACCCACATGAGAAAGAGAGAGAGAAGGATTGTGAAGTCTCCCATTTGATCATGAAAATACTTAAAGCAGTTTTGAGTTGTGGTGAAATACAGAAACAGACAAATCAATTAAAAATGCACATTACCATGCAAAAGTTCAGGGTTGGTAAGATTTTTTTTTTTTATGTTTTTAATGAAAAAAAAAATCAAATCTTACAAACCCCACACTTGAAATGCAAATAAATATTCTAAGCCACAGAGTTGGAGGACAAAATGTAAGTTGACATGCACTTTTTTCACGTTGAATGGTATACTCGTATAAGGCTGTTTATGGTTGATGCACCAATTTAGCATTAATTATATATAAATACATTAAGGTACCAAAGCAAAATTTTGGCACTGAAAAACTCCAATCCTTATCCTTGCAATCACTAGGCATTTGCTTTGGCATGAGAAATGTCTCTCAATAATCTTAACTAAAAGCTAATGGTGAATAATAATAATAATAATAGCAATAAAAAAGGAAACCTTTGATATGTCCCGGCCCAACTGCCTGAACAGAAAATACGTCAGTGGATGAAAGAAAACTAAATTCAAACAACTTAATAGGGTCTCCTCTCTTCTCTAAAAGCTCCTTGATAAAAGCACCTTTCTTCTACATATATGTTCTACCTCTGCTTGAGGAATTAGCAGAGCACAACCACAGAGCTCTCCATTTATGAAAAGATGCAGGACTGAGGCCAACCAAGGCCAGGCCTTAAAAGTAGGAGCTTTGTCACCAAAGACAAAGGAAACCCAGATAATGCAGTGCTGATGCATTTGATGACAATAAACAAGAAGAAATGGAACTGAAAACACAAGATGGCGCCTGTGTTTTCACACAAGTGTGAAAGGCACAGGAACAGTTTCTTCCCACAGGCTATTTCCCTCTTGAACAGTTAAGTACACGTGCAATTCCCCACTTTTTATCCTTGCAATATCCTTGCAAATTCATTTGGTCCCATCTATTCATGTTATTTGCAATACTGTTAATATGTCCATTGTCTGCAAATTAGGGGTGTAACAATATATCGTGCCACAATATATCGCAATACAAAAATGCAACAATACGTATCGTGGATAGTGACAATATGTATCGTGGATAGGTCCCCCCCAAAAAAATTTACTTTATGAGAAAATGATTCAAGTTTTCAGAGTTTTAGTGTCAGTACTACATTAAACTACTATATATAATGTTGATTATAATGTATAATAATGCAATGGGGGAATATTTGTGGGTCCTGATAATAGCAAATGTTACCTGATCAGTAAAAAGTGTCCAACATTATTTTAAATATATCTAGTCAGTGAAAAAGTGCAAGAATATTCTAAAATAGTTCTGTATTTTCAGCTTCAGAATCATGAATATTTTTATTCTGGTGTCACCATTGTCCTTGGGTTAAAAGCAAGTTCAAGCCCATTCATTTACACACACACAGTGTAATATCAAAGTTAGCATTTTAATCAACAGTACATTTTTTTGTTAACATTTATCATATGTCTTAGAGTATCGCAATAATATCGCATCGTGAGTTCAGTATCGTGATATGTATCGAATCATGACATGAGGGTATCGTTACACCCCTACTGCAAATGTTTATTCAGACCTATGTCTCTATACATTTAAAATATTTTTTTATTGTTAAATGCTATGCGTCTTATATTTACATGTGAAGAAGACTGGAAGCCTAAATACCCAAGGTAAATTCCTTGACTGAGCAAGCACACTCTGATTCTAATAAAAGGGTTGCGTTCCAGACTAGAACTTGAATACCCTGAAAGAGCACCATAGCTCAATAAGTTCAGGATATATGGTGTTTAATATGAGAGACCGATTTCTCATAATTAAAGCATAAAACACCACCATGTATCCAACTTGCAAGTACACACACACGACCGTGGATTGGCCTGCTCCAGAGAGAAGCTGAGCTTTGAGCAGCTCATCAAAGTTGCATCAGGAGCAGAGACGCCCTGAAGAGGGAAGAGCCCTCCTGCCGATGCCCCATCTCACATACACCTCTGTTGAAACACACCCCTTTGATGTCTCCTTCAAGCCTCTCCTCCCTCTTTCTTTTTCATGTGAAGACAGCCGTCTTCCCTCTTTCACGCTTTCTCTTGCTCTATAGGCAGGAAGGAAGGACGCTGTTGTGGACTCTGTTCTAAAATCAAACAAGTGAACTTTCTTTCTGATCGGTGCTCAGGAGGGCAAACAGAGGAGGGAGCGCACCTCAGGAGTCAGGACACAGAGATGAGACACACACTTCGAAAACAGCAGTCACAATGCAAAGTAATGCAAAATCCCAAAAAGTATTTGAACACTTGAAGCCAACATTAATGCATGAATTTGAATTAAAAATGTATCAAAAATACAGTGAAAATGGTAATATATTTTAAACTAATTTATTCCTGTGATGGAAAGCTGAATTTTCAGCATCATTACTCCAGTCTTCAGTGTCACATGATCCTTTAGAAATCATTCTAATATGCTGATTTGGTGCTAAAGAAAAAAATGTATTGTCATAAATGTTGAAAACAGTCATCCTGCTAAATTTTATTTTTAAATGCATTTTTTTATATAGAAAGATTATAAAAGAACAGAATTTATTTGAAATATAAATCTTATTTGTATTTGAATTCTATCTTCAATCCACCCATATTATTGTTAATGCGAATCAAAACAAACTAAACATTTTCTTGGCTCAAAAACAAATTGTTTTTGAATAAAATTATGGTTTATGATGCAATAAAAAAAGCAACAAAAAAAACCCTTCTGAAGTCATTAAACAAAAATGCCACTAGAAAACACTAGATTATACTGAGAAATTGAATGTTAAACAATTTAAATTATACCATTAACTTTGGTAGCCCTATTTTTTTTTAAATAACTAGAAAACTAAGACAAAAAAAAAAAAAACAAGTTGACTAACCAACTAAAAACTAACCAACTAAATTGAAAATAAAATAGAAACAAAAACTAAAAACATTTAAAATCATAACCCTGACACTAAAAACAGAGACCAGTTTATAGAAATAAAGTAAGCTTTAGCATCATCTGGTCACGGATGCAGTTTGGTTTGATAATGGGTTTCTAATGCAACAAAATTCATGAATTTTATGTGTGAATAAAGAGTCCAGATGCTTTTTGGGTCACTTTAAATTCAACCAAAGTCCACAACATCCAGTTCACCTTTTTTTTTTTAAATCCAAACAAAGCTCTTTAGTCAATAAGAACACAAGCTGCAGCCAAGGGAGTGTTTTAAAATGCCTTCCTTTGGAGAAGGTTAATGACCCTAGACTGAAGAGGAGGGCTTCTTTATTATAGCCAGAGATGTATTGCTATGGGTTTGACAGTACTCAATTTCAAGAGATGAACAAACATTTTTCTTAAAAAATAAAATAAAATAAAATAAATAAATAAAAAACTGAACAAAACCAATGTTTCCACTCGTTTAAAAGGTAATATTCTAAAAAATTCCCCCCTTAAAGATTTCTTGGACAGTCCTAATTCCGTTTTTGACATGACCTCAATGTTAATCAACACTTTTGGTATTTAATCTTTATAAAACTTATTTGTAGCCCATTTTCAATGAATCTTTCTAATAAGTTTTTGAGTCTCACTGTTTTCTTATAGTACAATAACTTGCCAATTCTCGCAATACACTTCTTGTCGAAATAGTTTATTCGATTAAAGGTTAACTAAGAAATGTCTGATATTTATATAGTACTAATTCAGTCCCTGCTTATGTTTTGCACATGAAGTTGCAGCACCACATCAGTCCTGCTTCTACAACTGTTGTAGTCCAACAACACAGTGAGCCACGATGATATCGCTGGAAAAGATGCATTTAAACAGGAAAGAGAGCGGAAAAAAAATAGAGCAAGCAATGAAGCATTTCTGCCCTTTTAATGCGGTAACCTTTGCTGGCGCGCCTGTGGGTGGAGAGGCTTTTGCCATAGCAACACTAATAGGGAACTGTGTGCTGTAATGGAGGGTTGAGTGACAGGAAGCTATCCTGTCTCTCTTTCCTCCTTTCATCGGGGGCTTTGGCATTGTCTGGCCTTTCAACCACTGAAGGCAGAGGGTCCTGTTGATTGGACGGCTACGATCTGTGGTCTAATTTAGTACTGAGCTCATTCATGCAACAATCATGTGGAGAATCTAACTGTCTGTATGGACACACACACAGATACAAACCCACAACCAATCTAATGAAGAGATGTGATAGGAAAGGTATTCCTTTGTGCACACTTGTTTAATTATACATCTAAATGAGAACATACAATTGAATTGCCTTCTATTGTTTTTAAATAAAGCTAATTATAAATTACTACACTAAACCTAAGATTCCGCCATCTTTACTCATGGCCGCTCAAGTTGCTCAACTCTGAACAATTTTAAATCCCAGAGATTGCTTGAAAAATGTATACTTTTCAACGAGTAATGAATAAAAGAGTTTTTGAAGCATTGCCTTCATCACACATTTTTCAAATCTTGGTCAAATTTGTCCCCGAGCCAAAAACCATGAATTACTTTTAAAACTATAATAATCTAAACAATGTCAAATAAACAACCCAATTTCTGTATAACTGTATAAAAAGATAATAAAAAACACCACCTGGCATTGTTTTCACCACACAATCGCTGTCCCTATTAAAAAAGCTTGTGAAATGTATTTAAATGTCTAAGAAATCCAAGTAAAAATGTAAATTTTAGTTTTTTTCTTTAGTTCTTAATTGTTTATATTTAGGATACATAAAATGATTGATGCAATTTACAATACAAGCAGTTCGAATAAAATTCAAAATTTTAGAATAGTTTTATTTTAGTAATGCAATTTATCACAGAATGTTATACTGTAAAAAAAACGTTGCTGCCTTAAATTTTGTTTAAGTACAATCAACTCGGATGTTTAAGTCTCTTCAACCTAAATTACATTAAACTGACTTAATTTTTTAAAGTTGAATCTTTTATGACAAGTTATAAATTGCTTATGTTTTTACATTGTTTTAACTCATCAAAAAAAGTTATGTTGTCATAAGTTATTGATCATATAATGTTTTTCAGTGCATTGAACAATATACACTCAGCTAAAGGATTATTAGGAACACCTGTTCAATTTCTCATTAATGCAATTATCTAATCAACCAATCACGTGGCAGTTGTTTCAATGCATTTAGGGATGTGGTCCAGGTCAAGACAATTTCCTGAACTCCAAACTGGATCTCAGAATGGGAAAGAAAGGTGATTTAAGCAACTTTGAGCGTGGCATGGTTGTTGGTGCCAGACGGGCCGGTCTGAGTATTTCACAATCTGCTCAGTTACTGGGATTTTCACGCACAATCATTTCTAGGGTTTACAAAGAATGGTGTGAAAAGGAAAAAACATCCAGTATGCGGCAGTCCTGTGGGCAAAAATGCTTTGTTGATGCAAGAGGTCACAGGAGAATGGGCCGACTGATTCAAGCTGATAGAAGAGCAACTTTGACTGAAATAACCACTCGTTACAACCGAGGTATGCAGCAAAGCATTTGTGAAGCCACAACACGCACAACCTTGAGGCGGATGGGCTACAACAGCAGAAGACCCCACCTGGTACCACTCATCTCCACTACAAATAGGACAAAGAGGCTACAATTTGCAAGAGCTCACCAAAATTGGACAGTTGAAGACTGGAAAAATGTTGCCTGGTCTGATGAGTCTCGATTTCTGTTGAGACATTCAGATGGTAGAGTGAGAATTTGGCGTAAACAGAATGAGAACATGGATCCATCATGCCTTGTTACCACTGTGCAGGCTGGTGGTGGTGTAATGGTGTGGGGGATGTTTTCTTGGCACACTTTAGGCCCCTTAGTGCCAATTGGGCATCGTTTAAATGCCACGGCCTACCTGAGCATTGTTTCTGACCATGTCCATCCCTTTATGGCCACCATGTACCCATCCTCTGATGGCTACTTCCAGCAGGATAATGCACCATGTCACAAAGCTCAAATCATTTTAAAGTGGTTTCTTGAACATGACAATGAGTTCACTGTACTAAAATGGCCCCCACAGTCACCAGATCTCAACCCAATAGAGCATCTTTGGGATGTGGTGGAACGGGAGCTTAATGCCTTGGATGTGCATCCCACAAATCTCCATCAACTGCAAGATGCTATCCTATCAATATGGACCAACATTTCTAAAGAATGCTTTCAGCACCTTGTTGAATCAATGCCACGTAGAATTAAGGCAGTTCTGAAGCCGAAAGGGGGTCAAACAAAGTATTAGTATGGTGTTCCTAATAATCCTTTAGGTGAGTGTAATTTGCGGAAATGACTGTGGTAGGAATTTATTTTCAAAGACAAAAAATACAATGTACAGATTTCTCCTGTGATGCACATAGTAGCTGACAAATAAAATAAAGTATTGAGAATATGAAGAGAAAGAATTTTCATTTCTAAAGATCCTCAAGGTTAAAAGTTGAAGAAACACTAAGTTACGGCATCTAGAACCAGCATTTAACTATCCAAACCTTGACCCTTTGGATCCACACAGATATGAGATCTCAACATGCAAGCAATAAAATTATACAAATTTCAAGTGAAGAGGAAGGCCCGCAGGTAACCAAACACAATCTAAACTGGTGAGTTTATGACATAATGCCCTGTGTCGTAAAGTCAATAACCTCTTGAACTGCTAAAGATATGACATATTTGCATTTGCATTTTACAGCCGCTAGTACTGTCAGTCTTTTCCTTTTTCTGACAGAAAAACAGCTTCCACAAACACGAGAAACTTCAGAAGGACCTGAAGCAAACCATCAGCTGAATTTTACTCTTAAACCCTCAAAACAAACTGCTTCACGAAACATCCCAGCCTGCATGATCAAATCACATACAACCAAGAAAGAGAGCCGAGTCAAACAGGAGAAAATCCATCTGAAAAACAGATTTTTTTTTTGTCCGAAATCCCTCATAGGAAGAAAGATAATTGCAAAAGGGAAAAAATGGAGGAAGAAAAAGACAAAATACACACTCAGGAACAAATGACCAAATTAATTGAAATATCTCCAATGACGATATGCACAATTAAGCACGGTGGGGGTGGAGGGTGTCTGTTCTCCGTTGGGGAAAGTAGAGACAAATAGATGGAAGGATGGAGGGATGCAGAAATAGATGGGCGGCTCTGCTCTCTGTTTTCAGGGTGAATAATTAGACCTGATGGTGAGAGGACAGAAATAAACTCCACAGAAATAACAAATCAGTCAACGGCTTGTTCTGAGTGATACGGAGGAAGGTTGAGGTCGGGGTTGGGAGGACACTAATGTCAGTCTTGAAGAAATTGGGCGACCACAAGAAAGTGACAGTCTCTTTATGTAGTCTAATGAAGCTTGAATGTTTGTGCACCCCATATACAGAACCTTGCGATGTTCCCATGTTGTGTGCAATTCCGGCAAATGGTCAAAATCCCACCCTCCATTGATCCAGAAATGATTCGATTTGTCCAAATACGCTTGGTTATTTTTATGGCATCCAATTAGAGATCCTAAAATGCAGCTTTTTGATGTAGATGTATAAAATAAAATTAAGTGCATAATGCTGGAATATCTGGAAAAAAACGTCTCCTAAAAACAGTGTGAAAAATCATCATCTAGGTAGCCTTGACTGCTTAATTTGAATTAATTTGAATTAAATTCAAATTGAAGCCACAATTTAGTCAAATAGTCTCTTAGTGGATTATTAAGCTAACTGGATAAGCTAAACTAACCGGTTAACCTGCAAAGCTACAAGTATTTAAGTATGCTTTAAGTGTTGGATAACGTGGTAATACTACACAATAGGATGCCATCCATTAACATTAGTTAATGCATAGATAACATGAACTAGAAATTAGATATATGTTACATGACAACATGTATTCATAATTAACAAATAATAATTGATCATTTAAATTTTTGGGAGAACTATCCCTTTAGTACACCCCAAAGTTTGGGGTCAGCAGGATACTTAAGCAAGGACACATTCAATTGATCAAAAGAGACAGTAAAGATACTTATAATGTTACAAAATAATCATTTTAAAATATTATTTTGAACTTTCCATTCATCAGAGAATCCTGAAAGACAATGTATCATGGTTTCCACAAAAAAAAACAATTAGCACAATTGTTTTCAACATTGATAAATGTTTGAGCAGCAAATCAGCATTTTTAGAATGATTTCTGAAGGATCATGTGACTGGCGTAATGATGCTGAAAATTCAGCTTTGCCATCTCAGAAATAAATTTCATATTAAAACCCATTTCAAAAAGTTACTTTAAATTGCAACAATTTCACTTTTTACTGTATCAAGTAAATGCAGCCTTGGTGAGCATAAACCCTCTTACAAAAATATGTGAATCTTACAGACCCCAAACTTGAACCGTAGAATAAATGCTGAAATGAACTATATTTTGAAAAAAAGTGAAATGTTACTGATAACAAATACCCTAAATCACAAACGTCTACATAAAAATGTCAAAGGGTGAAGGATTTGGCAACACACCTGCAAATGTGCCAACAAGAGTGGCAATTGACTACATGCAGAGTCCTGATTAAAGGTCAAATGTCACAGATGCTCCACCACCTTCCCTGATGTGCAGCAGTGATGGCTGTATCTGCCCAGACACTTTCACACAAGCATGTGTGCATATATGTTCCACACAGAGAGGGCAAGGAAACTCAAGGGGAAGAACAGATGCTGAGTAGCAAGACCTCACAGCCAGCGAACGTGACACTTAACCTTCCATCAGATTGAGCCCTTCAGATCCTCGTCTTGCCTTTGGGAGGTCAGAGGCATAGACAAAACGCCTGGACTAACTTCAGCTTTCCAGACCTGTCAGAAAACACCAGCCTCCACAGGTCAGAGGGGAAGGACAGAAGGTATTCAATCTAAAACTCTTCTAGCAGGGCATCTTGAGAAGAAAGAAACCCCTTCCACAAAAATCACTCACCGTTAAGCTTGAGGCAAGGAAATGTGAAGAGATACTTTTATATGGTTCATGAAGCGTGTATGAATCATTTAGGAATTTTTCATATAAAAATGAAATTATGTCATCATTTACTTCTCTATTAAAACCTGTATTACTTTCTTTCATCCATGGAACAAAACTTATTATAGTAGAATGTCTATGCAATTTTTTTTCACATTGAAATGTGACCATGGTAAGCAAGATTTCAATAAATTTTTTGGTGAATAGCTTTCCAATCTTTCAACGGCTTCAGAAGTAATATAGCCAGATGTATGGAGCACAGCTCGACAGACCCTGGACACTGACCACTTTCATTGTATGAATGAGAGCAATGGCATGACAATAAGAAAATGACGACAACATTTTCATTCTTTTTAGGTGAACTGTTCCTTGAAGTGTTAAAGAACTGAACAAAACAAAGCGTTAGACTGGTGGTGCAACAGCGGTCAGATGCCACATTGTGGTCGTTATGTGGTCACAGATGGTGGCGTAGTTGACAGGCCGAGGCCGACTGCCACTTACCAGCGAGCAGGAAGGTGATGAGACATGTCTCTTTGGGCATGTAGAGCTTGAGTCTAGAGCCACTAAACACGTACTCTACCACGGCCTCCGAGCGGCCCGCTCTCTGCAGGAATGGCAGGAACTGTTTCGCCTTCTGTGTCTCCTGTGCAAGAAAAAAAAAAGAAGAGCATCAGTAATTGAACTGGTGTTCAAACAACATATGAAAAGAAACATTTACACGTTACACCTCGCAGCTGTTTTTGTGCCGTTTAGACAGGTGTTTTGTTTTGTGCAAATGATAGAGCCACATTAATATTTGCAGCTGACATGACAATTACCCAAAGATGCAAACTCATCAGGGGTGAAAAAGGTGACAAAGATGTGACCCCATTCCCCCAAAACCACATTTTAATTGTAATATATATTTTTGCATGTAATACTTTAAACACTTTAACATCAGAATTGTGCTGTAAAATTCAAATTAAAGGAGACCTACATTTCTCTTTTTTATTCATGGAGGTAAAGTGGAAAATGTGCAATGTTTTAGTGGATGATTTCTGCCACCAAAATATTTTTTTTTTGTGGAATTTAAAAGTGGATCGATGGCATGATTAAATGTATGATTTAGTTTTTTAAATTATGCCAAAAAAAATGTAATGCAACTTTTTAATACATTTATACAATTTCTATGATTCACTACACTATTAGCCCCTTTTTTAAAACAATTAAAAAAATATGGCTAACTCAGCTGGATACGTTACATTAGTTTAGATGCTTTTAATTTGTAATTACAATTGGACTACTGTAGAATGACAAGCCAAGTGGAAGATAACAGATGGTGACACCGTAACCCATTATGCGAGAAGGACAGCTCTATTTCAAGAGTTTCCCGGCCAATAGTATACTTTTAGAAGTTAGATTAGCGATCTTAGTTTGACAGGTGAGGGTTTGGG
Organism: Tiaroga cobitis; assembly: GCA_030578255.1. Taxonomy (NCBI): domain Eukaryota; kingdom Metazoa; phylum Chordata; class Actinopteri; order Cypriniformes; family Leuciscidae; genus Tiaroga; species Tiaroga cobitis. Next base: position 30,329,728 of record CM060594.1, on the reverse strand, counting down.
GTGTAACAGAGACACTTCAGATTTCACTCGAAATATTGCTGGTTCCTGTGACTCAAGTTCACCACTTCCACCCACTGCAGCTGGAAATACAGCCCTGACCCACACAAAGAAAAGGAAAAAAGGAAGAGAAAGAAGGGGAGAAAAAAGCAAACAAACGCATCCAAAGATAAATGGCCCTTTCACAGTCCCAATCCAAACGACATTACTCTGACTGTCAGTCATATAACGAGGGAATCTTGTTTCTGGATGAGAAATGAGAACGTTATCATTTAAGAGTGACACTCTTTTCTCTCGCTCTAAATGCCTCCTACACAAATTCGGGTATAAATAACATCCTGGAAAAAAAGTTCGCAGAAAGCTGCCATACACTTCATTAAAACCTGAGGAGCTCATTCATAAACGCAGAGATGAGAGAGGAAGAGAGGAAGGAGATAGTTGAGGAGAGGTGAACAGGAAGTCATCGGCTGTGAAACGCAAGTTGCTTCACACACTAAGTAAACAAGCCTGTCACCCAGAAAACGACATTTATAAGCTAAGTAAAATTTAATCTTCATTTGGTGAGGCAACCAAACAGGATCCGCCTAAAAACAACTTCAGAGCTACGAGCATGATGACTTTATGGGTGGAAAGACTATTTTTAGAGGGCTGTTCATTAATTTAATGGGCAGGGCCGTAATGCAGCAATAAATCAGCTGTCATAGGGCGAAGCGCTAACATCAAAGATTCGGAAGAGGATTCTGGAATATAGAAGACATCAGAAAAGCCGTTCAACATTCAGAACACGGTCATGGGTCATGCTCGGGCCCAAACAGAATTTATTATTATTTTTTTAATTTTCACACAGATGGCTGGGTTTGATTTTGTCTGTGGGATGATTTAAAAACAGAAAGTGTTAAGCAGAACAGAAAATTCCACACGCTTATGGGCAGCTGAAAATCAAATTTGACAAAACTTTTACACTGAAGACAAATCATAATAGTGAACAAATATCAATAAACCTCAAATAAAAAGGTGAAAAAAAAATCAAACAAGCAAAAACATTTAAGCGGAAAATAAACCTAACTAACAAAACTATTTATTTAAAACAAACGACAGGGGATGTGATGCAGTGAATGTTATGCCAGTGTATGAATGGCTAAAGCTAGGTAAAAATATTGATATCCAAAAATGTCATTTTCAATTTATTTGAATAGTGCCGTCCATCCTGTAGATATCGCTGTTCTGCGGAAATCAAATTTTACTTCAGTTATGAGTTCACTGACTGGTTCTTTTAAATGAACAGTTCAAAAGGATGAGTTACTGATTTGAATAGGTCTAAAACAATGCCATGTATAACTTTGACTTACAGAATATTTTTCTTGTGTAAACAAAATGGACGTAGTAACTGAAATGCTTCCAAACAAATCAATCAAATCGAAACAAATACAAATGTAGGACTGGTTATGCTAGGGGTCTTGGAACGCACAAACTTACCCCTGAAATGTCTGCCACCCTGTGAATAGGTACTTCTTTCTTGCTGTGAAGTCCTTTGCCGTTCTTGATCGCCCTGCAATGATTCAAGAATTGTGTTAGACGAAATGCTCAGAACGGGCCTCCAGAACATAAAACCATTTTTGCCCCAGCGTGAGAAACCAACCCTTAACCCTCTGAGGTCTAAGGATTTTTGGGGTCCTTGAGGTGTTCTGACATGCTCTGACATTTGTGCTTTTTTCAGTTATTTATAAACATGTTAATGGCAAAGGTGTAAATTCACTCAATAAAGCACAAACTGGACTACCGTAATTTCTCAGCAACAATTATGAAACATGTTTGTATTTTTGAGAGAATATTGCTTATGCATGGTTATTGAAAAAACTAAAACTTAAAGTGTCTGAAATAAGGCCACAAAACACATACTAAATATGTGTCCACAAGACTTTTGACTAATGAGTGTTGTTGCATAGAATTTTTGCTTCAAAATGATCTGAAAATCATCCTGCCTAATCATTTACACAAACACATACACTGATTTAAATTTTATTAGAGACCTTTTGTTTGGAAAGGCAATATGCGTGGAGGCGTGTTCACACCTGAGAAGACAAAGGCCGGATAATGTGCCGCATAATGAGCTGCATAGTAATTAGCCCTTTCACACAGGTGTGTCACAGGATCCCAAAGAATGCAAGGACAAAAGAAATGATCTATATAGCCTATACATATTTTACAATTAGAAATTGTAACCAATTACAAATAGGTTACAATTACAACAACAATTACAATTTTAACAATATTTCAAGTGTATTTCTTTGTAAAAACTATACATTTTATCATACGTATTAAAAAAGGTAAGGATTCATTAGTTTGAATATTGGAACAAACACTATAATAACATCTTAGTTGATAATTCAATATACCTACTTTATTTTTGACAAAACATCATACTATAGTATATTTAACTATGAGCAGAAATTGGTGAACAAAAGCGTACCTATTTAATGTGACAGTAGTCTTTTTTTACAGTCAAAACTTTATAAGCTATCCAAAACTAATCACAAAATCGTGTCTAAACAGTCATATATTGTGTATGATATATTAGTATATACATGTGAATTTGCAGCTTGTTGCTTATACAGACATTTTATTTCAACATATTTCAGTCTATTTTTACTCATACAAACTATATTGCTATAGCCTACTAAGATGTGTTTATGTAAACATAACGTTTACTAATGTAGGTGCGAGAGTGAATGAACAAGGCACAGACACGCGCTGTATAACTGTAAACAAAGCGCGCGCGCCTTTGCCGTTCACTCATCATTTAGCCTACACACAGACACGCAATTCATATTTAAACAGTCTTTTTGCGGTTTACAGTCCGACACTTCAATATCACGATTAGAACAAAGCACTAGAATAAATGACTTACTACATCAGCTGGATCCATTGCTCCTCGAAATGAAACTACCAGCACTTCTGGTACATTTTCCAGGGTTAGATATTCCTCACAGTGAAAGGATACGCTGTGTACACAGCTGTACAAGATAGCCTACTTACTAAACACGATGTGTTTTATAATCCAACATCGAAAATCATTTGCGTTTGAATAGCGCGCGCTCTCCGTGGGCGTGGCACATTAACGCGTAATTAGGTATAATGAGCTGGAAAGAAAAATACTGACATCTCTCTCTTTTCATACAGATTACATAAGCTAAGAATATTTGTTTTTTTATATAAATTAACTCATTTAAAAGAAGAGAGTTCAAGCTTCATTATGGAAAAACACTCCTGCCTGTATGACAAGTATTCGCGGAATTAAAAATAATCTTAGGACGCGTTTCAGAATGGACTTCACTGACAGAGAGAAGGCAGAACGCGCATCATGTTTGTTTTTCTTTATTTGGCGAAAAGCACAACACTTTGTTTTTATTGTGAGTATCCACAAAAAAAATAGACACTTATCAGGATCTAATGATGTACAACACTTAATATGTAAGATCAAAATCAACAGAGTATTTTGAGTTTCTTTTGCACTGATAAGAAAAAAGCGAGACTATCGCGCCGGCGCGATAGCCGACCTCAGAGGGTTAAACAAGCCCACTCATTCATCCATCCATCTCTCATGCCACAAAAGAGCCAACAAATTACATTTACAGGCCAGCAGTTCTCCTGTATTACACATGGGAATGGATATGGTGTCTTTTGTGTGTGTCTGAGTGCTCGATCAGTGTAATAGTGGTTGCTGAGTGGTGACGCCTGCAGATTATAGTAGATTCAGGAGGAATGAGGGACGTGTCTTAGGCCTCTTTAAGGCAGATGCATCTGTGGCTGTAGCCTCCCTGGTGTCCAATCACATTCGGTGAAGAAAGGAAGACAGAGAGAAAGAGAGCTAGTCCTGGGGTTGATTTCTCAGAGGATGTAGGGTAATGACCAGCAATCACTGCTAAAAATAAAATTGAGGCCCGCAAACCTCCAATCTCCGCTGGCTCCACGGGGAAGCATTACCCAGAGAGAGCAAAGGACAAAAAAATAGAGGAGATGTGTATGAAAGCATGTGTGTTTGAGAGCAACACCAAAAGTGAAGAATAGAAATGGAAAAGAAAGAGCAGCAGATAAGAAAAAGCGAGTCTCTTTCTCTCGAGAGTCAACCCATCTATCGCAGACCACGAGATCCGAATCTCTTTCTGTGCAATGAACCACCCTTGAAACCTCTGCACCGCAAATCTATATAATTGTAGTAATAGACGAAGAATAAAAGAGCCATGCTTTAGTGCTGGTGGTTAAGGTATGAGCTCTGAGACTGATATTGCCCCCATGAAATGAGAGCTAGCCAGACAAGCCATGACTAACTGCAAAGAACAAAATGGCTCCATTTCACAGACGGCTTCTCCTTCGCAATGTGCAGGAATATGGCCCACATCCGCTCACCAGTGCTTTTATTTTAGTTTTTAGGGGGTTTTTTTGTTCTGGCTTACCTTGCCTCTGCTGCCAGGAGCTCATCATAATGGGAAGATCTTTGATCGTCGTCCTGGCGGTATCTGATCACTGTGGCGAGACCTTTACTGACCAGAGCCTCAGCAATGTTTCTATAGAGAGAGCAAAACAAAATCAGATGTTGGCATGAAATTAAATCGTTTAATTCAGAAAGGGCACATTAATCAAATGACAGTAAAGACATTGTGTCACAAAATATTTCAATGTCAAACAAATGCTGTTCCTTTTGAACCTTCCATTCAAAGAATACCAAAAAAATAAATATAAAGCAGCACTACTGTTTTGAACATTGATGATAATAAGAAATATTTCTTTAGCATCAAATCATCATATTAGCATCATGCGACGCTGACGACTGCAGTAATGACGGCTGAAAGTCCAGCTTTGCCATCACAGGAATAAATTACATTTTAAAATATATTTTGAAAAAAAGTGAAAAAAAAGAATACATTTTAAATCATTATTTTAAATAGTAATTTTTCATGATAATAAATGTTTTACTGTATTTTTGACCGTGTTCTCCCTCAGTTGAAAATTTTTTTCAGAAGGCATTTTTTTTCCTTTTTGAATCACTCACTTTATATTACAACTATAATTTTGGAGGGAGGTTAGTCTATATTATATAGATTGTAATTTGCACATTGTTTGAAGGAGAGCGTTGAGTAAGATTGAGTAAGGCCTAATTTGCAGAACTGAACCATAATTGATGACAACACATGAGACCAGTGCCCTGCAAGCAAAGTGGCAAATGCATTTCTCATTGCCATTTTTCAACACCGATATTGCATTTGGCGAGCAGCTCGCATTCCCCTATTGCAGAGCACAGCAAACGTGCAACAGCCATTCTGTGTAAATTTTTGGTAATAAAATCAAAAGAGCAAACATGAATAAAACAAAACAACAATGTTTTGGTGCCTTTTCTGAAGTTGTAGTGGTACACAGTTTCAGCTAGTACTCAATGGAGTCCTCACTTTGATTACACAAACATACCACAGATCAGAGCCAAAAAATACAAAGTGAAAAAGAACTAGCGATGGCTGTTTAGGCCAAGTAGTTAAACCAAAAAACAAACTGACAAAACACTAAAATTGCAAGCCATGATAAACTTGCGTTCAACGTTAGTCCTATTTCACCAAGTCCCCAAAAAAATCAAATGGTTACTAAAAAGTAACATATTGCATCAGGCCAACAGACTTGTCTGTGCTGCCATGAATTTTTACAGATCTACGATCAGTTCAGGCTCATAAAATATTTATGGCACTATGGGAAAACCTGGAAAGAGCTGATTCCGAATCAGCGAAGAGTCAAGATGCGGCAAAGCAGCTGAGCCCTCAGGCGATGTGACCACCTGTTACCCACAATGCTCTAATGCCAAGCACTGGGGCACGGTTGGGTAATCACAGCCTGAGGCGCAGTGCCACCCCAGACTCATGTGTCTGCCCTCACTTACCCTAAACAGGGACAGTGTGCTCACACATCCACATCACATGGGTGAACAAGAATCATTTGAATTCATAGAGGAGTCAAAAAAGGTAATAAAGCCTTTGTCTGTCCTGATTTTGAAGGTGATTGTTTGAGAGTGTTTAGAAACATTTCATTTGATTCCTTTTCTTTTTAGTAACATGTTTCTTTTGCTGTTGGTTGTTGAATAAGACAACCCACATTTGAAGAGTGATAGCAACTATGTGAGGAATAGACTGACATCTAAAGTCATTATTTAATTAGTCTGGATGATTAATGAACAGATCAGACCGATGTGGTTCGAGTTCAACACAATGACTAGATCCAGACACAGCAGTTTACAGCTCATTGGAGGGGAAGATATTCAGTGAATAATTACTTAATTTTTGGTTTATTCTTACACATCATTTTACCTGAAATGTAGCACGAGTTAAAATAGCTTTCAAAAGTTTGGGGTCAGTAAGATTTTATGAACTTTCCACAAAATGAGCAGCACAACTGTTGTCAACACTAATAAGAAATATTTATTGAACATGAAATCAGCATTTTAGAATGATTTCTGAAGGATCATGTGACACTGAAGACTGGGGGTAATGATGCTGAAAACTCAGCTTTGCAATCACGTGAATAAAACTACACAAAAAAAAATATTAAAATAGAAAAGTTTTTTTTTTTAAATTGTAATAATATTTCACAATATTACTGTTTTTACTATTTTTTATTTTTAAAAAAGTCAGTTTTGGTGAATAGTAGTGTATATGGACCAATTTAGGCTGCTTTATCAATATCTGTAAGGTACAGAAAACCTGAGTGGGAGAAGGTGGTTTTCAAAAATAGGTCAAAAAAGCAGAACTTGGTTTCAGATTTAGTAACTGGCTACTGTACTCACATTCCTCCAATGGTGACTGTCGCACAGGTACGCTCTGGGAAAGCCGGAACGCCACCCGTTTCCGTGGCACTGGTGGCAGCTCTTATGTAATCGACCGTGACATTAACCTGCAAAGATACAAAACAAAATGGCTAAAAATCACCAATGGAGTCGATGAAGGGCCTAGAAACACTGCCTACATACACACACTTTTATAAGCCTGTCAGGGGCTTGGCTATTGAGATAAATTGACCACTGAAGCTACACGTGAGGACACAGAGAACTGCACTGTAACCCTGTTTTATGATGTTGCATTAAACATGACAGAATTACGCCAAGAAAGAGCAACACATCAAACTCTGAATTTGATATCTTTGTACAGGATTGCAAATCAAGCGAAAAGCTGGCTGTAAAGGGAAAAAATGGATTACAGGCCTTTCAGGGTGGACAAATTGTGTTAGGGCATCTAGCAAGGGGTTTGTGTGTGCGCGCGTGTACAAGCATGACTGTGGGCTACTTTCCAAGGTCACCCTGAGTCAGTGTGAATCATGTCAGGCTCGACCATAGATCTCCCCAGAGGAAGCCAGACCAAACATGGAAACTGTTTATCACAAAGTGAAAAAAGAGGCGGGGACCGGTAACTATTTCGATCGACGGCAATAGAGGAAAGTGGAAGGGAAGAGGATAACTAAACCTGATTATTTCACACCAAACTGCTTCAGGTTAAGAAATCAACTCCATTTGTGTCAAACTCTCTCTGAGGTCATAGGATCATCCCGGAGGGGCCATCGCATGCGGTGTATTCGTGTTAGCTCTGAGCAAATAAAGCCGCCGCGTTAAGATATTCAGAGATAGGAGACTGTGATCCAGCCAATTCCGTTCAATCAGTTCAGAGCAAACAGAGGGTTGGAAGCTAATCTGAAATAGTAAGCCGGATCTCCCATCTGTCTTGACATGCAGGGGGGAAGATCAGTCATTAATCGGGATGGCACCAATAACAACCCAAGGACGAAGACTTCACGTGACCGACCGCATTGTCCTATTGGAGTGTGTGGATTGATTGCATCCTGACCACAATTCATTAGTGCATGTGTAAAACTACCTTACAGAAATGAGGCACCACTAATGTGTCAAAGCATTTCCCTCCAATCTAAAGGACCCCGTCCTGAGGCTGACGAGTGTAAACCATATGTACAGGAACAACAATTAATTTCAGTCTAAAACTAAGCTCTACCCCTAGTAAACTTGGAGATGATTTCTCTCTGGATCCTTCCCAGATTGTTGAGGGAGAATTTTGAGAGGTTGGGGTTTGTGCGAAAAGTTTTACGACCTAGGGTGTACAACAAAGTGCACTCAATGTCACTTAAACTTGGTGATTTATTTTTACAAATCAAGGCTCCCTCAAATCAAATCATTTTTTTACTATTATTCACGTTCGTCACCTTAAATTAGTAATAGATTTTTTGATATCGGCTAACGTTAAAATCACAGCCTTTAGTTTATGTCGATTGCATTCGACACTCCATTCGATTGCTCTCCTTTTCCCCATTTCTGATTTTCACAAATCGATACAGACGATCTTCAGACCAAGCCAACAAAAAGTTATGGAATTCAATTTGATGGAATTCAATTTGATTAGTCAATAACTCAAATAAACAAATTTGATGGCAAGCAAGGCTGATGAGGCTGTATTTTTGCAACTTTTTAATCTATTCAAAAACCAAACTTTAGAATAAGCATGGCCTGAGGGTACATCTATTTTGCTTGTAACTTCTAAATGCTTTGGTCAAAAATAACGAAAACAGTCTCTTTTGATGTGACATCCGGAGTCTTAACAGGTGAAGCAACTCTGCATAACGTACTATTTGAAATTATTTAAGAATGACTTAGTTCTTGTTATAATTACTTTAAATATCAGCCAAATCATTCTCAAATGAAAAATCTAGTTTAACAAATTGGATAACTAGTTTTAAAGGCTAAATAATTTAGTTATTGCAGTAGTACATTGAATATTTATTCAAATTAAATTGAAAAAAAAAAAACTACAATTCTGCATTACATTATAAGACACTTAAACATTTAAAATATCGGTGAAAGTGCTATTCTTTAAATCGTAGATAGCAAAACCAAAATTACTAAGTTAATTAACTGTTGTTCTGAATTCTTACCCACCTATAATGGTAAACGATGGTGCACACATTAAGACAAATGTACTGCAGTTCTGTTCTACATAATATAATGTGAATGTAGATTTACGAAAACGAGACAGAATTGTGACATGGCACAATAAGGCAAAGGGTGAGAAAGTTATATGCTCTGATTGAATTCCAACTTTAGGAATTAGTTCAATGGATCCCCATTCAATTCATTTGCCTCAAAATGACAATGTAACTCAGTCTAATGGACATAATGGAAGTTCATTAGGTGGGGGAAACCTGTGGACACTCATTTTCTTACCCCAGGAGTTTAGTGCTTCATCAACAAATAAACCACAAAATAATTGCATTTTCATCCCCTACTTCTACTCTCTCCAGTTCCCTCTCTGAAAGGCAGAGAGACAGCTCTGCACCATTGGGCAGGAGTAATGAGCTTGGTTGAACGACGACAACATGCCCTTCTTAAGAAACACAAAACGCGAACGATTCCCGCTCGTTCAGAGGAACAAAAGTGCTTATGAAGAAAATGAATGAGAAAAGAAAGCGGCGGCCCATTTGGGAAGTAGATGACAGATTAAATGGGCTTTTAGAAACATGCCTGAATAGAAAGATCTGACCAAAGGACAAAGGCAATGGAGGATTTGAAAAATTCCCAGAGAGAACCAGGAGGAAGAGGATGATGACGAAGACAGAAATGGTGCTAATCGCGAAGCATCCCTCAAAACAGAGACAGATCCACTGAAATGTCCAGGGAAATGCAAAGAGATTGAGCTGGTCCATGTACAGCAATGTATAGATGATTTTACACTTGGTTTGACTGCTTTGTAAAAACCAGAGATGGTTTCACCCCCTCCCCTACTAGATTCTTTACACATTGTACTTTAGGGTACAAACGGTGGTGTGTTTGAATCATCAGCGCGAATATCACCAAGAGTAATTTGATGATGACTCAGGAAGAGGAGATGCCAGCTTCACCGTTTATGTTTTTGTCAGTATGATTCTGAAAGTCAGATTTATCCGGAAAAAATAAATAAAAAATAAACCTTATAGCACATAGGAAAGCATGCATGTTTGTCTGCCACAGATGTATTGCAAGAAACGCAAAGCATGTGAACTGCTCTCTGAACGCAGTTTATCTGGAGACAAGCAGGTATGACATTATGTATGATAAGGAGCATGCAAAAGCCACAAAATTATATATATAAAAAAAAAAAAAAAAAAAAAAAAAAAAGAGACATTCTGCAACCAGTTGTCCAGATTGAATTACTGAGTCGGTTCTTAACGTAATACGCTGACGATTATTATTTATTATTATTATTATTGTTGATGACAAAATCATTAATACAAATATTTTCTTTTATTTCTCATGTTCTTATTAGCACTATCATTACTATTGTTAGCATTTAAAATTATATAGCATTATGTATTAATTTATATCATTAAACAATTGTTTATGAATTCATAATTGTATTGTTAAATTATTCAAATACATTATCATTATTTGTATTAGTATTATTAAGTAAATGTATTGATGTTTATTATATTACTAATTGAATTACTACAAAACAATAGCATTAAATTCCTACTTACATTATTTAATTCGTATTAATTAATTAATCATTGCTATTAATAATAAATCTACATTTTACGTTTTCATTGTTGTGGCATAATGATCATTTATTAGTGTGTCGAAAAGCTACAATAATCTTTTTTTATATATATATATATATATATATATATATATATATATAGTTATAGTGGGAATAAAAAAAAAAGGTTCTCTAGTATGCTTGACACTTGTTAGGAATGCCAAAAAAGCTTTTATACCAACCAAACTTGGATCACAAACGGACACGGTTCCACACCAAAAGCTCTAGTGTGAATGAATCTTATGAGATGTGCAGAGTCAAACCTGCTCTCTGCAAGCTTAAGTCCCTGTGAGTGGAGTCTAATGCGGTGAGGGTAGGTGTAGTCAGGAAACTCTGTAATACATATTTCATGGATTAAAAGTGAGCTGCTAGTCTCACATGCCACTGTAATTCCCTCTAAAGCAGAAGCCAAAGTGGAGAAAAAAGATGAATGAAGTCTGCACAGCTCTACCGTGGCTGCATCAATGTGCATCAGGGAAACAGAAAACTCAGCACGTCCTCTTCCATACAAATGAACTAACTAATAAACAAAGCAGAACGTATGGAACATACCTGCATAAACAGACATCAAACACTTAACACTGACATTCCAGTCAGTCACTGCCTCTTGTTCACACCTCTCATACACACACACACACACACAAACACCCACATAACAGGAGGCACTTTGAGCGGGCAGGATTATCCAAACGTGCTCTTTCCTGATAAGTGGATTAATGCAACATTTTCATTTGACTTTTTCGCTGAGGCAGAGACCCTCTACAGAGGCGCTACTTAGAAAGTTAGCCAAATCTAGCTTTGGATTATGTCACAGGGAAGTTCTGTTTCAAAACCGAGAGGAGAAAATGCACTTCTGCACAGATTTTCTTCCATTACCCACTGCCGGTGAATGCCACTCATTCTCTCCCTCCTTTCAAAAGAAGGAAGCGCGATCTGAAATGGACGCCTCGCTCCAAGTTCTTCCGTTCCAGAGCTGTGACTCACTGGGGCTTGGATGGAGATTCTCTCCCTCCTTTTCCTTTCATCTTCTCTTGTTCATTGTGCCATTGAACTGAAATTGATCACATACTGGCTGAGATTTTAAAAAGTTGACCTTCGACGTCTTCGATGTTAAAGTGACAGAAAATTGATGCAAAATCGACAAATCCAATAGTCAGCTCAAGCTCTCATGCTACTACTCTGGAAACAAAAATCAGGTACTACTTACCCCTTCTGATTAGCTGGGATGCAGCATGTAGAGAACCAATGGTATCTTAAATGCCAGAAAAACTCAAAATCAAAAGGTTCTGGGCATAAAATCATCCTTCTGCCCTGATCTGGCAGATATGGGCCATTAGATTTCTATTTTTGCAGCAACAAAACAATCAGTCTTTAACAATTACCCGTTTTTAGTTACGAACTTCCATAATTGCACAGATTTCATTTAACTTTTTAACAGTTGGAACAATTTTCCATGGCGGTTGCCAGGGGAGCAGAGATGCTAAAACATGGCATGTCTCAGTACAAGGCCGCATCCTCACACCACATTGTGTCCTAGCAACTACTAAAGAAAGCTGACAAAAGCCTGATTGCATTTTTTTTTTTTTTTCATTGCTGTAACCACCATCAACACGATATTCATAATAGTGGTCGATCAACATGCGCTTCAATGACCTCTGCTTTAACTTTTGCATTTGGTCCATCCCAATACTGAATATCTGGTTACAACCTCAATTTAATCAACTTTTTTTTTTTTTTGAAAGCAGGACTTTTTCTGTAAAGGAAATATTTTTATGCTACTTTTGACTCTAAAGATGAAAGAGGATTAATTCCATAAACTACTAATTTAAGTCAAAGCACTTCTGTGACACTTAAGCCAAAATTGAATGATTACCACACGCCTATCTTCTTGAGCTGGATTAATTCTGAATGAATTCAAACATTCTCACACTGTTTGCATTGATATGCAAACAGACATATCTTATCAAACAGTGTGTTGTATAAATGCAACTATCTGTTACCGCTGAGTGCATACACAGGAAATGCAAAACTCTGATCTGAGGCAAAACTCGCTGCTTTCTATTTTCCCGCTCTAGTGTCAGAATATTTGAATGATTCCAGGTCAGTGAACCAGACTTCTGTAAAAAGATGAGGCAATAAAATATTGGTTTCTAGGAGCCTTACGATCATACAAGGTCAATATAAAGCTGCATTTGTAATCCACGCTTCTGGTGATCATTTATGAGAAAATGTCTGCGTGTGAGGAAATGTGCTGTCATATTTCTTTGGCTGGGCTTTTCGTTATTCTGCACATAAACACTGAATTGTCTGGGTGAGAAAAGTCATGAATAGACAATGCACAGCTACACAATCTGTCTATCATACTTTAATGAGTCCCAATATGACAGAATTTTCAGAACATCCCACACCCTGCTGTCCCAATTAAAACTGTACCTTTTGATGCAAAGTATTTCTGTTTGCTATGAGTGACAGATGGAATCACTTCATGTTTCACAGTTACTTTAAAATATTTTTTTTTAAATCACTACATGTACTTAAAGGGATAGTTCACCCTTATGTCGTTCCAAACCCATAAGACGTTTTGTTCATCTTCAGAACACAAATAAAATTGACTTCAATGGTTCAAAAATAGCTCAAACGAGCTGCGTAACACATGAGAATGAACCTTATTGGTTCTTGCGGAAGCTCAAACGTGCTGCGTAACACACGAAAATGAACCTCATTCACGTCAAGCGAACATGCTTGATAAATGTTTGTGTGAAAAAAAGCCTAAATTCTTCTGTTCATCATACATATCCCTTTAATACATATTCCTGCTTTTTGTGAGGGATTAATTCACGCATGGTGACATTTTCAACTTTTTCGAGCATTCAATCAATCAAGGTTTAATGTTAATCCATAAATATTCTATTGTTTACCGTTTATTCATACTGATATTTTAAAATGTTAATTTTATAAAAATATTAAAATCTATAAAAATCTAAACACAAAATGGTGTGATAATTCATGCATTAACTCAACATTGACAAATAATCAAAATAAATAATTAAGTGGTGTCAATTGATAATTGCAGATTTTTCTATAATTAATCGCAATTAAATCACACTCATCATTAAAGTTTAATATATTTTTATATTGTAATACTTTCACATTAAATCTCCAAAATAATGTAGAAAAAACAAAGACTGTATATTTGAAATATTTGTCGAATAGCATCTTTTCCTAAGCACTATGAATGAAGGCCAGTATCACTGATACCAGTACTGATACTGATGTCTCTATTAAATAGATTTTTTTCAGAATTTTAGCTACAGCATAACCGAAAACGGTCGATTCTAACATGTAATCGGTTTTAAAGGTCCCATTTTGTACACCTTTCTGGAGTTTTATTTGATGTCCTTAGGAATATATATTTGCAGTATAAGTACCAAAAACCATCTCAATATATTTTTACAGCTCCTTTCTCAGGAGCTCTGCTACGAACAGGTCGATTTTAGCCTGTCTAATTAATATACATGAGCCTCTCTTCTGATTGGCCTGTTGTTTTCTGAGTGACACATTTAAGACTCTGCTTACGGTGATATTCGACAAAACAGGAATTTTACATAACTTTGTGTTTTTGTCCATTCAAGAATATATATTTTAACACGTTAAACTGAAAATGTAATCCTAAAATTAACATGTACATTTTCACAGCCCTAATATAATTTTCTTATATCTTGCATCAAAATGTAATAACTTGCTCCACCTTAGAAACAACTTTCCTTTTCTAGCTGAAGCATTTTTAATTTTTCAACCCATCCCCTTCAAACATTGTCATATAGAGACTTGTACATTTACATTAATGTACAAGTCGGTTGTACAACGGGTACATTTTTCTTTATCTTCATTATTTTCAACTTTTGGGACATGAAGATCTAATAAATAAAAATACTGATAGAATATTGTGGAGAAGTATTGCAAATATACTGTATAACTGCAACAGCCCTAGTGTGCACATATTTGTGTGTAAATACATCAACAGTTCACGTCAATGTCCTGTGCTTTGCCATTCTGTTTTCCTCAAATATAAATCATTTGTGGTTCTATGAATAAAGTCGATATATTCAAGGTCTGTTTGGTGAATGTGCTTAGTAACTCCAAACAGAATACAGAAACTCACATGGAAGAAAACTTTTATACAGAAAGAATAAGGCAGAATGAGTCTCACCTTCTTGCCAATGAGCTTCTTTCTCAAGAACTCCCGTGCCTCAAACATGTAAGGAATGTCATAGAGTGGACGGAAACGCTTGTCTTTGTCCTTGTTCTTCTCCTGTAGAGTCAGATAGAATAGGCAAAAAGAGAGAGAAAGACAGACAGAGAAAAGTCAATATCACATAAATGAAAAATAGCCTTCCATCCCAAACTGGCACAACGTTTAATCACTTGCTGAGAGTCTCATGACTTCCTTCCTGTCTTCCTCCCCTTCTCCATCTCTTTCCAATTTTACCATTCTCTTAATACCCAATATCCTTCCTTTTCCCACACAGCCATGCTAATGTGTCAGAATTGGTAGATGACACGTCTCATTGTCTCGATCTCTTGGTGTGCCAGGCATGTGACTCCACAAGCTATACGAGATGCTCTCACTGCCACACACATTGGTGAAATAGAACCTCATTTACATTTTTCATAAGAAAGCAAAAAAAAAAGGCTGTATTTTCGCAGAGAAAGGCCAAAAAAACCCTCAGTATGCTCAATATTCAAGCATCCGGTTTCGCAGCTGAGGCCATGACAGTATGAATTAACACAACATTCAGAGCCACTCTGCGTAAAATAGAAAAAAGGTCATTTTTGTGTTGTGGAAAGGAACACTTAAATGGCTGCATCTTTTTTTTAATGAATCAGTAGGTCCAGTTAACAAAACCAGTCTGCTTAGCTCATGATTTGGACTGATTTAGTTCAGTTCAGACCCACTCTACCTAAAGTAGAAAAAATGTGTTGTTTGTTTTAGGTTATAGAAAAGAACACTGAGCAAATCACACTCTTTTCAATGAATCAGTAGATCCAGTTAATAAAACCAGTTTGATTTGCTCATGCTTTGGGCTGAATCGGTTCTCAAGTTGAAATGACTGATTCAACGATCAACTGTTGTTAACAGCCTGTTTTAGAGAAAAGTTGTTTGGGCCACTTTTATGGTGCTTTAAACCCCTTAGGAAAGCTCTGCTTCCCATTCATTGTAACTATGGAAAAAATAAACCAGTAGATTAATCAAAATATGTAATTTCATGTTTCAAGAAACTTAGTGAGACGAGAGTAAGGCAATTTTATTTTTCAGTGAACTATCCCTTTAAGAATCATTTGCCTATTTTGGAATTGGCTCAATCCAGGCAACAACTTGCCTGAAGGAAAAACATAAGCAAGAGCAGAAATAAACTAGAGAGAGACTACTAACACCACAGTCAGGATGAGGCGTAGCTTGTGGTAAAGAAGGGAGAGATCGGACTGTTAACCTCAAGGACCAAATCTTACGGCGAATAAAAGCATATTGACTTTAAAAAGCATAAATCTCCGCAATTTTTAAATCCTCACGCTCTGATTCCAGCGAACATTAATCTGTGCAGCAAATAACTCACCTAAAACCACATCATCTGCACACACGTGGTCGGATATTTGGTATAAAATAAAACCGTATCGACCACCCACATCTGAGAGTGAGATGTTGCATTTAATGCGCAGAGACATCTTTCAGGGCGGCTAAAGAACTGTGCCGATGGAATAATATAGACAGAAACCCCTGACGGTGAAAGAGAGGACAACCCGTTTTGAGCCCGCCTATAAATATCCACGGCAATTCCTTTCCCCCGAGCAAGAAAAGCAGAGGGAGGCCATGCAGTCGTGTGTTAGAGTGTGTGTAATTGTGTAAGTGCTGGTAAGAGCGAGCGTTATGTGTTTTGCTAGTTGATCATGAATGTCAGCAAGCATGTTACATACACAAATACTGAAATCTGTGCATTTGTTTTGAATACGAGCAGGATGAAATCGTACAATATTTGACTCGTGTGATGGGGTTAATGTACTTGGAGCTGTAACATGCAAGTGCCATGTGTCACCGATAAAAAAAAAATCAGTCTTAAACAATGAACATATTCAATATTTTCATCTCATTGCGTCCACGAGACAGCTCTAACACTGCTGAGTAGCAAAATCAGTGTCGATTGTCAAGATAAAAAGTCTTTGTCGTTGTATTGAGCAACTCAAGTGTGTTCTGTGAAGACACGGAAGGCTGGTTACTGAACCGTGCGAGGAGAAATGAGGATTTCTTCGTCTGGCTGACATGCAGATTTTTTCCTGTTACTGGCTCCTAAAAATGACAGTTTGGCTGCATGCAGTGAGCACAAGAATGGTTTCATTCAAAGGATAACAGGACAGAACAAGACCTGTGCAACCATTCGTCAGGTATGATAAGCAAAACAATCATGTGTTGCTACATTAAGAAAAACTGACAAACTAGTACTACACTTAAAGGTGACCTATAATTCAAAATTGAATTTACCTTGGTATAGTCAAATAACAAGAGTTCAGTGCATGTACATGACAGACTGAATCTCAAACTGGACTGTTTTCGCGTTCTCATTTAATTCACGTTTATGAAAAACACCCGTGAAAAACGGTCGGTTCTCCACACAATACCGACTGTGACGCAATAGTCGGGATCATTAATATGTATGCCTCCACAAATTTGCATATGCCAGCCCATGTTCAATGACAGGCGAAACTGCGCAGCCGAAGCATGACAGTTCCTCAGTGTTTGGATGTACACATGAACACAAAAGTATTTTTTAGTTCCTTCATCCGAGCCTCTGAAGAAACAATGGCTTACTTTTATTTTCTCTGGAAATTTCCAAACATTTCACCGACGACTGTTTCCTCAACTTGGGCCAATACAGAGCTGGCCTCGGATCAGCTACCAAGCAACACTTTCTGATGTGTAATTGTTCAAGTTCAGCCAGGTAACCTTTCTCTCAAAATCGTTCAATACTGTTTATGCATCAGTAAGTCAACCCAGTGACTAAAATAACTTCACATCGTTTCTTTTAGTAGGATGAAAAAAAACGTATTTAAATTGTGAATAAATTATATACAGAAAGCGATCAAAGAACAATCTTTCCACAGCGCGAGTTTATCTGGACACTTGCCAAACTCGTTATGAATTCAATGACGCACGTTACACTGCACAGCGAAGCTCTTACTGTATTTACATGATCGTGTTTGCATTGGGGATAGCATTAGAGAACAGAAACTGCGTTGCAATGATAAGATCTTCATTCTCGCGACCAACAGACTGTCCTCTGATTGCTCAATGCTCAGTCATCACAGCAACATTGTATGTGATGTGAATAGATCTAAATACTTTAAAAACATCTCACGATTCGTTAATTTCGATAGCTGTAATAGTAAAAACGTATAATAGCTGTAGTAAAAGTATTCGAGAGAGTTTCACATGTAATACATAGCTATTTCATATGCAAGCATGTCAGCCAATCACAGCAGAGGCCGGTTCCACACAGCAGACACGCCCCTTCAAACAGAGCGTTCAAATCAGAGGCTAAAATCCGGGTGGGAAAAATGCCTTTTATTTCTAAATTATGACTATTTTTGATCTAAAAAACATACTAACATTATAAGGGCAACCCAGGAAACATTATAAAATAATATAAAAAAACACTCTAGGGCACCTTTAAAGGTGCAGTCTCTGTGCGATCTCCCAAAATCGTTGTTGAACACTGTTGATATTTGAAATCAACCCAAACACACCCCTATCTTCATTGAGGCCGGCGCTCTGGCGACTGACGCTAGAGAATGCTGCGTTTAGCCTCAATGAAGAGAGGGGTGTGTTGTTTGGTTCTAGAGATTAGGGGAGTGAGGTTTATCTGCACAGCTCTCACTAGCTGGTCTCCGTTACACACAATGCAAGAGTAGATGTCTATTTACCATAGCAGAAGCGAAGCAAAATAATGCTTCACAAAAAATAAAGCGAAGATGAACGAATAACAAGAAAGCACAAAAAAATGGACATACAGTATACAAGAGTAAATGGACTCAAAACTGTCCTGTTATTATAGCTAGCATTACAACAGCATTTATGTGAAACCGTAAAAACCAATGTTACTCAATGTTAGTTAACTGAAATGAATTTTTCATTTACTTGCCCTAATGTTTAAAATCAGTATAATTTTCTTTCAAAGGGTCTTTTTTCAAAATATGGACTGGTGCTGCTGAACTATAAAAATAGTTCCGTATCTATATGCTCAAAGTTAAGTCTGACCACCTTCTCTCCAGAACCAATGACATAAAATTAAAAATGACAAAAATCATTGACACAAATCTTGACCTGAACATGTGTAATTGAAGCACTTAAGTGGCTTTAAAATATAACTGTCAAAATAAGAAAGTCTCTTAAAGTCTCTTAAATTGTCAGATTTAGACTTCGTTTAGGTTGTAAAACGTCATATGGTACAATAATGCAAAAATGTAGTATTTATCAATTCAAGTTTCAGGACATTTATTTAAAAAAAAACTTAATGTATTTTTGAATCATACTTGTTATTGACCCAAGCACCATTTCAGTGGATCTAAGAGCGGCTTGTCATGCAATACACCGTAGCTCCTGATGTTTAAAATCACACACACACCTCTCTCACATACAAAGGTTTCTTTGTCTCGTACCTATACGCGCCACTCACATTTTCATTCCTGATTCTCTCTCTCTTTTTCTCATTAGCCAATCTCATTATCTTCAGGTGACAAATGGCCCAAGGACTCTGAAGCACAGAAAGAGAAAGCGAGAGAGAGTGAAGAGCTCTCTCCATCGTCAGGGAACAACCAATCACACCCTCAAAAAATACAGTGGTGCAGGGCAGACGTATTTTTGTAGGCCAAAACCCAAAAACGAGCGAGCATTTAAGCACTTCCGGTTAGTCAATGTTTTTTTTAAATGGGTTTTTGGCTAAATGCTTGGAATATAATATACAATATAAAATACGCGTGTTATACATTGTGATTTTTAAAAGCTTTCATTTGTCTTGTAAAAGGCAGTTGCTATCAATTGGCTAAATGGGACTACAGAGGTTGAGGACACAAAACGTCATTAGTTGAACGGGTGAACTAATTTACTCACTAGTCTGCTTACACAGCTTTGTCGTGTTTATAATCATGCTCTTGCAGCCTATTATAACGTGAACGTTGAGGGAAAATGTTTTTAACAAACACTGAAAGAGTTGTCGGAATGTCATGCGACATTTTGAATGCTTTACCCATTTTTGGCGATATAATAAAATATAAAAGGAATCTTATGAAACAAATGAATGAATAAAGGTCAATTGGCCCTTTAATCAAACAAAGCCCCTTTAAATCATTTGTTCATGTTTTTAGCCAATTAAATCTTTGTTCAGAAGGACTAATTATTCAGAAAGATATGCAAGTCCATATACACAATCTGAGGAAAGATTAAATGTGGGAGTTATGTAAAATAGAAAGAAGACAAATAAAAAGTTTAGGGGGGAGGGGGCCCTTTTGCACTTTAATTTGTTTATCTTGATGTTCTAGATGTCATTTTGTGTCACAAATTGTTAATTAAGCATACCCTTTTAGATTTCAATTTGATTGCCATTAATGCCAGATAATACTCAGAGAATGTCACTTAGGTAAAAGAAGTGTTGTTCAATTTAAGCATTAGAACATTTTGAGTACTGAAGATTGACAGCTTATTTACTTAGAAAGAACAGGAAACCTGCAAATTGCATGTCATTTTCTGGCTTTAAATTTATGTAAAAATTCAAATAGATGTTTAATTTAACCCACAATAATTGTCGATAATTTAATCAATAAAACGTATCGATGGTCGATTAAGAAAGGAGTGTAGTTTTGGGGTGCGTGTGGCACAAATGCGTGCACGTCAGATCTAAAAAATAGACAAACATAATTTGTTCCTAAGACTTAATTCATGGCCACAGTCCACCATTCATTAATATGTTCCCTCATTAAATTAAAAAGGTTAGTAAAAAGTGGCCATGATTTAACCAAAATGAGGGAACACATTTGTCCACGATAGCTTTGAATTCCCCGCCCGCATATCCAGGGTGCCGTACTATATAAATCAACTTGATGTGGACAACAAGGACAAACTGTTACAATTGAATGTGTAAAGAGATAAAGACTGAAACCCATAAGATATATCTATAAAACCAATTAGGTTAGGTAAGGCTAACACTGCTATCTGTTGTTTTGGCAAGTAAAAAGGTATGTCGTCTACACTACAGCATTTTTTACCACAGTAAGATGCAAAAAAAGGGATTAAAAGTGAACGATAGGAAGAAAATATACGTTTATAGTCCACTGCAATAATAGATGGCGAGGATTTGGGAAAGAACGGATCATTTTACTTTAAATGCCGATAATGTTAACTGCAAACATTGTGATTGCGTTTTAAAATACAATACAATACAATACAACAAAGCACCATGATAGGCTACCATTTAAAAAAAGACGCATTCGGCAGTCTCCGTTAGTGGTCGACTGATATATCGCCGAGGCCGATATATCGGCCGATATTTGGATTTTTTTTAGATATCGGCATTGGCCGATAAATATTTCCATTTGGCCGATATATTTCAAAACAGTTTGTGACAGTGCATTAGCGCTTTTTTCCACTGGCGCGAGCAGAGCGAGTATGAACAAACTGAATATGCTAGCTCTGCTCCGCCCAGCACCATAAGACAAGCCACTCAGAAGTGAAGCAGACATCTGACAGACACAGTAAATGACCAATCAGCATTCGCTTTCTAACCTGACGCTACATTATGTTACACACAAAAACACTCCGGCGTGCAGCGAAGTCTATTCAAACAGTACCGTGATGTGTCGGATCCTCAGCCCAGCGACAGCTCCAGTGGGGGGTCACAGATGTGATATAAACGAACTCAAACAAAACTGAAAACATTTTACCTCACAAACCGTCAAAAATCCTCTGACTGCCTGTTCCCTATACGCGCACTGTTCTCGGTTACGTTTAAACTAGACGCTGTTTCCTCACGGACTGAAAAGCTGGGTCGCGTGCACTACAGATCAGTGATCGCGTGAGGTGGATGAGAAGAGAACACTGTATGGTATAATACTAATAATAGGTTTGGGGAAAAAAATCCTTGAAAATGTTATTCACTATCTCTATCTGCTGTATTTAATTATCCACGAGTGGCGTAATATTGTGTGTAGTATACCTTTTCATATGTTCCGGTCGGATTTGATGTTAATCGAGCATGCTAGTGACGGTTTGCAAAGTTTCAAAGAAACTAACAAGCAAAACTAAACAGACATAAATCATTATTATTTAAATATACTTACAGTAAAACGACCTGTTTAAACTAAATAGTGTAAATAAACTATGTGAGATGTTTATTTAACTATGTATATTGTACATAAAATGTATGGAATTGCACATACTATTTTGTCATTCATTTATGAATATTGTTTAGATTGGTTCATTAATGATACATGTTACTTGTAACCTGAAGTAAGCAGCAGTAATTATTAAAACTTTATTTATTGAAGTGTTACAGTACCTCATTTGTTTACATTTTAATTACTTAATTAGTAAATGTGTTTAATTGCAAAAAGAATTTTGCATAAATATTATGTACAATAAATGTTCATTTAGTTTCACCAATATTCTTTGTCTCTCATTTACTGTATTCACATGTACTGTATCGGCCAATCGGCCAGATTGCTTTCTCAATATCGGCATCGGCCATTAAAAATCCCACATCGGTCGACCACTAGTCTCCGTAACGAGATAAGAAACAATACAGCCAACAATAACCTCCATTTAAAGTAAAACGATCCCAAACGCACACACTTCATTTGATCAAAATATCAATTACATCGATTCATTTTACAATCCTACCCTTTTATTTAAAAAAAAACAACAAAAATAACATTTAATTCGGGTGAGGAAGCTGGCATTTTTAGTGGCATTTGCACATCCTGTCATGCTGGTGACTATATGCCACTGCAGTAGACACATCTTGCAGTATTAAGGTTAACAATTCATTGATTAATTGTTCATTTAAAATGACAATCAAGCATGGGAATGATCATAAATTGACATCCCTAATTCCTTTAACTTCAACCATACCAAACACCAGAACAGTTGAAGCTGCTCTATTCAACTATAGTGTATTCAAACAGGTCTAAATTTAGGCTTTTGCTTTTCTTGCAATGAGTTAGACATTTCTTAATCGTCAAGAGGCAAGGACCTTGAACGATGCAAAAAAAACTGAAAACCTGAGTAACAATTAATGACTGGTATGTCAATAGCATTACTGAAGTGAAAACCTTTCAGCCTTTCGCATAAGTGCATAAGTCACGCACGACAGTCGGAATTGGCGTATTATGACCCTCAGCATCAGTCACGGAAATCACAATGAGCAATTTAAACTGATGCAGCTACATCAGAGATGCCTTCGAAAAATAATCAGCATTTAAGACTGAAATTACAATGCCCTCTTAAAATAAATCATCAGTGACGAACAACAGTGACGCATGGAGAAACAGAATGATAAAACAAGTAAGGGAGGACACAGAAAGAGAGATTGAGAACAAACAATTGAGATGATCTTATATTTACACTAATACATTATACATTGTCACTTATATTGTTAAATTCAACATGCAACTATAAAAACAAAAATTCTAACCACAAACTTTTGAACGGTAGCATTCATTTGATCAAAAATGCAGTCAAGACAGTAATCTTGTGAAATATTATCATGTATATAAATAACGGATTTCTAATAATACATTTTAAAATGTAAAGCATTCCTGTGATGACGATTCATTTTCAGCAATCATTACTGAAGTTAGAAATCAGAAACCATTCTAATTTCCCTTTTTTCAGGAATCTTTGATGAATACAAAGTTCAAAAGAACAGGTATATAGAATTTATTTATATTTTATTTATGTTTTAAGGTGCGTGGTACTACATGTCTGACCTTGCCCTAGGGCACCCATGTGAGTCACGCTTAACTTGTATTGAACCCCGAACATTCCATTACCAAAAAAATTATTTTGCTTTACAACATCCATGGGTCATTACTCTCAAATGATTGGAAGGAAGTTCGCTAGAATTCCAAGAGTCAAACGATCCTGAAGCAAAGCAGACTTGTCTGCAAGAAAGAGCCTGACCAACCATGTGTAAGATGAGCCATAGAACCATTCAGTGACCCCAGACAGAGGCCACAGGACACACATACACACACAAACAAACACATGGCTTCAGCATGCAAGCACAGCAAATACACACAAACACATGTTTGAATGCCACATATGGCATTCAAACACACACCCTGAGCACAAACACACTGAGCAAGGTGACAGCAAATGACACGGAAGAGTCATCCAATGACCGATACATTGTATATTGCTATTTCTGTAGAGACGACAGGGGTATGGCTTTAAACCCAGATGTCAACATTTCCCCTGCAGTCCCATAACACACACATACAGTGGGAGTGAGGATGACTCATTGAGCTGCTCTGACATAACTCCTCCCCCTCCACATCCTTGTGAGTGCTCCTAAAACGGCTGACACCACCACGCAGCTGGAAATAGCTCGCCATGGCGCAAAAAATAAGCCTCCATCTGGCCAAGAGAGGAAGGGGGGAAATGAACGAGGAAAATACATTAGGCAAGACACATGGTCACATTTCTCTCAAAGAGATAGTTCACCCTGTCAAAAATGTCACCATGACGACAATGCCGAAACGCCATGTGCTTAGTGTAGTAACCAAATGCCATAATGCAAATATTAGTGGAAACCAGGAGTGGGCGATACAACCAAAGTCTTACTTCATGATATGAGAAACTATTTCATGATAACGACATATGACAAAATTGTTCTTATTTTTAATAAGAAAAACTAAGCAGCCAATCGCAAACAATAGGAAAAATAAAATAGGACAAATTAAATCAAAATGAACAATTCTAATATTATTATGGAATATTGCTGTGTTTATTTTAGGCTAAATGATTTATTATCTGTGCATATTATTTCTTAGAAATTAATGTGCCTTTGTAATATTTATGCAAAATAACTTCCCCCTCCTACTTTCAGCGACATAGTCAACAGTGTAATTATAGATGCATTTACATAAATTAATTACAGATGTAATTACATAATGCAAGTAGAATGCAAAAACATGCATGCATTTAAGTGCATTGTATCAAATGATTTTTTGCTGCTTATTCCAATAAACTATTTTTAACCATGCATGTTCAAGACTTTATTTTCTTATTCAAGCATGTTTTGTTATCATTCTGAAGTGCCAATAACTTGAACTAGTACTGTTCTACATAGATATATTTGCATTACTTACCACTATATAAATGATATAGCCAAATACATTCAGAACACCTTTTGGTGTTTTTTTTCTTCTTTGTGGATAGACAGCCATTATAACACGCTCTCACGTGTTTATTTTTTACCATTTTGGAAGGAGTCAAATTCACATATATGTGACTTTAACAACCAGAAGCATTTTGTCCAGTTTCATCTGGAATGTGAAATATAGCTATCCAATCAGACAAAACGCATGAAGTGACCAAGTACACATGACCTGAGTTTCCACATGCATGACATCATTTAGATGTGTGGAATGTTTAATAAGGACTTTATATACTTGGTTGAGTCAGTCAATAACTTGTGTGTGCGCCACACAAATGGTTTGTCAGTGCAGCACGCTTTCATTGACTTGCAGTTTAATCTCACACTTAAATTTAATTGCCAGTTCATATCCCGCAATTCCTGCAAGATTAAAATGTTATGCGTTTAACTCATCTATGTGAAACGTTAAATGTTTAAATATTATATCATAACTGTAGGGCTAATACATTATGTCCCCTATGAACTGCATGAATATTGTGTATAACTATTGTTGACATCAAATTTATGCTTAAATAGTAGACTAATCATCGCAGGTTTCATCCATCCAGTCTGTGGCTTGAAACCATCAAGCTTCAAATGGTGTCTAATCAAATTGCCTATTTTCCTCTACTTGTTACCACTGTTTTTCTGCAACCACAATGCGTGCTTAGCTGCAACTCACGTAACTCTGACGTCTGCTCCTAAATGGTCTATAGAGGGAATGCATTAACGTCACTTCCCCGCCGGAACACGCCCCCCTCAGCCGGACTGAGTGGCAGAAGAGCTGCTGCGTGACTGGAGTTCATAGGGGAAACTGCGTTAACGCGAGTAAAACAAACTATTATCAGTTTAAACTAAAAGTTGGACTCGATATAGTGTTCCTTACAACTTATCAAAGATCCAGTGATCCATGGATATTGACATGCAGCCAGGAATCGTGTTTCCTGACATTTATATGTGCCTGATTTCGACGCCGGGGAAATAAATGAAGAAAATTTGCCTGTAAACGTTTTATATAAATACAATATAGATAGGTCTAATTCCGAGTGATCACTTACATTAATGTTATACTGTATATCATCATATCGTCCAGCCCTAAAACTTGTATAGTTTTTTGTCAGTGTTTATTTAAAAACATCCAATTATGCAGAATATAGTCTGTTCTGTAGCTTTTTGCAGTCTGTAAAAATATACAGTACCTCAGATTTCTGGCCAAATCTAGTTGTACAGTCAATCGCAAAGCTCTTTCCTGTTTTAGATGTGTTTTGTGTGATTTTCACGGCATTCACGCTGAAAACAAATGCTGCCGCTCAGTCTTTTTGCCACTTGTGGGCGTGACCGCATTCACTCCGGCCGACGGTGACGTCATGCGCATACCCTCTATAGGATCATTCAGTCAATAATAATAATTATAATTATAATATTATAAGCAATTACGTAGCCACGGGAAGTCAAAAATGGGGGGTCCCAGCATTAAGTGACAATAGCGAGAAAGAGAAACACTGGGCAGCAGCTGTCAGAGTTCATCTTCGTGTTGGTCAACACATCTGGCCCTAAATTCCCGAGCGAGAGAGAGAGAGAGCGAGAGAGAGCGAGAGAGAGAGAGAGAGCGAGAGCGAGAGAGAGAGCGAGAGAGAGAGCGAGAGAGAGAGAGCGAGAGCGAGAGAGAGAGAGAGAGAGCGAGAGAGAGAGAGAGAGAGCGAGAGAGAGCGAGAGAGAGCGAGAGAGAGCGAGAGAGAGCGAGAGAGAGCGAGAGAGAGCGAGAGAGAGCGAGAGAGAGCGAGAGAGAGCGAGAGAGAGCGAGAGAGAGCGAGAGAGAGCGAGAGAGAGCGAGAGAGAGAGAGAGAGAGAGAGAGAGAGAGAGAGAGAGAGAGAGACAGATCCCCGGGCTGGCCTGAGGTCAGATTTGTCTCTTTGAGTTGAAGTGTTTGTAAGGCATGACGCGGGGACAACAGTTTCATGCCTTGACTTGAACTGAGGAAGAGTGTTTAAAAAGCAGGACAAGAGAGAGCGTGAGAAACAGATGGCTAAAAAGAAGATAGAAGTGTCACCATGACACCAGTCGTGATGCGATAAAGGGACAAGCAATAATAGCTCTTTTTTATGTTATTGTGAGATAAGCAAGCAACCGGACGTTTTGTCAGTTACTTGGTTTCCATTTATGCAGCATTGGCTGGGTGGCCCTGTGTATATTGTATAGTACACATGAAATATGTTCCTATTGGCCGTTAGGAGCCTACACACTAGAGGAAGCTTTGACGTAGGCTTTGAAGGATGAGAATGTGCAAGAGCCGGGGCAATTTTGAAACCGAGCGGGAATACTGTGAACTGAAAATTTAGATGCACAAATGGACCTGGACTTTTGTTTGCAGTTGGCAGTGTCACTTTAGCAAACCCTTGCATTTGCATGGAGTAGAGATTAAAAAAGACAAAGATTTCACAAAATTAACATACAACGGCTAACATTTGAACTATAGGTGCCATCACATTTACGAGTCCTTCGATGGGAATCTGCACAATCAGAGAGCGGAAATGTTCCCACAGATTTTGCCCATTTTCAAGTTGGTCATGCGAATTCACTGAAAAGCTGCATGGTTTGAAAGTGACTTCGTTCTGTGTGAGTGTTGCTTCATACTTTGCTACACACTATTGACAGTGGACTTTTTTTAGCCTGCGAAAATGTAACCACACCCTTGAGAGTGCATGTAATGTGACATCACCGCTTAACTGTATACAATTATGTTGTGAACTGTCAAACACTAAAAGTTGCCTCTGAATGTGAGCGAGCACAGTGCTGATGACACGAGTGCATGTGCACAAACAAAGCCATTACCAAGAGCCATTTTGATAAACGCAATCAAAAGAGTAACTGATAAATAATGACTGCAGCTGTTCTGAAACCATTGTACAGCTGTTGTTCGAACATACGCAGTTTAAATTAATTACGATACCAATTTAAAAGTTGTCGTGTGCTAAACTATTGGAGACTTGCGAGCCAAAATTGATTAGATTGATGAAAAGATTACCAGAGATCTCGTTAGTTAAGTAACATCATGTCAAGGTTAATGTAGCATTAGATTAAGAAGGAAAAATATAGGTACCTGTCCCTTTTAGACTGCAAAGGAACAGATCTTGAATGACTATCGACATTTGCACAGGGTCATCATGTTAAATGAAGTGAATAAAACAAAACATGAGCATTACCAATTTCTCTAACTTTTCTTCTCTAGGATGATTCCTCAAAACACTACATTAACCATTTTGTAGAATTCAACAAAACAAATCATAACCTGATTTCCATCAGGTCCCTTAGAACCAAGGAGACAGAACAGATGTTATTAATGAAGTTTAATTGTTTGGTACACATAACATGTTTGAGTTTCTCCCAACTGACTTTTATTCAGACCATAGAAGTAAAGGGTCAAAGGTCAGATTTACCATGCCAGGACCGTTATTGATGAAACCTCACATTCAAGGGCAGCATGACCGCAATGACTCTAATGCTTTAGAGGAACAACTTTGCACACTACTCTCTCTCTCTTTCACCCTCGTCAAAGTGCGCAGCCAAGCAGGGAAAACATACTGCAAGAACATCTGGTGCAGAGATGCACTACAGAAGATACAGTCAATAAACTGAACAGGAGTGCGGGTTTCAAAAGAGGAAGTACCTCCAACACATCAATACCTTTACAACATGGCTGTGCCGGAAAAATGCTACCGTCACAGACAGGATAAAAGGGAGAAGGCAACATCAGAATCCTTTCTACCAAGATGCATTTATCTGGTTGGTTTTAAAGGATAAATGTACCCTCAACCTGCCTATGGGAAAAACTGCATCTAATTGAGAAGTGCATTTATATTAGGGCTGCCCCTGACTATAAAGATTTTTCTAGTCGACTAGTAGACGTTCATTTAAGCCATTAGTCAACTAATCACAGATTCATATTCAATTTAATTACTTATACTGAAGAGAATACTAAACCATAATGAGCATTTAATATATAGCTATAGGCGTAATATAGCCTATTCCGCTCCCAAGTGCATGCATAAAGCTTGCCACAAAGTACTGGCAAAAGTAATGATTAGCAATGTGTTGAAAAAATTAAGGCTGTGCAATTAATCGTATTTTGATTTCAGCTTCCAACGATTATGAAAACAGGATAATTGAGGTAAAGTGCTTATTGTGCCACTACCGCATTCAGTCCAGTGCCCTTTCGGTGCACTTTTGTTCCTCCCTAAGCCAAACTTAACATCCAAATCAGCCGAAGTCAGACAGACATATATGCAACCAAACACTGCCGGTTGGTCACCATGGTATTATGATAATTACATCATGCTGCTTAATACACTAGCTCACTACCATCTGATCCACCTTCCGCGGACTGAAAAGACAGGAAATAAACCAGATTTACATTTTCTGAGGGAAAAATAAGTGGTGCTTTGTCCGTGCCAAACTCGCCATGATGCATGAGTGCTGTGGATACTTTCCAGGTCATTGTTATGCAGTTGGTAGTCAGGGGTTTGATAACATCTCTAACCTTAAAGGGATAGTTCAAACATTTTAAATGGTAAATTTAACTAACGTTCATCTTCAAACCCCCTTCAACTTCAAGATATTTTGAAGCAGGTGGTTTGGTTACCATTGAAAAAAATAGACATTTCTCAAAATATCAGTGTATGTTCCACGGAAGAAAGTCATACAGGTTTAGAACATCAAGTGGGTGAGTAAATCACAATTTAATTTTTTAGGTGAACTATCCTTTTACATCCGACAATAGTGATTTTTACCTTACCAAACACATTTAAAGAGATTATAAAAGCAGAAATGCTGTTAACTGCACAAAGCAACAGTCTGAAATGACGCTAACATCACCTCATTAAAATGGTTGACAGAAGTAATACTATAAATCCAAAAGATCAATTTCTGTCTAAATCAAGCTTCCAGGTTTCTCTTTCGAGAAAAATGTACTTGTCAAAATATTACAAAACCTAAAGAAATCCATTTTTAAAAGCTCTCTGGTTTGTCTCATGCCTCCGAAGCACGTATGAGATCCAAATACATCCGTAATCTTTATTGTTTTGTAATCATCTCTGATCTGATTAAATCCATCTTTAAGCTGCCAGGATAGAAACACGCTGTGATCCGAAAGCTTGCAGCCGCGTATCCATAGATACAGACCCACAGCTCCGCATTCCTGCTCTCTGTTTACATGTGCATGACAAATTGCGACTCTCTGAAGCCCTCCTTTAAAAATAATCACAAACTTCATTAAAGATTTCAAACATATTGCTGCATCTATCAAAAGCACAAGAACCCAAAACAAAAATGTTCATGCAACGGTAGAGCGAAAGTCCTCCCTAATAAACTACATGTCTAATTTGCTAAATCAAAACCAAAGCTAGTTTGTTTTGTTTTTTACCAACATGCTGAATCATCGTGTCTTATTACAGGAGGTCAGGGGTCAGCAAGAGAGTGGCTAATTGCAGCGAGATGTTCACACTCCAATTTAAACCACTAAGTTGAAAATATAGCTTGCTGATACGCACACACTTAGCCTAGACAAAGCAGCCATTACACATCAACTCATTAACAGCCTTATTTGGGCATGAATAAGAAACAGACAAGCACATTTCTGAGCATTTGATGACCACAAAAATGTGTGTGCATACGCAGCCCCGCAAAATGATGCTTCCATATTAATTTGTTAACATCTAGCCAATCAAAAATGAGCATTTGAGAATTGCATTGGATTGAGAGGACGCGTATGACATTAATAGATGAGGAAGAGAGATTCGAAGAGAGCGTGTGCTCATTATGGTAGTAGATCTATAGGGCTTTTGGCTGCAGTGCAGCACTGGTGTATCAGAGCGAGTGGAGGGGAGGAAAGCCGGTGGGCTTCTGTCTGTCTAGCTCCCCCTGGTGTCCAGTAAAGACATTGCTCTGAGATCTGAGTGTGAAAGATGCATGAAGGGAGGAGATCGGCGCTTTTAAGAAATGGAGGAGAGAGCAAAAAACCATCACATCAGCACTTTGCTGGCACCCAGTGGATTCAGTAATGGCCTTAGTGACAGGGATATCCAAGGACAGACGTGCATTAACTCGTACCTCGCCTTCTAGCCTTGGGGGCCTGATACTGGACAGGTGGATGGTCTTACACTCCCCAGAGTTCAGCTTCACCACGATGGCATCTGCGTTCATGACTTGCATGACCTGTACAGAAGAGGGCAAAAAGAAAATTAAATAATGCAGAGAAAGAGAAAAGGAAGGTCAAGTTATCAATGAAAATTCTGGCATAATTTTCTTGCCGCAAGTTTGACGTTATTTTCAAGAACCAATGACTTTTGATACCATTGATGGTCAACCTTCACTCTTGACCTCATATTTGAATATTGTATGGTTTATTGTGCTTCAAAATGGACAAAAACATCAAATATGGACAACAGACATGCCAAACTGTTTTAGGGACAAAACAAAACTGATCAAGAACACTGATTTTGGAACCACGAGACTGAGCACACAATTTTCTACAGACACTGCCAACAGTTGTAATATGACATCACACTCTGGTGAGAGAAAGCACTCTGATTGGGTGTTTAGCTTAGCAAACAGTGTGCTCCGCCGTCGATTCAACATGCTCAATCGGCCGAAAAGCCACCAATAAGGGGTCTGACTATAGTGCCAAAGTTTTAGAACACACTACAAAAACAGGGCCGAAAGTAAGATGTTGAATGACAGCCCGACATTGGCTGACCATTGACTTGAATGTGTAAACACCTTAAAAGCAACTGCCAGTCAAAACTGAAAAAAATGGCACATCTACAGCAATTAAAGCACTGCATTTGTAACATTTAGCACCTTTTTCACACTCAAACTGCCTACGGTGGTCAATGTTCCCATTTTAATTATTCCTGTTTATTTGTCAAATATTTGTCAGTCACCCTAACATTCAGGAGTGTTATCGAGAGAGCGCACGAGTAGGTGTAAAAAAGAACGAGAGGTGGCGAGCAAGCTCCGCTTGGAGGACGGGAGAGACTCACTTGTTGCCAGAAAAACGTTACTGTACCCCACCACGAGCCTTCTGCGGCACAAAAGCAAACAGCTGCAAACAAAACACTTCTCCCACACTGTTCTCAAAAGAACATCCCTCCTCTCTCTGATTCTCTCATCCTACCACCATTACTTCATTTCACTCACATAAGACAATGAAAGCGAGCCAACAGGGAACACAAAAGAGCTGAGAGGGAGAGTAGTGAAACGGTCAATTTTGCTTAAAGGAAAAGAGACAGGAAGAGGATTAAATCGAGCACTTAGTCTGAACAGATCTACTTAAAAAAAATTTAATAAATTACCCATATGGACATTTAATAAGGAGAAATAAACTTGGTTTATTTATAAAATAAAGAGAAATACATTTAAGAAAATGTGAGTGATGCTTGAACGCACAGAAGTTGGCACCATGATGCTAGGGGGTCCATCCCAAAGAAGCCACGAATAAATCAAAATAATAATAATAACAATAACAATTCAGATTTAATTTCCCCAGTGATGAAGAGATTCCTGAGGTTAAAACTGGCATGTGCTACCTTTGACATCCAGGTTTTGTGACAGAACCATGTTACAATACAGCTGAGAGGAATCATGCGTTACATGTGCAGGCTGCATCCAATCGCGTACGTGGACCATCCGCACAAGACGACAAATGTCACAGAAGCTCTGATGTTTAGAATCCCGCCTGAGTGTATCATATCCGATGTCATCTTATATGATCATCAACTCCAAGTTATTTAATAGAGTCAGTGATGTGGAAGATGACCAGGTAATTGATCTTATATAACCAGACCTGAACAAGCAGAGGAATGCTTTCAAAAACATGCATTATGTGATCTGAGCAAATGAAGACAAAATTACAGTCTTTAGACGGACATGAACAGGAAAGAAGAATGATGGGAGCAGAATTACGGCACAGACTGATAGATCGTCAGGCTTTGAACTGAATCTTCAGAGTGGAAATTAAACGGATCACTCGCAGAAGCATTCGGCTCGGCAGTGATACAGCAGAGAATGTCTGTCTATGCGTGTGTGCTGCTTATGTATTCATAAGCACACTCAGTGCCAAATCAACAAGGTCACCTGAGCAAATTAGTGGAGGGTGTTTCGGTGTGGTAGTAGTTGAGCAGAACTGGGAACTGTAAGGAGAACATTTTGTCGTTTCATTTGCAGTCACATATGCAAGGCACTTCACCGCAAGCTACCAACAGATCTTCAGCCCAGATTCATGACTCACTCTGGTACTGCAGCCATTGAACACGACAGGGAGCTACTGCCACCAACAGATCACCACTAGAACTACATAATAAGGAGTATGATGTTGTGCCCAGTAAACATTATATTTTTATATATTTGGTACAAATGTTTTTTTTTAAACCTCAACCATAAAAAAAAGGTACTATAATAATGATATAACATGGTAATGGCATGGTGCGTTTGATACATGACATAGGACTGAAAGATTATCATGTTTAATTAGTGTTCAAAAGTTTGGAGTCGATAACCTATTTTTGTTTTTGAAAGAATTGTATTATGCTGATCAAGGCATTAAACCCGTAATATTGTGAAATATTACACTTTAAAATAACTTATATTTTAATACATACATTTTTTTTTTTTATCCTGTGATGGCAGCGCTGAATTTTCAGCACCATTACTCCAGTTTACAGTCACATTATCCTTCAGAAATCATTCTGAAATAGGATTTGCAGCACAAGAAACTTTTCTTATTAATGTTAAAAACCATTCTGCTGGTAAATGGTCTTTTTTAAAACCGTGATACTCTGAGGATTCTTTGATAAATAGAAAGAGAAACAAAAAAAGCATTTATTTGAAATTGAAATCTTTTGTAACATAAAAAAAAGTATGTACTGTCACTTTTGATCAATTTAATGCATCCTCATCCAAAACTATATATTTTACTGACCCCAAACTATTGAACGTTAGTGTATATACCATATATATAATTTTATTTTGGCCTGAAAATATCATATTTTAATTTAAAAAAGTTTTTTTTTTTTTTTTATAAAACTACATATGGTTTGTACGGAGCCCCCGATAGTTTCTCGTGCGCACGTGAAAGTCAGTAAATTATATTTTTATTTTTGCAAAGGTCCCTTTAGGGCTCCGTAGGTTCAAGTTTATGGTTTACAATTAAATCAAAACAAAGCAACCTTAGCTGAAATGTAACAATTCTTCAAATAGAAAAATATAATTAAAATATAATTATTGGTGTTGTTGAATAATAATACTATTATTACTAATACTATGACTGTTATTATTATTAAACTCTTTCTAAAAATCATCAGAAGGCCAGGAAATGCAAGCCAATTACAACAGCTAGACCTGTATGCCAGGACACAGAAACGGCTTACAAATACTTGCCATTCTGCCTTTGTCAGTAGCTTTTTCTGTTGAGTTTCTCTCTCTCACTCTTAAATACACACTCGCACAAAATTTCAAAGTATATCTTTCTCTCCCAGCTCAAAGAGATCTGAGGCAAGCTAAAGCTCATATAAATGTTTTATTCTTCACTTCTGGTATTTTCCGACTCAGGCAAAAAAAAAAACACATTTTGTGTCTGCGGATTTTGAAACTTATTCTGTAAGCAGATTGCAGAGCAACACCTTTACATAACCAAAGGCCAAGCATGAATATTTTAAAGGTCTTGAAGTTCAGTTAAACAACCTTACTTTGAGAATGAATAAACTTTCCGCAAAAGCACAGTTGCTGACTTAGGAGAGAGCACACAGTGTCAACATATCAATTATGTCCAGGCGGCAGCGGTTTAAACAAAGTTAACAAACCTTACTGATGTGGCAATATCACTAACTGCAAAAGGTAACCTTACAAATTCTCCTTAACATGAAACCACATTCACGGGCCATTTTACCAGAATAATGCGATGCATTTCCAAATGAAACGATATTCAAAAAAGATTTGATTTTATCGATTGGGAATAGAGTGGCGCAGGAATGACGTCAGAACCCGAAATTTTCCCATGGTGTTTTAAAATGGTATTTTTGTTTCATTTATGAGTAAAATCAAGCTTGTGGCAAACATAACTTGACAACACTTTGACATTTAGTTGCACTGCACACACTCACACCCCAAGGTGTCTTATCTAGTAACTTGTTAGAAACTTATGCTTTCAAAAATGAACAAATGCTTCAAAATTCGCATTTTCGCTATGAGGGTGTGTAATTTAAGTTGTAGAACAAAACGTCAAAGTATAGTCAAATTGTGTTTACCACAGGCTTTATTTTACACATAAATTGTAAAACCCCATAGTGAAATCTAGAAGGAACCAGCTGCGAATTAGTCTTCCGGGTTTCTAACGTCATCCTTGCACCACTCTAATAAGATTGTGAGATGTGCTCAGTAGCCTAAAATAATAATGTTTGGAATTTGTCAACACTATGTTGCCACCTACATGACACAAGAGATGTCATTTGAAAAGCAAAGTAATTTTAGAATCTTACCGACCTCAAACTTTTGCACAGTAGTTTAAGAAAGAAACCAGGTCAATTTCATGTTCAATCTGTCTCTTTCAGACTCAACTGTTTTTCTAAAAGTCAAAACTTGAGAAAAGCAAATAACCCTTAAAGTTATCATTATGCCTTATTCTTTCTTCGTGCATTCTATTCCAGAGAAGCGAAAGCAGATAGTCAGTGGTAATTTAGCAGGGGAGCGCTGAAGACTGCAGCTGAACAGAACCGCTGAGACGGCCCAAGGCTGACTTTACAGAGTATGCAAAATGAAATGAAACACCTGAGACCTGAAAGGCCTGCCTCGCTGACAGACACAATAGAGAACAAGGCGTCAGGGAGATGAGTATGTCAACCGCACTCAGCACTTTAAGAGACTGTGGTGCTCAAATATTCTTCAAAGGCCCTGTAATAAAGGAGTTTGTAGAACAGACAGAGTAGAGACGGTCATTTGTTATCATGTTGGGTCTCAGATGGTGAAATGTCAAACTTTGCTAGTGTGGAAGCGTCAACAAACTCTGCAGACTTGTCCTCATGTTATTTTTAGACGTTCTAGACGTAGACTTGTTTCGCTTGGAGATTGGCTGGAGGGCCCGAGGGCTGATTTTACATCAACAGGTTTCAGTGACCTTCAGCGAGAAGAACTTTTGAGAGTTCAGGACTGCATTATCATCTATACAAGAAATTAGTAGTGTAACATTCAGATTTTTTTTGTGGGTCAATGGCAAGAACATGTAAAGAAATGTAGGTTAAAACATGTGCCAAGTTCTTAGAATTGTACTCTTTGCATTCATATCAGTTTCATATAATAGCTTCAAGGTCATGACTCAAATATCATGTGTAGCCATAAAGTAAAAAGTAGTAATATATTTTATTACGTTTCTTATAACCTGAATACATGTGAATGTACATATCTTCATTTGTTTTTTTACAACTAGAACTAACCTTGCTTTGTAAAAAAAAAAAAAAAAAAAAGTCAATTTATTTGATATTTTTAGAGACTTATTGACCTTGACACACAGTATTGAGGGTCTGCAGGGCTCCTCTCTGAGAGCACTTCCAGAATTTTCCTGAACATATCTGCATGTTGGTTGCTCCACATGACTTTGATTTGTTTTCAATTACTCATAATATTTTGAAGGGATAGTTCACCCAAAAATGAAAATTCTGACATTTACCCTCATGTCGTTTCAAACACGCAAGACTTTCATTCATCTTTGGAACACAAGTGAAGATATTTTTATATAAAATAAAATGAGACTTCAAAAGATTTCCACGACGCATGCGTGAGAATTGCGATCTCCTTCAACTACTTCAGTTAAGTTCTCGCGCATGCGTCGTGGAAATCTCTTGAAGTCTCGTTTCAGGCCTACAAGGAAGAAAAGGAATAGTCGAATAAAGTCGTTATTTTTGTTTGTTTTTTCGCACAAAAAGTATTCTCGTCGCTTGATAAACTTATAGTTGAGCCACTGTTGCGACATGGAATATTTAAACATTTTCTTTAATGACTCTCTGGGGCGTCAAGATTCGTTCCCTTAGGGAGCCTATGGAGGAGTGATCCAGCTGTCACATTTAATCAAAAATATCTTCATTTGTGTTCCGAAGATGAACGAAGGTCTTACGGGGTTGGTAAAGCATGGGGGTGAGTAATTAATGACTTCATTTTAATTTTTGGGTGAACTAACCCTTTAATGGATCAATGTAACAAAGTAGGAACAGACAATTTCAACCATATTGTGGTTTACATCCAAGTGTAACGGATGCATCGAAAAGAAAAACGTACGGCCTTTAATTCGCTTTTTGTCTTCATTGTGATTTTCATTATTTTGGTTTCATGCATCTTAAAATTATTAATAAATCTGGACAAAAAAATGCATTGTGTCATTGGTTCTTGTATAACGATTCTGTGGTTTGTCGCTATTAAGGTTGCACAGATTGAAACCGAAATACTTTTGAACCAAGTGAGAACAAAGACTTACCTTTGCTACAAACTGTCTGTCCTTCTGGTCCAGATTGGCTGTGGGAGCAACATAGTCTTTCCAGATTCTTACTTTACGCTCTTTCGCTGAACTGCAGGGTTTTAGACAGAGAAATATTCATTTTACCAAAATGAAGCACTGCATAAAGGACATCCGTGTGCACTTAATTGGAATAAAGACACAACCTTGTATGTTCCTATCATATTTCATTGCGATTGTGTCTAACGCTTCAGTAAGCTAGCAGGTGGGCATAAGGGCAGGTGTTCTTGAACAGCTGTGTGATAAGTTGCCACATTTGCTAAACTACTGCTGAAACATGAAGTAAGAGCAGCCCGAGACATTCTAAAGCACTTAACAAGCTGCTCTGTCTGATCCAGCAGTCGAAATGTCAGGCATATTTGAAATGTATAGCGAACTAGGGCAGACAACTGTCCGACTCGGAAGCACTGACCGTTCTGCTGCTCGGAGTTTCTCAGCACCCTGGGTATACACAGCCATTGACCAGTCCACGCAACGTGCAAAGCCTTCCTTCAACAACAACTCTGTGATGTTCCCATTCTGTAACGACCACACACAAACACAGGGTTTAAAATTAGCAAAGAAATATCAGAAACTGAGAAAAAAAAAAAACTACAGACAGTGCAAAGTTTGTGTGCCATTTACTAATGTTATCAGTTTAATGTGCATCATAATGTTAATGAGCAAAACAGCCTAACACATTGTGTGAAATATACCACAGATGGTGTCTGATACTCTGATTAAGAAGAACTATGACATGATTATACCTGCGGAACTGATGTGTTGCATTAAATCAAATTTATGAATAATTCTTGACATTGAAGGCCCTGGACAACAAACATATGCATAAGTCTAGACCTGTAGATCTACTGATTACAGCCTTATTGTTTACTGTATTATTCACACGGAATGCCAAAAGTACCGGTATTTCACTTAATTTGCGAAAGTTTACTTGAATGCCTTATATTGTTAGTAGAGATGCACCGATTGATCGGCTGGTGACCGGAATCGGCCGGTTTTCACGTGATCGGCCATGATCGGCGACCGGCCGGTCAGTCTGACATAATCCGATTTTATGCCGGTCAAATGCACTCGGGCGCCGCATGATTAACAACGCGCAACATCAGCATCACACGTACACACGGAACGCGCACATGTAGGAAACCTCGTGAATTCACACAGCAAGCAGGAGCAGCGCGTTTTTTTGTTTTTGTTCGGCGTGCATGTTAATCAATGAGTGCATTCAATCAATGAGTGCATTCACACCGGGAGCCGGAGCAGCGCGTGAGCGTCGAGCAGGAGCCGCGCGTGAGCAACAATGAAGCGTGAGTTTCGGCGCCGTGTCTATTTTTGCTGCGCTCAATTTAAGTGAAAGCACACTTTTGACGGACAAAATAAATAGGATTTCATCCAAAAAGTGCCCAAAATGCACAGAATTTGCATATCTGGTGTGTTTTAACAAGAACTGAAGTAGGCTAGCCTATGTCAGAAAGAAAATGAAGACTCAAAAATATTTATAGAAAATTTACCCATTTAAACTTGTTTTTATTATTTCCTAATCGTTTCCCTGCACATGCTCCACTTGTCCTGTTTAGCTTGGCTGGACATGTGTCAGATGAGAGAAGAACTGCTTGAGAAATATAACTTGCCATTGATGTACAAGTGATTGCAATAGGCCTGTGTGTGTGCGTGTGTGTGTGTGTGTGTGTGTTTGTGTTTGTGTTTGTGTGTGTGTGTGTGTGTGTGTGTGTGTGTGTGTGTGTGTGTGTGTGTGCGTGTGTGTGAGAGAGAGAGAAATATCTTTATACTGCAAGGCTATATTTATTTTATTTGTTATTTGTTACCTGTTTTACCTGTTTTCATACAGAAGTTTAGTTTGCTAAATATATCAGATTTTTTTAGTTGGATATTGGATGTGAAAAGGAAATGGTTCTTCCATAACACTGCACTTTAGATGTGTGTGAATTTCCCACACGGAGTAATTTATATAGTTCTATTTTAAAGCGATTATCTGTTCAAAAAATGTTCTATGCAAAATATTCTATTAAAGAGAAGATAGAAAATAAATGTGTGTGCTATGAAGTGGTTTGAAAAAATGAAATCGGAATCGGCTAAAATCGGAATCGGCAGGTCAAACTCAAGGAAAAATCGGAATCGGGATCGGCCTAGAAAATTGTAATCGGTGCATCTCTAATTGTTAGATATCTATACTTTTTTCAATTCTTTTATCTATTTTTATTGTGTTCTTTTGCTTGTAATATTTCTCTGTTTTTAATGTTCTAACTGACTTGTCTTGAACAATTGCTTAAGAACTTGAACCAATGTTTACTTAAGTTTAATTAGTATTACTTATGCTGTTATATCAAAATTGGCTATGCATCGTTTCCCTTAATTACTTAGTTTTGACAGTCACCTTCATTGCGGTTTGTGTGTGGAATGTTAAAAACTGTATGATAACCTTAAAATATTGATATTGATGCATTTATATCAGGTATTGTCCTGAAAGCAAAAATCAACAAAATTGATGCAGAAATGCAAAAAAATAAAAAAATAAAATGAACGCCCAAAAAGCTTAATGGTCTATGCTTGGGTTCAACTGCAGTTATTAAAGATCAATCAGAAAGCTGGTCTGGGATGACGTGGCTTCATACCGGGTGCAGGATGGTACCCAGAATGACCTGGTTGGGGCAGGACTCCAAAATGATCTGCACATCTCTCTGAAGAAGTCGTGACTCTGTGAAGAACTTTGCCTCTGCTGCAAAGGCCTCTGGGATCTCGCTGCCATCTGCCTCTCGTTTAAACGTGGGGCACTGGAGACACAGGTTTTTTATACGCATTACAGAAAATTTACATTGTCTGAAATCTACTGGGACATACTAAAAAACAATCCCTAGGAAACAATGTACAATCATACTTTACAAAGAAGGCAAACCCTTTCTTGAAAAGTCACTGAGTGGAAAACTCTAGTTCTACCACTAACACACTTAATTTAGCACAGCTATGGAGTTAATTTGTTCATGATTAGTGAGATTAAGCAGTAAGATGGTCAACTGAATTCATGGAACAGGTCTGGTCAAAGAAAACCCAGAGAGAATCTCTCAGGGCTAACCATCAAGAGATACATAAAGAACTAATGAGAAAATGGGAAAGCATGAGATATATAGGGTCTCATGGGTTCTGCCTAAATAAATTGGTTCTCTCTTATTCATGGAGTTACATATGGAAGGACTGAAGCTCACCTTGACTCCAGAGAGCATAACTGTCACCAGATAGTGGTCGGGCAGAAGTAGCGCTCGAACCATGCAGCCATCACGCACGTGTTCAATAATGGCTGTGTGTATAAGAAAAAGGTAGAAAGAAAGTTAATGAAAGACAAAACTTTAAATGTCCCTTTTGTGCTGCTTTTATGCACAAAATGAAAATTACAAAATCAGTAATACATTTTGAATGTTTTTGAGTCCCTTATGTTTACCAAGGCTGCATTTATTTGATAAAGAAAATCCAGTAAAAACAGTAATATTGGGATATATTACAATTTAAAATAACTGTTCACATGATATGGCATGACATGGTTTTCACAATAACTGTCACATGACCCTCCAGAAATCATTCTAATATTTAACATTGAAAACAATGTAACACCGTGGTACATTTTATCAGGATTGTTTTGAAAAATAGAAATTTCAGGTAACTTTTGTAATATTTTAAAAGTCCTTTGAATCAATTTAGAATAAAGTAGGCTATACATTTGAAAAAGAACACCAATATGAACTATGGTAATAGTTAAAACCAAGACAATTCAGCATGTCAATGATTTGATTGTTGATTCTAATTTTGTTTTTCCAATTCAAATTGTCAGCCCACTTCACAAAGTGCATGCGATGTCACGGCATGTGGGAAGCTGACAGTATGTAAACAGGCCTCTCTAGTTCTGCATGGTGCCTTGACTTGAACAAATTGGCATGTTTAAAACTCAGTTGGCAGTACTGCACAGCGAGGGCCATGAAATAATTCACTAAGAAGGTGGATCACAGCCACGCTGGAACGGGTCATGTGGCCAAGGGTGTTTCAATTCATTATTACAAACAATGGCAACTTTGACTTCTGATTAGCATCTAATAAGCTTGTTAGCTGCGGGGGGAAAATGGTGCACATTTCTATAGCATTTAATGACTCAGTTGTTCATTTGCAGCGAGCTGGCT
This sequence comes from Tiaroga cobitis, assembly GCA_030578255.1. Lineage (NCBI taxonomy): Eukaryota > Metazoa > Chordata > Actinopteri > Cypriniformes > Leuciscidae > Tiaroga > Tiaroga cobitis. The sequence goes on along the minus strand of CM060594.1, from coordinate 30,287,930 downwards.
AGCCCTCTAATGGAGGTTAACTCTCATCAGGGTTAATATTCAGTTTAAATAGGAGAATTGAGCTGTGAGCAGAGCTGTGAAGATATTAAAAAAAAAAAAGTGCACCTGGAAGAATGAGACACTCCAGAGAGCATTGTTAGTGTGTTACATTTTTAGCTTTTGTCTGAAGGAAACACTAAACTGTATGCCATAATTATAAGGTGGGCCCGGTGGACCCCACCGTGCAAAACTCCCAAAACCCAAAGTCTTTATGATATAGTGTTCCCCAATGTTGGGGAAAGTTACTTTTTAAAAGTAATGTGTTACAAAATTGTGTTACTCCCTAAAAAAGCAACTAATTGCATTAGTTACTTTTAATGAAAAGTAATGTTACATTCATTTTGCATTACTTTTTCTCACCTGGGCTGGGCTTGCTTGTTTTATAGTAACGAAAAAAAAGTAATAGTTTTGGCTTTTTCACACCAAAAGTGGAATGAATAAGCAAATACAATGAGGTAAATGCATGAATAAGTCGCAGGACAAGATAGTTTAACACACTTTCTTAACCCTCTGGGGTCCTTCATTTAACAGTCACACTCGGGACCTTCGGGTCCAAATGGGCCGAAAGGGCGGGATTCATATTTATTAAAAAAAAAAAATCATACTTTTTTTTTTTTACTTGTTATTTATAATATTTTTTCTTTTCTTTTTTGGTGTTTTGAGATAATTTTATGATTTATAATTAATATTTATACAATAATTATGACCCATTTTTTCCCATTGAACATAATAGAATTTTTTTTTTTATATATATTTTTTAAAAAAAATTTATCAAAGCTGTATTACATTTTAGAGTGAAGCCTAGGCCTCATGAAAGCAATTTTTGAAAAAAAATAGATGCCATCTAGTGGACACACTGAGCATTTTTATCACGCAATAGCACATTTTTACCACTAGTGGATTTACAGCTCTCTGTAGAAAGGCTTGGGGATTCTAGTGATTTTTGCAAATATATGCCAATTTTTTTTCAGGTTGTTGATTTTAAAATATAATAACAGATTCTCAAAGACTATTTTTGTCTTGTTTTTTGTTTGTTTGGTTGGTTTAAATGGTAATTTGAAGTGCCAGTTTTACTTTATAATACAGATTATTATAAATATATAATACAGTGAGTGTGTGTGTGTGTGTGTGTGTGTGTGTGTGTGTGTGTGTGTGTGTGTGTGTGTGTGTGTGTGTGTGTGTGTGTGTGTGTGTGTGTGTGTGTGTGTGTGTCTGTTTTGCACTCTTGATGTTTTAGAGATTCACCCCTTCACCGTTGAGTCATTTTTTCTGCATTCTGGCTGATTTGTATGCACAAAAAACTGTTTTCATATTTTTGACAATTTCCCATGGGGGTCATTTAGACCCGAAGGTCCTGAGTGTGACTATTTTTTTTTTTACAACCACTTAGAGTATTCAAATAGACTATTCTATTTGAATAGTCTGTGTTTTCATATTGAATAGTCTGTGTTTTCATATTTTTGCCATTTTCACATTCATTTCCTATGCGGGTCCATTTGGACCAGAAGGTCCTGAGTGTGACTTTTTTTTTTACAACCACTTAGACTATTCAAATCCTGTCCCCAATTTTTTTGGGTGTTCACATACCTAATACCATAAAAGTCACCAAGTTTCGTAACATTCCGATGAAGCTGTGATTTTTAAAAATTCAAAACAGATGTATATGTAATCTGAATTTATTAGTGTGTATGTGTATAAAAGTGTGTTTGTGTGTGTGTATGTGTGTGTGGATGTGTCTGTTTTGCACTCTTGATGTTTTATAGATTCACCCCTTCACTGTTGTGTGCTTTTTTTCTGAATCGTGGCTGATTTGTAGATTGTACGCACAAAAGAACTCTGTATTTTCACATTTTTGCCAATTTCCCATTCATTTCCTATGCGGGTCCATTTGGACCCGAAGGTCCTGAGTGTGACTATTTTTTTTACACCCACTTAAGACTATTCACATCCTGTCCCCAATTTTTTTGGGTGTTCATATACCAAATACCAACAAAGTCACCAAATTTCGGACCATTCCGAAAAAGCTGTGATTTTTAAAAAAAAATTATTTGAAATTTTCCGGACCATTTGGGCCGAACAACCCCAGAGGGTTAAGCAATAAAAACTAAAAACAAATGTTTTGTTCAACTAAAGCCATTTTTGCTTATTCATATGGTTGAATTGGATCAACAAAGGTCAGCCGAAAAGAGACTGGTTAATAAAGTGAGATACATAAAAGTATATTTGTGTTATTTGACATTAAATTGCAGGTTTTCGTAATATTCGGAGTTTGCATTTCACTGTTTTTATTCGTTTTGAGGAATACTGAATCTGTTTTTGTGCAAGTGAGATGAGTAAATGCATTGCTCACAATTCATCTAGAACTACAATATCCATCATGTTTACACAGCGCACACAGCACTTCTGCACTTTCTCGGATTTCACTCAACATGAGGACAAGAGAGGTGTCAGTCAATAAAAGAGAAAAAAGTAACCCGCTTTACTTGTTTGAAAAAAGTAACTCAGTATTTGGTTGTAAATTTGAAAGTAATATGTACTTTACTCGTTACTTGTAAAAAAGTAATTTGATTACGTAACTCACATTACTTGGAATTACTTATAATATATAATTTTACGATTTTGTGAATGTATGACCTTGCTTTACTCATTAAAATCAGTTAGGGGGTTTATTAGTAAATCTGCATTTATGAATATGAAATTGGAACTTGATCTTGAACACTAGTGATGTTTGCACCAGCATTTGTGTGTACTGGCCTTCAAGAGCACAATATGTGATCCACACAAACCAAGCTTACCATTGACTGGTTTCTGGTGGAGGGAGTCTACAAAGTTGCGAGGGTTCTCGATGGTATACTTCAAATCTCGAACGGTGTGTGAGCCTCCACCCTCAGACCACAGTCCCTTTTTAACAGATTTGGCTTGGTCCTCCAAATCGCACAGTCTTGCCTGCTCAGGACTGAAACATACAGAAGTGCACAAAGTCCAGTATATATCAAATTACAGACCACAGAGCTTACCACAAGAGTTTTGAGGACTAAAAATAAGATAAGATCATTTTAGTCTGCCTTTCTTTCCCCTCGGGACTTCAATGCTCTGAGCAACAGATGTAGAGATCTTTCAAAGAGAGCAGCCCCTTTCTGAGTCCTTGATAAGCTCTTCAAATGGGTTTGTTCATTATCAAAAGCCAACACATGTTTCAATTAATTCCTCTGTTGTTCTAAAAGGCATCATTATCTTTAAGGGAAATTAAACAGTCTGACCATGGCAGACACTTGTCAGTTTTTTTAATAAGGCTCTATCAATGCAAGTAGTGCTGGCCTTAATAATGAACAGACTTAAAGAGGTAAGACAGAAAGACAGAAAGAAAGAACGGAAGAGGGATGAATCAGAATCTATGATGAAAACTGGGGGGTTTTTTTAGTGGCGAAAAAAGTGTGGGTGGTGAAAGTCAATTAATTAAAAACACAGTTTGACCAGAGGCCCTGTCAATGATGTATCAGCTCCTGCTTTAATGTCTTGGCTCAGACAGCAAACAAATTATGAAATAAAATGATGAATTACTGGAGTTTTGATGGCAAGATCGCAGAGATTGAATATTAAAACACATTCAATAATAATTTAATATTCAATATTCATGTCTTACTGAAACTAGATGAAAAGACAAGATTCAAAGTGCCTTTTAGATATACCAGATCTACTGAAGAGCATGCTTGCTGAATTTGTAATGGGCGCTTCTCTATAGTGATATTATAGACCCTTGCCCTATAGACACTTAATACAGGACATCGATAAGAAATTGACAAAAAAATTTAACTAACTTAATTGAAGTTATTAAGCTAAAGGTACTGCCGGATGAATAATCATAATACAATTAGAATTTTTTTTTTTAATGTTATTGTTTTTATTGTTGCTGCATATATATTATGTTTACTCCAATCTTGTCTATGATATAATGTTATCCAATCATTACACTCAAACCCAGAGGATATGATGCATTTACTTTTTGAAAACTCGACTGTGGGCCAGAAATATTCCTTTATTTGAACAACTTACATTTTTTCATAATACTTGATAGAATCAGAAACTGAAGCAAGTGTGTGAAAGCAATGTTACATTATTATTTAAATGGTAAGTCTGTACTCGCAATTAATATTTTATGGGATGTATAAACTTTCAAATGCTCATTAATGTGATATATTGGTTGTATTCTATTTTTGCATTTCTTTAATAAAAAAGGTAGTCAGACTGTGAAATATTGCGCATACACATGTAACGGACGTAGGCCAGTAAGAGCTATGGTCTTAAGCGTCCTTGTTAGTGCCCCCACCTCACATGCCAGAGACCCCTGGTTCGAATCCCGCTCGGAGCAGGTCGAGTAGGACCGGTCACATTTGGTGCCGTGACCCGGATAGGAGTGAGGTTTAGGAGTGTAATGGACGTAGGCCTAGAGTGCGTTTCCCATTCAATAACAATTTGCTGCTTAACTACAAAAGTATGATGCATCATTGAAGAAATCAACTACTGTAGTCAACATTTGAAGTGGATCAAAAACTTTCATCGAAGTTATACATGAATTTTGAACAATACCCGTTCTTGTCTTAGGACAACTTGGATGAACTTTTTTGATCCACTTCAAATGTTGACTACTGTAGTTAAATCACGACTGTTTCCCCAAACCATGCTGTCGCAAATATGTCGTTCAACCATGTTGGTTAATAATGTCACAGGTGATGGAGTAATAACTTATTTTAATGAATCCATTTGAAATTTAATTAATGCTAGATTGTTTCCTATAACTTACAGATATGGCATCTGAGGACTAATTCTCATTTTGCTTTATTTCCAGACTCAATAATAGGCTCATTATTACATACTAGAGCACGAACACACATGCACACTTCAAAAACAGTGCTTTAAATCTCTTTCCAAACTAAAAGACAAATGACATTTGTATATTTTCAAAATAAAAACAATAGATTGAACTTTGTATTTTGTTTAAGATAGGGAATAGGAATAGGGATTTTGTTTAAGTCCACATATCTTGCAAACATTAAACTGTTTCTAACCACAGGTTTGTGAATGTTCATTGGAACTATAGTTTTGGGAAACACAGATTCATTTAACTATTCTGATAACGATGAAACCTGTGACCATAGCTGGCTAACATCGCTTTCGGGAAACGCACCCCAGTAAGAGCTGTGTGTGTAAACCTCACTCCCCTGGCCTCAAGAGGCATTAGAGTCATTGTTAGTGCAGCTGCCACCCACGCCAAATTCGAATCCCGCTTGGAGTGGGTCAAGTAGCACCAGTTACACACATACAGTAGGCTTGCACGCTCCACCTTTAAATCATGAAATATGCGTAGGAATAACAACAGTCTTTATTTCATCATACATACTTGCTTAGTGCTTGAAAACCCAAAACACTGAATGTCTTAAATATCAAGACAAATACCTGGAACATTTTGCAAATAATTGATTTGGTCTTATCTAATAAGTGATAATAGTCAGCCCAGTTCCTTTCAAACTCTATTTAGTTTCCAGGCTGACTGATAAAGACCTGTAAAGCCCACCTCCAGGAAGTTGCGTTGCAGTCAGGCAATTTCATTGGACCTGGTGAAAACATTTCCATTTTTATGTGCAAATGGTTACTACTGTCAGCGGCCCATGGGAGTCTAGGATACTGCAACGTCTAATGGACACAAACACAAAGCTCACAAGATTCTACGAGAAATAAGAGGCTGCCAAATCTCAGCAGCCATCTTGAGCGGTCTTTGTCTTATAACATTTTATTTTATTTCATCTTTTTAAAAGAGAAAGCAGGAGTGTGTCAGAGGGAGAGGAGTGGGCATCCATCCCAGCTCAGCTGTGCCTAATTGAGAGCTGGTGGGCAGAGCGCGGCCCAGGTTTAAACACGACTCCTTTGGAGATTATGATAGCCGATCCAGTGGGCTGTGATGGGCCACAGCAGGCCTGGCTAATGAGAAGGCTTTTCAGGGGCTGTGGAGAGACCAGCGGGTCTAACACCACTGTCTCCTGCGGGGAAAATGAGGCTAAAGCAAACCGATTCCACTGGCAATTGTTCAGGGCCATTTCACAGAGTGGCCTGAATACGCATCATTAAGTCCCAAAAGCTTAGGACAATATTACATCGCTGCTAGCCAGAGGGAGAAGGGCAGATAGAAGAGACATGTAAAGAGCAGATGTAACCAGAAGAGGGGGTGTGAGATCAAATGGAGAAATATCAAAAGCAATAACGTTTGATAAATCCAGAGAGTGTCTAATGTAACTTCATTAAAGGCAAACACTGCCCCCTGCAGGACAAATAATGTGTTTTTACAATAAAACCACTGTGAAAACACAAATGATCTCAGCCAAAGGGAAAAACATAGCCAGCATTGTGAAGGCTTTGACAATAGGTGCAAGAACCGTACTGACACCAGTCGTTTGACGCTTTGGGAAAGAAAATACGTAGATTTCTCACTTGTTTCCTCTGATGCCTTCTCTGCGAACTGCTGCAAGACCCTCGGCCACCAGGGACTCTGCGATATTTTCTCCTGATGTGTCTTTAGAGAGATCAAACCCAGAAGAGACATGTTACTATAACAACACTAAAGTCAACACATCGACGCACATTCAAGTATACCAAATGCTCTCATAATTTAGTAAAACATGACCCAGAATGCACTTCAGATCAGCACTGTTGCAGTGAGATTCTCATGTGAAAAAGCACACTACTCACCTTTTCCCAGGTACACCATGCCATATTCTCTGCCTTGAGGTGTTTTATTCTCAACGGTGAAGCAGACTTCTTTGCCGATTACCTTTTTACGCATGAACTCTCGTGCCTGGAAAGCCCATGGCTGCAAAGAACACAAAGCTATTTACAGCCATTCAGCACTGGAGGATGTGCATTAGCAACTAAATAGTCGCTATTCACTCTAGCTAAAATGTTTTAACAAAACCGTATAAATGACCTGCGGAATCTTTTTTTAATATAATGAGGTGTAGAATTAAAGGATTAAAAACACAATGGACTTAGTAAGGAAAAATGTCACAAGATGCTATGAACTACAGTGATTTTATGCACAGCACAATTAATTGGCTTATATACGCATTAAATACATTGTGTGAAAGGGACTTTGGTATTTCCAACCAGAGACTCCGGAAAATACACGGATCTGTCCCGCCGTCCGGGATTTGATCGTTTGATTTTGGTTCATTCACACTGCCAGTGAATTTCCGGAATCTGTGAGTGCGTTCACACACATCCCGTAAAGACACGTGACGTGTAACGTATGCGTCGAAAACATGTTGTGGTACAACAGCGGAGGGTTTGCATTGCTTTGAACAACATGGCAGCTGATCAGGCATTAGATGTTGACAGGGTCCGAAATTAACTTTTTGGCTCACCTGCCACGGGGAGTGGTAGATGAAAAATCCACCAGCCAAGCATATTTTTTACCGGCCAAAATAATACAGCCTTTTTTTGTCACATATACATTAATTTATATATAGGCTATATTTAAACATTGTCATATTTCTGGTCTATTATTTTCCATTTTTACTTTTATTTACACACATATTACACAATTTACACATTAAAATAATATTTTTGTGGTGGTGCCTATATGAAAATAGTTCTGTAAAAATTAAATGTATTAATTGTATATTTAATATAGGGATGTCAATTTTCACAAATTCCCATGATCGATCGTCGTTTAAATTAACGATCAATTAATCGATTAATCGTTAGCATTAATGGCAAACAGCACAGGGTCTGCAAATACTGCTCAAAAAGCTATGTTACTCACCAAATTAATAAGAATGTTTTTTAATCTAAATAAAGGCTTAGTAGGATTGTAAAATGTTTTGATGTGATTGATAAATTAAATTAACTATTTAATATATAAATATAACAAATACAATGTGTCACCAACGCCGCCTCATATGCGTGCTTGTCAGAATGTGTGACTCTTGTGGAAGTGCTAGAACAACGCACTGAAAACGGCAACTAAACCCATGAATTCACAACCATTTAATAAAATAGTGTTCTCATGTTATGTAATATGACAGTCCCAAATTAACCATCGTTATTATTAGTCGTGCATTCTGCTTGAGCTGCGCGCGCTGAATGAATAACCGTTGAGCACTTTGTTAGCGTTTATTTAACTCAAAGAAACGCATCCTATTTGATATTAATCAGATATATACAAAATAAGCAGAATATTACAAAATTATACCTGCACAAAATGACGTGAATGCACAAGTGAACTTAAACTGAGTTACGTGCCATTCAGAATGACTCATATGTTGTGGTGGACTCTGACGAGCTCTTCCTGGAACAACGCGACATGGCATCTAAACCCAAATAATTCACAATGTTTTATTACAATAGTGTTCTCTTTATAATCTTGTGTAATATGACAGTCCCAATAGTCATTATTAGTCGTGCATTGTCGTTTGAGCTGAGCGCGCTAAAGATCACGTCGATTCTTAACCAAATGCATCCAATATGAGATAAATCAGATATAGATAAGCCTACACAAAATAAACTATTACAACTTACATTTGCACAAAACAAAAGGCTGCGAATGCACACGCAAACTTATAGTCATGATGGTGTAAAATAGTCCCAAACAACTCCGGGGTGTGTCATTCAGTGGGACTCAACACTTCACCACACCGGCGCGCTCGCTTACATGTTTCGCGGTTGAGCAGCACGCACGCGCATGATCCTGCTTAATCGATGATCGATAAGTTTTATCGATTAAATGTATTATCGACAATTAATCGATCGTCGATTAATCGTTGACATCCCTAATTTAATAAAATATATGCAATAATATATTATAATAATTTCAAAAAAATATTTAGTTTAACTCTGCCTATTTTTTTACTCCATTTACTCTGACTGATCCGATCAGTAATTGAAGGACTGGAAATATCAGTTGTTTTAACCATTCATTAAAATGAATCGGTTCAAATGAGTCATTAGTTCGCGAATTGGACGTGTCATTATCGGATGTGTTCGCGTTGTGCGATTATCCCGGCAGCTAGGACATTCCACAAGATTTGTGTCAACACAGAAAACATTTGATCACTGGATAGGCTTTTTTGTTTATTTAAAGTGTGGTTTATGTCAGCTGAATGTGCGGAACGCTTCAGAGAAGATAAGGTATTTTAGCACAATTCACACCCAGCGGTAAGTCAGGAAAAAATATATCCGAATGCTCCACATGAAACTATGGTCTTCCGACCTTTTACCATCCTTTACCGACCTTTTATTTTGATTAATATGTGACAAGGAGAGAGAGCAGGACAGCGCTAAGAGAAAGAGTGCGCGCGCGCGACCGGGGCTCTCTCTCTGCTCGCGCTTCAGTTGCGCCGTCACACGCACTACTATCGTCTACATTACTCACAGATCAAATAAGACGGGCAAAAAATTCGCTTTGGAGCAGGAGCATCGATAAGAGGACTCGTTAACGTTAACTCATTACATTACTATTTTGGTATGAACATTCACGGATAGCCTTTTGAGATTTACTCGCCAAACGGAAAATCTACCCGCATTTGGCGCTTGGCGGGTGTTAATTTCGGACCCTGGATGTTGATGTTCAAACTTTGTTGTTTATGTACAACATCTTTCATGGTCACATCACAACTCTTTTTTTAGATTATGACTTCTCAACGTGTTAATCCGTTAAGCCGTCATTATGTTGTGCATCAAGTTATCACTACGACACACCCTTTGGCTTTTGTTCACACAGGGCACGTTCCGGGACTGATCCCGGCAATGTTACTAGGTCCCCATCCCGGCATCGATCCCGGTATCAATCCCGGGACTTGTTTGCGTTCACACAGAAGGCACTCTAGCAATTTTCCGGCAATTTTCCCGGGATCAACGCACTGTGTGAAAGGGGCTCAAGTGACAAATACCAAACAAACCACTCGCCTGATGCGCGTTCTTAGTATGACAATCTGCACACACTCTTTTGTTTAAAAGTCTGGGGTCTGTGAGACCCCAAATTCAGTAAAAACAGTAATATTGTGAAATATTTTTACATTTTAAAATAACTGTTTTCTATTTTAATGCGTGTGAAAATGTGCTTTATTCCTGAGCTGGCAAAGCTGAATTAAGGGGCACCCTCACTTGATACCGTAATAATATAATTTCGGCAAAACAGGGCAAAAGCTCTAGTGTGTATTGGTGTTTGCGCTTTAGAGAACGCCGAATGTTTCTATTTACAACGTGTGTTTGCAGTAGTGAGAAATGTAGCCAATCACAGACATGTTGATCTCTTGAATGCAATGGCCAATCAGAGATGTTTGATGATTTAGTCAGAATTCACTCACCGCTCAAGACGCCAGAGTTTTTGTTCAGTGCCGAGTTCTGCACGCTTGCAAATCCTCTCATTATAGCAAATTAAGTGTAGACACGATGCAAGTAAGAGATGCATTGTGAAGTGCAGTCAGCTTCATTTATTATAACTTAATACTTTGTGAGATTGTGATGAACTGAGATGAGGGACAGGTTTTTAATGATTAAAAATGAAGCTGTCATTGCGTGCTTTTGAGGCTTTATATAATCCATTGATTAAAACTTTAGTTTTTCACGCAGTAAAGAGGACCGACGGCCAATTACATGCTGCAAAATTTCGGAAGTGACATCTACATTTAAATGTGGAATTCACTCTTGAAATTGCTATGATTGATATAGTGATAATCATAACATGGGACAAAAATATGGCATGGTAAGTAATCTTAAGTAATCGAAACCCCTGTATTAAATAAATTCCTAAATGCAGATAAAAAAAGTCATGTGACAATAAAACTAATTCTCAAACTATTTGTCATTAAATAGTCATAACCTGTCTTTAAAATCATTTTAATAAAAGAGCCACAGCGGCTTTAAATTCACATCAATTTCCCACAAAGCTGTGATTGTTTTGTTTGTTTCTTTGGGTGCTCTTGAACAATGTAAGGAAGGGTTGTTTTATTTTTTTTTAATATTCAGAGTTTTCACAAAATTCTTATTTTTGTGTAGTAAACATAGCTAATAAATTAGCATACTGGGGGGGGGGGGTTACTGAATATCCAAAACTTCACGATGAGAAGAACAAAAATAAGAAAATGACTATGAATCAACACGTTACAACTAAAAAAAAAAATCAAAGTGCCCGACAGAGCAGCTCTGTGCCGGGCTGATGTTTACCTCATCCGGTGTGTCCTTGGTGTCTGGTTGGGCCTGAACTGCGCGACGGGCCAGAGCTCCGGCTCGGATGTTACTCAGGTTGATCTGCCGTTCTGGAGGTGGTCCACCTCGTGGCTGACCCCTAACAATGACAGCACAACCAGACAAGACCTGCGAGGACACAAATCAATGTGAGTGCACATATAATGTTTCATAAATAGTTTATCATTACAGACATGTCAAGGATGATGAGAGTTGTAATTGTGCATTGGCAGTGCATGATACAAACAATCAATCCGCAAGTCAAACACTGAGGGATCTGACCATAATTCCTTTAGGACCTGCTTGTTTGTGTTTGGCCAACAGTTGAACAACCATTACACCCACGAAACAAAAATAAAATCAGTAAAACACTACTGTGATAATCACAACATGACGTCTCAGCTTAAGCAGCAGCTAAACAAATACAACTTAAAACGAATGAGACCAACGACCACTTGTGTATTCACATTACCATTTGAATCAGCGCTTGATATCGGAGCTGTGTGAGGTATTTACAGCACTGATGTTTACAAGCCTCGTCGTGCTTGCTTTATGCTGAAACAGTTGTTACAGATATCTGACAGTGGCTTATCCAATCAGATATCAGATCACTGGCGTTCCTTTAAACTCCTTGACACATCTGCACAGTTACGAAATGATTACATTAATGGACTAAAGATTACGTTGATTCTGTGTCAATCTTTGGTCCTAAAATATAGCCAATAAAGATATCAGACTCTGTCCCATTTGAGAATATCTACTTATTTATTTTTTATTAAACGGCATATAAGGAGCAATGGCTATATTCATGGCAATCAACAGTATTTCAATTAAAAAAATAATTTCTGATTACATTCAATTCAAAACATTGTTTACAATAATTTAACACTTTTTCTTAAGAAAACAATCAATATACAAAATCTAACATTTATACCAATACAAAAGTAATAATAACATTTACATACAATCTTTCAATTCAATATTTGTCAGAAATGTTTGAGAATATCTAAGTTATTGTCCTGCTCACATTGATTCAAACTCAAAGCCACATGTCACAAACACTGGTTGATATCATCAATGATGATTGTGCAACCCAGTGGTGTTCTAGGCTTCACTTACACTTATTAAAACTAATAAATTTCTAATAAATCAAGAAAGTGGAGGCCAAACCGAGAGAGTTTTTTTTCCTCTAGAGAGGCCCTGAGAGCAGAGCGCCTGTCTAAATTACTGGCTGTATGGAAGGATACACAGGCCTCGGTCACCACAGTCAGATTCGGAAAATATCCATGAATTTCCCAAATCCACCATGCTCTGGTTAAACAAGCAAAAGTGGGAAGTAGGCTACTTTGAAAAGTGTTATTTGATGTTTAGGCTAAAATCAAAGCTACACGAGACAGGCCGTGACATTTCACTAACAAAAATTTATCAAGGTAACCAATTTCAATCAAGTGCCAGAAATTAACTTTATTAAGGGGCTATATTAGCCATCTGAGACTGATTATATTAACGTAAAGCATCCAGCTGAATCAATTGATTCTTAATTTAAATAATAGCCTACTGAAATGTATCTGTAAAATCAGCATCAAATCGCGATAAATGATGCACAAGACATCAACAACTAATGCATATTTAAATGTTTACATATTTTTTTACAAAAACGTGACTGGTTACAGAGGCATTTGCCCCAAATATAGTTTTAATGTAGTAAGAATTATAGTTTGGTGAAAACTATGGATACAAGATACATTTTGTGGCAGTTGTATCCTCCTAAAGAGGCTATAATAACAACTGAAAACATTCAAACAAAAAAGCTAATTTCCCATTAGGTTGAATAAAGGCTTTGATATCATGCACCGTTTCTACTTCTGGGTAAACGTTACATCACGTTATCGCCATGAGTTTCTCCTTGGAAAACCTACGTGTCAGTTTCTCCTATCTGCTACCCCTTCATTGACCAGACCAGATAAAAAGCAAACAGTCCGAAACTGCAGAGCCTGGTCAGTCATGAGGAGATGAATGAGTCTAAAACAGAAACACTGTAACACGCGAGCGAAACTCTGAGAATGTGTTGTCTCCATCTGCTTTTCTGCTTGTTTAATTGTTATAACTAGCAGATTGCCTGTCTCTTGTCTGTCAACTGTTTGTATTATTTTGTGAAGCGACCTTGGGTTCTTGAAAGGCGCTATCAAAAATAAACATTATATTAATTTCTTCGAGCGCACGAACACACACGAGATCTCACACACACACACAAGACTGACAGAAGAAATCTGAACGTTGAACTTAAATTCAAATGAAAGTGTAGTAAGACTAATCATAGTGGTGATTCCAGATTACGACTATGACAGTTTGATTCGCAAGAGAAAGTGTTTTTGAACGAATCTTTAAATCGTTCATTCGTTTTCATTCAACTGCACGGACAAGTGCAGAGAACTACTGGGAATGTGTAAAAATTACTTTTGACCACAAACAAATAAGTCTCTCAAATGTTTTCTATGTTAAAACAAATTCAAACCCTGCAGCTGGAGGATGAATGAAAAAATAATAGAGATGCTTTGTTGTCATTTGTAAAAAAAAAAAAAAAAAAAAAAAAATACTTAAAGCTCATTCAGGACATCCCCGAATCGGTTGAGTAAGTGAATGATTCAATAGACTCTCTCGTAGCCCATAAAACACTCTCGTGGCGCCACCTCATGGAGGTGCAACCTGGACGAATCCGCAAATGAATCTTTTTGTGAACCGATTCAAAAGTTTCGAGTCACTAGCATGAGTCAAAATCCGTTAACTCCGCCAATTAACAAATCAAAAGCAACCCACAAATCTAGATTTTGCGTTCAGATAAACTCTAGAACCGTTTAAAAGGGTTAGCTTTGATACAAGACAGCTGTTTAACAAACTATCTGTTTAACTTAAAACTAGTTTGTTATAAAATATGTGCCTCTTTTTCAAACATTGAGCTGTTGCTGCAAAATATTTAGACTTGGCGACTGGTATATAATAATGTTAGGCTTCGGTTACAACAGCAAATAAAAGACATCAAATGAACTTTGAATATAACTTTGGCCATCTGGATCACAGCTGAAGCCCGCTCAACTTCTGTCAATTTTTACTGATCATGGTAACAACTTGAAGACTCGCCAAAACTCAAAGAGAACTCGTGGAAAACCAACATGCTGCATAATACATGCCTGACATGAAAGACCTGAACTTTTTTAAGTCTTTGCTATCACCAGCCCCCCCAGACCAACACTTGTGCCCCGTGTGCTCTCCTACCATCTTCACTATTCCCCTCTGCAGCTGCGGGGCTGAAGTTGGGTTGGACTGAACTTGTGCCTGTACTGCAGATGCCATGTCCGTTGAGCTGGATGAGTATTCCGTTAGGGAGGGAAGAAAGAGAGAGGTAAAGGAACCGGGAGAGTCCTATGAGACGCCTCTACTGTGAGCCGAGAAAGGGAAGAAGAGAGACTGAGCACGACAGATCACGCTTTTCTTAACCGGAAGCACAGAATTGGGATGTACACGTCGAAATGTTGCACTTCCTCGGTCACAGCGTCACACTCGCGCTCTGAATGGGGCGATTTGGTTGTGACGTTAGACACGAGTGATGACATCCGGTGAGTGGGGAGGTGCGACACGTCAGCACAGATTTAAAAAAATCGTGTGCATACTGCACATAATTCACATTCACAACACACACCAATTTATTATTTATTAAATAATTTTGTATTATTATTACTTATTTTATTTACTTTGCTACTATAACTATATTTATTCATTTGCTTTTATTTACTTTTTTACTGTTTCTTTTATTATCTTTATATTGGCCCATATAAGTTTCATAAGTAATTTATGAAAAAGTAGATTTAAATAAGAAAGAAAGAAAGAAAAGAAAAGAAAGAAAGAAAGAAAGAAAGAAAGAAAGAAAGAAAGAAAGAAAGAAAGAAAGAAAGAAAGAAAGAAAGAAAGAAACTAATTTATAGAATAGATGCTATTGTAATGAAATTGAATCCTGAATTTATTTTTTTATTATTTTTTCCTTTGTTTATTATGGACCTAACTTTATTTATTTATTTATTACACACTATATGTTTGTTTGTTTGTTTGTGCATGTATTTGTGCATTTACTTGTTTTTATTTATTTATTTGCACACGTATCTATTTTCAATATTTATTTATTTATACAATACTTTTCTCTGTGCCACATGGAGGCAGATTGAGAGATCATTGGTTAAGAGATCATGCATAGAAGCCTGTACTACATATGTGCCTATTTGTTATTTTCATATGTAATTTAATTTTCTTTGAGTTTGTACAGTGAAATTGGTCTGTTATAACTGTTATAACACAATATGCGCACTATTAACAACGAAAGAGCCTTAAAAATAAAATTCTTTATTAGGATGTCGGCATTAATTTAAAAAGAAAGAGAAAAAAATGAATTACGGTCAATCCCTAAAACATGTGAAAAGACACAAATACGTGAGATTTTTTAATTGTTAATTTGTTGATTGTGTCATTTAAACTACGGCCTCCCCACACATATCTGCATTTTGGAATTGATTTATAGAGAGTGTACAATTCCTGTTGAATAAGCCGTGGAGGTGATACC
Organism: Tiaroga cobitis; assembly: GCA_030578255.1. NCBI lineage: Eukaryota > Metazoa > Chordata > Actinopteri > Cypriniformes > Leuciscidae > Tiaroga > Tiaroga cobitis. Next base: position 30,272,047 of record CM060594.1, on the reverse strand, counting down.
CAAACTGAAAGCACTTTATGATTTACATTCGTTTGTAATTCAACAGGTTTTATAATTATGCATGCACCACAACTGCCAAAATATGACATACATGTTCTGACATTAATGAAAAGACTTCATATTGAGATGAGATGGACCCCCTGCTCGACAATAATGCTGCGGAAATACTTACTGGCCACTAGATGCCAGCATTTGACAAATATTGCATTGACTCATAATTTAATATTACACTTCTGCATTTTTTTTTTTTTAATGAAGTGAGACTGTTGACATCATCTTTTTTCTATTGATTAAGTAGATCATATTGAACTTATGTTAGAATAGAAGTATGCATTAGAATCGTTCTGCTGGAACAAATAGAAATGCGTGTGCCGCCCTGCACCCAAATGATTTTATAGTAGGGCGAATTGGGGTAATCTGGGAATTTTTTTGCAATTTTGACTTCTGCGATTTATTTCTATATATATCTAACACATTAGATCAACACATTAAACTTTTCTGAAATCCCTAATATGTTTTCTACCCACACCAGAAGAAGGAATGTAGATATTATACCCAGAGGAGACATGCAACATCTATTAGTGTTTTTTAGCCCCAAAATAAATTTATTCTGCCTGAATTTGATAATCTGGGACAGGTCACTTTGTAATCTGGGACACATGTTAGGCCTAAAAAAAAGCCTATATTCACCATACTTTATGCATGCCAAACACAATATCACACATTTTTAAAAAGCATTATGAAAAAATGACAAGTAGGCAACGGAAATCTCAATAAGAAAATGTATAATATTCATATAAATGTCATTCATTCATATACACATAGGCTAGTCATATATTTACATAAAGAGTGTTTCAAGGAAAAATAAATTCTATCACAGTATTAACAATCTAATGTGTTAATTCATTTAAATTCATTTATAACTCTTTAAAAATTGTATAATATTTCAAAATTTCAACTAAAATTTAAAGCTACACTGTGTAACTTTTTTAGTTTATTCTTAGCTAAAAACACTTAGTTCTTTCAAAAATATATGTGTTCATTAATGTATATTTACTTCCTTCAAGGAATAAAGTATTCTCGTGAGTGTATAATATGCCATTGAAAATGCATACGGGTAAGGGGTTCTAATGTCGGTCGCCATGTTGCCCCTCCATCTTGAAAGTACATTAGCCAAAGAGGGACATACCCGTTAATTCAAGCTTTGCCTTTCACGTTTTAACACTCGATGGCACCGTGTCGAATGTGAAGAGGGTGATTGCTTGAGACTGATATATAAAAACCTGAAAGCCTTTTTGAAAGTCTGTTGCTGATGGAGGATCACTCTTATTCTTGAGGATACGTATCAGAGTCGCCAAGGAAGCGAAAAAGAGTTAAAAGTTAAAATTAAAAGTTACTTTACTAAGATTAGCTTGCATTCGTCTGGGAACCTGATAACTGATGTTAGCAATGAAATGGTAAAAAAATTACGAAAACATAAAACTATTATTCATTTTACATAGATGTCATAACCTATATGTTACCTGACAAATTAAATTACTGCAAATTATAATAGTTTTCTAAAATAACCTCATCACTTGAAGGAACACTCATGGACGATGTCGAACTGGAAGCCATGTTAATCTTGGACTACATTGGCCACCGTAGGAGTTAAAACGAAATCGGAATTGAGAGGAACAGAAACTAATATTCAATGGATGGTCATATACCTTTTCACCACTAGATGGGGGTAAAAATCACACAGTGTAGCTGTAAGCAACAGCAAACAACTATTTGATTAACAGATTGTTCATTCGGTTATTCATTTAAGTTCTCCGTTCAAATTAGGGCTACTCAGGGAACAAACACTTGCAGATGAGAGACTCAGCAAAGTGAGAAAAAATAATAGGTAACCCGCCAAATTGGCTATTTGACAGAGTTGATTGGCGGGTGTTCATTTTAAACCCTGATTAGCTTTATTTTAGAGTTCATTTTAAAGTATATCAGTTGTCTACCACTAAGTTGTAATGAGATCTACGCCCTTGTCATTAGACTTATAAAGGTCCTAAATGCATATTTCCCCCATTTGAAGACTGTCCCAGATTACCCAAAGCATGCTGCATAGATATATACACTAGAAGTCGCCTTGGCTACGGCAGTTCATTAGAACGAATGCGTCAATAGAGCCGCAATCTTGGAACAGGGGAGCCCCTCCACTTCAGCGTCAATGTAGACAAAGGTCTAACGGAAATAAAATCCCCATAAATCATCATGAATGCGATTTTCTCCTAGTTCAGATTTCATTCGTGTGAACATCATACACAGTACAAAAGTCCGCCACCATCAATTAATTAGAAGTAAAAGCAGAGATAGCAGCGTTATCTAGCTACTTCCTATGACAAGACCCCTGTTCCAAGATGGCGGCGGTTTTGACGCATGCTTAGAACCCCAAGGTGACGTCTAGTGTATATGTCTATGAGCATGCTGTCCCACATTCTCAATCATATTTGATAAAGTGGGACAACAAACAAATGTTTGAAAGAAAAAAAAAACTAAAACACATTTTAACACTTTAATACATATTTTGTTGCTTGAATAGATCACAAACATAATTTGACAACAATTAGGAACATTTTCGTATTTATGAAAGATTTATGTCCTTAACAGTAATCCAGTCAGTGTCCTACATATAATATGTCAATGACCTTGTCATGCAATTCCAAGGGGAGCTTCTTGATTGACAAGTGCCCTGCCCCTTTCTGTGGCATCACCCCTATAAAGTCATGTGATTTCAGTCATATGACATCCATGCTAAACCTATATAGTAAAAGTCCTGTTGACTAAATTTTGTTAGAACAGGAAATAAACACAGTGGAGATAGGTGTCCCACATTACCCAATGTCCCAGATTACCCGGATTCACCCTATAGTTTTTTTTTTTACAATGCTCATTTGTATCTCATACAAAAACCATAAACGTGGTCATATGAATAGGAAGGCAGATTGGACATACATTCACTCACGCCCACAACCATACAACTATAGTTCACCCTCTTGATTGTTCTATTAATTTACTTGATTAATAATAGAATCTCTTAATGCGTCAAATGAATTATTAAAACATTAGTCGATCATTGTTGTAAACATTAGTCGATCATTGTTGTAAACATTAGTCGATAATTGTTGTAAACATTAGTCGATCATTGTTGTAAACATTAGTCGATCATTGTTGTTTTAAAATATTCGGATCAGGACAAACGCAAGAACCTGAAAACATGCTTTCCTTCACATATGCCTTATAACCATATGGCTCGTGATATCATCACTGAATGGCATACAAAGGTACTGTGTAAGAAATTAAACGATTACTTCTATTCCGGAATGTTCCCAGCTGTCTCACTGAGCTCCAACAACGGTGAGTACATGTAACCAAGAGCCTTGGATACGATAAGGTGGTGTATAGCTTTGTGGAAAGTTATGCAATTAAATTACACATTTGGGGAGGAAATGTAAAAGATTAGATATTTACCTGAATTTTTGAATTGGCACATACTGGTCTTTCTCAGTTGTATGCCACCCATGAGCTTTGGTGCAAACAGTGAAAAATAAAAATAAAAAAGAGGCCGTGGTTTCCTTGACTTTAAAGCTAGTGTCAAAAAAGTTTTTGTGTTCTCTTAATTTTAAAGATGCATCCGCAGTATTTCAATTGATATTTGAATAGCACATCACTGTGGGCCACACGTGTGCGCGTTTGGAGAGCTCCATGTACACATTTACGCGGGTGCCATATCATACTTTAAGTGCTATGATTCAGAGCACAACATGGAAAGATGAATCATTAGTGTGGCTTTCTTGATTTCTGACGGCACAAGATACGCGAATATATCAAAATCGTATTGATTTAAATGTTCAAATTGTAAACATCCCCAAAGTGCCAGACAGATTTGCGCACAGAGAGGGGTTCGTCCTGTTTCTATCTCATTTTTGAAACTTTAACTCGTTTAATTATCAATTTTCGTTTAATAAAATGAGTAAAAAAAGAACACAAAGCCCTCTGAAGTAATAAATAAATATATTAGGCCTATTTGTCTTTTCGTCTCGTTGGCAAGGAGATGTTGGCGTTCAAACCGGTCGTCGCGTTTATATGTGCATCGTTCGGTCCTGCAGATATTATTATGCTGTAAGGGGTGGTTAATATGTAATTTGCACCATATGGCATTTTAAAATCCAACCTTATTTCCACAATCTTCGATCTGTGTGGGTTTACCTAATGATGCCCAATTAGTCATTGAGCAGGACCAAAGATGAGGCTTGTGTGGATACTCTCACGCTAATATTTGCTCTCCAAATATTTCCTTTGAAACGTTTACAACACATTTTATCTGCTGGCCAGACAAGGGACATCTGGGAGGGTTTTCAACTCTCGATTTTTATAAATAAAACCACAATTGGTTCACATTTGCCCCTCGGACTCTATTTGTTCATGCTTGAAAGAAAATGTAATAAAAGGGGCTCCATGATGGATTTATGATTTATCAAAAGCACTTTACCATATGGCAGTCGTCTTTGGAGCAGGCTTTCAAATGTTTGCTTTAAAATAACTAAATCTGATTAACATGTAGCTACGGTCGTCGCGTGGAAGGATGAAAGATGCGCCAGTCACGTGACAGCCGGAGAGCCTCAATCTCCAGTCGTTTGAGAAGCACAGTAGTAAAATAGGGCTTGTGGGCACATAAATGAGTATAACATTTCAGAATCATCGTTTGGAAGCTGACTACTTTCATATGTGGGCGAGCACTGCTTTCGTTCGCTCATTCAGAACACCATTGGACCTGTTCAGCGCGGGCTGGTGCTGAAATCTGACACACTTGGTGCTCTCTATCCTTTAAACCAATTAAGCTATTTTTTTTTCAATGAACACTTCTTCTCAGTAAAAAAAAAAATCCTTTGGGGTACCTACTTTCTCTAAATATTCGTGCCACTCATATGTGCGCAGGGAACCTGCAAGTCTAACTACTGCATCTGTCCCATTGGTGCTCACGGTGCCAATTACACAATAATATTTTAGGGGCCACTGTTTTTAGTTGATTATTTTTGAAGATTGTTTTTCTGGGCGTAATCTGTTGAGGTTCATCTTTGGCACTTAAGCCACTGAGTGCCACAGTAAACTTTAATTATCTAAAAGACTTTTCAAACTAATAACTACATTCAGTATGGAATGGAAAGCGCGCTAACATCATTGAAGTGAACGGACGGGTTTCGCCAAACAACACTTTAGCGTCAAATACGCGCTTATATGCTTGCAATCTAACTCAAAATATTACAAAAACGGTGTTGCAACCCTTCACTCTCAGAAAAAAAGTACAAAAGCTGTCCATATTTGTACAGCAAAGGTATATGCCTACATATTTTTATATCTAGAGTGCATATTAGTAGCCTACCTCAAAGGTACTTGTTGCTACCAAAGGTTTTAGTACCTATGGTACATATTAGAACCATTTTAAAGGGTACCATCCCAGTGACAGATTTTGTGGAACAACATTCCAATCAAACAATCAGATTTGAGGAACAAGTTTACAGTTTTACATACTTACAAGCAGATGCTTCTACATCAGTGTTATTCACTTATCAATTCCCCCTTATAGGGATACCTTATGGACAGTGTTAAAAAATCCGTTAAAAAATAATAGGGGACAATGAATTTTATTAATATGAATGATTTTGCCGTATTGATTTTTTTCACAGGTGTTTTACCTGTATTTTGAATTTTGCACTGCAGTGCGTTGTGCTTCAGGGTTAACGGGAATGTTCGTACAATTAATGCATAATGTCCTGGCAGAAAATGACTATTTCCGTCTTTTTCTACAGTGTGAACACTGGTGACTACATTATCACCATCGAGAGTCTATATTTACCTATTCTCCCCCATGTGCACAGTACGTCATCTTGATAAGGACACTAGGTTAGCTATATAAGAAGTCGCGCGCTGGGGCAGTGAGGGGTCCACGCGCAAGGACGCATCTCCTTCAAGAAGAACAGCACAGAAAAAGACCGTCTTTACTGTAAGAAAAGGATTACCTCGCTTTCACTCATTGTAGTTTTCTTCCCGCATTAGATTTCAGGCTAATTTAATTCATTAAATGTTTACTAAAATATATATTTTTTGTTGTTGGCAAGGCTACCAGCTGCCCATTGGGATGTGCAGCGCAAACTCTGTTCTGGGAAATGAAGGTCGGCATTTAATCGTTACAGTTAGGCTATTCCAAAGATTTTCAACTCCTATTGCTGCTGTTCATAAACAGTTTCTGCCACTTTGAGTGACTTTTACGGACGAAGAAATTGATTTGAAACTCTGAGAACTCATAAAATCCAGCAGCCTATATGGAGCACAAAATCAAATGGATAAAAATTATGAAAATCTTTAAGCTTATAGCCACATTTATTCAGCAAAGGCGCAGAAAAGGTTGTTCAGCTGATTATGGAAGAAATTCCACTGCATTATAAATGCGCAAACCTCCCAGTAATGTAGCTTTATCTGTGGATATATGTGTCAGGAGAAGAAGGGAGTGTGAATCAGCTGGGCGGTGTGTTTCTGAACGGTCGTCCTCTGCCCGTCTGTAAACGGAGATTGATGGTTGAGCTCGCGACCGAGGGTGTGAGACCATGTGAGATCTCCAAAATACTCAAGGTATTGAGTCAAATTCTCACCTTTGCCATGCCTTTATGTGAATATCTATACATGCTGGAATAACCCTGTGCTCTGTCAGGTCTCCAACGGCTGCGTTAGTAAGATTTTGGGCAGGTTTCAGCGCACAGGGGCCATTGGTCCCAAAGCAACGGGAGGCAGCAGACCCAGGCTCCTGACTCCTGACGTCATCTCCATCATTGCGCAGCACAAGCGGCAGAACCCCACACTGTTCGCCTGGGAGATCCGACAAAAACTGGCGACAGATCGAGTCTGCAGAGGTGATACAGTCCCCAGTGTAGGTCACAACACGTATTGAGGTTTTCCTTAAAGCTGGTGTAGTTTTGAAAGCCAATTTCTGCATAGACACATACAAAAAATAAAGGTTCCAAAAGAGGACCTCATTATGAGGTTTACGCAGTGAAGAACCTTTTTTGGTTCCCCAAAGAACTTTTCGGTGAACAGTTCTTAAAAGAACCATTTTCTTAACTTGAATAACATTTTAATAACCTAAAGAGCCATTTTTCACTATAAAGAACCTTTTTTGGGGAGGAAATGTATGACTCAACAAATCAATGTCCATCAGGTGTCATCCATAAACCGGATTCTTAAGAAGATTCATCTAGATGTGGATATGATGGGCAGTGCATATCCAAGTGTCAAACACATTTACACAGGTAATCTAATTCATTCATTATTCAAATACTAGGGTGAATACAGGTGAAGTGAGACATCTGTCACTGTTGTAGTTTTAAAATGTCATCTGATTGTCAGTGTTGTTCCAAATGGCACAATGCCATGTTAACCTGTTACTGATCTCTGTGTTCTGATATTATAACATCATTCAAAAATGTTTTATTTCTTTAATGTTTTTGAAAGAAATCTCTTAGGCTCACCAAGGCTGCACTTATTTGATTAAAAATACTGTAAAAATAGTGATATTGTGAAATATTATTACAATTTAAAATAATAGTTTTCTATTTTAATATATTTTAAAATGTAATTTAATCCTGATAAATAAAGCCGAATTTTAGCAGCCATTACTCCGGTCTTCAGTGTCACACGATCCTTCAGAAATCATTCTTATATGCTGATTTGAAGCCCAAGAAACGTTTCTGTTTATTAGCAATGATGAAAATAGTGGTGCTGCTTAATTGTTTTGTGGAAACCAATATACATTTTCTTTTTTGGGATTCTTTGATGAATATAAATTTTAAATGAACCGCATTTATTTGAAAGTGAAATCTTTTACAACATTATAAATGTCTTTACTGTCATTTTTGATCATTCTTTCTTAATAAAAGTATACATTTCTTTTTTTTTTAAATCATACTGACCCCCAAACTTTTGAATGGTATAGTGGAAAAAACACCAAATCAACCACCACATTTTCCAGGTGCTACTTTTTACGATCACCACATACAAAAAGAAGGCTTTATTGTGTTACTTATACACAGTTCAGGTTACATGAACTTGCTTATGTTTACTAATAGAAGAATATGCCCATAATGATAAAGATGATTACGTGTCCCATCTAAAATGTCCCACATGCATTCATCCGAAACATATGTCTACTAACCTTCTCCTTTCACTTACTTTCACCCAGAAGTGGATGAGCAGAGGAGTTTACACACAACCGCTCAGACAGTTCAGCAACAAATGGACACAACCCCGCGAGCCACCTCTCCTCGCAACAGAACAGCTTTCACACCAAATCAGAGTGAGAGGTTACAGAAAGGTGATTCACTTTCAGTCACTTCAATCTCTCACTGTCTGCTCAGAGTCATCTGTGTGCTATTATACTGACATTGCAACATCTCCCCTTCTGATTTCTGGCCATTCAGAGTTCATCCGTGGGCTTTATCCTGACCTGCTGACCAGAGAAAAGCTGTCTGAGGAGACAAACCTTCCACAGGACACCATAAAGGCAATTCAGATTTAACAAATGCTTTTTTCCTCATAAATAAACATTTGGCAAATGAAGAAGATGCTTTCAGAGTTGGCATATTTAAAGGGGCTTGTGTTAGATGTTTGACCTGATCTTGACCTTCCATCTGAAGGTTTGGTTTTCCAATCGCAGAGCGAGGATGAGGAGGGAGCGAAGGGAAGACCGTAGTGACTGTGGATCACTGGGTAAGTCCTGATGTCTTGTTTTCATTGTAGAATCATAGTCTGCATTATAATTGATGTCTCTTTCTCAGGTGTAACTGGATTTCTGAGAAGTAGGAATGCTTTGATTTCTCTGCCAGCGACCTCTGGCAGCTCATTGGACGGTTACTTGGCTCATCACACACAATCCACTTTTCCATTGGCCCATCACAGAGACAAAAACACTTTCCCATGGGCTCATTTGAACTCAAATGCAATGCCAACGTGTCCATTGGATCGCACAGAGAGTTTGATGCCGTCATATCACCAACACGGCCAAATGGAATCAGATTACCGGTTGGTTCCCTTGAACACAGATGAAAGTATCTTAATGGCTAATTGCTCACAGTGGGCTTCTCATCAATCTCTGATTGGACAGAATGTTTCAAGGTTTTAAATTCCAAGATAGAACGTTCCTGAACGTTGACATTGTGGACAGTAGAGGGCAGCAAAGGAAAGAAAAAGTGGCATTTGGTCTGGATGTACTTTTTTTAGACCATTTTTTTAGACTAATAAAAAAAAATATGTTTTTGATATTTTGGTTGTATGTTTTAAGTGAGAACAAAATGAAATAGTGAAGTGCTTTAAAAATTACATGGACTGGAAACTTAAAACCTGAGTCTCACTTATTGTCTGCCTAAAGATTGTCTCTGTCAAATCGGGAATAAAGAGATACATTTTTTTTCACTTATTGTCTTATAAAAGAACTAAATATTCTTAAAATAAAATGAATCAAATTATAAGCAGCACAAGATTTTAAGACTTGTTTTTATATTTTCTTTAAATCAAAATTTGTATTTGTCTACGTTTTATAATATATCTTTAAAACCAGATTTTGTATCATTTTGTATCATTTTTGTTTATTTAATGCACATTTTGAACTTACAAGTGAAAATATCTGAAGTCTTTGAAAATATTATATGCAATTTTTTTTGTTTCAAGGATTTATAAAAACTTTAGCTGAAAAATTAAGAATTTTGCAGCATATATAGTGTCAGAGCCCCTTTATTCTACATTTAATAACAAAAGCAATTTAGCTAAACAAATGAGCAAACGGGAGGTGTTTTTTGAACATATACACTGTGAAATAAAAGTCCCAGTGGTCATCTCGCAGCACATGCACCAAGGGCTCTGCTATTCAGGCCAAAATAATGTCAGTGTCAGAGCATCTCCAACACAACAAGTGTTGTGGGGTGTTTCCAGTATGCTGTGGTTATACCAGCCAAAAGTGGTGCAAGGAAGGACAATCAGTGAACCGGAGTCAGGGTCAGGGGTCAAAGTTCTGCTGTGAAACCTTGTGTCCTGGCATTCATGCGGATGTTACTTTAACACATATCACCTACCTTAAGATTGTTGCAGACCATGTACAACCTTTCATAGCGATGGTGTTCCCTGATGGCAATGGCCTCTTTCAGCAGGATAATGCACCCTTCCACACTGCACAAATTGTTCAGGAATGGTTTGAGGAACATGACGCAGAGTTCAAGGTGTTGCCTTGGCCTCCAATTTCCCCAGATCTCAATCTGACTGAGCATCTATGGGATGTGCTGGACCAACAAATCCAATCCATGGAGGCAACCTGCAGGACTCAAAGAATCTGTAGCTAATATATTGGTGTCAGATCCAACAGGACACATTCAGAGGTCTTGTGGAGTCCATGCCTCGATGCAACAGAGCTGTTTTAACAGCATTAGTGGGATCTACACTATATTAGGCAGGTGGTTTCAATGTTGTGGCTGATCAGTGCCCCCTCTCTCTCTCTCTCTCTCTCTCTCTCTCTCTCTCTCAGACCACCTCTGTCAGCACTGGTTCATCTGGTAAGAAATCTCTCCTGTGAGCTTTGGACTGGACTCGCATTCTTCTACATGGTGAGTGAACGAGATCAACACTTGGACACAAACCAGAATGCTTCAAGCGCTAACAGGGAGTCTGGGCTACTCTGACAAACACAAACACGCAGACAAACACGCAGATTTCTGATATAAATGCCATGATTCTAAAATTGTTAGTGTTTATTTTCCACATTCGAAAGATCAAACGCATAAACTCTTTCTATGTACATGCAGTAGGAAAGTCTATAAAGAAAATATGCACCACTCTGTACAAGCAAGATGCTCAAAAATAAAATAAAAAAGATTGAAGAGAGCCATTATACGAGCAGTTAACAAAGCACTGAAGCAGAAAAATGACTTCAAATGATTACTCTCAGAGAGAGTTTCGGGTGGAAATGTGGTTTTCTCTTGATTTAAACACAAAATCTCTGTGTTTTACTGTACATTGGAGTCCTATAGAAGATCTGACGTCTTGTGTCTGTTCCAGTGGTTTTCAACTCTTGTCCTCTGGGAACCCACGACAGCATAATTTGTTCCAGCCTTGAACTAACACATCTGATTCAACAATAATCAGCCTCCGCTGGATTAATTGAATCAAGTGTATTAGTTTAACCTCATATGGCGGCAACAAATCCATCATGGATCTGGAACTGAAACGGCTTATTCATGAGAGCTCTCCTGACTCTCATCCATGATTGCTTCAACATACTGTCTGCCTGCTCCCGTTTGACTGAAGTAACTGCTTTATGAATTCAGTTAGCTTTTCAACAGTTTGAACTCTGACCTTTGACCCCTGCTGATTTAAGTGCACTGGAGGAAACAGGAAACTATTGGCTTTGGTCTGCATGACCTTTCTTCTCACACGTCCTTTTCTATCGCCCATAAGAGGGGGTTGTATTCATCTGCTATGGGTCGCCTAAACACACAACCTGCTGAAAGCGAACTGACACACACGTTCGATGGGTTGAAACATCAGACTTGAGTGAATGGAAACCATCAGGCCATTGGTCTCAGAGCAGCAGAGAAAGAAACAATACATTAGCATATTAATGATTAGACATTTTTTTCAATTTAATAGCAGAGCTATTTTAGTATCATTAACATCCTATTTTAGTATTTATTAATATGTTGAATTTATATGTTTTCATTTTAAATTTAGTTTACATTTTAGTAATCTTGTTATGTGCTATTGCCATTTTTCTAATATTTCTTATTTTCATTTAATCATTATTTATATAAGTTGCCGGATACATTTAATTAAAAAAAAAAAAATAGGATTTTTAAAAGTTTTAGTTAACAATAACAACACTGTTGAATAGAAACTGAAATACTACAAATGACCAACAATAACTTTTTTTGTAAGTTTTAATTATTTACAAATAAAACAAAAAAAGGTCACATTTACATTTTAAAAGTTGGAAATACAAAAAAGTCATAGAAATAGTGTTAAAAACAACAGCAGCCTAGATATTCAATATTAAGACCACTGATGGCAGCAGCGCAGAGGAAATCACAAAACCGGTGTTAATACAAAGTGTGAATAAAAATGTCAAAACACAGGCACCTTATATACATAGCGAGCATATTATTTACAATAAAAAAACATTTTCGTATTAAAAACATGATAAACATTAGTTTAAACAGTTAGCCTGCCTGTTCTCGACTGCGTTACTGTTCAGTACTGCAGTTTGATTAAGTATCTTAGCACTCTTGTCTAAATTTGGACTTAAAAGACCCTCCACATGGACGACACGCACATGTGCGGCTTATAAACCTTCGGGGACCCGTCTTTGAGTCGAAATGTCCTGTTATGACCCAATATTTTCCTTTAAAGACATATCGTCCTTTTGTTTTGTTTACAAATGTTATGTTTCAAATCTACAGGCCAGATTAAACACAATAAACACTTCTGGAGGATGAAATGCCATGACTTCGGTCCATCTATAAAAGACATAAATAAATACTCCGCGAACTGCGTATAAAATTTCGACAGATATATTACACCATGTGAAAGGAAAGACCTTCAGATGTTTGTAATTTCAGATCTATAAGACCTACGGATGCACAGAGTGACATTCGCACACTCTTTGGAGTGCAGTACATGAAACGGCCCCAAAGGGGCCACAGAACGCTCCAAACTGGAGTAAGGCAAGGTGCGAAACATTAGAATGTCAATGAACCCTTCTGGAAACGTGTGATAACATCTCATTCGGGCATGAAAATCGGACACGGTGCAGACTGCCGCTCCAAATCTGATTTGTGAAGTGGTTGATGTTGAAAATGGTGTATTGGAAACTGTGATACGGAATTTCGTCCTCCTAAGTTGCACCTGAAATGCCTTTAAAATGATTTACACTGAGGAAAATTCAGTTTGTGCACAAGTGATAACACCTGGAAAAATGCACCCCAGTGAAAACAAAAACTCCGTCCTGTCTGAAAACGTGGGGTTATTGACATCTTCAAGTATCTCCAGGGAATGACGTTTCGAACAACATCTGCTCTGGTCTGAGACAAATATGTTCATGTGGATGAACACCACAGTTTCTTCTAATTGCTTTTATTTCCTCATTTATCCATCTGTCCTTGATTTTTGAGTTAACTCACCAGCCACAACAATCTCCTACCAAAAAAAAAAAGTTCAAAAGTTGCAATTTCCTCCATTTGTTGGTTTAAAACAATAAAATAATGTCTGATGTCTGATTTTTACAGTTTGTTTGTGAGAACATCAGATAATCTTGTCTTGCACCTTTTTTCTGTACCAGTGGTTTTCATTTAATTAAAAAAAAGTTTTCCGAGTTTTGTTTGTGTACACCAATCGTACAGCAACCATGGTCTTCACGTTGTTGATGCTAAAAACCATAACTCGCCATGAGTATATTATCCCCACATTGGAAAATATAACAGTCTAGTAACTTATTTCCATGTCCGAATAGTATTTGAAGACTTTGCGGATCCATTCAGAGTAGAAGGCCACGTTGACGAAGACAGCAGGACGCCTGGCGACGGCACACCCACGACCGTTGATGCTCACACCCACTATGACCTTGCTTTCTCCTTCCTGGCACACCAATGGGCCACCGTAGTCTTTCTGTAAGAGGTGAATAGAGAAGGGTAGAGGTCACAATCATAGAATAAACACCATCCTCTGAAATGATACTCCTCAATGATCAGGATCTGACTCGTACCTCACAAACACCCTGGTCTCTCTTGCCTCCAGCACAGATTTTGGTCTCTGTGATTGGCAGAATACCTTTGTGGCTTTGGGAGCACCGTTTGTTGCTGACAATTGGAAGCCCCACCATTTTCAGACTGCCCTCATGTCCCGTGCCTAACAGAGAGGTCAAAGGGTCAGTTTTAATAGAAATGTAATGGTCTGGAAAGTTTGCATGCAAGTTCGATTAGCTTTCTTTATTTGGCCTTATGTGTCTAAATAACTCAACACGGGTTTGGAAAAATGGGTTAAATATGAGCTTAGAATGTTTAGTTTGTTCAAGTGTGTTTTTTAATGATGCTGAGTCACATTAAATATTTATTTGTGTATCTTGTTCTTTGTCCACAAGATACAAACACGAATAAAAGATGTCATAAGTCATTGTGATTATTAAGACCATCTGAATGCATTAGAGCTGTGTTTTAAAGTAAATACAAAATCCCAAATAAAACAGATATGGGGTCTTCAGGTTTTTTTTATGTTTTTGTATTTTATTTTACCATTTTAATAAAGCAAATTCTTGGGTGGAAAATATTTGAATAATTATGGTCACACTTTAGATTAGGGTCCAGTTCACTATTACCTAACTATTAACTACGACTTTTGCCTCAATAAACTCCTAATTACTTCGTATTTATAGTCAATAAGGTAGTTGTCAAGTTTAGGTATTGGGTATAGGATGAAGGATGTAGAATATGGTCATGCAGAATGTCAATGCATTAATATGTGCTTTATAAATACTAATAAACAGCCAATATCCTAGTAATATGCATGCTAATAAGCAACTAGTTAATAGTCAGAATTGGACCCTAAACTAAAGTGTTACCATATATTTAACGTATATTTTATATTACTATTCAGCACTAGTTAGATAGTTAGAAGGAAAAAGGAAGGAAAAAACAAACAAATATTTTTATTACACATAAATAGTATATATATAGTATAGTATATAATATATATATATATATATATATATATACACACACAACATCTGTAATAACTATATATATATATATATGTAATAACTATATATATATATGTATATATATATATAGTTATCAAATTGAATGCATGTGAAAAAAATCACATATTCATATATTAATTTTGAAAGCCCTAAAATACATATGAGGACAGTTTGAGGTAGCCAAAGAGCAAATAGAGCAAATATATAAAGTACAATAAAAAAAAAAAACAATTAAATAGAGCTGAGTAGTATGGAATCAGCAAAGAATAATAAACAATGGAGCAATATTAATCATTTCCTCAGTCCACAGACTCAATTATTTTGCATATAACAACCAGAGGAACATGTCATAATTATTTAAAATACATTTTTAATGTTTCCAAACCCCAAAACAAACTGGAAAAGCAATAATGAAACAATGTTGCTGTATAGGAAAGAATAGAATAGAACAGAATAGTACCTTTAGTGTCTCCCCAGCCATACATGAGGCAGTGAGTGCCTTCTGCAACAGCACACCCCGCGACAGGAAGCTGCACAGTTCGCACATGCTCAGAGAGAGGGGCAGGCCTGGGCATAAGACTATGAGTTACCATAAGGATGGCTGGATGGATGAGAAGATGAATGGGCAGATGGATAAATGCACTTACGTTGTGAGTTTGAGCAGGGCCAAGTTGGATCCCTCGGGCCCGCAGACCACATGTGCGATCCGGAGATCCTGCGTGTCGGCGGACGCGTTGAGATGAAGAAGCCCCACCTGCACGGTGTACTCCGAGAGGTCAGGAACACTGAGGAACATACAAGCATATATGTCAAACCCAGAAGTTTCATGACAACTAAAGTATGCGACTAAAGTATCCGAGTAGAACGGTGATAAGTCATTTTTAGCCTTCTGGAAATATATAATCTGGATTGCAGACGTAGCAGAGTCTTTCTAGAAGCATGAGATATGTATGTTGCAGAGCGTTCCTGGTAAGCTCATCTCCAGTTCTGATCAAGGCGCAGAGGTCAGTTTCGAGCGTCCATCCCGGTTCTGTGTCTTCATGCAAAGCACAAGATAGCTGAAACCACCAGGGAGCGGATCTGGGGGAAGTAGAGATGATCTAAAAGCCAGACACGCTCACTCTCGTTCTCCTTCTGTCCCCTTTTCCTCCCTCAAACTAAACAGAGCCAGCAGGTTTTCACTCAAATGTCACTGAAGCACATCCACAGGCGTATATCACGCAGCCGAACGCCGAGTCTAAACAGATGCGCCGCTGACAAGAGCAGAGAACCATCAGTCACAGTCCGAGCAGATCTGTCACGACTCTCTCCTAAACCGGAAACTCTGGATCCGCACGTCTCGTAGAAAACATCAACTGACAGATGGGAACACAAGGCCGGGACAGGCCAGAATCTTGCACGCTCGAGAAGGAGGAAAACTCAAATGTGCTTTGCATTGACAAGAGAGAGTGAATGGTTATTAGAGGAGTTGAGATAGATTACCAGGTGGAGAAGCACTGTTGATCAGTCAGAACCCAATCCTCTCTGATGAGTGAACCTCCGCACCAGTGTCTGTTCCTGCGGGAGGAGAACCAATCAGAATGTGTCGTTAAGGCTAGAGGAATTACCATCCCTCATCTTATACAGGTTCAACTTCATGTTAGTTTTTCTGAATTTTCCAGATATTAAAATCCATTCTATTAGTCAAATATTCTAAATCATAATGCCAATTTTCACACAAAAAAAGAAAGAAAAAAAGATTAAAATAATAAATAATATTTCAGTGTTTCACATAAGTTGCAAATGTAGTAAGGGTGGGGGTGAGTAATTACTGACAGAATTTTCATTTTGGGGTGAACTAATCCTTTAATTACTACGTTTTTCAGTGTATCGAATATTCATCTACCGCAGATTTATCTGCATATTTGTTCTAAATTACGTAATTAATGTAGGTTGAATTAGATTAAAATAATACCTCATACTGATCAAATAGGACGTGTACCTTTTTTGAATGCTGACGACCCAGCTTCCATCCTCTGCTCGCTGCACCTGCATCCCCCCAACAATCCGGGTGGTTTTGTGTATAAAACAAGATGGTTTCGCTCCTCCACCTGCTGAGAGGGAAAGCAGGAACTGTCAGAGAAGACTTCATGAAAGAAGATAATAAATGTAAAAAAATATATAGATCTAGATGCAGTGGTTCTCAAGTGGCTTTGCTGCAGGACCCATATTTTACACTGGACATAACAACAAAACTATAAAGGCCCAATAATATGCAAATGTAATAACAGGCTGACCACTACCAGTGGTTTTCAAGCCACTTTTCCGACCACTGTATAGAACCATAGAACCACTGTCGTCTCTCTCATTGGTGTTTTCTTCTTATTATCTGCTAAGATATTTACTATGAACTTACTCTTTTGATGGTCATCAGATGACATTGATTTGCCTGGATAATAAAAAAGACAAGAAATGTTAGTTTACACCAAAAACCATGAACAAAATATAATAAAACATTTGACATGTGGACATTATCCACAGTTAACAAAATTCAGACAAACGCATCATCTCAATAAAAACCTTTTATCAATTGAAAAAGTGATGTTACTGAAACTTAAAAAGAATGCAATGTAATTTGGATAAACCTAAATACAATCATGGAACTATCCCCAGAAAGTGTTTCCTATTACATGCCTACACAAACACCATCTCGTTCATCAACATGCAGCAGCAGTCCATCACAGACGTGTCTGAATGCAGCACAATTATAAAAATCCAGCTGCAGTGACACAGCTGCATGGGCACAAAGATGAAGAGGATTGCATCTGTCTGGCATTATAGTGTAACGTCTCGTCCACAGAGACAAAAACCACAGACACAAACTCTGTACATAACATTTCTGAATTTGAATTGAGGTCGTAGAATGTTGAATTGCAAGGGACTGATTTGATAGAAGAACATTTTAATGTATTTCAAATAAATTAATATAACTAACTGCTCTAAGTGTAGTTTTTAACTAGAAAAGGAAAAAGTCCAGACAGAAAGATAGATAGATGATAGATAGATAGATAGATAGATAGATAGATAGATAGATAGATAGATAGATAGATAGATAGATAGATAGATAGATAGATAGATAGATAGATAGAAAGACAGACAGATAGATGATAGATAGATAGACAGACACACAGACAGACAGACAGACAGACAGACAGACAGACAGATAGATAGATTAGATTAGATTAGATTAGATTAGATAGATAGATAGATAGATAGACTCACAGCGCTCCAGTCCACAGTAGTCCCAGGGAATGGAGGAGTTGGATGTGTAGCACCATGGCCCGTGCTTATCTCGGTCTGGATTCCTGCACAAGTTCAACTCTAAGCCCGCGCTGGCCTCCGCTGACCGCGTGTCTCTCCTTCACACATAAAAACAAAGAACAGGAAATCAGAGAAACAGGCCAGCACTAGAGGGATGGAAATGTTAAGTCGTATGGTGCTGTGTGACAAGATGTTCAAAGAAGGAATCATATTCATATCCTCCCTCCAGTGACCATAAAAGTATGAAAGTATGAATTCAGAACAGTCACTGCAGCTCTGCGTATTACACCACCTGTCCTCATGGCAACACACAATCCAGCCCGAAACTGCAAGCCAAGCGTCTTCTACAGAGTTGACTTGCAAAGAAAATAAATCCTAGAGTGAGACAGACAGCCCTCCGATCACAGGGGCTGAAAACCCAGAATGAAAAATGTGTAGGAAACAGAGAGTGATAAAGTGGAGAGGTAATTTTTCGTCCCTGGTGACGGCTGAACAAGCCAACATTGAGTTTTCTCAGAGACAACCTTTCGACCCCGTGTGAGGCAGACTCACTGGCTGGACGCCATTTGAAGAAGCTGATTGGCTTTGATCTGCCCGTGTTTTGAGAGCGGGGGACAGCACTTCCTGGGGTCAGAGGTCACTCCTGCAACATGTCCATCTGTCTGTGCCATTTTGGCTTTTAAAATTCCTGTAAATTAAGTGATGTTAACAGCTTAGCCCGAGCTGAGGGACTACAAGACGCTGAGCGAGTTGCTTTATGGGGCATTTGTCTCCCGAAGAACAGTGTGTGGTATTTTCTCTCCTCGGTGTGTATCAGTGATGAATATGAGCGGCCCGGCTCTCCCTCTTCTGTTTGTTATCACTGCCTCAGTCCTCTTTCAATGTTGTAATACTGCCTGATAACCGCCTTTCAAAACAAACTCAACATCAGTGCTAATATATGATTTCTGCAAGGAAAACTGGTTCCAAGAGTCAACAGGAACCCATGAGAGAGGAAAAGTGCAAAAAAGCTAGAAATATTTCAAAACCGAGTGAGATGCCTCACTGACTACATAGACAGCTGGCTTCTAAGACAGCATGCTGACTAGAATGGAACCTAGTAAGTGACAGATTTGGATTGCTTTACAAGTGTCATTCATATAGCGTTCTGCATGTAAAGGGTGACAAGCCAAGCCGTCGTAAAAGAACTAGAGGCAACTAAAGCTGATTGTGTTATCGGCTGCGTCTCGGCCAAAAGGCTGCGCTTGAACACACTAAAAGGACTAGAGTGGACTGTAAACTAGTTTGTGCGTTCTGCACCTGCATGTAAGGAAATAACTGTATATATCAGCAGGTATCAATAGTCTATATTCATCCTTCAAAAAGGGAAACCTAAACTAGGACTGCAGATATGCAAACCGTAAACAAAGCAGCGTTTGTTTACTGTACTATTTTGAAAATCAATCATGATGATCACTTTCTTCATTCCAGGTGGCTCATGTTGCTGAAAATATTATATATATGAAAATATAAAATTAGACCAGCCTTCTGTCTTTTCTGTCTTGATTTCTTTGCTTGCTTTCATCCCTTTCACTTTTATTCGACTCATTCGCTAAGCTGAACAGCCAATCAGAGTTCTCGATTCAGCATGGTCAATTGGCCAAAAAGCCCCCAACTAGCGCCGAAGAAACATAACACGTTGCAAAAACTGGGCCGGCCGATGCTCAAAAAAGCACAAAAAACTCACAACTGATTTCAGTACAGGCAATGCAAAAGAAACTACACAATACTCGGTTTAAAATATCATTTAAAAATGATTTTATGTTATTTTTATTTGATTATTTAATATTGAGCATTGGATCAAATGTAAGAACATTTACATTACACTCATTTGTGAGCCATTTGGATCTTTTTTAAAAATCTGCGACCACTCATTCATGCAGAACATGTCTTTGTGCGGTTTAATATTTACAGACACTAGTCCATATCGCAATTTGGTTAAGTGCACAGCCCTACTTTTGATTTATTCATCCAAAATTGGCCAAATTCAGTGTCATTCCAAGTTATACGGTCAATTCCATTTTTATGACTGAGTTCCGTGATTCCGGCAGCACTTTCTGTGTTTAAACCAGTCTCCAAACTCATGCCATTGGTTGATCACTCAAACCCAGCAATGTTGAAAAAATAAAAAAAATGGCACACAGCAGCTTTTCAAGTCGTTTCAGTGATTTCATGGAAACATGTACCTGAATGTGTGGTCGGACCACAGCCCACAAGGGATCCCAGATCTTGTTTTTGACAAATTGCCACGGTAACTCTCCCCGTTGTCTTCATAACATTCTAAGACACAGATAAAACATACATAAAGATAACATAAACAGTGTTAACATGCCTAAACACATGCATGTACAGTACCTTCAGTAAAAGCCATGCTTATTCAAAGCTCCATGTTTAGATTATTTATGGATTTGCTGATTGTATCCATGCTGTCATGAAGTAAGCATGTTTGAAATAGAATTTTACTAGTGGGGGAGGGCCGATTTCACGTCAGGGACCACTTTACAATTGGTGGTTGGCAAACAAGTAGGGGAAAAAAGCTTTTGTCTGTGCCAAGATCTGACTGAAGTTTGAGTGAATCCAGAGAGGCATTGCTCTGTCTCTCTGACCTGAAACCTCAAAGGGACTCTTCTGGTGAGAAATGTGTCTTTTGAAACACATAGCTGGAACACACATGAAAAAAAAGGAGATTATTCTAACAGGATTTTGAAACAGACTACACGATTTGCGCAGAAGAATCTTTTTCTTTTAGGAGCGCTTGTGTGACACAGACGAAGGGGAATGTGAGGGTACCCAGAACAAAACCGCACTGGAGCTGGTGCCAGATCTTTACAGGCAGTCTCCAAACGTCCGTGATGGCGCCTCTGTGCAAAACATCTTTGTCTTTCATCATTAAAATTCTTGTAAATTATGATGAGCTAAGCGTTTTGGAACAACACAATTCATTATGTGGCTAATATGGTTAACGATGCTTAGCCATGCGGTGCAGTACAAGTGTGAGAGTGTGTGTAAGCGTGTAAGTAGTGTGTGTGTGTGTGTGTGTGTGTGTGTGTGTGGGCTTACCTGTGCTGTCAGAGCTCTCTGCCTCACATCTGGGGATGTTGGTACAGAAAGCTTTGCGTACTTTTGGGTCTGTGGTGAAACACCAGGGAATTTCAGAGCCATCAGGGTTTCTGCAATAGTTCTCCCTGAGATCCCTGAATGGGACACACACAAACAATTTTGTAAAATCATATTTGCATGTATATATTTTTTCTGCATCTTTTTCAGAATGATTTAGTACCAGCCAGATGTGAACAAACCCCTAATCCTGTAAATGTTTACAGTATGTTTACAATGATTTTGCTGGCAATATAACATTGAGCAACATTGTGTATATTGCGATGATTCTAATGCGCTTTTTATTTGGTTGTTAAGTTTTCTAGTGTGTCATTAAACTAGTAACCCGCTAGTATGAGAACATTAAAGCACAAAAGTTTAAATAATGTGTCTGATTTATAAAGAGTGTTAGAGTATGTTTTATTCATTTAAGTAAATCAGTTAAAACTATCAATGAATCATTCAAAACTCTGATTTAAATATTCAAATGATTTTTTCTCCATGTGACATGTTTTGGGGAAATATCATTCTTGCTTTCATTCATTAACAAAAACCTTGTGGAAAACATGTCTTTAGATTTTTTGTTGTAATTTACTTTATCGCATTAAATATTTTGAGCTATTTGGTGGCAATCAAGGTTCCTCTGACTGAAAAAAACTACCCTTTTAAAATATATTATGATATATTATAATATAATATATTTCAAGTATATTATGAATATCAACAATATATATATATATATATATATATATATATATATATATATATATATATATATATATATATATATATATGATAGTATATATTTTCCATTGGCAAACACCATTCATATTTTCTTCAAAAAGTGTTATGTAGTTCTGATAATGTTAATAATAATAAAAACATTAGTGTAGAATGACTCACTTGCATTTATAGTTGTGTGGTGTGTATGAATGGTTGTGAGGAAATAGGGCGTCCCAGCGTTGACAGGTCACACCTGCAGGGGTCACACTGACTGTCCCCCTGTAGCCCTCTCCCTGACCCCGAAAGCAAGAGGTGGTCACCTCCACTTCCACATCATTATCTGAGTCTGAAACAGAGAAAGGGAGAGAGAATGTCAGGAATTCCAAGCATCAGCATTTGAAAAATGTTTCCACTGGAAAGATGCCACGGATGAAATACAGGAGTAACCATGAGATTTACAACAAGCCAGTAAACACCTGTAAACAATCCCTGTGCCAAACCAAATATCACACACACGCAACTATCTGTGATAGGAAAGGGGTTTCTTCCACATGCATTACAAACTTTTAGCTTGAATTAAATTCAATAATATAATATAATATAATATAATATAATATAATATAATATAATATAATATAATATAATATAATATAATATAATATAATATAATATAATATAATATAATATTTTAGTCAGGTACAAAATGGAGAGATGTTTTGATCAAAGCATAACACAATATCACAACAAAACCAAACCAGAAACATAGCTAGAACCCCAAAGTATGTACGTTTTATAGAAAGAAAGATGAAGATGAAGAAAAGTGAACAGACCACACACACTGATGTTACAGTATTCCCATGTTGTGCTTTTGTCCATTGTGTAACACCATGGACGCACATCATTATTGGGATTGCGGCAGTAGTTGTCATCCAGGCCTTTACCTACATGCCTATAAATACAGATACAGAAGAACGAGTAAATCGCACAGTTGAGTGTGTATATGTGTGTGCAAGTACATGTGAAAGGGTACCTGTGAGGCTGGTAGGTGTGTTTATGAGGTTTCTGTGAGTCCCATCTCTGGCACTCTTTCCCACTCTCTGTGTGATCCATGGGCCCCCTGTATGTTTCCCCATTACACCTCATGCACTCCACTACAAACACACAGGAACACACAGATATTACAAACACCAAATGCACACATATAAATAGTCTTATCACGCAAATGGTGCAACAGACACAAACACACTCACATACTGTACTCTCATATCACAAATAACACATATTATGGTATAGATGAGGTCATCTCTAACCGTCTGCACATTGGGGCAGCCCACATTCCTGGTGCCGAGTCTCAGTGAGTTCAGTGAAACACCATGGTCCACTTGGATCATTGTCCGGGTTTCGGCAAAAGTTCTGACGCAGGTCAAATTTTTTGTGTCTGGCAGGCTTGAAACTGATAAATAAACATAGATAAAAGGAAAAGGAAAACAAGAGTTAAAAATTCAGTTAATGTGATCATCCAGCTTAAATTGACTTTTGTCCAGTCCTACTCCTAGAAAGCCACTGTCCTGCTGAGTTTAGCTCCAACCCTAATTAACCCTAATTTTTGCCTACAGTTTTTCAAATACCATGTATTCAGACATACTACTCTGTTGGCCTACTTTTTTCCCCGTATACTATATCAAATCAAATCAAACTTTATTTATAAAGCACTTTAAAACAACCGAAGTAGACCAAAGTGCTGTACAGAAGAATATAAAAAAACAGAACACACAATACATAACTCATACAAAACATTCTATATAGTAGGGAAGTATTTGATTTCGGACACAGAAAGGTCTTTAGGATTAACACAAACTTCCATGCAGGTGTTTTAGAGCAGGTTGAAGCAGAAAGTTGGACCGCCAAGAGCAGGATTGGATACCCCTGGTCTTTTGGAACACTGTTTGAGTAAATCAGCTCAATTAGCCTAAAAAGTCAACTTAGACAAGTATGAATTCTAGTTAGTGCTAGTTTGGTGATGGTTCACCTTGAGACCTGGCATAACCATGTTGTTCATCAGCAAAACTTGGCAGGTGGATGATCATGGAAGTCTCCTTGATTGAGCTAGTTAAGCTAGATTGAGCTTGATTGAGCTAGTTCTTTCAGCAGAGAGGTCCAGACCAGGATAGTCTACATTCTCAAAACAGGTTGACCAAGATGGTCAAACACAGGGGTGTCCAGAGTTTAGCTCCAATCTTAATTAAATACTCCTAGACCAGTTGATCAAGGACTTTGAGATTAATAGATGATTCCAAATGGGCAGGTTGGAGCTAAACTCAGCAGGCCCTCTAAAATGGCCACCCAGGAGCAGGATTGGACACCCCTGGTCTACCAGGCCCCATTACCCTATATACAGGATAAACAGTATGGAAGATGGATGGATGGTCCTCCATATGTTTTCATGGAGGACGGAAACTCAAACCCTGAACAAAGTCACCTACCTGAATTTTTAAGTAACTCTTAAGACCTTGATTATCTTGCTAAGGTGTCTTTGATTAGGGTTGAAGCTAAATTCTTGAGGGTAGTGTCCCTCCAAGGCCAGATTTGAGGAACCCTGGTCTACTAGATTGACCTGAATATCACCTAAGCCAGTCTGGACCAGCTAACAACCATAAATGACCAGCTTCAACCATGTAAAACCAGCATATTGTATCTCAACAGATGCTACAGTATCTAATTCTAAGTGTACCTAAACAATGAATTGATCTGGAAAACTCTTAAAATCAAATCCAGAACTAGACCTTCAAAATAAGCTAAAATAACACCAGATTAGGACACCATCTAAACAAAAGCCATGTAGCACAGGTGACTTGCTTAAACAACTGGGTTACGAAAGGCGTTTGGTGCTGGAATGGACTGTGTTCCTGCATCTGGATCTTATGGCTGGTTCCACATGAGACCAGAGATTTCTACAGCTAATGATGTTGTGCTAACAGATGTTAGCCAGCTATTCTTCTCTGGCTTCCAACAGACGGTCTCGCACACTGAATGCAATCCAAACAGAAACTTTAAACTTTCTTTAATCACACTTACAACACCTGGAGGTCATATGAGTCGGAAATGGGCAATTTATTGGAAACTCTCCATTTGTGTATGTAAGGTTTTCATCTCAACAAAGTGACATTTCCTGGCAGCAAGTCGTTGTTGGCTGGCCACCGGCTCTGGAACCGGCACTGGCACCTTCTTGGTAGAAAAGGGGCTTGCATTGTTTGTCTTCTTAGAGTAGATTTACTTGGTTCTCATCATCTGATAATTTTCTGCTGTCTCCCCCGTTTGGATTGGCCAAATGGACACATTGTGCTGGTGGATAGATTGAGAAGCTTGGGTCTGAGAGGAAAAAGATCTTATCACATGGAAAAAGGTTCGAAGGGAATCGAAGTCGGAAAGTACTGTTATCCATAGGGAGGAGAGGATCTGGATTAGCATCTGTGCACTAGTCTCAAATGCTGCTCGTATTTTAATGTGTCTGCGGCTTTGTGAGCTCAGCTGGAGGGCAGACAGAACATGACTTCAGTCCATAAATCCTCCTTCTCTCGTTCTTTTTCTATCTTTCTTTCATTCTCTCACCTCTAAAATCTTTATACAGCTTGTAAGCAGTGTAGCTCTTAGAGCTAATAACATCTTGGCTAACAAGGACCTGGCAACAATTGACCACATTAACCAGAATGGCTTGTGTTCGCGCAGTCAAGGCATCACTCCGAATGGTCCCACTTAACTTCTGTTGTGAGAAAGAAGACTCTCAAACGACCAGGCCTGAAAGCAATCTCATCTGCAGTGAAGTCTAGACTAATCAGTGATTGTTGGCAGACAGCACACCGACGGCAATTAACGGATAACGGCTAAGTCCGCGCTAGGAACAGCGAGGAGTATTGCGAAAATTGCTAGCTGTCAGAGACCATATGAAAGCTGCAAATGACAAGCTTACTGAGAGAATGAGTTACAGAGGAATGAGCGGTTTAAAAGACAGATGCAAGAATTGACTATGAATAGCGTTGTTTATTAGCTGTAGCTATTTACTCAGCGTATACAAAAGGTAGATGCAGTTTACACAAAGTGTAACAGAACTTAAACGCTATTTATACTGAGTGTAAATAGTTTTGGATAATGTTTGCACACAGTGTAAAACACAATAATTAGCATCTTGTTTAAGAGTGCGAGTAGTGATAGGTGCTATACACAAAGTGTAAATAGAAGTGATATGCTATTTATACTAAGGTAAATTGTTTGCGTTTTATCTGAATGCACCGGCTCCGTTGATGTAAAACAATTCACTAAGGAACCAAGAGCTGTCACAATGTTGCATGTCGATGTCTTGCAAGATCCTGTTCCTTCCCAAAGCATTTCTATTGGCTGAGACAATTATTTAGGGGTACTTTTTCAGTGCCTGAGTAATTTAAATAATAAAAAAAACATGATAGTGCATCTTAAAAATGCCATTCACTTACAATTAGCCTTATTTGCATTTAAATTAGGTCTATTTGCACAGAAAATAATGACAATGACTTAATCCACCAGCGCACATTGAAGTAGCACAGCTGTTTAGTAAATTCATCCCAGAGAGTCAAAGAGAGAGAAAGCAACAAAAAAAAATAGAGTGACTTTTTACTTGTGCTCATGTGGGATGGACATATTCCAGGATTGACACGTAATTCCAGTCTTTGTGATTGACCTTCTCCCCTTGTAGTTGACACCTGACCCAATGATGCACTCCCTCACATAGTCTGCGGAAAACATACGGCACACAGATATTCATATAATCTGATATGATGAACGTTGTTTACAGATTACACATTTCACTGACATCCTGAAGTGATTTAAGTCTCCAAACAAGAGTTTTACTGACGACTATGGCATAAATCTAAATTTTCAACTCCAGCTTTTGCTGAAAGCATAAACATACGGCATCTTGTTACCGTCAACAGTCATGCTTTCTTACACTCTGTTTGCTGCCAAATCTCTTAAGCATGTGTTGTTTACAATGACAGAGGGGATTTTATACATAGAAGTGATTTTACACTTCGAGCCAGCAATCTAAACAAACATGACTGGCTTTTGCGCAGTTTTACAACCAAATATTTCCAAGAAAACTTCGGAAGAAACAAAAGTAAAAAGTCAAGTGTGAATGAACTTCAAAAGGGAATTAAAAATATTTACCTTTCTTCTCGAAAAGGTCACAATTGGGTTTTCGCTCTCTCTTTGCGCCTTCGGAGAAACGATCGAAGGGAAGCAAGTGACATTTCCTGTTTATCTGGTCAAAGTAGAATGCCCTGTAAGGAAGCAAGGAGAGAAAACCAAGAAAACAAAAGACAATTGTTGGGTCAGAGAACCACCACGATCAGATGAAGGTCTCACATGAGCTTGCTGAATCAATAGTTCATCCAAAAATTACAATTCTGTCCACATTTACTCACCTTCATGATGTTCCAAATGTGAAAAAGAAGATATTCTGAAGAATGTTTCCCATTAACTTTAATTGCATGGACAAAAACATTGAGACATTCTTCAAAATATCTTCTTTTCCCTAGTAAATGAACCAACATGTTTTTCAAATAAATGTATTTTACGCTTAGTGTACTACGATACATTTACATATTTATATACTAAATAAAAATACCCTACAATTGTGCTTTTGGTATACTAAATTGGTATACTTAAAGTCTGCTAAATTGGAACAACTAATTTTGTACTTAATGCACTTCAGTTATCTGGAAATAGTGCTGAGGTCCAACTAAAGATACTTAAGAATATTTGATTGTCCTAAAGTGGAAATATTACAAGTATACTTTAGGGACACTTTAAATATCTTGCATTTAAAAACTGATATTATACAGAGATCATACTATCCTTAATAATAGTGATATTAAAACACATTTTAGGATTAATATTACGAAATGTGCATTGTGCAATAAAGAAGTATTCCAAATAAAGTTAAACTATAATACTTATATCAGCAAGTTTCAATATGTCAGTAAATATGTGAGTGGATTTGTAGTATACAAAGTATGAAATAAATGTATTTTTAATACATTTTGGTATAGGTTTTTTTTTTACTAGGGTTGTGTTACAAAGAAAAACAAAACGATATGAGTACATGCTTAACAGAATTTAAATTTTTTGGTTGAACTACCCCTTTAAACTTGTGTGTCTGTGTGATTACATGTGCATCTGTCACCTGCAGGACTTCTTGCTCTTGCTGCATTTGCGTGCACAGTCATCCAGCGAGAGGTTTCTAATTCGAGGAGATTCTGAACAGTCTGTACAAAGCAGCCGGCTGTTTTCACTTTTCTGATACCTCTGCAATGTCTGTTTTCTGCACTCTGAACAAAAGAGACAAGGAGATTAAACCCAAACACACACGCAGGTCCTTAAAACACACACGCATGCACACGTACTTGTACACTCGTAACCTTATATGTGAGAGCTGTCACACACATTATCAGAAGGGTAATTCTCAGGAAACAGTCCCATTTGTACCAAATTTGTGTCTGTGAATTAAAACTGATATCATTTGACAGATTTTCCAATCTTTAGTGTGTAACAAAAATAACTTTTCATTACAAAATCATTTTCATTTTAAATTTTCCCCTCTTTAGTGTGTAATGAAAATAACTTTTTAAATAAAACATTTTTAAATGTTTGTTTGACAAGTTTGGGGTCGGTAAGCTTTAGTCAATTTTTTTGTCTCTTATGCTCACCAAGGCTCTATTCATTAGATAAAACTGTAATATTGTTTTAATTCAGCATCATTAGTCCAGTGTCACGTGATCCTTCAAAAATCATTCTAATACTCAGATTTGCTGCTGTGGTTTTTTTTAAAGATTCTTTGGTGTCTAAAAGTTTCGTTAATGAACAAAACTAAGCAGAGTCAACATACATAGACTCGCCAGCATTTACATTCTTTAACATGAGTAAAATCAGGTTTCTGTTTGCTATTTTATGACTGTTTGCTATTTATTTCTTCTGCAGAAATGAATGAGAGGCCAGTGAAGGGCCCAGAGACTCTCACTTACACATGGTCCGGATATATTTCAAAAGTCAGCTTACATACATGTGCTAAGCTCACATGGTAACTCCCACACTAAAACATATACATAATCTTTCTGTTGTTTCCAGGTACAACATCTCCCTTACACTGTCTTTATTTGCTGATCGCACTCGAAAATGCAATAGTTCACCCAAAACTTACAACTACATCATTTTTGTCTCTTATTGTCCCATAAAAGTAGTCTATACAACTCATGCAGACATTATTCACTGAAAATCTTCCTATCCAGGGAGTCCATGAAGCCAAAATGGACAATTCTTGTTTTATGGAACATTGCAGTATTTATTATACTTGATTTGATATATATATAGATGTATATGTGCCCTCATAGTCTCAAAATAATTTCCCCTGCCTATTGCAGCGATGGCTCTTCTGTGATGACGTGTTTTCTGGCACGAGAGTGGGACAACCTGTCAATCACATGACATCACAGCAATAACAAACCAGAACGATCAGAATCAATTCCCCATGGACAAAGTCAATACCCGCTCAACATTTTTTCTTGCACGAGAATTTCACCCGGATACGTCTCAATAGGAAAGAAAAGTCAACTTCTGTTCCATGCCAAATTTAACTGGACAAAGTGAAAGCTGCAGCAACCATATCATTGAGTAAGAGAGCACTCAGTTTTGCGGACTTGCGATTGTCATCTTGTCCACATGCTTGTGATGTCAACAAGAGTGTCGGATTTTCATGTTTCATAAGTGTGCTGACAGCAATCCATGAGGGCAGCATCTGGGACAGGATCGAACCTGACTGAATCATTCTTTTGAGCCATTCCAATAGCTCACAAATTGGAATCAATAAAAGATTTGTTTTAAGACTCATTGAATCACAAATGTTACCAGTGAATATTGACTTAATATTCAGTCTGTTCTTCACACAAATCTATCGAATGACTACAAGTCGTATGGACTCATTTTATGACAGTTTTACGGCGCTTCTTTTTTCTCCTTTTTGAGGCTTGACAGGCATGCTCACTTCATTTTGGATGAACTATCCCGTTTAAAGGCTGATAACAGAACTGTATATCGTCTCCCATAGGCTGTTATCTCACTCAGTGACGGCATGAACTTGGATCCGTTCTGTGCAGTAGCCTTGGGCCCGGTGCCCTGATTATCAAGTCATTCAGTAAACTGTTGAAAATCAGGGGTGAAAGGTAACACCCCTCAGTTTGATTCAGGCACGCGTAGTGCTGCACATCTCTTACCAAACTCCTGTGGCTGAAGCGGTTTTGGTGAGAACACATTATTAATGTTTGGGCCGCATCTGAACACATCTGGATTTCATCAAGTAGCTCTTCAAACATTGATCTTTTCCTTCAGCGCCCCAATTAGACTCCTTTAAATTCCTCTTTCTGGCCTGTTGGGGGTATCTTTATCTCCCAGCATGCTTATTAGATTTGGCTAAACCACTTCCTTAAATAACAACGGGATGATGGTAGCAATGAGGATGGGCATCAGTGAAACATCAGCATTAATGGTTTCAGTCTGACTCACTAATGTCCTTTCCTTTCCTAGAGCTTCAGTGAAAGTTTGAAGAACCTCTCGTTCTGTGTTTACGCAGCACATCTGGTCTGGTGAATATTTGCAATGGTGAAATATGGGAGAAACGGCTCTGTCCAGATGTTGCACAGCATGTCGATAACGCCGCTTTAGAGAGTCCATTCACCCCATATGTGCGTTTGCCCATTGCTGGAAATGTGTACTTCGGGAAGGGTCTGGTGCTTTACTGTTGCGCATCTAATGATGCATGTCACTGTTATTGAGCATCAGTTTCTTCAGTGGACCAGGACTGAAAGTAGAGTAATTGTTGGTGCTTTTATACACTTTTTACAGTTTCAGGCCCCATGAAAATGATACTGCAG
The DNA here is from genome assembly GCA_030578255.1 of Tiaroga cobitis. Taxonomy (NCBI): domain Eukaryota; kingdom Metazoa; phylum Chordata; class Actinopteri; order Cypriniformes; family Leuciscidae; genus Tiaroga; species Tiaroga cobitis. The sequence goes on along the minus strand of CM060594.1, from coordinate 30,241,117 downwards.
AAAAGTGTCTTGCTAAAAGACTCAACGGTGATAATCATGTGGGGTTTGAACCTACAGCCTACTGTTCCAGCACAGAACTTTGACCATTGGGCCACACCACCCCATATCCTCTGCACTACGTGATGCATGCAACATCTCCAGGCTTCCGTTTATGAGACTGAAACATGAGGAAGGGTCAATGGGTTTGTGTAAAATCCAAACTAAATATACACTATTGTAAATGAGGACAGTTTGAAAACTGTGGCCCCCTATTACAACCCCCATTGATTGTTTATTCCCCCTTAATTGCATTTTTAGTTTTCTGTCTCAAAAAAAGCTGGGACTGGGAGAAAATCTTCTTTTATTAAATGGAATTTAAAATTGATTTAAACTAACATGAACCCCTCAGGCACTCCACAAACCAACAATTAACCATGGTAACCATAGTTTCTACCATATACTGTAAAACAAAAATCATCTTTATAATAATATCTTGCATTTCCACTTGTTTGTATGAGTAACAGTTTTAACTCAAGTTTCTTCATGAGTAAAGTGCAATGAACCTACAGCTGCAGGTTGTAACTCTGGCGCCACTTTGTAGCAATTAAGCTTCATTCATAGATAATAAAGTTTAATTAAACCCAATTTTAGAGTACTGACTGAGAGTGAGAGTTTACAGTGTAGTTTGTCATTAATATGAGATCTCCTTCAGACAGTGCCAGAATTTCATCTCGTTTAACTTCTTGCCAGGACACTGATGGCTTGTATAGCTTTTACACTACACTAAAAAAGTGTCTGCCTCAAATTTTTAAGTACAATCAACTTAGATGTTTAAGTCATTTCAACTGAAATTACATTCAACTGGCTTAATAATGAGTTGAATCTTGTATAGTTTTATTTTGATGAGTGAAAGTCATGTAAAAACATATGTTGTCATAAATTATTGATCATATAATTTTCAATAACTGCACTATGGAATTTGGTCACCATGGTATTTTTTTTTTTTTGCAAGGAAAACATAAATAGTACAACCAGTCTTAAATATTACACATAAAATAATATCCAATATCCCCGGAATCACTTTACCCTCGAAATGCATATAAAACATCTTACAGCACATCACTTTTTCAAAGACAACACATAATAGTTTTGGATCCATAACTTGATTAACTTTTTTTTTGATGCATGAACGTTTTATCGACTTCATATTGCTCAAAGACAATCTAACAGTGGCATCTTTGCACTGTGATCAACACAGTTTAAAACACGATCAGTTAATCAATAACGCACGTCACGTGGTCATGGTCACTCACCCGCATCCAGGGACAGTAAGACGCACAGAAGAGTTTGATAACTCCACATTATGTCCAATTTCATATTGCTCGGTTTGATATTCCAGGATTTGGGATGGAGAGTTTATAAGGTCCGAGCTGGTGCTGGTGCTGGTGTGAGTGATGAACAGGAACAGATCGCAGAGATCTTGCGCTCTCTCTCTCTCTCTCTCTCTCTCTCTCTCTCTCTCTCTCTCTCTCTCTCTCTCTCTCTCACGCACGCGCCGCGGACGTCAGCGTTTATTGGGGAGTTTAAACTGAAATTTGGAAGTGGATGTGGGATTGATCAGAACACGGATGAATGCATCATTTCCTAAAACTCTGACTGATAACCACATTGAGACATGCAGATAAGGCTAGTCTTGCCATGAGCGAATGCTGCTGACCTTTAAAGTGTGATTGTTTTGTGGAGCTTGTAATTAGAATTTATTATTATGTGTAGCCGCCTAAGATAGGCATCATATGAAAATAACAAATATTGTAATATAAAATTAATATTACACAAGGTTGTGAATAAATAAGGCACTAAAAATAATAACTCAACACACTAAAATATACAAATATACAATTAAAATAAAACCTGTATGAGCAAGCAACACTATGGTACAGAGTCTATTGGTATGGATTATGATTTCACAATGTTATTAAAGGAATTGTTCACCCCCAAATAATTGTTCATTTACTCAGAATACTCACCCTTATAGTTCTAAAACTGAATTACTTTCTTTGGTGGAACACAAAAGGAGAAATTCTGAACAATTGCCCAGGTTGATGTTTTCCATGCAATCATAGTGACTGCGCTTTTAATAAAAAAATAAAATAAAAAAAAGACTCAACAGCTCCATAAAAATATCATAATTTGGTCAGTGCATTGTTGTCAGAAGTTTACAGAATCATTTTGGACTGTTTTGTCTTAAATTTAGAATAAATAAAAATAGAAAAATAGTACAAAAATGTGTACAATGTTATACACACATCTAATTTAGTAAAACCTAGGCCTACTAAAATTTAAATCTTCTAGAGTGCCGGGGAAGTTTTTATAAGCAACTGACATTTCTAAAATATGCATTTTCACATAATTTATAGGAAGTTCAAGGAAGACATTGTAACAGCCTTGAAACTCAGCACTGTGCAACACTTTTAAGAGGAGGGGACAATACATCATCAATATCCATTCTTGGACAGATGGTTGAAACAGTCCCTAAAATGTTATTCTTTGGCTTTTTAGCATTACTGTCTGTTTCACTGTACTTATTCATAAGAGGCGAACAATAGAACGAATTCAATGAAAATCCCAGGGACAAAGTGGACTTTTAAGGAACTACAGCACTTTCCTCTGCCATGAAACTAAGCTATCCGAGAAATTAGAGCAGTCATCTGCCAAGTCACCTTCAGGCACAGAGTAGTTTGCAATCTGAAAGTGAAATCATGGAAGAAGAGGGATTGGGGCTAAGTGAATCTCTGACCACTTCACACCTTGTTATTCCAAAGCAAAGCTAATATATGCAATATAAGCCATGGCATCAATAAAGAAAGACTTCTGATGGATCTCTCTCACTCTGGATGCTGGTCAGCGTGGCACAGCTGGAAGCAATCCCATTCCGATTGCCGAACGCCGGGCTTCATGTTTAACTAAGTGTTCCTGAGTATTTAGACGCGAACCATGTGGAGGGCACAATCGTTATTTCACAGGAAATCCACACTTTGGCCGTTAATGGGCAGTTCTAAATGCCCTCTAGAGAGCGAGCGAGCGAGCGAGAGAGAGAGAGAGAGAGAGAGAGAGAGAGAGGTGAAATGCAGACCTCGGATTCTTTCTCATTAAGTCGCGTGGAGCTTTTAAAGTCGACCTAACTGTTGAAATGTTTGGATTGCGGTATGTGTGGCGAGCAGGTGGGCCCAAGCGGCATGCTGGCCAGCCCAGGTGTCAGCGTGTCAGTTGGAGGGAGAGAGCGGTGCCTGGCGGGGCTGTTGGGGAGAATGTGGCCAGAGTAAATGCCTTGACTTAAATACATCAGGCTGGGCTTTGACCACCACCCAATCCCCAAGGGCGGCCTGGCCTGGTGAAACTCATTTCAAAGAACCCAGAATGAACTCCCCTCAGTTTTACTGTGAAAATAACTCGTTTTACAATGAGATGAAAGAGTCTTTATTGAGCAACTGATAATGATACAGGCCCATTTGTTAGAACATCTGTCCGTGTCAGGTATCACACTCCAGAGTGACAGCTGTTCTGTGGGATGGGTCTGCTGAGGACAAGACTTTCCTCATCTAAGGAAAGTATATACATTTTCTGAAATATTTAAATTACAGTATACTCAGGTTTGAGAATTTGAACAAACCCCTAAAGGCGTGGTCACATATCGGCAAAATTTCACAGGCAAAAAAGCCCACTGTCTATTGTTAATAGCTTTGCGATGTATAAGCATGGCGAAACAATATGAACTCGTGATTCCTACTGAAAAAAAAAAAATACTATTTAGCCCATGAAATTCCTACAGAGCAACAATAAATGTGACCACACCTTCAGTATTTGGCATGATCTTACCCGGTGGATGGAAGAACAAAGGTGGAACATTGTTATTGGTCCAAAATAACAAATCTGCACATTAAAGTTGTAATGTTAAAACAGATATATGTCATAATACATTTTAAATGATCTGAGTTAAACAGATTATCAAAAAGGGGGGAAAAAGTAGGGTGGGACTTGATTGGATGGATGGAGGCAGATCTGAATGAAAGCTTGCAGTCGATTGTAAGAAAGGGGCGGGGTTTAAACAGACTAAATGATTGGTGGAGTCTGGCATATGTCACCAGAGAGAAGTCCATTGTTTCACCAGGAGATACAGTTATGATATTTAAAAAAAGTAAAAAATAAAACATATGCATGGATAAATTGTTCACAATAAGATTGATAACATAACATGCATTTACAAAATAGATTTCCATTTCTTGCCAACTTTAAAAATATCTTCTGAGTGGCTGAGATTTGTGCAGTTTTGTGTTCAGTGTAGATATTCAAATGGCTAGATATACAAAGACCATAACACAAATATTTGACACTAATGTTCAGGCAAAAGCTTTGATTAGTAGCTAAATTTATGTTCTATTAACACTTCAAATCATTATGCAATCTACAATAAGTCAATTCTACAATAATTAAATAATAAATTATAATAATATTGCCATAATGGCCTACAATAATATTTATATATAATATTTATAATAATAAAGCAAAATTTCACAAGCAAAAAAGATCCATTGTCTACAGTTCACACAGAAGTCACTTTAAAACTTTTGTTGGTCAATGCAGAAAATGTGTGTGACCAACTTGAACCCGATGCGAAAGCTGCGTGGGGAAATCTTTCACCCATATGCAAAATTCCCGATCTCATGGCATCCAGTTAAAATGACTGGATTTCAACTGAGAAATTTGCAGAAGAACAGTAGATGTCACCACAGCTTAATACTGGGGTAGGGATGTCCACCTAGTAACCACATAGCAATACCATGGGAAGGCACCATTCACATTTCCTTCAGTTGTTTGTTTCTTTATCTTGCTGATCCCGACTATAACGGCCTGGCTCGGTACAAGCACAGTCATTGAGTCAATGAGTTTATGTGTGTGATCTTGCTCCAACAACGCTTGTTCCTTTTAGAGAGCACTTCATCAAAGCACCATCAGAACTCCCGTCTGAACCTCAGCCACTCCTCCGATCTCTGTCTCTTGCTGTCTCATTCATTAATTGCCATTCTTATTCATTCTGATTGTATCTGTTTGTCACACTCCCAAACAGTCTCTATCTCCATCCCTGCCTTTGCTCAAACTCTCCTCATCAGTGTGAGCTCTGTTGCCTCTGAGGAGATCGTCTGCTTCGACTTCAGCCGTTATATTGCAGCTGGACCGAGAACAAGCTCAGATATCAAGGGAGGAAAAGCAAACCATGAGCACAGATCTTACAGTCACTTTAGGACAACACAGGCCTCTTAAAACACTGGAGAGAGATTAGGATAAGACTAAGGTTTAGGTAAAATATGGATTTTCTGTCTGGTACATGTGAATTAGCACCGAGGGGTCAAGTTTTGGCAGGCTAGAATAGGCCAGTTTGCCCCTACTGGTAGAAGCCTGCAAAAAGCATATTTTCCATTTACAGCCATTGAAACGTAGCCATGTGTTCTGATGGAATACATTTTTTAGCAAGCAACATATAAATCTCAAGTATTTCGTTGTGTTATACTACATGATTTGTTGCCGTTTTTAATGTGACGCTGTGCTGCCACTTTTTATTGTAAAGCAATTGTAAAAAAAGCTTTTTTACCACCACTATCGCTCACATTTTTCTCGTCCTGTTGTCAAATGTATATTTTCCTTCCTTCTTATATTCTAATCTCTAGAAAACATTACTGTAGATATACTAGGGCATTAAGTTTCTAACACAAACACTTATGTATATTAGGTGTTGTGGTCTTTGTCTCTCATCTTATTTTACATTTGCACACCCACACACACAATTACGACACAAGTCTTGCAATAAGGACTGGGTCTGAAACTAGCGAGATGGAAGGGTGGGTCTCACACTAGAGGCTTGAGGGAAACACTACTTTTCCAAGGCTGGGGTCTGTCATCCTTCTCTGTGCACTTTTGCACATACAAACACACATGCGCAAGTACCATTGCCTTGTGGGACTAAAGTTTGAACCCTCACCGAGGGGTCTAATCGCTATTGTGATCTCCTTTCCTTGACCTTTGACCCAAGTTTGTCAAAGTCTCTCTAGCCAGTTAAAAAAAAATCTTATGTACTTGCATAAAAAAAATGCTTGGCACAATATATTTATTGTGTTCATGCTATATTGTAAAACACTTTTGCTACTATTAAGGTTAGGAACAGGTTTTGTGGTGTGGTTAGTCTCAAGGGGTTAGTGAACAGTGTAATTAAAGATGTAATTGCAGAAATTAATTACAGCTGTAATAGCATGCAGGTATTTGTTTTATATATAAGAACAATGTAAAAGAAGTAGTTAAAGACACTTATAAAGTGGGACCGAATGTTGCTTTGTAGTTGCTAACGTGTTCTGAGTGGTTGTTAGCATGTTAGTATTTTTATCACTGTTAACATGTCGGCATAGACCTTATGCGCAAGAGAAACAAGCGCACAGCCATCTTTAGAATTTCATGTTTGAACTTCCGTTTTTTTCCCGTTAGCTCTGTATATTTCTATGGCATCGCTGCTGAAGAGTAGCAGGTGAAGTGGATGTCATAAAAATGTCCGAAGACCGGGAAGATTTCAAAACGAGCGGTTCATTCATAAACCAGTAAGATCTTACCTTCATTCTGTGGAAATACAACACGTGCAAGTGTAGAAAAGGGGTGTGGCTACATGAGTAATATATAGTTGCTAGTGTTATCTAAGTGTTTGTTAGAATGTTGCTAATACAGCTAAGGTGTTCTGGGTGGTTGCAAGTTTGTTACCTACAGGCCCAAGTCAAAACAGTCCATCTCAATATATCTGTGATATTCTCGTTCCTAGAAATGGCTTGTATTCCTTATTCAGTACATATATACAATGTCCATTTTATTGCCCTCAGAAAGGCGTAAGTTTGATTGCTTTGAAAAGAAACATCGCACATGTAACGCATGATGCGGGACATCTTGCATGCCCAAGTTTAATACTTAGGGTGAGGGGTTTTGTAAAAAGAGTTAGCGATAGTAATGATGATGCTTGCCTTTTAGCAAGCACTACTAAAAATATAGCTAGCAATAAAACAGTGATAGATGTAAAGGAAAGAAACTTCGACAATGACAACTTTGAAATTGAAAATGGAAAGTTAAGAGTTTCTCACTAAAAATGGTTCAGAGAGTCTAACTAGCATCGCAAAAGCAGTGGTGGAACAGCCAATCATGGCATCCGCATTCTGGAACCATAGTTCTCCCTTGTGTGGTAATAAAGCGGCCCTCCAGCACTATGAATCTGCACGTCTGGGGCTTTCCTTGCTTGTTGTGTAGCGATCGTTGGTCCCGCGCTCTAATAGGGAGCAGATGGCGTCCTATTTCACAAGTCGCGCCTTGGAAAAACATTCCTCCACATAAATCCAATTACAAATGAGCAGGTTTCTTAACCCCGGTGCGCGTGCGACCGGCCACAGATCACATCGGTACAGCTCACGCTTTCCCCAGATAACAATGGAAACAAAGGAAAGTGGACTGACCACACTTTTGTATCTTGACGTCAGTGAGGACACAAATGAACAAGTTTCACTGAAGCAAATATAATAATTATGTTGGAATAAACAATGTTAAGAGGACAATTTGTGTGGTCATGACTCAAGCTGGAATTTTCGGGGTAAACTTCTGAAGCATCTTCACTTTCTGACGTAAATTTGTCTTCTGCTCTCAAAATGAGTCTTTACAAATGTTTATTACATCATATCTGGTAAAGAATTGACACTCGTCCTATCTAAACAGCAAGTTGGGGCGGGACATATGAAAGGCTATTACTTTTTTTTAGGTTTAGTTACATCACAAGCATGATCCACAATTCGCTACTTGCTATTGCCAGTTTGAGGCAGGTGAATTAGGGGGAGGGGCATTCTAATTCCAGAGAGCGTTTGATTGGGAAAACATTTGTAGTGCAAGATGAGTCATCAATATCGCTGTCCTGTTTCCATAACAAAATGTTGTCATCATGAAGCTTAAATCAGTACAGATAACAGATCCAATGAAAATGTTTGACAGAAACTAAATCAAATTAAGTCCTGTAAACGATTTTTAATCTCAGTGGTGTTGACTGACTCAGTCCGTTTTTCTTATTGGTTGTCTTCCAGTTCCTGGTTTACAGTTTTGAAATCAAGCCCAAAGAAAAGACCCTGCCCTGGCCTGGAAAGGGTGGAGGGCTGGAGCTCTGGTGCTGTGGCAGCTGTGAGATTGTCTGGCACCTCATTGCTTACTAAGTGGCTCCACGTGTGCGGGAACAAGCCTAAATAAATTGCTTTACCCTTCCAGACACTCAGCCACACGGCCACCCCTAGCACCCTGCTGAGACCGCTCAAGACCGGACTCGGGGTGACTGCTGTGTCTTAAGTGGAGTTATTAGCGAGGAAGAGAGAACACAGAGGGAGAGGGCAAGCGACAGAAGAAAGCAGGAGACAGGTGTTAATAGATGTCCTGCAGCTCTCAAAAGCCCCTAATGCAGGTCTGGGTGCTGGACTTCAGTTTCACAGGCAGCAAATTACCTGGACCGCAATTTGACCCCCTTGCCTTTCAAGTACACACACCACCCTAACCAAAAAATATGTTTGGCATGTGGGTTTGGACACTAAGGTTGTAAAGTTAGTAACCTAAGAGCAGATTTTCATTGCTAGACTCACTGACTAAAAAAAGAAAATATTTAGTAAATCTTAGCCAAAAATATGAACAGAAACTGCAACTTTAACAAGTCTGGTAACAGAAAACGTGAACTGAAGGACATTGGGATTACAAATTCAATAGACATTTGCTTTTCGTAATGGTCCACACATATAATGTCACATAATATATCAATGTACTGTAGGATTTTTGTTTGAAATAGAGTTAGTTAAAAAGTTTGTTAAAAGTCAACATTACAGTCTATGTTATGAGTCTATATGTTATTTTTTAATAGTCCCACCCAACCATCTTTAAGGTCTGTGAGAGAAATGAAGCGTGTATGGGTATTCACACTTGTAGTTCGGTTCTCTTGGTTCTTTATGTCCGGACCAAAAAAGAAAATGATGCATTTAGTCCTGATTCGCTTAGCATTCACACTGTCATTTTTTTTTATGTGCGTACTTATGGTGGCATTTCTACCAGCTGAAAACTCACAAAAAGCTTATAAAATGTGTCAAGGAGTCAAAACAGCACCAGGAATTCCTCTGTTGCACATACAAACGAAGATGGAGGCACTGAACTGTAATGGGCAACGTAACTCCTATGTCGTGAAGAACCAGGTATCCTTGAGCATTCTGTCTGTCTATCTTGTGACATCACATCCTATTTTTGGTTCATTTAGATGTCTTTGGTCTGTGTTGCATTCATTTCAGTCGAACCGCACCAGTGTTTATTTTGGAATGGAAAAGGTGGGTGTTCGGATGGCAGCGCCTAAACTTATTCAAATGAACCAAACTAACAGAGCAATCGCACCAGAGTTTGTATTAATCAAACCAAACCTGCCAAGTGTGAACACATCCTAACTTCTTTGTGGCAGTCAGTTGGCTTGTTCTCAAATGTTCGGTGACTGAAGAGCCAGTAAGAATCTCCTTCTCATCTCCAACAAGCTACAAACTTCTCATCGGATCCTCCTGTTTGTCTTTGGCTCAGAAAATATTGCTAATGCTAGCTGCTAAACTCTGCACAATGTATCTGGGCTCTATTGTTGAGGTCAAGGTAAATGAGCAACCCCAGCAAGTAAAATCTGAGCTCCAAAGAACCTCTTTTTCTACATTGCATACCTGGACTTTTGTTGGGGATAAGAACTTGGATGGATGATGAAGACCAACAGATGAACCTCTCCCTTAATTCTTTGGGAACTGAACCATGACAAATTAAAAATGGCCATGTAAAGTCTGGAGGAGAAGTCTTGCAGGACTAGGTCAGTGTCGAGAGTTTTCTACAGTGATAAACTATGTTTTTAAGCTGCTCTTTGGACTAGCGAAGTTGGCCATCATAAGATGCATCCCAAATGAGGAAATTGATTCCAGACAGATTCTTCCTCCTTCTGTTATGACTTTATAAGTCCAGGCCTGTATGAATTCTTTAGTGCACCTCCAAAAGACCCAAATACCATTTCTAGGGTAGCACTGGCTCGGCTGAATTAGGTGTGGGCAAAAAGTGGGCAGAGTGGCACCGACAAGGAAACAGAAAACAACACGCACACACCAGCTCTCCGTCTGCCACACACACTGAATTCCAGTTGCTGGAACACCAAGAGAAGATGCCACTGAGATGCAGAACTTGAAAGAGGATAAAAGAGTGTCTGTGTGCATAAATAAACCAACCCCCGAGGCAGAGTGACTCCACAGCTGAAACATAAAGCACATTAGAGCAGATTAAACACTCAGGCAGCTGCCTGGCATCTCACATCGTGCAGACACTTTTAATAACCCTATCATGTCACAAGATCATTATCACTGCTTCCTGCTACAAAACACAGTGTGTTATTGTGAGTCAAGAGGTTGTGTTCAGAAATGCTGATTCTACAGACTCTATCCCACACCTGCAGATTCAAAAAGAAGAGCAGCGTACACACACATCACTACCTTCTGAGAGACCATGCTTTGGTCAAAATTTGAACATAGCACACCAGCAAAGAAGTGTAAAGTATTAGTCATAATTAGCATTTCAATAGGAATCCAAGGGGTTGGGGATTTTGCCTCATCCATGCAGATTTGGCAATTCACTGCAATGTCCAACATGGCGGCTTGTTTTGAGACTTCGGTGTGAGCTATAATATTGACAATGGGTATTGGACGATAGATAATTAACAGTATATAATAATATTGCTAAACTGACTGCACCTTAAGAAAGTAAATGTTACAATGGAAAAAGTGAATTCGGAATACCATACCAGCATATTACCAACTAATATCTTTATATAGCAGAAATTGCTAGATTAACATGCTAGTATGCTATTCCAAATTCAGCCTGTTTTTTTTAGACATGTACAAATGAAATACCATGATATTCTTTGAAGTGCAGTGCCCTAATAATACCATAGAGTATGAATATGATAAACTTTCATTACCATAGTAATAACATTTATTTGCATTAGATCGATTCTCAAGGAAAAAAAAACTGATCATGGTACTATCATTGAATTAGCAATGGCAGACAGAGCTCAAGGAAATATTATTTATGAACTGAGTTCCGCTGACAGTTATAGGTTTAAGGGTGAACCTATACTTGCTTTTTTTCTAAAAACCATATGTTTCTATACGAATCACATCATATGAATTAACAAGAAATCGCCATCTCACAAAATAATTATGTTTTCTCATGAGATTTGTTGGTGAGGGCTTTTTGGATGAGTCTTTTGTTTGGATCACTCTTGTTTTCCGTGCAAATATTCAACACTGAATCAGTTTTCATGAGGTTACATTTTGGTTGAGGTGCTGTTTATTGAGACCGCTGCATAAAGAGAGCCAGTGGACTAGGTTTTGAGACCATATCTAGCATTACAGCATTCGTAGTTTCACTGATGGTTGAAAACTTTGCTTCCCCTTCTCTTTCCCTCCTTTTGGCTTTGTGGTGGGGTTCAGCCGGACATTACACACATCTGTGAGAAGTTATTGTGTTTGGCTGTGCTGCGTGCGGCGGCCAAATCACTTTCACAACAGACAGCTAGACATGAAAGGACATGAAAAGCAAGAGCGCTACCAGACTCCCGCTTGCAGAGCGCGTGTCTCAAATGAGTCGCAGGTGAGTCACAGTCACACAGTTCAGGGGGTCTGTGGAGTTTACAGCTGGACCCTGCGTGTGTGTGTTATACCCAAAAAAGCAGTCCTTTTATTTCTAGTGACCAACATCTAGAAGAAAGACTTGGCATCTAAACATTCTTGATTGTAGTGGTTTTTCATTAGAAATGACTACAGAACTGTTTACAGCACCTGGGATTCGCATTCATCCTCTGCTGAGCATCTGTAGCCGGCCAGCTTATCCGTGATTCTCACCAAATCTTGGACTTGCATCAACAAAGTTGGATGGATGGATGTAGTGCTTTACTATGTACTACTGTACACCCAAAGCGCTTTACAATCATATCAGGGGTGTAAATATATATTTTTAAATTAAAATTTTTAATTGATTTTCACTGATTTACCTCATTACCGCAACACCTTCTGCAATTTGCAACCTAATATTTTTTTTTATATATATTTCATTGAAACTTGACATTTTCAAAATGATGTGGCAAGCCTGAAGCCTTATTTTTCCATTTTATATTTACATTAAATGAACACCTGTTGCAATAATGGGTTATGGAAATAAGGTTGATGATTTCAGTAATGATAATAAGACTTAGGCATGGTTCAAAACATTATAACATTTAATGTAGAAAATAGATAATACTAGCACAGTATGGATTCAAATTGCAGTGGCTTCGGGTTACAATAAAGAGTTACGCGTGACAAATACGACAGGATGCACACGACCTGAACCTGAAGTGTAAATAATGATAGATATATATATATATATATATATATATATATATATATATATATATATATATATATATATATATATATATATATATATATATATATATATATATATATATATATATATATATATATATATATATATTACAACTGTATATATATATACGATAAAGAATGCTGAAATCGCTATAAAATTGTGCAGTGAAACAGACAGCTTTCTTGGGTATCTGGAATCTGTCTTGAGGCGTTCTGGAAAAATAGCAACCACTGCCATTTCATGAAGCATCAGTGAGCCTTTATGGAAATAAAGTGGTCTAATAACCAGATGAGATACAAACAGTGGGGTTTATTCAAAAATAATTAAGCAATCAACATTTAACCCCACCGAAATCCAACCACAAAGCTAGAAATACAGCTTGCAAAAATGAGACAACCTCATCTGATTCTTGAGGTTTGGTTCTTTGCTACTACTTTAGTTGTAGGTTAGAAACACTGAGTCCCCACAAATACCAACAGACAAGAAAAGAAATTTCAGGCTAATATCACTTCTGGATTAAAGCCCTGCAGTCAGACATGTTGTTCTTGCATGCTAGTCAGTCTGATTTGGTTTCGACCACTAAGATGTTTTGGACTCTGTAATGCATCCTTACTTAAAAACACACATGAAATGTCTAGAGAAAACATGCTGTTTTAATACAAACAACTAAATGTCGTTGTCAAAATCCCTGAAGGGAGATAGAGGAGGGCTGAAGATGGCACTTGTGAAATATGTCCGGTTGAAATATGTGCAGAGTGAGCATGTTTAGTTTGTGTGCACTGTCCACTTTTGTTTATGAGTTCAGGGTCGTGACAAGGGAGGAAACACATCAGAACACGTTCCTTTCGAGAGCCACCACGTCTCCAGCGCATTGTGAAATAAGGCCTTGTAAAGAGTCTACAAGAATGCCTAAAATGTGTGAATTTCTCATTATTCGCAGCAACTTTTAACAACAGCAGATCCACACAGTCATTCAAATAATAATAATAATAAATGTACTAACAGTACAAGGATGTTTACTCTACGATCCTATTCACACCAGTCACTTCATGCGTCATTATCAAACAGATTGCTATTTACGCACAATGGCCACATAAATGTGACACTAGAAATCACTAAAAATATTTATTTTATGAATTTATAGATAAATGAAACATTCAATTTATGAATTAAATCAAATATTGAATTAAATTAAATGTCAAATTAAATAAACATTTGAATTAAATTAGAATAATTTTTTTTTAAATTAAATTTAATACCAAAATAAATCAAAAATTTAATTACATATTGAATTACATAAAACATCAAAATGTTCAATTAAATTGAATATATAACTAATGTTATTAATTACATAATAATAAACAATAATAAATTGAATAATAAATATTGAATTAAATGAAATATTGAATTAAATTAGATTAAATAAACTTTTAGAATTGAATTAAATTAATTCAACTATATGTGAGCTTTTCTGAGGAATCCCAATAGAAATGCCATAACCTAACGTTAAATTGCTCGCTAACTCTTGGCCAACTTTTAGAAAGGCAGCGTTACCTATAACAATATAGCCAAAAACAAACCAAATATTGCTAATTGGCTATTGAATAACTAAAACAAACATTTGTTGAAAGATCATACATGTATCAAGCAAGTAAAGAAGGCCAATGTTGATTTCATGAAGTCATTCTCCATATCCAGCACTTCTTTCTGTTTTATACCCATTCAACGGCATCTTGCGAGACAAATACTACGAATACGAATCACATGTAAACAAAGTTGTGATTAAAATGAATTATGAGATGCAAAAGGACCAGAGACAGCGCTATGATTTCCTCCGTCTCACACCTGCTCAAGTAAACACTGCATTTTTCACATCAATTCCGAAGCACAATCAAATATTTACACTATTGCTTACAATCCACAAAATATTTTACAGCATTATAAGACTGACAGCTTTAATAATGCCTCAGCCGTTAATATTACAGCTTATTTCCTCCCTCAAGTCTGTAAAATCTGTCATTTTATATCGTACGTGTCCTTTTAGGGCTTCCCCCGGCTGTTTCCCAAATATAAACGGGCCCTTCATTAAACAAAAACACTGCGGGGACTGTAATTGAACTTATTTGAAATGTCCCCGAGCACTGAAGTAGGCTACCTGAGCTTTAACGGTCTCGGAGTATATCACACATCGCAGAAGGAGACCGTTTAAGATCGGCAATAAACGCAGGAACGACCCTGTAAATCTGCATGCTGCTGGTTTCACATTCAAACTCAAGGTGAAACACTACAGAGGCCTTCAATGTCAAATCAGAGTAAAAAGCAGAGCAGAGCGAGCGAGTGCATGTGGCGATGGAGCAACAGCAAAGCGATGGCAGTCAGATAACATTGTGTGAAACTATCGATGGCTCTCAGTGATTCGAGGGCCGTGTTGTGGTTGGCTCGGCCCGAGTCCTCGCCGATGACAGAAGAATGTCACATGAGAGCAGAGAAACTGCAGACTTCAACTTCCCTCTCTGACATACATGGGGAAAAATGTTTTGGCCCCAGGACAAATACAAGTAGAAGTGATTTTGGAGAAGAAGAAAAACAGAAATCTGTCACGGTCAAAGCAGTCAAGGCAAAGGACACAGCACCTCTTCCATTGGTGGCAACGTTTTTATTCGGAATATACTTGAACACGAGGGTTATAAACAGTGGGATTTTTGTCATCGAGAATTGTATTTTTACTTTTTTTAATTAACAAATATACACACTGGTTGACTCCGGTGAATCAAGATTCACAAGAGTGTTATGCATTAAATCAGTGGTCCTCAACTGGCAGGACACGGAACCAATTAATAAAATGCAATTAAGCATATAATAATGCACGAAACTTAGGGTCAATGCCATATTCAATTCTATGCGAAGAAAAACAATGATGTGAGGGTATACCTGTATACCTTAGTGTCGATCGTTCATCCAAAAAGCATTGAAAATATGTCTATCCAAATGTTTCCAGTGCGCGCACACACACAAAAACTAAAACTTACAATGAAACATGCTGTCTAGCCCAATTAAGGTCTCAAATTAGTAGCAAAACAAATATAAACTTTTTAAAAAGGAAGGAGAAAACGCTTCCTATATCTTTTTTAGTTGACTTCAAAAGCCTTGGCGTAATTTCAGTTGTCATTTGATAGAAACAGCCAAATTAGGCAGATGACAACATGGTTACTTGAAATCAGTCAAAATCCTCAATCACCATAAACGAAACTATGCATAGTAAAAGAAAATACAACCCAGATTGCATTAAATACAGGTTACGTTCGATATTGTTTGGGTCGGCACTTAAACTCCGGCTCATTGAAGCAAAACCAGATGGGAACCACTGGATGAAAGTACAATTGAGGGGGACTGAAAATAAGCCCACAGATAAGTCCTCCTAAACCCTGACTGAGGCAGACTGACGGTCAGCCAAGAGGCGAGTGGAGGCAGCAGGATCTGACTGACCACTCAAAACACGCTTCACACTGGCAGACTATTCCAGAGATCAAAACCCACACAGTCCAGATCCACAGAGAACCGAAACGCCAGCTTCAAAAAACCCACATTTTGAAAATACTCTGTTCCTGAGCTGACAGCATCTGAACTCGCAGTCTACACAGGACGTTAAACAGGGCGGCTTTTTTCATCCCAGTTTGACTGAAGAACAAAAGTCTATCTAATTTAGCATTTTCAAAGGATAAATATGAATTGATCTCATATTTCCACTGAACATCTGTCTTTTTGATATCCTAGAAAACACTTTCACCTCTATTAAGGTATCCTGTAAACAATTTCTGTCAGAAGCTGGAAACCCTTAATTCTTTCAAATACTGGTCCCAAATCAGTTTTGACATTTGAGGTCAAGGTTAGCTTGGACCGTCAGGATTGGGATACGTCTCGGTTCAGCAGCTGTCGCCCCAAGAAAAAAGGCAGTGAAAGTTAAGGTGCGGTCACATTAGCAAAAAAAGGCCCTTTGTCTATCGTCAATAGTGTAGCGATTTATGAAGCGCAGCTCACACAGATGTCACAAACCAAGCAGCTTTCCGGTGGTGAATGCGCTGAATTTGCGTGACTAACTTGAATATGAGCGGAACCTGCACGGGGAACTTTTTCACCCTCATGTCAAATCTCCTATTGAAATGACTGGATTTCTCCCGCCAAATTTGGCCGAGGAACTGTAAATGTTACCGCAACTTTAAGGCAGTGTTCTGAATGGAATATTAGCATACTACGTACTGAATACTGTACAGTATGTTCTATCTCTTTAAACATTCCAAACTGTAGAATGCTACATTGTGACATCATCACATGGCGTCCAGTTATCCGGGAAACTGAACAGTTAATTAGTGTAAATATGTACATTTTTGCAGTCACACTGGAAAACGAAGGTCAAGTCGGACGCGTTGCATTGTGGGATGCAGTATTCCATTCAGTGTGATGTTGCACACTGCATATTTTTAGCAAAAATTGTTGGTCTTCTGTATTTGCATATTAAAAATGTGCATACTGTCCATAGTATACATACTATATACTGCGAATATAGAAGTAGTATGCTAGAATGCTATTCCGAACAGAGCCGTAATCTGTTACTTTACACACTCCAGCACCTACAGAGGCAAATATTCTAGCATCACACACAAAAGCAGATGTTCACATGCACACAACAATGCTTAGTTTTCACTTCCAGTGCAATACATGCCAACTAAACAGGGCATAAGGAAGAGATATTAATATATTAAAGGTTTGAATACCCTCACTGGTTGCTTTCCTGTTTTTTTAAAGACAAATAGGTAGGGAAAAACAGAGTTCTATGGCACTTTTAAGTACAGGTAGAGGAAGTGAAAAATATGTATTTTAGTACATTATACTTCGTATAGATAAACAGGATTACATTAGTTTAGCTGGGTCGAGTTAATGGTCTGGAGCTGGAGATGTTTTCAATCATTTCTCATTTTGACAGCCAATTAACTATGATTGATGGAATACATTGATTTAATGCACTTCACTTCAAGAATGCTTGTCTGATTACAGTGAAGTGATGAATCACGGAAAGATTTTGAGAAGAATGGCTTTTCAACGCAAGCCAACTCCACCTGGTACAATCATGTTGTTTTCAGGTGCATTAACAAAGACGTTTCCCGTGTGCAGAGGAAATCATGCGTAAAGTAACAGTGGCATTGCTCACTGGAATTCACTTTCCATCCCAGATTTGGATGTTCTGTGGCTCCGTGTCTTTTAATTTCCTGTTTTTCTAAGCTAAGATAGAACATTATGATGGTAATCTGCTGATTGAGACCTAAATAACTTTGTACATGTTTACACTAAGGCAAAAACTATGCAAATACGGTTCAGTGGCCATTAATAGCTCTCACAAATCACGTGTCTGCTAGTAGTTGAGCATCTCTAATTCATTTCATAATCAATACAATATTGAATAAATTGAATATTGGCAAAGCACCAGGCTTAAATGCTTAAATAGAAAAAAAAAAAAAAAAATCACAATTCGTCTTGCTTTTCTTTTTTACAGGCTTCCATAATTATCATTGTCTCTACTCAAAATCTTAATTATTCCATACATTTTGGATTCGTGACCCGATTTCATTGAAGCACAAAGATTCAGTCAGGATCTCTTAAAGGGACGGAAGTTTCATTTGTCAGATCAGAATGACGATATTATGCATTTCTCTGCAGAGCAACCAGGGTCAGATTGCACATGTGATATTCCTTCACTTATTTTTATATGTATCCATTTACATCAAGGCACGTTGACAGGAAAGAAAGGCTGACAGAGCTCTGCCTCTGACATTAAAGTGAAATATGACACAGAGACCCGAAAGACAGCTCAACCAGGGGCAACATTTCTCATAAAAACTCGAGTGTCTCAAAATAACTGTAAACATTAGAGGATTTTCTTTCCACCTTTTCGAGTTGTCCAGATGATATTAAAGTGTGGGAAAGAGCAACTGTCATAAATGCCTTTTCACCCTTCTGCATATCCACACACATACATTAATTATAGAACAGAAAACTTAACATTAAACATACAGCAAATCTTTAAATAACTTAAAAGATCTAAAATAAACAGGTAATGCACCAAAAAACAAAACACACACATGCAACAGCATTTTTTTCTTCTTCTTCCTATTCACAACCAGGACATATAACTTTGCGAGCTAGCTTTTAGGTCGGTACGAATTGGCAGTTGTTTAAAAATGACTTTTTTTGGCCACACGACCTGCTTGGCATCAAGTGCAAAGTACAGCAAGACCACACACACCGGGTAAAATTTGGCAGCAGTGCACGTTTGAATGCACTATGGGCGGATAAAAATCACCGTGTGATATCGAATACGGGCAAATGGAGGGAGGGATTGTTCTCACACAGCGGTCGGAAATGAAATCGATATTCCCGAGGCACAGAGGTGGACACCACTGGGAAAAACAAGAGACTTTTGCTATTGGGTCACTTGCTCATTTGTCCTTTTTTCCAGTAATGGGCTGCAGACCACAAACAAGGTTGGATTCTGACCCGACCCTGAGGGGTCCATTAAATATATCAGCAGGGCAAACGTGACGAGGCCATAAAAGTCACATATAAACAGTTTGTAATACTGAGGAACTAGTCGCTGTAAATATGTTGAAGGACAAATAGGTTAAAAAAGGCATCACACTGGTAAAGGGTGAAACTTTGGTTGGCAGTGATGTGATTGGATCATTTTTTCCTTATTACGCTGGGACGTAGTTCATCTCCATGGGCAAAGTGAAGATGAAGTGTCAAGGTCTGCCCACCCAGTTAAGTCTGCCCACCCCGTCGCTCATGTGGAGAGAGTCCGACCTCAGAGGTCAAATGTTAAAGGTCGTTGCTCATTTATCATCTCCGACCTACTTTGACCTCAAGGGCTGCGAGTGATCATGGCTTCGGGTTTGTACTTCCTGGGTCAGAGCCTCTCCCTCCATGTGCTGGGCTGTGGCGTGGGAGTCCAGATGAACGTTCATATGTGATGTGGTATGTGTTTTGGCATCATAGAGGGGTGTGGTGTCTCTGTGCTGAGGTCACGAGAGACAGTGTCCTCGTCCAATCAGAAGCCAGAGCAGCAGCAACTGGAGGATGACCACGGACACGATAGACGGAGTCAGACCTGATGCCCCACCACATTCCTCCTCCCGCTCCTGTTATCATGCCGACAAGAGAAAGCCAATAAGTCTGGTAGGGAATTAATGGGATGATTGTGTAGGAATTACCATAATGAAGAGAAGAAAAACCTTTTTTATGTCAAACTTGTAATAAATTGGGGTTCTGAAAGTAAAAGTCACATTGATTTAAGAATTTTCTCCATAGAGAATATGCAATATATTAAAAGTTTATAGCAATATATACAGTAAATATAAAAACATTTGTGCTGTCAAATCATCTAACATAAAAGTTTGTTTACATAATATGTGTATATATATTATTATATTTATGTATATTATAATTGTGTGTGTGCGTGTCTGTGTGTTTATATATATATATATATGCATGTATACATATGTGTGCGTGTGTGCGTGTGTGCGTGTGTGTGTGCGTGTGTGCGTGTATATATATATATATATATATATATATATATATATATATATATATATATATATATATATATATATATATATATATATATATATATATATATATATATATATATATATATATATATATATATATATATATATTAATATTAATACAAATATTACTTTTAATTAAAAGATGTCATCTCGGTGACAGTCACAATTAATCTATACTTTCTGTCACAATTACCCTATACTTTCGGATACGTACAATTATTAAATATGCTGTAATATGTTGGTGATAATTTATTCCTACGAATGAAGAGGTGTTGAATTAGTCAAGAATGAGTTACATTAGCAGTTTAAGAAGATGAAATTAAATTTACTATTTAGGTACTCATGGTACTCAAGGTGCAGAGCTAAACCACTGCTGTTTGAAATAGATTGTGGAAACTTCGTGAGTAAAATGAGATTCGATGCAAAACTGTTTAGTGAATGTACTTCTCAGTTGGCAGAGAATAAAAAAAAACAAATAAATAATGCAGGAGAGAGAGAGAGAGAGAGAGTGAGTGAGAGAGAAAGAGAGATAGAGAGATGGACTGACCCGAGACAGCACATGAACACTGGCAGCAGTAACATGAGCAGAGAGGAGAGCAGAGGAGAGCCTGCATTTCTCCTACACATGGCCTCATCCTAACATATATTATACAGCCAAATACACAGCAGGAGAGAGAGAAAGAGAGGAAGAGTCATGCAGAAAAATGTTTGACAGTCAGAAGTTTAGGCAACACACGAAGAAGTGCTTGAAGCGTTGATACTGTAAGGACAAAGACAGAATCCAGAGCAGGAAGTAAGTGTGTGTTTAGATAAAGATGCAATACTTGCTCAAAAGTATGTGGACACCTGAACACCCCACTCACATGTGCTTGCTAAACGTTTAGATTCAATATCATGGGAATTAATAGAAAATTCAGCTTATTCCAATTCAACCTTAAAGTATTCAGTGGGGTACATGTCTTGGTTTTGTGCTGGTCTTCCACACTAGACTCTTCGTTTCTTAAGAAAAAATGCATAACTATACGCTTGACCTGTTAGTCACCCATCTTAAACACCCAAAACAGAAAAGTGGGTGTCCACATTCTTTAGGCCATGAAATGTACGTTCTTGTGAGATTACAACATGTCAAACAAAGCCAAGCTCTCCTAGATCTATCACACAGAGACTAATATCAAAGTTGATTTACATTATATCTCAACAATTATCATGCAGTCTCTCAGTGTGGTAGATATCAGGTAATGACTGAAATGAGAGCAGGTAAAACAAGCCATTTTAGAAGAATAGGGGACATGTGAGATCCAGGCATAATGCACATCAGGTCGTGCTGAACGCTAGTTTGGTCTCAATCTGTTGTAGGATCTTGCCGGATGAAGGTGTTTGGGTAACTTACAGCTAAGTTGTTGTCAAAGCACTCTTTCGGACCTTTCCGATACCGTGGGTTCTGGGCTAACTTGCAGGGATCTGGACCCGGAGCTGTGAGCCCAAGTTCAGGAAAAATAACATGCTAATATTCTAAGTGAGATTTAAGCTAATCTAAATCTGCTTTTATGGGTAAAGTTAACTATTTTATGAGATGGCGATTTCGTATGAATTGAATGTGATTCGTATGGAAACGATTTTTTGAAGAAAAGCATGGAGGTCCAACTCAACTCCACCACTGAAACTAAATGTCAATGGGACATAAGCAGATCATACCAATTCATTTGAACAAGTCACCAATTCACCAAAATGGATTTCAGACACCCCTGCTGAAAATAAAAACAGTTTATAAAAGCTGGTCCATCCTGATTTATGCAGGTCTGGTATTGGTGGTCTAGCTGTTTTTTTTTTACTGGTGCAACTCTAAGTCTTGCTAGTTTAGCTAGCAATGTAGCCTGATGGAGACACCAGAATACAAGCGTCCCATTATTTAAACTCCAAATAAAACTTCTCAAACCATTTGACCTTGATATGTTCAGTATTTCCAAATAAAATGAGGCATTTGGTGAGATAAACATGTTGGGTAATGATTGGTCAACCATTTTCCCAGTTCACGGAAATCAGCTGTTTGGATGAAGCGATTCACTAAAATGAATCAGACACAAAGAGTTACTGGAAAAGCTACTTCTAGTTAACTTCCTTCCCAACACTGACCTCATGAGTTATTATCATCATTGTGTGTTTCAATACCAAATGGTAAGTTTGTTTGTATGCGTATGAAGGATACAAGGCCTTTCTTCCTGGGAGAATGGATTTTCATCACATATCTGGCAACTCATCTGTGTGTCAGCAACAATCAGCACCAGATTTGTCTTCGGAAGCTTTTCAGCTATGAACTGCCTGAAAATAAAAACAAAAATATACACAACCTAATGGGCACAATTCACCTGTGATAAAAATCACTTTGATCATTAAGAATTGGGCCTACAATCAATTAAAAACATTATATAATTACATAATAAAATATTCTACTGAATTTATTTATCGTTATACGATATGCCATCTAAATAAATATTTCATTTATTTATTTAGTGTCAATCAATCAATATTCAATTAATATTGTTTGAAAAATGCTCCCAAATGAAGATAATTTGCTTTGTTTGTAGGAGAATGCATGTACATGTCAGGAGGAATGAAAAAAAGAAGAAAAAAAAAAGTTTTTGTTGCATATACTAATTAATCAGAAAAAACATCACATTACATTTAATAATGAAATGTTTTTGTTTAATTTCCCCTCCATGATTAAGTTCAATTTCCAAAATGGTCACCATTTCTTACCGAGAGCAGTTTAGACACTCAACAGTCCCCTTAAAAGTTGTCTCGTTGTTCTCAAAGAAATACTGCGTCTGCTCTTTAATGCAACTCTCTTTATGTGGTATTTCAGACAGGCCATCATCTTGTTCCACTGCGAACAAAACACGGTCACGATTCAATTACAGTGAGCTACAATACTTTCAGTGTTTCTTTGAATTAATGTTGATTCAGTGCCTAAATAACCCCTGCTGAAGTGTCAATGAGCCAATAAAAAAATAATAATACAAATTTCCCAAAGTACACAGAATGCAGTCAAAATTTACACTATGCTTCCCATTACATTTATTGTATTTTGACATTCTGAAACAGTCTAATGAATATGTGGTCACGCTTTGCACACAATTTCATCTTTAGCATTCATTAGCATTTGTAGTTTTGGCAGTAAACCAGAGGATAATACAAACAGGCCAACTGCCAAATTGCAATGGCTTAATCATTGTTTCACAGCATTTAATTACTAATGTCAGGCTCTTACCTGCCTCAAGGAAATTAGGAAATGTGATGCTGACAAACAACTGCTGCAATATTGACCTGGAGTAAAAAAAAGAAGAAATTTTTATTCTGCTAAGAAATTTTTCAATTGCTTTTGTCTATATAATAGCAAAGTCGGCGGCCATCTTTGAAACGCCTCTCGGGCATGGAAGTGGAGCAACTAATATGAATGGGGAAACATTCAATTCTCCAAAACTGTTCACCAAGTTTACGATTAAATTTCATATTTGAAATCACCAATGAAATCTGACAACAACTATCTCATAAATTTTGTTTCTAAACGCTCTAATCGTGACAGAAAATGACATTTTTCAGGCTGGATCAAGCTAATGCGCATGCGCAGTGGAAGCGAGCGTCTGACTGTTTCTATAGGAACCGAAGCTTCTAACGGCAGCTGCAGTGACACGATGACTTTACCAATCGGCTCTTATTTAGAAGGCGGGACTTATTCCGCCATTTTGAGCCGTGCACTTTTCCCATTTCAAAACAATACGAGAGACACGTCTTGTGTTATTCCATAGTCTTTGATATAATAGGGTCCAAAACAACTATTCTTTATTGAACATGTTAAAAGAAAACAAAACTAAACGAGAACAAACAATCAAAAAAAAAAAGATCATCAGCAGATGATCCAAATAACAGTCATGTTTAAAAGGTGTAGGAAGAAGTTAGAATAACTTTTCTTGCCCTACCCCCACTTCAATTATATATTTTAGCTACTTAAAGTGTTTGAATCATTTAGACATTCAAACTAAATAAAAATCAACAATAAAAAGAAAGAAAATCACTGTTCCAGCTCATATCCATCAAGTATTCTTTTTTTTAAATAGAAATTTCAGTTGCAATACGTTTTTACATGGCTTCATATCATTATTACTGTTATTCCACAGTATAACACCCCGGGTTGTCACACAGTGGAACTTACTATTTGTTCGAATAAACGGTTTACTAAACATTGATATTCCTCTGAAATTGTACGTGTTTTCTCGCAGTTGAAAAAGCTCTTGGATATTTCTAGGCAATTGGTTATTATGTGCTCTAAAAACATCTTCTAAAACACTACAAAACATAAAAGGAGAGATCATCTTTTTCCACAAATGGAAGGTAATATGAGGGTTAGTAAATGATGACAGAATTTCATTTTTGTATGAACTAAGAAAGTTAATTAAGGCAACATTTCAAAAACACTTCTTCACTCACCAGGCTGCTGCAGAAGCCCACCAACCAATGTTCAGGATGTCGGCTATGGTGGGCTAAAAGGGACAAACAATATGTTATTAAACCTACACAACAATTCCGGGGGCACCTAAAATGTCCTTGTGGCATACCATCCCGGACAAAATCAATAGATTAGCAGAGTCTCGCAGCATAAACTCTGGGATGTTGGCACCTTAAACTCTCATTCTCTCAGACATTCTTGTCTAACTTTGCAAGTTGCATATCCGGAGCTGAGAAGCACCAAAACATCCTGATTTTATTGGCAGGGGCCCCTATTACGACCCTGCCAGATAGAAAGGACCCCGTGCCAAACAATACGGGAGATATTAGACGAAAGCTCAGCAGATGCAAGCATAAATCCACAAACAAGGCTAAACGAATGTGCTCAGGGGACGATTAGCTGCCGCACACGCTGCTCTGATTAGCATGAGAGAGGAAGTGTCTCTTTGTGATGATTCATGGTTGACTGTGCGTGTTTTGAGAGATTTAGTCACCATGTAAGACAAGGTCGTAATCGTTCAAGTCACACAGATCAGAGAGAGTATCGTGAGGCTAACTTATCAGTGTGATATGGAACAATAACATGAAGTTCACTAACCTAACCGCATGACTAAACTTTATATTCAGAGGAAAATGTGCTACATAACCAAATCCTTATTTACAAGTGATAACTTGGCCAAAACAGTTTTAAGACAACACGCAAACCACTATGGGATAGACTTTCAATGTGAGTGAATTGCTGTAAATACATTTTTATTTTATATTTTATTTATCACTTTATTTTTGGTCATGAGGAACTGAAATGAATTCAAAGAAGATGAAACTCACCACGTAGACTGATCTGAGACCAGCGGCAGCTTTAGATTCTCTGGTGGGTTCACAGAGGGCCTGGTAGTCATAGGTTTTCTTGAGTGAGTAGAGGGAGACATTCATCATATTTCTCATTAGGCTGGGGTCAATCATCCCGAAAAACGTTCCGATCTGAAAACACAGAAAATGCACAAATTTACTTAAAAATAGGGGTCATAACTGTACCATAGACTTCTGTTTTTTTTTACAGGGATAATTATAAATTACAAAAGACTAAAGCTGCGGCCACATTAGCGACATTTCAGACAATTTTGCTGGCAAAAAGTTCCATTGTTATTACCAAAAGTGTAGCATTGCCAAGCACACACTCACTTTCAAATCAAGCAGCCTTTTATTAGTCAACACTGCGTGACCGCCTCGAACCTTTTGCAAAAATCTGTGTGGGGAAATCTTTCGCCCTTACGCGAAATTCACAATCGTGTGAATTCCTATTGAAATGACTGGATTTTGTTCAAAAAAATTTGCCGAACAGCGGCAAACGTGACCGCACAAACAAACCGTTGAATCCTTTTTCTAATTGGAGATTATCTCCGGACATCTAAAAGGAAGGTTTTCTCAGATTTATCTTATTTCTGGGGACCATTGTATGCCCCTCATGAATCTTCATTTTAAAAAGAAACAGTCACATACTTTGAAGATGTACCACTGATAAACTATACAAAGGCTATTTTTGTTTTCAGTTAACATCATTTAAACCTGCAATGAAATGTTTGTTTATTCGCCATTTGCTCTGCAGATGTCCTGAGATGAGCTCCAAACAGTCTCTGAATACACACATACATCTGCTCCTGAAGAGTGAGTCGTCAACTATTAGCAGTTTTCTGCAGGACAAAGTGCGGCTTTCTGAATCTGATTCTTTGTCAGTGAAGCTTATTGTTTAAGGTAAGGTAAGGTAAGGTAAGGTAAGGTAAGGTAAGGTAAGGTAAGGTAAGGTAAGGTAAAATAAAATAAAATAAAAATCATGGAGGCAGAAGGTCTCCGTCTACTTTTTTTGTTATTCACACTGATTGTTGGGAAAATTCTGCAGAATGTGTTCAAAATAGTGAATAATTCTGACTTAGCAAAGTCAGAATTTCACAACATTGTCCTATAGTTTAATAGATGGCATCAGGCATGTGTCACTATGGGGATAAAGATGTCTGTCTGTACTTATCTGTAGAATTAGTTCACGCTGTGAACTACATGCTGTGTGTTTAAAGAGTGTGGAGCCCACCGTGCTCGGGGGGCCAATAGGATCTCTTCTAATCTTATTAGGAAAACCTACATCATTACCATAATTTAAACCATAGAAAGAGTTGTCTGAGAGCCCAGATACCGTGATACCGACCGCGAGTGTGTGAGGAATAATAATAATAAAAAAAACACGCCCCTGTTCTGGTTACTGTTACGAACACACACAGCTTAGCTTCCAGCTTCGTATTAGACGTAAAAATGTAAGAGCGCGTTCGTCCGAGACTATAAGTCAGTCCAAAGGTGATATAAATCCTAGAGTGTACAGAACGGCCGCCGCTCCCCGTGCAATAACAGCCATAATGAATGTGCGGTCCTAGCCGACCCCTGGAGAGTCTGCCCACACGGAGGGGAGGAGACGGGATTTAGGGCACAATCGGTCCCCTTGGCTTCAGTCCTGCTGCCAAACACTCCGGCCGTGATTTATCCTGCACACACTTTGCTCTGATTGGTTTCCCTCACTGAGCCTAACTTTAAACATTTACTCTACTGCTGTTGCCTGCGGGGTACAGGTGGGGTTGGGTGGGTGCTCTCCAGGGGTCAAAGAAGGGGAATGTGGAATGGAAGCAAAATGGAGAGGTTCTGATTGGGTAAGAGAGAGAGGCCCACCATACTCATGTGCTCGTCCTGATTGGCCATGACAAGGAAGCCTCCATCGTCCAGAAGTACACAGTCCAGATACTTTGTGAGAAAAGATAAACACAGTTTTACAGAGTAATATACACTAATTTTCAAAAGATTGGAGTCAAGTTTCTTTTTTTTAAAGAAATTAATACTTTTATTGTGCAACAGTGTATTCACTTGATCAAAAGAGACATTTATATTATTACAAAAAAAAATCACTAAAGAATCCTGAAAAAAGTTTCCAAAAAATATTAAGCAGCACAACACTGATAATAATAAGAAATGTTTCTTGAGCAGCAAATCAGCATATTAGAATGATTTCTGAAGTATCATGTGACACTGAGGACTGGAGTAAACGCACAGGAAATCACAGGAATAAACGACACTTTATATTAAAACAGAAAACACTTGTTTTAAATTGTAACAATATCTCACATTACTGTTTTGCACTGTATTTTTGATCCAACCAATGTCAAACGGTATTGCATATAATAAAGATAATATCATCTCTTCAGATCTAACAAATAAATATGATCTTACCGCATCATTTCTCCTGCACCCACAGATTTCACCAACACACTGTGCAGGAAGATTTACGAATAGACAGATTGAGTTGCACAAAAGTATAAATACAAGATCGGTTATCAGTCAATATTAGAGATTTTATTTATTTATTTATTGGTAGACATTGGACATAGTGGCTCATATTGGATATTTAATTGTGCATGCTCTTTTTCACATTTACATTTAGATAAATAACACATAATAACACTGTTAAATGTAAATGCAAATCTTAGAATTAATATACAGTACATTTTTACACTGTACATTTTATTGTTGTGATGTCTAAGTTCACCTATAGCATTTAGAAGGTTGATTTTAGTTTAAATGTTTGTCAAATCTATTTAGACAAAATAGCAAAAAAAAATCTGCCATTTATGTACTTATCAGTATCAGAGAGAATTTTTCTATCAGTGCATCCCTAATTTATGCAAATGGAAAACTGACACCAGGATAAATCAAAATGGCAATATTTCCAATCATCCTTCTGACTTGCACTACAGTTAACAGAAATAAAGGTAGTTAACTCTTTGCACTCACTTTATGCGTAATTGTAGTGTTCATGAAGCTTTCCATCCAGGTCTGTATATCCAGTTTTACACCGACAACTGAAACAAGATATAACAAAAATTAGTTTAGTTTTAAATTTTGCATCAGTTTACATTCTTAAATAAACAACAATTAAAACCATAAAGATTTATTACTAGTAATCAATAATTAGTATATTATTAGCTCTACTGATAATGTTGATGCCAATATCTAGGGAGCAAGATGGCCAATGAGTTTTTATATATATTATATATATTTAAAATATTGTCAGATTACTTGACAAGGCTTTTATGTTGGTTTATCACTACATACTTTGTTGTATCTTTCTAAACCACTGGCTATGTATAGTATATTCCTATGGTAATTACTGAAACTATAACGTCAGACTCTCACCTGCTGGTTTCAGCATGAATTCATCAATTCTCAGGTCCATCGCTCTGCTCGCTAAAATTGAATCGTGAGTTTCTGATAAAGAGAGGACAGAAAATGTCCATTAATCCATAGGAAAAGTGGGATATGCCTGTATAATCATCACAAACACATACTTACTATTGATTGCGTATGATGTAAATATATAAACATCATTGTCCAGACTTCTCTTGTAGAAACTAGACTCATACGTGTCTGCCTCTTCGGTCCATTCTGGACCAGCACTGCGAAACACACACACAGAGGCAATTTTAGTTCTATGGACCTGCCTGCTATTCTTAAACTTAAAAAATATAACAGATTTACCTCGCAGGATAGACTCTAGTGACACCGCCATCTGTCGCCACAAACTTAGCCTTGATTCTGTCATTCCTGACAATCACAAAAATAAATAGGCTAAATTAGACTGAAAGAAACATACTCATGCCAATCAGTGTTTAAATATATGAAGTTGACAGAAAAAATTAATGCTTCTCATGTGACTTTCTTTCTCTCTGTGGAACACAAAAGGAGATGCTTAGCAGAATGTTCATGCTGCTCTTTTCCATACAGTAAATGCATACAGTGCACAAACTCCTAAAAGGACAAAATAGCACCAAAAAATACTCTTTTGTCCATTTTGAAACTTGACAGCCCCTGATCACTATATGCTTTCATAGAAGGTCATACAGGTTTGGAACAACATCAGGAGAATAAATGATGACGGAAATGTCTCTATCCTAAGTTAAGGTTAAATGACTGGCCTTGTTTTTTGCATTTTTTATAATTTGGTGCAACTCACAGTCCTTGTTCGCTCCAGTGTTTGGCCAGTTCAGCGGTGATGCCAGCGTCCAGCAGCATCCTGTTTATTAGGTCCATATTACCTGAGGAACAATACACAAATAAAAAGGCCTTAGTTGACATATCGCCATTCCTTCGTCCATCGTCCGAGTATCAAAATGACCCTCAAACTACAGGAGCAAAACCTAACGGAGGATCAACAGGCACAAAACAAAGCTTTACGTCATTATAAGCTTCACCTTTGACTTGATAAATGCATAAACACCTGTTGGTCATGAGTAAGAACAGGCTCCACATTCTGACCTTTGAGGCAACCAGTGCCAAAGTCATAAAGAAGTAGAACTTCATAAAAAGAGAGCGAGACAGCGACGCAAAAACGAGGCGGTGAGACGCGTCGGGAAAGTAACACGCAGATTAATTTTCCGAGACGTGAAACACGATTGTATTCTTCGGCGGTATGAAACGGCAGTAAGTGTTCAAAGGTTTTTCCGTTTTTTTGGGTGCGGGTACCTTCAGAACATTAAAGTGTTTTATAACATCGCACTGCAGTTCATTACCGCAAAGTCTTTACGACAAAACACACACACACACACACTTCAGAAAGAGCAGCTGGTGTACAACTTTATTCCGCCCCCCTTTGCACGCCGCATGCTTTTCATTAGGACCTGATTGAGAGCAGCGCAAGAACACAATTCAACTGATCCGCCTGTGTTTGACAGCGAGGAAATCGTGGACTTAAAATACCAGGCCTCTGTGACAAATAGCCCCAAAATTGAGCATTTACAGTGCTATGTTTTGCCGGTTACAACATTTTATTGTCTGTGCTCATGAGGAAGTTTCATTCTTTGACCGAAAAAAAGAAAGAAAACCAGACAACAACATAAGTCAGAATTATTGTCTGTTGGTGAATGTGAGTGAATTTTTGTTCTGTTGTATTTCTTCATCTGAAATAGAGATGAACTTCTGGAGCATTAATAAACATTCATATATTATTAATCTAAATATTCAAGTTAAGTCGTTAAGTTGTTAAGTTAAGTTAATGTCCTTGGCCCTACCAATGTACCAGCACACATCCTCTCTCTCTCTTTTTCTGTGACATGTCCTGCTTTTCCTCTTTCACACAGGGTAATTGGTGCCGAATTAGGGGGTGGGCTCGTAGGTATAACGTATTACAGCCAAACCTACATATTCAACACATGTGCACCAAACCAAGTGATTACCGCAGCACCAACAGATCCTGGTGAGATCAAAGCGGCCTGTGGAGAGGAAGGTGAGGGGAGGAGGGTGTCTGTGTGTGGGGGCAAAGGGAGGAGGTTTACTTAGCATTAACACAGTCAACAAGAGAACAATACATATAATTAAACTGAAACACACAAAACCTCGAATTTAATCAAGAAAAGGTGTATGAGAACAGCTTTGGATGTCACGTTTTTAAACCAAAGTAGTTTGATTGTGAATAAAATATCTGTAATAAAGAAAATGCGTAATTGAAATATTGAGTAATAATATTTATAATACTGATAAAAACGATATCTACAAATTACAAAAAAAAGTATTCAATATGTAATGGTATTATTTAGTAATATAATTAGGACTGTCAAGTCGCTTAATCGCGATTTATCGCATCCAAAATAAAAGTTTGTGTTTACATAATATATGTGTGTGTACTGTGTATAATTATTTTTAATACATAAATATCCACACATGCATGTGTATTTAAGAAATATTTGCATGTATATACTGTATATAGACAGAATGTAGCCTATATATATAATGTATATTTTATATAAATATAAACATTTTATATATAAAAAACATATTTTTCTTAAATATATACGTGTGTGCATTTATATACAAAATAATTATACACAGTACACACACATATATTATTTAAACACAAACTTTTATTTTGGATGCGATTAATCGTGATTAATCGTTTGACAGCCCTAAATATAATATGATATTTTTTAATACTATAGTATTTTAAAAAATACTATTATAAAGTGCAACGTGTTTGAATTATGAAACAAAATGAGTGAAATAAAAATAGTTGAAATATGTACATTTATTAGCTAATAGCTAATAGTAGCTACTACTTTGAAGTAAAGTTGGTCGTTCAAAAGACCTACATGTTTTAATCTAGATTATGACCCCTGAGCAGCCCCAATGAACTTTGAACTAGCGGTCTGAATCCCTGGCCTTCAAGCTATGGTACCACCACACTCCCTGTTACAGCTCAGTTCTGGATTTGAACCAGAAAGATACTCACACAGTGGGTTGTTGGGGGTCTTTGTGTCAATGTATTGATTGAAGTCGATGAGAAATTGTGTGTTGTTGTCACTCTGAGCTTTCAGATCTGTGCAGTAATCTCTAAAACATGAAGAGGAACATATCTCAGAATAATTTGGAGAATGACATGAAGGTAAGTAAACAGTCAGTCACAGAACTATCCCTTTAAGAAACTTACCTGGGTGCTATTAAAGTATATCCATACTCTTCAAATTTGTCCACCTGCAAGCTTTCAGAAACTGAAAGAAAATATCAAAAATCTCTAAGATCAAAGATCATTTCACTAAGTTCTGTCATTGCAGCGCGGTAAAATAATACAATAGATATACGGAATAAAAACAGACCCCAGAACTTATAGGTACATTCAAAATGACCTGACAGTGAAACACAACTCTACAGCAACAGCTTGTAAAAATATGTCTCTGAGCTTTTGTCTAGTAAAGCAGTTATCTGCTGTGACACCCTGCTGTTCAGGCACACGACCTCGCATACGGGTGGTCCAGAGAGAGAAAGTTAGCCTGTTACATTTGATCAAAATAAGCAGAAAATAATCAAATAAAATAGAAAGAAATAAACAGAAATGGTTTAAAAGATCATCATTAAAACAGGTAAAAAATAGCTTTTTAATGTATAAAACTGCAGTGTACATATTTATGCATGTGACTATGTTTCTGAGTATGTTTTTTTTTTTTTTCAATGATGGACTCAAACATGAGAGAGGTCAGACATTACATCCGGAGGGTTCACACATGAAGGAAAAGACAAAAGGGAGAGAAAAACAGTACTTGCCAGTTTCTTCTGAAGGGTCAAATGCCACAAAGAGGGAAAGGAGGGAGCGATTTACCGAGGAGAGGAGGAAAAGAGAGGCAGAGAAATAGGGTAAAACCACAGGGGTCAAAGGTCACCAATATTTTATTCACAGAACAAGCCTTGAATAAAAATATTGCATTCTGATCTAAGGCTTTCTGCTCATTGTAAAGGGAATGACAAGAAATGTTAATGCATTATGCATTCACATGAGCTAAGAGAGATGGCAGATGGAGGGGGGTCAAATTTCACGCAGAAAATAATTATAAGTCACTTTAAAAGCTTGATTTATTTATTTATTTATTTATTTATTTAATATTTTGAGTGGCTAAACTGTCCAAATAATTATTTGAGGCCACTGTATTTTCAATTGATTTGATCAAACTTTTCTTATTCAATCTCTCTGATGGTATCATGTATAAAAGGACAAAAAAGTGGTAAAATATGACGGTTTGTGCTGTCACAGGGAAAAATCGAGGACGGGTGGCAGATGAGTTATTAGTACAGACTGTTATTGCGGAACAGTAACGTTAGAAGCCTTGAAGTTGCACAGTCCTGTTAAAGTTAAAAAGGGACACACACATACCACATCCGCACCTGGACATGAACACGTGGACCCAACACACATATACGGAGGAGATGCTTCCTAAAGAGTGAGGCCTGTATTTTGTTAGACCCCTTTTATGAGGCTTTGAAAGCATCCAGATGATTCAGAGAGCGAAGGGGCGGAGATTAAAGCACCGGTTCAGAGCACAAAGAGTCACACTCATGTCTTCTGCGGTTTCACCTTCTAAACCTCCAGGAAAACATCCAATAAACATCTCCTGATGCTCTCACACATACACATTGCACTTTATGACACTCATACTGTTGACAAACACAGTGAAGTTGCAAGGAGAGAACACATCTAAACTGCTTTACTCAGCTGGGAAACATTTACACATGCAAAGCAGACGTATGTGTGTTTGTGCATTATTTTCTATGGTGACTGTGATTTAGACACTGTAAGTGTAGAGCAGGTTAGAGATAGACCGATAAGGAAAAATAAAACAAAAATCTAGTTTAAAACATGTGCCAAATTCCCAGGAATGTACTCTTTATATACTGTATATATACAGTATATACACACAAGTATCCCAAACTGTTTAGTATATTTTTCTTTTAAAGAATTTCATCCTGTATTTTTTTCCTCATTTTATTATCAGGACAGTTGTATCACCCTGACATTTTGTTTTTCACTTTAAAAAATAATTTTAATGAAGAAAACGAAGACACTGTATGTATGAACTGTATGTATTTTTGAATACCCCCCAAAGCGTACTTGCATGTAATCTTAAAATTTGAAAAAGTTACATTAACTCGAGTGTCTTGGACTAAGTGCATACAATCAATAAAATGGGTTAAATTTGGATTCAAATCTTTATTGGCAATGAACAGCTCAGAAAATGTGAAAGGCGATTTCATCTGAGCCTGGATATCGTCACAAAAAAACAATATCGGCCGATCTCTAGTGAGTATCACTGGACACAGTGAGAAGGATATACAGAAGGAAAATACTTGCCGGAATTATTTGAGGGACTCCAAGCTATTTACAGACAGGGTAAAGAGGAGAGGAGGAGAGATGGAGAGAAAAACACAGAGAGAGAGAGAGAGAGAGAGAGAGAATGAAAAGGATTTGGGGAAGGCAAATTAAAGGAAAAAACATGAGGGGTTTCACAATATTTTATTCAACCCCAGAAGCTTTGAATAAGAATATTGCACAGGAACTGTGAGGGCTCTCCTGAATGGATGGGCAATTGAGATTGGCTTTCCTCTCCCAAAAGCCACATGAGAGAGGGCGAGAGGGTAAACACACGCACAGAGGTGCATCTGGAAGAAAAACAGTGTAATATGCTCAGGGTGAGTTGCTTTAGCCTTTAAGGGGGTCGTCGTCCCGCCCGGCGAAGCGCTCTCGAAGACAGACCACAACTGAGGAACCACGAGCTCTGAATATAAACCAGGAGCTCACACTACGGCTTCTCATCTCTGAGGCCGAGAGATTGGCATTCCACTGAGTTTGATAAAGGTGAGTGATGGTTCGGTGGGTACTTACATTTTGCTTGAGTGATGGTATCTCCAATAGTGGCCTTGATGTAGCTCACACTGTAATCAGGTAGAACTAAAGCAAGACTACAGAGAGAAGACACAGAAAATAAATGATGATGAAAAGAAGTAGTCTTCCTGACATTATCTGAAGTAAAAAAAATGAACACCCAGTGGAATCAAAACTGGTGTTTTGTATCTTTTAGTCCATGTTGGTTGCAATCTATAGATTCAAACTCAAATGAAGGAGATGTTATCCTCGTCCTATGCCTAAATGACTGTTTTCTCTCATCTGTGTCCTTATGGAAGTAAAACGTCAAATATCTGTTGAATGCAGTTCATTGTGACTTTGAACAGTGCCCTCTAGTGGCAATTCATATGTTCACAAACACACCTCCACAACACAAAAACATGTAACAAAGAACTTAAAATGAAAAAAGATTCTCAGACCTGTAGTCTGTCTCATTGACTGGAGCCCAAGTGTAGGTTCTGGTGCCCCTGTCTATGTAACGCTGCAATGAGAATAAAACAATGAACCAATGAAAGTGGTTCAATGAACCATTAATCCCTGTTTTATTTCTAAATAACTAGTGTTGTAGCCAATGGTTCTAAACTGGTCGGTTTCAAACCAAAAAAACATTTTGAAGGGAGGAGAAAATGCTTTCCATATCTTTTTGTTGTTGATGTCAAAGGATGTGTGGCCAGTCAAACTCTGAACCATTTTAGTGCAATTTCATCTGTCATTTGTTAAAAGAAAAATACGATCTATTTAACATTAATACGACTAGGATACACTTGGTTTTTACTGACAACAATGTGTTTTGTGCTGTGAATTACTACCAGAGATATTTTTGAAACTAATAAAAAAATGATACATTTAACATTTGATTTTAAGGCCATTTTGTTTGCTTTTGTTTCCATGTGTAAAATCTGGGTTCTGAAGAAAAGAAAAAACAGCTGAGAGAAGCACTGCTTGTTTAAAGTATGCACAATTACCTCATCTTGTGACTTTACAAGTGTGTGGAATCCCTTTTGACCCTTGAGACCATCTATCATGTTTCTTCTGATCTAAAGACAGACAGAAAGTCAGACAGACAGGTGTCACTGATTGCTGTAAATACGTCACTGGATCTTTAAAAGCCGACAACTAAAAAAAGGACATTGCTTTCATTTACTATTGTAATCTGTGGTCACTCTCAAGTGAGAAAATAAGTCATTTGGGCTGCGAAGTGAGAAAATTATATTTTTATATTCAACATATTGTTATGAAATCACACAGGACTGAGAATTAACTTTGCAGTTTGTTGATGCTTCGACAATCACTTTGTTATGACTTCAACAGCTGTACAACAGAGCACAAGGGATCAAAATCACACCAGCTTTGAATCTGATTGTTGATTTTTGAGCTTAAACTTTGGGACAGTTCACCCAAAAATTTAAATTCTGTTATTATTTACTCATGTTAAGAAGATATTCTGAAGAAAAAAAAAGTCTCAAGAGTTTTTTTGGTTGTTGTTGTTTTGTTCATGCAATTCAATTCAGTAGGGTCCATTGACTTTCAATGTATGGACAAAAGAATATCGTCTTTTCTGTCCTGCAGAAGAAAGAACGTCAGGTTTTGCTCTCACCTCTACTTTCATTTCATCCTCTAGTTCAGCATCCAGGAAGTCCAACGTCACGGGTTCCTGAGACTTGAGATCCTGCAGACAAACAACAACAACTTTCAAAGTGATACCATAAATCAATACTGGTCAACACACCATATTTGTATGCAAAAATATTTACCAATGAGTCACTTTTTCCTCAAAGAAGTGCCTAACGAGGAATCGTTTCTCAACATCCCTACCTTGTTCCATACAAAGTGTTCAGTAATCCCATGGATCACTGACTAAACATTTACTAATTGTCATGCACGTGTTTCGAATAAATGTCGTTTCATCTGTGAACTAAACAGAACGATTGTGTTTGGATTGCACAAATGATATTCATTACAAAGGGCAGCTCTGCGGATGTGGGTGGCCTGCATTATTTCAACATAACCTGTAGTGAAGGTTCTTCAGCCATGCACAACTGGCCATACACATAATTATGGGCAGCAAGTTTGTCTAAGAAGAGAGAAAGAAATATGAGTGAGAGCCGTACCTTTGGCTGAAGGTTGGGATGAAGTAGCACATAGCCGTTGGGGTCGATGGCGAAGTAATATCCATTTGGCCCGAGCTTTATAAAACAAAAGACAAGAGCGATGAAGCGTTTGATAGGCTGTTTTTGTTATTGTACCTTAGGCTGCTAAATGACATTTGTTCTTATTGTATATTATTATTATTAATTATTATATATTATTGGTAAATGGTAAATGGACTGCATTTATATAGCACTTTCACAGACCTAATGGCCACCAAAGCACTTTACAATTTGCCTCACATTCAACCATTCACTCACTCACTCATACACCAACGGCATTACCGACGAAATTATTGTACTTAAGCTATTTTATTTTCATTAAAATAATTTTAAAAACATTAACATTTACATATTTCTTGAATATTAACAATGTGATAACTATTGGGTTATAAGTATTGACTAAAATTTAAAGTCATTGTTTCACTTTATTACATAAAAACAAATGTATACACTAATTTCATTAACTGTTAACTCAAACAAAAGGTCAAATTCAGGCACAAAAGGTCTGATTTCCTTGCTTTCGTTGCGTATGTATGTCGATATTTAAGATTTATCCTTTATTTCAAAAGATTTGGGAGAATTGTTTCACATGATATGACCTATTTAAATGTATTTGCCAATTAAAAAAAACAAGATTTAGTAAACACAAGGAATGCAGGAGCACAGAACGTGACCCAGCTGCTACAGTTCAATGCAATGGTTGTGCAAGTTCTTCGATGTTGCAAACCATCAGTCGTAAATAAAGAAGTGCAGATTGCGCCCACACGCTCTCACGCCTCACAGTGAAACGAGGAGTCAGTCTCTTGATGTCGTCCAGAGACACGTCTATGGCCAT
Organism: Tiaroga cobitis; assembly: GCA_030578255.1. Taxonomy (NCBI): domain Eukaryota; kingdom Metazoa; phylum Chordata; class Actinopteri; order Cypriniformes; family Leuciscidae; genus Tiaroga; species Tiaroga cobitis. Next base: position 30,203,248 of record CM060594.1, on the reverse strand, counting down.
CACCCCCAGAATCAACTGGCTCTGGCCCTGCAATTGATAACCAGGACTTTTGAAACCAGATCTGGTTCCACTTCAGTTCATCTGATTCATAAGACAAACATGAATTAACTGAGAACACGAAAGTGCCACAAAATAGTACCTTAGCCTTGTCTCGACTGTTCCTGGTTTTATTGAACACTGGCAGAGTGCCTGTAATCACAAGGCCCAGTTCCTGCAACACAACCAACAGTCATTTAGTACTTTTGAATCAGTATCATTTAGCAAATCTACTGATACAGATATATAAGAGAGTCGACGTACCAGTGCATCCACGTAAACGTTGGTCCACTGCACATTTTTTGCTTTCTTGTCTTCTTTCACCATGGGTCTGCCCAACACATCCAGGTACTCCTGTATGTAAAGTAGTCAGGTTACATTGAAATATGATGCTGGGTAGAAGCCACATTTATGCACTAGAGTGATGCTGTCATATACCTGGGTGTTAATCCTGATGGCTCCAATGGATGGAATCTCATAATAAAAACCTGCAGGAAACCTTAACATCTTAATCCATGACTAATATATATATATATATATATATATACACACACACACACATTTTAGGCAAAAAAAGAAGTCTCTCAAATTTCATATTACATTTTTGTGTGTTTTACCTTTGTTATCGCAAGCCATCCATTGAATTGGTGTCTTATCATAGTTGTGCTGGCCCACAGAGAATGTGAAGATTCGAACCTGAGAGAAGAGAGACACAAATGGATATTGACATAATTATAGTGGAAAAGTAGGTGTATAAAGCGTGTACATCTTAGCTGTACTTTGGGGACTCAGTATATTAACAAAACAGTTTATTTTTCCTATGTTTTATGTCTCTTCCCTTACGAAAAAGAAGTATACTTCAAGTTAATTTTATGAAGTATACTTAAGTAATGTTCAAATATATTTTTAAGTATACTTTATGTAGTAAGTATACTAATGTCAATATGTACTAGTAGTAAACTTGTAAGTGTACTATTTTAATACCGCTTGGGACTAAATTGGCCCACTTGTAGTATATAAAAGGATATGTATAAGTGTACTATAAGTGTAACAGTAGTAAACTTTAAGTGCACAGCTAGTTCATAATTATGTTTCTCAGATTTGTACTGCAAGTGAACTTACGGGTATACTAGTAGTTTACTATTTTAATACTTGTAGCAAATTTTTAGTTTATGAAAGTACACTTTGAAGTATACTCTCAGTAAACTACTAGTTTAGTAGTTCTATACTGCAAGTTTTCTTTAAGTGAACTTAACATCATACTTATAGTTTATTATATATTCGTTTTGCTCTTTTAGTGTACTCTCAGTAAACTACTAGTTTAGTAGTTGTATACTACAAGTTTTCTCTTCATGTGTTACGCTTCATTTCATTTGGAAACATTAAGCAGTTTTGATTTACACGCAGTTTAAAGGGTTAGTTCACCCAAAAATGAAAATTAAGTCATTAATTACTCACCCCCATGCTGTACCAACCCCTTAAGACCTTCGTTCGTCTTCGGAACACAAATGAAGATATTTTTGATTAAATGTGAGAGGTGGATCACTCCTCTATAGGCTGCCTAAGGGAATGAATCCTGACGTCCCAGAAAGTCAATGAAGAAAATGTTTAAATATTCCATGTCACAACAGTGGCTCAACTATAAGTTTATCAAGCGACGAGAATACTTTTTGTGCGAAAAAACAAACAAAAATAACGACTTTATTCGACTATTCCTTTTCTTCCTTGTAGGCCTGAAACGAGACTTCAAGAGATTTCCACGAGGCACGCGCGAGAACTTAACTGAAGTAGTTGAAGGAGATCGCAATTCTCGCACATGCGTTGTGGAAATCTCTTGAAGTCTCGTTTCAGGCCTACAAGGAAGAAAAGGAATAGTCGAATAAAGTCGTTATTTTTGTTTGTTTTTTCGCACAAAAAGTATTCTCGTCGCTTGATAAACTTATAGTTGAGCCACTGTTGCGACATGGAATATTTAAACATTTTCTTTAATGATTTTCTGGGCCGTCAAGTTTCATTCCCTTAGGCAGCCTATAGAAGAGTGATCCACCTCTCAGATTTAATCATAAATATCTTCATTTGTGTTCCGAGGACGAACGAAGGTCTTACGGGGTTGGTACAGCATGGGGGTGAGTAATTAATTACTTAATTTTCATTTTTGGGTGAACTAACCCTTTAATGTTTGATGATCACGTTATTTTACATTTGAGTGAGCAATCTTCTATCATTTGTTTCAGCTTCTTCTTCTCCTGTGTTTTGATCTGGAGATTCTGTACTAGAAGATGTCATAGCGCCCCCTACCGTATAACAGTGAAAACATGGATAGCTGGAAAATTCAGTCAATGGTGGGGAAAGAGTAAAGTAGAATTAAAGTAAATTCCTATGTGCACTACCAGTGGACTAGCCTACACAAAAATAATTCAGAGATGCAGAATTAGAAACATATCTGTTTTATATCAATATTTTAATCAATATTTTCAAACATTATAAGTTTCATACACTGTATATGAAAAACTATGTATAAAAAAAAGAGTATATTTAACAGGCTACTCGGTCAAAAGAGTTAATCCACTGCAAGCCAAGTATACTTTGAATACTTAATTATACTTTTAAGTATATCTCGATCAAAAGATTGAGTATAAGTACAGGCCAAATATACTTATACTTCAAATTACACTTAAGTGTACTTGACTTATACTGAGAGAAATGTATATTTCTGAGAAGTACATGAAGTACATTTTTGAGAAGTATATAAAGTGTAGACTGGAAGTATGCTTTCTTATTTTTAGTTGAAAAGAAGTATACTAATAGAACACTTGAATAAACGTATTTTTCGTAAGGGTAATTATTATCGCTGTGTACAAGATCAGGTTCAGTTCCATGCTTTTATTTACTCTAAGATATTCCAGCCGAAAGCTTGTTACTATATAAATTTGAACATGTTAGTTTATAAGACAGTGTGTAATATTATGTTTTAAAAAAAGTATTTAATAAGCTACTCAATCAAAATAGTAAACACAAGTACAAGCCAAGAATACTTAGAATACTTAATTATACTTTTAAGTATATCTCGATCAACAAGTATAGGCCAAATTTAGGCCTACTTAGACTTTTCTGTCAGTATAAGTCAAGTACACTTAAGTGCAATTTGAAGTATATTTCTGAGAAGTACATAAAGTATATTTCTGAGAAGTACATAAAATGTAGACTGAAAGTATACTTTCTTATTTTTTAGTTTAAAAGAAGTATACTAATGGCACACTTGAATAAACTTCTTTTTCGTAAGGGTTGATTGGTTTTATCTGTATTATATGCTTTACATAAAGTATGTATTTTATGTTTTTTGGTAATTTTTTCTGTACAGCACTCCGATTATTTTAAAGTGCTTTAAAAATAAATCTAAACTCCAAATCACTTTTTCCATTCCACTGCGCTAGTGGAATCTTAAATAAATAAAAAATAAATCTTTTTTCAATGTATGACCGTTGCGTTCGAGTCTCGCGTCTTTTGCATCGTTTCGTGCATGACGCGACGTTCTAAAAACACGGCACATTCAAGTTAAAATAAGTTCAACTTTTAAAAGACGCGTCTCGAGACCTTGCGCTTTTTCCCCATTGTATAATTGTTCCACTGCCCGCGTCTTTTTTCCGTTTTTCAAAGCAAAACCGCTTTCTGTGTGAACCAGCCCTAAGAAGCAGAAATGGGTAAATAAATATTTCCATCATGTCTGGACTTTATGCAAATATAGATGTACCTTAATTCCAGGTAAGATAACCATCTCATGTGAAACTAAACAAAATACCACACATATTAGACAAGATACCACACTGAGCAGAAAACAGAAACAACAAATAGCATGTCTAGCCCACAAATAGTTGTACATTTGTTAGAGTAGAAGTAAACTAAATGCCTGGTCTGAATAGAATATATGAATGCGAGTATAAATGAGTATATGATTTTAAATGATGCAATAGACAAAAAGCATTAATGGATCAAATCAATACAAGAATGTTTGAAAGGATTAACCATAAAAGAATAATCACAATAATCATACGCATATTTTTTTTCTTTTTCTTATACACCACGTTTAACACAATTTCATTTTTAATATGAATGAGTAAGAATGAATACTTTTTAGTTGCATTTGTTCTTTGTTCAATCTCAAACAATTATTTTATTTTTATTATTAAGAGGTTTTCCACAAGAGTTACAGTAACTGTAAACTCCAAACATTAAACTTTGCTGAAATTAAATGTCTTTAACTGGAAGTGTTCTGTTAACTCTGCTAAACTATAATTACTAAAGCTAAAACTGAAACTAAATATATAAAACTAAATAGAAATGTGTTCACACAATAAAAACTAAACTAAAACTAACAAAACCATTAATGACCAAAATTTATAGGAAATTTGAAAATGATATTAACATAAAAATTAATTTAAAACTGCAAAACTATAATAACCTCGCTGTACACAAAACACTAGAAGTGTGTGTGTGTGTGTGTGTGTGTGTGGATCCTCACCTTCTTTTGGGGGTTGTACTCTTCAAAGATCTCTGAAGCTCTGTCCTCCCCTCCGTCAGTGAATAGCATGATGATCTTATTACAGTTTGCTCTTGAAACATTCATCTATGAAAGGAACAAATCAATTTGTGAGTGCATAACAGCAGAGTTTTGGACAGCATAACAATAACAGTTCAAGAAAAATGAGACAGTAAACCACTGTGAAGCCTCTAATATTCAGTTTTGTTGGAGTTTTGTTGATTATCTAGCACAGGCCACAAGATGGTGCAATAAACTAAAAACTTGTCTTTAAACATTGAACTTGTTATCTGGCAGGAAGTTCTGTATTGGAAAAAAAAAAACCGTAATCTTTGTATATCTCAAAATACACCATACATTATATTCAACTTGTGGGTCACACATATTTATTAAGATTATAAAAATCCACTTCAAAAGAGGAGTTTCTGATTGACAAAAGAGTAGGCTATACGTTGTGAAGGTAAATATGTTACTTCTGAGGGGTAGAAACTGAGTAATATTTTGGCCCCATAATGTCTCTTGATTTACACATTTAAGCTACATTATTTATTCTTACCGAGGAGAGCTGGGCAAAAGCCTCCTTGAAGCCGATTTTATAGTCAGTGGTGCCGTTCGCAGTGATCTTCTGCACCGCCTCCTTCAGAATCTTCTTATTGCGGACGTTTGCTTGGACCAGGTTTTCAAAGCAGGCAACCGACTTGGCCGAATTGTTGAACTGAAACCATATGAAAGCATTGTGGTTAGTGGGCAAGATATCAGTAAAAATCGAAGAAAACAGTGAGGTACAGTACATCTCACTCGCACACATGCAAGGACAGTTATGAAATCATTTTACATCATTCAGATTCCAGGCTTTGTTCAGTTCCTCTATACAAGTCCCATGGCTCAGTGCCAGCAATACACTTAGAGCACTGTTGCCTAATTTCATTAACGTCAAGCTAACGTCACACAGCTGGAGTCAGGCCATAAAATACAAGCGCAAAGCTAGTAAAGGAATAGAGGAAAAAAGTTAATTGAAAATATCCAAAACAACTCACTTACTTGAAAGCAGAACACGGAGTTTGTGATTTCTATTCCTGTCAGTAGTCTCACACACAAAATAAAATAAACGACCCATTTCGTAAATGAATTGCACAGCGTCTGAAGCAGAGGATGATGGGAAACATCAATAATTCTTTGGCGTGCCGCCTCAGCGGTGCCCAACTGAAATTAACTATGACGTTATGGATGCTTGGAGGCTCGATGCCTCTGTTTCCCTCAAATTTTCTATTCCTAGTCAGCAGGAATGAGGAGCGTCAGAGGAGTTCATCATTCAAATAGACTCTCAGCAAAACACACACATCTCCTGTATACTCACAGAGACGATGTTGACGTAATCATCATCAGAGAGGGTTTCCAGCATCTCACTGACGGAAGTGCGAATGAGCTTCAACGTCAAACCCGACACACTTCCACTCCTACAGAGAAGCACACCATAGTTAGAACACAGTTAGAACATGTTTATTACTATATAATACCTGAAAAAAAGTGATAATACAACCGAAATATCACATTTAGGCTTTTAACGGCTCCAGAACTGACATGCTGGATCAGGTTTTTACGGGTTAATAATCACTCTGTTGATTCCAATGGGAGGTGTGTGGGCTTCAGTGTTTAGTCATTTAGCTAAACTACATTGATTGGCTAAAGCTGATCTACACTAATGGGCTCAATGCCCAGACAACACAACACCATCATCATTATAGCTGAGCAATAACAGAATAAACTCTACAAGGCCATATTTTCTAATACAATGAGGCTAATTACACTCTTAACCTAAAGACATTAAATGTGATAAAAAAAAAAAAATATAGCACATTAATCTCAAATGCTTGCTTTTGATGAATTTGGAATATTTCTGGATCATATCCGTAACCTGACTTTCCAGTTACATCTACATGATAAATGTATTGTAATGCCAAGCATGACTCTAATGTGCTTCTTTATTTTGAATGTAAAAATGTTATGAATAAGTTGTTAATACCATTTTAGGTGCATGATGGGAACAAAGACGCATTTCTTTTTTCTTTTTTTTTTGCTTCAGAGTTTGATATTCATAAACTGCTTAATTTAATAAAACAACTCTATTAAACAGCCTGCCAAAGAACTAAAAATTTTTTTCATGTTTATTACCCTCACTTTGCATTGGCTCAGCGCCACATTGTGTCATTCTTTAATCAGCCTCTCTCTCTGATGTTGATAAATGACTCTAATGCAGAACTAACATGAGCTCTTTAAGTGGATAGTGTGGAATCTGTCCCACGCAATGAAAAATTACATTATGCTGATAAACCAATTACTCAAAGTGCACAACCGAATCAGGATTCAGCTCAGTGGCTTTGTGTCAGTGAGTGTATGAACTGCAACAGTAAATCACAGAGACTTCACTCACGCATCCACCAGGATCAACATGTCTTTAGGTGAAGCTGCACCCTGGATATACCTGCAAACACACACAGGAGAAAAAAAAAAACATCAGGCATAACAACTGAGAGAGAAAATAAACAAAATAGCACTTGTTATCTCCCTCACATGCAGACACATATGAAGATAAAAATAAAAAAAAACCCACAGGTTTACTCACCAGGGCCTTCGGCGTACATCATACAGGTCGATCTTGTTCGGTGTGTTCTTTGTGTCAACCCAAGGAGAAGCTATAGCAGATGGGATACTGGGATTATTATCGTTTAGTCGTTCAATTAATCAATAATCAATTAACCAAACAATCAATGAGTGAGTGAGTCAGTGAGTGAGTGAGTGAGTCAGTCAGTCAGTGTGCGTGTCTGAGTCAGTCAGTGAGTGAGTCAGTCAATCTGTGAATCAATCAATCAATCAATCAATCAATCAAATCAATCAATCATTTGAAAGCAGAACAACCAAATTATTTAATATTAACTATTTATTGTAATACATTTGACTTAACATTTAACTAAAATAATTCAAATTTAGGTTTAGTATTTATTAATAATTTAAAATTAAATTAAAATGATTTTGATACTAAAGAAAAAAGAAAATAGCTAAGAGGTTAACAGAGGAACGGTTCATCATTATTTAACCTTCAAAATAAATACATGTATTGTTCAGTGCACTTGTTTTTGATGTCCAGTTCTTGTATTCTTGCTCCGCTCATTGTTCACCGGCCCCTTAGCTCAATAGTCTATGGCTTTGTTCCAAATGCCTCCCTCACAAAGCACTGTCAGCTATGAAATGTATTTGTTAACTGTAAATGCACCATACTGTATGGCTGCACATATAGTGTCAATGTGCTTTCAATAGTCTATGTGTTATGGTGAATGTCTGTAAATATTCTTATTCATTCCAGTGCTTTACCTGGGAAGTATCGAGCCAGGCCAGTTGCACTGCCAAACACCTGCCAGAGGAGGGACGGGTCATCTTCCTTGTTCTTCCTGAAGACCTTATCCAGAGCCGCAGTCCAGTTTAGCTCATTCAGGATTATAGTGGCTGTTACAAACATAAATACACAGGATAAATCCCATTCGATGATTGGAACTTACGGATATGAAGCATCTCTAGGTCTCGTGATTTAACTCAAGCTGGCATGTATTCTGAGAGCTTTGTTCTATCAAACCCTCAGATGAATCCCAATTCAGCAATAAATCAATAAACTGGCTCTGAAAACTTCAGACACCATCATGTTAAGCTAAACTCGAAAGTGATAAACCACTTGGAGAAGCTGTGATAGAGGAAACAACAAAGTGAACTATTAGCGAATGCAGTTCTAATGGAATTAGAGGAAAATTGGGCAGTTTTTCCAGAGAATGTCATAAATGGGCACTATGTCTTCTGTAAGTGAGAGTGATGTTAACATTTGAAAAATGAACATAAATGAGTGCTCTAGCAAAGATTATGACATCAATCCCCATGATGCCACATTGATGCCATGATGACTCATTCTTTAAAAATAAAAGCCTTTGATATTTCTTCTGTTGGTTTAGTATTATGATACTAAATTATTATTATAATCATTACCGCCTTGGCAGTCTAATTCTGAAAGGAACTGGTGTTTGATCCCACGGGACATCTTTTATTACCCCCTAATGCCACCCACTTCCTCTTTCCATCAAGACTCCTCCCACTCTAGGTGTGTAAATCGATACAGGCTTCACTCGAAAGCAGTCCAGACCCTATCGATATTCTTTAAAAGGGTCCATCAGCAGCCAAATGCCACATTTCATCACCCTCTATTTCTATCACTCAGTCTTTCCTAGTACTCACTCTGGCTCGAAACAATTTGGAAAAAGGTTAAAAAAAATATTGTGGAAAAAAGTACGTACTCCGTTTATAGCCAGGCATCGTGTCCTCGGGCTCAAGTTATCTAAATCATTTTTTGTCCTAACCAGCCATTGGTTCAAAATCCTGTTCCTCATAATTATACATTAAACATCAAATATCTTCTGATTGGCTGAGACTGTGTAGTGTTGTTCGGCATTTTTGCTTTCAGTGTGGACAGAAAAATTATTTGTTGCTAGAAACTGACACGTCATGCATGGTTAGGACACTTACGGTGAAAAAAACAGCACCACTTACACGCACAGGGCTCAACAGTAAGGCGCTATGGCGAGCGACATATTGTTGGCGGCATCTAGTTAGATGTGGTGGAAGTAGGACATGATAGTGAAATTACTGTGCCTACTCCCGCCACCAGCCCTGTATACGGAAAGTTGCTTGATATAATGGCCCGCGCCACAGTCAGGTTAAATTTGAAGTGGTCAATTTGATAAACTATTTCTGCCAATGGTCTGGCATGCGTTTACACATCCTCAGATACCAGTCATTCTGAAGGCGTTACCCATACTATATATATACATACATACATACATGGCAAGCCATTAACTAGCTCCAAACTCTCTCACACTGGTAAAGGAAATAGCTCTGCACACACAATAAGCATTATAGTGGTGTTGTGGAGATGGTTGTGAGCGCTAATTTGCAGGATCAGTGCAGAATCAAGAAAGCCTGTAATCATCCCATGAGAGGATATCCCTTCTGCGAGCACACACACACACACACACACAGAATAGTCCATAAAGGCCTCATAATTTACTGTTCCTAAAGGAAGTGCATTAGTGAATGAGATTGTAGCTGGTCACAAACATATATTTGTGTGTGTGTGTGTGTGTGTGTGCGTGTGTGCGTGTGTGTGTGTGTGTGGGATCAGATGTGGTTTCACACCCCTTCCTGTTGTTCATCCATCAGGCAGTCAGTCTTCAGGTTTGGACACAACACACATCCTTATTAGCTAACACCCATAAAACCAGATCTCTATATCTGTCTCCATTTGCTTCTGTCTGGAAAGTAAGCACAAATAACTTTCCTCAAGATTAAACTCCCATTACAAAAATTCCATTAGAAATTGGAAGCGCTATGACTGTACAACTATACTTGGGCCCAAAATGAACACTGGCCCAGTAGCAAATGTGTGGTTAAAAATGGAAATAACATTTAGGCAGTGATTCTATTAGGAGCTGTGACCTAATGGTTTAAATCAAAATACATGAATCATGTAAGTAACTTGAATAAATCAAACCAAAACGGAAACATATGGCACGTCTTTTAACAGCTTTTTTTTCTGCAGAACATTTGGTGACACATACATGAAAATATCCGTCACATTATGTGACCAAAATTAAATTAGGTACAAAAATCACAATGTGTCTATAAAAGTATAAAAAATTATAATAATTGGATTAAGAAGAATAATTGTAGTGATAGATAGATATATATATAGTATATACTGTACTCATAACATTCCGATTCATCAGACTCCACTCATCAGACTCCAATTTTACGCAATACCAGTATCACAATCTTATACCATCTCTGCCTTGATAATTTTTTTAAATATGAGAATATGAAACTGCAATAACAGACGCAGGTAGAAATAGTTTTTAAGAATAGCGGTCGACTATGCGCTAGTCTGTGTGTGTGTGTGTGTGTGTGTGTGTGTGCGTGTGTGTGTGTGTGTGTGCGTGTGTGCGTGTGTGCGTGTGTGCGTGTGTGTGTGTGTGAGTGTGTGAGTGTGAGAGTGAGAGTGAGAGAGAGAGAGAGTGTGTGTGTAAGTATGTGGAGGAAGATTTGACGACAACTTCCATTGGTTTAAAAAACCAGGCCAGATAGTCAACAGAAAAAACTATCTGAGCACTATGAGCACAGCCAGAGGGATCTGTGTGACATACACACGTCATCGTGCTCTCTCTCACACACACACTCTGAGCATGTCTATGTCCATCTTGAGATTGTGGTGACAGATGACACGCTGTGTTGAGGCAAAAAGTACAGATTCGTGTTTTAATAAGACACAAATACAGACAGCCCAGAGCCTCCAACACACACACACACATATATATAAAAATACACAGACACTTGAATAATCAGCCACATTATTACATAACAAACTATGATTAAATATAGAGAGTTGAAAAAAAATCTGATTTAATAAAAAATAATGAATATTGCCTGAAAACTTCACCCAGTGGCTGTCGCTGGGAAGGGGGTTATGGGTAAGCAGTAAGCAATGCTGCCTGACCAAGAAAATCAGGCGGAAAGCAAAAGGTACTGAGAGTAATTTGAAGTGAGTAAAAGTAGATAAAGAGAGACAGCGGGACAGAGCGAGATGAGTCATATGATGAACGCGGCTGCTTCAGTCCTCATCTAGAACACAAATATCACATCAAACTCATTTGCCTGTGAAACACTCACATGTTATCCCACAGTGAGTCGACTGCTGAGGACAACAGATTTCTGCCAACACAGAGAATATGATACATCTTGTGACTCTTAAGAAGGTGCTAGCCGTTTTGACCAATATAATAAAGTGGTGCAAATCACAGCCAACATACGCATTTGATGTTCAACATACAGCTATAAAGGACCAATGAGATGTATTGTGGGTGGGGTTAACTAGTGAAATGCAAAAAACAAAACAAAAAAAAAAACAAGTATACTACACAAAATCCTGTGGACAAAATAACCTTTTTCTCTATGTATTGAATGTTTGACCTACTGTATTTGCCTAAATGTGCAGCATGGACCTCCTATAAGCCCACACTTTGGCTGATATACTAGTATACTAATGTGTACTAAGCTTACTATTTCTTATGGAGCCCTTGAATGGACATGGTAATGAAAAAAAGTGAGATAGAAGAAAAATGTATATTTGAATGGTTTTGCATTCGCTTGCAAAAGTTTTGGGTTCCTCCTAGAAACTTTGTATTGTCTTCTGCTTTTAATTGTTCGAAAATACAGTAAACCGTAATATTGTGAAATATTATTACAATTTAAAATAACTGTTTTCTATTTTAACATATTTTAAAATATAATTTATATCTGTGATGGCAAAGCTGAATTTTCAGCATCATTACTCCAGTCTGCAGTGTCACATGATCCTTCAGAAATCATTCTAATATGCTGATTTGCTGCTCAAGAAAAATTTCTTCTTCTTATTATCAATGTTGAAAAAAGTTGTGCTGTGTGGAAACCGTGATCTTTATTTCAGGTTTCTTTGATAAATATAAAGTTCAAAAGAACAGCATTTATATGGAATAAAAATGTTTTGAAACATTTTAAATGTCTGCACTGCCACTTTTATTCAATATAAAGCGCGTTTGTTGAATAAAACTATTGGTAACACTTTAGTTTAGGGTCCAATTCTCACTATTAACTAGTTGCTTATTAGCGTGCATATTACTATATTGGCTGTTTATTAGTACTTATAAAGCACATATTAATGCCTTATTCTGAATGAACATATTCTACATACTTAATCCTATACCCAATACCTAAACTTAACAACTACCTTACTGACTATTAATAAGTTAGGAGTTTATTGAGGCAAAAGTCGTAGGTAATAAATAATGAGATGTATAAAGTGTCAAAAACAGATCAAACTGACTAAAATGGACTATTATAATACATATCTTTGTGTGCATCTAATATCCATCCATCCATCTATCTATTTATTAATTAAATACTACAGGTTACAAGCTACTCAATCTACTAGCTTTCTCGACACTGGTAGAAACCTGAAAACACTCATAATCTATAACCTTTCAAAGCAAAAGATAGAGAGTGAGAGCTATTCTCTTGCTGGAGGATATTAGGGGGTGCTAGAGCTGGACTGCTCTCTAAATTTAGTCTGTAGTTTTTCCCACAAGCCTCTGGCTGTCCACTCCTGACACACAGCAAGAAAGCTGAGCTGTCACTGAAATATTGATATATATTTATATATATATATAATATTGATTATAAACAGATTTTAGTTACCGCGCAAAGACGTAAAAAAAGAACATGTTTAGATGAGTGTGTGTGCGTGTGTGTGTTTGTGTATACTCACAGCCCTCATAAATATCTGTGGGAATGTGCACTGCTGTCGTATTGTATGAAACAAGGCGTTTGAAAGCAGGATCCTCTTTGAATTCTGGTTGGACCCGGTTTTGGTGTATTTCCGTGTCATTAATGTGAAACTAGGAACATAACAAAAAGCGAAATCTCTCAAATTACATCTTAATATTGTTTAGTGCTTATCATAATATGTATTAAAAAAAATGAAATCTTACCTTGTCCTTGGCATTGTAGTAGATGGTCTCATTCACCTGTTTGATAAAAAGTGACAGAAGACAATGTAAGTGTTTTTATTTATCTTCTATGTTTTTAAGTTTAAATATTCATTAGAACAGAGTATCCTAAAATAAATGTATGCTTTACATATGTTTTTGTTCAGGTTCCCTTTCGAGGAAACTCTCGCTGCGTCCCAGCTGACTCTTTGGGGAACTCAGCGGGACTGCGCCTGAAGCACGTGTGCAACTTGTGCGTTTTTGATTGGTGCGGATCGGGTCCCGCTTCTGCCGAGGCAGAGCGGTGGCTTCATTCATTGGGCTCGCAAATGGAACTAGTGGAGGGGTTTGAGACGGCTGCGGCCCTTTCTCAGCCCTTACCCGCTGGCTCCTCTGCTCAATCTCGGGATACGGAAGTCCGCTCTGTGGCTTCTTCAGCCCCGAGTGAGAGTTTAATGTTGGGTTTGTCTAGTTAGACGTCCTCAGCATTGATGCAGGAAATATTAATGATTAGCCTGCAGTATCCCCACAGTACGAAGAGCTTATGGAGGTTGTGTCTCGGGCTGTGTCTATACTAAACATTGACTGGCCAGCCGAAAAGTGGGAAGCGATTAGAAAAAGCAAGTTAGATGAGCGCTTTTTTGCAGTCACAGCCACAACCTCTACGTCGGGGCTTACCGTTCTTGTCACTTGTCACTGAGGTGACAAGATCGTGGAAAAAGCCATTCTCCTCCCACATATCTAGTCCCACAGTCCATCATTATTCTTCGATTGTGGGGCTTAAAGGAGTGATTGATTATGATTTCACTTTTCTAACTTTAGTTAGTGTGTAATGTTGCTGTCTGAGCATAAACAACATCTGCAAAGTTACAACGCTCAAAGTTCAAAGCTATTTGAAGATATTTGCTTTTAAAGAAATTGTTTTTTTAAGGACTACAACAAACAGCTGGTAGGGACTACACGACATTCCTCCCGGGATAGTGACATCACCAACCCTAAAATTTACATAAACCCGCCCCCGGGAACACGCAGTCCATGTTGAGGAGAGGAAGAGTTGTTGTAGTAGAGCACATTTGTGAGTCTGCTTAAGCTGTCACATCCGTCTTTTCACATGCAATACAGTTCGTAACACAAATGCAATAGCATGTCACTCTGTATGCATCTTACAACAGTTCCCACACGAGCGATTTATAGATCATCATGACAGAACATACTAATCAATGACTCCACATCAGCTACATAATTTCATCAACGAAGCATTCAGAAACGTCCTGTTGCATTCTACATGTTGTCACTTCTGCTTGAGTTTCTCCATAATTGTCCGACTCCAGTTTAAACATAAAAGGAAGATCAGTTTCTGACATTTTAGTGCTTGTCTGCGTGAGGTAACACACAAACACACACACACACGAGCTGTTGAAGCTCCGGCCTCTGTGCCTGGATCAACAGATCATTTCCATTTAAAGGGACACACACGAAACGACGTGTTTTTACTGACCCTCAAAAAGGGCCAACTTTAACATGCTGTACAAAATTATCCGTGGGGTATTTTAAGCTAAAACTTAACTAAAACTAAAAACACACACTCTGGGGACAACAGAGACTTATTTTACATATTGTAAAAAGGGGCATTATACCACCCCTTTAAGGAGAATGGCTATGGGACAATGCACAGGGTTGAAGAGACTTTGGCTGCTTATCTCTCCCCTGATGCTTCATCATCCCTGACCCACCAAGTCGTGCCGTACTACTTCTTCGCTGGTGTGCAAGGCATACATGGCAGCGGGTCAGGCTTGCGCTTGTCTTCACACTGTGGGTATTTTACAAGCGTACCAGGTGGACCTGCTTAGTGACCTGGATGAGGCAGCTAATGTGGCAACGGAGAGACCATTCTGGGTATCAAGGAGAGGTACAAGTCTTTGCTCCTTGATGCCCTGCTGGATCTGAGGAAGGTCCTTCTCGCTATGAAAGCTTTGGGAAAGAGGTCCTGAAGCAATGCGCAGGCCCCTGAGGGCGCCCCTTCCTGTGAGAGAGCGAATTACACCCGCTTCTCCGCAGAGCCCTCAGGAAATTTGTTAACCCTGCCACCCACGGCGCTTCAGGGAACGACGATTTCCAATGAACCCCGAAATTCATTGTCATGGGGGGGTTCATCCTCCCCGAGGAGGCCTGTAGAAATATCAGTTCGGTTTTTTCTCTGCCGTACATTCGCTTCAGGGGACCGAAGTTATAGCCTACATATTTACACATTTCATTTAACTGACGCTTTTATCCAAAGCGACTTACAATTGCTATACATGTCAGAGGTCGCACGCCTCTGGAGCAAGTCTTGCTCAGGGACACATTGGTGTCTCGCAGTGGTTTTGAACCCGGGTCTCTCACACCAAAGGCATGTGTCTTATCCACTGCGCCATCACCACCCCTATAAATGCATCCGAGGTCAGCCTTGAGAGGCTGGTTCCTCGAGTAGACTTTCTGGCAGCTTGAAAAGCTATACCAAATGTGTTTCAGATGGTGCTGTGTACAGTACAGAAAGGATACAGAATCCAGTTTGGGCGTCAGCCACCCAGATTCAATGGGGTACAGACCACGATAGTGGGCTCAGAGCAGGCTCGGGTTATGGAAGAGGAGGTGGTTTCTCTTCTGGCAAAGGGGGCCATAGAACGTATTCCTCCACCAGAGAGAAATACCGGGTTCTACAGCCGGTATTTCATAGTCACGAAAAAGGATGGAGGGTTGCGTCCCATTTTGGACCTGAGGCTTTTGAACCAGTCTCTGAGGAGATACAGGTTCAAGATGTTGAGCATTCCTCTTATCGTGTCTCAAATCAGGTCTGAGGATTGGTTTGTCATGATCGATCTGAAATATGCATACTATCACAGTTCGATCCTTCAACAACACAGGAAGTTCCTGAGGTTCACTTTCAGGGGCGAAGCATACCAATATCGTGTTCTTAGTTTGCATCGTGTGCATACCAATATCGTGTTCTTCCACTCTGCCTAGCATTATCCCCTCACACATTCATGAAGTATATGGATGCAGCTCTGGCTCCTCTGAGACTTCAGGGCATCCGTATACTCAACTTCATAGTCAACTGGTTAATATTAGCCTAGTCTCAGGAGATGGCGGACCAGCATCGAGATGTTGATCAATTGACTACATCAAGCGCTCGAGGTCGAGACTCACTCACTTTGCCCCGTCACAGCTCTTAGAGTCTACATATGCAAGATTTCTCAATGGAGAAATGCTGCTGGTATGCTTTGGGCCCCTTAAGAGGGGGTGCCCGGCCACTAAACTAACAATCAACAGGTGGATTGTGGAAGCTATTTCTATGGCTTATGAGGTGCCTAAAATATTGTATTTTTTTATAAAAATGATTACTATTGTTAAATAAATAAAAAATTCCTTAAATGGTTCAAATTATTTTTTGAGACAGTTTCCATCTCTGTCAGTATGTTTTATCTGAATGTGTCTGACTGTGTATTTCCAAGTGTTTTTACATAGATCTATATTTGTATTTTTCAGTACAGAGGTTTGCAAAGATAACAATATCCACAAAGATAGCAATATCCAAAACCCTTGTCGGGACATTTTTGGTTCCCGTGAGGCTTATAAATCAATCAGAATATAGAATATACAGTTTGTACAGTATAAACATCATTATGTTTATGGAATGTTCTCATAAAACTTGTGTGTGTGTGTGTGTGTGTGTGTGTGTGTGTGTGTGTGTGTGTGTGTGTGTGTGTGTGTGCAATGGCACATAACAATGGCAAGCAAATTGTTAGGGACTGCATAACCAAGCATAGGAAGTGTCTATGAAGAGAGAGCGTTAAATAAGAAAAATAATATAATGAATGATGAGAGGCGTCATTCGTCTTCTCGCCTCTGCTTTTGAACTGTTGCCGCCGGGCCGCCGGTATTTTTTACCCCGTTGTATGAAAAACAGATTCAAATGGTCTTTCCTCAAGCAATTCAAATTTTTAACATGTTTGGTAAACGATGGTTTGGTCATTTTTTTAAAAATTATATATTGTTTAATGTTTATCTATGCATATTGTGATCTCTGATGCCTGTGTGAACATATATATATATATATATGAAGACAGACTTCACTGCCAGTTCACTTCACTGTTCACACACACAGAGTTCCATTGCATGCTATGGAAGTCCCCTGTTGGATAGTTAGTCATCGGTCAGGGATGCAGGTCCCCTCTTGGTATGTTTTTAAAAAAAAGTTATATTATGAAAAAAGACCTTAAAAGAAAATTTTGTATTGTTATTTTTGTTTCTTCAAAATGACCAGAAACACTATGTGTGTGTGTGTCTTCTCCAAGGGTTGTTCTCCTCACAGTGTGAGGGCGCTGTCAGGACTAGCATTAGTGGGGCGTTAACAAGCGAGCTTACTATCTGACATACAGTTGCCTTGGAGACATAGAAGTGGATCATCACCGGCTGCCGCCACCTGTCCTACTTGCTTGCTAATCATGTGGCAGACACTCTTTTTAGGTTATAGTGCACTGATTGCTGAGACATGCACGTACATGCAGGTCACCTCTACATGGGATCAAACGCTTGAACTAGAAGGTTGTGTCTTTAACGGTTGGTACCAGCATCCCATCAATAATTCAAAAGAAAAACTCTCCGTCTGTCAGCAGTAACACAGCAATTGTGTCCATAACAAACGCTTGAAGAGAAGCACCTGTCGTGACAGCTGCAGGCTTGAACACAAAGGTGCACACATGTGTTTTGCCTAGAAATGGCCCCAAGTGTAACATCTTATGTATAATATGTTGGAAGTAAAGTAAATTAGAAATGTGCAATATTAAAATTACTACAAAATATATATTAAAATACTATTGCGTGTAAATAAATAAAAAGGACAACATTAAAAACAAATAATTAATTTTAAGTGCTGCTAAGTATTACTTATGTAGCCTACTATTATAGTATTAATATTTTTTTAGTTTAGTAATTGTGTTGGGCTTTTGTCATTTTTATTACTATTTTTAATATTTCTATTTAGCTTACATTTTTTATTCTATTTTAGTATTTTGGTACTTTTAAAAATTTTGTGTAAGTTTTTTTTTTTATCTAATATTTATATTTATAGTTTATTACAGCTTTATTTCAATTTCTGGAAACCCATTTTGATCATTTTAGTTAACAATAACACTGACCACATGAAAATGTACAGAATTAAAAATGTAAGACTTTTTAAGACTTCTTTTTCAAGAGCTGCACAAATAAAATTAATATCGTATGTCCATACAAAACAAAAACATGCAATCTCAAAATAAATCATTTATCTCAGATTCTTTTACTTTATTATTCAGGCTGGAGCGCAAATTTAAAATAATCAAGAGAGGTTTTATTCAATATAAACAGTATCTCACAAAAGTGAGTACACCCCTCACATTTTAGCAAACATTTTAGTATATCTACTCAAGGGACAATACTATAGAAATTAAACTTGTACATATTTTAGAGTAGTCAATGTGCTACTTGTATAGCAGTATATATTTACTGTCCTCTGAAAATAACTCAACATACAGCCATTATTGTTAAAATAGCTTTCGTTTTAACGTTTAATTAGCAGCCAGATACAATATATATATATATTTTGTATATATAGACTTTTTATGGCCTTAAATTTGATCTTACCCACAGAAACCCTGATGAAAAAAAAAAGTGTAAGTAAAAAAGCATTGTCCTAATGTCTGTCTGTGTGTGTGTGTGTAAATCCTAATCATTCAGTATCATATACTGTATATTACTGTACTATGTGGTACTGCCAAAATATTTTATGTAGTATTAAGGTAATATATGAAGGTGATCGAATCCACCAATAACACACTTTTCCTCACCATCTCTCAAAACGTCATAGGCAGGTCTTCTATAATCATGATGCTGTTAGTTTATATTCAGATTAAAACCACTGAATAAACAAAATTTTGGGTTAAAACTGATCTTTTTGTATGTTAAAAGTATGTTAAATAGTGAATCTCCCTCAGTCTGATTCAGAAATTAAATATTGCTGCGATAAAAATCTGGATGACTCATTTGAACAATACATGACTGTCAAATCTATAACAGACAACTAGACATCACATCCATTCCTCTGCAAATTAGAATTGATATTTCAGTCCGTGGGAACCTGAAATGCATCAATACAACAGACGCAAGGTCTGAGATCAGGATGCCAACTTTTAACAGCCCTATAGATTATCTCTTAATTGAGGTGATGGCATGTGTAAATATGTCAGGTAGGCCTATCTGTTGTTCCCTAATAAAAAAACTGAATGAAAACACTCCCGGGCAAAAGTTTTGCAGCCTTATTTTTTCCACCTGTGTGTATGAGTGTTTATAAAATGTGGATGTGTGAAGCATTACGTCAAGGTCATCCTTCCACTGGTGTTCCATCTGCAGTTTCTCCGCAGCAGTCGCCAGCGCCTACAAACATAAGGAACAAGATGAAAGTTTCAAAGAATGGTATACCGGTATGTATGCCCAAACATACACATAACATATAAAATGTATAAACGTGATAGAGCATTAGCATGTTAGAATGATTTCTGAAGTGGCAATGAAGACTGGAGTAATGGCTGCTGAAAGTTCAGCTCTGCATCACAGAAATAAATTACATTTTAAAATATATTACAATAGAAAACATGTATTTTTTATCAAATAAATGCAGCCTTGGTGAGCATAAGAGACAAACTTTTTTTTTTAATTCTTATCGACTTTTGGTATATCGTATATATAAAATACCATTTTAAACCAAAAAAGGACACCAAAACCTCTAGAATAGATATAGTTTCGCTTTATTGATTTTCTCAAATCTAATAAAAGAGCCTGACACTTTATAACACAACAAATGCATTAACATGACAGAGAGTTCCAATATAAACGTGTAATGTATTTATCATTCAATCAACAATCAGAGTTAATTTGGGAAATGTAGCTCAGATTATCAAAGTGAGAAGACACATGACATGCATTCAGCCTTTACTCCAGATTCTCTGCTTTTGAGAAAACCCCTCAGTGATGGCACACTAAATTTAGACAGCACCTTTAGGTCCAGTCAGGTCTCCTCAACTGATTAGGTTAATAACAGTATAACCTGGTCTGTACTAGAAACTCACTGTATGCCTAATTTCCCCTGGGAACTTTCACAACTCATTCCTGAAACATGTCCTGGAGCCCTTTTCTTTATGTCTCCTTTTCTTTCTTTCTTTCTTTTTTTTTTTTTTTTTTTTTTACTTTTTATTGGCCTTGAAATTAGATTGAAGATTAGGGGTTCGGGATGTCAAATCAATCTCGAAAACCATGGGACCTAAAAACAAATTAAGAAATTCTCACTTGATCTGCCACAGATCACAGTATATGAGATGGAGAGATTTTGATCAAAGAAACAGTGGTGGGATTGTCATTTTGTGGCAGTTTATAATAAAGGCTAAAGCTTCAACTTCACTTCTTGGAGCATGTCATGTGGTGCAACATCCACGCAGAAACATGAAACAGGAAAAATAACATAAAAGCCTCAATGACTGTTTGTCAAGGACAATAAAAATTTTGAAATTATCTGATAATTTGACCTTTTTTATGACAGGCAATGTTAGTTCAGGTTGCAAAAAATGTCATGTGGTGTGACTTCCCAGATACAATGATATTTATTGATTGATTCATGATATTTTGTAAAAAAAAAAAAATTAATAACAAAGTTATTTAACAGTTTAAATAGTTAAGAAGTGTGGGTTATAATATCTATACTTAAATCTTGATAAGATAAATTAAAATAAGAAACATGATGTCGGTTTACATTTTTAATTTGGACTTTTCTTTTCTGTCATTTTTTAAAGATTTTTCCTTGAATGCCACTAAAGCAGACAGCCGAACATACGCAAATCTTGCATTATCTTAACAGACCTTTGAAGGCTTTTTATGCTGCAAGCACAAAATGTAGTAGATTTTCAAGTTCTCGTGACGTTAATCCAAACAAAAGATCCACCGGAGTATCGCCATTATAATAAGACTAAAAATAAACACTTTTTTTTAAATCACTTGATCCTCCAGGGGAAAAGAATGAAGAAGTGTAACGCATGGCTAGATGATGAAACCTCTCCTCCCACTTCAGACATCCCATAATAACCCATTGACCCCGGGGTCTACACTCTCTGATGAGCTGTTGCCATAACAACCCCAGCAGTGTGGGTCTCAGTCTCAATAGGACTGGGGTGTGTGTTTGTCTTAGTGCACACTATCCAGGGAGGATGGGTAGTCCGTGGTTCTCAAGTGAGACCACAATCTGCATGGCAAGAGCCTTGATTTTCAGCACACACCTGCATTAGCATTCAAACACGTCTCATCTCAGATTGACCAGGGTTGTTGCCAAATTTCACTGGGTCTGGAGACTGAAACTATGTGGGTGTCTTCCCTGTAAGTATGCTATAATATAAAGCCATGTACAGTATTTGTCAATCCAATTCCCACTAGGAGGCTTTGGACTGATGGACAGACGTTTTTCCCCCCTTCACCTTACTGGGCTATCCATCGCTATAAGGTCTCTCTCCTTTGGAATAATTATAAATAATAAAGTTGTATTTTTAATAAAACCTAATAAAACTTAAACTTAATATGTTAGGCTATATTACGTTTTTTTTTTGCCGCCCCCGAATTGCCGCTAATTCGAAGTGAAAGTAAAATGAGCATTCATAAGAGTTTTAAAAGCGAGTTGGAGAAGATGGGAAAACTCCAACATCCACTAACTACATTTTACTTTTCGCTTCGAATTAGCGGCAATTCGGGGGCGGCAAAAATCCTTAATATAGCCTATTAAGTTTAAGTTGTATAGGGTTTTATTAAAAATAAAACTTTATTATTTATATTTAATTCCCAATACTTAGCGAAAAACTAAACTAAAATCGACAAAGGACGAATGCACACACATTCATACATAAACAAAACTGGGGTATATGTGCCCTCTGGCTAACCTAATTACATGACTAATTAAAGCAATAATTAAATAATATATGTGCATTCTCCTTTGATGAGGGCATTTTAACATTAAATTAGTAAAACTCTACTATACCCAGCTTGTGTCTCTGTATAACAGCTCTACATTCAGCATTTAAAAAAAGCAAAAAGACAAGCTCTTGAAAAGTCGGCCAATTACCCTCGAGTCCTGCCACAGTGTTGAGGAATGATGGAAGAAATGGTGTGAAATGCAGCAGGCTGGATATGTCGAGTCTCCCTGCTGTTCTGAATGTGTGTCATTTAGCTCAGTTAGTTTAACAGGATCTCTATTTTGTCTCCTTTTTGTTTTTTTTTTTATTTTCTTGTTTCAACAGCTGCTGATTATAATGTATACAGTATTCACTGCACATTCAAAGCATGAAAGGTAAATCATAAAAATACATTTCATTTTAATGTAATGTAATGCATGCATGTGTGTCTATCCTACTCTATTCATCACAACAAAGAAACAAAGACAGCGTGCGATAGCAGTATGAAACAACATTGAAGCCATGAATCCCATAAACACAACATCTGCATTATAAAAAATTTTTGAACATTTCATTTATATATATATATATTTTTTTTAAGTGTACTTGGTGGCACAGTCAGTATTAAATGGTAATGCCATGGTACTTCGATAGCCTAAATGGGATCCTGTGGATAGTTGTTACTTTTTAGTTTTTGCACCAATGAATATTTCTCAGGCTGGGTATTTTTATTTTATTTTATTTTTTTTATTACAGTATAGACACTATTCTAGGCTTTTCAGAATTTGAACTGTAAAATCAATGAAACAGCAAAAATGTCAAAGTTAACACAAAAGTGGTCAGCACAAAATTGAATTAATAAATTGTATAAATGTATAACATTTAGTGACAGCTTGCCCCGGCTTTAAAAAATACCCTTGACCTGAGCACACAGTTCACCCTTTCAGTTAAAATCTTATATTTTACCTCCCAGGGACTGCCCCCAAATAATGAATTACCATAGTCAATAAATAGTTACCATATTCACATATTAGGCACTTGGTAGTACCATCCCATGGTAGTACTTGACAAAAGTGTTTAAATGTACAAAGTTTGGGGCAACAAAGAACCACAATGAATAAGTGAAGGTAAAATATGACTTTAAAAGGCTCAAGAAATTAAAGGAAACCGTGGCTAGATGTGTCTTAAATATATACATTTTATCCTAAAATCTATGCCTTCCCTGCTTGGATCTGTAAAGTATCTGACAAGTAAAATGGCCACCAGCCAAATCAAAATGAGATGAATGGGGTCCACTTATTCATTTGGTAAATATAAATCTGAAGCTGAAGTCTTTATTACAGTTGCTGGAAAGCGTCCATATTGTGAGCGCCACTCTTAACCTTTCAATGTGACTCAACAACATGGAGACAATGAACTTCTGAACTTCTCTCAAGATATCGATATCTTGAGAGAAGGCTACAATAGCACGTGAAAATACGGTTGTGGAAATCGAGCAGTTTTCACGCCTCTCAGCAGAGTGCAAACACAGACTATAAAAAAAGAAGACTGTGATCCCAGTAACGCTCATCATGTTCAGCCTGGCAAAGGCTGATGGAAGCTGAAGCTTAAGGCAGGGTAAACTGTACTGTCTTTCCAGAGTTCAACAGGAGCCATTTAGGCTCAAGGTGGGTATGAGATGCTTATTGGGATCCACCACCTGCCACTGTTCCAAGCCAAACGTGAGGAAACTGGCATCCAGCACTACTATTCAACATACTGAAGACCAGCCTGATGCCAAGGGATATGATCCACAACATGCTTTGAAACAGATGGCTCCATATAGATGTATGTCCACTTGTTAGGACATTTTTTTGTGTGAAAAAACAAAAACCTTTTAACACTAGAAGTGCCAGAATTCCATAACTAGGCCTAAAAGAACTGCCACAAGCGGTCATTTTGACCGTTAGATTGCAAACTCTATATCTTTAATGATGAATAGCCAATTGAGAGATTAATGCATTTATTGTATTAGGATATCTTTTAAAAACAAAACACCAAACTGTACATTTAAACATGTTTAATTATACATTTATAAATAATAAAATAGTAGCCCGTAATGATCGCATATTCACAACAGATAGCTATATTTCCATATTCATTCAACATAACTCAGAACAAGATAATGACAACTAAAAGTATCTTATTTAGATATTCTTTTGACAGTGAGAGAGACAATGTCACGGTTTATGAATTCGCTGTCTCCTTTCTCGTCTTGTTGTGTGGTGTGTGTGTGTGCGCGTGTGTGCGTGTGTCATTGCAGCTGATCAGCACGCCCGCTGCTTCTGA
This sequence comes from Tiaroga cobitis, assembly GCA_030578255.1. NCBI lineage: Eukaryota > Metazoa > Chordata > Actinopteri > Cypriniformes > Leuciscidae > Tiaroga > Tiaroga cobitis. The sequence continues at coordinate 30,178,733 of CM060594.1, read as the reverse complement.
TCAACACGCCAGCTGCAACTGATCAGCGATTGGACCCTTTTTAGTGTCACTACTGATGTGGCCTAGTCTTTGTCAGACCGACAAATCTTCTGATTATTTCCTAATAGACAAAGGTCAACCGCGAGAAATGTAACAGAATACCGCGAAATTCAGTGCGGTCAATATGACCGTCTATGGCCGAAATAGGTAAATATGTTGATATGTTTTTTTGCCTTATGTGTAATTTATATTAAAAACATTTAAAATGAAAATACAGACACTTTTAGGAAAAGTCAGGTACCAGCAGGATTTTATTTATTTTTTCAACAAAGTTATTGCAGATATAAAATTCAAAACGGTCAAAATGACCGTCGTGGCCGTTCTAGTGTTAATGTTGCAAACTTTGCTCAGATTTGCCAAATCTGAAATCGGAGATTGAACTTGAGCAATTTTCATCATATTGTTCCAACACCAAATTATCTGGGTGAAAAGTTCCATATTAACTTTATAGCTCGATACTCCTAATCTCTCAATTGTGTTGAGTATATCTAGCCAAACAACAACACTTGGAGACCCATCAGCCTCTCCAGTCTCAGTCTCACTAAAAAAGATCAGTGATCAACTGTAAGACCCATCCTCGTACCATCCCATTAGAGTTCCCAGCACAGGGTGTTTAAGCAGAAGTGAACATATCTCCCAGTACAGTCACACTGTGGGTGGACAGCACTGTAATTATGCAGCTCTGCATTGCTTGAGATGAGAGTTTAACTACTGCCAGCTCTCACACTAGTGCTTCATTAATTCTCATATTAGGTTGGTGGAGTTTGCAGAAAATTAGTGTGAGCCTCCTATCATTTATTTCCAACACTTGTTTGGAGACAGGCGGTACAGCCAAATTTAGCAGTGTCTGTGTATGGAGCCAAGGTACCGCAGAAACCAACAGCCACTTGGATCTGGTGATGAAGCTTCTGGTAGTACAACTAACTGTCTGTTACAAAGCACAGTCAGATGTCTTACAATGAATGTTTTGCCAGTAACCGATATATTTTAGATCCCCGGACAGTTCCAACAGGTAGAACATAGGCTATTAAGTACATCAAGACAAAAAAGGGCTCTTCCCATTTCCTGATTTGTTATGGAAGTCACAGTCATTTACGCTGCTAAATTAGTTCAGTTATTTGACATGTGGTACCTTTGACAGCCGTTTGTCCTCTGAGAAGCACTGGATGCTTATGGGTATTGTACTCTGACGTCATACCCTTTGTCCGTCCTTCAAGTCCTTACTCTACCCCATTACAATGAGGAACTAATTCAGTACATTTCCCAAGATGCAGTTCTCCTTCCTAAAATCTAATCAGTTAGTCTAGACTTTCACAGAAATTGACTAAGACTACAACCAGTGTTTGGGATGGAAGAATATGGAGGGATAAAGATATATATATATATATATATATATATATATATATATAGCCCTCCATCAAGAGAAATAGAAAGCAACAATCTGAATAATTAATACTTGAACAACAAGCAAGAGTTGGAAGGGGGTAGTGATATAAAAGAAAGACACCATCCTCTCATCGCTTAAAAGTAATAGCACACCTTTCCTCAACAAGCTAACTATACTGGAGTGAACTGTACATCATTGAAACCGGAAAAAACAACCCAGTGCTGTTTACTGATGTTATCCTGCAGCTCTCTAGCCCTTCACTGCACATCATCGAAAGAAAGACTGATAGAATAAGAAACGAGTGCAGACAGGAGGGAAAGGGCTTCTGGAGATTAATTTAGTGTGTACAGTATTGGCCCATGAGAGTCTAGTTTCCAGAAGCTCTATAATGATATTTAGCCGTCTAAGAATCAGCGCATAGAACGATTGAACTGCTGGTGGTGTTTTATCTGCAACATCAAACAGAGCAAACAAACACCCTTCCTTTCCATCTGTTGTGTCCCTTTTGATGGATGCAAGCGGCTCTTTCCTCAGTGTGTGTCTCTCTCTCTGTCATGCTTTTCATTTTTCTTCGTTTTGATGCAGCATTTAGCAGTTGGGCTCTCAGATCACTGTGAAATAACCTTTTTTTCTTTCTAAAAACAGAAGCAAATACTTTGAATTACCATTATTCATGATCCACTATATTTGGATCTGTTCCAAAACTTTAGCACCACCTAGACAGAACTTTAAGGCTTCACAGACACAATCATGACACAAATGAGATGTAGTATATTTATGAAATAATTAAAAGTATAAAGTGTCAAAAACAGATCAATCTAACACAAATGGACTATTATAATATATCTTTGTGTCTATTCATCTATCTATCCATCTGTCCATCTATCTAATTTCTAGTTGGTTTAATTGGCATTGAAAGAAGTGACTTAACTTTAAAATGTTGATTGTCAACCCTCAAGAGTGCAAAATAAATATTTTATTAGCGAAAAATTTGAGACATGTCCAATTTGTGTGATTTTGTAATTGTCTAGCAATAATAGTATAATAATATAAAAATAGAAAGTTTAGAGATAGAGATTATATCAATTAAAATAAATAAATCCATAATTTAGCCAATTTAGTACTAGATATAAGGCTAAATGCTTATTTGTATATACTGATAACTTCCAATAAATTTAAGGGGGGAAAAATTTATTATAATGCATACTTATAATATATTGGGTAACAGGATTCAATGCTTGAATTTAACGGATGTCGTCTACACTACAATGTTCCAAATGACCATTTCAAGGCCAAAAATGTACAGACCTTTCAAGATCAATGTTTGAGTTATATAATATGTTGTAGGCCTACTTTTTGTTCATACTAAATTGTTCTTTCGAAAGTGATTGGAACGATGTGTTGGAACGATGTCCAGAGTGAGTGAGATAGAGAGAGAGAGGGGGAGCGGGAAGAAACAAGTAATTGACAAGGAAAGATTCATTTCAGTAGGTTGAATTGCTATAATTGGAATAAAGTCAAGGGAGAGAGAGAGAGAGAGGCAAGAGGGAGACATTTTAACTGTTTACGTGATTTGATTGACGTTAAAGAAAACACTGTCTCCATCAGCAGCCAGCACCTTCAGTTTCCTGTTGGACAACAGCATCCCGTCCACATGTCAAGCATTCTCCGTTAACTTGCATCGACTGCGCAGACAGCTGCTGATGGATGCCTCCAAATTAAAGACACCCACTGATCAACTTAACTGAGCTGCCAATCAATCAATCAATCAATCAGTCTAATCCAGCCCAGGCATCCCACAGTTGAGCTCAGTCAGGTCTGATCCAGCAGATATTGATTAGAACAAGACATGATCTGTGGTCATCCTGTGCCCGAGGGGTCACTCAGGAAAGAACAACAGGAACGTGAACAGCACCACATGACCGGCAAGATATGCTCATCGTCACAGTCACAGCTGACTTCCTGTGGTGGAATAAGAGGCCAATCCATGATTCTCAAGGAAAAGCACTTCCTTAGAAGAAAGCTTCTCATAAGCAACAGTTGAGCGATGAGTTAGACAGGAAGAAACCATCGGACTGATGTGCAACGCAACCAATTAGAGTGTGTCTTGTTTTACGTGCCATTTAAAAGCAGGTTAATCCTAATGGTGCAACAATAACAAACAGATTCATTTACAGTACATAAGATAAAAGAGTATATTGATTGTATATTGGTTTTTATCTGCACAGCAGATAAAAACCCTTTTAACTATATGTTTTATCAAATGAATGTAGCCTTGTAGAGGGAGGGAGGGAGGGAGGGAGGGAGGGAGGGAGGGAGGGAAGGAAGGAAGGAAGGAAGGAAGGAAGGAAGGAAGGAAGGAAGGAAGGAAGGAAGGAAGGAAGGAAGGAAGGAAGGAAGGAAGGAAGGAAGGAAGGAAGGAAGGAAGGAAGGAAGGAAGGAAGGAAGGAAGGAAGGAAGGAAGGAAGGAAGGAAGGAAGGAAGGAAGGAAGGAAGGAAGGAAGGAAGGAAGGAAGGAAGGAAGGAAGGAAGGAAGGAAGGAAGGAAGGAAGGAAGGAAGGAAGGAAGGAAGGAAGGAAGGAGTAAACAGATGTGCTTAATTGTACTAGCTGCATTTAATGATGAATTAATTGTAATATTTTTGGTTCTTTTGTAATGCTTCATTTAAAAAAAATGTAATTAAAAAAATAGTTAATGAATTTATTTATTAATTTATTAATTTATATATTAATTTATTGTACTAGCTGCATTTAATGATGAATTAATTGTAATATTTTTGGTTCTTTTGTAATGCTTCATTTAAAAAAAATGTAATTAAAAAAATAGTTAATGAATTTATTTATTAATTTATTTATGTATTAATGTAATGCTTTTGATTAACTAGAGTTGCCGAACTTGATGTACTTGTGATTTTTTTAATTATTGGCAGGATGCAAAATAAAAACATATACATATATAAATAAACAGCACAACTCTGAATAAACAGCACAACTCTGACTCAACTAAATCTTTTCGTCTGAATGTGACTATACAAGTTGAGGAGAGAAAAGCACAAAAACAGGCAAGAGATGGTCACGTTTGTGTTTGTGCCGGTGGAGGGAGAACACTAGATAAAGACTATTTTAAATGGGGTGACATGAGGACAGTGTCTAGCCTGGTCATTGTGACTGGAGGTAGAAACAATCCGCCAAAAATACACACACACACACAAATAAACAGAGAAGCAAACAGCCAAAGTGTCCTCGCACCAAAACCAGCTATTACAGATCCAATGACCTAAGAGCAGTTATTTCCATCATGTGACCCACACTTATGCTTTCGTATCCATTAAAACAAGAGCACTTATTTCAGACCAATTAAGCATGACAGAAAAAAGCCAGAAGGCGAAAAAAGGAAAGGGACAGTGAGAAAGAGAGAGAGGGAGTGAAAGGTCAATACTTTCATTTAGTCATCAGGGTGAGCTGTCAGCGATGTGTTTAATGCTCACCAATAAAAGCAGCTCGCCAGTCTGCCATATACATCACCTGCACTTCAGGAGGAAGAGTTAAACATTTATAACATTGACTGACCCTGCTCAAGCACACACAACATATGGTATTTCTCCACTGTCTGGGAAAATTACATACAATAATGGAAAATGCTCTTGAAACACAGTTTTCAGGGCATAGAGCGTACAGTTTAACAAGAAAGAAAATCAAAAGGACAGAGTGTATCGGCAAACTAATTAACTTTCAGCTTGAAGCAGCCCTGCCAACATTGTGGACTCAGTTTTATCAGAGCTAGATCAATGCAGATCGATCCAAGCTGGATCTTTCTGCCAGATCTAATTTACTTTGGACCGAGGAGAAAAAACAATGGCTATTTTTGAAACACTAGCTTAGTACATACTACACACTCTTAAAAAAAAAGAAAAAAAGAAAAGAGGTTCATACATGGAACCCTAGTGTTCTTGTCTCAATTTTTAAAAACCCTTAAATGCATACCTGTCAACACTCCCGTTTTTTAGCCCTATCTCCCGGACCCTTTGTTATTTCTCCCGGGAAACTCCCGTAATTTGCATGGCCCAAACTCCTTTATGAATAATCGAACCAATATGTTTGTCTAATGTTGACCAGTTGCCAGATCTTGTATTAAATGCATTATATTCACACAATCCACACACCATTTACAATTTCAACCCGTTTGTCATCTCAGCCTGGCAACCTATACCCGAGTTGCGCAGTCGCGGTAAGCTTAACCCGAAAGCAAGCATATATATTTCTCCTTACATAGAACCTTTTTATACCTTCATTTTGTCTAGTGATTGGTTTGTATACCGTTCATTTCAGCAAATTTAGTAGGTCATCTGGGTATTTTACGCATTCAAAAAATGTATAAAGAAAATATACTGCTGAAATAGCAAGAGCATTATGCAAGTATGACACCTGGAATACACAGGTGAATCAACAGGTGGAAATCCACATGACTAAATATGGTTGCATCAAATAAAACATATACATTCAGTTGCAATGTATAACAGGGTTTTTCCTGCACTGAAAATATTTTGGCGGCCAAAGAGCATCAAAGGTTTCCATTTACGTGTTTTTGCTGCATTGAGCTGTTATCACATTATCACAGACATATCTGTTTACCGAATGAACGCAATGGGCAAACGTAACCGCAACTTTCATCATAACCAAAATATAAACACGATGTCAATAAGAGATGCATTGCAGAGCGCATACAGCTTCATTGATTATAACGGAAGTTTTGTGTACCTTTGTGTTTTTTCATGCTGCTAACTACACATTGCAAAGTTTCTAGCCTGGGAAAACCCAGACAACTTCCGGCAAATTTAGATTTGCTCTGAAAGTTAGTCTGGCAAAGAGCTCATTCAAGCCCATTTCCAATCCGTCGAAATCGAGGCACCAATCAGAAACGTTGGGGCGGCCTTTACACGATGACGACAGCGCAGGGATTTTGAAGCAGATTTTGTAGCCTACATTACAAAGATGGATGCCACCGTCGAACATCACTCGTTCGAATCAGCAATCACGTCTGTTTTAAGCGATTTGAACGTTTCCTTTTTGTTAAAAACCGAGCAAAGAACAGAGATGTTTCTCCGTCGTTCTGCATACGTCATCTCCTTCATCGCTCCGATTGGTTTTAGGTCTATCCACGACGTCCGTTGGTGACGCTTTGCCAGACCATAACTCAGTTACAACTGAGAATGGTCTGGTTTTTACCAGGCTACAAAGTTTCTGGATTGACAACCATCTTATTTAAATGCGTCATTGAATCCGATTGACAGTGATAATAACCATAATAATGGACGGAACAAAACTATCTGAATACTGGATGTCAAAAGATCTCATTAAGTCTTGGAGTGTAAATGCAAAATAATAGACCTGCCACTTTTTCTATGTAATGTGTTACTTGGTTGTTCATTGTATTACTATATTTTCAAATCAGTCACTCAGTGACTTTTTAAATAAATGTACACATTTTTAAATGATTCACAGATTTTTAAAACACGGATGGACGTGTCCGTCCGCCACCCCCGAAGACCATTTTTGACCCATGCAGGAAAAACCCTGGGTAACATCTCAAAAAATGCCTTAAAAGTGATACACGTTTTGAATATTAGGTTGATAACGTGTAATAATACTAGATACTTACTTCTAGAGCTTTGGAGCGGTTGGCAAGAAGTTTGTCGATTTCACGCGCAGCTTTTGCCACCAGCTGTTGAGCGTTGTTTTGCTTCACAGTATAGTGTTTGTGCAAATCCTTGAAAATCTGAGAAAGAGAGAGGTTTAGGGTTTCAGGTTTACTTGCTGAAATTTGTCTAAAAAGCCATTACTTATGAGCAGAGAGAAAGAAAAGCCAGAAAACTCTTGTGGTGTAATAGCCTTGACAGACAGCAAAGCATTCATTACAAATGTACCTGCAAATCTAATTAGTCGAATATAAAAACAAGGCTGTGACAGATAATCAATGCATGAAACAGAACAGATTTAATATTCAACCTTTTTGCTAGCTACTGCAATTAAACCAAGACACAACTATGTAAAAAGAGTAAAGCTGGTAAGAACGTTTATGAATTATGGAATATTCTCAGAATTTGCTAAACCAAACAGGCATTTATTTAGTGGTTAGAAGGTCTCCTGTAGAACGTCAGTACAGATATGATGGGTTAAGAATACTTGAATAGAATTTAAATAATAAATCAAATGAATAAAAAATATAATAAGTTATATTAATATTACCTGCAAGGCCAAAATAAGAATGATTGGTTCCTGTCTTTTATCTGACTGTTGCTATCAATACTGTGGCAAAGTGTATATTTTTAACAAAGAAATAGGTAATATACGTTGAACTCTGCTTTCCAGAACATCCCATGTAGATTGAGGATGTTAGTGTCTGATCATTTAGGATATTCACTCTTAAATTTGTTTAGAAGTAAAAAATACACCATAAAGGATTGTGATTGGACATGCCAGGTGTGTACCTGGTCCTGTAAAAAATGGCCATATTCCTTAATCGTTATATAGAAACAATCGTTGGACCAAAGGAATCATTGATCCCCATAAGATGACCACATGTACCACTGCAGATCGCCACCCAGTTTAACAGCAGGCAGCATGCATTGTGGGTTGATGGAATTCTTTGGCGTTCTCCCATAGTAAACCTATCTGAACACATTAAATATTCTTTGCACATCGGCCTTTCAGAATGGCAAAGGCTTTCAGAATGGCAAACCGCCTGACAAACACTAAAAGGTTTTGATGAGAATGGTCACAGAGATGCTGATGTTTTGCTCCTTTTGAAGCAGCACAGTATATGAAAAATTTCAGCCAAAATGAAAATTCAGTAATCATTTAGTCACCTTCATGTCGTTCTAAACCTGTATGACTTTTCTTTGCCCATAGAAAGAAAACTTTAGAACCACTGCCCTTGCAATTTGAGCCCCGATATCAGCTCATAGCCAGTCCCATTCATTTTCTCCATAGGGACATTTATTTTTAATTCATGAAAACTTATAAACCTTTAAAGACAGGACCTGCCATGAGGTTGTTAATTGATGGTATACATTTATGTTGAAGCCATCAGTATGCATTTATCCTGTATATATTTTCTATACTGCCACAAGAACTTCTTGATTTTATACAGACAAACACAAATGTGTCTCTGTGTAAAATCAGAAAGTTTTTGTGGCAGTGTAGAAAATATATACAGGATAAATGCATACTGATGACATAGAAAATATGTATGTGCATGTTTAGCGTGCTGAAAGACAGTCGTGTGTTCTTACTTCTTTGAGCTTTTGTATGCCGCTCTCAGCATCGATCAACTGCACAAGCTCCTCCTGCATCTGTTCTGCCCATTTGCGGGTCCTGCGGACACAAAGAACTCAGATTTTGTTGTTTTTTAAACAATGATCTGTGATGATTAACAAACAAGCACATTTCCCAGTTCTTTTTGTTTATTGGATGCATTTATAGTAAAAATCAATTTAGCACAAAAATGAGAGAAAATAATCATTGTACATCCTGCTTTTTCATTGCAACATGACTCATGGTGATGATATTGAAAAGTTATTATTATAAATAATTTATTCTCAATTGACAAAATCAAGTCCCGTCCCGTCCCGTCTTTTCTCTTAGATATACGTCACAATAGGTGGTCTAAATTTTTACCTCCATGAAACTTGCGCGCTATATTCCAACTTCACGTTCCAAAATTTGTGAGAAACATCAAATTTAAATTTCAAAATTCAAATAGTTATTTCACTGAAAATCATGCTCTTAGCTGTACCTCGAAAATCTCATTTGCGCTTGCGCATACTCAAACTTGTGATCTAAATGACATAAAATAGCATTGGTTCTCATTAGGCCTGTCTCAACATAACTAATCGTGAGGCACGGTTTTTCAGTGAGTAACAACTTTCAGACTATTTCAGTAACACTTTACAATATCTCATTGGTTTACATTAGTTAGTAACAAACATGAACTAACAAGCAATACATTTATTACAGTATTTATTCATCTTTTTAAATGATTTTTTAAAATGATAATCTTTAATCAAATTAAAGTCATTCATGTTAGTTCACAGTGCATTAATTAAAGTTAACAAATACAACTATTGATTTTAATAATGTGTTAATAAATGATAAAATTAACATTCACTATAGTTTATAAGAACTAAGAATGAACAATGCTACTACAGCATTTATTAATCAAAGTAGTTAACTAATGCGAAATAATGAGACCTTATTGTAAAGCATTACCTCTATTTATTATCCAAAACGAATAAGTCATAATAACTGCATTTATGGTATTTTTATTCTGCAGGATGTTATATGAATTATGGAAAATTATATGGGTTTGGAACATCATGATGGTGAGTCAAAAAATCAATAAAGTTTGTTAATTCATTATGATATTAAAGTGGTCCTATAATAAATTATATATATATATATATATATATATATATATATATATATATATATATATATATATATATATATATATATATATATATATATATATATATATATATATATATATAATATATATCATTCAACTTTCTTTAGGGTTCTGCTGTTTGAGCATTAAAAAGGTCCAAAGTCCACATTTCAAAACGGAGTTATTCTCTATATCAGTATGCATTGCTTATGAACTGCCTGAAATGCCTAAATTGCTGTATTTTTGACAATTTTCTACTACACCGGTGATGTACACATCACAATATCCTTCATCAACATAATTCCCTACCAAGGCATGTTCATAAAAAGTTGGGCAAGGCCTGATGCCATTAAATGATGTAAACGTATTCTAGTAGACCCCACAAACATAACTGTGAACTTGTAAATGAGCATTATAGGACCCCTTTAACAAAGACAGATGAAGGGGGCTCCATATTATGATTATACATGTTTAACCCCGCCTACAGTCTCAGATTATCCCCCTGCTGACCAGCCACCTTCTGTTTTAAATACTCGACATAAATCTAAAACTGTTGAGCAGATAGCACGCATGAAGCCTCCATCTATAAGGGGACTATAGCTGTATTGGAGCCCTCTAAAGCAAAGCAGAACAAGTGCTGTAGAGGTAGAGAGAGATAAAAAAGAGGTGTGAAGGGTGGGATATGGGCGTCATGTAAGTGAATCCATATCAAGGTTCTTATCTTGTCACCACCACTTTGAAATTCATCAGTGTGTGTGACTCAAAGCTACGACAGCAGAGTGCGTTGAATTTATGCGAGATGTCCCGCAGCATTAAACAGACACCACCGCACACACAAAATAAGGGCTGCAGAAAATTCCCGATTGCTTGAGGGTGATGAGTTTGGCTGGTTCTAATGGGAACACTTTCTTATTGAAGAAAAAAAAAAAAAAAAAAAAAAAAAAAAAAAGTAATCTGAGAAGAGAAACCACATGTAGAGCAGCAGTATATTTAGCCATGAGAGACAACCAGAGGCCTCAGCTTCAGGCAAGACTGGTGTGAGCATATTTATGCCATATGAAGATATCAAAGAATAGCCCTGCCTGGATATATCTCACTTACATGCTGATACACTATTGGGTTCATATTTAGACTACCAGTCACGTTACTGAATTTGTGCTGCTTATGATCTTAAAAAAAAAAAAGAAAGTACAATTTACTAGCTTGTGCTTAAGAAAATCGTGTACATAAATATTAACATAAATATGTAACAGCTTTAATACGGTTTAAAAGCATCCCAAGAAGAAATACATAAATCACATTCTTCCATTTGTGTTTTTTATAGTTATGACTTTATTTTTAAAATAAAATGCAGATCACCCTGTTGGTTGAAACAACCCAGCATTTTTAGAGTGTAAATTCATTATAATTAATTATAAAAAAAAAAAATACAACTAAATTAAATATATCAATTATATGATTAATTATACATTTATATCAATTAAAAAGTTTGAATGAATAAATGATAAACAACACCAGAAATATAATGATTTGCAGCTAAATTATTACCTAAAATATCTTTCAAAATCTCAAAAAAAAGTTCCTTAACCGTATGAGGTATCGGATTGGAAAAGAGACTCTGTATTGTCCACATCAATACTTGACAATAAAATATCACATCTACTGTATTGTACTGACCTGTCCTACTACTGTATGTACTACTGTACTAAAATGCTTATGTCCAATTAAAAACAAAACAAAAACAAAACCAGCTCAAACCCAAACAAGCCTTATGCCAAATCAATTCCTCTCTCCAAACCCTTCTGATGAGATGAGTCATTGCAGCTAATCATTGTTATGGATCACGAGTGTCAGAATATGGCTCATTCAACAACGCAAGAAGACGGGAAAAGGCTGCCAGCCCCGTTTAGTTTAGCTGATGAAATTCAATTGAAACTCTCTTGATGAAATTAGCCTATAACAGCAGTATGATCATAACCACCACAGCAGCCATAAAAACAGAGCACGTACACACTAAGTAGTGCTAAGGCTTGGGGGGGAAATGGATGTGGTGGGAAAAAAAAGGAATGGAAACTTGGAGCAGTGAATGGAAAATTGAGATAAGATCTCCTTTGGTCCCTCCCCCTCCAAGTCCTCTGGAGAGGGAAGCAGGGGGCAGGGGCGACCCAGCAGGCTGTAAAACATTATACTCTAAATAGTTTATGGAAACAATTTGATTCATCAAACTTCATTTCTTTGTGAAATTGCGTACTCAAGATATATAAATTACATTAGGAATCAGGTTTTTAAAAAATCAGTTCCTGTGATCTCTGCTCAGCGGGAACTTACTTTAGTAGGGAAAACACTCAAATAAGTTAAATAACTGTTTTCTGTTTTAATGTCCAGATGGCAAAACTGAATTGTCAGCATCATTACTCCTCAGTGTCACATGATCCTTCGAATTCATTCTAATACGCTGATTTGGAGCTCAATAAACATTCCAGAGTATATTTTTATGTAAATATATGAATTTATTTGCAATCAGTGCATACAATTATTTTATAATTGACATATACAGGGGAAATAAAGTGTCTTGAACAGCTAATATAGTACTGGATGTCTGTCAACTGAAAGTAAGCTTAGACTGTACCACAAAAAACAGAAGCTTTCTCTTGCCCTCTTTCTCTATTTTAATTACTCCTTGAGGCTGTTTCTGTGTTCAGAGCCACATTAGACCTACATGTCCCCGATATTTTAGAAATATATCACTTTATATGACTAGAATATAAACATTTAGAGCACTCAATGGTGACAACACAATTGTTCCCGGAAAAAAAAAATAGTATTTACAGTTCTGACCTTTACAGAGCACTGCAACTATAAACTGTAAACTAAGAGTAAAAAAAGTTTGTTTAACAGCAAAGTCAGGAAAGAACGAACATCATTCCATGTTATATCACAATGTCATCGCTTGACCAGCTGTCTGGAACCATGTGGGTTGTTTAAATCTGAGCCAAATGGCCTCTTGATGGATCCCTCAAGCATCATATGTGTCCACAACTTAAGGCCACAGATCAAGGGTCAGAGCAACAGGTGCTGTTGGTTCAAATCAAAGCACAGAATAAACATTATCAGGTGGGACAAAAATACATTTAGTGACAAAAGGCAATCACAGCAAATTGCACATTGGGAACAAATATGCAAAGTAAACATCCTATGAGATAAGACACATGAACAACCAATAGTCAGGTTCAACACACAACACATACTGTATCCATCCAATCAGAATAAGTGACACATCAAGCAGCCCTAAAATAGAGTACATGAGTCAGGTTTACAGGGCTGGATCTTGACTTCTGGCTGCAGTTCCCCTCCCTCCTACACAAACACACACACACACACACAGACATGTTGGGTTTCCATGTAATAACCCTAAACCTACCCATCACAGAAAACATTCTACATTTGCAAAAAACATCACTTAGTCTAATTTATAAGCTGTTTTTCTCATGGGGACATTTTATCCCCATAACGTAGGGTATACCTTCAGAGATGTGAAGATTCCCCTCTGCTACAGTGCAAACAATGACTCTGCGGTCCCGTTTACACCTCTATTCAGATGCGGATCACAAGTGGACGACGATAAATACAGGTGCAAAGGGGGTCTAAAAAGTTGAGCTTGTCCACCTTCTACCACTTCCAGAGTAGTCAAAAATGCATTCGACCAGAGACAAAAGACCACTCTCCACCTATGACCTAACACGTGATTGTTATAGGACATGTTGTGAGAAAGCGCACCAAAACAAGGTATTCAAACCTTGCAGATTACGTTCGAAATCGCAGTTTCCATCCACATTGATTTGTTCATTCAATAACATTCGTGCGGTGAACTTGGAGGGAAGGGTCTCAACGAAATCCGAACACAAGTGGTCACAAGAGGCTAATTTGAAAGCATGTTAATACCAGGTGGAAACGGTAACGTGTCATGGCTGATCACTTATGATCAGATCACCGAAAATATATCTTAATACCAGATGGAAACAGGGCCTGTGTTGCTATGGGGATCTACACGCGTCAAAACAGACCAAACAAACACGTTTCAGTCTTTACACCCACAAACAGATGCTCCTGGGATACTAGTGAAAACACCATCAACACAACTGACAACAAGCAACAGGTGTACTGTTTGTGAATTGAGCTTAGTGACATACTGTACAATCGCAGCACAGCTTTCGGGGTTTCAGCTGTATAAGTGAGCTGTTCCACCTCTCAAAAAGGGAGCACGCAACAAATGCACTGCATAGGTTGTAACTGAAAGGGGGGGGGGGGGGGGGGGGGGGGGGGGATTTTTAAAAAGAGTCCATAGTTTTCATCAGGCTGTACGTATAACTGACATTTATAAATGAATGCTCCTTCAATCTTTGCTTACTTGTCAAACCTCTTCAATCAGATGTCATTCAGGCCTCTAATACATTCTGCCAGTATTTAAGTACAGCACAGAGCAATGGGGTGGGATTTAATTATGTTTATAGGGGACAACTAGTAGTAAACCTGACACAAGAGAGCAGAAATAAACAAGCCCCCTCCCTCTGCTGTTTCTCTCTCACTTCATCGGTTTAACGCTTTCTCAGCTCCATTTCTGCCACTCTCACTCTCCTGTCTGTCAGTATCTATCTGGCTCTCTCTAAGGGTGATATTTATAATTTGGATAAGGAAAAACAAGGCGGATGACTACATAGTACACTGTTATTTGGTGAGATCATGTAGGACAATGATCAAAAGACATAAGCTTTACTGTCGAGTTGAGTTATTTACACACAGTATATATATTATGTATAAAGAGATATTATAAAGACCCATTTATACAGTGAAGAATAAATTTCAAAATATTACCCTCAAAATATTACTATACTACTAATATACTACTTTCTATCTATCTATCTAATAACTGATTAATTGATTTCTGAAGTTAATAAAATAGTAATAACAAACCTCTTAACTAATTTGTTCAATTTTTATTTAAGCTATCAATTTCATTTATGCATGTATTGGCTATCAATCGACAACATTTATTTATTTGTTGTCAATAGACAAATTAAATATGAATTAGTTGTTATTAATCTTATAATTTCTGAATTTAATGAAACATTATTAATTAAAAAAACATTTGTTTAGTACCCAGGAACTAAAATACTGCTGAGAGCAAGTGCAAAATAAGCTGCTGCTGTTCATTCTTAGAATATTCTTTCATTTTTCTGCCTAACTGTCAGTGGCGGAGATTCTTAAACAGAAGATGTTTGATTCAATCACACTCAGTAAGATACAAGAGCTGTAAATCATGTTTTCTCTCTGTGTGAGATACTGTGTGTGAAAGCGGGAGAGAGGGAGAGACGTGAACCCTCTGAAAAATTGCAATGACAAAAGGGAATCATTTTGTATTTTCACAACTTTATAAAATGTAATTAACGCTGCATGTGAATACTTCATATAAACTCATTCATTACCAGTACTGATCTGAGCAGGACTATTTCTGGACTTTGCAAAATGTATATTAGGAACTTACATTAATCTGAGCTGAGGTAACCCAGTATGTGTTGTATTTGCATGCGATGACACCCAAAATAAGAGAACACTGGAGAATATTCGGAGGGGCGCTGTGACCCACCTGCAAGCCAAATTCTGTTCACCCGCTATATTCAGCACAGTACTGTCAGCACGACTTACGCAGCTCGCATTCCCGCTGTGCAAAGGTGGGAGGAGCAAGAGCCAGACAAAGTCGCAGTGACATTGTGAACGACCAGGGATGTTCTTCTAATACAGACTGTTGTATTATTAGAAACTGTTGAAATGGAGCCAGTCCGCATAGCCATGCCTTTAGGCACTCATTTCAAGCACACAAAGAGATCTGTTTGTTAAGAGTAAAAGGGCAGTTAAAGGAAGTTCACCAAAAAAACAACCTTCATTGAAACACAAAAAGAAGATTTTATTCAATTTGTCAATTTCCCATATAAAGTGGATGGTGATTTTACTGCAAAGCTCCAAAAAAAGAAGAAAATTACCCTAAAAGTAATAAAGGTGGTCCATATGATCCATTCACAGTATTCCATGTATTTTGAAGCCATTCAATAGTTCCCTTTCGAAGGGAACTCGCACTGCGTCGAATGACGCTTTGGGGGAACGCCTCAGGCGTGACAGGTGTCTGAAATCACTATCAAATCACGTCAATCACATTGACCGGCGACAGCCCGTGAATCATTAACGTGAATGATTAACGTGCAACCTGGAAGTATATAAGGGCGCCTTGCAAACATGACAAATCGTCTTCAGGGACTGTTTGTATGAAACGCTATTCAGCTTACGTCAGAAAAAGGTAAGAGATGAAACGCACAGCTAAGCTAAGGCAGATTGTTTTCATAAGTGTGCCGACCCGTGTCCGAGGTTTCTGACACCGGCTGACACACATGAGCTGTGCGTTTTTTGCCTGGGAGAAGAGCACGCACGTGAGGTTCTCGAGGGAGCCCTCTGTGCGAACTGCGAGCGTTTTTCTCTTAAAACGCTCCGCTCTCGTCTATCCCTCTTCTCGAGTGAAGGGGGTTTAGAGTCTGGTCCTCATGGGGTGGGTCCCGCTCGTGCCGAGGCCAAGCGACGACTTACGTCATGGGGTTTTCAGATGGAGCTCGTTGATCGCCTCGAGAGGGCCGTTAACCTCTCAGACGATTCGACGGCTGACGAGGGCGAACTGCAGGTCGATGGGGATGATTACTCACCGACTGTTCCTGCAGTTGCGTCTCTTCCGGACGCGCAGGAGATGGTTGAGGAGGTTTATGATCAGGTAGATCCTGAACCTCCTCAGCCACCCTGCCCCGTGTATGCAGAGCTGGTGGATGTGATGGAGCGCGCTGCTGATAGGCTCTAGTTGCCTTGGCAGCACGATAGAGGAGAGGCCGCTCGCGGTAGGCTCGATGATCGGTTTCTCCCCAGCCATACACCACCAACTCGGGTGAGCCTTCCATTCCTTCCTGATCTTCACTTGGAGATCGAGAAGGCATGGAAGAACCCATACTCTGCCCGTATTCACCAACATCAGCGGGCCAGTTTTTCTGATGTTGAGGGGATCGGAGAGCATGGGTACGTGTCAATGCCGCCCATTGACGAGACGTTCGCGAACTATCTCGTATCTGGGCGGGCAGCGACACAGAGCTCCAACCCTGCCATCCAAACCGCTGAAGACAACGGCCCGTTTGAATGGCAGAGCGTACATGGCAGTAGGTCAGGCCGGTGCTGCACTGCACACTATGACGGTGTTGCAGGCATACCAGGCCGACCTGCTGGGGGATCTCGACCAGGGGGCAGGGATGTCCCCTGAGGCGGTGGCTGAGCTGCGCCGGACCACAGATCTGGCTCTCCGGGCTACCAAGCAAACCGCCGCTGCGATCGGCCGGTCGATGGCGGCGATGGTGGCCACGGAGAGGCATCTGTGGCTAAATCTAGCCGGCATCGGGTAGAAAGAAAAGGCCTTTCTCCTCGATTCGCCGGTTTCGCCTTCCGAACTCTTTGGCACCTCCGTAGAGGCGGTGGTGGAGAAGTTCAGGGAGGCGAAGGCGCGCTCAGCAGCATTTAAGACCTGTATACCGCTGAGATCCGCGTCTGCAACCGGGCAGGCGGGAGAGCCTGGCCCTTCACGGTCTGAGGACCGTAGGCAGGGCCAGCGAACCAGTGTCGCCTGGTTTCTGGCATCCCTGTATAAACAGCCTCCTCCCATGGGAGTCGTTTGGCCAAGGCCCGCCCCCTTCTCTGCATTCTGGGGTGACTAGAGTAATGCAGCGTGGTGCAGAGGATGGTTTATAAGGACATGGTAGGCCTCAGTTAGGCCTCTGTGGTATATAAGTCCTTTTGAGTAGGGTTAGGCAGTCTTTGGCTTCACGAAAAAGACTGGGTCTCCTGCCCGACCCTGCTGTGCAGAACTGGCCTACGGATTTAGGCCGCCAGTATTTACTTACCTCGCTGAGCTACTGCTCGAGCGCCGGGTTGTATGTGGTTGGCTTTCATTCAAGCCCCACTCCCCTAGGTTGGGCACAGATACATTTCTGTCACCCCTAGAGCCGCTGGCAGGCCCGCCCCCTGGTAACCTCAGGGTGGGGTGTGAGTATTCCCCTCTGATTCAGGGTAGGTCTGAGTACGTCACTCCCAGTTCTGTTTATCTTACCTCGCACCACTATGGCTCGGGTCGAGTATGAAGTAAGCCTTCACTTCTTCTTTGGTCGAAGTACGCTCCCCTGTAGCCAGATCATTGCCCTGAGCTGACGCCCATGCATAGATGGCAGGCCCCTGACTAACTGGGGCCTCCGTTGAGGCAGAGTGGCGTATGTTGTACTCCCCTTGTTTTTAAGGGTGCTAAGCTCTCTTGCTGAGTACACTGCCGTGGGCAATGTGATTAGGCACCAGGATGCTGTAGGCGCTGTGTAAACAGCTTATCTGCCAACGAAGGCTGCGCCATCAGGTAGTAGGCCTCAGGAGGCCTCCTTGTATGGGCAGCCCGCAATAGGGCGCTGTAGGGCACTTCTCGAGAGAAATGGTTGGCCTTGGTGGTTCGGGCAGTTGACTCACCGGTGGGTAGTAGGCCTTAAACAGGCCTCCTCGAAGGCGAGTCCCAACATTGTGGGACATACTTTATAGCCGCTACAGGTAGCTAGCCGTACTAGGCCGCCTGTGGGTGGGCCCAATAGTTACGTTGGTGTAGTATGGTTCCCAACAGTGTTCCTTTGTAGTAGAATTGACTTGCTATCAGCTAGTAGGCCCAACCAGGCCTCCCTGATAGGCGAGTCCCCAGCTGGCTGGCCTTAGCAGGCCACCTTGGAACTGTCACCCGGACTCAGCTACCAGTTGCTATCAGGTGGTAGGCCCCTCAGGCCTCCCTGAAGGGGAATTCCCACTTAAGATGGCTATCAGGTAGTAGGCCTCACCAGGCCTCCCTGGAGACGAGCCCAAGGACAGACAACTGGACATCTAGCCTGACTTACTATCGGGTAGCAGAAAAAAGCTCCCAGATATTATGGCTTTCAGGTAGTAGGCCGCACCAGGCCTCCCTGAAGACGAGTTCCCACATGCTGTGATTATCAGGTAGCAGGCCTCACCAGGCCTCCCGGAGGGTGAGTTCCCCACGTACTATCGCTATCAGGTAGTAGGCCTCACCAGGCCTCCTTGTGAGTGGTTCCCTAGCGGTGCTGGGTTCAGGAAGCTAGTGGCCTCTTGCTATCATTTCAGCTGGCCTTATCAGGCAGCTGCTGAAGGCGAGCTTGCGCCCTGGCTCGACTAAAGTGTTTTTCTCTGCTACTGGTTCCCTCCCGGAACCTCTTTCCTGCCTACAGCCTGGTTTTGCCTACCAGACGGACCATGTGCTCCCCTCATTGAGGGGCACTATGAGCACGCGGACCCCTGAGTCTGGTCAGACGGTCGCAGGCCTCTCGTGAGGCCTTCCAGTTAGATCAGTCCTTAGGCCTTCATAGGCCTCCTCAGTGTTTTGAAACACAGACACTGGGTTGATCCGTGGATCGAGTAGAGAAACTCCCCTCGCTAGCAAGGGTTGTAAAGCACTATGCTGAGTCATACTCTCCGGGATATCCCGTCTCTGAGATCCGGGCCGAGCGGTTCACTGCCAGCTTTGCAGTCCCTCGGGTTGGATGCCTTAACTAAAGGCATTTTCCAGAGGCTCTGTCTTTGGACAGACAGGAAGTGGCCAGACTAAGTGTCTATGTAACTGACGCCAGGTCAGTCAGGCCGCCTTGGTGACATTTCGGGGTGAGTACGTTCCCCTGGATAGTGACTGGCTGGGGTTCCTTCGGGTTCCCTAGCCACATTCCCTAGAAGAGACCCCTTCTAATTGAAGTTGTGGTCCTAGGCCTTTGAGCAGGCCCAGGTTGGCCTTTCATTTAACTATGTTTATGGAGGTTTTCCTGTGAGGCTTATAGCTTAGGCTATGACCGTAGGGAATGATGTCACTGACAGCCCAGTGTGACCTGAGGGTGAGTGGTTCTTGCATTTCATTTGAATTTGCTGGCTCGGACAGGTGTCACTGCCTGAG
Source organism: Tiaroga cobitis (assembly GCA_030578255.1). Classification (NCBI taxonomy): domain Eukaryota; kingdom Metazoa; phylum Chordata; class Actinopteri; order Cypriniformes; family Leuciscidae; genus Tiaroga; species Tiaroga cobitis. The sequence goes on along the minus strand of CM060594.1, from coordinate 30,158,802 downwards.
GGCATGCACTCCTCTTAGCATGGCGGCGTGGGTATATCGTTCCCCAAAGTATCATTCGACGCAGTGCGAGTTCCCTTCGAAAGGGAACGTCTCAGGTTACGACTGTAACCTATGTTCCCTGAGAACAGGGAACGAGACACTGCGTCTCCTTGCTATGCCTCGGGGCCTGCCTGCCGTACAGTCCCTTCAGACGATAAGGTGATTTGTCATGTTTGCAAGGCGCCCTTATATACTTCCAGGTCGCACGTTAATCATTCACGTTAATGATTCACGGGGTGTCGCCGGTCAATGTGATTGACGTGATTTGACAGTGATTTCAGACACCTGTCAAGCCTAAGGCGTTCCCCCAAAGCGTCATTCGACGCAGTGTCTCGTTCCCTGTTCTCAGGGAACATATGGTTACAGTCGTAACCTGAGTCGATTTGTGTAAGGAAAAGACAGATTTAAGTTGCTGAAGTTCAACTTTCTCTATCATTTGCATGGAAAACAGCAGTTATTACACTGTAAAAAATGCTGCCTTAAATTGAGCAAAATCAACCTGGATGTTTAAGTCATTTCAACTTAAATGACATTAAATTTGGCTTAAATGAGTTGAATCTTGCATAACTTATAAAGAAAGTAAAAAAAAAAAAGAAGAATTAAAGCACTGTAAAAACATATGTTGTCATAACTTATTGATCATACATTTTTGTATAGGTGACAAAACTATCCTTTAAAGTGGGATTCCCCCTAAATTAAAATGATTGCATCATCTTTGAAAACACAAATATTGAAACATGAGACCTGAGAAAGTCTTTTCAACCAAAACGTTCAAAAAGTTAATATACAGACAATGTTAATCAATGTTTATAAAAGCTTAAAATAAATCTGTTCATCGGTTAAAATGATTGTGTCTTTTTAGAAGACTTGGATAAAACAGTTACATTTATATGGATTCATTTTACAATGTTTTTATGAAAGTTTTGATGAAATAGATTTGTAATGGAAGGGCAGAAATCTCTCTGGTTACGTTGTTTCAGAACAAAAGTCTTATAGGTTTGAAATGAATCCTATGGTGTGATTTATTTATTTAATTTTATTAACTATCCCTTTAAAGTCAGACTACGTGGATTTTCCAACCAAGCAAGGAGGAAGGAATGAATAAATAAAATATTTTCTAATACTTATTTGGATGTAATATATTTATCTACGCCTGTCTTGTTGAGCTCGTGAAATCTGCATCTTTCTCCCCCGGGACTGAGATTCCCTTAGATGCTGATATTGAAATTTCTGATTAAAACTGATTTATGTCAGAATGAATTGCAAAATGTGAGTCTGAAATCCAAATATGCTCTTTGTGCATCTTGGGGGAGCGGTGCAGGAGTGTGAATGTGCGTGAGTGAGTCCATCAAGGAGAGTGTAGGGTTTCTTTACACATTAGTAATCTCCTCTGGCATCCATGGCTGTCTCTACAAATATATCTATTCTCCTTTCTGTCCCTCTTGTTCTCCTTCCTTCACTCATGGTCAGGACATCTGTCTGTCTCACTAGCACATTTTTGAAAAACAGCCATCACATGTATGTTGAGTCCAGAGAATCTCAAGTTGACATACAGTGATATATTTTAACCTTAACTGAACTTTACCTCAACCATGGCAACACACACTGACATGTACATTTACTCCTTATTATAGAGATAGAGAGATAGAGATTTTTCCTTCACTCTTCATTACGGACATTGCACAGCTTTTCTATTGTACTATACAGTATTTTAAAATGTTATTATTCCTGTGACGGCAAAGCTGAATTTTTAGCATCATTACACCAGTCTTCAATGTCAAATAATCATTCAGAAATCATTCTTATATGCTGAAGAAACATTTTAGAGCTTAAAGGTGGGGTATGTGATTTTCTTTTTTGACCGTTTTTTCAAAATCACTAGAAATCCTATTCCTAACCCACTTACAGCCACTGAGTTAGAAGCACTGAAATTAAAATTAAGCAATTTAATCATCTGTTGAACGGGCAGGGCTCGAAAAACTCCAGCCAATCATTTCCAAGACAACCTAGAATCATTGGACTGTAAGTGCGTCAATCAAACGGTCGTACCATAGGGATAGAATAAACATAATTTCTGATGCAATAGGCCTACTAACTAGCTGCAGGACATCAAAACAGAATCTAACTGCCTGTTTTTTTAAAGCCACAAGCTCTCCCAAAAAGCCTGCAGAAACCACTGATCAGTTATTTAGAGTAGCTATAATGGATTCACTCATCAGCACACAGGAGGAAGGAATCTGGGATATGAGCCCACAGACAAGTTTCCATTAACACTCTTAGAAACAGCACACTAACTGTAAATGCGCATGCACTGTCAGCATTCTCCACCTGTGGCGTTCAGCACTGTACATTCATAATAATATTAACAATGGAAAGCAGATGTGCTTCCTTGACAGAAGGGGGTGAGCATTCAACCAGCTGTAAGCAATATACAGTTTCCAGCTAGTTCATTGGGGAAGTCAGAGAAGTTTGGGATGGGGGGAAAAAAAAAAGTGTTCCACGTGGTCTAATGCCTCAGGGTTGAACAAAGAACCGTCCTCAAGTTTTACATTTGCAATTTTTTTATAACATCAAAATTATTTATTAGATTCTGCATTTTGTGGTACAAATTAAATCTTCTAAAACCCTAAAAAAAGAAAACAAGTCAAATGACCAACAAAACAAAATTAGACTTAGTATATGTGGGCATTGGAATGGGAAGACTGTCCCAGCATGTGTGGGTTTACTTAGATATATCTGTACTCTGGGGACAAATTTGTCAGTCTAATTCTGTCAAAGCTCCATTTGGAAACATCCGGGGACATCATCAATTATAAAAATTATTCTTAGCATAGCATAGCATATCATGTTTCATTACATTCAGAAATCATGAGATTAATCACAATCATTTTATATATATATAATTCATACCTATTGACAGCCATATATATATATATATCAATTGGACACAGAGAGACACAGGGAGGGATTCTGGTCCACTACCAATCAGCCTGAATCTGACTGAGCTTTAACTTTGCCTGAGTATTTGAGTGACAGAAATAGCTCCCAGTTGTTTTCAAAGGGCTCAGCAAATACCTACAAAAAGGCTCCCTGCTGAACTACAATGTTAAAAAAAATCTGCCCCCAAACACATAAGCACAGCACAAGAACATAATATACTTGCAACACTTTTCTTTCTGGGAAGATCTAAAACTCTGGAGCCGTAGTTCAAAGTTAAACCCACACCATAAAGACTATGAGCTGGCTGATTTCCAAAGGGCAAATAATGCTCATTCTGCGCTCTGTGACTGGAGGAATAAAGCTAGTAATGGGAAAGGTCCCGTGTATTAAACTGCTTAAGCATGAAATTTGATTATGCTTGTAGTCAAAGTGCAACATGGCGAAGACACTGACGCAAATGTTGTAGATGTGCAATTCAAAACTGAGGAGAGGCTAACTGATCCAGTGGCATCATCCCAGAGGCCCAGAAATGTGAGACATGTAGACATGTGACGATATCCGGTAATGCGATATATCGCCATAATGAACAAGCACGGTATTGTTATACAGTGGGCATTTTAAAATACCATGAATAATTATTCATTATGAATTATTATTCAAATCAAAACCTGAGCTAACATGAACTAACAATGATCAGTTGTATTTTTTTACGTTATCAAAGAATAATTGCTCATTGTTAATGTTAGTTAATGCATTAACATAATGAGATCTTATTGTAAAGCGTTACCTATTGTTCTTTATTATTCTTTTGCATAATCTGTTTGTAACGCATTTACTTTATACATTTTTTTTGTGTATTGTTTATTGTTCAGTTCTTTTTGTTATAATAAAAAAAAGTTATTAAACCTGTTATAGGGCCATTTACTAACCGCTTGCGCCAGTGCAAACCCTCTTTTGCCGTTATAAACTACTGACAGGATTTACTAAAGACACGCAATGAAAAATTCACGCTGGACAGTTATTTTTGTGGCTGACCTTATTGCATGCATTTGAACGAAGTTTTCTTAAGGGGCGCAAAATTTATAGGAGGAGAGTAAATGAATCACGCAAGGTGATTTACAAAGGTTTGCGCTAGTCAATGTACTGGTGTTTGCGCCATTATTTACCGTCCAAAAAATTCACTTCTTAAACAAGACACTAACTGGTATTGCGTTGGTCATTATGGAAACGATCTGACTGCGTCTGTGTTCTTTAATCTGCGTGTCGTCAGAAGATCACGCGCAGAACTTTCACTCCCATCGCCGCTGTTTTGGAATTGCGCTCTGACGCTAATTTGCCCTGTTTAGTAAATCTGCCCCATATGACAAAAAAATGAAACTTATTTCGATATTGTGATAATACGGTATACCGTGAAAGCTTCAAGAATGATCGCAACATGAAAAAATCTGTTTGTAAAAATACGAAATAATCCACGCAGTTGTTAGTGAATGAGACCCACTATTATTAGATCTAATGCATATTGCTGAGAAAAATAACAATTAATGCATCTAATTGAAAATTTTCTATTATGATATGCTCCAGTTTCTAAGTCTAACAAACAACCATAGCATCAAATAAGCCACAGAGAAAATGGTTTTGCACAGCCCCAATCGCCCTCTTCCCAGCATACACTGGGGCATGAATAAGGTTGCATTCTTTGACCATTTGCCCGTTTGAATTGCAGTTATTGCATGTTGATTTTGTCACTTTTGTTGTCCTCTATTCAATCACTTTTTCTAAGCATTTTTCTCAATTCAAAATAAACAATTTACTTAAGTTCTACAAACACTTATTTTCACAGCTAAAAGTCTGTTTATTAACATAAAAGGCACGAAGTTGAAATAAAAAAAAGAGGAGGACAGGTCCCAAACCTTCACAGAAGTGAAGATGATATTTCATAACATAACATTTCATAAATAATGGTAAAAAAAAGTGCACAGGTGCGCTAACTGCTTTGTGCTTCTCTCAAGAAGTGGTCATGGGCGAACCGGGTGACATCAGACTCAGATCTGAGGACATTAATCATCTGCCTCACAGCACAGCAAAAGCCACAAGACACTAAGAAGGGGTGGGGGAGATTAGGGAGGAGAGCGCAGTCATAGAGCATCTGAAGCAGACAGGCTCTGGCATTAGGAGGTTAGGGTTTGGGCTCAAAGATGCAGTCACGCAGATCAGGAGGAAGAGGGGCTCAGAACAACAACAAAGAACAGCAGTGAAGAAAAAACTCCCTGACAGAAATTCATTTTCTTGTTCTAAAGCCATTTTACTTCCGCAAAGTGAAATATTTATCATGATATAAGTAGGAATTAGAGATGCCCGATATATCGCCATCGGGCGAAACATGTTCATTTTTAATGTTATCATTATCGGCCCAATAAGAAAATGTGGCCGATATTTTAAATCCGCTAAATAATGGATTAATTCCTTCAGCCAAGACATTTCAGATGCACACTGTTCGCCATGATAGTTTTGAATTGCTTGAAATATGATTGGAATCACTTCAAAAAAGGAAATGCAGTTAAGTGCAACGTGTGCAGCGCATGTCTGTCATATAGGCTACATAAAATTATAATTAGAACATCATTATAATTGTGTGTTTGGGACATGAATTTAATTATGAGACTTTTGTTTTTGTAATCAGGCTCCCAAAATTAAAAAAAAAAATGGATTTAGATTATCGGCTTTCAAATATAAAGAATTATCGTTTAATATCAGACAAATTTTTCATATCGGTGCATCCCTAGTAGTCAGGATGTCAGTTTATTCATTGGGTCTAGATTTGTTGATGGGAAAATGGATGTTCAATATAACAATGGACCATAATTCATGATGTCAGCTGAAAAGGAAAGTGATTTTACAAGCAAAACAAGTTATTTGATTTTGATTTTTTTTTTAGAATAATATTAACTAACAAATAATTCCTAATAAGACTAGAACATGCATACAGAACATAAATTGACTAATTTTTGAATCTCATGTCAACTTTAACTTGTTAGATCAGATACAAGCTCACAACGCAGATCAGACACAGGCCTGAGGACATCAGACTGATTTACATATTACCAAATTCTGTCTAAACCCGAAACAATCTCAAGCAAAGAGTGGAATCAGATTGGTTGCATTTGACAGATGATTGCTTCTATGCCTTGAGCTGTTCTTGTGTCCAATCTGTCATAGAGAGGGTTATATATCAGTTTGAAGATGTTGTGAAACACACCTGACAACTGTAGTTTAAGGCCAGCAAATGAGACTATATTTACTCGATGGAGAACATGATCTTTAAGCTGCTCTCATACACTTGCAAGCGAGCGGATGGTAGGTTGCAACTGTCAGCATCTGAGGTAAGTTTCATTACATAATCTTACGATAAAAAGGTCAGGTTTCACATGTTTGAGTTTTAAATTAGGTTATATGGACAGTTGACAGGCTCTGGTCAACTAAAAATAACTCACAGGACACAGGTGGCGCCTCAGGTTTTGGTGGCACCTTAGGTTTTGATAGCACCAGTAGCCTTCGTGCTTTAAACCACACGCACACAAAAAAAAGCTTGATTTGTTAAAGAATTACACTTAAATTTGATCATTTATGATTTAAAATTAAACATTTAAACGGCCAGTTCACTGAAAAATCACCCTGTCTGTCCAAACATGACTTCTGCAGTACTTTAAAGAAGATATTTTGAAGGTTACTTACCATTGACTTCCATTAAATGGACTGAGACATTTTCTCAAAATAGGCCTACCTTATTTAATGTTCCACAGCAGAAATAAAGTCATACCATTTTGGAACGAGATGACAGAATTTAAAGTTACACTGTAGCTTTTTTAGTTTATTCTTAGCTAAAAACACTTAGTTCTTTCAAAAATATATGTGCTCATTAATGTATATTTACTTCGTTCAAGTAATAAAGTATTCTCGTGAGTGTTTAATATGCCATTGAAAATACATACGGGTGAGGGGTTCTAATGTCGGTCGCCATGTTGCCCCTCCATCTTGAAAGTACTTTAGCCAAAGAGGGACATTTCGCATTTCGCGTTTTAACCAAGGGGGTAATCCATCGACCGGAAGTTGAAGCCGGCCGGGTGCCGCCATGTTGTAGCAGAACTTCACTTGCGTTAGCATTTCCATTGACTCCCATTCATTTTGGCGTCACTTTGACAGCGAATAACTTTACATCTGAGGTGTTTAAAGACTCCATTTGTCCATTATTTATTTCTAAAGAAACACGACAATGTATAAAGGGCTCCAATACCTTCTATGTTACATTATGGCCCCGTAGAAACAGATTTTGTAAAAATAGGCTAACGATTGCGTCATAACCACTCGACTCTCTGTCGCGCTGTACAGAAATTACCGTACAGACAGGAGGAGAAGCTCGCAGGCAATCGGGGGGACGTCCCGTCAAGGGAGAAGCCCATAGATAATGAGTCCATAAAAGCAACGGAATACTTACTCCTGCTCACTCACGCCAAAGAACTCTTTGCTCAAGTTCCCCGTCTCTGCAAGATTAACGTTGGCAATTTTCACGCACAGCTACTAGAAGATTAACGTCTGTCAGACAGGTTGCTCACGTCACCAAGCTTAGTTTGAGTCGGTTTGGAGTCTGCGCGTCAGGAACGGAAGTGCTCAAAAATCGCTAAAAATGGGCTTCAACTGTCTCAACTGAGTTCCAATGAGATGGCTCTGTCCACTTCTTATACTGTCTATGGTTTTAACACTCGATGGCACCGTGTCGAGGAGGTCGTACTGGAAGCCATGTTAATCTTGGACTTCATTGGCCACCGTAGGAGTTAAAACGAAATCGAAATTGAGAGGAACAGAAACTAATATTGACTGGATGGTCATATACCTTTTCACCGCTAGATGGGGGTAAAAATCACACACTGTAGCTTTAAATGTTTGGGTGCACTATCCCTTTAAGGGATTTGCATTGAGCTTTTTAAAATTAGTAGGCCTTATGCAGAGAAACAAGCGCACAGCCATCTTTAGAATTTTGTCTTTGAACTTCCGTTTTTTCGGTGGCCCTGTATATTTCTATTGTATCGCTGTTGAAGCGTATTTAGCAGGTGAAGTGTATTTACTTATTGTAGAGTTAACGAAAGTTGTCATGGGCATTGTAATGTTTAAAGTGGAAGTCATAACAAAATGTCAGTAGACGGGAATGTTTTAAAACGGTTCATTCATAAATCCGTAAGATCTTACCTTCATGCTGTGGAAATACAAACCCGAAGACAAAAAAGGGGGCGTGGCTACATAAGGTATATAAGCTACAATATGATCTCATCTATTTAGCTACTTTGAGTGTTCCCCTCCTGAATATTGAGTCAGTGAGTTGAACTTGAGGACCGATTTGGTCAGAAATACATTTTTGTTAATTGGATCAACTTGATTCTTTGAAAAGATCCGACTCAAATAAACCATTCATTCACAAACACAAAATGTAGACCTTGAAATGTAGCGCCAGTGTCTATAAGATGCAAAGAGTCGCTGACACTCCACATACTGGCGTAGTGATCGAGTCGTGTGAACCACTTTTATGATAGGCTACTTCTATGGTCATATTTTGAGGTTTGACATCTTCAGTCATTCAATGTCATTGCATAGTAAAGCCATTTTCAAAAATGTCCTTTTTTTCAGAAGAAAAGAATACCGAACGACATTCGTGTGAGTAGCCTAAATAAATAGGCTTAGGCCTACGGATTTATTTATTTATTTATTTATTTTTGATGAACTATCCCTTTAACTTCGCACACCGCCGTAGAAACGCGACGCATCGAGCAAAGACGTCAGTCTCACGCATTTGTACCTAGACAAAATACTCCTGTAATAGAAATAGCGCAGATGGAACGCGTCCCATGTGAACGCGTTTTAACTGTTTTAAATGCAACTTGTGGTTGGAAGAGTACCATTCTCTCTATCTCTCTTTAAATACAAAAACTTCAAAGTATTTTGCTTTCAAACCCAACAATAATTGTTGATATCAACAACTGCAACGACTCAGTTTAGCAAGTTTTGTGCTGTGTAACGGTACTTACAGTTGGGAGTCGGGAAACTGTATAGCGCTTCCACAGCTGAATAAAGACAGAATTAGAAGAAAAGCAGCGGACAATCTGAGTGTATCCATTATTCTGTCTGACATCATTCAGTTTCTCCCACTAAAATCCACTGAAGTAACCCTCCTAAAGCAGCCGAGCTGCCGCCATGAGCGCGCGCTATACTTCCACAAACAAATCACAGATGCTTTTGGTCCCTCCAGCTACTTCTGCCTTTGCCCTGTTTAATTACTTCAGATGTTTTTCCAGAGGTGAGGTGACAGTTAGGGGGAGTCAGGTGTGGGGCGTTTCCGTGTCTCTCCAGTTTGCCAGTAGGTTAAAGAGTCTGTTTTAGACTGTGCGCGCCGTGGCGGATCAGTTTCCACACGCCCCCCACCCATCTGCGCGCGATCATCATCACTCGTGTCGCTCCATACAAGGAGTCCGAGCCGCACAGTGGATACGAGCTGAGAGGCATCAATGAGTGACAAGAAAGTGATAGACAGACAGACAGACAGACAGACAGACAGATAGATAGATAGATAGATAGATAGATAGATAGATGTCTTAAATGTAAACTTTTAAAGATTGACACTATTAGGTCAATATCTCAGTTCTTAAAAACGTTTCTCCCATCCCATCATCATCAAATGGCAAAGAGGAAATAAAGCTTCTATGACAATATAAAAATAGAATTTTAATAACTTTTTGCAGGTTAGATTACCCCCTAAGGTTATGATTTCTATGTTATAAAAAGATATGCAGTGTTTGCTGTCTGGATGCAGCGGAGGGGAGGGGAGCTCACTGAGCAAAAGAGCAGCTAACTCTGATCTCAGCAAATATGAGGATTTACACTAAAGAACTGTAAACGTATTGAAGAACTCTCTCTGTGTTTGTGTGTGTGTGTGTGTGTGTGTGTGTGTGTGTGTGTGTGCGTGTGTGTGTGTGTGTGTGTGTGTGTGTGTGTGTGTGTGTGTGCGTGTGTTAGTACCTTGGTTAGAATGTGAGGTGATTTGTTCATTCTGAACCAAAGCAGGAGATATAGAGCGACCACATATTGCAGCTGTAGAAATGAAAAAAATATATACTTCAAAGTCATCTAATTGATATGAGTATAAGGCCAGATGGCATATATATCTTTCAATCGAATTAATTAGCCTATATCAAAAGCATGGAGATTTTTTTTGCGAAGAGTTTTGTATTCACCTTTTAAAGTGTTTTTCCCAGCAAACACAGAACGTTCCCCTAACGTTCCCGTATGGTTCCCATTTGGTTCCCATTTGGTTATTTTTTGGGAACCAAACAAGAACGTTCCAGGAACGTTCCCTGTAGGTTCTTTTTAGGTTCTATTTTATAACCTAAAGGGAACGTTCCCAGAACGTTCCCTGCAGGTTTTTTTAGGTTTCATTTTCCGAATAGGTTCCCGGAACGTTCCCCTAACCTTAAGGGGACGTTCTATTTACGTTAAGAAAACTTTCCTGGAGAACCAATAGGGAACATTCTGGGAACGTTCCCAGAACGTTCTGGGAACCAAAAACTAACGTTCCCAGAACGTTCCCAGAACATAAAATTGTTAGCTGGGTTGTTTCCTCAATGTATGACGCTGGGTCGCAGCAGTAGCCTACATGAAGACAACTCATTCTCATAAAAGCATCCTCACAGATCCAGCAGCACCCTCATAACCTCATTTTAAGTGGATTACAGGGCTTTAGTTAGATTAGATGGTATTAGCAAGAAGCAACATCCAACACAAACACAACCAAAACAGCATGACATTGAGAGGAGCATCAAGAACCACTGCTTGCACTTTAGCTGAATACATCAATGACAACTGACACTGAACATGAATAAATAAATACATAAAGAAGCAAAACACAAAACAGAAACAGAAAACAGATGTAATGAAGACCAAGTTCAAGTGAAATATATTCACAGACTGTAAAAAATTCTGCTGTGATTTTACAGTAAAATACTGGCTACTAATTAAAATTAACTAAGTAAAATGACAGTTGTGTACAGTGATTTTACAGTTAATGATATCACATAATTACTGTAATTTCACAGTGCATAACTGTATAAATACAGATATCAGCTGTAACTTGTACTTATTTATTGTTTCAGCTGTAAAAGTAATTAACTGTAAACTTACAATTAAACACAGTAATGCAATATGATGACAGAAAAGTAGTAAAATAAAAGATTCCTCAATTGTTTTATTTTTGCAATTGAATATCATAACAAACATGTTGCTGCATTAAGCTGTTAGGACTACATGCTAAACTCTAACTCTAACAAACTTGCTGATTGATGCCACCCTGCTTCTTGTTGGATTTATGGTTGATACATTTCAAAGTCTGAGAGATTTCCCATTTTTGTTATAAATTTGAAAAAGCAGTCTAACATCAGAATATATTTTACAGTGATTATTTTTAAAAAATCCATTAAGTTTTACACATTTTCTGACCACAACAGCACATGCAAAATACCTTAGGAGGTGCTCATCCCTGTAGCTGGATAGCCTATCTACATTTTGTTGCATCAGGGTTGGAACTGAACTTTGCAGGAAGGTATATCCAGGAAAAGGAATTACCAGTGAAAAAAATGAAACCAGTTACAATTTGAAAGTTAAAATTTATACTAGACATTTTGAGAAAGAAATGTACCTGAGAGTGTGTTGACAGTCGGTGTAGTTGGATGAGTTCCAGAAAATCAGTAGGTTTAATGAGGTGGCTTTGATATACAGATTTGACAAATAAAAAGGCGGGAATAATACAGAACTACGGTGGCCGAGAAAGCTCAACGCGCTGCAGATAAAAGAAAACATGCAAATAAAAGAAAACGCATGCAAATAGAAAAAAACGTGTGCAAATAGAAAAAAACGCATTCAAATAGAAAAAACACCGGCAAATTAAGAAAACATCTTCATCAGTTTCACAACACACGTGAGCTCCAAATACTCACAACACCACCCAAATTCAGAAACGCGCTGCAAAAGCTCACAACACAAGTACAGAAACGCGCTGCAAATAACACAGACCGAAATGTTTCCAGGGGAACCAAATAAGTGACGAACCCGGCTGGGACGTGCTGGTGCTTACAGCTTAAACTTCTACTTTATTTATTTATTTATTTTGCAAAACATACAGAGATAAAACATTTTTATGACATACAACTTGTATACAATATACAAAATTTATTGACAAATGTATTAACAATATGTTCAATGTCATCAGATTACAAACGAGAAAAGAACAATGAGCTGAAAACTAAAATATATAAATAAAAAAGATAGATTAGAAGAAGAACATGAAGGAAAAATGTTTATCTTTTTTGTTACACTGTACAAATTGTTTCATGTTATGTTTAAATTTTCATAAAGAAAAGTTTCATAAGAAATGTTAGGTAATGTATGGTCCAAAGTTTTAAAGTTGAGACACACAGATATACACACGCATATTTTAAAAGCTTTTTTGTAAATTAAAATTTATTTGCAACCGTTATGTCAACAGCATTATATTTCTGTGGTAAGAACAGCTCTTCAGCTGATGGACGCCCCGTGCTGCGTTGTCATGGGAACATCCCAGGTGAAAATAATGAGGAATTACTAGTCTTTCGTTGCTCCTTCATCAAGTGCGATCCACACGGCTACATAACAGCACACTAGCCCAGCGCACTCCAAAGTCCCACTTTAAGGGCTCTGCAATCTGCCCTTCGAAGGGAGTAGGCAAAGGGAAGCTCACGAGCAATAAGCGTGTCCCAGCCGAGTTCGTCACTTATTTGGTTCCCCTGGAAACATTTCCGTTGTGGTCTGTGTTATTTGCAGCGCGTTTCTGTATTTGGTTGTGTTGTGAACTTTTGCAGCGCGTTTCTGTATTTGGTTGTGTTGTGAACTTTTGCAGCGCGTTTCTGTATTTGGTTGTGTTGTGAACTTTTGCAGCGCGTTTCTGTATTTGGTTGTGTTGTGAACTTTTGCAGCGCGTTTCTGTATTTGGTTGTGTTGTGAACTTTTGCAGCGCGTTTCTGTATTTGGAGCACACATGTTGTGAAAATGATGATGATGTTTTTTATTCATTTGCAGGTGTTTTTTTCTATTTGCATGTGTTTTTTTTTTATTTGCACACGTTTTTTTTTTCTATTTGCAAGTGTTTTTTCTATTTGCAGGTGTTTTTTCTATTTACACGTGTTTTTTTCTATTTGCACGTGTTTTTTTCTATTTGCATGTGTTTGCTGCAGTTGCAGCGCGTTGAGCTCTCTCGGCCACCGTACAGAACCCCACTCAAAGAAATTATTTATCAAAGCTTTTGTGTTCCCCTGGGGAACTTTTTTAATTTCCTCGCAAAAACTTTTGCGTTGCCCCAAAAAACGTTGCATTCCCTCACAAAAACTTTTGCGTTCCCAAGAGAAACTTTGCATTCCCTCACAAAAACTTTTGCGTTCCCAAGAGAAACTTTGCATTCCCTCACAAAAACTTTTGCGTTCCCCAGAGAAACTTTGCATTCCCTCACAAAAACCTTTGCGTTCCCCGGAGAAACTTTGCATTCCCTCGCAAAAACGTTTGCGTTTCCACAAGAAACTGTGCTTTCGCTCCAAAGAGCTCAAAAGGTTTTGCGAGCGAACGCAAAGTTTCTTGGGGGAACGCAAAAGTTTTTATCGAAGGAACGCAAAAGCATTGCAATTTTTACCTCAAATAGCTATTTCTACCTGATTTAACCCCTAAAAAAATTATTTTGTTGGTATAAATGTATGTATTTGGGTTGATTCAGTGATGTTAAATCATATATTTTGACTAGTTCATTTAGATGTTACCATTTTTAAGTTGCTAATTTTTCAGTGTAAATGATAAATAGTCATTATTAAAATTCTATACTATTTTGTCTAAATAGATTTTAAATAAAATGCTAAAACCAAAAATAAAAAAATAAAAAAATATAAATTACTAAATTAATTATAAATTAAGGCATCACAACATTATAATGTACAATATGAATTATGAATATTCATTTAGAGATTTAGTAAAGATTTAACAGTGTTATTAAATTGTTGTTTTTAATTATGATGTAAAAAGTAATCAAAATGAGAAGAAGAAAAAAAACAGGAAAATATGCACCATGCACAATATTAAATATTCGCTAATATAGTCAGTAATAGCTAATCAGCCAGTAGCTGTAATGCATCTGACAGCTGTTTTTTTGCGTGTGCATGGGGTCATCAGCAGTTCATGGTTCACCCCCCAGGATGTGAGCTAGAGAGTGGGCAGGTAAATGCTGTACACACTATCCACAGATTAACTGATCTCAGACGTCGCCTAGCAACACAACACTATCTATTCACAGCCACGGGAGTTGCCCGAGTTAGCCCAACTCTGAAGCTGAAGAGGACACGCTCTTTAAAAGAAGATGAATGAGTAAGTCAGCAAAAGAGAGAAAGAGCAAGGGAAGCAGAGTGTCAAAGGGAGGATAAGGATTGCCTTTTTTTGTGTGCGGGGAAAAGAAATGAAAAAGGCAACATGCCCTGTCAGTGAAGTTAATCTACACAACTTGCACTAAATGACCTCATACAACCTAGCAGGCGATGCCAAAGAGAGCTCTGTTGTGCATTTACTGACATTAGGGTGTGCGTGCTGTTATGGATCCCTCTGTTGGGATTACACTGAGTGATGCTGGTGGGTTTTATTGCCACTTGGAAATGGTACAATTGTTGGTGGAGGTATAGAGATTAAGGGGTAAAATATGAGCGAGAGTTTAGTTTTTTTCTCTGTGGTTTCCCTTAATGTTCTGTCCCTTCCATGCAAGATGTCTGTTAGATGGATGAGTATGATGAGAAAGTATTGTAATTCATAAGCTTTATAATACTCTATATGTAACGGACGTAGGCCAGTAAGAGCTGTGCGTGTAAAACTCACTCCGCTGGCCTCAAGAGGAGCGCTAGCGGCTGCGTTCTTTAGTGTACTTATTAGTGTGCCTTCCTCCCACGCCGTAGATGCCGGTTCGAGTCCCACTCGGATCAGGTGGAGTCTGGTTACATTTGGTGCCGTGACCTGGATGGGAGTGAGGTTTAGAGGGTTGAGTGTAACTTTGCGTGTAAATCTCACTAGATAGTGCGCATGCGCCTAATGTGTCTTTCCGCGCTCATGCCCAAAGTAGTTTCATTTGATATGGCTTGCGCAGTTGAGTGGAACGTGGACAATAAAGTATACCCGGGCCTTTAGCATCCTTGTTAGCACGCCAGCCGGAGACCCCTGTTCAAATCCCGCTCAGAGCGGGTTGAGTAGGAGCGGTTATATTTGGTGCCGTGACCCGAATGGAGTGAGGTTTAGGGGGGAGTGTAACGGATGTAGGCCAGTAAGAGCTGTGCATGTAAACCTCACTCCCCTGGCTTCAAGAGGTGCGCTAGCGACTGGCGTTAGTGGCTGCGGTCCTTAGTGTCCTTATTAGGGACCCCGGTTATTAGACCCCTAACTTCACACAAGGAATTTCATGAAATTACTATTCAAAAACTTATCTTCCAAGGAAGATTTTGAGTGTCATATCAATAAATAAGTCTTTCAATAAAAGCATGAATAAATACATAAGTAAATAAATGCATTAATGTCAAATGAAAGATTTGTTTATCAATATGGATCTCACTGTCCTCTAAATTCTTCCACCATAGGGTTCAAATGTTATTTCTTATTTCATTTAATCTATAGCTGTCCCTGTCTGTAAGGCAGATGATATTTAAATGTAAAATTTCATACAAATTGAGCCTTTATCGTGCAAAATTACATTATTTTAATTGAATATCTTTACATTCAGAATCAAACTGGAATCCATTTGCTTCTGTTTGCTACCTCAATTCAAATTCAGAAACTCAACTGCAGTTTAAAAGGCATTCTCTATTTAGAATTTGAGTGCACAACTCTGCTGTCCTGTAGCCTCCATCTGATACAAGTCATTGTTATAAAAATCTCCTCAGGGGGTATAGTAGCTGCAGTACATTTCGGTTCATTATTCAGATTGTTGATATACTATCAACATCATAAATTATAAATGCAGACATGGACAGAATAAACAAGACTTTGAGCTGACATTGTTCGTAATAACCTGAATAGTGATTCTGATGATAATAATAGGTACAGTATATATTTAGACCTGGAGTGTGGCTTTAATTTTTAACACAGGCCAGATCAGCCTTATGCTCTGTCTCTGTCCTAGTAACTAATGATTGTGTGTTAATATTTAATATTGGGCCTAATCATTTCCTTTATTAGCTCTTTAGGTGTGGGTAGATCCATTTGGGAATAGTTTCGAAGGAAGAATATCGACGACTTTATAAGATAAAACGACACAGTTTTGTTTTAGGTCTCTCCTAGTCTCCGCCTCAGACGCCAGGCCCATAGATCGCTGGTTGATTGTCTGATGCATTAGCCACACAAAATGTGATTGGTTGATTGGTCATTTGATTGATTGAATTCTACAGGATTTACGGTAGACGCGTATACGGTCCGCCTGGAAACAAAGCTGTCTTGATGCCAAACCCCCTCATGGAAGAGGAAAGATGTAATTTTTACAACTGTGACAGTGAGCACTTATCAGGATCAACCAAATGCTGGATTTTCAAAAGTATGTGAAGTTTGCGGCGCCATTAGTTGCAGTAAATTTGCACGACTTTCTTGAATGAATAATTGTTTACATGCACATCTGCCTGTTATCGTAGGGACATCGACATTTTCACACCCCCAAACATGACACAGAACAAGACGAACTGTTATTGGTTGCTTTACAGGTCAGTCAGACGTTCTCTTGGGCGGTCCTTAGCCAATGAAAGCTGCCCTAGCCTAGATCTTTCCCCAAAATAATATCAATTGTGGCCATCTATGTGGGGCACCATGTGTCACCCCAAATAACTTTTATCCCCCTCTGAATCAAGACCCCAATCAGATTCTGTAACCAGGTCTACACTAACTGGGTTGCTCTCCAACACATGACAAGGGTTTTGTTGTTAAACTGTTAAATATCAGAAGAAATTAAAACTGCTTCTTGGTGCTTCATATTTTCACTTTATATGACAGAAAACAGAAAATCAGAAAATGCATGAAAACATTTTTGTCCAGAGGCAATGTCAATGTTTGGACATGAACTGACTTGCGTGCCAGAAACACATGAGTTTGGCACGACTACGGGCATCTCTGTCCTTTTACTTGGCCACCCTTTTTGCAGTTTAGGCCTCAGGATTATAGTATAATCTGTCAAATATATCCTTGTTAAAAAATAATTTGTTTGTACTTCACAATTATTATATTCGCATGATACTGTTTATGCAGTAACACATTTTCTCTTAATTCAATTTAAAATGAAAAGAACCTTAAAGGAATGATGTGCAAAAAATCACGCCTTTTCCCACTCATGGTTTGCCAAGTGTAATTTATTAATTAATCTGTCCCGTGGTGATTGTTTCCAAGGCAACTGAGCACATCTACTGTACATTTTAACGGAGTCCCATAAGTTACATAAGAGTTTGGGTTTGTTGCCAGATATGCATGTGAAATAGAAATGTATGGTTACCACGACATGCTTGTAATCTTTTGATCCATGAAATCTTAATGCCCTTAAAGTTTAAAAAAAAATTCAAGACTTTTAATTATTATTTTTTTAAATCACAAATTGTGCCAAAAAAAGGGGTGGGGTGGGTGGGGGGGACTATTTGGGATTTGGCAGCACAGCCATCCGGTAGTTTTCATTGTTAGGTCGGATCATTATTCTGAGAATACAGATGGAGCCACATAATGAAGAAAATCTAGCAGAAATGAAGCTGACCACCCTGACGTGACCTGGTTGCAGTCACACGGCTCTAACTGCAACCAGGACACCACAAAAAGAGATGCAGCTCTAACAGAGCAAGAAAGAATATCAAATCTTCCTGGCTAATGTGGTTCTGATTCCCTGCTGCTTTCAAAATAGATGGTTAATGCTGGGGAAACAATATTCATACTGAAGGAAAAGGCACTTAGTAATACGTTATGTAAAGTAAGTACATAACACAGTATGATTTAACTGTCACTACAATGCTTCTCTCATTAAAGGTAGGGTATGTGATTTGCAAAACGGCCGGCAGATTTTAAAAATACACAACTCAAAACGTCCTACCTTCTTTCCTCCAACGCTGGCCCTGATTCGCTCGAGGGGGGTGGGGGGAGGGGGGATGGTACGACCGTTTGATTGACGCACTTACTGTCCAATGATTCTAGGTGGTCTTGGAAATGATCGGCTGGAGTTTTTCGAGTCCTGCCCGTTCCACAGATGATTAAATTGCTTAATTTTCGTTTCAGTGATTCTAACTCAGTGGCTGTAAGTGGGTTAGGAATAGGATTTCAAGTGATTTTGAAAAAATGGTCAAAAAAGAAAATCACATACCCCACCTTTAAAAGAAAGAAGAAAAAAACATGATAACAAGCTTCTTGTACTGCAAAAGCTGTCACCTGAATCATACAGCTATACTAAAGCACTGACTTTCCAACACATGACAGGTGCCATTATTGCCACTTCGTCACCATGCAACATTTTGGTTTCAGAAGATCTTAGTAACAAGAATCACACATTTTAAAGATTCAGACTGAGGTCCTGGAGAAAGTGATTTGTTAGAATTGCCATTCTAATCATACTAAATTGTACTGTGTGCATGATAGACATCACAGACCTGTTCTGTTTGTATTCGCCATATTTCAACATCAACAAAACAGCTTTAAACATCACTCAAGTTTTGATTTTGATTTGAAGATTTGATTTGCAATGTCTGACATTTCACAAACTTAGTTTTTTTAAAAGCATAGATCTCACTGTATCTGACTACTGTTTATGTAAGACTGACTTCATCTGTAAACATCAGTAAAGATCTGCTTATTCAATAAGAGTCCAGATTCAAGCAGCTGAGGTGTAATTGTGTTACAATGTCTACTGGCTAACTTCATACAGAGCGTCACGTGCCGAGGAAGAAGGAGAGCAGCTGGACAGGCAAGGAAGTGGCAAGCCAGACAAACTCAGGTTTAAAGTCAGATCCAGCCAGCCTGGATCTTCATACTGGTCTAAACTTTTTGTTTAAGCAGAAATAACCTCAATCACCTCTATTTGAACGTTCCTCAGCTAATGAGACTGAGGGCTGTTGACCGTGGAGAAACATATTGGCCATAAACAAAGGAACAACATGCCTTTAATTGTCAGCAGACTGAGGTTTGTGTGTGTGACTCATCAAAGCCAAAGTGAAGAGCATCAATGGAGATCTTTGATAAACAAACAGCTCTTCAGATGTCCACATCTGAACCTTTGAAGAGAGACACACAACGCAAGTGAAAGAAAGAGAGACAGACAGGTGTCCCCTGATCAAAGTGGACACCCATAAAATCTCCTTCGTCCTCTGTTGTCTCTCTCGCCGTCACTGACAAATCTGTTAGTTTATGTAACCGAAATGGGGAAAAAAATGAAGAGGCTTCTGTCCTTCATTGAGTCACAGCACTGAATCTGAAAAGTACCTGGATGTTCTATTAAGTGTGCATCTGATGGTCACTTTCCTATCCCATGAGGCCACATGAGAGAAGTTGTGAATGGCAGCGAAGCTTTGCAACTGATTCTGTTGTACCTACACACATTCATACTATATAGAATTTTTATTTTTAATGTTTGTGGTTCTTTTTTCATCAAATGTAGTACCTACTCAGATTTTTGACGCACCTTATGTACATAAATGCTAACGCTAGCTACATCATGTAGTTGCGTTCAGAAATGTATCAGAACTCAACAATGAAAACACTCTCACCATTGCCACACAGGGCATTATAACTGACATTTGCATAAAATGTCTTTTGAGGTCAGTTTTATTCCATCAGTTCAACTGCTTTCATAACGGAGCAACAGTTTAAAGAAATCATTGCTGGTAAATGAATCTAATCTATAAACATTAAGCTTAGGTTTAGTAGCACAGACATTTGAAGCAAACTCTATCGCCCCCTTTAGTACTGGATTAATGACAGTAGAACAGGCATTTGCAATGAGTTTCTACTTTAGTAGCATATGTTTTTACGGCCTAGCATAAAGGAGAAACGTCAGACATGTAACTGCACCGAGTTAAACAAACACTTTGGCATTTGATGACATTCATAAAATACAGTTTGAAGACTCCAGCTCTGCTCTTCCAGTCAGAACACACACGATACGGCTGACTGTTTCAGCTCTTGATTGTAGACAGATGTCTGAATCTCGCAGCTCTCAACAGCAGATGTGCCTCGTCTGGCAGACACCAGCAGAGGAAGCTCAGGATCACCGAACTTACGCTATAAAGATCACAGCATCTCATTGCGAGATAAATGTCCCATATGACGAGGGACTTCTCAATACAGCACAAACCAATTTTTTTCCATGACAATGGATGAATATAACATGGAATAAGACGAGATTCGTTTGAGACTGAATCACTGTCTTGCATAAGCAGCGATCTCCCTCTGGCTCTCTCGGGTATGTGTCATACAACATCTCTCTTGATCTTTCCCCTAAGATTTAAAGTGCTCTGGGCAAAAATAGCTTTAATCTAGGGCTGAATAGTTTTTTATTTCTATTCAGAAACGAGCCTCATCTGAGGTTAAGGGACACTTATTAAGTGTTACTTTCGATTAAACGCTCTCAAACGTCATTCCTCATCATTTTGATGGTGACAGATGGCGTGGCACTCCAGCTGCAGATGCAGCATATAAACAAGAGGAGCTCACTGGGCCGCAGCAGGTGGAGAGAGAGGTGTGATCCATCAGTCCGATGCCCCGCCGAGGTACTCACAATCACACACTGCACATCTGTCACAGTTTGGGAACACCGCGGCAGCTCTTGGACCCGGTAGACCCAGAGTGCCAACCAACACCTGTCTGCTGGAGGAAACCTCTGTCACCTGTCCTCAGACCTGTGAAACTTTGGCCCGAGGTGGGAATAGCAGGCCAAATAACTAATGAATTGTCTGGTTTACAGCTAGTTTACATGGGATCGAATACGATGACAAACTTTAGTGAATATACAATAAAACTCTTGTTTCTAGAAATGATTGTGCAATAAAGTAATATTCCAGGTTGAGTATGACTTGATTGCTACATAAATAAGCCATTTAGTTTTACTTAAATTGATTATAATCTAGGTTGATGATGTTGTTTGAGATTTATAGATGCTTCATAATGTTTTATTAGTTACATTACATTTTACAGCACTTTGGTACAACAGTTGTAGTTCTTATATGTGGTTTATATTATAAATAAATTAAACCAGCTAGTAGCTGTGGTCTTTAGCGTCCTTGATAGCGCGCCCGCCTCCCACGCTGGGAATCCCGCTCGGAGCGGGTCGAGTAAGATCGGTCACATTTGGTGCCGTGACCCGGATGGAGTGAGGTTTAGGGGGGAGTGTAACGGATGTAGGCCAGGAAGAGCTGTGCATGTAAACCTCACTCCCCTGGCTTCAAGAGGCATGCTAGCGGCTGCGGTCTTTAACGTCCTTGTTGACGTGCCCGCCTCCCACGCTGGACACCCCGGTTCCAATCCTGCTCGAAGCTGGTCGAGCAGCACCGGCTACACTTGCCTGTGCAAGTTATATCTAATCAAACTCCTGTCATGACTAACAGAAATTACATCAGTAATGTATAAACAGCAAACTTTAAGAACAATTTAGACAACTTTACAATTTAAATAACATAATTTTGTATGGAAGAACTAATTTAAGTGTTTCAATAAAAAATACATGCTGCACATTTCTGTTTTAAACCTACTAGAATTTCTTTCCCCATTGACTTCCTTTCTTTTAAGTTGTGTTGTGTTGTGATGGTATTGTGTTTTTGTCAAATGCATTGTTTATGTGGTTATGTAGCAGTGTGTATTTAAAGGTTGAGTCATGATGGTGTCTACAACCAAGAGCTATCCACTTCACTGAAAATGACCAAAAGATCTTGTCTCAGCTGTGAAAATGTTGAAATTTATTCAGCAACACAAGCATGATACATTCCCACTCACCACTATTAGCTGATTAGGCCATGGCAGTCGTGGTGTGTGTGTCTGATTCACAGCCTGTTCCGTCCTCCCTCACATTAGGCAGCATTTCTCTCCAGTCAGTCAAAATCCATGTGCATGAGAAAATTAAGAGACATACAGAATTACTCAAGCAAAAAATATCTCTATAGCTTTATGCTCTCGTGCACACCACACATATTAATTTATAATCTCAATACTTCTGATTTCTGATATTGAACATAGCCTACTGTAATTTACAGTACCTTTTTACAAATTGACAATGGGTATATTGGGAGCTTTTTTTAATCGCCTATACCACAAGGAAAGTGTGTGGGCAGAGAAGTGACCATATGTTAGCTTATGACTGTATCAGGTCAAACAATCATGGTCAGTTGAGCAGAACAAACTGGCAATTTAACCTCGAGGGACTGCCTCAACATACAACAACACACACACAAACACGCGCACACACACATTTGCTTAATGCATCTTATGAATTGATTTAGCTCTAATTTAAAACTGAACTGTGAACCACACTTTTCACAAGTGGTGCTCACTGCTCACTGCAGAGCCAAATGACGTCCAGCTTCCCCCTCTCTGAATGTCATAGGTTGAGCATGAATTCAGCTCCACTTCTTGGATCGAATGGGTGGAGGGATGGAGTTATGGGTAGGGTTAGGGTGTGGTTGGACCTTTTGGAGTTTTGTATGCATTTTGTGTTAATCAATTGTCAACACATTAATATGAAACCTTAGCACATTATGAAATCAAATGTGTGGGCTTCGTCCATGTGTATCACTTTCATCCGGGGTTGGACAATGAAATTGTAACACCTTTAGACAACAATAATTTATTATTATGGTGTAGGGCCTCCTTGTGTGGCCTATATACCGCATCAATTAGTCTTGGGAATGACAGACACAAGTCCTGCCGAGTGGGATTTTGAGCCATTCCTCTTCCAGAACAGTGTCCAGGTCACTATGTGTTGCTGGTGGAGGAAAATGATTTCTGACTTGCTCCTCCAAACTACTCCAAAGTGGCAAAAAAATATTAAGATCTGGTGACTGTGCAGGCAATGGGAGATGCTCAGCTTCACTTTCATGTTCATAAAACCACTGTCACAAGTCTTGCTGTGTGTATTGGTGCATTATCATGCGGATACACGGCACCCCCTTCAGGGAACAATGTTTGAACCATTAGGTGCACATGGTCTTACAGAATGGTTCGGTAGTCCTTGGCAGTGATGCACCCATCAAGCACAGTAGGGAATGCCATGATATATCAGCCCAAACCATAACTAATCCACCCCCGTGCTTTACTCTGGGCGGAAACAGTCCGGGTGCTACACCTCTTTGGGGTTTCTACACACCGTAACTCCCACGAATGTGTGAAAGACGGTGAAGGTGAACTCATCAGTGAACAATACATGTTTCACATTGTCCACAGCCCAAGATTTGAACTGTTGAAACCAATGAAACTGCACCAATGAAACCAACATTTGGCATTGGCACGAGTGCCCAAAGTTTTGGCTATAGCAGCCCGACCATGAATATTGACTCTGTGGAGCTCCTGACAAACAGTTTTGGTGGAAACAGGAAAGTCGAGGTGCGCATTTAATTCTGCAGTGAGTTGGGCAGTTGTGGTTTTATATTTTTTGGATACAATCCGGGTTAGTACCAGGACATCCCTTTCAGACAGCTTCCTCTTGCGTCAACAGTTACTACTGTTGGATGTGGTCCGTCTTACATGGTGGTTTGCCGACATTACCCTGGACACCATATAGCACTCGATACACCACAAAGACTTGCTGTCCTGGTCACAGATGAACCAGCGAGACACGAACCAACAATATGTCCTCTTTTGACTTCTGATATGTCTCCCATTATGTTGTGTGGATTGCAATATTTTATGTACAGCTGTGCTATTGCTCTGCTAATTCAACATTCACACTCTGCTCTTACTGATGGAATGTAAAATCAGTAAAGAATGAAGATTGGCCACTAGGCCGCACATATATAGGCATGAAATCTCCAACAATATATTGGCCAATGTTTCATTGTCCAACCCATGTATGCTACATCGATGTGTGTGTTTCTAAATGTTGATCAGATAGGCCACAAATTATGTTTAAGGCCACATATTTAAATAGCCTTCTGTATGTATGCCTTTTATTTGCATTATGCTTATATTTATACATTATGTATATTTTAATACATTTTCTCTGGATGTTTACAGTAGGCCTACTCTTTTACATTTACAGTGCTTTTTGACAGAAATGTCTTGAATGTTGAAACCGGTGTAAGTCAGTATGTTTTATTCAACAGAGGGCAAAAACAAGACTGTTGCATGATAAAATAGGCAAAAAAATTTACATCTTCGTCACCCCACACTGACAGCCCCACCTATTGGTCAAAAGTCATAAGCAATTAAATCATATTACAAGAGATTGTGATCTATGATTTTTTTTAAAACCATTTTACCTGAAATAATCTACAAATGTATTTAATCACAAATTTTTCAGTTAGTGTGCCTGGCCCCGATAAGTGCGGCTATATTTCTTTCTTTAGTTAACATTTCTATCTAACGGCTTTTTGGCTCCTGTGGCATTATTGGATTTCAAGCTTTTATTTCTAAGTTGCAACAGAAGGAAAATGATCTAATGGCGTCATCTTGTGGTCACTCTTCACAGAACAGCGCAAAGTCCAGGTCTAAAATGTATACTGCTGTTGAAATTGTTGATGATTTTATCATATTATGCTCTTTTTTTAATGAATTCACAGGTTATAATGAATTTCTGCTGTGTTATGTATAAACCGTTTTCTGTTGCTTTACAGAACCTCTTTATGACAAACAACATGACACTTTCTGTATCTTGCCTCCATTAAAGAGTATTCTGATTTATGCTGGATTTACAGAAGAAAAAAATGCAAAAAAACTCGTCAAAAATGACAGTAAAGGCATTTATAATGTAAGAATATATTTTAAAAATTATATTCATCAAAGATTCCTCTAAAAATTTCACAAAAAGAAATGTTTCTTGAGCACCAAATCAGTTTATTAAAATAATTTCCAAAGGATCATGTGACACTGAAGGCTGGAGTAATTATGGAGAAAATATGGCTTTGCCAATACAATAATAAATTACATTTTAAATATAAAAAAGTTTTTTTTAAAAATTGTAATAATCTTTGTTTTTGATCAAATGAATGCAGCCTTGGTGAGTATTAGATACTTATTTCAAAAACATAAATAATAATAATAATATTTTACCAACCAGTGTACAGCATATTCATAGTAACTTTTGAACTGAAGGACATGCTTTAAAAATGACATAAATAATTTAAGTTGAACTTAACTGAGTTCCAAAAGTTCCTTCAAAAGACGGACAACATAAGCTGCCATGAACAGGGCGCACTATTCCACTGTATCCTTCCACATAAATCTGAAACATTCCCAAAATGCCACAAAAACAGGTTCTTCAAAAGATTTGCGTAGGCAAACTATATGTTCACCTCCATGTGTTCTTTTATTCAGTCTCTCATGATATTCTTGCTCCTGGCACAGAAATTGCTGGTGTCTCAAATAGAACTTTCTCAAATATGATTGGGATGTTTAAGTCCTACAAAACTTGGCGAGGAGAGATGGGTGATGATGCCTCCTGTGGACAAACAGAGAAAAGACACATAAGAAGTTTACAGACCAGCTATTAGATTATGTTCAAATAAAAGATGAACCTCGCACCCATGTCAAAAACCATTTAAGCAGTTTTACCTCAACAAAGACTTCGTTGTGTAGAATCCAAGATCTTTTCCAAAAGTAAAATATTTTTGTATCTTAGCTCCAAATAATGTCAAAGCCATTTGCCATTCACAGGATCTCCAATAGTCCTGAAGCACCTGAATGTCATCTAGTCCATCATATATCATACTTCCAACAGCAATTGCAACATGTTGCAGCAGAATATTTAACAAGATTTAGCTTTGGGCTAAGTCAAACATGGCAGGGCATCAGTTTTGGCACAGAAAATCCTGTTCTTCACCTTGTTTTTATTAATTAAATGCTAAACAGACTGTAAAAAAAATATTGTCGGGATTACCAAAACTTAAAATTAAACATTAGAATAAGAAACAATGTGTTGTTTCAACTTAAAAAAGAATGTGTTCATGCTTGACTTAAAATGTTAAGTTAGGTTTAGATAAGTAGGATATTTAAGTTCTCAACCAATGTTAAGTTGTTATAACTAACTGTAGCAACATTTTTTACAGTGAGTTCAACCTTTTGTATTTAAATGTATTTAACATAACCGTTGACAGCAGACATGAGTGATCATAAAATTCTACTACATTTATTCATAACACATCATTTTCATCTAGTTTCAGGGGTTGAAACCATTCAGAATCTTAATTTAAAATACATTAGAGGTGGACGAAAATACTTTTCTTAAAGGTTCTTAAACTTTTCTTACTTTTCTTATATTTTCTTAAAGGTGCTCTAAGCGATGTCACGCGTTTTTAGGCCAAAACATTTTTTGTCACATACAGCAAACATCTCCTCACTAATCGCTGCAGGCTGCCTGTCCCCTGAACACACTGTAAAGAAACGCGATCTCTGTAGACAGCCCAGGCTCACAAACAGCAACAAAAACAAACTGGGCTAACCCGCTCCACGAAACATGACAAACAGTTCCAGCCAATCACCGACAAGAAGGACTTGGGGGCGGGGTTTGGGGGGTTAGTGCGCGGATGAGGAGGAGGGAGGGTCTAGCTAGCCTCCGTTTTGTTTGACAATACTTTAAACGTCAACAAGAAGTGACGTCACCCGACATCGCTTAGAGAACCTTTAAAGACAGTCATCAAAACTTAATTTGAACTTATTCTTAAAGCTGCAGTCCGTAGTTTTTTCCCTTTGTCACCATCTCTGTTCAAAATCTGCAATTGCAGTTATTCGCCGAATTTTCAACTTTACGCGGGTTGTGTCTCGGCACGGCACAGCGCGGATGAATCCAATGTTTTGAGGAGAATGTGTGACTGTCAGTCACCACGCCGGTGAGCATACTGTCGTTCAGAATCACACATTGTACTTTTTGGAAGTATGACCAACATAAGAATTTTGCCCAGAAAATGTCATCTGAACAAGCAAGTAACATCCACTTTTGTTCTGACCAACTAAGGGGAAAAAAGCATTGCAGTAAAACGCGCAGATCAAATCTAACGATCGCTTATATCACATCAAACCATGAAAATTAGACTTTGTTCTCAAATTGTTAATGTTGACAACATCAGCATTGCGTGACTACATTTAAAGCCCTTCAGATCAGATATGTATCCTTGTTTTCGCATGGGCCCGGTGGTTGCAGTCTCTTTTTTTCTGTAGCCACTCCGAAGTTCGAAGTCTTTTGCATTTTACAACGGGTGAATCTCCAGTTGTCACTGGTGATTGTCGTTTGAACCTTTCTGGATCCGCCATCAAATTAATAATTTTAATTATATCGAGTGCTGTGAGAAAAGGCTATAAACCTCCACCTCCAACATCCTCACACGCAATATAGCCTTCTAGCCGAGACACCTTCTTTATGTGTTTTGGGTAATTTTTAACCCAAAAAGTTACGGACTGGAGCTTTAACTAAGGCTGAACATGTGCACAATATTTCTTTACCACTCCATCATGAAGAAAACATTAAGTGAAAACAAAAATTGTGCTCAACCAACTCAAAAGTAAACCCTTTAGAACAATGACATTTCAGTCAACTTCAAAGCCTTCATCAGACATGCTTGTTTTCTAGAGTTTGAACACAAATATTTATGTCCTTCTTAATGCCGTTTCTTGATATATTCCCTTAGGACTCTTGTCCATAGGTTTAAATTTGTTTGGCTTTTTTAAATGAAAGCAAAAAAGTTTCAATTAAATGAGTCAGGCATGTGATTCATCCGAGTCCTCCGTTTGCAAACCGATGGTCTTCATGTGGTCTATTGTAAACGGGTTTCGCCCATGTTTGTAATAGTGCCTTAAATCATTTGGCTCTTCGTCTGCCGTGTCTTCATCATTGCTGCTGTAAATAACAGAGGCCATGTTTTTGTATGGATCATTGTCATCTTCATCATCCTCATTAGTATTGCCATGAGTGATGATGCATTCCTCTCTAGGTCCTACAGAAGGATTTGGACAACAAAAATCCTCCTTTTCTGCAGGATTCTCCACTAAAGTGAAAGTTTCCTGCTGTACAACAGGCATCAAAATATCCGCTCTGGTCTCTATTTGATTACATACAACCGCAATTTGTCCTTCTTCGTTTTTTGGCAAACTGTCCTCCACCATTCCTTCCCCGTCTTTAAAAGAGACTGATTTTGCAAATGCTTTCCCATTGGTCAGAGCTGAAGATTTGATGGTTACGGGTGTTTTTTCTGGAAGCACCAGGATTGGCAGCATGTCTTGCAGTGGCACAGGTCTGTCAGATTCAAACGTCCTGGTCGCCGGAGGGAGCGAGTCATCTATTTTGGTGTACAAACCACTGGAGTATTCATAGTCAATGAACGCCTCGTTGTGGTAGGAGGCATCCTCTATGAGCGATATGGGACATCCTGAATTGACCTGTTGACCACGGAGAAAGGGCATTTAGGGTCTCCTCGAACAACCTTAACATATCCACAGGTCAAATCCACTGCTGAGGTCCAGCGCTGATTATAGAGCAGGTATGTGTGTCACTGATTCTTAAAGACATGGGACAATATTTAAATATTTTTTTTAATCTACAAAAATATTCTACAAGTGCTTTAGGGGTAGATCAGTGATAATATAAGCTTATGTTATTAATGTTGATCAAGTAAACAGTAAATGAAGATGAAATGCTACAGAACATTTTAGAGATCATCGTTGATATCAACTAAAGTGTGGGTTTTGTTTTGTCTCATCTCTCAAGAATCAGAACCAGTCTAAATCCATAAACATTTTCAACAGTGTTTATTAAACTTGAAGATGTAATACAAATTCACAAACACAAATACGAAACGCCTATCTACGTGATATCAGACCTATTACACAGTGAAATATACCAAACCATCAGACACAGGGAGCTGTGCTTCGTATACAGACCAGCTTAAATGGTGCACCATTTATGAGAAATTGTAACACTGTCAATCCCATTTAAACCAGCCTATCAGGAGTACACGGCTTTCAGTTTCTCAGAAAACACATCTCACCTTTACAAGGGACAGTGACACTGCAGAACACGTCTAGCTACTTAATGTCAGGTACTTACCTGCTGAAACCATCTTAAGCTCTACATAAGAGGAATTAAAGAGGAACGTGAGGCAAAGACGACAAGGGCAGGACTGTGTGAATGATCATCATTGATATCATTTCTGAAGTGTTTCATCTTTTTTTTTGTTCATAATACTGTCTACCTCCAATTAAAACCCAATATATGTTTACTCTAACCTATGATATTGTTTGAAATGGAGTTGATTTAATTGTTTTTACTTGTTTAGTGCAACAGCCTGGCTTGAACTGTAGCAGGTCAAGTAAGGTCAAGTACAGTTTGTAAGTCTATGTACATAGGCAGAGGGTGAACCAACTCCAGGGCAAGGCTAAGGAGATTTAGAACACATTTACATAGATTTCCAGGAAATAGTTTCAAGTTACGTGTCGCCGCACAACACATCCCAGCATAAATGCTCACGCTAAATTATTTTGTTATTAAAGCTTCTACTTTCACAAACCACTGTTCATTTTAACAGAACAGCAAGCATACTGTACGTGGTATTTGGCATATAAACACTAAAAAACTGTCTCTCAGTTTAGTTAATCGTGATCTCACAAAGTTCCGTTATAATCAATGAAACCGACTGCACAGCTAATCTCTAATGTATATAATGCCTTCACTTTGTTTGTTATAAAGAGAGGATTCACTAGCGTCCGGAACTCAGCACTGGACAAAAACTCCAGCGTTTTGAGTGGTGAGTGGATTTTAACTTAAACGCATCTGATTGGCCATTGCGTTCAAGAAATCAACAGATATGTTTTTGATTGGCTACATTGCTCACGCTACAAAAACACGTTGTAAATAGAAACCTTTGATGTTCTCCAGAGCGCAAACACAAACACACTGGATCATTAGCCAAATCGGTTTCGCCAATATGGTGCTAAAACTGATCCTAGACCAGCAGTTATGAGCAAACAGCAGTTAAATGAATGGGAGAAATCACAGTGCTCAGTTCAGTTAAAACAGCCAATTATCTTATTGTTAAATGTAGCATCTCGTCTTAGTCGTTGGGCTTCCAATAATGTACTTTCATTCGCATACTGAATAAAAAATACTGGTTTGAAACATCAGTGTGTGAAAAAAAAAAAAAATCATACACATTCGCTTGAGGTGGATACATTTATAATTAAAAGCGCAAAGATAAAGGCATCTCAAACATAAGGCATCTGTTGTTTTGTCTGCATGCTAAAACACAATTTATTATATTAAACAAAACAGCCACAATATTTTCTGTTGTAATATTTCAGTGGATGTTTTGTGCCAAATTCTCCATAAACTACTATTTTGTGAACACATTGGGTGGAATCACTGATTGAAACCGTTTTGGAGGTTTCACTTTTTACCCATTCAAGCAGAAAGGAGCAGTACTTGTATGCCTATTGCTTATATACTGTAGAAAATCGCTATGATTGTGTAGCAAAGATGGCCGCCAAATGGACTGACGTGCCTCAAAGGGGCTAAAGTGTGTATGGTATGTAAAAAAAACAAAGTGTTTGACATATAATGTCATGTTTGATATAACAAATTAGCTCTTACCACATTTGGGTGCTTCCCTAGGGCTACTGAGCCCCTGTCTTCCGGATCCCGTCTCTCTCTTCGTCTCTTGACCAGCCAGAGGCAAATAAATAGTGTTGTCACAGCCACTATGAGAACAAAAGCAGCAATGCCGCCAGCCATCCCTGCGTTCATATCTGCAAAAAGCCGTTCTTCTCCAAATGGACTTCTAGGAACTGTCCGAGAGAGGGGGAAGATCTATGATTACTCACAAAACCTTGTTCTTCTGTGTAAAACAGTTCTGTGTCTTTACACCTCTGAGTGATTTATCATTTAGTTTGAACGACTGCCAAAAGTAGGGCAGCGATCTAATAAATCGAATTTAACACCTTAAAAATCAACCATGAATAATCAAATTAACCAGATTAATGATCTATGCGAATTATCATTCATATGGTTTAACCCTGTTTGGTATGGTGTAGCCATATGGCTAAATATTATTTCCCTTGGCATTTTAAAGACACATGCTGAACAATTGCATCCCAAATAAACACATTTCTTCTACATCTGGATTTTTTTTCTTTGATAAGTTCAATCAATGTTTTTAGTTTTATTTAACATAGTTTCACAGTCAAGAGGCACATTTTATGGTTCTGCAGTTATTATTTGGAAATGTCCATAGTAAAGCAATTGTGTTTATGAAAAAAGAACACAGTTATGGTTTTCTGAAAACATGAACACAAATAGCAAAGAAGAATGCATGAAGGACTTTAAAAATTAGCATGAATTTAACTTGAGCAATTTAAAAGATCAATTATAATGATTCATGCCATTTCAGTTTATAGGAGTTGTATCAATGTATCGGCATTTATAAACATGAATTGAATTAGAGAAGACCTTGTTGTTGTGTTGTTGTTGTTGTTTCCATATCATAATATTTTATTTTATTTTGTTAAAACATAATTCATACAGATGGTTAAGGGAATTTACCTGGAAATCCCCTCTGTAAAACCTCAATGTCCACTGAAGTGTGCGCAGCCTCACCTGACTCTTCGTCTGTTGCAATCACCTGTGAAAATTTTCATGACAAATGTAATCCTGTCAGAGTCCATGTGTTATTGCTGTTTTGCATACATTTGTAGCTATTTCTATGCAAAATCTATCGGCTTTGTACATGGTTAAGGCACAAGTAAGTCATTAAGCCACAGTCACGACTGTCACCTCTAGGATGTGTCGGTCGAACGCTCTTAGCCGGTCCGTCTTTGCAATCACAATGCCATCCTGAGTAATGTGATACAGTTTAATGCTACCCGTCAAGGGTTGCATTGTGTAACGGATTTTGGGGTTTATTCCCTGCAAGACAGTGGGGGGTAAAAGAGAGAAAATTCTCTAAATAAGGGTTTGCAGACCATTTTTCTAAAGTGTTTCCTATAAAGGAAATGTTTTCACTCTACATCTCTGAAGTCCCTGTCGATGGTCTGGACCACTAGGACTTGGTTCCCATAAGTAGTGACCAGAGTAGCAGGGGTGGAGCTCTCGATGAGGAACCCTTTGTAGACGGTCTTGTTGAAGATCGGAGGAAACTGGTTCTCCGACACCACGTGCACCAGTGCCGTCGCCATCGAATATTTCTTTGGGTCATTCACCTGGGCAGCCTGTTGGAGTTTGCAATGGGCAATTGTGATGAGACCACTGATGTCATCATTGTGTCACATAACCCACACATTTATGTTGAATGCAATGTTATTGTATTTCTTCATATGAAGAATCCCCATTATGGTTTGCCATATGGCAGTTGAAGCTCCAGCCATCACTTTGTTGTTCATAAACATTTTTACGTACCATTATGCGGAGCCTGAATGAAGGGGTAAGGAGTCTGTTTTCCACACGTTGCCTGAGAGAGATCTCTCCTGTTTTCGCGTCGATTGTAAATCTGCCATTATCATCACCTATAAAGTCATTTGAGTAATGTTTAAAAGTTATAATATAGATTTAAAGGGTTAAACAGTTAATAAACCAATGCAACACAAAGTAAACTCGCCTGACAGAATAGTGTAGACCAGAGGGGTAAGTATGTCTTTGTCTCCATCTTCAGCGTGAATGGGACCCGGAGAAAAATAAAGCACAGCATCCTAGATCATAAAAAGCATAAATATTAGGTTTAGCTCAGTTTTTGTTTTCTAATATTATAGGGATCTGAATAACCTCTAATCTGTACACTGCCACCACACACACACCTCATCTGTTTCTGTGATGTTGACGCTGTACACAGGGTTGGTGCAGATATTATGATCTCCATCTTCATAAACAGGTGCGCACGGCTGAAACTGTGGATACTGGTCATCACCGTCTAGAACATTCACGGTGACCGTAGCTGTTGTGCTGTACTTTTCTTTTGTGGTCATTTCCTGTTGATTTAAACAGCAACAGCAAGACACCATTCTTCCTTCATCCTGATTCCATTTGAGCACATCATATGTGAACTGTTAGGTGTTTCACATACCACAGCATATATGACCACATGCAGCTGGGTTTTAGTCTCATAGTCCAAAGGTTTATCCAAGATCACCATCCCGCTGTTGGGCAGATCGATCCTAAAATAGCTGGCATCAGCCTGAATGAGAGAGACACACAGTGCTGGTAATGTTTTCTTAGATTGTGGAAAGGAAGAAGGTGGTTTTCTCTCTGTATAGGGCAGGTTGTTACATAATAAAGAGCCATGAGGGGTAGTCAATGCAGACAGAATGAGGCTTCTCCTTTAATCCAGCCTTTCATATGTGATTTTGTCCCTTTTGAATGTGCCACTCACTGTAGATGTGTCGGTCATATAAGTGATCGTGTCTCCATCGCCGTCTCTGGCTTTCACTGTGAACACCATCGAGTTCACAGTCAGCAACTGTGGGAAGAGAGTCAGAATTCTATGATTTAATGACTGAAAAAGTTAAAACTCGCAAAAATAATTCAAGTAAAATCTGGAGCAAAACATTAGTTTACCTCACTTATATATCGTGGTTGAATAGTGTCTTCAAGGAAATATGGCATGTTGTCGTTTTCATTCAATATCTCCACCATGATTCGATACCGACTCTGCAAAAATAATGATACTTAATGATACTGGAGTGCAATTAACCCAGACGTTCTTATTTCAGTGCAACATACCCTTATTATTCCATCTTCGTAACATGTCAAAGCAGCTATCAGCACTGATCCCAGCACCTGTAAATTACCAAAGAAAAAAAAAAATAGGTCACACAGGGATATTAGTATTTACATAGTCATTTTAATTCACAGTTACAAAATTATTCACCTCACCTCAGAAGTTCATTCTTCCATTGGTAGGCTACACCTTTATTTACACTACCGTTCAAAATGTTGAAAAAATGTTTTTAATACTTTTATTCATAAAGGATGCATTACATTGGAAACATTTATGTTACAAAAGATTTCCATTTTTAAATGAATGCCTAGTTTTAAACTTTTGTTATGGAATTTTTCTATTATTACTCTGATTTCAGTGATTCCTAATGATGGCCTCATCTGTTCTCACGAATGTAGTGAGAGGGGGCCTTTGATTGATAATTTACTGTGGTTGGGAGTCAGTGGAGGTAAGGAAAAGCAGGTGGTCAAGGGGTCATCTTGAGTGCATTTGTACGTTATAGCCTAAAGGGTTAAGGGGGCATTTACCTCTCAGGGCCAGGGAGAAATAGGAAAAAACAAAGTATATCTCTCCTGTGAGGGGAGGGCAGAAATAAGGCCTTGGAGGACACAAGATATAAAAAAGACAGACACTGCTTCTCTTTATCTCTCCTCACTGACTCACGAATGTGTATTGGTGACGAAGATCTCTCTTGCAAGAGAATAAATACTTTATAAACTATTAAATTGGACTCAGAGTGTCTCTTACTCAGTGATGATGTTTGTTAATAAGAAAAAAGCCACAACACTTTATATTCAAATAATCTTTTTAACCAAATAATCATATTGTAATGCTTTCTTAAGGATCATGTGACTCTGAAGACTGGAGTAATGATGCTGAAAAATCAGCTTTGCTATCTCAGAAATAAATTACACTTTAAAATATATTAAAATAAAAAACTGTTATTTTAAATTTCACAAAATAACTGGTTTTACTGTATGTTGATCAAATCAATGCGGCTTTAAGAGATTTTTTTTTTTTTAAAGCGGCTGTGTCTATATAGTTTGTTGCCTTCATATCTAATAATGCATTTTAATATTCAGTCATATTCAAACACTTAAATGACATATTACGATCAGCTGATTGGTGCATCACTTCATTCAAAAAATTACAAACTTATTTAAATTATTTTAGCACTCAAATTGAAGTCTTTTAAAAGGAAATGTATGTATTTTAAGTGTATTTTAACACACAAATCTGGTCAAATAAAGGTTATATAACTAATATTAATAATAAATTATAGACTTTCTAAACTATGGCTTCAAACGCCTCCAATGTGTTGGCTGGCTGTTTTAAAGTCCTAAAGCTTCACTGTTATTCTGGCTTTCCTCCTATTCATGTTAATCACCTCTCGATCCAAGGTCTTGGAAAACGACGTGTTGAGTCGGATTGTTCGGCCTTCAAGATAAAACCAGTCGGAGTTTTCTCCAGTGAGACACAGACGGATGCTGCTGGCTCCAGGGTCTCCGTTGATATTGAGGTTGGATATGAACTCTCCAGTGGGACTGTTCTCTCGAACCGTGGCAAATATATCTTGACCACCAAGGCATAGACTGGCTGCAGTTCAGATGAGAGATTGATTAGATTATGACGACAACATAAATCATCCATAAAATCACAGATTGCACAGCTAATTTATAACACAACATCTTTATAATAGGGAGAGCAGAGATAATTGTAACAAGTATTGGATTTTTCCCAAATATTCATGCATCACGGTTGTTCTCAAGAGCAAACACTAGGGACAGGATGTTCTATACATCAATAAAACACACATACTTCACATTTCAGTCACTTTTATTTCAATGCCATGTGGATATATTTACTTTAATTCAAGCTTTAAGGGGAGGAAAACTGGAAACCCGTTTCCGACAAGAAATTAAAATTTCTACTTAACTATTTTAACTCGCAATTTATACTTTTTTCCTCAGAACTACGAGTTTATAGCGCACAATTATGTATTTATTTCTCGCAAGTTTAGCCTATATAAAAAATTTGACTTTTTTCTCAAAATTGCGAGTTAACACATTTTTACTTATTACAATTCCAAGATTGATTACACGTTGCTCACATATTATGGTAGCCCTGTTTGTGCTAAATAGAGTGTAATTACACCTGTGCCATTAATATGTTTATAAGCAACTGAAAAAAACACAAATGTCAGGGCATGTCAAAACATCTCAAGGACCCCAAAAACACCTTAGACCCCAGAGGGTTAATTTGCATTTTTTAGTTAACATCTCACAGTTCAGAGCTTTTTCATAGAATTGCAAGTTTATAACAAATTTCTGGCTTTATTTATTGCAATTCCAAGTTCCTTTATATCGCAATTTTGAGTTTCGCAATTCAGACAGGCAAGGTAACGTCGCAATTTTGACTTTTTGTGAGTTTGCATATTTTGTTCAAGAAATGTTTTGGTGCATTTCATTTAATATTCATATTAATGCATTACTCAACATTACTCGTTACTCGTGTGACATTCTAATGAATAGTAGCAAATGAAACAATCGTTTAAAATACTGTAGAAAACAGAGCTATAGACTGTCCAGATCATTTGATCATAGAAGAATTTAATAAGAAATGTTTGAGTTCATAATAAAATCTTTTGATTGCAAACTTTGGCATCTTGGCAAATTTGCAAAGTCAGTGTGGAATGGAAATGGACCATATTTACTTTAATACATATGAATGATTAATTTGTGCATGTTATTTGAAAGAAATTTTGTTGATCAAAATGTAATTCACAACTTCCACTTCTGAAATGTCTTACTTTTTACAGGTAATGACCCTAAGCCCTATTATTTTTTTACCTCTCACCTTCCGAAACGTAAAATAACAAACGGAACACTCTACGATCTTTTAAACTTCACACATGCACACATGAGAAGGCCATGAAATTGATTGGGGTTCTTGCACGACGATGGGGAAACAATCAATTCTAATGGATAAAATCATATCCCGTCCTACATGTTTTTGTTGTCAAATAACCTATCCTGAAATTTGCCATGTTAAATAAGTAAAATGGGTAGCAGACACAGTTTCAATTTTACTCAAAGCAAGAGACTCTTTCTTTAATCTAATTTCTGTCAAGAAAAGAAACTATTAAGATATTAAAATGAATCTCACTTGTGACGTTTCATTTCGACAGGTTGAGAGAATCAGAACTCTCAATACTAGAAATGAGTCATTCAGAGACTCATTCTCATTTCCAATAGCCTCATAACCATTTCTGGCACATATGTTAACATTCAGAATATCACAGAGCAGTGATTGGTGAAAATTAGCCTCCGTCGTTGCAGATCCTGATTTCAGAGAGGTGTTTACCTTTTGCGATGTGATAGAAAATGTTCAGTGCCATCTGGCAGAGGAACAATCTCCAAGGCGTCAACATAGTTGATATTCCCCTGGGCTCACGTCTCCTTGTCCCAGCTGTAAAAGAAATGCCAATCCCTGACAGTCAATTGCTCTGAAGGATTTAGAGTGCTCATGTTACCTGTCACAAAGAGCAGACTTTCTTATTCAAACCAAAGGTCAATTAAATCAGAAGATTAACAAAGCATATTTATACTGTCGCGCCACCATCTGAAATTCATCAGTCGAGTTACTCAAGTGAGTCTAATCAAACTGTTAACTGAATTACTGGAACCTCATCAATCTCTCACCAATACAGTGTTTGTTTACTTCTGTTTGGGCTTTAGTCGCGTTTAGGCTTCACCTCAGCGTACTTAAAACCTATTATGAAGTCTTTAGCCAGTGTCAAGCCACCAGCCTGCCAGTGATGTCGGTTAACTGACCTCCAGGCCGCTCTTCTGATCCTCCACCTTCCACCTCGACGCACCTCCGTATGAAAGCTTTTTTCCAAATCCTCACATAAGACCTGCAAAGCTGCCTAAGAACTGTTGTTTCCCATTTAAGTTTTAAATGTCAGTCGCATTTTGTACACCACAATACATAATTACAATTTATTAATTCATTTAAATTATAATAATTAATTTCCTGTTCATTTACAGATAATTTTGTTGGATTTATTGGGATAGTTCATGCAATATATTTGTTAATATTTAACTTACAATTTTAAAACTTGTATGCTGTTTTTTTTTTTTTTGCTTGCACAAAAACAGATGTAGCTGTTTTCTATTCAAGAAAATAAATAACAACATGAGGGTTAGTAAATCATTACATTTTTGGGTGAATTAGTCCTTTACAGTTCATTCATCACATAACCACTAGGGGACACCATCACTATCACTTGCCTTCAATCAGTAAGATTGTAATGACGGTCCTTCAGACTGTGTATTGTAATGTTAAAAAAAAAACCCGGCTCAAGACAGCATGAGATACAGGGTAGGCCTAATATTATTCTGATCTTTCCAAGGTCAGGTTCACAGTTGAGCAGGCTTATTGTGGTTGAACTGGCTGTGGCTGTGGATAATACCAACGGGACATAAGTAAGGATGACATACAGTATTTACACTACTGTTCAGTTGTGGTAAGTTTTAAAGTCCTGGTACTGGTGTGGTAAGAATTGGTTTGGGTATTTCAAAGACATCTCTTATGCTCTCCAAGGCTGATCAAAAATATAATAAAACAGTTAAATTGTGAAATATTATAAGTTTAAAATAACTGTTTTCAGCATCATTGGTCCAGTCTTCAGTGTCACATGCTCCTTCTGAATTCATGATATGCTGATGTGCTGCTCAAGAAACATTTATTATTATCAATGTAGAAATCTGTTGAGCTGCTTAATACTTTTATTGAACCTTGAAACTTTTTTTCAGGATTCCTTCATGAATAGGTTGGGTTCAAAAATGTCTTTACTGACACATTTGATCAATTTAAAGGGATAGTTCACCCAAACAAGAAAATGATGTCATCATTTACACACCCTCAAGTTGTTCCAAACCTGAATGAATTTCTTTCTTGTGCTGAACACAAAAGGAGAATTTTGAAGAATGTTTTAGAAAATGATGACAGAATTTTTTGGGTGAACTATGCCTTTAATACGTCCCTGCTCAATAAAAGTATAGTTCTTTAATTCTTTTTTTTTTTTAAATCCCAAACTTTTCGATGGTATCATAATCATTAGATTATTTTTTTCAAGGACCCATTGGTGGACAGTGTCAGCCCAGAGACCCCTTGTTACGTACATTTACCTTAGCAGACCCTTATCCAATTTTAAATTTCAATAGACTCTGATTTTAGCCTATAAATACTGTATATATTAACATAATAACATGCACATTATATCATAACAGTGTATTTACTGTACATTATTATGCTATTATTCTTTATATATCGCAAAGCCATTCAAATAATTAGTGATGTACAGAATCATATACTTGCACATTTTAATTTTACTTTAATGTGGGAAGTTTAACGTCTTTATATTGGCATTGGTTGAATTTCTTCATTAGAATTGATCAGAGATATACAATAATTGGCAATTATCCACTGGTTATCAGCTCTCCAGCCAAGTCCTTAATAAGACTAAGAGCACTTAAGCAAAATGTAATTTATAATTTAGTAGTTTAAATGCGACCGGGCTTGTTTAAAGAGTCTATTAATTAATACATCATGTTTCAGGGGAACAACCTGATTAAAATAATATGTCAAATGAATCCTGAATCAACAGGTCTTGCTAGACATATTAACTCCAGTGAACTCCTCCTTATTGTGCAGCCATGCCAGATGTTATAAATGATTCTTTGGATACAGGATGACTGTGTGGATTGCATGTGATTAGGGATTAAATCGAGTAATTAATGCGAAACAGGAAGTAGGTCTCTGCCACAACCAAGATTATGGGATTACAGCACAATATGGTTTAATATTCTTGCTGTACACGGCAGCTTGCTATTTATTATGCATGTTTCCGTGCGTCTGAGTTTGTCTGCAAGTGTTGCTGGAGACCACTTTGCCAAATGAGTTTTAGCAGAAGTATATGCAAAATTAGTGATGCCGCTGTATTGTGTTGTTTTGATTTGATTAGTCTTATTTGAGAGCACTCATCTGCAGAGATGATAGTGCACTCAACAGGGATTGTTAGTGTTATTATTCTTAAATATTATTTATAGGGACAGTTCACCCAATAATTCAAATTAACCAAAGAGTTGATGGGCCCCATTGACTTCCATCATAGAAATAAATACTATGGAAATCAGTGGGGTCCATCAACTTTTTGGTTACTGACATTCTTCAAAATATCTTCTTTTGTGTTCAGCAGAAGAACGAAATTCATACAGGTTTGGAACAACTTGAGGGTGAGTAAATGCTGACAGAATGGGTGAACTATCCCTTTAAGAATGTACAATATGTATATGTATGTAGTATTACTGTTTTAACTATTTTTTGATCAAATAAATGCAGCCTTGGTTTTCAGAAGAGACTTTGCCAGAGAGTAAACATTTATTAAGCAAGACTATATATATATATATATATATATATATATATATATATATATATATATATATATATATATATATATATATATATATATATATATATATATATATAGTCTGTAGTATATCACCATATAATTTCTGATAAAAAATGTATTGAATTTATTATTACTGATAAAAATAAAATATTAAAGTAAAGTATTGTAAAGTAAAATTGATTTAAATAGTAGAAATAAATAATACCATTTAACAATGTAGGGTACAAATAGCAATGAAGTGTACAAAGTACATTTTAGAAGTTCAAGTAAGCTGGTGTCTATCTTTTTGTTACTGTAAAAAAAGTATTTTTCAAAGTTGTAAATAAAACAACTTGCGAAAACTGTTTCAAAGTAAATCCAACACCTTTTTTTCAATGCTTAACATTGTTTTGTAGGTAAATCTGTGGAAACACACCAATAAACACTACAGAGAGAGACCGACGACTTCTAAACATGTCAGTTCAGCGCCCAGCATGTTTAGAAGCATGATTCATGCCGTCTCCTTAGATGAGACCATCAGACTCATTAGAGTAGCGTTGGAAATGGACTCAAGCATAGCGAGACGATTAGCATGAAGCATGGCCAGTCGGTAAACCTGAAAATAACAGACTTTCTGATACAGATCACTTTAAAAAATACAATTAAAAAATTTAAGAGCGAAGACAAATGCAATGTTCTCGTCAAAGTCACAAAGACACAAAACCATTTATCTGTATTCCTGTCATGTTTATAAGATCAGGCCCAAGCTATGCTGACTGGATGCTTCGGTAATCAGATTGCTTTGAGGCTGATCTAAAGAGGTCACTGAACATCTAGTCTCGCGTAGCCAGACCTTCAGACTGACGGCTGAAGGTCTGGAATTCATAGCAGCTTTCTTTGGCCAAGGCCCGCCCATAAGGCCGTTTGACCGACATGTAAAACAACCAATTACAGTTCGTTTCGTTCAGCGTCACGTTTCGGTGCGTGGAAATGTCCCCACAACAACAGACCTGCGTGCAACAAGTCAGTCAGCATAGAAAATCAAAGAAAGAGAAGAAAACTTCAAGAGTCTTTCCCGTGAACCTCGCATACTTTTGAGAATTCTACGTTTAGCTGATCTTGATAAATGCTCATTGTTACTCATGTAAACACAACAGTTTTTCTTCCGCAATCACACGTCTGCCCTTTGTTTCCCGGCGGACCGAAAATAAACGCGACACTCGCGCCCCCCCGGAAATCCGATAAAATTCAACCAATCAGATGACAACTTCTACATTCCTGAAGTGTTTCCAGTTAAGTGTACCATATGCATCAGACGTTTAGCCAACGTTCCGTGGGCGTGACGTCTGAGGCTGAGACTACTGAACATCTATACAGCTGTCTATCACTACTGCTGGAATAAAGTACACTTTTCTTTGCATCAAACATTCACTTAAATCACAAAAACTGGTATAAACTGGACAGTTTACAAAACCCAGGCAGCTACGGCATGCTGGCAAAGTGCTTTCACTGCAGTCATAACAAGAAAGCAACAGTTGTCAATGTCCTGTGAAGTGTAAACAATACAATCACACACTAAACCAAACACACACATTAAGACTCCCTGAGTATTTCCTCACCGTTGTTTGGTGGTGGTTATCCTTTGTTTTCGAGCTCAGGGGATCCTGCTGTCACTTCCTGCGGTGGCTGGTCCTGTCCTTCGCCACATGACTGTCCCGTGCGGGGGGCTAAAACCTGCACCACAGGGAACAGCAGGTAGCCATAGTCCAAAACACAACAGATTTCTCTGGCTAGTTAAGTCAGGGCTGCTCAGAGAGAGACAGAGAGAGAGAGAGAGAGAGAGAGAGAGAGAGAGAGAGAGAGAGAGAGAGAGAGAGAGAGAGAGAGAGAGAGAGAGAGAGAGAGAGAGAGAGAGAGAGAGAGAGAGAGAGAGAGAGAGAGAGAAAGGGGGGGGGGGGGTCACAATGTGTTTAGCTTGAGGGAATTAAGAGCTCTCGCACACAGCAGAGCGAGGGCTTAGACAGCATTTCCAGGACAGGATAACTCTGGCTGCTGAGAGAGAGGTTAAACTGAGAACATTAGCTTGGGCGCCGTTGCTAATGCATTCCAAGGTGTGCAAACGCTGCTAGCATGTCATTACACATGATCTGCTGCTTAATGATGTAGAATTCAGCTTGAGAACTCATTGGCCTGGATGCTTGCTGTTTGAGTATCTGTGGGGTCAAAAGGGTCACAAGTGCTGTAGAGCAGGTGTATGTGTGCTGGGTGAATCTCATGAAAATTTCTCTAGTTCTCTAGTTTGTCATTTTCATGAAGATTAAGCACGTTTTTACCCTGAATTCCCATTTTCCCATCTTTTTTTATTGATTCTCAGAAAACACAATAAATCTGTACATAATTAACATTTTTACACCATTAGCAATTAATTAGGTTACACCTTATTTTAAGGTGTCCGTGTTAGTGTAATTCTGCATTTAATTACTGTGTAATAATAATTAACTACATGTACTTACTATTGTAAAACATTATATGATCAATAATTTATGACAACATATGTTTTTACATTGCTTTAACTCATCAAAATAAGTTAAGCAATTTTCAACTTTTTGTCATAAGTTATACAATATTCAACTCATATTTTTAAGTCAGTTTAATGTCATTTAAGTTGAAATTACTTAAACATCCAAGTTGATTGGACAGCACCTTATTTTTAAGTGTTCGGTTATGGTTAGGATTGGGGTTAGTTGCATGTAATTATGGATAATTGATAGTAATTACTATAGTAACTACATGTAACACGTGTAACAAGGATACTGTAAAATAAAGTGTTACCATTAATGAATTTCTCCTCTGAGTTCCGGCTCCTAAGAATGATTTGTCTGCCAATCATTAAACTGGTTTGGACCCAGTACCTTATGTGCTTGTGTTTTATTTCATAGTCTGCCAACCCATCTAATATAAACAGTCAGACATAATGAAACATGAATATCCAAAACTGTGCAGATGTGTTCATGAACTCTTTTCCAGAAATCCTGAATTTTTTGTACAAAACCAAAGAGCATGAGCTAAATCTCC
This sequence comes from Tiaroga cobitis, assembly GCA_030578255.1. Taxonomy (NCBI): domain Eukaryota; kingdom Metazoa; phylum Chordata; class Actinopteri; order Cypriniformes; family Leuciscidae; genus Tiaroga; species Tiaroga cobitis. The sequence goes on along the minus strand of CM060594.1, from coordinate 30,115,308 downwards.
ATCCTCAGCCTGACATCTCCAGCCATATGGTGTATATTTTAACCCAAGCCTAAACAGTTTGGAAGGAGTTCAGCATAATCTTAAACTGTAAAAGGCGTACTCTTGTTTCCCAAATTTCTCATAAGCTAATAAAGCTCCATCACTTTGAATTAACCAGGAGTAGTGCACTGATGCTTCATGACCCTTCCCATATACCGAAATGACCAAACAATGCGTCTACTGACTCAGGAAGCTATGTACTAGAATCAAAGGTAGCGCAAAGTAAATATCGTAACTGTGAATCCCTAAAAAACTGAGATGTAGATATACTGCTGTCAAAAGTGTCTTCAGACTACCATTTTCATAAAGGTCGCTTAATATAACGATGCCTGTCTTTACCCATTCTTTCCATTGAAAGGGGGCTTTATTAATAGGCTTACACAATTTAAGGTTCAAACATATTGAACAAGCATTTAAGTAAGCTACACAGACGAGAAATCTTTAACCATACTGCATGTCTCCCTGTCTCCAGCGTCTTTCTTCCCTCCGTGTTTCCACCAAGATCACCCTTTGGACTCCACTACCCTGCTCACCTCATCCCTGCACCTTGTTTATCAATAAATCACCATTCACCATCCATCTTCCTCTCCTGTGTCTGCATTACCGTAACAGAAGACAGGACTGCCCAAATGGATGAACGGGCAAGGCTCAGGAGAGCTGCGATCTTGCAGGGTTCTCGAGGGAGTTCTTCCGGCTCGCTGTCACCAGCTCCCTCGATTGCAACACCCTTAAGACCCTGTTCCGGATCGGGGCAAATATTAACCACCCTATTGACCTTCCAGACACCACAGGGCTGGACTGGAAAGAAACCTTAGTTCGGTGTCTGGTGAGTGTCACGTCCCGGTCCGGAACCAACCACATCTCCAAGGCCGTTCCAGAGCCTCATCCCAAGATGGCCGCCCCCATTCCAGAGTCTCGTCCCAAGATGGCCGCCGTTCCAGAGTCTCGTCCCAAGTCCAGAAGTGACTCAAGTCTCCATCCTCATCCCAAGTCCTAGAGTGACTCCAGTTTTCACCTATTTAGAAATACTAAATCGTATACTCGAGTCCAGAGTCCTTTGGGGGTTCCTGCCTCCGTCCTCGTCCAAGGTCCAGTGGGAGCTCCAGTTTCTGTACCCGCTTAGTCCATCCCAGCGACACCTGGAGCTTCTGTTACAGATCACCCTAGTCAGCATCCTCTTCACTACACTTCCCAGCATCCATCCTGGTTCCCAGCTGCACATCATTTCCAATCACTCACACCTGCACCTCATCATCACCCTCATCACTGCCTCTACTTAAGCACACACTTCACCACAGCTGTCTCGTTAATGCCATGTGGAGTATTCTCTCTGTCTCCAGCGATCTCTCTGTCTCCATCATCTTCCATTCCTCTGTGTCTCCCTGAAGATCACCCTTTGGACTCCAACTTACCTGTTCACCTCATCGCTGTCCCTCAATTGTTCAATAAACTCACTATTCAGTGTCTGCATTCCGTAACAGCATGATGCAAGTGTGAAATAATAGGATGTTTCCAATCAGTTTAATGGACAGACTCTGCAATATTGAAATCGCATACCAAGGGAGAGCTCACTCAGGAGGAAGAGACAAATGAGACTGGTATCTAAGATCGAAAGCATAATAATACAACAAAACATTAGGCAGGCCTAAGCTACCTTTCTCAACAGGTCTCTGTAACTTATGAGAAAGTATCCGAAGTCACTTTCCATTCCAAATTAAAGCCTTACATATTTTGTCAAACTGTTTCAAATAGGAAAGTGGTATTTGAATTGGGGGAGACTGTAATAAATAATTCAGTTTGGGCAGACAACTCACTTTAATTACATTGACTTTTCCATTGACATTAGAAGTGGAGCCCATCTATCCATATCACAGGAAATCTTTTTCATTAAGGGGTCAAAATTCAAATTCAAATTCAAATTTGGGGAAAATAAAATGCCTAAATAATCTAATGCCTGACTTGGGCCATTGATGAAACGTGCCAGGAATGAAAAGCTGCGACAGGGCAAAGAGTACAAGAGCTTTTGATTTATTTTAGACCAATTTACTCTATAACCTAAAAATGAGAAAACGTCAATTGTTCTAGGCAAGGTATAGACCTGCCAGGGTCAGAAACATCTAGCAAAATATCATCTGCATTAAGCATAAGCTTATGAATTTCTCCCCGACTGCGATAGCAGGAAAATCTTCATCTTTTCTATACAGTGACCTGTACATGTTTTTGACAGGTTTCATAAGATTCACCCGCATGTATTGATGCTGTGTAAGGAGTCAATGTAGCACTATAACTGCTGGGATTGATCACTGAAATCAACTTAAGTGCTATCTGCCAAGCTTTTATCTCTGAGCTTAAGTGAGAGAACGTCCACTCCTGTCGATCTACACTGCCGAGGGTGACTAGAGTAACATACGTCTTTAATTCCCTTTGACAAGGGATTACGATACCAAGGCTCTTTCTTGCTCTGTTTTTTCCTGTCTGTATAGTACACAATTGACTCTTCACTAAGCCCCATTTAAAAAAATATATATTCATCAGTCTTACTTAAGCAACTGTTTCCACATGCCTATAGAAGTCCTTTCAAATTAGCTTTTTGTCTTTTCATTTGGGAGTCACTGCATAATTGAATAGTCTCTTTAAAAAAAAAACAGCAAAATAATTTGCAATGTTATACTTCATTCCAACTTGTCTACAAATTATTTCCATACAAATGAAACACTTTATCAGCAGCACATTTGACTGAAAATTCCTATAGGTTGTTCTGTAAAACTTGTCTCAGTAAGCCTATGGAAGACCATTTCCACTACATAAGAAGAGAAATCATGCATTGGCAAATCATTATTATGACTTAAAAGTTATGACATAAAAAAGTCGAAATTATGAGAAGTCATAATTATGAGAAAAAAAATCTAATTTGTATCTATTAGTAGGCTATGTCATAATCTCATAATTTTGACTTTTTGTCATTATTTAAAGAAAATTGTCAATTGTGACTTGGTATGTCCTAATTTAGATTTTTTTAATCTCTTAATTATTACTTTTTATCTCATAATTTTGACTTTTTGCATCAATTTCACAATTATAACTCAATTATAAAGTGTGTCATACTTTCAACTCCTTCATTATTACATCTCATAATTTTGTATTTTTATGTGACGATTATAACTTTGTATCTCATAATTTTGACTTTTTGTTCATTTTAAATGTTTGTCTCAATGTAAACTTAGTATGTCATAATTACAACTTTTTAATCTCATAATTATCACTTATCTCATAATTTTGCCTTTTGTGATATGACTTATCTCATCATTTGAACTTTTTTCAATTTTAACATATCATTATACATTTTTAATCTCAATTATGACTTAGTGTCATACATCCTATTTATCTCATAATTATTACTTATTATCTCATAATTTTGCCTTTTATGTGATATTATGATTTTTTAATCTCAATTTGCCTTTTATGTGATATTATGAATTATAATTCTCAATTTTGACTTGTTTGTGTAAATGTCAACTTTCATCTCATTTGTATGACTGAGTATCTCATAATTTTGATTATCACATAATTGTGATTGACCAAGGGCTGATTTTTTTTTCTCATTTGCTAAAAATGGCTTCTATAGTAACCAAAGGGAAAAGAGTTTAAAAAAGAGTCAATTGACCTACAATCTCCCACCCTTCCCCTCTCTATGAGATACCAGGCTGTTAGGCTGATCTGCTTCCAATGGGACCACTCCTTAACTCCTTATGAGGGGAAATAATTGGCTTAAACCTCTTGTCATGATTACGCATCACTGTGGATTAAAGACTTTGACATACATTTCTCATAGACAGATGGGCGCAGGTAGCACACCTGTGGGTGCTCAAGGAATGTAGCAAATTCTAACACAACCCCTTCAGTTTCTGCTCTCGCAGTCGCAAGATCATTGAGGCATGTTTGCATCGATCGCTCACGGAGAAGTTAATTATCCTCCAGCACTGCTTTCTGATCCATGTCCTTCCCCGTCAGCTTCAGCACCTCTTAGGCACATTATCCAGTGATGCTTTGCAGGGCGGCAGGGGCCACTGGAGATTTCCGTGTTTGTTTGGGAATTGACATCTCTTAGACTGAGTTCACCTCTAGAGCTCCTTCTGGGGTTGACAGATGTACATGTCTTGATAAGGAGAGCTCAGCGTGCACATGTATACAGGTCACATGCTTTCCAATATATACACTTAAAAAAGTATGTGTGCAAGGACTTTTAATTAATTTTCAATCAAATATGCATTGGAATATTAAACAATAAGCACACTATTGCAATCTACATGCATATAGGCCTGCTGTATACTAATGTCATTTTTGATCAGCATAAACTCAGACAAATCAAGGATGTATATGAGTAACACTTTCATAAGGTGATTTGCAGATCTAAGCTGGACCTGCCAAGATGGTGTTCAGCTGGTTTAGCTGGTTAGCCAGCTGGTCTCCCAGTCTGACCATTACATCCGCTTAACCAGCCCAGCCTGGGAGACAACAACCCCTAAAAGGCTGGTTTAAGATTTCTGTTTTCAATAGGGTCATGCATAAAATTAAAAACGATTGTTATTTTTACCTATTAAAGCATTATTTGAGTAATATTTGAGTATTTATTGATTTTTTAATTAGCTTTTATTTTTATATTTTAATTTAAGTTTAAGTTGTGATTTATCATTTTTGTATTTTGTATATTTCTTTACACGTTTAATTACATTTTTAGTCATTTTAGAACTTCAACTTACATTTGTATTTTATATTATTTCAGCTTTATGTCAATTATGGAAAACAATTTTTAATACTATTGGTAGAAACTATGGTTGCATACTATTTTATGTCATTTATTTTAATTAAAGTATATATATTTTCTAGGCAACTACAGTATCACCAGTTCCTGTCTCTCATTGGTTGGGACAAACAGATAGCCCCGCCCAAACAGACACAGGCTGCATCCGAAATAGCATACTGCCCTAGGCTACTACACAGTAGGCGAAAAACAGTATGCGACAAAAGAAGTGTGTCTGAATTCACAGTACTCATAAAAGAGTTGGCAAAAAAAGTCTTCGGATGACCTACTTCCGGCGAGATTCTGAAGTGTGCATTTAATGGACACTTTACAATCCCATGGGGCCACAGGAGAGGATTTGTGAATGGAGGTGAAGACACAACTGACGCTGGAGGTCACATGACCATGACAACATGGCGGATGTAGTATTCATCCTATATAGAACAAACTTTTTTTAGAAGTCGTGGAGTAATTACTTATTCAAAACAAGTACCTACTCAAGAGAGTATGTGATTTCGGAAGCAGCCACAGTCTCTGCATATTAATCTGAGATAGAAAAAACATTTTAACATTAAAACATGACACACTTCCCCTTCAAGTCTACCTCTTAAAAAGAGTCTTACATAATGTAAATGAGTTTTAATTTATTCCTGTGTCATGAATTTGATCAGACCTCTGAATGAAAGAGCTTTGCTCTGTGATTCAGCATTGGATTAGCTGTACTATTCTGCTGATCCTCTGTTTATACAGTTCATTGTGCATGCAGTGCTGCTTTTATTCCTTTCCCAGTTTTGTTGTGCCATATAGAACCTGTTGCCATGCAACTAGACCGTGTTCACTGCACAGAGAACTGAATGTAACATTTTAGTGTTCTCTTGAGTGGGAATTTCCTGTGGTATTACAGCTTGAACTCGAAACTAAATCCACCTGGAATCCAGGTTTATTTGAGATTATTTTAATAGATGTGCTAGGGACCATGGGAGTTGGTGTGGAGAAGGAAGGATTATTATATGACTGAGGTGAGACACGTTTTATCTTTGTGATTGCCAGGTTTATGCTGCATGAACTTGCTCCCATAAGAAGTGCACTAATATTTTCACCACCAGGGGGAACTAGGCATAAAATACAAGTAAAGGTGAAGTCAGTAACTTTTGATTCATAAAAAAAATTTTTTTTAAGACTTAAAAATATTTTGAATCATATACAATCGCATGAGATAACACACAGTCATGTCAGTGGCTTACACATTGTAAAAAAAATCATATGATCAATAAGTTATGACAACACATGTTTTACATTGCTTTAACTCATCAACATAATTTAAGCAATTTTCAACTTTTTTTTATAAGTTATAGAAGATTCAACTCATTTTTAAGTAGTTTTAATCTAATTTAAGTTGAAATGAATTAAACATCCGAGTTGATAGTGCTTAATTTAAGGCAGCAACTTTTTTTTAAATCTCTAAATTTTCTACCAATGGTTCTCTTCTCACTCATTTTAGTATTTCCTGTTCTGTTCTATTTATTTGTCTTTTCTTCTTACACTCTCTTCTGTCTGCGGCTATCTCCTGTCTTTTGTCTCCGTAAAGGCCAATTTCCTCACTCGGTTTGATTTGGTTTAGTGGGCTCTCAGCTATTGTTCTGATCCACTGACCTTTCCTTCAGTGGAAGCACAATTAAATAAGACTGTGGGCACACATGTCAGGAATATCTCTCTCTGAACGGCAGTTATTTTGATGAAATATGCCCTCCATCAGAATTTAAGGGCATTAGTACTTACCCCGGTGTGACAGGACCACCTCAAAACCCTCGGCGATTTCAGGCACTTTCCTAATAGCAGAACCTCTGAAGCGGGTAATATTATTCTGGATCTGGCCACTGGAAAATTGTCCCTTACTGCCTTTCTTGCGGAGGGAAGTAAACCGTTTAATTTGACTTCAACCAGACTCAACTTTACATATTAAGAATAGCTTTGATTGTGTGACTGACATGATTTGTGCTTAATCTATACAGACTGTGGTGAGATATTTATATGCTAAAATGTCTAATAAAACACACCTGCACCTAAAGCATAACATTCCTGGATTCATTTCTGTTTTGCTCTCTTATCGAGGACTACATTTTATTGCTTTTAAGCCTCAGTGAAGCCAGAGTTTGAATTGAGTCAAATAAAAAAAAAATCTATTTTGCTTTAGTGTTGCATATCACAAACCATAAAATCAGAACTTAATTAACACACAATCCTGCTAAAAGATTATTACATTTGCGCATCATAAGAAATATCCAATTGCCAGATGAGGTTTAACTGACCAAATCCATATTTTGCAATACATTTGGTAACAAAAAAAATACCTGCAAGTATATTATATTAAAACATTTCATTTGCGAACTTACAGATGTTAGATAGAAAATCTATTTGAGATCACCGATTAAAAGCTACATATTTCTCCAAACTTACTTAATTTATTTCATTCATGATGTTCTTATAGGGGGTCCCCTACTATAACTCTTATCCGGGACCCTTGTGCAATCTTTGCATGTCTGTGTGGAGGATTTGTTTATGCCATCATGAATAAAGTAATTGGTAAAATGTGGGTAACGTTTTGTTTATGTGCTCGGCTTGTGTGATTGGCCTGTGACTGCATTGTGGTTGCATGTCATTGTTGAACGACTTCGCCTTCGATTAAATAAAAAATGCAAACAACAACAACATTCAGGGAAATGCAATGATGTGCTTGATATTTACAAAATATTCATGGTCAGCACAGCAGGGTGAGCACAAAATGATTTTAAGACCAGCAATTACTATTATTATGATTTTTTTAAGTTGTCAAGTGCTTCTGTGTGAGTGTTAGAGTTAGTGTGTTGAGAGACAGCTTGCGGAGGAGTATAATTATGTATTGATTACATTGTGATCTATTCTTGTCTTATTTGACTTCAAAATTGCCTACAATCATGCACTCCCTCACAATAACCTCTCTCTCTCTCTATTCCCACTCTTTGAAAGTTCTTCCCGTTTTCTCCCTTATACATCCTAACATTCGCTATTTGTCTTTTTCAAATAAATATCATGATTAGCACACATATAAGATGAGAAATGCTCAAATATGATCCTCAAATTAGGACTATGACAAGACATCAGAACCCTGCTTTATCCTTCACTCATGCCAGTTTACTGACTGTTTCAGGTGTCTTTAATCAGATGCTGTGTCTAGTAAATCTACTAAACATTTTTAGAGCACATAGAATTTATAGCCAATCAATCAATTAATTATGATTAATTGCATTACGTTTTATAAAAGGTAAATAATATGCCTATGTGTAATTGTAAAATTCAGCACTTTATGGACTTACTCTCACACGTGTAAATATGTTTCCATTTAATGTTTCATAATATGTTAATCTTCCAGTTCCATGATGAGAACATTTCATGAAAAATGAATGCATGTCTTTTGTTAAACATCTTGCCTGGGTTTAAATTACAAATAAATCACTTTTGAAGAGGAAATTATTTAATTCTCCAACATTTACTTAAGAATGAATGCTCCACTAGCAACCTTTTTTGAATGTTCCAAACAGTTTTTATTAAACTCACAGAACAGAATGAAACATCATAACATCAACTGTAGCATAAATGCATTAATGGCGTTAGAAAAGTTATTTAATCACAACACCTTTGACAGCCCTAGTAGACATACAAGGTACCCCTTCATATCTATAATTAATGCACTCAACTAGACACTGAAAGCTAGAAAATAGCCAGGCATTTATTATCGGCCCCTTAGGCCTTTTTGTAGACTTTGCAGTATCCAAGGTGCCTGTTTCCTGACCAAAATTGAGGAATAATTTTCACTTGGTTTTCTATGTGTCTAAATGTGCACAATAAATGAAATCTGAGAACATATATTTTTTTGATAAAGACTAGTTTATGACAAGGCGACCAGATCAATATACGACCCTGGATCAATATAACAGTCTCCACCATAGCTGTTTTTTTTTTTTAATGCGAGTAATCTGAATGAACTTTTCGCACTCATCAACCTTTCAGACTAATGAGGAAACTAGGCCTGTTGAACAGACACGGTGTTAATTACAAAGTATGGTATATTTAAAAAGAGAGGGTGTGAAATGCTGGTAGAAATTCCTTCCAGTGATGGCACGAGTAAACAAATGATTTATTTTACTACTGTAGAAAACTGGAAAGTAGTTAAAAGTTCTTGGCTTAAAAAAGGATCAGATGATTCAATTTAAAATGAGAGCAATATCACACACTTCTGTGCCCACACCAAGAGCACGAAGAAATGAATGACACAAAACGAATTGAGATTTTAGATATTTTTGGAATGGGAAAAAAAAGTGTTATCAGAAGCATTTACTCTCAAATTTGAGATTTTAACTGTGGTCTGATGTCATTCAGAAAAGACTGCTCCAGACTTTTTCTCATGTTATCATTTCTCCCTCAGTTTCTGCTTCTATTTTGATATCTTTACTTTTCTCCTCCTGTACTACCCGTGCTGTAGAATGAAAACAGAGGCATTTACTTACTTTATTTAATTACTTATTTTTGTAGAGACTTCTAGAGATTTCCACGATGCACGCGCGAGAACTTAACTGAAGTAGTTGAAGGAGATCGCAATTTTCGCGCATGCGTCGTGGAAATCTCTCGAAGTCTCGTTTCAGGCCTACAAGGAAGAAAAGGAATAGTCGAATAAAGTCGTTATTTTTGTTTGTTTTTTCGCACAAAAAGTATTCTCGTCGCTTGATAAACTTATAGTTGAGCCACTGTTGCGACATGGAATATTTAAACATTTTCTTTAATGACTTTCTGGGCCGTCAAGATTCGTTCCCTTAGGCAGCCTATGTAGCAGTCATAAACCTCTCAGATTTAATCATAAATAACTTCATTTGTGTTCCGAAGACGAACGAAGGTCTTACGGGGTTGGTACAGCATGGGGGTGAGTAATTAATGACTTAATTTTCATTTTTGGGTGAACTAACCCTTTAACAGGCCTAATTTGTGAAACTTGTGTGTTGTGGTTTTCTGGGGAGGTGGAGTAACTATTATGTGTCCCTTTTGTTTTGAGATTTCTTATTGTTTAGATGTTGTTGTTTTACATGTTTGTTATTTGTTATTTAATCACCTCTATCTTTATTTTTTTATAGTGCAATCAATAAATTAATTGTACATTTTGAAAAAATGTTTCCATTCTATTTTTTGTTGTTGTTGCATAAATCAGGATTTATACTAAGTAAACAAACAACCCTGCATTCACCTATAGTCTTGGTCATCTGTTCCAGGAAAACTTCTGATATATTAAATAAAGCTGTAGTCCGGCATTTTTCCTCTTTGTCGCCATCTCTGTTTGAAATCTGTAATTGCAGTTATTCGCGGAATTATTAACTTTGCGTGAGTTGTACATCGGCATGAAACAGCGCGGATGAAAACTGTTTTGAGGAGACTGCGCGTCTGTCAGTCACCGGGACGGTGTGGATACTGACAAGTAGTCATAGTAGGCCTACCATGAAATAAACTGTTTATGAACTGGATCCCTGTTATGCATAAACGTGTTTTACATAATATAACTCTAATAATTTTTGGGAAAAGGATCATTTTCACTTTACCGATCTGATTCAGATCCAATTCTTGACAATGGAGGAGGCGGGTTTGGTTTTCTTGGAGTAGAGGTGATTTGCTCCCTCAGACTCATAGCTAGCACAAAATAATTCATATTTACCATAATAGCAAAACGAAAAAAGCCACAACAAAGGAAACTCCATAACTGAATTTAGCGAACAAGTGTGCTACTGTTATTGAACTATACCTGTCCAACAGAAAAAAAGCCGTTTCTGCGTCCATTTTGAACCCCTTCAAATCACGGAGTTCACGCCACCTTTTAAAAACCTTGCCAATGTTAATCCTTGTTTTCGCGTGGGCCCGGTTGCAATCTCTTTTTTTTTCTACCCACTCCGAAGTCTGAATTCTCTTGGGTTTTACCACGGGTGAATCTCCAGTTGTCACTGGTGGTTGTCGTTTGAACCTTTCTGGATCCGCCATGAGTTTTATTTGAAGAGCTGTGAGAAAAGGCTAAAAGCTTCCAACTCCAACATCCGCTCACGCAATATAGCCTACTTGCCGGGACTCCTTCTTTATGTGTACAGATGTGACGTAATGACGCAAAGAAATGCTCGAATTTCCCGCGGAAATCCACCAGTACCATTACAAGCTTACCGTTTTGAATCGAGCAAAGAAAGATAAGCAGATATTTTTTAACACTGGCTGGTTGTTGTTGTTTTTTTTTTTTGTTGTTTTTTTTGATAATTTTTAACCCAAAAAAGTTACGGACAGCAGCTTTAAAATAAACACCATCATGAAAAATTAGACACAAACCTAAACCTAACAAAGAATTAACACGTTTTTTTGTAATTGCCACTATGATGCATGCATGTAGCATGCTAACACTTCTGTAAATAGCATCAGCTAGCAAACTATTATTTCTATTACAGAATATAGAAATTATTTCTATATGTATAGAATATTTGAATTACCCACTCTTACCTTTTACACTTCACACCATCAGAATTACCATTTGAGATTGTGACTTGAAAAAGGCGTCCTCGCAGAACTTGTAAATAAAAATGTTCTGACAGCTCTGACTTGTACCACTGCAACATCATGCAGAAACACTCAGAATGGCATTTTCAGCAGTAAACTGTAATTAAGCCGTTATATTTTGTAATATTGACTTGTTAATGTCTTAGTAATGTAAGAATAATCTGAAACAAAAACTAAACTCATGCAATACAGTTTAATGTAGCTAACTAGCTATAACAAAGCTGTCCCACTAAATATTGTATAGGCTAAGTTTATCAAAGTCAGCATGAAACAGAAATTGCGATCATCTTTTCTTCCCTATTTCAAGTAAAGATCAGAGCCACTCAAAAAAGGGAGATCTGATACGATCACTGTACCACAGTACCACCACAGGGGAGAGAAAAAGAGAGGGAAACAAGAGAGACTAAGATGATTATTTTATATCATCTTACATTAAATGGAACCAAATCGCAAAAGCCCTGACAGGAAAAACACGTCCTGTTGGAAGAATCTTGTTCGGTTGCTTTTATATAATGTTGCTGTCAGACTACATTGTAAATTGTAGGCCTGATGCATGCTTGCTATAGGCCTATATCTTGTACACAGTTGAGTGGTCCAGCATTATAAAGTCAGATGCATTGGGTGCATGTTTACTTCTTTTTTGGACTCACTTTATATTTTATTCAAATGTGGGAATCTTCTGAACTCCTCTCATGTCCGTTGTTGTTTCCATGTTCTGTTGTTTTAACTGGCATTTTTGAACTTCTTTGAGTAGTTCTTCTTCTTTCGTTTTTTCTTAGTGCATATCGCCACCTACCTTTGCTGTTATGCAGTCATGATTTCTTACGATTCCTTATTATTATTATTTTCTTTGCTTCTTTCTCAAATATCCATCCTTATCTAATTATTTGATGCTCCATCTCATTCCATCTCCCATAGCCCACCTGGCGCTGCATTTTCAGCTCCTCCAGACTGGACTATAAAATCTGGAATAGACCAAAGCATCTTTTTTCAATATGAAATCCTTTCACTTAATCCAGTATATATATGTATTCTATTAGAATTCTATATCCTACTCTATCTTTATTAAAATTATAACCTAACAAATATGCCAAATCCGTATTAACCTTCCCTTTTTCATTTAAATATGTTATCAATTCCTTTCTTTCCTCATCATACCTTTTACAATCATATATCTCATGCTCTACTGTTTCTTTCTCCCCACAATTCTCATGAGCTCCAATTATAAAGAGCGATGCGTTCAATCTTGAATGTCCAAGTCTCATCCTAGTCATTATGACCTCTTCTTTCCTATTTCTACCATTTATGCTTTTCTTAGTACCATTTTTTTAAATATTATATAAATACCGCCCCTTATTATCTGTATTCCATTTTTCCTGCCACTCTTTAATAATATTTGCTAATACATCAGCTGATCTGCAGACTCATTACCAACAAACTCCTACATGCGCTGGCACCCAACAGAATCCAACTTCTACTCCTTTCCTTTGTATTCGCCATAATAATGAAAATATTTCGCACATCAAATCTTCTCTAGAAGTGCAATGAGTAAATAGTGATAAGTGTTAAGACAGAAGCAGAGTCAGAGCTGTCTGGCTTTACCTCCTCTACCCATGTTAATCCTATTATAATAGCGACCATTTCCACAGTATATATTGACAATTTAGATGTTAATCGTTTGGATATTGATATTTTAAACTCTGGAATGTACACTCCTATTCCTGTAATCCCTCTTCTTGGATCTTTAGATCCATAAATGTGCATACTTGCATAGAATCTTTCCTAATTATTAACTTGGTACTTAATCATACCCATTTCCTCCCATTCCCGTTTCTCATCTAATATTCCTAAATCAGTTTTAACCTCAGAAATAATCCATTTCGGGACCTCTCGCCATACAGGTGACACACTACATTCAATATTTGCAATCTCATATTTCTCTGCCAACCAGTTTATCTTCCATCCATATCCTCTCTCGATATTCCCAACAATTATTTAAAACATCTTTAGCTATACTTTCTCCAGTGTAACTCTTTAAAGATGTCCAAAATACCAAAGACAATTTCTCTCTCCTTAATTTCAATGGCATTTCATTCGCTTCTACTAATAATGCATTGACTGGTTGTTTTAACTGCTCCTAAACATGTTCTAAGGGCTCTATATTGTATTCTATCTAGACTTCTTAATAGTGATTCTGAAGCAGACCTATAAATCATGCATCCATAATCAATTGTTGATCTGATCAAGGCTTGATATATTGTTAGCACTGAGTCTCTTTCTGCCCCCCATTCTTTCCCAGCTATTGCCCTCATCACATTTAAGATCCTCCTGCATTTTTATCAATTTCCTCAATGTGTTTTTTCCAGGTATATCTCCCATCTAACCACATTCCTAAATATTTTAATGTTTTAACTTGTTCTAAAGGTTTCCCGCATACAATACTAATTCAATATCCTTAAAATCTTTTTTCCTACTGAAAACATGATTTAGTTGACATTTTAAAACTCCATTCTATACTCCATTCTTCCACCTTTTTAATTGCTGTTTGCATACCTGAAATCACTTGCTTTGTATTTCTTCCTCTCTTCCAATCCGCCCCATCATCAGCATTTAATGCTTCTTATTGCTATTTTTTTTCCTCATTATATCTGGATTTTTATCTAAAATGTCCATGACTGCAATTTTGTCTTCTTCAATTAAAACTGGTATTACTTCTTTCCTTTTCCACTCATATTCCTTAACATATTCCATATTTTATCCATAGGAGTGTCTTTTCCTATGTAGAACAAAATTCTCTCCATCCTTCTCTCTTCGCATTCTTAATTATTCTTCTTGTTTTAGCTCTTGCTTTCTTATACTCCACCAAATTACTCATACTCATATTTTCCATGAGTTGTTTAAATGCCTTATTTCTTTCTTTAATTGCATTATTGCACTCTTCCTTCCACCATGGAATATTTTTGTTTTTCTGAAATTACATTCTTTGTGGTATATAATGGTGCAGCTTCCATTATTATATTTGTAATTGAATCACAAAATCTTTCTCCTGAATCTTCTACAACTAAATCTTTATTTTCTTCACAATACTTACTAAAAGCATTCCAATCTGCCTTCTCATATAACCATTTCTTTTGCAGTAAAAATTCTGGATTATTATCTACTTTTATTTTACAAATATTTGGAAAAATGATCACTTCCAACTGTGTTCTCGCTATTTACTTTCCATTCACATAATTCAGCCATTTGATATTAATGTTAAATCTATACTTGATACCGTATTCTCTGTTAAATTATACCTGTTCTTCTCCTGTGTTTAAACATACAAGTGATCTATCATCCATGAGCTGTTCTATTACTTCCCCATATAATCTATATTTTTACTCTCCCATAGTCAATTATGAGCATTAAAATCACCACACCATAATTCCTTTGTCTCTTTCTTAATCTATTCAAACCACTTTATTAAAATCTTCTTACATGGATTATAAAAATGATATATTACAATTGATTCTTCTCTAAAATCTATTTCAACCACAACACATTCATTATCTTTAACCTCACTTAATTCCCTATATATAGTTCCTTCTTTTATAAAAGTGACCACCCCTGGGCACCTCCACAGTTGCAGCATTTTAAACCATTCACCTTTGTGCACTTATCATAATCGTGCTCACCTCCGCATTTTGCACATCTTACCTTCCCCCGACACACTGCAGCCACATGTCCCATTCGTTGACATTTAAAACATCTCAACGGCATTGGGACATACACTCTTACTGGGTAACTCATATATCCCATTTGTACCTTTTCAGGCATTTTCCCTTCAAATGTCAACAAGACACTTAAACTTTCCTGTCGTTATCCTTCCTTCGTCCTACAGTCTTCTCACATTAATAACCTTACCTCCTCTTATATTTTCATGCATTTCGTCAGTGGTTATATTTGTTGGGATTCCATATATCACCCCTTTTCCCCCCTTTTCTACTCCAATCTCTTTGGTTGTGACCTTTTCTCCATTAATTTCTTTTATTTTGAGTAGGGTTTTTTTTTTTTGTAAATATATGTTGTACTAATATTTTAATTAAATAAATTGTTTCATTTTTGTTGCATTTGTGACTATTTATGTAGCCATGCAATAAGACCCCATACATCACTTTACAAGTGCATTTTTCTTGTTTTATGTATTTCCTATTGAAATAGGAAGTTTGAACTGGCTGTATTAAAAGTGTTTTCCCCTTTTTTAAAGTTGGAATTAAATCTAAATTTACCCTTTTTCTAAATGCATGTTATTGATCTTATTGTGATGCATGATATTGATCTTATTGTTGATCCACTTAAACCCCGTCCCTTTCTTACAATCGACTGCAAGCTAGCATTCAGATTTGCCCCCATCCATCCAATCAGCAACCAATGGATAGAATCAATATCCCAATGTACCTTTTTGTCTTTATTGATAATCCATTTCACTCGCATGTACACAATACAGCAAAATAAAGAAAAAAAAAATGTCACTCCTTCTGTTTCACCACAACATCAACCTAGCAAGGTTTAAATTTGTAACAATAGTCAGCCACAATTTCCTACTGCTATTGGCAGCAGGTGTAACGGTGTATTCACGTTATGCGTTAATGCTTCTCATTTACTTTGAATGGGTGACGCCATGGATTGCCGAACTGAATTGTAGGTTCCGTTGTGTACTGACGTTGCTTGCGGCAAAAGTTGAAAATGTTAAACTTTTCTAGCACCAACTTAGGTGTCAGCCAATCAGATTGCCTTTATACAAATACCCTAGCACATTGCAGTCCAAGCTGGAAGTAACGTGATTGGCAGTTGTCACTATGACGGTTGCATCAAGCTTTGGACATGGCTCGCCCTCCGTCAAGCGAATGGAATAACGCGTTCTGTGTGAACAGCCCCTAAGGGTACAAGAGGGAGGGGCATTTGATTGGACAACAATTTGTGTAGTGCAGGATGAGTCATCAATACTTTGCTTAGCTTTTCCAGAAAAAAAGAATGCAAAAAAAGCTACTATTTCTGTTAAAAGTGATTTTTTAAAAGTAGCCTACACTACCTTACAGCTAATAAACATGAACAAAAAATCACAGAACTCCAATGTGGTTTTTAACTGGCACAGTCACTGGTTGTCAAATTACACCCACCTCTGGAGTTTGACTCTCTTGCACATATTAAATTCGGTTTTCTGTAATGCAGGAGTGACCCCACACATCCATAATGCATAATCCAGCACAGTGCTGGTGAATTACCGTCACTTGTAAACTTCGGGCTCATTAACCAATTCTCATTAACGGATTATTTGACATTTAATCCGGGCACGGCAGGCACTAAGACTCCCGACCTTCAGGATGGCCTCTGCTCCACCTTGCTGTGCCTTGTTTCCGTGGTTACTTCTGGGTCTGCACGGCGCTTACACAATCCTTTTAATCTATTTTTGTGTACCACTGAGAGTGTGGACACCCACCTTCCGCATGAAGCATGGAAGAGTCATCCGCCCTGGTTAAACAGACCAGCATGGGGCTTATTCCCACCACGGGATTTTAAAAAACAATGAATGCCAGCTGAATGTTTATATCACGCGGAACTCATCATATCAGCTGGAGATATTTTCAGAACATCCTTTTCTTCACAGCCCAAGGTTATGAAGACTTCTTGACCTGAATTTCTTGTCAAGTGATGCTATATAGAACACAAATTGCCCTCATTTCCTCTGTCACTTTTTGTTGTTCTCATTTGGGCTTTGACAGCTGTGTTTATATGCGGCAGAAAGAGACAGTTGAGCGGGGAATTGGAGGGTTAGAGCGGGGAATTGTATGATTTGATGGTATATCTGCTTGTGGATGGTGCCATATTCATTCCTGCTGACAAACGAGACAACTATAAAGGAACAGTTCACCCAAAATTAAAGTTCTGTAATCATTTACTCATCCTTAAAATCGTCATTTTGTGCTATTTGGGGCCCCTGGTCTGTATGAACTGACATTGTATGCCATATGGGTTTGGAACGACATCAGGGTGAGTTAATACTGACGAATTTTCATTTTGAGGAGCTATTTATTTGATGATTACAGATATAGTTCACCACTTGTAGCTCCTTGGGGCACAGATTTGTACATCACAGGAAACATGGTGTCTCGAGTCTATTTATGATTCATAGATATGAATCAGTGTTCAGCTCAAAAGGGTGTGAAAATTATGGAGGGTTTTCAGAATGTCATCCTGTGATTGTTATCGTTATCGTAAACATGCAGTAGGGCTGTTTCCATGGATTGTGGAGACTTATGGGAACGCTGCAAAAAAACTGTGATTGCAATTTAAATTCCTGCCTTATGAAATTCCCATTTATTATGAAGAAATTCCAATGATTGTATATATATACTCTAGCATTCAAAATTTTGGGGTCGGAATGATTTTTGAAAGTCTCATGCTCTAAAGGGATGAGTTTATTTGATCAAAAATAGTAAAAACTAAAAACAGCATTTTGCAGCAATTTAAAAAAAAACTTCATATATTAGTATTGTAAAAAGTAATTTATTCCTGAGATGGCAAAGCTGAATTTTCGGCATCGTTACTCCAGTCTGAAGTGTCACATGATCCTTCAGAAATCAGTCTAGATTTTGCAATGTTCAAATATTTTTTCCTCAGGATTCTTTGATGAAAATGTATGATTGATGATCATTTATTTGAAATAGAAATATAATTATTTTGTAACTTTATAAATGACTTTACTATCACTTTTGATCAATTTAATGTCATTGCTAAATAAAAGTATTCATTTAATTAAAAAAAAATTTACTGACCCCAAACGTTTATACAGTAGTATATATATCAATAGTATTTGTACAATTTAAGCAGGAATACACATACAATGTGACAGATGCACTGATGATCCTGTACAACAACAGCAATACTCATTCCACAAGTCTCTTTACACTGATTCTTTGAAGCACATATAATCCACCGCAGATAATACCCACAATCCCCCCATGCTATGCAGTTTTATTATCAGTCACTGCTGAGCACATGTACACATTTTGTAAATCACACTTGCAACAAAACTAAATTGGCAGACCGTGTGCACTAAGGCAAAGAAATGCATCCACTGATTTTGGCAAATGTATATACACCCCCAACAACTGGCGCATTTTCCTCTTTGTATGAAGCCACATGATTAACTCCTTAACGTCATTTGTTCTACCTAACAGAGTTTAAAGGTGATTTAGGTAAGAAAATTAGATTTCTGATTAACAGGCCACGCTTTCCCTTGTTATGTTTGGTTAACAGGGCTTAAAAATTCGTAATAAACAATCTCACCATGTGCACTTTTAAGAGTCAAGGGCTGTGTTCAGAATAGCATAAGCATACTACCATACTTCTAGTAGACAACATATTTCTAGTTTATATATAATAGTAGTATTATATAATATAATATATGCATACTGTGTGCTTTGAAAACATTAACATTTTTCTTGAAATGTATGTGCACAATAAATGTATGATAAGTGAATTATACTTGTAGTAAACTATGTGTCAAAGTCAACCATGTAGAATGCAACTTAAAAAAATAAGTGGTAACACTTTATTTTGATGGTCCACATTGGACATTCTATTGACTAAGCAATGTTGCACCTACATTAGAATATTTGAAGACTGTCTGCTTAACTTTATTTTGATGCTCCTCCAACATTTTACTGACTATGAGTAACTTTGCAAGTACGTCAACTTATTCTATAGTCCCTTATTCTACCAACTCTACCAGTCTACTAATACTCAACTAATACTCTAATGAGAGTTAGTTGACATGTAGGTGCAACGTTACTTGTAGTCAACAGAATGTCTAAAGGGGATCCTCAAAATAAAGTGTTCCATAATGCATTCGATTTTTAAGAATAGGCAATACAAAGCTCAGTATGCTAGTATGTCGTTCCAAACATAGCTTGTGAACACATTTGAATGTGTTAACTTTCTCTTAAATTATGAAAAAAAGCTGCCTGTCCAATCTGCATATATTTTCAAAACAAACAAAACCTTAGAAAATCCATTTAAATCAACACAGATACCAATCACTTAAACACAGACGACTGCAATCTTCAATGTGGACGTTTTCACATATTTTATGCCTCTGGGCTATGAAATCAACAGTATTCTGTTATCTACTGTAGTGTTCAAGCAATCATTTTACAAGAACAAAAATGTTCGGTTAACTAAGGCATCAGAAGTTTTCCTCATTCCAGGTACATTCCAGTCTATGTCCATTCGTTCCTTTCGGTAATCCATTGTAATGTTCAAATTCCTTTTAGCATTCATTCGCTTGTCCTCAGATCATCCTGGTGTTTTTTTTAATCATCATTGTTTGAGTGATTTAATATCATCATTAATTTAGCCTTGCACTACAAAATGCGTTCGGTCTCAGGAGCGACAGAAGAGCAGTTTTTGAAAGACCTTCCTGAACTCCACGTTGAAGGCAGTGTAGATGATGGGGTTGACGGCACTGTTCACATAACCAAGCCATGTGACCACACTGATCAGCGTTGGCCCAATGTCACATGACTCGCACAACGCCTTAGTCACATGGACCACAAAGAAAGGAGTCCAGCAGGCCAGAAAAACACCTGGGGAGGAGGAGATCAGTTAGAAATTGGGAGTTTATGTATATTCTAACATTGGTACATGATTGAACAGGCTTCAGGCAGCAAAAAGAGCGACCGGAGCCAAATGTGTCTGCTTTGTTTTCTCTGGGCACCTTGGTGTGTCGGTTACCTTTTTATTCTGCTTTTGTAATTTTTCAATTATATTGCTGCAAGCTGACTTAACACCACGTTTTCAATCTGTATAAGTTGTGAGGAGAACAACAATCGTGAACATATGGTCACAATCAGAAACTGCTTTCACACTGCTTTCATTGCCTTGGAAACAGCCTTATATATTTTATATTTTACAGGACTTCTGTTAGAAAAACAATTGTCATGTTAATAATCCAAGAGCAGCAGGTGTCACATTAAGCTATAGAAAGTTTTTATACATTGTCATTCTAGCAGTGTTCTCATCATACTTGGCCACCCCATGGGTTTCGTTTCTGCTCATGCATTTATTCATGACTTCATTAAATATTTTTCACATAAATGAACATTCAAACACACATTGTGTTCATTGATGTATACCTGCATAGTTTTGGTTTCAAAAACCTCAGATCATGGCAAGCCACTTTGAGTGTTTGAGAAGACCAGCAGCATTTGTTTTGGAAGCTGGGGTGCCCTAAAGGCACCCCAATCCTGCTCCTGGAGGGCCACTCTCCTGCAAAGTTCAGCTCCAACCCCAATTAAACACCCCTTAACCAGCTAATCAAGGTCTCACATGGTAGAAATTTCCAGGCAGGTGTGTTGAGGCAAGTTGGAGCTTGATAGTGGCCCTCCAGGGCCGAGTTTGGACACCCCTGCCTAAAGGTGTCCTAAAGGGATAATTCACAAAAAAATAAAATGTATGTCATAATTTACTCTGTCTAATTTCAAATCATATGAACTTGTGGAACACAAGTGGAGACGTTTAGGAGAATGTTCATGATTCCCCCAATCCAAAATATGCTAAAATGATCTTTTTGTGTGTAGAACAACAGTAAATGGTTAAATGGTGAGTAAATGATTACATTACAGTATATTATAATTATTTATATTATATAATTTGCATTTTAAGCTGCATATTAAAATGATTTTAGATTGTTGTATTTATTTGAAAGCTAGACTATACAGCTGAGACAAATAAAAAAAGTCATGAAAATCTAATTATACAAATCTAAGTATACAAACCTATGACATAGGTTAGGCTACAAAATCTGCATTAAACCTGAGCAATTATATTTTGAGAATTAATATTACATTTAAATATTTTTAATAGTATGCTTTAGTTAATATATATTAATATATTTATATTATTATTAATTTATAAAAGAGATCATCATTTAAATATATATATATTTAAATGATGATCTCTTGGTCTATTGTGGAGAAGTTGTGTACAAATAAAAAGTTTGATCTGAATTGATACTCACCCACAACCACGGGCAGCACCTTCATTGCCTTCCGCTCCCGTCCGCTCACCCTGTTGCTCTTGCTGTGGCGGCGTCCCGCATGAGACCGATGGTTCTTCCCCACACCGTTCTCCCGGCCGCTCTCATCCTCTGTGGCCCGCTCAGGGTTCTCTACGTCCGAAACACTGTCCATCTGAGTGGTCATGGGGTCACTCTCTGCTGCCGGCATCTGACCTTCTGCCTGCTCGTCTGTGGTAATGGTAACCGGACTGGCTGAGGAGGCAGGAGTAGTCGGGGGTAGCGGTGAGAGATGTCGGACTGAGACCAGCAGGCATGAGGTACACCACCTTCTCCCTCGCCCGTCCCTTTTCCTTCTGTAGAGCTGCTCCCAGACGCAAAGACAGGCTCCTACGCCCTCTGGGTGCCCGGCGGAGGTGCGAGCGGCTACGACCAGAGCTCCATCGCTTTAGTCCCCTGAACATCCAGTAGTACAAGAGGAGCATGACAGGGCAGGGGACGAAGAAGGAGCAGATGGAGGAGTAGACCACAAACTGGTTGTCCTCCAGCTTACACACTTGAGGGTTCCTGTTGGGCACTTGGTTCAAGCCGAATATGACAGGACTGGCTACGCCAAAGGAAAGCACCCAGGTGGCTGTGATCAAGACCAACTGACGAACACTAAACTGGTTCCTGTTGTACTTCAGAGGGACCACCACTGCAATGTACCTGCAATTGAGATGTAGAGAACGTTTAAAGCCCGGATATACTTCGCTTTTCACGTTCTACTTCATCTAATGCACATTTGAGAAAGCCAGTCATTCAAAGTACACTCCATGAGTGCAGATTGATACATTTGGCCCATGCACTACCTAGGCTAGTAGACCTTTGTTTTAAACACTCAAATCTCTTGCACATGTATTGTTGACATCAGAGGACTTTGCTGATGACGTAAATTGCGTTATGCGTAACACGGAAATGGAAAGAATACTTCAGGCTTTACTCGTTGATAAGATGAAGGTTCAAAACCTGTATACATTTTGTTATTCTTTGAAAAACAGAAAAATATATTTTGAATGCTTAAGTGTTGAATAATATCCAGCGTTGTTTTGGTCCCCATTGACGTTCATTGTGTGAACAAAAATAGCAGTTTCATTTTTCAATCCCTTAAAACAGGATTGTAGATAAAGTATTTTGACATGTTCATATTGCACACAGAGTCAGTTAAGATTGATCAAACATTCAATCAGACATTACTTTTCTACCTTTATATGTCTGCTTTTACCGCAGTTACTTTAGCTTGCTTCTAAAAGCTTATTTTTATGCGTAAAATCATGATTGACGGCTCCATAAAGCATGTTTTGTGTTCGTGTTCGTGTTCGTTAATCACAAAAACCCGCTGAGACAGTGGAAGATTCTAGTGTAATCATTTTAAATAGCATGAGACCTCATAAGTCTGATTTATCTTTTCAGTCATCTACATCCTTTCGACCCAAACCTTTGTTTTCATCTTCAGAGACAAGCTCGGTTTTGTTTTAGAAGCCGATGCGTCAAAGACGGAGTGATCCTGTTTTGCCTTGGTCTGGGACCTCTTGAAGTTGTTTCATATTGTTAATGTGAAGCAGTGATGCTTGATGCGCTGTGTAAGTAATGAAATTCATTTGAAATTCAGTGGTTTCATTAGCATCCCTGGACACCCAAACACACATAACCACCGAGTTAAGATTCAGTGTGTGAGCGCTCAGAGAGGCACAGAACAGACCTGCTGAATGTTAAAAAATCATTTACAAATTCATCTGAAAGATTAGGGACCACCGCAAGAGATGAGTAGATAATCTGAATAAGCAAACTATTCTTTTGTTAAAATCTTTTATGCAATGTTGTGGGTATTTCCGCCACATACGAAAATAATCATGCTTTGGTAAATCGCAATTGTGACATAAAAAGTCAAAATTATGAGATAAAAGGTTGAAGTTGTGCAATACCAAGTCATAATTTTGAGATAACAGTCGATACTAAGTCATAACGGATTTAAAGTCATAACTATGGCAGAAATTAGTATCGCATGTTTTAACTTTTATTTGTCATAATTATTACTTTTATCTAAATTTTTACTTTTTGTCATAATTGTTTTTGTAATTTTTTTTTACTTTATCTCGACTTTTCATGTCATCATTTTTTATGTCATAATTATAACTTTTTATGCCACATTTATGACTTTTTATCTCATATTTTCAACATTTTATCTCATAATTCCAAAATTTAATGTCAAAGCATAACTTTTTGAATATGGATGAAATGGGCTTCCATAAAGGTAACATCTGGAAAGATTAAAAGTAAAGTGTTACTTGTTCAATTTATACCGATAATATGCAAATTACCCTTTTATGTGCCACTCTTTATATTATATTTGTTGTATTTATTGACAAATACAATTCCAACTAATTCAAAATAATCTTTTACCCTGTTCATTCTGTATTTTTTATAATTTCTACAGCTTGCGTACATGCTGCCAATGCATTTGTAATGCTGCAGAGGGAACTGGGTCTCATTTCAAGCAAGTTCGAGTCAAAGTTTGCGCTATTTTTACTAGTCGTGAGCAGGTGTGTGAGTGTGTGTGGGCTGCGTCTCTCACCTGTCCACACTAATTGCACATAGATTCAAAATGGAAGCAGTGCAGAGCATCACGTCCATAGTCATTAGGGCATCACAGATGTACATACTCAGTGTCCAAATGCCTCCCAGGAACTAAAACACAGCCACACACATACAAGCATAGACAGAGAAGAGATACCGTGTAAGACAACAGGACACACACACTCATCCATACCTGTCAGGGGCGTCAACTGCATGCATGTTAAATGGAAAAGAATATTTTTTTTAATCAAAACATGTGATTTTCTTCAATTAGTTTTAAAAATTATTATTATTATTTATTTATTTTAAGTATTAGCACAAAATACAGTTGGATATTAAAGAACATTCATAGTTTTCTCTTAATTTCTTGCATGTTTATAACACAATTTTAATAATTTGGTCATTTAAATTTTTAATTTTATTTTTAGAGTGACTCTATAACATTCTGTCCAGGGACTATAGATTAAAAGTAGCCTTTGGCTAATTCACATTTACAGTTATGTTTATTATAAATAATAATACAATAAAAAAATAATTAAATAAATAAATATATCCACAACATAAATACCAATACTCACCCGAAACAGTTAAAATGTTTTAATTATAATACTAAATATAAAAATATGAATATTATAATATTCAAGATTGTTTTTCAACATGGCAACAATGGGTCAGATTCAAGGTCACATTAGCTAGTCTTTAGGGATCAAATGGAAGAAGGTCTTTTTCACTCTAGTCTTGATTGACTGCAATTCAAGTTTGAATTCATTCAAAGCATTAACCAAATCCGTAATGGATTCACTCACTAACCATACAATAAAGAGAAGAAGTCTCTTAAGGGAAATCATTCACTGCATCAATATTCACTTCACAGACACACAACCCTCAAGGGCAGCAATTCAGACGTTAGAAATCTTTTCCTGAAGTACAAAATGTACACCGTATGGCATAAAGTCAGCATGAAAAGAAAACTGACCCTGTACTTTTTAATAAATGTCCCTAGTTTTTAACCTCATCCATGCAAACCTGTAACAGAGTCCCTGTTTCACAGTCAAATCTTTTCCAGATGCATAAAATCAAGCCAAAATGATGGCATGATGGCATACATTATTTTCCTCAATGAATTAAGTAAGTAAAACAGGATGTCGTTTATGAGATCTAGACCGATAATCAGAAAGTTCAAACCTAACAACAGAAGCGGCCTTTGCGATTCGGAAGAAACAGTCGGAGGCCAATGAAGTCATTCAGTCAAACGATTGGTTCAAAACGGCTGATTCATTCAGGGACAAAGCAGAAGTGACTGAGGCTGAATCCAAAATCATTATTCAAGGGGACATCTATTTGTAGTGGTGTCCGAAACCATAGTGGACGTTATTGAGTGCACTCATCCAATCCCACATTGCACCGCAACAGCGAGTGTACAGCCAATATACACTCAACGACCGTCCGAATTTGCTACCTCATTTTCATTCAGTTCTTCAAGTGAACTGTATTAGTGGACACTAATGTAGGGAATAGGGATTGAGGGTTTAGGGGGGGATTTCGGATTCAGCCTGTGTAAGTCGTCGAGTTGTTCATTAGAACGATTTGTTGACAAAATAGAGGGACAACAGACAATATTGTGTCTAAAATGTAAGTCACCTAATAGACTATAAACTTGTTGTTTACTGAATTTGTTGTATAAAATCAATATCACATTTGCAAACTTAGCTATATACAAAAATACGCTGATATTCGGGAAAACAGCACTTTGGCTAGTGTGATATTGCTTATAAATATTAAAAACAAGAACTTATATGAAGACTTTTTTTTGCATCGTATCTTGGTTTTTGTAAGCATTTTTATTAATTTTGGTGGCATTTTTGCCCCAAGCCCTAGTTAATTTCCGACCCTGGTGTGTGCGCTGCGTGATGGTGGGGGGTGGGTCTTTTTTTCAAGAGCAAGCGGAGGCCCCTTCTGTTGCGGGGCCCGTTTCAAGTGAAACAAAGCAAAGGCCGCTACTACAACAGATGATCTGTGAACCATCGCCAGAGCCGTAGGCTTCATTTGAACATTGCTGAGCTCACGTCCCCGAGTTCAACAGCTTGTTTTCAGTTTCAATTATATTATGTTGGAGAATAAGTCTGGTTGTTTATGTTAGAGAATAAGTCTGGTTGTTTGGTAAAATGTAAATATTTGAGTGACTCATTTATTGATTTAATTCTTATTCAGCCTAAACCTTCCGCTTGTCCACTAGTGACACTTCACCGAGCAATCATTCAGTTCATAAGTTCATAATCACATGATTGACTCAGAAAGTTCTCAGAAACCATGTAGTGCTCAATGCTTAATGTACCAGCGTCTTCTACTAAAATCTTTTCAAATTGATTATAAAAATGGACAGATGATTGGGGGACAATACACTCCATAACACCCAATTTGCCTTGAGCGAGACACTTAGCCCCAATTGCTCCAGGCTTAATAAGTGTAGTGAGGTTCACATGGATAAAAGCATCAGTAGTCTGAGATATAGAGGAGGGGTTTAGACCGTCTACCGTCTGTCATCGGCACTCACCTCAGAGTAGACGTAGAGCGGGAGGACCAGCACGGCCAGCAGGAGGTCGGCCACGGCCAGACTGACGATGAAGTAGTTAGTTGCGGTTTTGAGGGAGCGTTCAGTCAACACACTGAGGCACACTAGGATGTTCCCCAAGATGATGATGAGGATGAGAGGCACGCCGCATATCAACGCGAAGTAGTTGTACCCCTCGTGGGCCACCGCTGGGTCTATACTGGGTGTCACATTGGCCATGGTGCCCCAAAGTTCAGCTGCCAACCCGGATTCAACATCTGTAAGAGAGAAAGATTGACACAGTGGGGGCTGTTTGTCGAGATGAATGGGATTTTGTGTGTGTAATTTATGCTAATACGTGTTTGCGTTCTTACCCATATGTTACGAGGAGAGGAATTATGACAAGATGAAGCCGTAAATATGAACAAGCGCCCTCATTTCACAGTCATTTATATGCAGAGTGCTTGGAGATGCTATCATATGTCTTCTTATTTTTCGACAGTAACACACTCCATTTGTCATCTTTTTGCAAACACAGTATTGTAATTTTATGGTGTAAATTTATTCAGTTTGCTTCGCCTAGTTCGCTTTCATTCTAGGCAAAGTTCTTACCTTGAAACTGTCACGAACAGACAGGTCTGTTGGGGATTGTAGAGTTTGTAGACATGTCTGGCGTCTGAGAGGGTTCTAATCACATTCTGGAAGTGTCGATTCTCTCCGTCAAGGTACACAGTGGCCATGTTGAAAGAGTTAACACTTCATTCATGCGATCTGAAAAGAGTTGAAGGAGAAGAAATGTGATAATTGAATTTTTCTTTTATGCTTTATATAGGCATCATCAGCAATGCACATGGTGTAGATGTGTTAATCAAGTTAAAAAGGAACGCAAGATGGAGTTTGACACCCTTGAATTACCGAAGATTGGTGAAGACTTCACATTTTGCTGTCACAAGGTTGTGTTCACGCACAAGCTAAAATGTGATTTGCAGTTGTTATCGTACCTCACAGTATCTCGTTTTCTGGTCTGGTCCCTATAACTGCCGTATTTAAAGAGGTGCAAAGGCATATAATATATATCATTAATTAAAATTTTGGGTCAATTTAAATAAAGTGAAAAAAAAAGACTTTTCATGGAATTGGCTGTCATCATGTTATTTTTATGGGTTTCTTTATTCCCTGTTAGACACGTTGGAGTATGGGATCAGAGGATGCTCTGCTTCTGTGATAACGGACTGTTTGAAATTCTCCCCTCTCGCAACAACAGGTGAAGGTTGCTATGACAACCTCCAGTGTGTACGTGTGTGTGCGTACCACAATAAAGACGGGAGGCACTTGTGAGCATGTACATAAATAAAAACCCAATCAAACCGTTCCAGTTCACATCACCCTTTGGTAACTAATGGAAATGTTCAATTAGGGAAGTCTCCTCTCACGTCGATGTTATCATTTCTTGCTTCTTCTCGTAGAGGTCTAGTTGTGCTAGTTAGTGGGGTTGTGTGCCATTGAGGACTAAATTGAGAACGCCTTTTAAATTCCAATTTAATCTCTAAACATGATTCCTATTTGTAATTCTAATTTGAAATCAAGGAAGTAGAATTAAATGGAATGAAACTGGAAGAAATTAATGTAGTTTTTAAAATTATTACATTTGAATTACGTGAGATGTTTATAGAAATATTAGATGATATTAATTAAATGTTTTTGAAATGCCACATATAGGTAGTTAATATATATTTTATATTTTATACAATTGAATTTTATGAGAAATTGTGGAAGATGTTTTAATTTAGGCTACCCCAGATCAATAATAGTCGATATTCATTTGTTTTTCATTTAAAGTTTTCTGAAA
Organism: Tiaroga cobitis; assembly: GCA_030578255.1. Classification (NCBI taxonomy): domain Eukaryota; kingdom Metazoa; phylum Chordata; class Actinopteri; order Cypriniformes; family Leuciscidae; genus Tiaroga; species Tiaroga cobitis. Next base: position 30,086,783 of record CM060594.1, on the reverse strand, counting down.
ACAATTTGGTGGACATTGTATGGTAGATTGTTTCCGCCACAGAATAATGAAAAAGTGGGCTTTTTATCGCAGTTTATGTTATGTAACGTCGCAACTGTGAGAAACTAAGTCAGAATTCTGCGAAATAAAGTCGCAATTCTAAGAAATAAAATGAAACGTACAGCGAAGGCCGATTGCTTTCAGATGTGTGCCGACCCTTGCCCAAAGTTTTTGACGCCGGGTGACACACACGAACTGTGCGTTTTCTGTCTGGGTGAAGAGCACGCATGGGAGGTTCTCGAGGGAGCCCTCTGTGCAAACTGTGAGCGTTTTCCGTCTGGCCGTTCAGCATCTGGACCTCGTGGTTTAGGTCCCGCTCGTGCCGAGGCAGAGTGGCGACTTGCATCATGGGGCTCCCAGATGGAGCTTGTCGATCACCTTGAGAGGGCTGTAAACCTCTCAGATGATCCGGCGACTGACGAGGGTGATCTGCAGGTCGATGATGAAGATTTCTAGCCGACTGTTCCTGCAGATAGTGCTCTTCAGGACGAGCAGGAGATGGCAGAGGAGCTTGATAATCCTGAACCTCCTCAGCCACCCTGCCCCGTGTATGCAGAGCTGGTGGATGTTATGGGGCGCGCCGCCGGCAGGCTGCAGCTGCCTTGGCAACGCGCTAGAGGAGAGACCGATCGTGGTAGGCTTGACGATCGGTTTCTCCCCAGCCATACACCACTAACTCAGGTGAGCTTTCCATTTCTTCCTGACCTTCACACTGAGGTCAAGAAGGCATGGAAGAACCCATACTCTGCTCGTATCCACCGACATCAGCGGGCTAGTTTCGCTGATGTTGAGGGGATCGAAGAGCATGGGTATGTGTCGATGCCGCCCATTGACGAGACGTTTGTGAACTATCTCGTGTCTGGGCAGGCGTCGACATTGATAGCTCCAACCCTGCCATCCAAACCGCTGAAAACAACAGCTCATTTGAATGGCAGAGCATACATGGAAGCAGGTCAGGCCAGTGCTGCCCTGCACACCATGGCAGTGCTAAAGGCATACCAGGCCGACCTGCTGGGGGATCTCGACCAGGGGGCAGGAATGTCCCCTGAGGCAGTGGCTGAGCTACGCCGTACCACAGATCTTGCTCTCCGGGCCACCAAACAAACCGCTGCCGCGATCGGTCGGTCGATGACAGCGATGGTGGCCACGGAGAGACATCTGTGGCTAAACCTAGCTGACATCGGGGACAAAGAGAAGGCCTTTCTCCTCGATTCGCCGGTTTCGCCCTCTGAACTCTTCGGCACCTCCATAGAGGCGGTGGTGGGGAAGTTCAGGGAGGCGAAGGCGCGTTCAGCAGCATTCAAAACCTGTATACCGCTGGGATCCGGTTCCACGCCCAGACACAGGGAACTACACTGCGACCAAAATGGTTGCATATGCGACCTTTTGAAATGCCATTGCGACCCTAATTTTGAATGGGTCGCAAATGTATCACTGACTATTTTTGTACCTACCTTATGTTTTAGGCAATATGCTATGATTGACTATGAACATTTATTAAAACAGAAATGTGTAGCCTATTTTAAGTATACGTTTTTATAACGTGCTCTGAGCATTCAACACATCAAGTTGGCTTCAGCCCCGCGAGAGAGAGAGAGGGGCGCAGGCGCGATCGAACTCTGTGTGTGTGTGTGTGTGTGTGAGAGAGACACGCAGGCGCGATCGAACTCTGTGTGTGTGTGTGTGTGAAAGAGACGCGGGCGCGATCGAACTCTGTGTGTGTATGGCGTTATTTCCCTGTCAAATGTCGAGAGCGCATTATTGTAGCGCGAAAGTACATTAATATAATGCGCGAGCGTGAATCTCTCTGCTCCCGTGTGGAATATGATGTGCCGAGCGTGAATCTCTCTGCTCGCGCGTGGAATATGATGTGCCGAGCGCGAATCTCTCTGCGCACGTGCGGAATATAATGTGCCGAGCGCGAATCTCTCTGCTCGTGCGCGGGAACTGGGCGCGTGCTCTCAGATACACTTCTCTTGTAAGAACTCTCTCTCTGGGCTCTCTCAGAGAATATGCCTGCACTTAAAACGTGTTCAGTGCAATCGTGAATCTCTCCTCTTCCCCAGCTAACAATTTTAGGTAGAATGTTTTCATAACGTTCCCATTAAGTTATAAAAATGTTATTTCTGAATGTTCTAGGGAATTTCAAAACGTCCAGTTTTTTAGACGTTGCATTAACGTTATTTCTTGGTTATAAGAACGTTCAATTCTCCCGTTATATAAACGTTGTATTAACGTTATTTCCTGGTTATAATAACGTTAGAACGTTCAATTCTCCCTTTATATAAACGTTGTATTAACGTTCTTGCTTGGTTATAAGAACGTTATTCAAACGTTCAATTCTCCCATTATATAAACGTTCTCTTAATGTTTTTCTAAGATAATGAAAAACGTTTCATTAAATAAAAAAACATTAAGAAAGGTTTTAATAATTATAACAAGGTAGCCTATATAATAGGCATATATGAAGAACCTAAAACAAGAACTTTCAGATTTTAAAATTAAGACAAAAAGATCTAGAAAGATAATTTTAAAAAAGACCCATGAATCATGTCTATAATATGTGTAATGTAGTAGAGTTGAATTGAACCCAAGTATTATTCCAATTCGATTTGGGTTGAAGTGACAATATGAAATTAACATGAACATAAACTTGGACTAAACATAGAATCACCAACAATGGTACAGGGAACAAAGCTAGTCAAGAGACAATGGGAACACAAGGACACTGATTATGATCAAAAACAACCAATGACACTCACAAGTTAAAGTTCTTTTAATTTATATAGCTCTTTTTTACAACAGCCACTGGCAGGCCAAAGTGCTTTACAGAACAGCAGAAAAACATAACATATGGAATAGCAATTTCTGATTGGTTGTTGCCGTTTGGACAGCGTTTATGCCAAGAGCAAAGAGAAAGAAATCGAAGAGAAGAGAAGGCTTGCGCGAACGCACGGGATACAGTCTAAGCACATACACGCTTACTTTAAGCGAAGAGGAGAGCTTCGCAATTGCACTGAACACGTTCTAAGTGCAGGCATATTCTCTGAGCGAGCCCAGAGAAAATTCTTACAAGAGCAGCGTGTTTCTGAGAGCGCGCGCCCAGTTCCCGCGCGCGAGCAGAGAGATTCGCGCTCGCGCATTATATTCCGCGCGCGAGCATTGAGATTCACGCTCACGCATTATATTAATGTACTTTCGCGCTTCAATAATGCGCTCTCGACATTTGACAGGGAAATAACGCCATATGTGTGTGTGTGAGAGAGACGCGGGCGCGATCGAACTATGTGTGTGTGTGTGTGTGTGAGAGAGAGACGCGGGCGCGATCGAACAGTGGAAACATAAAAACATACTCCGTCATTTTGTTCATACAGGACATGATTCAAACTGCAAAGTGTTTACTTATATTTGTGTACACTCGCAATAAAACACAACGTTGTGCTTTTGTCACACTCTAAACTCTTGTCAAACTGTAACCTACAACTGTAACCCAACCACACACACACCGTTTTAAAAGCAAAACATATTTATCCAACCCCATTTAAAAACAGTCTGTGTGTTCCATCTTTTAGAGATTCATCATATCGCATTGGTTTTCATTTCTTGTCCTCGGAGTCGGAGCACTTATCTGTTAATTTTTAAGTTACACATTCTACATTGATTAAAAAAGAAAATCAAATGTGTTTTTAATGGTAATTATTTTATACGGAAATAATTTATTTATAATTAAAGTTAGGGTTAATTATAATTAAGGAAAACAATATATATTAATGAATAAACTAATTATATAAAACTATTGTCAGTGCACTACAAATAAACTGGTTCTATGCCTTTATTAATAAAACATATACAACTTAAAAATACAAGGCTTAAGACATTTATAAAAATGCCTTCTGCATTTTTGTTTTGCTTTTCACTCCATTGTACCGAAATCGTACCGAACCGTGATGTCTGAACCAAGGTATGAACCCAACCGTGACTTCTGTGTACCGTTCCACCCTTAATGCAGTACAGTTTCATTATTGTTCATTATTATCCAGACTATCCTTACTATAAATAATTTGTGCGACCAAATCATGTTTTGCGCCAGTAACTGAAAAAGTTAGTAGCGCAAGTGCCACCAGTGGAAAAGGTTAGTGTAGTTCCCTGAGACAGGCGGGAGGACCTGGCCCTTCACGGTCTGAGGACCATAGGCAGGGTCAGCGAGGCAGCGTCACCTCTCGTTCGTGGAGGCGTGACTCCCGCGACAGGAGAGATTTGAGGGAGGTTATCCAGAACAAATGCACACAGCATCGGTAATGGATAACCCCCCCGGAGGATCATGGAATCTACCCTTTTCTCTCTTCCAACTCCCCAGACGTTCATTACATCAGGCCTGGGGCTGGCCCTATGATGAGAACAATGTTCTGATGCCCGTCTAGGCTTGGTTAGTGAGAGCGCCTCTTTCAGGCATGTAAAGTGGTGGACCCTAGGTTCATAAAGAACTATCTGGCGAGTTTTACTAAAAATGTATCTCTCTACAGACCTCGTTCCCTGTATAGAGCTATGGGGTCATGTCAATGTAATAAGGTAATTGCATTTTTTTATTATTTGGGCCCTGAAGTTCCTGTTTAGGTGGCAGAACGATAGGGAGAAGTTGTACGACTTCTCTTGTGATGTGAAACTATGTTAGCCTTCGGGCATTTAGCCACCTCAAGGTAGAGTAGTTGGTCTCTCTCATAGGAGTTTTTACTTGGAGTTTTGACTGACGCTAGAGCTTCAGATAGATCTCATGTCCGGCCCACGGGACCGTCTGACTTCTTTCTTGAGTACATCGCCCCCTTGAGCTCTGTTTTGGGTTTTCAGTGGGCTAAGCGATTCTGCAGCCCCCTGTATGAAATAATAATAACTATTTTTCTAGTAAGGCTGTGGCTCCTCCGAGCCCTCAGGTGATATATGCCCTGGCCCTCAGCAGGGCCAGGCCTAGGCTGTGGCTTTACTAGGCCATCTGTAGCTGGCCTAGGCTGTGCCAGGGATAGTGGAGGCGCTTTGCTTAAGCATTTCGGCCTCTGTCCTTTCACTTTGTGAATGTAGGTTTCTAGAAAGCATCCCTGTATGACAGCCTCCTCCCATGGGAGTCGTTAGGCCAAGGCCCACCTCCTTCTCTGCATTCTGGGGCGACAAGTGTGATGCAGCGTGGTGCAGAGGCATGGTTTATAAACATCCTGGGTTAGGCCTCAAATAGGCCTCCCCGGTACAATGTGTCTTTATTAAGCAGGGTTAGGCCGTCTTTTGCCTCACGAAGAGACTGGGTCTGTCTGCCCGACCCTGCCGTGCAGAACTAGCAAACGGATCTGGGCCGCTGGCAGGCAGCTGCTGAAGGCGAGCTTGCGCCCTGGCTCGACTAAAGTGTTCAGTCTCTGCTACTGGTTCCCTCCCGGAACCTCTTTTCCTGCCTACAGCCTGGTTTTCCTACCAGACGGACCATGTGCTCCCCTCACTGAGGGTCACTATGAGCATGCGGACTCCTGAGTCTGGTCAGATGGTCGTAGGCCTCTCGTGAGGCCTCCCAGTTAGATCAGCCCTTAGGCCTTCACAGGCCTCCTTAGTGTTCTGAAACACAAACACTGGGTAGATCCGTGGATCGAGTAGAGAAACTCCCCTCGCTGGCAAGGGTTGGAAAGCACTATGCTGAGTCATACTCTCCTGGATATCCCGTCTCTGAGATCCGGGCCGAGTGGTTCACTGCCAGCTTCGCAGTCCCTTGGGTTGGATGCCTTACATAAAGGCAAGTGTCCAGAGGCTCTGTCTTCGGACAGACAGGAAGTGGCCAGACTAAGTGTCTATGTAACTGACGCCAGGTCAGGCCGTCCTGGTGGCATTTCGGGGTGAGTACGTTCCCGTGAATAGTGATTGGCTGGGGTTCCTTCGGATTCCCTAGCCACATTCCCTAGAAGAGACCCCTTCTAATTGAAGTTGTGGTCCTATGCCTTTGAGCAGGCCCAGGTAGGCCTTTCATTGAACTATGTTTATGGAGGTTTTCCTGTGAGGCTTATAGCTTGGGCTATGACCGTAGGGAATGCTGTCACTGACAGCCCAGTGTGACCTGAGAGTGAGTGGTTCTAGCGCTTCATTTGAATTTGCTGGTTCGGACAGTTGTCACTGCCATTGGGCATGCACTCCCCATAGCATGGCGGTGTGTGTATATCGTTCCCCAAAGCGTCATTCAACGCAGTGCGAGTTCCCTTTCGAAAGGGAACGTCTCAGGTTACGACTGTAACCTATGTTCCCTGAGAACAGGGAACGAGACACTGTGTCTCCTTGCCATCCCTCGGGGCCTGCCTACCAAACAGTCCCTTCAGATGATAAGGTGATTTGTCATGTTTGCAAGGCGCCCTTATATACTTGCAGGTCGCATTTTAATCATTCACGTTAATGATTCACGGGCTGTCGCCGGTCAATGTGATTGCCATGATTTGATAGTGATTTCAGACACTTGTCATGCCTGAGGCATTCCCCAAAGCATCATTCGACTCAGTGTCTCGTTCCCTGTTCTCAGGGAACATAGGTTACAGTCATAACCTGAGACGTTTTGCTTTAACTGTCAGTTGATTTGTAGAAGTGTCAGATTAATATGCTATTTAGTTTGTGTCCATGCGCCACACAGTTTTCTCACTGCATGGATTACATATCCCTACATTGTGCGGGTATTAACAGAAATCTAAAAAGCACTGTGTGATGACTCTTTAATCTCCCAAAGTACAAAAGTAAACAAACACAGCGTGCCACTGGCAGTTGTCAATCTGGTAATCTATCCTCATGCCTCTCGTACCTTGCGTTCTGCCTGTAAATGTCATCCTATGACATCCCTGGGTAAGGGGAACAGCAGGGGAAAGAAGAAAAAGTCACTAACACACCCTGGTGTAAGTCTGTCGGACCGGAACATTTCAGACAAGGCACACGGATAACAAAACCAGTGACAGCCATCTCATCCCTGTCCCAGAACGTCTCTTCCCGAGAGCCGTCAAAGCACAAATAGCTTCCATCTGTCTAGTTGCCAGAGGAGACCTAAAATAATTTCATTAGAAAGTTTAAAATGCCAATGTCACATTGACGTCCGCCCTAGAGCAGAAGGACTCGGAAGGTTGCATCTCATATCATTCCACCTTTAAGCATGAACTGTTTGATTTTCCACATATGAGGCCAATATGAGATACTTTATTGGGATTAAGTTCATACAGAAAGGTCGTTTCATTACAGGTGGAATGATTTAAGAATTAGTTTCTTTAGCAGAAGCGCCATTTAGAGGCTTCACATTTCTCTGACCTTCTGAGAACGTTTGTGTTCTGCACTTTTCAAGAGTACAGTACAATGTAAAAAATTATATGATCAATAAGTTATGACAACATCTATTTTTTAAATTGCTTTAACTCATCCAAATAAGTTAAGCAATTTTTAAAAATGTTTACAAGTTATACAAGATTCAACTCATAAATGACATCCAAGTTGATTTGATTGTAGTTAAAAATTTAAAGCAGCAAGTTTTTTTACAATGTACATTTGGTAACACTTTAATTTCTATTTCCTATGACTTCTCTTAAGAGCGTTGGAATTGCAAACTCTGTGTTTAAGATGTTAGATGATGCTATTATGAGAACTACCATGTGTTAAATATATCACATTTCTGTATCCAATCCTGTCTGTCCAGAATATTGATATTTAATTAATTATAGTAAGTGGATTATATAAATGTATTTATTTATTTTTAAAATGGTGATATTTAGCTCTGTCCCACACTTTGCGTACAACCCTAACATTAGATTTAGGGATATTCAGGGACGTCCTATATATAACGTTTTATGTTAGGGAAGTGTGTATTTATGGCCGTGTGTTGCATTAATTTCTGTCTTCCTATTGTTTTGGACTTCCGAACCATTACTGATTTCCCTTTCTCAGTTATGCTCAATTAAAAGCGTCTTTTAGTATTGAGATATTGTCCTCACCTCCAAGAAGGTTCCGTCACCAGCGATGGCAGCCGGTTTTAATTATAGACAAGGAATTTCAGAGCTGCTGCATTCCTCCAACGGGAACAATGAAGAGTGATCAAGGTAATTACTGCCTTTCCTCTCTCTTTATTATAGTTATTTTTTCTAAGCTAATCAGAGAGCACCAGTCTTTTCGTAGGTGTTCAAAAACTTTTGTTCTGTCATTGTGATCATTCAGTCCAATAATAATGTTTGCATAGTAGTGCTGCCTTATTATTGAAGGTTTGTAAAGTGTCTTTTATTGATTTAATTCTTTTTGAATTGCAGCAGAGAGAAAAAAAGACAGTGAACCTGAGGCATCTCGCCTGTCAATGCCTCTCTATTTGAGCTGGTCATCTTTTTATGTCACGGTTCAGGAAAAATCTTGACAGAAAGTGTTTTTCACCCTTAAATGGTTTGATTCATGAGACGTCTTGAGAGGCAGCCGATCAGGTGATGGCCTGTGGCATTTCCTTTGTGTGGCTGGATGTCTTTTTGAAGATTTATAGCCATGAGGCTCTACAGGAAAACATTGAGGGAGCAAGAGGAGAGATAAATGTGGAGATATTCACTGCGACAATAAAAGCTCCAGAGGGAGGCGAGGCAATGATCTGTGTTAAGGGAAGGGATGGCGTATTAAAGTATGTGTTTTTTTAAGGGAAAGTGTGAAATCAAGAGGATCAGGAGTCAGGACACAGGGTAGCAGATGGCTACAGTTTTTTAACTGTGTGTGTGTGCATGTGTGTGTGTGGCTGCGTGTGTGTGTCCTGGTAAACCAAAATGTCCCCATGAGGAAAACAGCTTATTAATCATACTAAGTCATGTCTTTTGAAAATGTAAAAAGAATGTTTTCTGTGATGGGTAGGTTTTGGGTTAGGGGATGGAATACACAGTTTGTATAGTATAAAAATCATTATGTCTATGATTAGTCCCCATGAAACATGAAAACACAACGTTGTGTGTATAGGTTATGAAAATAATCTAGAATTTAGTACTTTTTTAGTTTATTACAGGTATCTTTGAGCAAAGGGATCTATAATATCTGGTGACAGTTAGGCTATCTGTTAGTATTAGCATTCATCTCAATGGTACTTTTTGGCAGCCACGTATGTGTCTGCTGTCTTTGTCAATATTTTAGACATTCAGCTGAGCCATATATGTCATTTGACTCATCAGTCAGGATCCACGAGAAAATTATATCCCAATTAAAGGGTTAGTTCCGCTATAGCTCAACTATAAGTTTATCAAGCGATGAGAATACTTTTTGTGCGAAAAAACAAACAAAAATAACGACTTTATTCGACTATTCCTTTTCTTCCTTGTAGGCCTGAAACGAGATTTCCACGAAGCATGCGCGAGAATTGCGATCTCCTTCAACTACTTCAGTTAAGTTCTCGCGCGTGCGCGTCGTGGAAATCTCTTGAAGTCTCGTTTCAGGCCTACAAGGAAGAAAAGGAATAGTCGAATAAAGTCGTTATTTTTGTTTGTTTTTTCGCACAAAAAGTATTCTCGTCGCTTGATAAACTTATAGTTGAGCCACTGTTGCGACATGGAATATTTAAACATTTTCTTTAATGACTTTCTGGGCCGTCAGGTTTCATTCCCTTAGGGAGCCTATGTAGCAGTCATAAACCTCTCAGATTTAATCATAAATATCTTCATTTGTGTTCCGAAGACGAACGAAGGCCTTACGGGGTTGGTACAGCATGGGCAACATGACATCATGACTTTTGCGTAAACAGACACGCCACTTTCAAGTCAAGTGGCGTGTTATCTATACGCATTTTGAGATATCCGCGTGTATGCGTGTATGTCTACGCCATTAATGTCCAAGTGATTCCGCGTATATGTCCACGCCATTAAATTTCCGAGCGAAACGAAGCAAAATGTAGATCTACATCTGGGGAGCGATATTTTTTTTCCCTAGGATGGTAGGGGAAGACTCATAAATGCTATTAACCCCAGTGACGGGTAGGTTTAGGGACGGGGTGGAGGTAGGTCATATATTTATATATACAGTAATAACGTTAAGTCAACTGCGTTCATAAACACGCTGAAAAGCGATTGTGCGTGTTGATAGCACGCCAAAAATGGAAATACGAATTGGCGTGTCATACACACGCAATTTTATGAGATCAGTCTGGCATGGGGGTGAGTAATTAATGACTTAATTTTCATTTTTGGGTGAACTAACCCTTTAAGTTATTTTTGCCCCCATAAATGTGCAGACACATTTACCATTGCTCTACGAACATGAAGTTTCACGCAAGGGCGAAACATTTTCCCACACAGACTTTGCTCGTGTTCAAGTTAGTCTGGTGCCATGTGACATTTGGACATTTTTTGTCCTCAAAATTGTATCCAAAATTTGGCTAATGTGACCACACCTCAAGGGTGTAGATATGGCATACCAGATAGGGATAGGCCATGCTTACCAGCCTAATTCTAGCACTGAGGCCATTGAAATGGTAGCCTTAACAATTGATAAAAAAACAATTATTAGGTAACATATAGCAGCATTAGCATTAGAGGGTAGCGAATGAAATCCTGTACGTCTTTCTCTTACATGGATTTTTTTTATTTTTCTCAGCTGTGCTAACACTGGTACTTTATTTCCCACAAATCGATATGTGTATGTGTGTCCATGGCTTATAACCAATTGACATATCTTACATGTATACGGTGTATACAGCTGGGAATTTGCGCGGCCTCTGCATTAAGCCAATAATGAGCTAATCACTGCGAAATGTCATGGGTTCATTTAACATGCTTCTGATGTAATCGACAAAAGCTGTTGGGCATTCACTTTGTTAAATGGCGTCATCCAAGACAGATTGTGATAAGATTTCAGCTTCAATTCATTTCAAGCTGACAGATACATGAACAAAAACTGTCAAATGTACTTCATCCACCATATGTGCCTCATGACAATTGCCTTTAGTTGCTGTGAGATCTTGATCATTGATTTTCATGTTTTAAGTCTTGTAGATCAACTGCCGGCTTATCTAGAGTCCCTCTCACAATCTCACTCTCTCGTTTGGCCAATTAGCATTCAACACACAATCAAACAATTCTGAACAATTCAAAATAGGTTTTGCTGTGCAGTCTTTGTGAAGGGTGTGGCATTACGGAGATAACCCACGCTTTATATTTTGTGAACCTTTTTACAAACGTTAACAGATATCTCCTATACCAGTTAGGGACATTTCGTAATATCATTAGAGCTGTGAATAAACTCAACGGTTCGGCGGACCCAGCACAGCTGCGATTAATGTGAGGTCACACTCTATTAAACGGCGCCCTCGGACTGTCAATTAGAAAGTCTGAGATGGAGAAAAAGAAAAAGAAAAGAAATTATGGGACAAAGCAATTTTAAAGTGAAATAATTATTCCGATGGCAGATGGAGATTAGACATAATATGGGCTGGAATCAGTCTGAGGAACAAAGGGCTCTGGATCATAGTGGCTTTTAGTTATTAATTCATTTGATAAGATCATATTTTAATAGCTTATAAAAGTAAATTATTGAATTGTTTTTGGGAGGGTTGGGGGGCATATTGCCTATGTTGTTAAAAAAAAAATTAACAGATCACTCTAAATTATAATGTAGACACATGCATTTTCTTTAAAGCTGCTTTGAAATGATGTGTATTGTAAAAAGCGCTATACAAATAATTGTGAATTGAATTGAATATCAAGCTTGCGGTTTTTCAGTATGAATGGAAATCTTTGAACATAGACAGCAGAGTAAAACATGACGTGGATCATCATATTGATGAATTCCTTCTGTTTCTTTGACCCATCTGGTTATATTTCCTATTTTTCGTCACGACCAAGCCTTGCTTTACTCCATGAGAGTGTCCCTGCTGTGATCTAGGGACCATCTGCCTAGATGGCTCTTCAATGAGTGAACTTACCTCTATCACACTCAAACACTCACATCAGACTCTCTTCTCCATCAGATTACTATTGAAATACCCCAGCTTCAATGTTGCCCAGCGCCAGGTATTTACATCCCCGTCGGCTTTGTGCCAGACGGAGCCAAGTGGCTTATATAAGTACCAGATATGATTGACCTTTTCCTGCTTGATCTCAGCTTCTCAGTGGATTTACAGACCTGGCATCCAACAATGTGGGTTGCCCTTTTAACCAGGATTTAGATTCAGCTCTGTTTTATCTCTAAGTAAGTTCAGAAGAAGCACCCAGGCAAGATCCCCAGTTCAAACTCACCCACTCAATGCCTGTACTAATTTGTGTAAACTGAGGGAATAATCAAACTTGCCTCTCTCTCTCTCACATGTAGCACTGGAATTCATTATAGTGAATCATTGTATCCTAAATTATCCTCTCTCGTATGTAGAACTGGAAAGTCTGATTCATTCTATTGAATCAACAGATTCCAAAAATTATTCACTGATACGACTCTCTGTATATTCATCTGTTCAAGTTTGATATTGTTACCCTAATTGAGAATCAGTCATTCATTCATTCAAATTCATTTTGAATTATTCAAAAATACAGATTTTGTTAAGTTATTAATTACATCACTGGTAATATTATTATTTATAAAAACATGCTGCCATCTTAATTCACTTAAATGTAGCTTACCTACTTCAGATTATGAGCTTAGGAAGATACAATTTAAACGAGAGTTACCCCAATTTAAAGGGTTAGTTCACCCAAAAATGAAAATTAAGTCATTAATTACTCACCCCCATGCTGTACCAACCCCGTAAGACCTTCGTTCGTCTTCGGAACACAAATGAAGATATTTAATACTTTTTGTGCGGAAATAAAACAAAAATAACGACTTTATTCGACTATTCCTTTTCTTCCTTGTAGGCCTGAAACGAGACTTCAAGAGATTTCCACGACGCATGCGCGAGAATTGCGATCTCCTTCAACTACTTCAGTTAAGTTCTCGCGCGTGCGCGTCGTGGAAATCTCTTGAAGTCTCGTTTCAGCCCTACAAGGAAGAAAAGGAATAGTCGAATAAAGTCGTTATTTTTGTTTTATTTCCGCACAAAAATTATTCTCGTCGCTTGATAAACTTATAGTTGAGCCACTGTTGCGACATGGAATATTTAAACATTTTCTTCATTGACTGTCTGGGATGTCAGGATTCATTCCCTTAGGGAGCCTATGGAGGAGTGATCCAGCTCTCACATTTAATCAAAAATATCTTCATTTGTGTTCCGAAGACGAACGAAAGTCTTACGGGGTTGGTACAGTATGGAGGTGAGTAATTAATTACTTAATTTTCATTTTTGGGTGAACTAACCCTTTAATTGTTAAGAATCCAGTTTGAGTATTGCACAGTGTTTGACAGCAGTGTTGTTCCAGGACCACACTGTTCTAAGAAAAATCAGTCAAAGAATCATTCTGCTCCTGACCTCAGTCTCTCCGCAAGTTTCATGTGTGTTTTTACATACTGAATGCAACCAATGCATTTCCCCATTAAGCATATGGTAATGATATAATCTATTCTCAACCCTCAGTGCTGAGAGGTGTTTGACAGTCATCACCAAGGGCCTGAAAAAGCATACTGATCTACTTCCTGCACTTCTCAAGAGATTCTTCAGACATGTAGCATAATAGTGTATATTACACTGTACAATGAAGGGGGGGGGGGGGGGGGGGGGGTGATGCTATGGGACTAGGTTGGGCAATAAATAAAAAGTCCGCCCACTTGCGGTCCACAGTACCATAGCAACCAACCAATGGATTTTAGTGCCAGATCGATTTTAGATGTTTCTTACCAATAGAGACCCATAACATCTCAGGGCGGTGGCATTACAAGACCATAGATAAAATTAAAAGCCACAGGTTTCCTTTAAGGGGCTGATGGGGTCATTGAATGAATGTTGGGGCAAGTGCAATAGACTTGATCAATGTTCCAGATGCCGAGCGGAGGCATGAGAGTTGTGTGAATGCTGACATGTTGTCAGGGCGTTTCTTTGAAGGCTGTTCGTACATACTGAGCAACAGGTGCTAAACAGCCCGGCCTGCATTACAGCCACCTGTCTGGATCCAGCAAAACACAGCATGGTGCTTTTGGACCCGCTTCACTGAATGTCTGTCACCAGAGGAAATGACAACCTAATGTGTCTTTCTGACCAGCTGTGTGCACAGCAACAACAGCGTGACAGCGGTGGGGGGCGGAGGGGAAAGATTGATCTGGCACCGGACCCACGGTTGGGCACTGTGTCTCTGTGTGTGTGTGTGTGTTAGTTGCTATGGTTTCTAAAAACTGATGCTCATATCAGAGCACTCTAAAAAATGCTGGGTTGTTCTAACCCAATTTTTGGTCAAATATGGACAAACCCAAACGTTAGATTAAAAATGCAATTTAAAATTTAACCCAAAGGCTGGATTTGTCCATATTTGACCCAAAATTGGGGTTAAAAAAAAACAGCATTTTTTTTTGAGTGTGTGTGCAATATGTACTTCATTTGAGTGTGTGAATAGTGTGAATGACCCAACCCAATCTCATGAGAAAACAAGTATTTTACGAGTTGGCAAATTTGTATGAATTTGTACGATATGAGACGAAAATGTGTGATTTTTACAGTAGCACCTCATTGCAGTACACGAGATCCAGGGGGCGGAGTTGGATCCAGATCTAAGGGGTGGAGATGAGTAGGATTAGGGGTGGGGTTAGGGATCAGGGGGCGGAGATGGGTAGGTTTAGGTATATGTAAGGTGATATCCAGATCCAACTCCTCCCTCTGGATTTCGTGTTATGCAGTGAGGATCATCTAGATTTTTAGGAAAGAAAAAAAGTAAGCAGCATGAAGGTCAACCTCTAAATCTAACCATCAGCAGGGTTAAGCAGATCATTCCTACGAATTAGCCACCAATTCGTCAAAATATAAAACTTACAAATTACCATGAGATTGTGTCGGAATGATCTCAATGGAGATTTAGATTTACTGTAGGAAAGGGTATTGGGGACCAGGAGTCACTAATCAAAAATAATCGCTATAATCTGATTTAATGTGAATATAGTTGGCCAGAAAAGAAATACAAATCTTTCATCATCATCCAGTTTCTGTTTCTGAATGTACTGATGGTTGCCTTTTATAGCAGCTTTAGTTTAAATTACTTTTCTCGAAAACACCTGGGATTTTTCTTAATCCATATAATTATTGTCTCTCTTCACTTGGTTTAGATGTTTTGTTTATATTAGTTGTTGTCTTACATTTTTTTCTGTCCTTTTTCACGTTAATATCTTATGTGAATGTGTCTCTGTATGTTATTTTAGTGTTTGTCATTCATGCTTTCACTAATATATATATATATATATATATATATATATATATATATATATATATATATATATATATATATATATATATATGTATGTATGTATGTACATGTATCTGTGTATGTAGTTATAGTTAAAGTTATCGTTATTATTAATGAAAGCAAGAACAAAATAGCAGGTATGAGAAATCTGAGGATTTCATCATAATTTGGTTGTCACTTTTCCAGCGTTTTGGTTCAGGTCATGTCTATTATTCTCATTTGTAGTTGTGATCAAATGCAGAAAAAAGTGAGAATTCACACAAGCAGAAAAGCTTTGTACTGATACACCGTGAGTCCTGTCTAAATTCTGTGCAGATAAGTCTGCATTCATTCATATTCATTCATGAATTTGTTTGTCATTTGCATAATTTAAAAGGCAAATGTTTCTGGTTCACCCAAAACGAAGATGTAAAATCTAACACGAACAGACCACCATTTATCTTGTCATGTTTTCCTCATTTAGTTTATTTGCCTCACTTTAGGTTATTACGGTTAAGTCTAGCATTCAGGCAAATAGAAAAACTTCACAGTTATGAAAAAGACAAATGTTCTTACCTGAAACTCAAAATGGAAGAAAACTGTCACAGGAAAATGTCAGAAATCCATTAAACGCACTCTCCCGTCCCAAAGGTTTCAGCGCATCAGAGGTCAAAAGAGTGTCCCTCTCAGTCTCCCATTGTCTCAGCTTTTACGTTTTTCTCCATGGGAGAAGCACGTCTCCCAGCTAAGCTTTTTTTTTTTCCTGTGTGCAACCCAGTGATCTTTTCTGACAGTCTCTTATGTGTCAGAAAGTTTCCTCAGGTAGCGTATCCGCTAGTTTTATACGTGCCGTCTCTCGCTCTCTTAGTTCATTAGCTGCTGTCTGCGGGGAAGGGGTGAGAGAGCGCTATCACTCTCTCCGCTCCTCTGTCTGTGCGCCACATGCTTTCTGCTTCTCTGTTACTCCCTCTCTCTTTCTCACCTCTCTCTCTTCCTTCTTACCTTGTGACTCCTTTCTTGGTCTATTTAAGTGTATATTTTCTTCTTTCTCTTATTGGTCCTCTTTACACATGTCTCTCTCTCTTTCTTTTTCTTCAGTTTTTCCTCACTCTGTCTCGTGCTTTCTGTCGGTCTCCCTTTCTCTCCTCCCAACGTTTAATTGGCCGTGGTGCACCTGTGGCTGTGATTGGTGGGCAGATGAATAATTTGAGCTCCCTCTCTGTGATGTGTGTCTCAGAACAGCTGTTGACCAATCACTGACCCAGTATGAGCTTCTTGTTCTGACACGCAAAACTGCTCAATTTGAGCCCATGCCAGAGGGTACTAAATCTGAGGCATGTCCTAAATATGCTTAAAGGGAAGAGGCAGGGATGGCTTCTTTGACTCCAGTGTTCAGTTGCATTATATCTAATAACAACCAATTAGGTTTTGTTTGCTTTGGTTCTGGCGGCCGGCCCTGCCGTGACCCTTTTTGGTTGCTTTTATATAGATCTGTTTGAGCTTTAGAACAGTAAATGTTCCTGAGCTTGGCGTATGACCTGTAATGCAAACACAATTGTGCTTATTTACCCTTGAGTGGATGTTTTAAGGGACAGATGAAAACGTATGTGTGTGGGGTGGGATGTTGTGTAAGAGTGTGAGATATATGGATCTGACAAACCAGATGGGTGGGTGGGTGGTGAACCGTTTGCCTTCCAACAAATGCATTTGTCAGGGTAATACCTGCTCAGACTCACCCCACAACCTTTATCTATGCCAACAACATGTCTTTAGGCACCCACACTAAAAGATAATCAGCCTGATTGTGGGCCCAATTCTCCCCTTCCGACAATCCTAGGTAAAGTCCCGATTATCTTGATGGTTCAGATTTTCCTGTGGTGTGAGATGTGTTACGAGTGACTGAACCCGCTCAGAATAACATTGGGACCGCACCAATCTCGAATCGTAAATTTCCAACATGTTATATTTACGATCAGAAATCCCGTTTTGTGAGGTGAACCCCGAGGACAAACGCGCACGCACTCTGTAGATTGTCACGTGAAAAGAAACGATACCCAATCAGAAAGAGTACGGGAGCGTATTGCATTCACTTGAAGAAAAAAATCTACTCTGTTTTTCCGAATGAATGAGTTAATTATATCAGAATTACGAGATAATTTTTCATGGAAAAAAGTTTTTGCTCTGTTTTTCTGAATTAACGAGTTAATTATCTCAGAATTACAAGATAATTTTTCATGGAAAAAAAGTTTTTGGTCTGTTTTTCTGAATTAACGAGTTAATTATCACAGAATTACAAGATCATTTTTCATGGAAAAAAAGTTTTTGCTCTGTTTTTCTGAATTTCTGAGTTTTTGAGATAATCAAGTCATTAATTCAGAAAAACAGAGCAAAAAAAAAATTTCCATGAAAAATTATCTTGTAATTCTGAGATAATTAACTCATTAATTCAGAAAAACAGAGCAAAAAAAAATTTCCATGAAAAATTATCTTGTAATTCTGAGATAATGAACTCATTAATTCAGAAAAACAGAGCAAAAAAAAATTTCCATGAAAAATTATCTTGTAATTCTGAGATAATTAACTCGTTAATTCAGAAAAACAGAGCAAAAACTTTTTTCCATGAAAAATTATCTCGTAATTCTGAGATAATTAACTCATTAATTCAGAAAAACAGAGTAGATTTTTTTCTTCAAGTGAATACGCTTCCGTAGAAAGAGAGTCCACACTTTTCTTTCTTTTTTTTCTCAGTGAATTTATTCCTGTGATAAAAAAGCTGAATTTTAGGCATCATTACTCCAGTCTTCAGTGTTTTTTTCTTGCTGCTCAAGAAACATTTATTATTATTATCAATGTTGAAACCAGTTGTGCCGCTTCATATTTTGGTGGAAACCATGTTAGTTCCCTTTCAAGGGAACTTCGAGCTGCGTTTGAGACGCGGTGGGAACGCTCTGCGTGATTGCGTCATGAAGCACGTGTAAAATCAGTCCAATGGAAGCCCGATACGTCATGGGTGACGTCATAGACCAGGAAACTATAAAGCACCCTTGAAAACAGACCGCGACTGCTTCTGTAGTCTTCAGCAAGCCCAATATATATATCACTATCTATCATTATGGCGAGCAAAGCAATATTATAGACGTTGTGTTGTTCCCTGCCCTCGTTACATCACGGGTGGGGACACACATCAGCTTTTTGTTGCTGTTTGGGAGTGGAGTATGCAACAGTCATTTCTCGAGGGATCTGACTGTGCATTGCGAGAAGCTGTCCGTGAGGACGCTCCGCTCCCGCCGGGCGTTCTTCGAGGAGGACGGTTCGGTTCGCGTTCCCCGAGCGGGTCTCTCTGTTGCCGAGGCTCGGAGACGGCTCGTATTTCGGGGTTCGTAAACGGATCTGACAGCGGGGGTTGGGACGGGCTCCGCCCTTTCTCAGCTTTCACATGCCAGATCTAGTGTGCTGCGATTTCCAGTTCCGAGGAATTGGTATCGTTAGTGTTTTGTTTTAAAAGAAGGAGAACAAAACAAATACAAATCTTTATAAAAAGGCAGATGTTTGAGTTTTCAATGAATACATTTTCCAGCTCATAACTCTGTTGAATAAAGAGGAGCTTTTTTAAAGAAAAAAGGAGGTTTTATCTAGTGCTGTTGCCAGTTAAATATTTACTGGCCAGCTGAACATTATGAGATTGAAAATAAAGAAGAGTTTGTTAAAGATGAACTGTATCTTAAACAGAGAAAACTCTGTATCTCAGCCTCCTCGTCGGGGACTGTGGTTTTTCCCTATCTCCACACTGAGGTGTCGAGATCGTGGAATAAACCGGTTTGTATTTTATGTGTTTAATCCCCAGATGTCTGACTATAGTAATGTTTGGGTATTAAGTATCATAGTATGACATTGCCTCGGGTTAAAGAGACGCTTACGAGCTTTCTCTCTCCCGAGTCGGCGTCATCGTTATTAACCCCGACGTTACCCACCAGCCATCTTAAATAATGAATACATTTTTTATTAGGCAGCGCTGGTGGGTAAAGTATGTAAGGACATGGATGAATGTGAGGGGCGACTCTCTGAGGAGGGTCGCAGCGCTGCCAGTTCGGTTGTTTCCTGCTGGTGGCCACAGAGTGATATATGTATGTATATATATATATATAAGTTTTTCTGATATAAAGATAAAGGAAAATAAAGATATAATTATGTCTGTTCTTCTGGACGCTCCGCTTTCAAGAAAACTGAGATATAAACCTTTCATCATTCTTCCTCACCAATCTAATGTTCCTGAGATATTAAGCTCCTCTCAGCACAAAGTGCAAAACAGAGCGTCGCCATTCGGGCTCCTCCGCAATTGAGGGGTACCTGGGTGGCGGTCGCAGTCTAGCCAGTTAGAGACATGCAAGATCTGAGGACTGTTTTATCTCTAAAATAGCTTTGACAAAGAAGAAGCCCTGACGCCGAGGCGATCAGGCTTCTAAGGGTGGTCCCCTCTGGGGTAGGGACGGTTTTGAGAAATCGTTTCTCCTCAGCGCCCTTTGGGGTGCGACTCTCTGAGGAGGGTCGCAGTACTGCCAGTTCGGTTTCCCTGCCGGTTCGCCGTTTCAGGGCACCAAGGTGTCAGTGTCCCCAAACGAGCCTTCAAATAAGAAAAAAAGAAGAGCAGTCAGTTCGGTTTCCCTGCCGGTTCGCCGTTTCAGGGCGCCGAAGTGCCTGCTTTTTTCAACGATCCTCCGAGGAGGGTCGTAGGAACTAAGCTAGTTAGAGGTAGGCAAGATCTGAAGACTGTCATCATCTCTAATAAAGCTTAGACAAGAAGTCCTGTCGCATGAAAACGAGGCTATCAGGCTTCTGAGGGCTCCTCCGGGGCAGGGACGGTTTAGAGAAATCGTTTCTCCTCGGCGACCTCTGGGGTGCGACTCTCTGAGGAGGGTCGCAGCGCTGCCAGTTCGGTTGTTCCCTGCCGGTTCGCCGTTCAGGGCACCGAGGTGTCAGCGTCCCCATACGATCCTCCGAGGAGGATCGTAGAGCGGTCAGTTCGGTTGTTCCCTGCCGGTTCGCCGCTTCAGGGCACCGTAGTGACTGTTCAACCAAGGGACGGTTTTGAGAAATCGTTTTTCCTCTGGGGTGCAACTCTCTGAGGAGGGTTGCAGCGCTGGCAGTTCGGTTGTTCCCTGCCGGTTCGCCGTTCAGGGCACCGAGGTGTCAGCATCCCCATACGGGTCGTAGAATGGTCAGTTCGGTTGTTCCCTGCCGGTTCGCCGCTTCAGGGCGCCGTAGTGACTGTTCAAATAAATCCAGAGGCCAGTCTTGAGAGACTGGTTCCCCTAGTAAATTTCTGGCAGCGTGGAAACTACTGCCACATATTTCTCAGTGGGTCCTGCACACTATAGAAAAGGGTTTCAGAATTCAGTTCGGTTCTCGTTCGCCCAGATTTCTAGGGGTCCTCCTTTCATTGGTGGACCCCGAGCAGGCTTTGGTTATGGAGCAGGAAGTACTATCACTTCTGCAAAAGGAGCTGTAGAAGGGGTTCCTCCTCCCAGCAGACAGCCATTACTTCATTGTTTCCGAAAGAGGATGAGGTGGTTCCCGAGGTTTGCTTTCGGGGGCGAAGCATACCATTATTGGGTTCTTCCATTCGGCCTAGGTTTATTACCCCACACCTTTACAGTATGCGTGGATGCAGCTCTGGCTCTTCTGAGACTCCAGGGCATTCGCGTATTATACTACATCAATGATTGGTTGTTCCTAGCTCAATCTGAGTTTATGGCAGTTCGGCATCGAGATGTCGTTCTGTCTCATTAAGGATGTTGGGGTTGCCTCTCAACGCCAAGAAGAGTGTGCTCTGAGGACCACTTTTCTAGGTGTAGCAATTCTACAGCAAACGTAATGGGGTATATCTAGGCCAGTCACTCACTGTGAAACAGTTTCAGACGGGTGGGCCTCATGGCAGTTGCGTCCAACGTTTTACTTTTGGCCTTCTGTTCATGAGACCCCTGCAGTGGTGGCTCAGGACCAAGGGGTTTTCTCCGAGGGGAAATACATTTTCGCATGATCAAGGTCACGCGGCTATGCCTTCGTGCTTCGGTCATGTGGAAGAACCTTGGTTCCTCGCCCAGGCCCAGTGTTGGGGGCTTCTTGTCGACGCATATTGCTATCGACGGATGCTTCCCTCACAAGTGGGGGCGATCATGAGTGGTTGCTCGGCGAATGGCGGACAACACACTGATGGTCTCGTATATCAGAGCAGATATCCTGTTGAGGCAGGGGCTGAGGCCCAGGGGATTGGAGACTTCACCCCGAGGTGGTGGAGCTTCTTAGGGAGAACTTTGGTCTAACTAAAGTCAAGTCGACCTTTCACATCGTTTGTACAACGCATTGCTCTATATGGTTCCCCCTCACGCAGCCAGCTCTTCGCGGACTGGATGCGATGATGCAGGTGTGGCCGAGGCTGCACCTGTACGCATTTCCCCCGATATCTATGCTCCCGGAGGTTCTGGAAAGGGTTCGCCGGGAAGGGGCCCGTCTGTTACTAGTAGCCCCTTTCTGGCCGACTCGAGTTTGGTTCTCGGACTTGGTGTCTCTTCTGAGCGGCTCTCCTATGGAGATTCCAATCAGGAGGGACCTGCTGTCCCAGGTAGAGGGCACGATATTTCACCCTCGACCGGAGTTGTGGAAACTGTGGGCCTGGCCTCTGAGGGGGCCAGGCTCATAGAATCCGGTCTCTCGACTGAGGTCGTTGAGACCATTCTCCATTCCAGAGCCCCTTCCACGAGAAAACTGTATGCGCTGAAATGGAAATTATTCTCCACCTGGTGTGGTGAGCGTCAGTTAGATCCTGTTAACTGCCCTGTTGGTTCAGTTCTCGATTTTCTGCAAGACCGTTTCTCTGCTGGATTATCTCCTACCCCTCTGGGGGGTACTTCTATTGGGAGAGATCCTCTGATTACTCGTTTTCTCCGTGGTACATTGAGGTTGAGACCTGCACTGCACTCCAGAGCACCGGCTTGGGATTTAGCCATTGTACTTGAGGGTCTGGCTCTGGCTCCGTTCGAGCCCATTGAAGAGGTTTCAGAAAAATTCCTCACTTTGAAAGCTTTATTTCTCCTTGCTATTTCATCTATCAAGAGAATTGGAGATTTACACGCCCTGTCGGTTGCTCCGTCATGTTTGGAATTTGCACCTGGTATGGTGAAAGCATTTCTATACCCTAGACCAGGTTATATTCCTAAGGTCCCATTCAATGTTGGGGGCCCAATAGTGCTGCAGGCCTTTTTCCTCCACCTTTTAATACCCCAGATCAGGAACAATTGAACCTGTTATGTCCAGTTCGGGCATTGGATGCCTACGTTCACAGAGCTGCCCTGTGGCGTAAGTCAGAGCAATTATTTGTATGTTTTGGGTCACTCAGAAGAGGGTGCCCTGCATCTAAACAGGTTATGAGCAAGTGGATAGTCGAGGCTATTTCACTAGCTTATGAAGCGGCCGGTCAGCCTTCACCTATGGCTGTACGGGCCCATTCTACTAGGAGTATGGCGGCCTCTACGGCCTTAATTTCGGGTGTTTCCCTTCTTGACATTTGTAATGCGGCAGGTTGGTCCTCTCCACATACATTTGTCAGGTTTTATGACCTTGACCTCTCCACTCCTGGGGCGAGGTTGCTTGCTTCTAGTGTGCGCAAGGACTTCACACAGAACGGGCATTTGTCACTATGGCGTAGTGGGTATGGGGTTCCCACCGCGTCTCAAACGCAGCTCGAAGTTCCCTTGAAAGGGAACGTCTCAGGTTACGTATGTAACCCTGGTTCCCTGAGAGGGAACGAGACGCTGCGTTTGCCTGCCATACTTCCTGCATGCCCTGATCGACTTGCTTCAGACTTTTTCAGAAGCTGTCGCGGTCTGTTTTCAAGGGTGCTTTATAGTTTCCTGGTCTATGACGTCACCCATGACGTATCGGGCTTCCATTGGACTGATTTTACACGTGCTTCATGACGCAATCACGCAGAGCGTTCCCACCGCGTCTCAAACGCAGCGTCTCGTTCCCTCTCAGGGAACCAGGGTTACATACGTAACCTGAGACGTTTTCTTTTTTCAGGATTCTTTGATAGACAGATCAAAACAGCAATTGAAATATTTTTTGTAACATAATAAATGTTTAATTTTTCACTGTCACTTTTGGTCAATTCATTGTGTCCTTGCAGAATTATTTTTTTTTTTTTTTATCTTTATCTTACTGACCCCAAACTTTTGAACAGTAGTGCTTATAGAGGGAATGCATTAACGTCACTTCCCCGCCGGAACACGCCCCCCTCAGCCGGACTGAGTTGCGTGGCTGGAGTTAATAGGGGAAACTGCGAAAACGCGAGTAAAACAAACTATTATCAGTTTAAACTAAAAGTTGGAATCGATATAGTGTTCCTTACAACTTATCAAAGATCCAGTGATCCATGGATATTGACATGCAGCCAGGAATCGTGTTTCCTGACATTTATATGTGCCTGATTTCGACGCCCGGGAAATAAATTAAGAGAATTTGCCTGTAAACGTTTTATATAAATAGAATATAGATAGGTCTAAATCCGAGTGATCACTTACATTAATGTTATACTGTATATCATCATATCGTCCAGCCCTAAAACTTGTATAGTTTTTTGTCAGTGTTTATTTAAAAACATCCAATTATGCAGAATATAGTCTGTTCTGTAGCTTTTTGCAGTCTGTAAAAATATACAGTACCTCAGATTTCTGGTCAAATCTAGTTGTACAGTCAATCGCAAAGCTCTTTTCCGTTTTAGATGTGTTTTGTGTGTTTTTCACGGCATTCACGCTGAAAACAAATGCCGCCGCTCAGTCTTTTTGCCACTTGTGGGCGTGACCGCATTCACTCCGGCCGACGGTGACGTCATGTGCATACCCTCTATAGATACATTTCTTGTTTGATTTGATGTTTATACCGTTTCCTGGATAACGTTTCCTAACACCACCGTTGCCCAAAAAATGTGTAAGTTTCTATTAATTAAAATCAAATCAAAGTCTTATAATGTATGAATTTGAAAACATTTTATATATTTCTATATTGGCAGTATCTTTAATAAATGTAGTTTTTATTTGTTGCTTCAAACTGTTTTTCATCTAGTCACCTCCTCTTCAGACCATTAGTCAACAAATCCTCTGTAAACACTGCACGCGTCAAAATGATTGCGGGCACAGAGGTGCAGCTTTAATTTGAAGGAGCTGAGAGCTCGCTGAAAAATGACTTGCTTACAGATCATTTCACGTTTCGAGTCATGTCAAGTAAATTTTTCTGACGTGACTGAAAGTGATAATATCTCAGTGGGTGAGTTGTTTACTCTGTAATTAGTCCATCCATTTTCAAAAGTTTGATCCATTCAAGGTGATTTGTTGCCCGTATGTGAACATGAAAGGAGTTATTGAATTGACTTGGTAATGAGCCTCCTCTTTGGATTTTTCACCAGCATTTTGACTGCCTCTGGAAGTTTGCTCACTGCTATTGCCATTGGACAGTGTTACTTTCAGAGCCACTGCACTGCATTAAGTACATTTACATTTTAAAGCTATTTAACTTTGTATTAAACAGCCGCTTATTGTTGCCTCAAATGACTTCCGGCTCCTTTGGCCACAAAAATTGCTGGCAATGTGAAAGATCCTGCAGGTTTGCGCAAGCGTTTTTGGATGCAGGAATCAGAACAACTTTAAACAGAGATAAGGAAAACATGAATTGCTGAACATTTGCTGCCTGCTGATAAAGCACAGGAATCCTATCAAATATGAGCTGCACGAGACCCCAAATAAAAAAGGGCAGCACTTTGACCGGTCAATCTTACCTATAAGCTAAGGTCACCGTTTTTTTCTGGAAAGGCTGATTGAGTGTGATGCCGGTTATGTGTACACAGCAGCAGTACAGTACAGAGTACAGAATATAGCAAAACACTGTAGACCTTCCTACATGCATAATAGAAAGAAGAAGTAAAAGGAAAAAAAATATGAACAAAACAATATGAAAAAAAAACCTAGAGAAATTGGATTTTGGTCAAATCTAATTTTGGTAACACTTTACAATAAGGTTCCATAAGTTAACGTTGCTTAATGCATTAACTAACAATGAGCAATACATTTGTTACAATATGTATTAGTCTTTGTTAAAGTTAGTTAAATAAAAATACAACTTGTCATTGTTCGTTCATGTTAGCTCAGGTCCATGAACGAGATTTTGCAAGATCTCCCATATTCACAGTCGGGACTTTGATTGTTTGTTTGTGGTCCTTGTGGAGTAATAAAAAAATATATATATATTATTAATTAAATAACATTTGTATTAAAAATGTTAAATAAATCAATTAAGGTGTGTGTTATTAAAAAATTAATTTAATAATACAAATAATTCGTATATTTATAATCCATTTATGTTGAAATTAACATCAGATATGATTAATAAATGCTTTAGGCATGTTATTCATTGCTATGTTCAACAATTTAATTAATGTTAACGAATGAAACCTTATAGTAAAGTGTTAATAACATTTTTAAAGACAACCTTTTAGAGATATTCAGGGACTGAGTGTCTTTTCCCCTCTTATTACGGCTTAATTACGGGTAGCTAAAACAAACACCATGTCTTGTGAGCATTAAATATCTTCCTGTCGTCCTTAATTGATCAGACTATATTTGAATATATTTGAATGTGTGATTTGTTTCTTTGAGACAGCATCCCAAGTTCAGTTAAGCCACTGCAATAAACAACTTGTCAAATCTTCAAACTTTAATTACCCACTAATTGCACTGATTAGATAATCACTCCTCTCTGGTTAACAACTGTTAGAGAGAGACAAACTGAGCTCAGGCTGTAGCAGAGGAAGGGAGAGAGTTTGTTATTATCTAGGAATCACAATTTCAAAACATATTCCTGTTTGTGTTACTGTGATTTCACTCAGAACAGAGGTGTCCGATGTGTGATGTCTGATCTCTGTCATAACATGCATCTTTCTTTCTTTCTTTCATTTTCTTTTATATTACCTTTACATTACCAAAGCATCAATATAAAGAATAAAATAATAGACAAGAAAATGAAAATAGTCATGTTGGTTTCAGATGTTTAAAGGTGCAATGTGTAAGTGTAGTAATGTGTAATGTGTAGTATCTATTAACAGAAATGCAATATGACATCCATAACTATGTTTTCAGTGGTGTATAAAGAACTTACTTAATAAACCGTAATGTTTTTATTACCTTAGAATGAGACATTTATATCTAAATAACCGCGGACACCCGCTTCAATGAAGGTCGACATATTGTGACGTCATGTTTCTACCGTAGCCGACAGCGAACAAATAGCGCTACAGAGCGCGTTTCGTCACTACCTTGAAAGAGAAGCCGCAGAAAGCTAGAAGCCATAAACACCGTGAGTAGTGACTTTTCCCTTGTCAGTGGTGTAAAATATAGTTGGATTGTTTCATGTAACTTAGTTCTTCTCCCTCGCTGTGTTATGGCTTTGCTATGTGGGGATAAATGTGCTGGTTACATTCGTGAGACAGCTGATTAGTACTCTTGTCATTGACCGTAAAACAGTATGTTACAGGAATCACCAACCCGTTGATCGCGGTCGACAAGTCGATCTTGGAAGCATTTTAAGTCGATCGCGAAGAGTTTTCAAAATCAGAGAAAAAAAAGCCTATTGTGTGTAGTAAATGGTGTCTAGGGGATGCGGAGGCGCGCGCGCTGTTATAATCATGTCATTTTTGCCGGGCGCACCTTTACGGACGCGTCGAGCATAAACAAGGCTTTACGCTTTAACCAGCTCAGCCACAGTAACAGCTCATATTTAGCCAGCTAAACTTTTACTACCCTGTTAGAAAAAATATATAGTTGCACAGTTTCATGTGGTTCTTCTCCCTCGCTGTATTATGGGTTTGCTATGTGGGGAGAAATGTGCTGGTTACGTTTGTGAGACAATCAGCTGATTACTACACTGAAGAAAAAATGTTATGTTGATTTTACTTAATTTTATTATGTCAAGGGGTTGCACGAAAAAAATTTATCTAAATCCAGATATATTTTTTAAGTTAAGTGTACTTATATTTTGTAAATTGGTTATACTTATATTTTATAAGTAATTTCAGATTAATTATATTTATAAATTTAGCTAAATTATTATGAGTTGAATTTACTAAATTTTTTCAAGAATCAGCCTGTGAATCTCCATAATGGTGACAATTATAAAGCATGCTGCAGTTAAAATAAAATTCAGTGATTCAAGTTAAATGATTGTGAAATAATGATTGTTAAATAACAACCAATGGCATCAGATTACCTTTTCTATTTGTTCATATGGCTGTTATAACTCAGTCAGGTACAGCAGTAAAACAAAAATCTAAAGGTAATGAGTTAAGGGTCAAGCCCCAACTAAAACAAACACTAATCTCCATAATGGTGACACAAATCCTTCAGTGATTATGCTTGTTAACATCATAACACCCTTGATCCTCACCTGACTATGGCTTTGTAAACTTTATGTGGTTTATAATGGACTGTGGTACAGAAACAGTGACAATGTTACACACACTTGGCTTACTCTGGCTATTATCTGCTGTCTCAGACGACGATATGTTTGTCCCGTTTTAGCCACCGTAGCTTCTTCGAAAGGGAGGGGTGAGCAGTGGGCTGAGCCCTTAGTGCAAACTCGCAAACAAACCGCTAGATGTCGCTAAAAAATACACACTGCACCTTTAAAAAACGTTTTAACAAAAAATGTATAATACAAATGGCTTCAATATATATATATATATATATATATATATATATACATATATATATATATATATACATACAGTATGCAATTAAAAAAATATATGATTAATCATTATAGGTTAGGATAGGTTATATCATTTTAGGTTTTCATGTAAGGAATTTCATTGTTTTTTTAAGGGTTTTTGTCTTCGTTTGAAACACTTCTATACTGTATGTCCCCCATTATACATACTAATTTGTCATTCAAAATAATAATAACTTACAATAAAATCAAATAAAAAATAAGAATATACACGTAAAACTGTTTCTTTCTTCGCCACCTTTCTGTTGACTCATTCTTGATCTCTAAAAAGCTGAAAGTAGTCATACCATCTGCACACACCTCCTAACAGAGATACTTTTATAACCTCTCTCATCTATCTCTCTCTCTTTCCACCCTCTTCTTTCGTGAAAAATTAATTGAGTTTTCATCCCGTACCTCAAATGTGGCAGAGGTTTTGACACTGTTGCCATTTCGGTACGTGTGAAGAAAAGCGAGTGTGAAGCTGCTTGTACCTTAGCATCCTTTCCCTTTAGTTAGATATACTACATCTGAAAGAGACAATAATGTGTGCCCTAATGTTGTTTTCAGGGTCACAGTTTATTTGTTGCTTAATATGTTTTATGATGAGAAATGGCAGTAAAAGAGATGTGTGTGTCGTGCTCAAAAGTTTATCTACACCTTGCAGAATCTGACAAAATAAGAGGGATCATACAAAATGCATTTTGTCTTTTATTTAGTACTGTCCTGAATAAGAAATTTTACATAAAAGATGTTTACATATAGTCCACAAGACAAAAAAAATCTGAATTTATAAAAATGACCCCGTTCAAAAGTTTACATACACTTGATTTTTAATACTATGTGCTTTTACCTGGATGACCTGCAGAAAACTTTTTGAATTTGAAGATCAAGGTAAATTGTACTTAATTTGTCTTCTGGGAAACATGTAAGCATCTTCTGTTGTTTCCGAAAGGCAGTACTAGATGTTTGAACAAAATAAGAACATTTTTGACATCTTCATCCTGTCAAAGGTTTTCAACCCCCGGCTCTTAATGCATCGTGTTTCCTTCTGGAGCATCAGTGAATGTTTGAACCTTTTGTAATATTTGTGTTTGAGTCCTTCATTGTGAAAAGATGAATCTCAAAATCATACACTGCTGGAAAGGCTTCAAATATGAAAAAGATTTAGAAAACTGAAAAATTAGCAGGACCTGAAGGATTTTTCTGAAGAACATTGGGCAGTTTAACTCCTCAGGACAAACAAGGGACTCATGAACAACCATCACAAAACAATACAAAAAAACACTTGTGGATCATCCAGGTCATGACCGTATTAAGAATCAAATATGTAAGCTTTTGTACGGGGTCATTTTTATAAATGCAGCTTTTTTTCTTTTTTTTTTGTCTTGGGGGCTATGTAAACATCTTTTATGTAAAAAAAACGTATTTAGGACAGTGCTAAATAAAATACAATATGCATTTTGTATGATCTCTCTTATTTTGTTAAAATAATTAACATTTTGCCGATTCTGCAAGGTGTATGTAAACTTTTGAGCACGACTGTATGTGTTTGTGTCTGTCTCTCTCAGTCAGATGCAGCAGTGCAGAGACAGATGTCATTCTTTATCTTTAAGCAGACATTTGAAGGCTAAATCAGTCAGACTGCAAATACTATCTGCACACTTTTTGTCTTGTTTGATTTGGAACTGTCATTATAATCTCAGCAAGGACGTGTCATTTATTGGGAAGTTTTGCTCTCGTTAAGCCTCATTAGTCATACTGAGAGGAAAAATAAAAAGCAACGTTTGACATTTGGAAAAAGACATTTTCTAAATCTTTCATTTGGTCTTGTGATTAACTACAACATTCTCATCTATCCTCTCCTGTCCTATTCTACTCGGTTCCTCTCCTCATTCCTCCCTTCCTTTTATTTTTTCACATATTCTGTCCACTCTATCTATCCTCTTTTCTTCTTTCCTCCCATTGTTTCCTCTCAACATCTGTTTGACAATGCCAAAAGAAACGAGGAAAGTAGAATAGAGGAGAAATTGAAGAAAGGAGATGAAGAGAGAAAAAAAAGAAGACAGACATGTTGAGGAGAATAGATGAATAGATGAGGACAAGAGAGACAAGGGCAAAAGACAAGGAGAAAAGAGGGGGGAAAGGAAAGAAGATAAGAGGATAGATAAAGAGAAGAGAAGACTAATTACAAAGAGAGAAGAGGATAAAGAGAGATGACAATTAAGGAGAGAAGAGAGGAGAGGCAGAAATGGAGGAGATGAGAAATGACAAGGAGAGGAGAG
Organism: Tiaroga cobitis; assembly: GCA_030578255.1. NCBI lineage: Eukaryota > Metazoa > Chordata > Actinopteri > Cypriniformes > Leuciscidae > Tiaroga > Tiaroga cobitis. The sequence goes on along the minus strand of CM060594.1, from coordinate 30,056,362 downwards.
ACGAGGAGAGGATAATTAGAGAGGAGAAACAAGAAGATGAGGCGAGAGAAGGAAATGAGAAAAGATGAGAAACAAGGAGAGCATACTTATGAGAGGAGATATAAGATAATAATGAGACCAGGAGAGGAAAACAGAGAAGAAAGACAAGGAGAGACCGACAAGGAGGAGAGGAGAAATGATGAGGGGAAACAAGAAAATGAGACAGGGGGAGGAGAATATAGAGAAGAGTCAATGAGAAGACAGAGATGGAGGAAAAGTGTTGAGGAGAGAAGAGACCCAAAGAAGACAGAGAGAGATGGTGAGAGAAGGGTCAAGGAGGGGAGCAAAGAGAAGAGGAAAGGAGTGGAAAGAAGAGGTGAGGGTAGATGAGAAGAAGAAAAGAAAGTAGTGGAGAGGAAAGTAGAGGTGAGGATAAAGCAGGAGTAGAGACGAGTAGAGGAGATGATATATGAGGAGAAGAGAGACGAGGATGAAAGACAAGGAGAAAGGAGATGATGAGAAAAGAAAAGGAGAGCTGAGGATAGATGAAGAGAAGAGGAGAGAAAAGACTAAAGAGAAGAGGATAATTTATGAGAGATGATGAAAGGAGCAATGAGGAGAGACAAGAAAGTGAGACAAGGAGAAAAGAGGAGAGACAGAGATGGAGGAGAGGAGACATTATGCGTAGAGAGATGAGATGAGAAATGGAGAGAGGATGGAAGAAAGGAGAGAATAATTTAAGAGAGGAGATAAAGTTGATAAAAAATGTGACAAAAAGACAAGACAGGGTGAGGAGAGACAAGGACAGACAAATGTGGAGGAGAAGCGAAATCATGAGGAGATGAGAGACTAAGAGAGGAGATACAAGAAAATGAGAGAGAGAGAAACAAGATAGAGAAACACAGAGATGAAGAATAAGAAATGATGAGGTGAAAAGAAATGAAGAGAAGACAGGGGAGAGAGATGAGGAGAGAATACAGGACAAGGAGGGGAGCAATGAGAAGAAAGGGAAGGAGAGATGAGGGGAAAAAAATAAAAAGGAGAGATAAATGAGGAGATGATGAAAGGAGCAAGGAGAGGAGATAACGATGGAGGAGATGAGAAAAAATTGAGGTATAGGAGAGACGCAGAGAGGTCAAATTAAGAGAACTGATGAGACAAGGAGACCAGGCAAAATGATGAGAGGAGAGGATATGAGATAAGGAGGCAAGAAGAGAAGAAGGAAGAGGAAAAGGAGAGGCGAGAGGAGGGCTTGATCACTTCACCTTCACCTATGCTCATTCATTTTGACGGTCTCTGACTATCCTCTTTCATCTGTGCACTCAGGCATTTACCACAGAGATCGCCTTCATTTGTACTATGTCCTTTCATATCTCGCTCCCTCTTTCTTTTCTCATCTTTTTTCTGTCTTTGACCTAACACTGAAAATGGCAGGGACCCAAAAAAGACCAGTGAATTCAACCATTTCTCACTCTCGCTCTGTGACACACGCTCTCAGCATCCACCATTAAGTCACACACACACACACACACACACACACACACACACACACACATCAGGCCTTAATTGGGTGACTGTTTTGAGAGCCCAGCAGGCAGAGTGCGCTAGGGGAGAGCGATGTCACATTTTACTCACTTAGATCACTCGCTCACTCCTTCATTTATCTGGAAAGACAACAGCGGTCACGTGTATGTTTATTATGTTTGAGAGTCAGTCGGTTAGATTCTGATTGGATTTTAAAGGGGAGTTTTATTGTGACTGGCTTTGAATTGGTTCTAAAAAAAATAAAAAATAAAAAATTTATAAGGCAACACTTTATTTCGATAGTCCACTTTAGACATTCTACTAACTCTACATGTCAACTAACTATCAATAATTTCAACTACCTATCAATTTACTCTCAGGGTTTTTAGTAGCTTAGGGTTCGGGTTAGTAGAAAAAGTTGCATACTTGCAAAGTTACTTAATGTAGAATATCTGTTAGGGGACCATCAAAATAAAGTGTTAGCAGATTTTAAGCAGACAGTCTACTCATTCTCTAATGACTGCAATTAGACATGTATTTGCAAAGTTACTATTTGCAAAGTACCCCCCCACCCCCAACCCCCCCCCCCCCCCCCCCCCCCAACCCCACCCCCACCCACCCATATAAACAACTATCTGAACAAAAAATGCAGGATTTTATTTTATGTAAATACCAGGGGATTTATTGGATTGTTGGCATTTGGTATTGATGCGATCTCATGTGAGTGACAGGTTGTCAATTTTGATTTCTTGGTGACTCTTGGTTTCACTTTGAGTATTCCAGTGTCACCCACTTGTTATTGTTATATAACACCTAATCGAAAACCCATTACCCCTGACCTTGGCATTTCTTGCAAAAAGATATTATATTAAATAATAAAATGGTAAACACTTAGGGTCCAATTCTCACAATTAACCAGTTGCGTTTTAGCATGCATATGACTAGGATACTGGCTGTTTATTAGTAGCCTACTTATAAAGCACATATTAATGCCTTATTCTGAATAACCATATTCTACCCTAATCCTACCCAATAACTAAATTTAACTACCTTACTAACTATTAATAATCAGTAATTAGGAGTTTGAGGCAAAAGTAGTTAATAGTTAGTTAATAACCCTAATCAAAAGTGTGACCATATAATTATATGAATCAGTTAAATTAATCCGTTTTTATGTTATAATGCAAAAAACACAGTTTCGTAGTAAGGAATGGTTGCTGAGATCACACACACACACACATTTTTACTGATGACTATTGAAGGACACAATAGACTGGGAGAAGTCAAAGACACATGCACACACACACCTGTCTGTGTGTCATTCACTCAATCCTTGTATCTGAAGGACACTACAGATAAACCTGCATCCTTTGTCCCTGAGTGTGTGTGTGTGTGTGTGTGTGTGTGTGTGGGTGTGTGTGGGTGACCTCCCTCCGACTATTGTGTTTCAATCAGTGGTTCTTGTGAAAAGCACACGTCTCGTTCTACGCAGGTGCCCTGCTGACGTGGCCTTTCTCCTTCTTCAAGCCTTCTGGAAATGGCACATTTGCCACGTCACTAAAAAAAAAATTCCCGTAATCCTGCACGCAAGAGAAGATCAGCATGTGAATGCAAGGCTGAGATTGGGGTTGTCATTCGCTGTCACACATAGCATGGTTTGACTGACCTCCAGAGTTCCTTGTGAGCGTGTCGAGGGCGTTCGAAAGGCGGTGCGGCGGGGGGCGCTTAATGGTATTTAAGTGTCATCTATTTTGGTGGCTAAGAGATTTAAAACACATATGACCCTTCTTTACACAGACCAACACTTACTCGCTCGGTCACACATGCACAGATACATACCCTCCATTCCCATTATTTCCTATATCCACTCCCATTTCCAGGGGCAAGCAGGGCAGATTAATCCGGACTTCATGGCTGGTGCTCAGAGGTAAACACGGTATGGAGACCATGTGATAGAAAACTGATTACCGGCGACTCATTTGAAAAAAAAAAACCTGAGTGGTTTAGAGGCCATCCGATGTTATGTATTACTTGCGTTCGTATAATGTATTGTTTGTGCCTGGGGGGGGGGGGGGGGGGGGGGGGGGGGGGTGGGGGGGGGGGGGGGGGGGGGGGGGGGGGAAAATCTTCTCACCATATCAAATATGATATGGTGAGAAGATTTTTTCCCAGTGTGATATGTGCCAGTATGACAGTTTTCTGGCAGTGTGGTGCCACTCAAACAGACAGGAAGTGCAGAGCTTCTGCTCGACCATGTCCATCTGACTTCTCTAATTCAATATCCTCCATCAAAACCCAGCAGAGCTAAAGGTTAAAACCTTGTTGCCATTTTCATAGGAGGATACTGACCTAATACAGGCCAGAGGCACACTCTCTGCTCAAATGCTCCAATGTTTGCTCCTGTTGAGCACACTGCTTTATTTTCAGTGGAAAAATAAATTACTGCTGCAGGCACTACAAAGAGGATTTGGTTTTTATTGGTCTTGCGGCAACTATAGGAGTTAATAACTTAATAATTAAAAAATGATCACTGTATACCTATTATTTTTGCTTTATTTTAATATATTTTTTTATATAATATATATTAACCCTTGTGTGGTGTTCATATTTTTGTTATTGAGTGTTTGTGGGTCTGGTGGACCCGCTGCATTTTGGGGTTTTTAATTGAACACAATCAAACAATTGTATGTCAAAATACTCAACAGATGTTTACTTCATCCCATTTACAAGCCAATATAAACAGCATATATGGTTACTATTTTCTCTTTACCTTTGTTAGATCACATTTAAGAATTAAAGTGCTACTCGTTTTTTTTTTTTTTTTTTACTAAAATTACATAAAAGAAAATCAATTATAATCAAGATATGAGTGGAACAATTCAACAAATTTACAAATGAAGCAAGGTTTTTCATAACTATTGACTTTTATTTATTTGAATTTCATTAGAAATTTAACCCATTCAGGTCAGTTTACACAACACAAGCTGAACACATACAGTAGCCATGTCAGTCTAGATGACACATCAGCCCCATTGAACACTGCCTTTACATACCAGTCTATACTAACACATGAGGGGCAGAGTTTTACTGTGTGTGTGTTACATATGTAGCCTACTTCTTGCACTTGATCCATGTATATTGTGTTTTTCTGTCCATCTTGGGTCCACACACTTCGCAGCGCTTCTTTGTTGCTGCTGGCCGCAACCTAGAATGATGAAAAGATCAGGAATTTTACTAACACCTCTCTCTCTCGCAAGGAGATACTATACTGCAACAGCATAACACACTTACTTCAGGCTCTGCAAATGGTAGTTCTGTAGGTCGGGTGGATGGGGCACCACCATTCTCCTCCTGAATCCTCCTCATGATGGCTGCAGACGCTGGGGTTCTTGGAACACGTTTTTCTAATGTACAAACTGTATAATCTACTCCCTACACTAACCCAATCCCTAAACCTACCAATCATAGAAAACATTGGGATTTTTTGAATTCCAAAAAACACCATGTAGTATGTTTTTTTAAGCCGTTTGTTTTATGAGGACACAGATGTCCTCATAAACCATGTTTATGTTGTAATACTCATTATACACACTTGTGTCCTCATAAACCATATAAAAGAACACGCACACACAAACACACGCACACACACACACACACACACACACACACAATAACAGCAGGCCCGGACAGAGTGAAGGTACACAGAACCTACAATTTTCACCACACTGGCAAAGCTTATTATTCAGCTTATTAAGCACCGGCTCCCTACGCCCCTCGAAACAAAACACTAAAGTTCAGGAGGGTGGTGAAGTGGAGGCGGTCTTGGGGGAGGGACGGAGGGCTAGGTTCGTGCAGGCGGCCATGACGGAACAGGCGACCAGGACGGAGACGACCACTCGGGCGGTCAGGGCATAGACAACCCCTCGGGCGGCCACGGCGGTGAAGAAGACACCGGCTCGGGAACAGCAGACACCGGCTCGGGAACAGCAGACACCGGCTCGGGAACAGCAGACACCGGCTCGGAACAGCAGACACCGGCTCGGGAACAGACGACACCGGCTCGGGAACAGCAGATACCGGCTCGGGAACAGCAGACACCGGCTCGGGAACAGACGACACCGGTCCGGGAACAGACGACACCAGCTCGGGAACAGACGACACCGGCTCGGGAACAGACGACACACTCACTGGTTCGGGAACAGACAACACACTCACTGACTCGGGAACAGACAACACACTCACTGGCTCGGGAACAGGAACAGTTTCTGAATAGGCCATCTTGTCCGTAGACACTGGCTCGGAGGAAGTGATGTGAACAGCCTCTGAATAGGCCATCTTGTCCGTAGACACTGGCTCGGAGGAAGTGATGTGAACAGCCTCTGAATAGGCCATCTTGTCCGTAGACACTGGCTCAGAGGAAGTGACGTGAACAGACTCTGGATCGATCATCTTGTCCGTAGACACTGGTTCTGTAGAAGTGACGTGACGCGTCTCTGGATCGGCAGAAGTGATTTGATCAGTCTCTGGATCGGCAGAAGTGACATGAACAGTCTCTGACATGGGAGACGTGACGTAAACAGGCTCTGACTGGGCAGACGTGACGTGAACCGTCTCTGGATCAGCAGAAGTGACGTGAACAGTCTCTGACTGGGCAGAAGTGACGTGGACAGTCTCTGGATCGGCAGAAGTGACGTGAACCGTCTCTGGATCGGCAGAAGTGACGTGAACAGTCTCTGACTGGGCAGAAGTGACGTGGACAGTCTCTGGATCGGCAGAAGTGACGTGAACCATCACTGGATCGGCAGAAGTGACGTGAACTGTCTCTGACTGGGCAGAAGTGACGTGGACAGTCTCTGGATCGGCAGAAGTGATTTGAACAGTCTCTGGATCGGCAGACGTGACTTGAACAGTCTCTGGATCGGCAGACGTGACGTGAACAGTCTCTGGATTGACCGGAGGCTCAGGAAGGGCCTCCGGGCATTGCAGGATGCAGGAAGTCCTCTTCCTCCCTTCGTCTCAGAGAGGGTGCTGGGCTGGACGGGGCCAACGGTGAGGGCTCTGGGCTGGACGGCGCCAGCGATGAGGGCTCTGGGCTGGACGGCGCCAGCGGTGAGGGCTCTGGGCTGGACGGCGCCAGCGGTGAGGGCTCTGGGCTGGACGGCGCCAGCGGTGAGGGCTCTGGGCTGGACGGCGCCAGCGGTGAGGGCTCTGGGCTGGACGGTGCCAGAGGTGAGGGCTCTGGGCTGGACGGGACCAGCGGTGAGGGCTCTGGGCTGGACGGGACCAGCGGTGAGGGCTCTGGGCTGGACGGGACCAGCGGTGAAGAGGACCTTGACTCTGGCTGGACGTGGTTGACGTGAGGCTCTGGCTGGACGTGGTTGACGTGAGGCTCTGGCTGGGCGTGGTTGACGTGAGGCTCTGGCTGGACGTGGTTGACGTGAGGCTCTGGCTGGACGTGGCTGACGTGAAGCTCTGGCTGGACGTGGCTGACGTGAAGCTCTGGCTGGACGTGGCTGACGTGAAGCTCTGGCTGGACGTGGCTGACGTGAAGCTCTGGCTGGACGTGGCTGACGTGAAGCTCTGGCTGGACGTGGCTGACGTGAAGCTCTGGCTAGACGTGGCTGACGTGAAGCTCTGGCTGGACGTGGCTGACGTGAAGCTCTGGCTGGACGTGGCTGACGTGAAAATCCAGCTGGGCATGAAAATCCAGCAGGGCGTGGAGATCAGCTGATGACCTGGTGTACCGTGGGAGGAAGCTCTCCAGACATCGGGAGAGTGCCTCTCCCCAGTCCAGACCGGAGATATTGGGAAGCTCCCTCGGGTTGACCTCCTTAGCCCCCAGCCGGTAACACAACCTAATTGCCTCGTCTCCGAGGTAGCAGGAAGCAGCGAGAGGAATAAACCCCCACGTGAACTGAAACAGATCGGGGCTATCCAGGGCCAAGCGATCTGTGATCAAGTGATCTGACCCGCGAATTCCCGGCTCATGCTGGGAAGATCAGGTGAGATTTGTGCTGCTGAATTCATCTGCGGTCGGTCGATCTGTTATGATCCAGCAAGGATGAGTTGGAGATTGAATTCAAACGCAAGCACTTTAATTAAACAAACAGGTAATCCACTGTGAATCACAGACAAAGAACTCAGGACCGGGAGACGGAACAGCTACAGGAAACATCGACCGACACCACACAACTGAAACACGGAGGTATAAATACACAAACAGACAAGCTAAACAAGATAACAAGGGGGTGTGGCTAATCAGAAACACATGGGGAGACTAATCAACATGACGGGGAACAGCTGAACATGAAAGGACTAACACAGTCTCATCCCAAGACGTCAACTAACTGACGCTTTTGACCATACGTCAACATCCGACGTTTTAGGGTACCCTTTAACGTCAGTTAGATGACGATCCTGGGGCGTCATCCAACTGACGCTTTACCTTTAACGTCAGTTAGATGACGCGGGTAGGTTTAGGTCTGGGGTAGGGTTAGGATTAAATAGCGTCATCTAACTGACGTTAAAGGGTACCCTAAAACGTCGGATGTTGACGTATGGTCAAAAGCGTCAGTTGGTTGACGTCTTGGGATGAGACTGCGCTGAAAGGACAGGGAAACACATGACAGACAAGAACAAGATCCGAACACAACCCACTCCGTGACATTTATAGACAGAACCCATAAGAAGTTCAGAAAATTCATACAAGTATCTAACTGAGCTATAGGGTGGGAAGTCACTTGGGCTATAGGGTGGCAAGCTGTGCAAGTCTGCAAGATGAAACTCAACTCTGAACATTTGAAGTGATTTTAATAATAACTTGAACTGTACACTGCAATCCCATTTATTGATCTTGTTGAGGAAAGACAATTCCATCACCAATTTTCAGTTTGTTCCTTCATTGCTGGCATTAGTAATTGTGCCATGCTGAACAGCTCTTAACTGTTTTCTTGATTTGACTGAATGTCTTGAGCTACAGTATATTCCTCACATGCTCACACACACACACACACACTTACACACACCCTTGTTCTGTATTGCTCTTGTGAGTAGCTATTTTGAGAAATCAATAATAATATACAGTGAAAATTATTTCTTATGGGAGTTATCAAAGCTTTATCATGTTCTCTCACATTTTGTTCCCTTAGCAACAACCCTTGAAAGATGCACAAATTGGATATTACGATTTTAACAGTCCTTCACAAGATGCAGAGCTGAAAACGTATCCTGGAGGTCTGATAGGAATACTCCGGATTCTGTACAAGTTAAGCTCAATCGACAGCATTTGGGCATAATGTTGATTACCACAAAAATGTCTTTCCACTTGTCCTTTTCTGAGTAAATCGGAGATAAAATGAGGCACTTACAATAGAAGTGGATAGAGCCAGTCCATCAACCTTGTGTGTGTGTGTGTGTGTGTGTTATAATGATTTTAATGTGAAAGAAAAATATCACTTAGATTTTGTGTAACCTTATTTCCAATTTTAAAATTAAAATATCCGTAAGAATGACAAGAACAACTTTACAACTCAAATAATACAAAATCTTTAACAGAATTAATGAAAGTGCTTTTATAAAATAAGCTTCACATTTTTAAACTATTTGAATGTCCTGTATCTACTGTAAGATATGTGTACTATGTGTGAATTTACTGGCCTTTGTGTTTATGTGTCCTATGTGTTATATGTGTATGTGTCTATTAAAAAAAATATAAAAAGTCTATTATTAAAAGACTTTCCTGTAACTATGGCTGTTATGGTCAAACAATTTCCCCACATGAGATCCACAAAGTATGTGTGTATCCATGTATCCATCCATCTATCATTTCTGCATTTAAAACCCCCAAAATTGGCCCCAATCACTTCCATTGTAAAAGCCTTATTGTAACCTTGATTTTGTTTGTTTCTTGTTTTTTTTTTTAAGTAAACAAGGTATTGTTTTTGTGGCAATCAACATCCCTATGTCAAAAATGCTGTTGTTGAATGAGATTAACTTGAATTTAACCCAGAATATTCCTATAAGGCAGGCAGACTACAAGACTAAATATTGTTGCCGTTTAATATTTTAAGATTGCAAAATGCAAAAAGTTGTTTGCACCTTCCCTGACTACATGTCTGATTGCTCGCTAAAGAAGTGTTATGTCTCCCTGTAAGCTTTTATTCTTTGCATGCAGGTGATGCATGCAGAGCGTGTATTGGCTGCAGTCACAGAGAGTGCAATGAGAAAGGCGATGCATTAAGGAGCTCAGCTCCTCTGGATTTGGCAGGCAGACTTTGTGGCATACTGAGGGGTGCTTAAGCATTTTAAGTGGCCCCAGTGTGCCAATATTTCACTCAGGCAGAATAACTGTCTTCATGCTAGATATCCAGCCATCCATTGAGCACGTTTCCGGTGTTTTAACGTCTCTTTTGCAACGATTTTACACTCTGGAGAGGGAGAGAGGTGGGAGGCTGAGAAAATGGTGGAAGACAAAAACCTTTGAGTCACTTCATTACATACAACATTAAACCCAATCAGGGTGTTAAGATGCTTTGTAGTTCCTTATTTTGCAACCGCAAGACAAAAATAGCACTGCAATGTCCAGTGAATGAAAGTGCCAGGACAAACTATGTAGATGGCCATCTACGCTGTTGCTTGGTGTCTGATCTCGACAGACTGTTTTAAAAGACAAGGAATAGATACACCAAATGTCCACATCACATAAGGCAGTGAGAAAAAAATAAATCTATCTACACTGACAGTGATGAAATTGAGTCACTGAGCTGGTGATTTCTAGTAAGCGTTCCTATTTTGATGTGGTATCCAACTGTATACAGTGGCTGATCACTGTCTGCACTACCACTGGTAAGTCATTAAACTTTTGCATAAAGCTCTTTATGCAAACATTTGTTTTTGTCAATGTTTTTATCTTATGCTCACCAAGGCTGCATATTTGATCAGAAAAACAGTAGAAACTGTAGTATTGTGAACTATTATTACAGTTTAAAATAACTCTTTAATTTTTTATATTTCAAAATGGTAATTTATTCCTGTGATGGCAAAGCTGAAATTTGAACTGCAATCTTCAGTAACATGACCCTTTAAGCCATCTTTATTTATATAGCGCTTAATACGATACAGATTGCATTAAAGAAGCTTTACAGGAATAAACAGGACAATAATGATTCAATCAATGGTGCAAACAAACTTCAAGTATGCTGTAAAGCAGCTCTTAAAAGACAATAGTAAACCGTCATTATTCAGTTTAAATCAGTTCGGTGTTGATTTAGTTTGGTTCAATAACTGTGTAAAGTTCCTCAATTATAGAATGAGATTGCACTTTATTTTACAATACACTTACGTGTACTTACAGTGTACTTACCTAAGAAAGTACTGGTTAACATAAGGTAACTACATTGGTTAAGGTTAGGTTTTGAGGTAGGTTCAGGGTTAGTTATTACCCAGTTATTGTAATAAACCCTAACACTCAAAATAATTAATTGTATTTAGAACCTTCTTTTTCTTTCACGAAACTGTTTTAAGTAATCTGAATTGTTTCATCGTTTTGAGTTTTATGAACTTGTTTCTTTTAATTTAGAAATTTAGTTGTAAGAAGAAGAAAAATAATCAGTAGCCCCAGAGCAACAAGTGCTCATGTAACATCACATTCAGGCTAGATGGTGACTCGTACAGACACAAAAATTAACTGTGTGTGAGAGAGTGAGTGAGAGAGAGAGAGAGAGTATGCTGCAACCTCTGTTTCATCTGGTTTGTGGATTAACAAACACTGATCATTTTGACTTGATTTTTTACAAAGATCTTATCAACAAAACAATATACATATGAATATGTATTGAATATCAATATAAAGGCTGATAAATATTGAGATATAATTTGTATGCATCACATGAAATAACTGCAGGTTGTTTGTCAAGGATTTTTATTCCTGTTGGTCGTGATCTGTGATGTTATAAAGAGACCAGCGTTGCTGGAATGTGGATGAAACAGCTGTTCTCTCTGGTACACAGGAATAGATGTTCCCGCCTCGTGCTGTCGCTTTTTCTGACAATGATGTGAGAGCCTAAACTTCAGATAGGGGAGTTAAAAATAAGCCTGCTAATGACGTCTTCTCAATGAAATCATCCGTGTGATTTAGTGGCGGCCGGGCCTTCATGCACCACCTAGTTAGTACCTGAACTTGAAGTTGTTTCACGCAATATCACATGATGTTAAGGTTTTAGCAGCTTCTCCTGCACCTTTTTTTTTAAGAAGTGTCATATATATATATACATATATATTCTAAAATGTAATTTATCCCTGTGATGGCAAAGCTGAATTTCATCTATGTTAAAAACAATTGTGCTGCTTACGGTAATATTTTTATCTTTTTTTCAGGAGTCTTTGATGAATAGAAAGTTTAAAAAGAGCATATATATACACACACACACACATTCAGAAAATATTACACTATATAAATATAAAACTTTATGTTATTACCAAATTTACTGTTCAAAGCTTAAACAGTCCCTCCAGTTTTTCGCGATTCTGCGATCGCTGAATACAACGCAAAATCAACAAAATGTCGCAATTTTTTGCGATCCTGCATAATTCCTAATTTAACCGCAAAATAATCACAAAAATTGCGACATTTTGTTGATTTTGCGTTGTATTCAGCGATCGCAGAATCGCGAAAAACTGGAGGGACCTCACAAAACATTAAATTATAATCACCCAATTGAAATATCTCTAGTTAAAGTTTCAATGCATTTTTACGTGGATACAGATGTTGCGCACGCGTGATGTCTGTGAGCGGTCTGTCAGAAACATTGTGAAAGAAAAAGCGTCTCTCCTGCCCTCTCAGCGCCCAGGTTTTCATTGGGCAGGACGGCAAACTTATTAACGCGTTTAACATGATTGAATGACATAACAAAAAGTATGATATGCTCGATGGTACTAAAAAGAATGATTAAAAGCGCAGTATACCGTGAAAGAGAACTAATTTCAGCCAGTCGAGTGACAGTCTGTCTCTGACTGCAAGTGTGTGTGTGACTGACTGACTCACTGCGTGTCACCGCCTGTCAGCCTAGTTAGAATATTGAATTCTCTTTATAGTGCTTGAACAAATACGCATAGCTACAATTACTTCAAAATATTCATCTTGGCAAGTATTTACGTAAAACAATAACTGATTGGGACATTTGTCATTACTGTAGTAGGTCTTAAAGTGACAGTAACCTATTTACCTGCTGTTGTCAGTGTTGTTAATGTTAATCAAGCAACAAGAATAGGCTACAGCACAATAAAAAAAAAAAAAAGAATTTGATTAGACCAAATAAACAAGCTTTATGCATTTTGTTTGTGATTTGTGTCATGTATGACTATTGTGCATCTGACATAATACTATTATGGTAAATGTGATGTCCTAATTATAAAATATAAAAATCGCAAATTTTTTCACAAATTTCTGGAAATTACCACCACAAAATCAGTCATTTTGATCGCAAAAATCACACAAAAAAATCGTGAAATCCTGGAGGGACTGCTTAAAGCTGTGATTTTATGTAAAAACCTAAACAACAGCTCAGAAACACTACATCTGAGGTTTTAAAGTCACTTGCTGTCATATACGGCATTGCTCATCTCAGCCATCAGCCTTTCACCATCTCATTTGAAATACTCATCCAGACAGTGTGGAATTCAGCATGTCTGAGTTCATCTCTCACCTGCATATATGTCGCAAGTATCCACAGGGAATCGATAACCTTGATCTCCAATAACAGCCAGTTCCATGCAGTCCATGACCATCATAAGTGACTTGCAGTTATATTCAGTTTTATAGCATTTTTAAATTTAAATGTGTGGATTCTTGCTTCAGAATTTACAGTTAAGATTACATTTCAATTTTGTTTATTTGTTTAGTTTTAATTTTAGTCTAGTTTAGTTGGTGCTTGTTACCAGGGTCAAACTATTATTAAATACAGTATAATATGATTTAATGTAATGTTGCAAATTGCAATAATAAAATTCCAGGCAACTAGAAAGCCTTTTCCTATTCCTATTCCATTTTATTCAGTGTTAACCAGCATTTTGTGTCTGCTCTGTGTTCAATATCAATGCAAAACAGACATTTTGTAGCACGATTTGCACCTGAAGACACATTGTTCCTCATCATAACGTATTCTGAATAAGTCCTTTATGTGAAAGCAAAACATTTCCCAGAATGCTTAATCTCTGGTTAACTCTAGGTTGGGGAACAAAAACATACCTCAAGAGGCGCTTTGAATCACAACCCTCTAAAGATGTAACAATGAGACGAAGAGCAGTAAATGATGTTGGCATCCATCACAAAGAAGATTCAGAATTCATATCTGCCATTTCATGCTACACCTGGCGGAAGAAAATAAAGAGGTTAGTAACATTTCAAGTTGTTTTCTGGTTTGACATCTGGCCAACAGTGTTTGTCTTTCTACATTTTACCAACAGCCTACAGATAAGAGGAAATTAATTGTGAAAGTTATAGTGGCTTCCCAAACGCAACATTTATATAGAGCTGTAGATAAAACAACATCTCTAAACAACTATGAGCTGCCCTTTATTTTTATTGAGCATCAAATTTAATGTATTGAGATCACTGATGGATGGATGCATTAAATAATCTTTCAGGATTTGAGAGTCAAGTCAAGTCATCTCATCTTCATTTATATAGCGCTTTTAACAATGGATTGTTTCAAAGCAGCTTTACAGATATAAACATATAATTTAAGGTAACAGATTGTTTTGGCGTTATAGCGGTTCTTGAATAATGTTATTTCCAGCTAAAGTTAATTTTGATTGATTCACCTCCGTCGAAATGATCAGACTTTAAACCCGAACCTGTGATTAACGCTGACGGCGTTCACATGCTCATTCAGAATTGATTCAATAGTTATGTGCTTTTGAAAATATGTGCACAGGTTTGTAATTCCATACAACCCATGCCTAAACAAACTACTTGTCTTGCCTATAAATTTTGATACAGAATTTTGTTTAGAGGGCACTTCTACTAGCCTATCTGAAACGGCATGTAGTCCCCTGACGAAGACAATTAGTTAATGAGCTTCATCAGGGCCTCATAAGATCAAATGACACTCACTGTGAGAGTATGAAATAATATCTGAGACTGAAACCACATCATATTATATATTGGGGCAACAAATTATGATCCTCACAAGAACACACTGTGGCAGTATTTCTGAAACAAAGTCAAGGTGAGGTTTAAACCACCCCTTACATAACTTTTTTTACATGACTGTTTAATAGTCCGGTTACAATCGTGTTATTAGGGTCCGTGTGAACGCAGCTAAAATGTGTGATGGCCCATCTACAACCCACGCGATGCAACACCAATTTCAATCTAACTTAGTTGCTAGCTGTATGCTAACTCATGATTAGCATCAGATTATTCAATCTTACAAAATCCAGAATGTTTCTCAAAACATATTGTACAAACAAACAATCAGTAATGAATCATATGAAGTATATCTATCACGTAAAGGGCAATGTAAAACAAAAAACACCAGAGGCGACTCAATACCCTTCTGATAAATTCAGCATTGCTGGTCACCAGCATAAGGTAGCTTTGTTTTGAATTCTGGGACCAGCATGAGAAGCGGGAGAGCTGGTGGACCAGGTACACCAGCTCAGTTTTGTTTTGTTTTTTAGAACAGCATGACTATGCTGGTCCACCAGCTAGATCAGCACTATATCAGCTCTAAACCAGCCTGGACTAATATGGAATTCATATGGAATTTTTAGCAAGGTAAAAAAAATTAATAAATAAATAAAATTCAATGTGTCACATTAACTACTAGGCCACTCTATTTATTATTTATTATGACTTGTGCTTTCATTTATTAAAAGAAACATTTGAAAATGATGCAACATTGCTCTATTTGCATCAAATCAGTGCTTAATTCTACCCTATTTGTTTTAGTGGAACAATAAATTATAGTTACAATACTGCAAGCAAGGGCAGGTTTGTGCAAAGCTCTCTCTCTCTCTCTTTCACACACACACAAACTCAATTAATGATCACTGTGCAGGTATTTATAAGCAAGTCATAAGTTGACTCCTGAGCTAAGCTATACAGCCCGCTAGGATCCCCCAAAGCAAACCTGTCTCATGATGAAACGACGACTCAAAGGCTACGTTAAACATCAGTAAAATAATACAAGTTTGGAGAATAAAAGAGCAAAAATGGAAAAGACATTTTTTCACATCTCAGAAGTGTTTTGAAAAGGATGAACGACGCTCAAAGGGAAGCTTACTGGAGTTTATCCTCTGACGCAGAAGAAGAAAACGGTCTAAATCTAGTGCCAAAACAGCAGGCTAACTCATAAAACCTTTAATGAAGGCACTAACAGTCTGCACGAGAGCAGAGATAAAAGTTTTCAGCTGAAATTTTTATAATGTCTGTAGGGTGTGCATAAGCTATGTTAAGGTTTGTTTATTGCACTTCTGGAGCCTTTCAAGATAGAGGAAGTCAGTTCTGCAGGAAGCCTAATTATGTGCAATGTTTAAAGTGTGGTTAGAGTATTGCAGATGACTTGCAAAATATGAGGTGCAAAAAAAAATGCATACCGTAATTCCTCAAATAAAAACCGGTATTCTAATAAACACCGGGCCTCTGATAGTGGCCGGGTGCGTGATCAACGCGGACAAATAAAGGCCGGTCTCAAATTAAGGCCGGGGGAAAATTAGTGTGGATAATGTCCTAAATGCCTTTCATTGAAGAGATGTTACACCTGTCCACTTCATGCGTGTTCTGTGATCTGATCGTGAAAAGACCATGTATAAATCCCATCCGAAGCGCATTCGAGACAATTTAAATCAGATCGCTCAAACCACTTCTTCAGGAGGAGATCTGAGATGAGATTCCAGACGAAACTGCACAAGTGTAAATCAAATGCATCTGATTGTTGAAACCACGCATCTAAATTTTACCCCTCCCAAAAACGCTAAAAAATAAAAGTGTGAGAGCGTGTTATAGGCTATGTAATGTTATAGCAAGATGTGACAACGCTACTGCAACACGCATCACGGCAGCTGAGCATCTATTCATAAAGCCAACGTGCAAACTATTGCAAATTAAAGTGAAAGTAAGTCGCAGACAATTCTCCTCATCATTAAAAGTAAAGAAACGAAATGATCTTACCAGGGTTGTCGCCGCTCTCTCTTATTGCGGTCTTTTGATTTATAAATTAGCTGATCTATCAAATGCAGCTCATATCTGTTGCTTTCGGTGACGTGCACTCCATTAAATCTGCATAATGCGTGGGAATTGAAGATTTATATCCGTTTTGCGAAAACGCATCTGTGAACAGATTTAAGTAGAATTGTTTTGATAAATCAGATAGCTTTCCGATCTGAGAAAACACATGAAGTGGCCAGGTGTAAACATCCCCTAATATGCATTCAAGTTCATCGTAACGTAGCCTACAGCCAATAGATGGTAGTAGACAATAGATGTAACACGGATATAATTTAGTGCTGCTAGTGTAGGCTAACGGTCTTTTCAACAACTTTATTGAAAACGAAATTGTCTTGAGGAGCATGGAATCCAGATGGAAATTTGATTTTGATTTTTTTTAAATAAAGGCCTGCCTCTAATAAAAGCCTGCTTCAAATAAAAGCCTGTTACCTCCTGCAGTTTAGGTAAATAATCCGGCTTTTATTTGAGGAATTACGGTATCATCATTTACTTATCCTCACATCATCTTGCCTTTTTTGTTCAATAGAAGAAAGTCATAAAGGTTTGGGATGACATGAGGGTGTGTAAATGATGACATAACACATTTTACAGAAAGAAGTCTGTAATAAGTACTTTTCCTTTTCAATAAAGTTAAGCCCAACCAATAGCACTTATGCAGCATAATGTTAATTGTTTTAAAAAAAGATTCTGACTCTTCCCGCCTTTTCTTAAAAAAAGCTGGGTTACAATGAGGCACTTAAAATGCAAGTGAATGGGGCATATTCGTTATGAATCTTTTTAATATTAGTCACAAGACATAAACAATATGCGTTAATGGGATTTTAGTGCAAAAATAATTTACTAACCTTTTCTGGGTAAAGGTTTTTTTCTCTTCGATTGTTCAACTTATACAGTGAATACAATCATACAGTGAACAATTATAAGCTTCAAATTTCTGCTATTAAATGTGTCTTTATGTTTATGTGTTTATGTACGAAAACGAGAACTAATCGAAATGATTTTTGTAGCATTACGCCACAAATGCCGCTGATTGAGTTAAACCTGTATTGACTATTCCTTTAGCCATAGAGTCTGCAAACTGTTCCAGCAAAAATAGAATGGACAACAAAAAGATTTACCGCTTCAATAAAAGATAAAAGGTTACACAACTGACATACAAAACATTAAAGACAATACGTGTGCGAGTCATTTCTGAGAAGCATTCAATGGTAATCGCATTATTATCCTTCACATCTGTTCCGAAGGGCCTCTTCTGACCCTTTAACTTCATTCAGCTTGGAAGCCTGAGAGCTCTGCGTGGTTCCCCTGCACAGTAAATGAAGATGATTCGAGAAGATGATGAGAACGCTCGGCAGGAACACTCTGTGTGAGCTGAACTAACAGCCCTTCTGAAGATCACAGAGCAGTCACGAAACACTCAAACAAAAGAAAAATCGCAATCCTCCACTTTGATCTTTGAAATGCTACAGACTGAAATTGTTGCACACCAGCGATGACTGCAAAGAAAGCAAATTGATTTTTTTTTATTCAACTACATGAGCGGAGAGGATGGAGAGTTTCAGAATCAAAGGAAAACATGCACTGATCTATTATGGATGTTTAAGCACTCTCACAAAAAGACAGGTTTTTAGAGTATGGGTTTGAAAGCATGTCTGAAAACATGACATTCATGACATGAGTGCTTCAAACTTAACATCTTAACAAATCTGAGTTTGTGACACTGTTGTAATCTCATATAAAAACTACAGAATAAAGGAGAAAACTCAACTTGGCCTCTGGATGACAAGGGAATGAGGTTTCCTCGCACAGCTTTTGTGTACTGACCTCTGTTACATCATTATATCTAGGGGAAAAAAAACAAATGAGATATTACACTTTAATCTGAACTTTAGAGACTTACAAATGCTTATGTACCCTGTTAGGTTCGTAGAACTCTAAATTAATGGAATTAATAACTTGATTGTAATTAATCAATAATATTATGTACGTTCCCTATCGGTCAGTCACTACAACGTAGGTCAGACTGACCAATAGGAATCTCGCTAGAGAGGCCAATCTACTTCGAGTGAAACTAAAACAAGCCAATGCACATTGGCATGCAATCATTTGCATCAGCTGCGCGTCCTCGTCAGCGCGGGTATTTAACAGCAGCTGTTATGATTGCACACTAGCTTTTTGCTTCGGAGCCAAACGCTTCATGTTTAATCCTACAGAGTGTGACTATGAGCCTCTTCTTTGGACCTCTCCTTCCCGGTGCGGGCGTTACAGCACGGCAGCGCGAACAGTCGTCTTTTTCTCTCTCCTGTCTGTGGTGTTGAGCAAAACCAAAAAGCTGTTGTAACAGCTGGTAAGGTGTGCCGTACGAGCGCTCAAAAGCTGTTTTTACAGCTGGTAAGACAGCGAGAGAGAGAGAGAGAGAGAGAGAGAGAGAGATCGCACACAGACAGGTGCACATTCCTGTCTGTGTTCGCAGTGACTGTTCCCCTGCGTGTTTCAGCACCAGTGAGAGCAGTCCCTAAAAGAGCTTACACAAATAGAGAGCGTCTTTTAAAAAGAAAAAGATGACTTTCTATTTGTGTGTTTCTGGATGCGGTCGTTACCTGGGCTCACAGGATGGTCACAAGCGCTGCCTCGTGTGTCTGGGCATTGAACACGCTGAGGCAGCGTTTGTGGATGAGTCATGTACCCATTGTGGGAAGATGACCATCGCGGAGCTACGGTCGAGACTCTTGTTCCTGCAAAGGGGCGGAGTCCCCGTGCCTCTGCCTCGATCCAATCCTCCTCAGAGGGTTGCTTCGGGCGGTGGCGCGGGTGACCTGAGGATCACGGTGAGCGCGTCTCCTTCGGGGAACCAACCCCCTAGGAGCCCTCACCCCTCTCATGCTCCGCAGCCAGTTGAGCTTCCATTGGAGAAAGCTGGACCATCCTCGAGGTGTGTACCGGTTGTCTCCTTTGGGGCTCCCAGTGACCAGATGTCGATCGCTGCATCGGAGGGTGGGTCAGACCTCTCTACGGACGACGACTCGGCACCGCTGCCTCCTTCGGGGGTGCCAGCGGTGCCTGAGACGGACCCGGAGATGGTGGCCATGCTCTCCCGGGCCGCCAACGGGGTCGGGCTCGTGTGGAATCCTCCACCGTGTCCCGAACCCTCGAGGTTGGATGATTGGTATCTCGGGGTGGCGCGCGCTGGTTCTCAGCAACCCACCCCAGTGCCTTTCTTCCCGGAAGTGCATGAGGAGCTTACGGGAACGTGGACGGCACCTTTTACTGCCAGAAACCGTTCCGGTGGCTCCTCCTCCCTCACCACCCTTGATGGCGGGGCAGCCAAGGGATACACGCGCATCCCGCCAGTGGAACGGGCCGTTGCTATGCAACTGTGCCCTAACTCCACTTGGCGTGGAGAACCGTGTCTCCCTTCCCGGGCCTGTAAGTACTCGTCGGATTTAACCGGCAAGGCTTACAAGGCCTGTGGGGAAGCTGCCTCTGCCATGCACGCCATGGCGTTGCTGCAGGTCCATCAGGCCAAGGCACTGAAGGACCTGCACGAGGGTGGTCATGATCCCCAAGTTCTTCAGGAACTTCGCATCGCGACGGACCTCGCGCTTCGTGCGACGAAGGTGACCGCGCGGTCGGTGGGTCGTGCGATGTCCACCATGGTGGTCCAGGAACGCCATCTCTGGCTGTGTCTGGCTGACATGAGGGAGTCTGACAAACTCCGGTTTCTCAACTCCCCTGTGTCCCAGACCGGCCTCTTCGGCGACGAGGTCGAGAACTTCGCCCAGCAGTTCTCGGCTGTACAAAAGCAGACGGAGGCCATCAAACACATCCTGGCGCGGCGGCCAGCTGCTGCCTCCACCCTGCCGCCCGCGGCACCTAAGTCTGCTCGTCGCTGAGGGCGTCCGCCTGCGTCTGCCCCTGCTCCCGTGCCGCAGCAGCAGCCTCTACCTAAGCGGCGCCGTGGAGCCAGTCGCAGGCAGGGCGCCCCGCCCGTCCAGGCCCCCGCCAAGAGGGGCAGCAAAGCCAAGGGTAAGCGGCCCTAGGACGGGCGACCCGGAGATGGAAGGGACTGCTCTCCAGGAGACGATGACCGCATCGCTCCCTCCCCCAGAAGAGGGCCGGGTGGAAAATCCTGTGTTTCGTTTTGTTTGTGTCCCCAAATTTTCAATAAAAGAGCAGTTTCTACCATCTCTGGGTCCGAAGAGAACCTGGAGAGCAGTGGGGGGACAGAATCCCCACCACTCTCATCCGCCTCCTCTGTCGCCAGTGAGCAGCAGCGTGCAGTTCGAGAACGCCACCGAGCCGCCTCCTGCACCTCCTGCCCCGTGGAACCAGGTAAGTGCTGCACAGCACACACAGACCCTGCTACGGGCCGCCTCCCAGAGAGAGCCTCCCGAGCCACGTCCCTGTGTTCCACCTCGCTGCCCCACTCCGGGTACGCCTACAGTCCCTTTGGTCCCGCTTGCACGGTCTCTGAGAGCCTGGTTAGCGCTCCCCAGTCCGTCTCGCTGGCTCATTCGGACCATCAGGCTCGGCTATGCGATTCAGTTCGCCCGGCGTCCCCCCAAGTTTCGGGCCATCCACTCCACTACAGTGAGAGCAGCCGATGCCCATGTCTTGCGTGCGGAGATCGCAGTCCTACTGGCGAAGGACGCGAAAGAGCCGGTCCCTCCAGCCGATATGAGGTCAGGGCACTACAGTCCCTACTTCATTGTACCCAAGAAAGGTGGTGGGTTACGACCAATCTTGGATCTGCGAGTTTTGAATCGGAGCCTCCACAAGCTACCGTTCAAAATGCTCACGCAGAGACGCATTTTCGGATGCATCCGTCCCCAAGATTGGTTTGCAGCGATCGACCTGAAGGACGCGTACTTTCATGTCTCGATTCTTCCTCGACACAGGCCGTTTCTGCGCTTTGCGTTCGAGGGTCGAGCATATCAGTACAAGGTCCTGCCCTTCGGGCTGTCCCTGTCTCCCCGTGTCTTCACGAAAGTCACGGAGGGGGCCCTTGTTCCCATGAGAGAACAGGGCGTTCGCCTCCTCAACTATCTCGACGACTGGCTTATACTAGCACACTCTCGAGATCAGTTATGCAAACACAGGGACCTCGTGCTCACGCACCTCAGCCAGTTGGGCCTTCAGGTCAACTGGGAAAAGAGCAAACTCGCCCCTGTGCAGAGGATCTCTTTTCTCGGTATGGAGTTGGATTCGGTCGCACAGACAGCGCGCCTCACAGAGCAGCGCGCTCAGTCGGTGCTGAACTGCTTGAACACGTTCAAAGGCAGGACAGCGGTCCCACTGAAATTTTTTCAGAGACTCCTGGGGCATATGGCGGCGGCAGCAGCGGTAACTCCGCTCGGCTTGCTTCATATGAGACCGCTTCAGCACTGGCTTCACGGCCGAGTCCCGAGATGGGCGTGGCATCACGGCACTCACCGGGTGGCAATCACACCGGCC
Source organism: Tiaroga cobitis (assembly GCA_030578255.1). Taxonomy (NCBI): domain Eukaryota; kingdom Metazoa; phylum Chordata; class Actinopteri; order Cypriniformes; family Leuciscidae; genus Tiaroga; species Tiaroga cobitis. The sequence continues at coordinate 30,034,176 of CM060594.1, read as the reverse complement.
TGCCGCCAGACCTTCAGCCCGTGGTTAGACCTCTCGTTCCTTCGGGCAGGAGTCCCCTTGGAACAGGTCTCCAGGCATTCTGTGGTATTCACAGATGCCTCTGCCACCGGCTGGGGTGCCACGTACAACGGGCATGCAGTGTCAGGGGTGTGGACGGCTCCCCAACTGCATTGGCACATCAATTGCCTCGAGTTGCTAGCAGTACATCTCGCTCTGAGCCGCTTGAAAAGGTCGCTACAGGGCAGGGACGTACTGGTCCGTACAGACAACACAGCGACCGTTGCGTACATCAACCGACAAGGTGGTCTACGCTCCCGTCGCATGTCGCAACTCGCCCGCCATCTCCTCCTCTGGAGTCAGAAGCGTCTGAGGTCGCTTCGAGCCATGTATGTCCCTGGCATGCTCAACCGTGTGGCCGACGAGCTATCACGAGCTGTGCTTCCGGGAGAATGGCGACTCCACCCCCAGGTGGTTCAGCTGATCTGGAGAGAGTTCGGAGAGGCTCAGGTAGACCTGTTTGCCTCTTCAGAGACCTCCCACTGCCAGCTGTTTTACTCCCTGACCGAGGGAACACTCGGCACGGACGCACTGGCACACAGCTGGCCCCGGGGCCTACGCAAATATGCGTTTCCCCCAGTGAGCCTACTTGCACAGACACTGTGCAAAGTCAGGGAGGACGAGGAGCAGGTCCTTCTGGTGGCTCCCTATTGGCCCACCCGGACTTGGTTCCCAGAACTCATGCTCCTTGGGACAGTCCCTCCCTGGCCCATTCCTCTGAGGAAGGATCTTCTGACTCAGAGACGGGGCACCCTATGGCACCCGCATCCAGACCTCTGGAAACTCCATGTCTGGTCCCTGGACGGGACGCGGAGGTTCTAGGTGACTTACCCCCTGAGGTTCTTAACACCATCACTTCAGCACGGGCGCCGTCCACGAGACGTGTTTACGCCCTGAAGTGGAACCTGTTCGTCGAGTGGTGTTCTTCTCGCCGAGAAGACCCCCGAAGATGTTCGATAGGGTCTGTGCTTTCCTTCTTGCAGCATGGGTTGGAGCGAAGGCTGTCTCCCTCCACCCTCAAAGTACATGCTGCCGCTATTTCAGCTTATCACGACCACATAGATGGCAAAATAGTGGGGAAGCACGACCTGGTCGTCAGGTTTCTTAGGGGGGCGAGACGATTAAATCCTCCTCGACCCCCCTCCATACCCTCTTGGGATCTTTCCCTGGTGCTTCGAGCACTTCAGGATGTTCCCTTTGAGCCTCTGCAGTCAGTAGACTTAAAGCTTCTTTCTATGAAGACTTTGCTACTGGTTGCACTGGCCTCTGTCAAGAGGGTAGGAGACCTGCACGCATTTTCGGTCGACGAATCGTGCCTAGAGTTCGGGCCGGGTGACAACCATGTGGTACTAAGACCCCGGCCTGGCTATGTGCCCAAGGTTCCTACCACTCCCTTCAAGGACCAGGTAGTGAACCTGCAAGCGCTGCCTTTGGAGGAGGCAGACCCAGCCCTGGCTTTGCTCTGTCCCGTTCGCGCTCTGCGTATGTACGTGGACAGAACTCAAAGCATCAGGACCTCAGACCAGCTCTTTGTCTGTTACGGAGGCCAGCAGAAGGGAAAGGCTGTCTCCAAGCAGAGGATGGCCCACTGGATAGTGGATGCCATCGCCTTGGCTTACCAAGCTCAAGGCGTGCCCTGCCCGCTCAGGTTGCATGCACACTCCACGAGAGGCGTTGCATCCTCCTGGGCGCTGGCTCGTGGCGCCTCGCTAACAGATATCTGTAGAGCTGCGGGCTGGGCGACACCTAACACGTTCGCTAGATACTATAGCCTACGTGTAGAGCCGGTCTCCTCCCGTGTTCTCACCCTAAACGGGTAGAAGCACTGAGAGGCCCAGCTCTGTCGGCTTGCTGCACCCTACTGTGCAACCTTATTGCTCCAGAGTGAAAAACCTGTCGAGTCCTCCAACACCCCTCGGCCCGGACATGGCGGAGCGTCCGGAGCCAGGCCCCTGTCCGCTGAATCCTTGAGAGCCGGACCCGGGCTGGGTTCCATATGTGCGACCCTTCGGGGATCCCATATGTGTATATGTTCCACGGCTGCTCCTAAGTCGGAAGCCCGTGTCTTTCCCTTGGGCTAAGTCACCCATTATATCATATGCAGTACAGCCTTCGGGTTAGTCCATATGTATTTCCACATAACTCTCTGAAGAAAGTGGGTTCCGCAGCGTTCCCCTCCCTCTAAAAAAGGGCACGCTTTCCCAGTGTTATCCAAGTCTCACTGTATGGGTTATAAAGGAACAACAGTGTCAGACACTCTCTGTGTAACCCTCCTCCTATCGTCCTTTCAGGCAAGAAGGTGCAGAGGCTTGCATGGGGCGCTGGATGGGGTGCAGCGACTGTGGCGCTTTGGTAGGGATTCCTATTGGTCAGTCTGACCTACGTTGTAGTGACTGACCGATAGGGAACGTCTCGGTTACATATGGTAACCCTCGTTCCCTGAGGGAGGGAACGGAGACGTAGGTCCCGTCGCCACATCTGCTGCTGCCCGCCGGGGGGCCAGCTTTTTCAGGTTTGGCTCCTCAGCAAAAAACTAGTGTGCAATCATAACAGCTGCTGTTAAATACCCGCGCTGACGAGGACGCGCAGCTGATGCAAATGATTGCATGCCAATGTGCATTGGCTTGTTTTAGTTTCACTCGAAGTAGATTGGCCTCTCTAGCGAGATTCCTATTGGTCAGTCTGACCTACATCTCCGTTCCCTCCCTCAGGGAACGAGGGTTACCATATGTAACCGAGACGTTTCATTGCATCACATTTATTTCAATAACCTTCATTATTTTATTTTGTTCTATTTGATTTTAGTTGCCACATTCAACTCGTTTCAAAGGATTCCATCACTCGGGCCTTATTTTCAAATATTTATATACATGACAATTCTATCATCATTTAGACATTACGTATTTAGCTACTTCACTTAATTTTTATTTTGTTTGCCATGGGATATAAGAAAATGCCTATATTGTGACTAAAATTGTAATCATTGTACATGTTTCATATGTTAAAATAGGCCTATAGGTTTTTATCATATAAATTGTACAACTGTAACATGTACCTATAGTACACCATTTTTTAATATTATAACTGCTTCTTTAACCTCACAAAAGAATTTAGTTATAAATCCGATGTTTTTTATATTGGGTGGGATTCACTAATTATATGGTGTTTAAAGTACATTGGATGTGTTTATTAGCAATCTTAAATCTGTAACCTACAGAAAACAATCAATACACATTTCACATTCATTGCATTTTTTCTTTATCTTTCAAAACTCTTTCCTAGACACACAGAAGATCTCACTTGTTTTTCCACTCAACACCCAGCAACATACAAATGAAAGTCTTATCTGTTTTTTTTCTGAATGATGATAACGACGGATATGATGATGCCAAGTATAATCACGTTGAAACTACAATACAGAAATCAATGTCCATGAAATCTCAAGTCCAAGAATACAAATCTCAAATCCTCCCAGTGTCAACCTTAGTGTGGATCCAAAATATAATTTTGATCGTAAGTGATATAATTCAGCCTCAGGATCCACAGCAGTGCGGGTGCAATTCAGTTTCTGAATCCGCTTCGATAAGCCACATGGCCTCTAAACTCACTTCACAGAGTTTCAGACAAGGGTCCCACCAGGCATGAGCGACAGAAAGAAAAAACCCACAGTATGTGAAGTCCTTCTACAAAATAAATAATCACATTAGAAAAATACATATTCATACATCAACCAGTCAACATAAGAAAATAAACCATGCTTACTTTCGATTGAGCATCAAACTCTCAGTTTCCCAAATTCCCAATCAGGACTATTGATTGCTTGGATTCCTAAAGCATGCTTACTCCTCCATTACAAATCTACTGCTTCTACTCTCTACACCTGTTTTATACCTAAGAGTATTACTCATTGATGTCCCCTCAAGGTGTGTAGTATAATTACAACACCCCACAAAGAAAACATGTAAACAAGTTTGACTGTTACAATATATTAATACAATAATGAAGAATTTGTAAAGATTTTGTAACTATGTTTGTTTCTAAAACAGTGAATACATAATTCCTATAATATTAATACAATATAACGAATTTGTAAAAAATATGATTCTAAAACTGTGCGTACATACTTCTACATGTTATTCAAGTGTTAATTGTAACTAATTAAAATGAATAAGTAATTAAATGAATAAGTGTTATTCATTCACTGTACTATCTTGGTAGATCCAAATGCCCAAAATACATTTGAATAGTTGCAAAGTCTCAAGATTAGGCTGATATAACATTGCTAACATTGCATCCCTGTAGCTGCCCAGGGACTTGCTTTCCAAACAGCATATTTGGACTGATGGTGCACCTCTGATGGTGTGAAATGGAGAGAGTAAATGGAAAGATTTAGACGACTGTGGACTGGAAATGTACTTATCCCTTCAGGACACCCAGCCAAGACTATCAGTAGCACTGAGGGGGGAAAGTAGATGAGCAGGTGGCTCTCGCAACACAGAAAGCAGCTCCAGTCAAGTTTGAGAAACACACACACATACAGAGAGGACACAAAATGTCATCTGTGAACCAAACACACTAATATGCGCATACAGAAAAGCCATAAAAGTGCACAGGCAAGATGTGCATTCAGTCAAAAACAGGTTGCCACTTTAGTCGTCATTAAGTGGCAACATCTGGCACTGAACTCCAGCCTTGCTAAAAGAAAATAGAAAAAAACACAGCGGGTTTTACTGCCCTCAGCAATAGGCTGTAAAAAAAATGTCACTTTTAATAGCTTGACCCTCATAAAGACCAACCTCTAATGGTTTACCATGACTCTTATCGTCCCATTTCATCATATTAATATGATTATATGTGTGCCATGACCAATCGAGGACATGATTCTGGACTTTCTCATCTGCAATTTATGTTTATTTAAAGGAATATTTCTGGTTCGGTACAAGCTAAGCTCAATAAACAACTTTAGCTACCACAAAAATAAATTTGACCCATCATCTTTAATAAAAACAAATATTAATAATTAAATGGAGGTACACATTTTTGGAGGATTTAAATGCAAAAATATGAAGGTTCTGATTGTATTAAAGCATTTGCATTATATTTTTAAAACTTTTGTAAAGATGTTAAGTTGTTCTTGTCCTTTTAGGTCAGTTGTTTTAGGGTTTTATGTGTCAAATTGCCATGCAAAAAAGTCTAAAATGAGATATAACTTTAGAACAGAAAGGTTACTATGTGATCTTTTTTTACACTAAATTAACATGCATATTCTTTACATCTTGTGGCTATACTATTGAAAGTATTTTAAATGTTTACAGATTGGCCCCATTCACTTCCACTGTAAGTGCCTTGTGTTTCAATGGAGGGAGGGACACGTCAAATTCATTTTCTGGTAATAAACATTGTCACAAGTGCTGTTGATTGAGCTGAACTTATATTGAAAACATCTCAAAAAGACACCAATTTTGATGTAGGGATGGGTGGATGAATCCTGAAATAAACAATACTGCTGTTGTGTCAAGAGAATCGATCCTCACATAGCATCTTGACACTCAAAAAACTCAGTACTCACAAACAGCGTCCAATCACAGCATGCATTCAAACAGAGAAAACCGTGTTGGCCACAGGTCAAAAGAGAAAAGAAGCATCGAGTTGAGCTATATTTCACTCCACTAAATATCGATGGATGCAAAATGCTGGCATTTATTATAATAGGTTTTTGCGCTGTTTGATAGAGCTTATTCTGGCCAAAGACAGCACACTTAGGAATAGACCATCTGACGACATGAAGCAACCAACAACAGTTTATTTTGTTTTTATGTACCATTTTGAGGTGGGTTTATCTGATTATACCACTAAAATCAACCAGCAGGAAATGTGGATAAACATTGTGATCAATTTTGCCCAAAAACTGTGAACTAAAAAAGTACACTACTGTTCAAAAGTTTGAAATCATTTGTGCTGTTTACATTTTTGATGGAAACCATGATGCATTTTTTCAGCACTCTTTGATGAATCGAAAGTTCAAAAGAACAGCATTTCTTTGAAGTAGAAATCATTTGTAAAATTACAAATGTCTGTACTTTCATTTTTGATCAATTTCATTATATATATATATATATATATGCAATATTGGCTTTGATAGTACTTTTGGTATAACTAAAAAGAAAAGAAAAGTGGCTTCATCCATCCTTGTAATGCAGGCTCAAGACTAAAGCAGTTAAAGATTCGTTTTACTCACTTTGCCGTTAGATTTCTCTTTTTTTTTCCCCTTTTATTTAAAGCCATTTTAGAGCATGTGAGGCACATCGACAGATGTTTGACGTTTACTGATCTCTGGCAAAACACAGCAGGTTTGTTTAGTTTCCTGATTCATGCAATAATGAAATTACTGCATCATTTTTGTGTGATGTTCAGCTGTAAATTAGTCAAATTGATTAAAAAAAAAACTTTGTTTCAGCATTCATACAAAACTGGGCTCCTATTCATAGTTAAACCACACAGATGGGTTTATTTGATTCTTCAGCAAGGGAAAGGGTGTGCTAGAGAAATAATTAGTGCAATTTTAAGCCGAGCGTGTGTGAAGCGGAGGGAAGGAAAAATGCCGTCATCCAAAATTGGTGTTACAGCTTGACATTCAAAATGGCTTTGGTGAAGGTGATAAAGAGCAAGAGAGGGGTTCATGTAGAAATGCCACAACCTCTCAATGGATCAAAAAACTACTTCACAAACTTGCCGACTGAACTTTGGCAGCAAAGATGTTTAAAAGCTTTGCAGCTAAAGCTGATGCCTGGATACAGCACTGTTCCTGCTAAAGCTCTGCTCTCATCACGCAGAGTAGGTGCTATTTGTGTGGGTCTCAAGTAGAGACTCACACATAGGTTACAGCCGAAGACATGGTAACTCAGTGACTCAGACCCTGACTAGGCCTTGGATGACGGCATCTGGATTAGACTCGGACTGTGAAATGGAATTTTAGAGCTCAGAGAGAAGGGACAGCTGTAATTCCCTGAGCCAAATCTCATCTTTCTTTAAAAAAATAAAAAAAGTCCAAAATCTTATATATGGTACAACAGGGGAAAAGGTCTCTGAGATAAAAGTCCAATTCATTTTATTTTCTTCCAAAGCAATAAACATCAGCTTTAGTTTCCTAAACTCCTGTGCTTTGCTGTATTGTGAAATGTTCCAGATGTATGAGTTTTTGCTGTTGATTTTGTTGTGCAAAGATAGGATACTGTATTTAAGAAAAAAAAAGTTATATTTCTGGTTTAAGTAGACAATGAAATAATCACAAATATTTTTAGAAAAATGAATTTCCCAGCCTGTTCCAAGTATGTGTGAATTTCATTCTGCTGAAGGTCAATAAATCACCAGTTTTTCAGTAACTGATAGGATCATATTATAGGGTTAAAAGCCGCCTGTGAAAAGACCCACTGTTAGCATTCGTGAAGATTCATATATTAAATACACTACATTTCAATATTTTGGGGTACTTTTTTGTTTGTTTGTTTGTTTGTTTGTTTGTTTGTTTGTTTGTTTGTTTTTGTTTGTTTTTTAAAGAAATTAATACTTTTACTCCGGAAAAATGCAGTGATCAAAAGTCATAGTAAAGAAATTTAAAATGTTACCGAAGATTTTTATTTCTGTTAAGCAAAGAATTCTGAAAAAAAAAACACAAAAGCATTAAGCAGCACAACTGTTTTCAACATTGATAATAAGCATATCAGCATATTTCTGAAGGATCATGTGACACTGAAGAGTGAGGTAATGATGCTAAAAATTCAGCTTTGCCATCACAGGAATAAATGACATTTTGAAATAATATATACATATACATATAGTGTCTCTATTGCCACCATTTCTTATCATTCTGCTTAATCATTATCATAAATTATGAGACATATATTTTCCTTAAATGGGGTTTTAGTCCAATTACCGGCAGCAACAGTAGCATACCACAATGATCCAATCAATTTCCGATGGACAAAATCGAATCTTGCCCTAATTTTTTTTCTTGTTCAAGAAGCCATTTCACTCGGATATGCGCCACAATAGGAAAGCAAATAACTTCTGTTTCATGTCAACTATAAAAGTGCTCTGGACAAAAGCTAAAAGAATGTGAACCACGCTGGTTTTAGTCACAAATTAAATTTATGCTCACCTTCCCTCTGCTCTTCAAATAAGTAACACGAAGGATCTATCAACGGTCTACTCTTATACATTTTCCTTTCTTTATTGAACATACTCTTTCCTGCGACTGAAAATGTGTGCAACTGAAACTGAATATACTATTCATTAGAGGAAGAAAGAGCTGTCTGACAGAAGCTGCCGAAGCTCCTGCTAAGAGAACAAAAGCCCAGAGCAGATTGCATTTCAGACCAACTCGAGTTAAAGCAGCAGGAGGGACTTTGATAAGCTTTACTCTCCCTTTCAGACTTGCAAGTAATCATCATCCCATAAACACTGCATGTATAAAATAAGCTTCTAATGATGACTTAACATTGCGTTTAATCGGGCCCATTGCAGTATCTGCACACATGCAGGTGGTTACATGTGTACTGTGCACAGCGCCTTCAAACATTTGTGTTTAACGACCATCTATTCAGTTTTAAAAATTGTGTTATCGTGAGTACTTTTCAACTAAGAGAGATATTTAAGCTGAGATACACTGATGGCCGTGAATGATAATTGCTGTTAGCCCCAAGAGAGTGCCTTTCGGTTATGATGAATATAATTTAATCTACTTGTTTCTCACTATTCCTATTCAGCGATACCTCTAATAAGGGGCTGTATGACCCTAAGTGGTCCAAGGGATTTAGCAGTTAGTCCATTCATTACTAACACAAAAAATGTCAATCATGGCAGTCTGGTCATTAACGTGCAGGGTTTTTTTTTTCTTTGCCCAATCATTACTGTGGCAGAATACATTTTATGAGTTTCTAAATGGTGTTTGCACCCCACAATGTCCGTTAGTCGTTCTCCTGTGGTGGAGATATTGACAGGCATTTAAAAATCCCCTGGTGTCTGTCAATGGCTTCCCCAGCCAATCCATTTAGAAGTGACCGTTGGAACCTCACGTTTTCTCGTATTTCTCAGGAGCGACACAGACAGTTTACTGGCGTCTCAATTTCAGTGTTAAAATGAGTCCAGCTATATTTGTTCTTATGGTATCTGGTATCTATCAACTGCACATTCATGCTCATTCAATTAGGGATTTGATTGATTATAGTATTAGTCTGTATCATTGGAAGATTATTTGTAGCATTATTCAAGGAAACTGCCATCATTTAAATATTTTTTAAAAGGATTTATCAAAATATTATTATTGCTAAGTATATGCAAAATCCCCTGCAGGCACTTTATTACACTGATGTTCAGAAGAACGAGTCGAAACATACTGGGGGGAAAATTACTTTTTAACAGCTTCATTGAAATGAACCATCAACCAATTCCCTTAAATGAGCTGTAGCCTATTTTCCAAAGCTATTTAGACATTCTAAGAGAGAGTGTTTCGTTATCTAAACTCCTCCGGTTGTACGGCTATGTGCCTAATAATGTGCCATAAAAAGCAGTGATGCCAAAAATAGCTTGTTACTGGAAGCTACACATTTTCAAAATGATTGCTCTACCGCTAATAAAGGTGTAGTTAACTTGTGTAGCGTAATAGTTTAAGGTAAGTTGCTGAGGTGGTTTGTTTGCTGTCTACATGCCATCTGGTCTTTTGTTCACGTTACCCTCTCCTGCCTGTTTGCCTCCCATTAGTGTTCTAATCCAACAACTTGTTACATCACTGCCAGCTGGAGGCAGTTTCCCTCGATCACGCCACATTTTTTATGTTCGGTATTCCAGGCCTCGGCAGCTTCCATGTTCACATTTCCCATAAAAGCGACTCCCTCGCACCTGCTCCCGTCTCCTCCTCAGCCACGGCTGATTGCTCCTGGAGCTCCCAACCCCTGCAGATAATCATCTAATCAGGCAGCTACGGTGGGCTGTGATTGCTTTTCCAATCAGTTAACCCTCCTTCACCCTGACTCACTCACTGTTCATAGGTACCCACTGCAGCTGCCATCAGCACCACTAATTAAAACAGGAAGACCATGACTGGGTATGAGGAGTGATGCTGGTGAGACGGCTGGAAAGTCTTATGATATTGGGAAACTGTTCATATTACTACTTAAAGGGCTTGCATTGTTTACGCCATTTTTTATTCATCTAAATTGAGGTCTTTACAAAATCTACATCTTTCTTAAACAGTCATTCAGCACTGCCACGACAGGTCCCTACTTGGTTTTTTTCCCCTTTTAAAGGGGACATATCATGAAAATCTGACTTTTTCCGTGTTTAAGTGGTATAATCGGGTCCCCGGTGCATCTACCAACCCAGAAAACATGAAAAGTGAGAACCCAGTAACTTTGTTTTGGTAAGCCTTGTAGTGGTGTCCGAAACCATAGTGGACGTTATTGAGTGCACTTATTCAATCCCACTTATTCAATCTAAAATTGGACTGCAATAATGAGTGTACAGCCAATGTACACTCAACGACCGTCCGAATTCGCTCACTCCTTTTCATTCACTCCTTCAAGTGAACAGTATTAGTGGACTAACGTAGGGAATAGTGAATGAGGGTTTAGGGGGGCGATTTTGGATTCAGCCCAAGAGTTAAATGGGACGGTATAGCCTCCGGAGGATTGTTTTTGTCACCGAGCAACTGTCACAGCTGCCGTTGATAAGTAACATTTGTACTGGACTTTTTAAAAAGTTTTATTTAACTGTCTGAAAATAAAACAGGGTTCACAAACTTTCTATTATGTTCACCATGGTCCATTTTCTGTTTATAATAAAGAGTATTCTACTGTATATATCATTGCATCTTAAGTTATAAGTCAACATTTGAACCGCTTTAAAGGTTTTTCTTTATTTTTACATATCATTGGATATTTCAGTAAGTGTAATTCGACAATTTCTCTAAAAAAAAAACGTGTCGTCAGAGGCGCACAATGAATTCTGGGGATCTGTTGTACCCTTCATTTACCGCAAAACGAAGAACTCATTTGGAGGCCACATTTGAAGGAGCCTTTCGATTTGGGACAGCCTTCTTCGTGCCGTGGTGACACAATCGGTGTCCAACAGCTTTCTGTTGGTCAACACATTGAATTCACGTGACCAACTTGAACACGAGCGGAATCTGTGTGGAGAACTTTTCGTCCCATATGCAAAAATCTTGATTGCACAGATTCCTATTGAAATGCCTGGCTATTACTCATAAAATTTCATCAAGCAAAATTTTGTGGTCAACATCCTGGCAAAAGGCAAACATTTCTCCATGCATGGATTGAATCAAATTCAAGCTTGTTAAACTGTGAACCAGCTAAATTGCAGCAATGGCCAATATAATAGCCTACTTTCAAATTTTAAAAAAGTTTCACTAATCCCAGCTAACTAAAATATGTTCAAAGAATATTTTGCCAATGTTCATGGAAAAAATATTTATGAATCATTTCATTATTTCCATTTTTTAAATGTTAAAACCTTTTTTTCTTCTTCTTTTGGTTATGGGAACGTTAAGGGAAGATTTCATTTTATAATTTTGCAGACATTTATGACAATGTTACTTTTTAATGTTCTCGGAGTGTCCTGAAACAGGTACTTGACATTTAAAAAACGCATGAACACCCAACAATCTTTTAGAAATAAACGATGAACGATCATAACGTTGTGACAATAAAGTGATTCTATTTGTTTTGCTAACTTTTTGAGAACATCATTAAAGACCCGAAAACTCTTAACAAATTATTACCGTTAACCTACTGAAAAAAAACGTTGTTCATTAGGCATAGCCTACTTTGAGAGAACTTTGCCAGAACGTTAGTAGACTACATTTCAGTAGCTACTAAACTAACGTGAATTTATTCACCTGGAAATGAATTACTATTTAGAATATGTCACCAGATGTAACAGCGTTATTCCATACACGACATCTTTAAATCAAACTACATGAGTAAGAGTGCTTTAATTCTGATATTCATACCATCAGAACAACTGAGACTCTGCGAGTGTGATATTGCTTTGAAACAAAAGTCAAACAAACTTGAGTAATTGAGAAATTGAGTAACTTACCTTTTAAAATGTCAGATAACTTGGCAGATAGTCTATTTTCAGATTTTCACTCCGTAAAAAACTCCAAATGAAGCCACAGGAGTATCAAACGTCCTGCGTCTCCGAGCAACGGCTCCTTAGCTCCTGACTGAATCAATGTTTTAAATGAATTTTAAATGAGTAAATGATTCGACTCACTCACAAATACTCTCGTTGTTTAGTTTCTGAATGAATCGGAGTTTTTAACGAATAATTTGAATGAATGATTCAGTGACTCATACAACTTGTCGCCACTAGCTCATTAATTTAATGTACATAAATATAGTCACTCACCCAATCACATTTGTGGACCGAAACTAACTGCTGTAGACTAATCAACAATTTATTTTATTTTTTAAACACAATTAATTTCTAAATATGTTTGTATTTTGCCAGTGTGTTCTTCAATTGATATGGTTTGTTTTAAAAAACATGATTTGATGCTTCCTAGTTCAGGGTGAAGATGGATAGCCTACATTTGATCTAAGCTAATTAAAAAAAATGTAGCCGTTTTCTTGATATTTGAAGATACTGCTTTCGTGTACTGAAGGATGTGACTGACGACCAGGCCAACACGTGGCGCCCACATTCATTTGTTGGCTCTGGTTCGTCTGTTGGCAGGACCGTAAACACCTGATGAAGGGAAAATATCTGTCTGGGAGCAGGCGAATGTTGCACGAGTGACAAAAGTCGTCAAACACAGCTGAGCGGTGACACCCTGACATTTGACATTTATATTCATCTGGGATCTGCAGGGACATCACACAAAATAATGGGAGAGAGTCCACAGTCTCAGCCTGGGGAGAATAACAGAGTATTAAAGCAGATGATTCACTAATGTGTGAAAAACATGAATGGGAGGGAAATATATGAAGAGATGCAGGGAAAATGAAAAAAGGATTTTGTATTATGGAGTTGATGGCCTTGCTAGGAGCATAACAATATCTAGGGTTTCTAATTTGCAGTCATTTTACACCATGAAGCTCTTGTCCTGTGAAGGTGACATGATCCATATTTGTCCTTTCCTTAATATAAGCTTGCAATTTAAAATCAGATTTGTGTATTAAATTAACATTGAATAACCTATAATAGGATCACAGGATTCAGGTTCATTTAACATTTGTTTCTTGTGATTTTCTCATCATTAACTGTCATCATAAGTTCTCTTAACTTTAACACCTCAACAATCTCTGTGGGCATATGGTGCTCCTCTGTATTACTGTGTAATGTTTGCCATATTTCATATGTGGGAGAGACTACATCTCAAATACAGAGGAGGCTCGGTTGGCACGGACGTGTGTAGGGAGTGTGAAGGCATTTGGTAATTTGATTGTGAGCCGTGTGAATCATTGCCAGGGTGGCCGACAGCCAGCTGCCAGTGCCATCATTTGTAATTTGTTTCCATGTTTCAAATAATTACCCCACTGATAGTCCAGGTTTAAGACAGAACAGTATATGCAAGTAAAGAAATGAAAATGAGCTTCAGTTAAGATGAGATGTGGAAGAGATAAGATGACAATGAAAATATGAGATTGAGGATGATTTGAGATGGGGTGGAATGAGATGAGATGAGCTCAGAGATTAGCTCATGAGAGAGAGATTAGTTGAGATGGAGAGTTGAATGAAATATCACTTGAGATGAGATGGAGGATGCGGTGAGACTGTATTGAGATTTAGACTGAGATGAGATGGAGTTACTGTAAAACGAGATGATTTTGAGTTTTATATTACAATGAAATGAGATTAAGGATTAATTATACTGAGAATGAGAGGTGACAGATTTAAGACTGAGGAGGAGTTGAGACTGAGATGTGAATAAGATTTAGATTGAGAATGAGATTCTGTGAGGTGGAGTTGAGATTATATTTAGTTTAAATAAAATGAGATATAGAAAGAGGTGAGATAACACTGATTTAGATTGAAGTAAGATGAATCATGATATAAATTGCAGCTGAATTGTTGAAGTAAGATGAAGAATGATATGAGATGAGACGGAGTTGAGATCAGATGGAGAATGAGGTGAGATGACAGAGAGAGACTGGGATGAGATGAAGGGTGAGATGAGATTAAGTTGAAATGGGATGAGATCAAATTAAATATGACTGATATTTAGATTGAGATGAAATTAAGGATGAGTTGAAACTGAAGGTAAGATTTGACTGAGATTTAGATTGAGATCATATTAAGGATGAGATGAAGATTAGCAATGTTTTTCATAAACACTTTTTGTTTTATTGGGTGGTACTGTCTTCCCTTACCAGCAATCAATATTTGAATATCTTCTTTAGAAGTCTCAGAACTAAAAAATGTTCGTCCAATCATTGCATTCGGTCCGAGTGCAATAATAGGATGTCCTACCTGCCTGTTAACATAGGTATTTGCATACCTCCTTTGAGACGAGGTAATTTAACACCCTGTCTCGTGACACTTGCAGACTCTGCACTGGCTGTGAGTGTTCAGTTGTTTGGAAGGAGGCGTGGCTTTGAAAAGCATACTGAAGGGAGGGTGGGATCTCATGCTTACAAAGCTAACATGCAATTGCCTACCCTGCCTTTTTTCATGCTGCTCCCTTGGGGTAAGTGTTAGTGTAGTGTAAGTTGCTTTGGAAAGGAAGCATCTGCTCAATGACAAATTACCATCCAACACACCTCTATATCGACAGAGGCTTGTGCAGTCTGCACCAGTGTGGGTGTTGAGAGGGTTGGCTTGTTCTTCAGAAAATGAAGAGGTCTCCAGTGAGTCAAATTGAATAGAAGCTGGTCGGTGGCTATGAGCAAAGACAGGTACACTCTCATTATAAGCCCTAATGATCAGCCTACATTGACTGTTCCATCAGGCAGTGAGTGATGAAGATAAGGGGAGAAGGATGGACTGAAAGGGTAGAGATGACAACGATTAGGACAATCGACCAGGCAAGGCTTATTCTATTTTTAAACAGGGAGGAATTTTGAATGACTCAAGTGAAATAAGGTTTCATAATGAGGCAATGTTCAGCATTTTAATCTGAAACTAACACCTCTTGATTACAGAAAAACAACCACGGAGAGGAAAACGCTGTGTGGGAGTGGGTGAGTGGAAAAAATTTCCAGAATATTCTGCTTACCCGTTTCTCTTTCCATTTTATTTTTTTCTTGAGAGTGCTCATGGCAGCATTCAAAAACACTGACAGTCTTTTCATCTGCATTTTCGGTAATGACGTGAAATTGGCCTGCTGGCTGTGAAGTGCAACTCCAAAATTCAGTGGTGAGTTGGTGTGTGTGTGTGTGTGTGTGTGTGTGTGTGTGTGTGTGTGTGTGTGTGTGTGTGTGTGTGTGTGTGTGTGTGTGTGTGTGTGATTGTGTGTGTGTGTGTGTGTGTGTGTGCGTGCGTGCGTGCGTGCGTGTGTGTGTGTGTGTGTGTGTGTGTGAGCGTGTGCGTGTGCGTGTGCGTGTGCGTGTGCGTGTGCGTGTGTGTGTGTGTGTGTGTGTGTGAGCGTGTGCGTGTGCGTGTGCGTGTGCGTGTGCGTGTGTGTGTGTGTGTGTGTGTGTGTGTGTTAGGCAGTCACCCACTTTCGTAGCACAGCGTGAGAGCACCACTTTGTCTTAATCCACTTTGTGGTGACCTTACTGTGGCATGAAAAGCTGTTGTTTGCCACAAAAGAAAAGTAATCCAAACCATTAAAATCTATCAGACTATCCTTGGGGTTACTGAAAGCAATGATTAAAATAATGAAAGGAGTACAAGAAAAGGAAACATTGCTAATCTCTCAGCAGGGTCACCAAATCTAAGTAACAGATTCTGGTAACCTCTAATCCCTGCAAGACACGTTAAAAACGGACGCACGCAATTAGACTCGTCCACAGTTTTAAATTATCAATCCGTGACACGTTCAGTCACTGTGAGCTTAAATGCAGGACTAAAATGGTGTCTAGCAAACAAAAACAGTCTTGAGCATTAATTGCTTTTCTTGAAAAGTAAATGAAAAAAAAACAAAGACGTGTGGAGCAAGTGGTGGTTTGTTGTCTCAGTAATTGCTGAATCAGTTTCTGCGCTCCTATTGTTTTTTGTTTGATGATTGTCGTAGGATTAGTCACACTGCAGGATTGTGCCTCAAAACTTCTGACACTGCCTACATTTTGTCTGAAGTAATATTTGATCGCAATGGTCATAAATCAGTCCTCGGCAAACAGGTCAAAATAGCGAAAAAAGTGTCAAATCAAAAAAAGAATTTGGCCCAGAATCAGAGGAATCTTTCAGGATTTTCTCACTTGAGAATCTTGGCCAAAATCGTACAGTGCTTAATGCCCAGTACAATGTATGATTTTGGGCTGTCCCAGGCGAAAGATGACAAATCGTGGCGATTTCTGTGGTTGTGGCTCCTAAACGGAGGTCCTACATCGTACAGTGAGAGAGGTTCAAAGATGGCCGTTGTCACAGTCTTGCAACCAAAGATAGTTTGCGATAATTTTCTGACAGTGTCAGAAATTTAGCATGATCTTCTCACTGCTGCTACGACCTACGTCCACTGACTAGCCATAAAAATGGAACATGAAATAGAGTATGGATCAATGCGACATAGCGCTAAAAACAACCCAGCAAACATTTGGACGTTTGATTACCATTGAAAAGACATCCCTCTGACACGTCCCGTCATGGTTGAAAAACAGTTCCAAAATGAAATTTGAACAGAATTCTTGGACGTTATATGTTCTGTGTTACATATTTTTACTGATGTATCCCATCCTACTGCGACTATTTTTGGCCAGGGATACAACGTTGCTGTCTGACCAATGTTATACTTACCTCAAGCCCCATTTGCAAAATTAGCATTCCAAGTTGGCCTCTTTTCCCTAGCCATGACCGCGTCCATATTCTCCGCTTTTGCTTCCTCATCTTTTTCTCAGCGCACATAAAAAACACATTTGCCAAAGTGTGATTTATCTTGCTCAATTTGTTTACCACTAGCGCATGCTGATGACGTTTTATTCCTCTATACTAAAATGCGTCGTAGCCAACGATTCAATAGGTGTCATCATCGTAGTCTACATACATTTCACACCCAAGTTTATTAGATCCATGTCGTGCAGTGTGATTTGTAATGATCTTAAAGAATTGCTAAAATCGCAGTCAGTAGCGTTGGGGGAAAAACCTTCCATAAACATTGTAGGCCTACAATTAATGTTTTTGTGCTAATGTTTTGAGAGCATTATTAAAGACCAGATAACCTTGAACAAACAACGTTACCAGAATAATGTTTGATCATAACTTTAAGAGAACCTTGCCAGAACGTAAGCCAAATGTTCTGAGAACATTCCCTGTTAGCCGGGAAGCTGCCTTGTCAGGTTCGGTGGCTATATGCAGAAAACCAAAATGAAGAATATAAAATAGAGGATAGACCTCTTAGTGAATTTGGTCTAACGTTATAGCGAGTCAATGTGAAAACATTTCAGTATCCTCAGTATTTTCAGATTCGGTGACCCTGATATATATACAGCTGTTCACATCAGGCCAAAATGCTTTAGAATTATACAGGATTTATGGGTAACGGATTTCGGTTTCGGTAACCTCTAATGTTACCCGAAACCTGTTACCTTTTGTTGTTACCAGCTCCAATCTGGAAACCCTAAACATGGAAGTGTGAATAATTGGACTTGTTCTGTTTGAACTGTAAGACGTAGGCTACTCGTGTTATGGACATTGCTATATTATTTGACATAATTTACTTGTTCCGCTCAAGAGTCCCACCTGTTATTAATTAAGTTTTCAATCCCAAACACTAAGTGAATGTAGCCTATAGGAGACCAGCTAGAACTTCTTAAAACCAGCAAACCAGCTTAGGCCAACAATACAGTTGAGCAGCACCATTTTGTGTGTGTGTGTGTTCTAATAGCATGGGGCCCTCTTCTGGTAGTCACATGCAAGTGCATCTTTACATTTATTTTGCCACAATCTCGTTTCCTTTTACTGTGAGTTTTCATTTTTAGATGCATTTTTTTATTTAAAGAAAGAAAGGAAAAGGAGTCGATGGATAGTATTAGAAATGATTTTATTCTTCATTGGTGTGAAGAGATGATATTAGCAAAGTGTTGATAAATTTCTATATTTGCTCTTTTTGCATAAATAATGAAATGTCAATGGAAATTTGGTACTTTTGAATCTAAGCAAGGTTCAAAGGATAGACATTTTGCAATTAAATCTATCTAAAAAACAATCAAAAGCTTTTCTCCTTTTTCTACATCTCTTATTTTTTCCCAGGCCCCAATGGGTCCTGTGCGGTATTTCCCGCTTTCTCATCCCCAGTCTGAAGGCTGTCGGTTAGTCTTTGCAGGACACAGGTAGGAAGTGGACATGAGCCGCCGCTGTAAGGTACAGATAAATATTAGCATGCATTGGAATGCATAGTCGTTTTTCCAAGAAGAAATTGAGCTACCAGGAAGAATCTTGGATGCTTAATTGTATTGTACTCATGTGAATGACATAAAATTATTCATAACATTAACATTTCAGTCTTGTCGTGTTAATTATAAATTCTTACAATAAGGAGGGCACTTCATGAAGTGGCCTAAAAAGACAAACAAAACAAACCAGTTACTTTTACTAGCATTTCTTTATCACAAACAAGCAAGCCACATAGAGAATTCTAAACACACACAATGTCAAAATTATTTAGATTCGAGGTTGAATTATTTGATTCATTGCATGTTGTTTTAGAGATAATACAAGGTTTTGTAACACGTATGTCAACACACAGGTGTTATAACATTTTAACATTTTAATTAAGAAATGCCAAATCAGTTCACTTAAAACTATGATTGTTGATGACTGTTTTTTATGAATATTACCTAAAGACAGGAGGACCAATTTTACAATGAGAATTTGAGCATATTTTGTTACTGAAATGCAGAAAAGTGTGTGTGTGTTTCCCTTAAACTTGAGAATGATCTTCATAAAAGATTCCCTGCTGAAAACATCTTGATGAAGCAGAATTGGTCGCTTTTGTGGACAATAATACAATGAGAATTTGAGCATAGTTTTATACTGAAATGAAAAAATACAATAAAGACCTCACTGGAATTCTCTCATTCAGGATCATGCTCATGTTTCTCTCTGTTTGTTGTCAATTCCCATTGGATCTCTGTCCGAGTCTCATCTCAACTCATTCACACTGTTTCGTTTCTGTTCTGTCAAGCATGTGTGTGTGTGTATATACCTCCTTTCCTCGACCACTGTTGTGGCATTGGCAAAAGTCTCCATATTTTCCATGAGTCTGGTCTTATTGTATTCCATAATCTCTGTGACATTGGGAAAAGTCTCCATATAAGATCCTCTGCTAAAAACGAATACACCACAAATTTGAAAAAGAATGGTCTTTTTTTCTTATTCTTTTTCTTATACTTGTTTCTTATTCTTTTTTTTTTTCTTTTTTTTTAGCACAACTTGTCAATTCTGCTTGAAAATATCTTACCTTGTGTTATTGAAGAAGGGAAACGCAAGAGTGTGGCTGAGGATCAGAGAGCTGAGAGTCCAGACAGAAAACATTCTGTTCATCACACCAGCACTGACTTACTGAACAGAGTGAAGGTCAATGAAGCAGACCAGAGTTGATTCAAGCTTATATAAAATTCCCAGATCATTCAAATGCTTATCAATCTCTTGGGATCTGAATGTGTGTGTAATTCCCACAGGCCAGAGTGGGTTTTGTCCTTGAGTAAGACAGGGACAAATATTTTTTTTAAAGACATCAGGGAAGATTGACAAGACCTTACTGATGCTTTCACAGAATTACATTTTAGAATTTATAACACCAATACATATTTATATGAATTATTTTATATGTATTAATCTCTGAATGTGTTATTGCATTCGAATGTGGTAGTCACACGCAGTTGTAACTACAGTTATTTTCCCCACATTCTTTTGTTTCCTGCTCTTGACAGCGTGAGTAATTGAAATATTTATGACAATATGCATTTTTGGGCTATACTTAAAATTGAAATAACCCATTAAACATTAAAGTAATATGTAATCATCATTATGTAATGATTTATACAGAACCTTTTTGGCATAAAGGGTTCTTTAAAATTGAGTCAAGAACTCTAGGGTTCTATAGAATACAGAATTTTATTTGGATACCATGTGCAAAAAAATGTATATTTTTGCCATTTATTTTAGGTTGGCAACATTTACTTACAAGTTTAATAAGGCAACATTACTTGTTACATATTGAGAGTATTTTATCATCAACATAAAAAAAGAAGTCAATGGATAGTAATAAAAATTATTTTATTCATTTGTACAAAGAGATGACACTATTGTTGAGAACTGTCACGAAAACCACACGGGAAGCAGATAATCCATGAGCAGTAGTTTCTTTAATTAAAGGGCAATCCAAACTCGTTGTCAACATGCAGGGGTCAATCCAAATAAAGCCGTCACAACAATAAACAAAACAGGAACTAGAACAAACACAGACCTGAAGTGGTGTGACACAAACTAAGGACTCCGTAACAAACACTAGCTCAGACAGGGAATATATACACACAGAACTAACAAGGTGATGGGAAACAGCTGAGTGCAATAATCAGATAAGTGACAGAACAGAATGCTGGGAATTGTAGTCTAATGTGAATGACACCGTGAGAACTAGGACCTCTAGTGATAACCCAGGGAAACACAACCAGACACTGTGACAAGAACGTAGCCTACATTTCTATATTTGCTCTCTTGCATTCATGATAAAATGTCTAATGAAAGTTAGCACTTTTGAATCCAAGCAATTTGTACATCTTTAATGACGTGGAATTGGCCTGCTGGCTGTGAAGTGCAACTCCAAAATTCAGTGGTCAGTGCAGACATCCCAACCTGCAAGTCATTTCAGGGAGGTATATGACTGGATTGTTGACGGGGGGGGGGTTGTCGGGTTCGCAAGGTCACACTCGCAAGGTCTCTCGCTCTCTCCCTCTCTGCCTTGCACGCGCCGCGCGCTATGTATGTTATGCGCGCAGTCAGAGCCGTTAAAAATGAGTTTTTCAACGCTCTGCGCGCAGTATGTTCTATCTCTCTCTAGATTCCGGGAGATTTGAACTAATTTGCGGGCATCAGGGAGACGCTAGCAATATGCGGGAGACTCCCGGAACTTCCGGGAGACTTGGGATGTCTGTCAGTGTGTGTGTGTGTGTACTCCTTTGCAGAGGATGAACATATTGTTCGAATACGTCTTCCAAGGACACATAAACCACTTTCCTTTCCTTTATGAAGCTGATAATCATAAGCAACATGACGTGTCACGTTCACCTTTGATTGAGTGAATCTGATGATGAAGACCCTCTGATTAACTCAAAGTAATCACAGATAATGGTGTCTTTCCCATCTTAGAACTCAATATTCACTAAATCTGCTGTCCTCTTCCCTGGTTCTCAGCGTGTTAGGGTTAGTGTATATGTATGTGCGAGTTAGTGTATATTTATAGGTGTATGTGCATGGAAGTTTATATGTATATGCGAGTATTTATAGGTGTATGCGTGCGTCAAGTTTATATGTATATGCGAGTTATTTACAAGTTTATATGCATTAATTACTAACATAATATGTAGGCCTATTGGTATGAATTTTATATTAGTGTGCACGTGTATTTCATATATGTATTTTGAACATCCAATAGTATACATGTATATCATGTATATGCACGTGTGTTATACATGTATTGATAAGCGAAGTTTGATTTAAATCCTACGTGGCGCCTCATAGCATGAAGCCCTCTTCCGGTAGTCTCATGCAGTGCACCTGCTTTACATTTATTTTGCCACAATCTCGTTTCCTTTTACTGTGAGTTTTCTTTTTTTTCTATTCTTTTTTAAGCAAGGAAGGAAAAAGAGTCAATGGATAGTTTTAAAAATGATTTTATTCTTCATTGGTGTGAAGACATTAGCAAAATGTTGATACATTTCTATATTTGCTCTTTTTGCATAAATAATGAAATGTCAACGGAAATTTGGTACTTTTGAATCTAAGCAAGGTCTTTTGCAATTAAATCTATCTAAAAAAAAATCAAAAGTTTTTCTCCTTTTTCTACATCTCTTATTTTTTCCCAGGCCCCAATGGGTCCTGTGCGTTATTTCCCGCTTTCTCATCCCCTGTCGGCCAGATTATCCAAGATACAGGAAGGAAGTGAACATCGTAAATTCCTGTGAAGTACAAATAAATATTAGCTTACATATGGATATCATAGTTTTTCCTAGAAGAAATTGGGCTACTTATGTGAATGTCACGAATGTCGTTTATGAATAGGCAAATTCACATTTGAATGTTATAATGTTAACTATAAATTCTCACCATGAGAGTAAGTAAACACTTTGGATAAAAAGAAACAAACCAAAAACAAGTCAATATTACTAGCATTTCCATATAATAAACAATCAAAACAAATCCAGGCACACAAATATGTGTTTTATTTTCATATAGGATACACTCAGAATTGTGCTTGCAAGGTTGAATTCTTTGATCACATGTCGTTCCAATGATTCAGAATGAAATAAGACAAGGAATCAAAAGTGCTTGGGTACTTTATTTGCAGAGAATTCGATGCAATGGTGTCTGACAGAAGTTAAAAAGTATTGCATTAAATTATAATGCAAAAATTATAGACATACAAATGTAATTACATTTTAACCATTGTGACATATCAGTTTACATAAAAACTGATTCAATTCAAAAGTCAGAATATTACCAAAGGACAGGAGTACTGCATGTACAACAAGAATTTGAGAATGTTTTAATACCAACATGCAAAAGTCATTCCTGTTTTAATGGTGAAAGATAAAACCATAAATTCTTCTACAACAAAACCATAAAGTCTAAGAGGGGTTCTTATATGCAGGATCATGCTTGTTTTCTTTTATATGTCCCTTCATTTCTTGCCATTTCCCATTGAAATTCTGGCTGAGTCTCCAGCGATCTCATCTAGGGAAGATCCCAGGTTCGTCAAGGAACAGGTTGCCAGAGGACAAACCAAATGGCCAAATGCATTAAAAGAAAATCTTATTTAACAAACATACACAAAAACCCTATTTCCTTATATATTTGAGAAGTGAATAAATACAAATATTAGCCTAAAGATAACAGTGACAGAGGAAATCCTGTATATGAAAAGGGTAGCAAAGCAAAAAAAAAGTTTTTTATAGTGTTAAGAATATTGAAGAACTTTTTCTTACCTCACTTAAGTAAAAAAAATTATAAGATGGTCAAAATTCAGCAAATTTCTTCCAAAGTCAGAGTATGTGACCATTGCTTTCCCGCCCCAAAACCCATCATTCACACTGTGTGTGTGTGATTGTGTGTATACCTGGTCTGATTGATCGTATTAAACTCTATGAAGTTCCTCTCTGTAACATTGGCGAAAGTCTCCATATTTTCCATGAGTCTGGTCTTATTGTGTTCCATAATCTCTGTGACATTGGGAAAAGTCTCCATATAAGATCCTCTGCTAAAAACGAATACATCACAAGTATGAAAAAGAATGGTCTTTTTTGTCTTTTTTCTTATTCTTTTTCTTATACTTGTCAATTCTGCTTGAAAATATCTTACCTTGTGTTATTGAAGAAGGGAAACGCAAGAGTGTGGCTGAGGATCAGAGAGCTGAGAGTCCAGACAGAAAACATTCTGTTCATCACACCAGCACTGACTTACTGAACAGAGTGAAGGTCAATGAAGCAGACCAGAGTTGATTCAAGTATATTCTTTGTCCTTGATTAAGATAAGAGACAAACATAAACAGATAGACAGAGAGGATTGATGAGGCCTTGTCAGTGTTTTGGAGTATAAAGAGAGGTAATTAGTCACCATGGATAATTAATAAATCAATTGGAAGTGTCACAATGTTGGGCAGTAATCATGGGAAAGGACCATATTTTTGTCTAAAGTGTGTGTGTTTGGATATTCAACAGGTCTATCAAAAAAGCTTGCTTTTAACATTAGTTTTAGAGGGAATATTTTGTCCATGGACAATTTATCTTTTGTTAAAAGTCAAACCAATCTGGCTTCCTTTATCTTTTATCAGCTGTTTCTGGGTTGCAGATACTCTGCTTTTACGAGTTTCCCCCTCACAGTGACAATTATGTTCAGGGCCAATAATGATGTGACGTTTTCAGAATCAGTTTTCATACATGCCTTTTGTGATTACTGGACAACTAACATAATGTGGTTTGTACATGCTAGATTATCCTGATGTATGTCTTGTCAATGAATGAATTACAAATTAGTTGATATATGTAAACAGCTTTGAGAAGTTGTAACTCTGGCAGCTATTTCAGATCTTTTAGTCATCAGATACTCAATCACCAAACAACACAAACTGAAAGAGTGCGGTTTATAACACATTGTTTATAATAAACTGCAATTCACCGTTCCCAAGATATAAGTTAACATATTTTAACTACATCACACTTTGCTTCTTGTGGTTGCAATGCTCAAAGTGACAACCAAAATAATGACAACAAGTGCATTTAGTACAATTAGAGAATGTAGATATCTGATTAGAACTTATATTTTAGACAGAATGAAGGAGGAACGGATGTTGGCTTCTGTAAAATATATTTAAATATAGAGAGAGTGAAAAATAAATTAATATTAATTATAAATATGAAATACTTTAAAGGGGACATAGGCCTATAATGAAAACCAGAGAGAACCGAGGTTACATTAGGTAACCGATACGTTTGCCCCCACCGCGCCGCCATTTGGTTTTCATAAGCGACAACAGTGTAACCAGTTCTAAAGAAATGGCAGTTCGAGCAAAGCATGCAAACTGTTCTGTGTTGGTTGCACAGACGAGCACAGAACACTATTTGACTAAAAAAATGTCACAGCTGTCTTATAAAAACCTCAGGGAAATCAACTGTCAACTTGTGTAAAAGTTAAACATGATGGCACATGCAAGTCGATGAGATGAATTAATGTAACAGCTAACATGTAAGTTATCCACTAACCATTCAGAAACGTCCAAGTGCATAAGGCTGCACTCCGCTACTGGTTATTTCTGAAATTGCGGATGTGTGAGATAGAGGTTTCGTTATTGCCGAGTATCCGAAGCTTGTGTAAATGATCGTTTGACTTCTGTTCTGAATGGAGGCGGGGAGCAGCAACTCATTTGCATTTAAAGGGACACACACAAAAACGGCGCGTTTCTGCTCACACCCAAAAAGGTGCAAATTTGACAAGCTATAATGGATGATCTGAGTGGTATTTTGAGCTGAAATTTCACAGACACAATGTGGGGACACCAAAGATTTATATTACGTCTTGTGAAAATGTGAAAAGGGGCATAATATGTCACCTTTAATGTATATATATAATAAAAAAATAAATCATTTTTAAATAATTTATTTTATGTTCACTACATCAAGACAATAAAAAGGAAGACACTACAGGTAAAAACAATTTTTTTATTCACAAATAAATCAGCTTCCACTAAACATATCAAACTTTGCACATATGTTATATTTATGTTATAAATTTATAGTCATTTTTATTAATTTATATGTGTGTGTCAGTGTGTGTGTGTAAACATGGACAACAGGGTTCTATAGTGTTGCATTTGGTGTGTTTTTGAGCCAACTTGTAATAGCCAATAAAATAGATTTTTTTATTAAAATAATAATCACTTGGCAAAGTTTCATAGGATCATATCTCATATTTCATAGGAATGTTGTTATTTTCTTTTTACCCTATTTCACCTGAAGTGCTTCGCCATTAGGTGAACAACATCTACAGTGAGTCCAAGTCTACATTTTACCCTGCTTATAAAATCAATCATATAAAAAGTGCAATAATGTTCAATTTTCTGTAAATGAAAGGTTTTACTAAAATTCAATTAAAACAAATGTCCGCTACAGTGGACAGAAATAAACTGCTGAATGTCACTAAAATCATTATACTACATAATATAGAGATTGAGTATAACTTGCCTAAATCACACAACATGCCAAAATCAATCCTGTTTTTACAGAATTACAGCAAACCTAAGATAACCAAACACATCACTTCACTGGAACACATTAGTGAATATTCAGTGAAAACACCATTTCATCATTATTTGATCATTCAGGTTCATGCTTTATTTTTTGCCAATTCCCATTGGATCACTGGTCATGTCCCCAGCAATCTCATTCCCAGTCTGTAGCATAGACCCCAGGTTCCACATGGCACAAGTGGACAGAAGACACATCTTTCTGAAATGAGAGAGACGTGTATTTCAGGCACCAAGAAACACTGAATGAGGATTTAAATGAATATTCTGTCCCTTTGTCAGAACGGAAATTATTTAAAGGCCATTTGCTGTATAATACAATGAATCTGGTGTGTGTCAAAACAATAGATAGAAGGTGATGCCAAGAAATGAATGACACAGGAAGAACGAGACAGGAAGTTATTTGTTATATTTTATGGTAACATTTCACCAGACATTTCAGATTTGATATTTGTGTGAAAGGGGTTTATGATAGCTGTCAATGTCTCAATTTTATATTAGCATTTTAGATTAGTGTGGTCTACCAAAGATATATATATATATAATATAATTGTTATCAGTGTAATTATGAACAAAACAAGCATTCTTTGTCCAATTTTTTTATGTTACAATTACAATGAAGAATTATTCCATTATTTTAAATGCAAATGTTAACACCTTTAATTAACTTTATTAATGTAATATAATATAATATAATATAGAAATAGATTATTATATATGCATTATTTTAAAAACAAATGAATTAAACACATGACTTACAGAAATTTTGACCTTTTTGGTATCCCTGTTTCGGATCTATGGAAAAGTCAAGACATTTGGGTTAGATGAGAGAATTGTTTTAGCATTTTTTAGAACTCTTTGGGTTTTTTGTAAATTGGAAAATGTTCTATACTTGTTTGTTGGATTGGTCTTAATATACTCTGTGGAGTTCCTCACTGTATTAGGGGAAATCTCCATATGAGATACACTGTTGAAAAGAATAAATCATAAGTAGAATGTGTGGGGGGATAAAAAACAACATTTTTGTGGATAAAATACAACGTTAACTATTTTTTGTACTTTAAAATATCTTACCTTGTGTTATTGAAGAAGGGAAACGCAAGAGTGTGGCTGAGGATCAGAGAGCTGAGAGTCCAGACAGAAAACATGCTGTTTATCACACCAGCACTGACTTACTGAACAGAGTGAAGGTCAATGAAGCAAACCAGAGTTGATTCAAGCTTATATAAATTCCCAGATCATTCAAATGCTTATCAATCTCTAGGGATCTGAATGTGTGTGTAATTCCCACAGGCCAGAGTGGGGTTTGTCCTTGAATAAGACATTTTTAGAGTGATGGGACCTTGTCAACATTGTGAAAATATTTGGGAGCTGACACCGATAGTTAAAGAAACCACAGAACGATAAATAGACCTACATTACCTAGATATAACAGTTTTAAAGTTTTAGTTAGACTTGATAGTGTGACAACAGTGATAGTATTATTTACAGGAACTGGCACCAAAGCAATTTCTCATGATTATTGCACAACTAACATCATGTGATTTTAAAACATGGATGATTATACTGATGTGTAGCTGAATGTCATAGTTTTACTACAAGCATAAATTTATATATTAAGCCAGAGAGGCTTCTTATAATTTATTATTTAATTTGTTTAAACATCAGACACACATTATTCGCACAACACCGATGGAGTGTAAGACTTCATTACTTTTAATAAACTGCCATTCACAGTTCTGAAGATGTAAGTTAACATATTTTAATGATATCACACTGTGTACAGCTCAACGTGTCAACCAACACAATGACAAAACGTGCATTTGTAGCCCACTGTACAGTTACAGATACAGGAAACATAAAAATGTTAACAGTTAACACAAAGTAATTTGAGACAGATTTGTAAGCGGTCAGTAAGCGGTTCTGCAGTCTAATATTATCAGCTTTGAAATGAAAGACATTCCAGAGCTTAAATATTGAAGGGGCAGTATTTATAAGAAATTCCTTTAGCTTAATTTCTTGCCATATATAATGTCTGTTACACAATGGGTAAAATAATGCATGTCTTTCTTTTTTTACTTTATAAATAATATTGTATAGAATTTAAACAATTATGATTAGGAGCAGTGACAAACAATTTCCTCCTCTTCAAACTTCGGGAATGGCAAAATACAGATCACACACATCACACATTAACAACATATCATTATATGATCCTTATAATATGCTTTCCAGCTTCAGCAAGATGGATGAGAACAAGAAGTAACCCTTGTTTACTCTTGCATCTGCCCAGGCCAGACTGTGACTCCATGGGTGTATCAACTTATCGGAAGTCCTCAGCTGAGAACATGCCCTTGGCCCGTCGCAGGATGGAATCTTTGGAGGCGTCATACGGATGCTCTTTTGAAGGAATCTCCAGCACGGCCGGGATGGACTGCATGTGGCCATCTATAGCATGACGAATCATCTCTGCGATGAACTGGTTTATGAGGATGATGCCAATGTCACTGCGAGCCAGGAAACTCCTGTAAATGAGCAATTGATGTTGATATTCAAGTAAAAATTTCATTATGGACTATAAATGAGGCAATCTACAATACTCTGTCAAAATTCGATTATTAAAAAACCTTGTAAAAGCAATTGGCACATAGTCTGATATATGGAATATACAGGAATCATCTAAATATTTGTGGTTAAATCAATCAATGTTGAATAATTAAGTTCTGTACGATAGATAGATTACAAAAAAAGTATAGGGAGGCTAGTCAATTTTATTCGTGCATGAAAATGCCCCTAGTCAATATGATTAATATACTAATATTTACGATGGCATATTTTTTCTTATTTATTTAGGCTATGTATTTGATTTTGGATTGTAATATGTGATTTTAAATCATTCAGATATTTCAAATAGTGTCTCTTACTTGAAGGTCTCCTCTATCTCTGTGATGCTAGTGTCCTTTTCCACCACCAAGAAATTGGGTTTTCGGTTTTTATTGAGCTCTCCAATCCCCCCGAGGAGGAATCCGGTACATGTGTCTTCATCCCCGATAACGGCGATTAATTTCCCCCGTCCAGGCATTGCGAGTTTTTCTTATTTTCGCTCAAATAAAAGATAGAATCAGAGGGTGAAATGTTTTCCCGTCCTGTAGAGATCATATGCTTTAATCAGCTGACTAGTGCACTTCCGCTTTGACTAGACCGTAAGCGCTTTATTTAGACAGCTGATCTGGAATCAGAATAAGTGCACGCACAGCCTAAACACTGGCAGAATTGTCACAATAAGCAACATTTTAACCCCTTTGCCGATAGTATCACATGTTGTACATTCCCGAGGCATAAAAACATAAAAGTGATATACAATATACAGGAAAAGCAATCTTTTTCTGCGATGACGTTATATACAGGCGACTCTTGTTTGTCAGTCACGTGAGGCGAGGTGTGAAGGAAGACGACAGTGTAAATTCATCAGCACTGCCTAAAAATGGTAAATATAATTGTTACTTTGGAGGCATTTGTCGAAACTAAATGTTTCTTTCAATGAAAAGATTTTGTTATGTTGTGGGTATGCTTATGGGAAACATAAAAGTGATTATTATACATAATGTAATGGAGAAAGCAGTAAGCTGTAAGGAATTAAACATAAATGATCTCTGCAACTGTTTAATTCCTGCATTGCCTTGTGTTGAATTGCAGACCACCGCTCTGACCCAAGGTTTAGAGAGAATACCCGATCAGATTGGGTATTTGGTTATTAGTGAGGACGGTGTACTTGCGGTAAGTTATTAAACATTTAATGAGCAGTAAAATTAATCACTTTACTTTTCGCAACTACTGTACACAAAGAGATGACGTTTTGTTGAGTTGCAAGGGGGGGAAAATCCAAAGAAAGAATAAGAGAATTGTCCAAACATATAACACAGGGTCTTTGCTGTAATTAAAAAATAATTGTATGCATGTAATATCTGGACATAAGCATTTTATAATTTTAGATATTGTGTCTGTGTGTTAGATAGATAGATAGATAGATAGATAGATAGATAGATAGATAGATAGATAGATAGATAGATAGATAGATAGATAGATAGATAGATAGAAAAGATAATTTATTGGTCAATGTCAGTCAATATTAGGTGTTTAGGTGTCTCTTAATAAGGTAATTGCCCAAACCTTTAACACAGGGTCTTTGGTGTAATTAAAAAATAATTGTATGCATGTAATATCTGGACATTATCATTTTATAATTTAAGATATTGAGAGAGAGAGAGAGAGAGAGAGAGAGAGAGAGAGAGAGAGAGAGAGAGAGAGGATAGATTTGGTGAATGTCAGACAATATTAGGTGTTTAATTGTGGACTCTTGTTTTTGTTAAGAGGGAAGTTCTTCTGTAAATCTTGTCCTCTTACAGTCTGCAGGAGAGCTGGAGAATGACGAGCACACGGCAGGAGTGATCATGCAGATGGTCAGAACAGCCTGTCGTTTTAGGTTGCACGGAACAGCTGAGCCCCCTTTCAAACGCATGTCAGGTAAGAAACATGCATGGTTTCGCTTGGACAGCATGATTTAAATCACTATAATACAGAAAATTATCCTCAAATTCTGTGTTAAGCTAAGCTACAACTTAATAAATATCCTGATGTAACTGTGTGAATCCCCCCCCCCCCCCCCCCCACAGTGATGTTTGAAGACTACGTTTATGCTGTGACCATCTCAGGACAAAAAGTTTTTGTAGTCAAAAGGCAGAACAACCAGCGGGAACCTGTTATTGTGTAGTAAAGAGGGTAATATGGACTGATCTTACCCACTTTTACAAGCTCAAATTGGTGCCCTCACATTGAAACAGCCATCGCAACCATCTGATGTTTAGCACAATCACAATGAATTTCTTTTGTAAGAAGACTTTATAACACCGAATTGGGGGCCTTTGCTGGTGTCAGGTGTATTTGACCTGAACCTGAGTAAGTTAATGTGTAAATCTTGAACAACTGCAATGTTACAGACTATGGTCACAGGATTCATCTGATGCAAGATTAAATGCTGCCAATATTTTAGCCCCCATTTATGATTGAGTGGTTTCAATTACTGTATAAATGGAGATGACTATAGATTTGTATTTCCATTTAACCCATTCAGTCTTTAACATACAGCTTCCTCATAACAATACAGGCATGGTTTTACTTAAGGACCTGCTCATCACATTATATCTTTATAGCCACGGAAGCCATTTATTTTTGACAATATTACACTGGGTGTTATAATTGTATTATGAGTTTCATATTCCAATCTTAATGTAAAGTATGAGAGCTTGTAGTGAGGCGTTATAATAATACAAAGTCATTTTCTCTTGGATCTGTGAAAGCAGAAACTTAAGTGCACTGAATTGACTTTTTACAGTCTATTTCCATATGTGTTTAATTAACAGGCTTGAAATCAAATCTTTGAATAACTGCATTAACAATAATATATTAAATAAAGTACTATGCATTTTAGTTTCGTTCTTTGTCAAGAATCATCGAATTATTTGTGGTTAAAACAATCAATGCTGAATAATTTAATTCTGTACTTTAACCTTTTTTTAGAGTTTAAAATGTATCTGTCAAGGTCTTAGGCAATATATATATATATATATATATATATATATATATATATGTCAACAAACAAAAACAAAGGAAAAAGATTTCAATGATTTCAATCATGAGCATAATGTGGAATAAGGATAGTTTTTTCTTAATTAATTTTTACTGATCTGACTTTTATGAGAGGAATTCTGAAAATTCCTAATCTTTTTGTTTCACAAATCCTTTATGTTTGAATCCCAACAATTCCTGTCTTCCTACAAAGTACTACAATACTTACCTTCATCTTTGTTTCATAGTAATACATATTTTTAGTACATAAGGCCAAATAACTAATAAGATGATGAGGTTTTAAAAAATATCTCGAAAGGGTGACAAAGGAACAAGAAATGGGGAAGGAAAATGCAGAAAAGTGCGTTAGAACAGGAACTGATTGCAAAGTCCTTAATGTGAAGGTCAAACCAGCAAAGAACATTTTGACATTTCCTGTACTGCAACTCTCATCTGGCATTTCATTTGTTTATTAAGTTGCATCTGATTTTCAATCTGGTCCAACTCTTTAGTAATTCTCAATTTTAATTGCTTTGATAGTTCTTTAGATAGCCAATCTAGTCCCTCGTTGAGTCTCGTTCCTTGGGTAGCACATGTGGCACATTTTCCGGTGATGGTCATACTTCCAAAAAGAATAATCTGTGATTCTGAATGACAGTATTGACACCGGCGCGGTGACTTCACACTCTCCTCAAACATTGTTCACTCGTGCTGTGCCGTGTCGAGGGTGTTGAAGTACAAGTCACGTAAAGTGGATAATTCCGCAAATGACTGCAATTCCAGATTTCGAACAGAGATAGCGACAAAGAGGAAAAACGCCGGACTGCAGCTTTAAATATATCACTGCAGGACAAAGAGGGAAACTGAAGCAATTTCACAACATTTGTAAAAGCAAATGAGCAATGAAAGAGGATCTACTTTTAAGTGGAGACCTAGTTTGTCTGTCAGGTCGCTCACTCCCATGGCATTTGGCTGTTTGTTAGCAAAACAACAAACAAACAAAAACAGAGGGAGGTGCTTCCAGAAACAGTGCACTGTGCACAATTTACTAAAAGGTATCGGACATTAATACACATCACTCCCAAAGTTTTGCTGTGTCATGGATTTTTACACTGCCCCATGGCAAAAATGGAGTGCAAGATGATCCACGGAAATGTTTGTAAAATGGAAAAATAGTTAGATAAATATATGGACTGCATTTATATAGCGCTTTAATAGACCCAATGGCCACCAAAGCGCTTTACATTTTTGCCTCTCATTCACCCATTCACTCACTCATTCACACACCGACGGCGGTTATTACATTTACGTTTTGATATTACGTTTTAATTTTGCCAATGACTGAAATTATGATTATTTATCATTTTTGACAGTGTTTAAATAAGAGTAATTTGATGGTGGGTAGAAATATCAAGGTTCTGTGAAACATACTGAAAACCAATGTTAAGAAAAAAAAAAAACAGGCCTTTGCGCTCTCTCCAGCGCTGTAAAGCTTTTCCGTTATTAACGCAAGTCCAAGCTCTTGCCTGATCATAAGCTTCCTTTTTCCAAGTATATTCCTCTGACCTTTTCTCTTTTGTAAAGTCTCTCAGCCATCTCCTTTCTACAGTCTTTCTACAAATGTCCCTCTCTCTCATCCTCCTCCCCCATCACGAGTGGACACGCCTCCTACTGCTGATTGGCTACAAGAGTTTTGGTGTTTTACAGATTGGTCCGATCCAGTTTGTTTTTTCTCCTATTTGCACAGCCAGGATGATGTACAAACACAATATTTTTTTCAGCACACACAGAGCAGACATTTAGCAAATATTCACAAAGTTGTTTGTTTGGACGTTGATTTAAATTTTCAACAGTTTAATCGCTTACTGCACCTTTAAACAGGACCGACCCACGTGCACTCCCAAAAATAAAGGTTCCAAGCTATGTTATAGCACACCCTTTCACACCAACATTTAGAACAAAACGGTTGATCCATCCAAACTAATGACAGAAGGAGCTTCCTAGTTTTTCTATTATTATAACAACTATTTCTTAACAGAAGAAAAACTATTCTTTCCTCTGTATTTTGTTGTTATGTAAGAACCACAGCTGTTGTCCCATTTGTCAAGCACATAAACTCCCTTGTCCTTGTGGTAGTTTGTCTTTATGCAGTAACATGTTAGCAGCTTACATTTAAAATAACTCACACTCATACATCATACAAATTTTGTGTGATTGATTTATGTTACTATTCTGAAAAATTCCAAGCATATATTCTAGTTCTCTTTTCTACAGGTTGTATGACTAAACTGAATCACTTTAGTTCTATGTAAATACTCTTGAAATAAGAAAATGTCTCTGCTGATATCTTTGGCCATCCAACGTGTTGTCTTACACATTGCTCTTGAATTGATTTGTGACTTTTTAATGTTCATTTTAGGCTTGATGGAAGTCAAAGAAAAAAGAGAAGAACTGCGTGTAGATGAGAAGGAACCTTTTAGTTTACCCGAGACGGAAAACAATTTATCATAACTCAAAAATCAAGAGCCAAGAGATCTGTTACCTGCCCTCAGTGTGGAAAGAGTTTTGCACATAAAGGACACCTGAACAGTCCACACTGGAGAGAGACCTTTCACAGGCTCGTACTGTGGAAAGAGTTTCAAACAAAAAGAAGATCACACATTCATTCACATGTAGGAAAGGCAATCACATGCCTTCAGTGTGAGAAGAAAATTAGTAATAAGAACATTTTGAAAAAACATGAAAAGACCATACAGCTGATCAGTGTGAAAAAACATTTATTTTGGCTTTTCAAATGAAAAGACATCAGACAGTTCATCTAAAGGAGAAGCCGTTCTCATGTTCTTCATGTGGAAAGAGTTTCACATGGTTAGATTGTTTGAAAGCGCACCAGAGTCTACGCAGCTACCGCCAATTAGGTGGTCAACAGACCCATATGAAAAAACATTGCTCAGTGCTGAAAACATGTATTGGATTGGTTACAAAAATAAATTTTGAAAAAATAAAGCCATGTTTCTTGGCTACATTCCAGGTGAGGCTATTTTGAGCCATCTACTTGGAAAAAATGCAATTCCCCATTGACTTCCATAGTAGCCTAATTTTATACTAGGAAGTCCATAGTGCCCCACAACTGTTTGGTTACAAACATTCTTCAAAATATCTTCTTTTGTCTTCAGCAGAAGAAGGAAATTCAGACAGGTTTGGAACATCTTGAGAGTGAGTAAATGGTGACAGAATTTAATTTTTTGGGGTAAAATATTCCTTTAAGTGAGAACTCCACATGTAGGCCTGTATGTATTCTGTATGTAAATCAGAGGTGCAAAACTCAGTGTGTGTGTGTGTGTGTTGTGTGTGTGTGTTAGTGTGTGTGTGTGTGTGTGTGTGTGTGCGTGCGTGCGTGCGTGCGTGCGTGCGTGTTGAAGCCAAGCAGGGTTGGAACTAAACTCTGTAGGACTGAGTTTGACACCCCAAATGTAAACTGAACATTATTGGACACTTTGTTTGCACACCCTCGCTAGTTAAAATAGCCCATATCTTAATAAACTATTATAAAAACGTATTTTGGAAGTAAATATTGTTAATTAGCTCATAATGTAAAATTATTAAATAGGTTAAGAAGCCAATTCAGCACTTTAACGTTTGGAGTGGATAACGTTAAACGTTAAAACTAGAGAAGTGTGAATGTTCATACTGCTCTTTTCCATAGTGAACGCATAAAGTTTATTCTATTAAGTACAATCACTTACTAATAAACCCAAAGCCCAATGATGACGAACTTTTCAAAAGAATAGTCGCACTTTTTTCCTCCAACCAGTCGGGCTCTATGTTTATCGTGGGATCCGTGAGGCGAGGCCGGCGCGTTTGTTTGTCTTTATTTAAATCTGAATTAAACTAAAAAAAGAAACTTTAGAAAAAACAACAACAACAGAGACTTTATATAAAAAGTCCACAAATATCTTAGAATAAAAAAGAAAAAAAAGAAAAAGCCCAACAACAATCGGTTCATCGTTTAGTATGTTATTTCAGTATGTTTTCCCTGCTCGATTTATGAATCATATTTTATAGATGACATTTAAAAATCTAATAATTTTTGCATTTTAATAAACTTTCAATATATATATATTTTTTTTTTGTAATACTCTTAAACTTTTAATTTCCCCTGAAACGTCACTTCCACACCCGGAAGTCCCTCCAGCAAAAAAATAGGACACGTACTCGGGTAAATGCGATATTTCTCTCTTGAAATATAATTAAATGAACAGTAAATGAAACTGAGAGAACATTTATTTGACGTTTTATTCACAATCCTTCTTAGTCAAAATGTCATGATGTGGGATTTGATGTAATGTATCTATTTTTGCACCTTT
Source organism: Tiaroga cobitis (assembly GCA_030578255.1). NCBI lineage: Eukaryota > Metazoa > Chordata > Actinopteri > Cypriniformes > Leuciscidae > Tiaroga > Tiaroga cobitis. The sequence continues at coordinate 29,997,993 of CM060594.1, read as the reverse complement.
ACAACATGCTAACTAATTAGCTACAGACAACACATGAGCAGTAAAATATAGTTAGTTAATTAAATAACGGACAAAGCAGTCTCAAAGACTAACAAAACGTTAAATGTCAAAGTATGAATGTTTTTAATAGTTCAATCTCTCTCTCTCTCTCTCTCTCTCTCTCTCTCTATATATATATATATATATATATATATATATATATATATATATATATATATATATATATATATATATATAAATTAAAGGAACATTTATTTTAAAAACAAACTCAAAATATTGTGAACATCTGCTTACAGATTTTCCACATTGCACTTCTTTATTTCATATATATTTACTTTGCAGGTGGAGATCTATCAGAGAGTATGAAACCAGCCTGAGAGTGATACAGCATGGACAAGTTTGGTATGAGCTTTGCCGGAGGTCCAAGCAAGAAGGAACTGCTGGAAACCATTGAACTGCAGAAGAAACAGCTTGTGAAATATCAGACGCGTTTTAAAGATGTTGTCAGAGCGTACCAAAGCTTAATTAAGGAAAAAGAGGCCTTGGAAGCCAGCCTGAAGGTACTGTCCATATCTCAGGAGGTTGATTTAAGCCAGCGGGATGATAACCTGTCATTTGGTGACGCTACAGGAAATGCTGAACGATCATTGCCCTCCTACCTTGGGGATGACCGATGTTCGCTTCACAGTGAAGACAGCCTGGATACAGCAGCCTCTGCTGAAACGGCCACTAGCGTGACCAGCAACAGCACTAAAGGAGACCAAATAGAGGAGGACCAAAGCTGTGCTGTAGATGGAGCCACCTCTGGAGCTGTTGTACATGCCTTACCCCAGCAATCTGAGGAGGCAAGTGGGTCTGAAAGTGGCATCAGCACCAGCAGCAGTGGATGTACGGAGCCGCAACCACCTGCAGCAGACATAGACCGCCGTGTCATCCAACTAAAGACGCAGCTGTCCACCCTGACCAGCTCCTTATCAACCGTCACTCAAGAAAAGTCCAGAATGGAAGCTTCGTTCCAGGCGGACAAGCGCAAGATAAAGCAGGAACTGGAGGAGCTGCAGGCCAGGATGGAGGAAGATCAGAAGCAGCACCAGATGGAGGTTCACAGCCTGCAGGAGCTGCTGGCAGAGAGCAAAGCCCGTGTCATCACCCAGCAGCACGAACGGGAGCAGGAGCAGGGCGATCATGCGCTCATGCTTCGAGAGCTTCAGAAACTCCTGCAGGAGGAGAGGGGACTGAGACAGGACGCCGAACTCAAACTGGAGGACTCGCGGGAGGCGTTGGCTGAAGCCATGCAGGCAGTAGACCGAGGGCTAGATTACGAATCGCAGCTGAAAGAGATGAGTCAGGAACGAGAGGAGCTGAGGAAGAGTCTGAAGGCTGCAGCGGCGGAGAGGAGCAAACCCGACCCACGTGTGGAGGAGCTCCAGCAAGAGATCGCAGACCTCAAAGCTCACTTTAATCAGCAACTTCAGCAGGAAATCCGAAAGGTACTTTTAAAAAGGCCATTCATTCTAGCCATCATTAAGATTACAGTAATTTTCCACTCCACTAAAAACAGGCTGTTTTTGTTATTCTATTTTTAGGCACTATGAAATGAAAATTGACCATTCTTATTACATTTTCTTATTTATTATGAAATATTGCAGTATTTATTATAAATTATTTGTCGTGCATTATTTTATTTAAATTCATGAGCTGTCATAATCTTTAATCAAAATAACTTCCCCTCCCTCTTGCAACAACAGCTCTTCTCTTCTCTGATGACATTCCAACAATCCAGTCAATTGCTGATGGACAAAATCAAGTCCTGGTTATTTTTATTTATTATTATTTTTTTATTTTTTTTTCATTTTAAAGAGGCCGTTTCACTTGGATATACATCACAATAGGGAAGAAAAGACTATCGCAACATCTGTTTCATACTGACTTTAAAGGGTTAGTTCACCCAAAAATGAAAATTAAGTCATTAATTACTCACCTCCATGCTGTACCAACCCCGTAAGACCTTCGTTCGTCTTCGGAACACAAATGAAGATATTTATGATTAAATGTGACAGCTGGATCACTCCTCCATAGGCTCCCTAAGGGAATGAATCCTGACGTCCCAGACAGTCAATGAAGAAAATGTTTAAATATTCCATGTCGCAACAGTGGCTCAACTATAAGTTTATCAAGCGACGAGAATACTTTTTGTGCGAAAAAACAAACAAAAATAACGACTTTTTCTCGTCGCTTGATAAACTTATAGTTGAGCCACTGTTGCGACATGGAATATTTAAACATTTTCTTCATTGACTTTCTGGGACGTCAGGATTCATTCCCTTAGGGAGCATATGGAGGAGTGATCCAGCTGTCACATTTAATCATAAATATCTTCATTTGTGTTCCAAAGACGAACGAAGGTCTTACGGGGTTGGTACAGCATGGGGGTGAGTAATTAATGACTTAATTTTCATTTTTGGGTGAACTAACCCTTTAAGAGAGTACTCCCAACAGAAAATGTATAATGCATGATATATCCATACCAACCTATATAAGATTTGGTTTGAAGTCACATTGTAATGGAAGTAGTGACATATCTTTCTTTTGTATTGGGACATACATCCAAGTGAAATGGATTATCTGAAAAGAAAAAAATGAGACTCGGTTCTACACATCAGTTGTATATTGAATGGAGGCAGATCTGAGTTCAAGCTTGCAGTCGATTGTAAGAAAGGAGTGGATTTTAAGCGGACTAAATGATTGGTGAAGTCCAGCATACGTCACAAGAGAGAATTGTCATTTCGCCGGAAGATTCAGTTATGACATTTTGATAAAAAATGACAAGGTAAAAAAAAAAGAGAGACATGCATGGATGAATTGTCCACAACAAAATCAATAACATGCGTTTTAAAAATAGGAAGAATTTCATTTCACGTTAATATCGGTATCGATTAATATTTGAAGACACTAAAAATTTAATAACACTGTTTAATGTAATCTTTAGTAAATCTAAAAAATGAATATCTTTTTTTTTTTTTTTTACTATTCAAATAAAATAAAGAATTTTGATATCGCCCATTTATCGGTTAATTTGTGCCTTCATAGCTAATCTCAATTTGCCTGCTCACTTAATCTTAATAAATTGGCCTGTCTGATATACTCCTGCCATTCATACAGTCCTGTTTGTGGATAGCCAGTGTCCTGCAGAGTTTAGCTTCAACATGCTTCCCTGGAAATTTCTAGCAATCCTGAAGACCTTGATTAGTTTGTTTAGGTGTGTTTAATTTGGATTGAAGCTAAACTCAGCAGGATAGTCGCCCAAGGATTGGACACCCTTGGTCTATTTGCTTTTTTAAACATTTATTCTTATTTCTTTCTCATGTGTGTCTATGTAGGTGGCACAGGCAGATGAGCTTCTCCGAGAACAGGCGCAGATGGAGGAGGGACGAGTTGCCAGCCTTGAGGAGCGAGTATCTGAGCTCTCTGAACTGCTGGGTGCCTGCGAGAAGGCCAGACAGAAGGACCAACAGAAGGCTCAGAGGCTGCGAGAACGCATCCTTCAACTCGACACCGAGAACAAAACCCTCGCTATCGCAGCGGTCAATAGGACGTCGATCTCCGATCTAAACATCGACGACGCCAACTTGAACGTGGACGTGTTAAAGGACAAACTCGAGAAGGTAAAGAAGTTACTCCTCCTGGCTGCGCAAAGATCTCAAGACCGGAGTCTGGACATAGAAAGTCTGCTAGAAGGAGAAAAGGACCAGGAAATCTCAGAGGGAGAGAAGGCGTCAGCGCTCCACTACCAGCAAGAGCTACGGCAGCTGAGGGAGGAGTTCGAGCGTTACAAAATGAGGGCTCAGGGTGTTCTGAAAAACAAGACCACGAAAGACGGCAACCAGTCCAAAGACTTAGAAGAAGCGCGTGACCAGCTGGCTGAGCTGAAGGAGAAGTACATCAACCTTCGCATACTTTCAGATGAAGCGGAAGCGCAGCACAAACGGGACCTGGAGGAGCGGCAGCAAGGGCTTGTAGCGCTCCAGCAGGCCCACAAACAGGAAGTCGAAAGGCTCGAGGCTCAACACAGGGAGAATTTCTTGCGGCTTGAGGAAGAGCTGCACAAACAGAGAGATCGCACCATGGCCCTGCTTTCAGAAAAAGACCTCGAGCTTGAGCGACTTCGGGCTACGGCGGTGATCAGTTTTGGAAGCCATCAGAGGCACGCTACAAATAACAGCACAGCAATGGAAGGAGGTGACCTAGAAGAAATTGATCCAGAACAAGAAGAAAGTGACATTGTCGCACAAGCTCTTAAACTAGCTGGGCCCAACGAGCCAACTTTATTACTATACGCCGAACAGCTGGCCCGCAAAGAGGTGGAAGTGGCCGCCTTGCGCAAACAAAAGCATCGTCTTGAGGAAGACTTGCACCAGCTTCAAGGAAAGCTGATTGGAAAGGGGGAGAGGCATGAAGAAGAGGTTGCTAAGCTACAGTGCCAGCTGGACAAGCATATTCGGGACCAGGGAAGAGATGGGGCCAACCTCGAATACCTCAAGAATGTAATTTATAGGTTTCTCACGCTCCATGACACTAGGGGGCGGCAGCAGACACTCACGGCCATTTTGACCATTTTGCACTTTAGTCCTCAAGAGAAACAAGCCGTACTGAAGCAGCAGCCACACAATTGGTGGACGGCAGGGATGAGATGATTCAAACAGGTTGAGAAGATAGACGTTATGTTTGTACTGTGCTGAGATAAATATTTGCTTATTTTTATTGACTTTTTGTGTGCAGTGTGAGAAGGTACCAAATAACAGGAGCAACAATGTGGATATGTTTCCAATAATGACATACTCCAACTATTGCATGACAGGATACTAAACCCTTTATGAATGGTTTTAGTCCAGTATTTGATAGCGTACCTCTCTCCTGTGCAACATATTATATCTTGACACTGTTTCTTCAATCTGTAAAATCTCAAAAAGTTGGGTGCAGCGAAATATTGTTATGATTTTGTATTATAACTGGAGACATAATGTAACACTTTTTGGATGAAGGGTTTACATCTACAGTATGGGTTATGCCAAAGAAAACACTCAAATGGACTTTACGATGACATTGAAAGCTCCAAGACTTCGAAGAGGGAAACTAGCAAGTAATGCCTTCAGACAGCAGCACTTTTCATATATAGTCATGGTGAACTCCATGCATATATTTGACACACAAAACTAATTCCATGGGTTTTACTAAGAATATTTCATTAACTTATAAAAAAAAAAAAACAACAACAGTTGCTTTGAGTTTGCAAACATATAGCAGTTTTGGTTGGTTCTATTTTTCCTGCCATAGTCTAGGGCATTTGATGAATACACCGTTACCTCTTAATATAAGCTGTATATATATATTATGCTTTTTTGGTTTTTGAGAAGAATTACAGATCATTTTCAGTGTCTTCACGGTTTCAGTCTTCTAAATAAATGTATATTTTCAATCTTTGACCAAAACAATAAACTATTTTGATCTCCTCAGCATTTTATGTTTTTATAGTAGTGTATAAATAAATACTGTATATATACTTGACTCCAATGCATATGCAACTTTGATACATTTTTCAAATATTTTATTGTTACATTTTCAGTCACACAACACAATCATAATGTTTCCCCAGCTTGTAATCTCATTCAAAATAAGATAAATAATCATTTATGGAAATAAAAAACCTTGAAAATTGTTTCTCTCTACTGCTAAATTCTTTGCTGATCATTATTACAAAAACAGCATGTTGAAGAATCTACAATGTAAAGACTTATTAAAAACAGGTGCTTCTTGCATTAAGACAGTGGCTGAAGCGTGGTATGGTCAAAATACCATACTACTATTACTATTTCTGCCATTTAAATATACATGACAGAAATAGTAAGCGTAGTATGCTATTTGAATTCAGCCAATGTTTCCCAATCTGGAGTTTCCCAACTGCTCATTTTGTACGTGTCCCCATTGATACACTTAATTCAGTTTATTAGCACTCTACTAATGAGAAGATGAGTTGTATCAGGTGCGTTACATTAGGGAAGCATCCTAAAATGTGCAGTGTTTAGGGGTCCTCCACGTCTAGGACTAAGAAACATGAACAAGCTTACAACTAAAATATAAATAATCAGACACCTGCCTTTACATCCAAGCTCTTACTGCTGGTCAGATCAAACAGAGACTTTAATAACACATTCCCAATCATAAAAACACGACAAAAAAATGTCTCTTTTCAAACAAACATTTTATAGAATGGGAAAAAATGGCAAACTTGAATTAAACTTGCATCCATTATAATAAATAAAAAGAAAATGAATCAATAAATCACAGAATATACACCTACACAAACTAACTTAAGAAGTCAAAATATGGGTAAAAAGTGCAGTGTGAGGTTCAAAACTGAACAAAAAGTGCTGTAAAACAACCAAATAAGGTTCAGGTTGTATCAAAAAAAGGAAAAATTTATGACTGGCAAACACAATATATACAGAGTATCTTATACATGATGGGATTGTGACATTGAACTTGGCCATCTCCAATCACAAAACTTATTCTGAAACACATCAACTAATTCGCTCATGTGACCAAATTTCACTGCCACTGCTCAGTCCTTCATGAATCCTGGACTATATTATACTCTCAATAATGATTATCAATTATAATCAGTCTAGTTTTAGCCCTGATTGAGATCAAATCTAAATCGTCATACAATTGCCTAGACAATTAACTTGTCATATAAAAAATAAAAACTGGCAAAACGACACTGTAGAGGTGCTTCTGTGCAAAGGTTAAAGGTCAGGTAAGGTACATAATGCATAAATAAATGCTGAAAGTGGCAAACGAGTCAGGTTTACTACGGTGCTCCATATTGTCCCCAAGTAATAACAAACACTATCACCGGAATAAAATCATTGATATTTAATAAGCAAAAAATCATCCTAAAAGCAACTTAAATGAACACGTCATACATTTGAATATCATTGACTGCATATGTTAAATAAATGCGTAATATGCTAATTAGAGAGTCAATTTGTTTATCCTTTAGACTTATAAAATAAAGTTCATGTTCATGCAGTGTTGAATGACTGCAGGCTTTAAATACTTGATGCATGTTAAAATGCAATTCAGCAGATGTCTCAAATATAGTATGAAGCCTAGTCGAGGGCTTAAAATGATTTAAATCTAAGAATCAATGTTTTCTGTGTTCTTCTTGTGCCATCTAGAACCTTGTATTGTAGTATCTGCTGTTTCTCTTCAGTACTGTACATCCAAAATGAAAGGCCTCGTAGTGGTAGTGTATGGGTTTACCAGAAGAAATGTTGGTTGACACCTGTGCAGGAGTCATGGGTTCTTATACGGCTGGTTATTCTGGACAGACATCTGTGTATGTCTCAGTGGATCTGCTGGTCAGTGTTCACGGGGGTCTGATTGTCATTGTCTGTGTAATACTGTCTGTAGATCCTCTGGCAAGGAGCTGATGATGGCCTGGATGGATTTCTCTAATCTCTCCAGAAGTTCTTCTTTCACTGGAAGCTGATGTTTTCTAGCTCTCATCTGTGTAGGACACATAAATGAAGAGAGAAGCTTAATGCAAATGTTTAAATGTAAAACACAAAGAATGCACTTTAAGCCCAATTACACTCAAAAGGCGGTTGTTTAAGTGTCACTCACCAGTTTCTCTCGCAACTTTAGAATGAGGTCAACAATCTCCACCTCCGATTTGTCTTTGGTCCACGTCAGCAGGTCCTGAATTAATGAAGACAAAACCAGAATCAAACTAATTAAATTACCCATTAAAGGAGTAATTTATACATGAAAATGATTGTTATTCTTTACTCACGCTCATGTTGTTCTGAACTCTTAGGATTTTCTGTCTTCTGTGGAACACAAAAGAAGGATTTTGAAGAATTGTACCGGTCGCGCTTTTCCATGCAACTCAAAACGGACTGAAATTTAAGTGGTTATTCACTGAAAATCGCGACATCCTGCTCTCAATGGTTTCTTTGAGTTCTTTTTAATAATCGGTTGATCCATTTTCATAAAACCTGATTGAATGATTCGTTCAATGAAATGAATCAATAAAATTGTGTTAATAGCAGCTTAAATTTCAGTCTTAAAAAAGTCTTAAATTTCAACAGACTAGCACATACACTATTGTTCAAAAGTTTGGCGGTCAGTAAGATTTTTTAAATGCATTTGAAAGAAGTTTCTTAAATGTTCACTAAGGCTGCATTTATTTAATCAAAAGTGGTGTAAAACATTGTGATTATTATTATATAAAATAATATATTTTAATATATTTTATAATGTAATTTATTCCTGTGATGGCAGTCTTCAGTGTCACATGATCCTTCAAAAATTATGCTAATATGATGATTTGGTGCTCATTTTCTTATTATCAAGGTTGAAAACAGTTATGAATAGAAATCATATCACTCATTTGAAATAGAAATCTTACCATTATAAATGTCTTCATTGTCATTTTGATCAATTTAATGGATCCTTGAATATGAGCATTAATTTCTTTCAAATGAAAAAAAACTGACTGCCCACGAACGTTTGAACAGCAGTGTTAGTTATATAGACTACTCTTACTATTCTTTTATGAATCATTTTATAGTGCTTTCGCATCCTTTTTGAAGTCTCAGTTTACGTTCAGTGAAATTGCATGGAACAGAGCGACCAGTTCAATTCCTCAGAATTTCTCTTTTTGTGTTAAACAGAAGAAAAAGTCGAACGAGTTTAGAACGACTTGATGGTTATCCTTTTTGGCTGAGCAAATCCTTTAGACATTTTTTATTTGCACTCACACTCTGAAGTGATAACAATAAAGACTTAAGTATAATGGTACGAGAAGAGACCGAATCCAGATCCAACATCATACTCACAGCCGCACAGATGGCCTCTAAATGAAGGCGTTCCACTTTTTGAGTCATCTCTCTGTGCCTGAGCCGATACCAGCCATCAAAATTTGGCGAACGAAAGAAACGCCTGGAAGTCACATTTAAACAGTTATTATATTATATGCCCAATTTACAGAAAGTTTCAATCATTAGTTCCCAAATCCCCTTTGCTGCGTTTCTCAAAATGATTGTAAGCCAAAGTAGAACATACTGGTGCCAATGGGCTTACGGTGCTTTTGTAAACGGAACCCTAGTGTGTTACCTGTACAGGCCCGTCCAATCTCCTTTGAGCGTTAGTTGCGGCCCTGCTTGCTCCAGGGTCTTCATGAACTCATCCTGACTGAAGGACCGGATCTGAGGTGGTGTCTGAGACATAAACACAGACACAACTGTTATGTTTGAGGTCCAACATAATCATGTTAAATGCCCGAATGTCGTCTGAATCTGATCTACATCATCTTGAACCAACCTTCCATGGAGACACAGATCTCTGCGGCGGCGTGAGGCTCTCCAAATAACTTTCCTGAAGAAAAGAATGTGTGTGTGAAGCTCAAGACTGCTTAGTGAATGAAATAAAAGCTCTGAACAAAGGTGCAAAAGAAGTTCACCAGTGGAAGAATGAAACTCTGCGTTTGCTCCAACAGATGCCGCCTCAAAATGGCACTCTGCGCCTCTGATGGCCTTTTTTTCTGGATACCCTGAAAGAACAATTAAAAACCAAAGCGAGACGTTACACATGCTATAGCTTTAAACATAAATATTCATTTTTCATGAACGGAGTCAACTGACATCAGCAGCCTACCTTTAAGAGTCGTTTGATGAGGGCTTTGTCTTTGTGTAAGAAGGTCTTGTATGCTGTGTAAATACCTTTATGGGAAGATACATTTTTTTAATTTAAATTATATATATATATATATATATACACACACACGTTCATGTGTTTGCATTATTCAGTGCATAAGCTTACAGCAAAGCCTTGTTGTGTACCTGTTTTAGTATCCAGTGATTTTAACTTTGCCAGTTTCTTGAGCTTCACTTGCTTTGGTAAATCACCTGCAGAGAAACTCCATTCAAACCTCTCTCATGTGCAATATGCCGAAATTATATGCAATCAAAAAAGCTGTCAGAGGAGCCTAAAATGGAGCATTATTTACCAGTCATCTTAAGGTCTCCAAGGCGAATAATGTGTGGCCAGCACTGAAAGGTCTTTATGAAGAAAGGGTTTGTGACACCCAGTATCACATTGGGCCTGAAAGCAGAAAAAATACTTATTTCCTGACCTGAAAATTATATTTTCTACATGGGTGAAACCTTGACTAGATGAAAATATGACTTTTTGCAGAATAACCTGGCTCATGTTTCTTTGGACTTGAAAGGCTTGTCAACTACTAAATGACAAAAAACACCATAAAACAAAAGCATCATAAACGTGGTCCATACAATTTCACGTCATGACAGCTTTGTTGGAGGAACAGAATGGTGCTTTTTGTCATTCTGCAACTTGACAGTTCCAGTCCCCATACACTTTCATTATATGGAAAAGAAAAACTTGGATCATTCTTCAAAAATGAATGAGTTTGGATCAACATGGTGGGGACTAAACTAGAGCTGCATTATTCTGGATAAATTAAGAATCACACTTCTCGATTTTCCCACAATTGTAAAGATACTTTCCAAAGGTGATTTACTCTATTTTGGTAGCTATCGTAGACATCAGTGTTTCTTTCCAAAATATGAACATTTATCCCAGTACCTCTGTGATGATATTAATTATTTTAACACAGAACTAATGATACTGAGTGGCTAAAAAGACTGTGAAGCTTCATACCTCAACATGACAACTGCTCTCTCTGGCTCAGCAGCAGTGTGAACGCAGATTTGAATGTTCGTTGTGATTGTTTAGACATAGACGAATCGTTGTCGTTTAGGAATAAATCGTGTGGGTGTCTGAATCGCGATTGTAATCTTTTAACAATTAACCGTGTAGCTCTAGAGTACACAATTACAGAAATATCATTTCTGGATGGAGAGAGAATTTAATGTGGAGTGCGTGTATTTGCTCACGGAGCCTGAGTCCTGGTGGTGTACTCCTTAAATTCACTGTCATGAATGGTGAAGTACGGTCGGTAATCACCACAGTAGCGCAGTGGGGTGATGGAGCTAAAAAAAACAAAGAGTATACTTATAAACTTTTTATACTTATATACTCTAGTGATAAAATATGTTTATGAGCTGTATAATTCATATTATGTAATTGAAATTTTAAAAAATTAAACTAATTAATTAAAACTAAATCCATAAAATGATGGGAACCTCTAAAATGTTCTATGAAGCGCCTGACAGAATCCTTAAAGTTTCCATGTAGAACATTTTCTTCTAAGAGTGTGGATTATCGATAAACTTGCATAAACTCTACTAAAAACAGACTTATCTATTGTCAGTCACTATTATGAGTTCCTCAAAATAACTTTTGTGTATGCGCCTCTGCTTTGAGAACGCAATGTCCATACCTGACCAGGGCCAGCACAGTCTCCGAGGAGACGGTTGGAGAGGGTGCCATAACAACCACGGGCTCTCCTAGCAACATGAGCTCCCAGAACATCTGCACGTGAATCAGGACTGACTGGAAACATCTGATTAGATGAAGGTCAATTAGGGCAGCTATTAGTGACGGCTGTAAAATCAACAGATGGTTTAGTAATTACAGAAGCAGCGTAATACTCACTTAAAAAGATCCAGCTCGTGAACTGATGGAAGAACCGTGGGGGCAGGGAGCAGATTCTGCAAAAATGCAACCACATATCAACCATTTGTAAAAAAAATAAAATAAAAGCATACAGTATGTGAAGGATTGCAATGGTAAAATGAGTTAAGCACCTCTGTTTGTGGCTGTTTTACAGGGCTTCCTCCTGGCGTTTCAACTTTTGAGGGAATTCTGACCTGCAAATTCAAACCCAGCATTTCGAGAAGTTGAATTGATGTCTTGATAAATGATTTAGATAATGGTGTTATCAATCTCCCATCCAAACACCAACTAACAAGTTTTCCCATCCACAATATTCTCACCTGCATCACCACACCCATCACAGGTAAGTTGAGGGTTTGCCCTGGTACTGGTGCTGGCCATTGGTCAATCTCATTACAAACTGAAACACATTAACCAATATGATTAAGGATTTCAGATCTATACATATATTTCCATCCAGCTTTATAGAATGTCAAAATAATTTATATATATATATACAGTGTAAATACATATTCAAGTCAAGATGGCCTCACCTGTCTCCAGACAAGGTTCAAGCTTTTCAAAGTACTCAGGAGCAATGACCTGCAGCAGCGAATGAAACAGGTTCACAAACGGCAGTCTGGACACCACCACCAGGGACTAGGGATACATAAAAACTGAAATTATTTACACCATTCACCACCAATCATTGTATATTGTATACTGACCACAATGCCCTTGACTAAATACATTCAATTAAAACTTCATGTTTTCAGTTACACACCTTCTGAAAGTAGCCCCTTTTGACAGACGCATCTTTCACTTGCCTGAAATACACATACCCGTGGAAATGTGCGTGCTCCTTCTAAAAAAACAGGAAAATAATTTACATGCACACTTTATTTCTGGAATGTATTGGTTCAAGCAGATGTTAATCAGTGGTGATGCTAGGAAATGTCTCAATTATATACAGTAAAACAGTAATATTGTTAAACATTAATACAATTTAAAATAACTTTTCTATAATATATTGTAAAATATAATTTATTCCAGTGATGTTCAAGCCAAATTTACTGCAGCCATTACTCCAGTCCTCTGTGTCACATGATCCATCAGAAATCATTCTAATATTCTGATTTAGTGCTCTAGAAACATGTCTTATTATTATTAATGTTGAAAAAGGTTTTGCTGCTTAATATATCAAGTCTATTTCTAACCTGCAGGGCCACAGGTGCATCCTTGTTGTAAGCATCCTCCTGTCCAAACCAATAGCTACTGCGGCCCACCGACTGCCGCAGTCTGAAGCTGAACTGAGTGTCCCCGAGGCATCCTGGGATAGACATAACTCATGTGACTGAACAGTAAAGCTCATGTTTCAGCTGTTTATCATGATAACACTGATGAGATCAGTCTTTGCCAGCATATTACCTGAGTATGAGTCAGGAAAGGATAAGTAACAAATACTTGTTTTCTAAAAGACAGAAGGAAGCAAAAGATTGTAGTAGTTTTAGGGGCATTTTAGAATGAAATTAATGTTTTAAAATTGCTGTAACACAATGCATTTATAATACTGTAGCTGGAAAATTAATTCATTAATTAAATTTAATTGACCTTACCTCCTTTTCCGTGAGTCTGCCATCATAGGGGTAAATGAGCTGATGATGACAACATAAAGAATGTTATACACAGTGATTCTGCTGTTGCTGTGATTACAGTGTATAAATTTGCAATCAAGGCGTTTCAGCATCTTATCACAATCAGATTATTTGCTGCAAAGTGGTTATGCGAGTAACTAATAAACAAACAAACAAACAAGCAAACAGATGTTAGGGGTGCATGCACATCATTTGTGTAACGTTACCTCTATGGCTTGTCCGAGCTCGAGGTCGAAGGTAACGACGCACACACACTCGAGCCAGGCAGAGAAGCGCGACCACGGCTCCGATACCTCTGTATCTGTTGCTGCAGACCTTGATGGCCCTTCCAGAGAATCGGCGCTGTCAAACGGATCCATTTTGACTTAAGGATCCATTTGAGATCTGCTTGCTTTGAATGATCACGTCCTCGGTCATCGTTCAGTAATCACTGAGGTTGAACAGCGCCCTCGCGCGGAGAGGACTGGTTTATTACTCCCATAGTTATATTGGTTCTCAAAAAGGAGGCCGCAAAATAAATTACAATTATTTTAAATAAACTTTAAATTATGTTTGAAGTATGTATTATCATATTTTTTACTCTTTACACACAAAACTGATCTCTAACTCACATTGCACTGCAGTGTACCAACAGACGATATCTGGGACAATGAGTAATACATGATGGATTCTGATTAGCTGTTTATTGTTCATCGGCTGGATAAAATCGTTCTGAACGTGATTTCAACGATATCGTTTTTCTGTGCCGTTAGTGTTATTGCTGTGGTGTTCTTTAATAGTGAGAACAATTTTTTTAGAACAAGGCCTATCTTTATCGTATATCGTTTTCTTTATAGTTATCGTCCTTGGTGTGAAGTGAACGGGCCTTAACACTAGAAATGAACCTAATAAAAAAGAGTGTACACAAACTATGATGTTAAGAAAGAATGTCAAACACTGTTAATTTGTTGTGACCGCTTTCTTATTAATAGACGTTGAAAGTGTACGTAAAAAAATCAAATCTTGCTTAAAGTTATTAAAGTGGGTTTTAACCATTTGCGTATCAACATTTATGAAAGTAAAATTCTCATAAAGCCTTCAAAAGTTTGGTAATGCAGAAACTTGCCAGTTGTCAGTTATTTTGTCATTAAAAAAACAAGCAAGCAAACAAACCAACAAAAAGATTATGTCTAAGTCAGATAAATATTATTAACAATCAAAAGACTAAGCAAAATGACAATTCAATAAATGAATTATAGTTGCGGACAAAGCTCCTCAAGACGTGTCAGATACAAAATCTTTGTTTTATTTTGTGTTTTACATTTTGGGATTTTCGTTTTGTTTTTATTTTATTTTAGGAGACTGGGTAGTGCGTTTAGTTTATATATAAAAAAGTCTGGTTTATCTTAATAAAAGTATGAAAACAATGTTATGATTTCAAAAAAAGTATGAGGAAAAATTCACATTGATTTTATTTGGTTGATTGTATTTTTACCTTGTAGTTTTCTTTTATTTTCCCTTTTTCTTTAGGCCTATGTACTTCTAGTATGATTGTTTTTATTATTATTATTATTATTTTAGTATATGTTGATCTTGTCTAAGCCATGGTCTAAGCTAGTGCAATGTACGCGGGGAGCGCGCACCCAATGCGCAGGCAACAATCTGACAGCACGCGTACGCGCGCGTCTATGACAGAGTTTCGCCATTTTGAATACAAACATATGAACGATTTTTATTTTCCGATCCCTTTTACCTCGCCGTGCGTGTGAGTGGCCGAGATAACTCTGCGTAGTGTTTCGCCGCAGAATAATTTCCTAAAAAATCAACTCATACATAAAGGAAAGCAGAAAAACAACTTTAGTGAGGACGATGGCTCGCGCTTTGGGCAGATAGTTGAGAGGAAAACGGTCTCGTGGCAGCAGCGGGGTTTCACAGAGCGCGCGGGGCAGCAGCGCCACTGCTCCACTGCACGGGCCAGACCAGTACTAACCGACAACCAGTAGCCCGTTCTACAGACACTCATAGCGGGGGTAAGCTTACATGCACAGCCTGTTTACTTGCGCAGATAGCACTGCTGGAACAGACAGTCTCTGTTTTACACCAAACCGTGCTTGTTTATTAGTATTTTGATTAGAAAATGTGTCGTTTTAATTCCCATCAGAGGAGAAGAAACTTCTGTAACAGAGATTCAACTGAAGTTAGCCAGACGAGCTAGCAAACAAACCGAAAACATCCCAACCTTTAGCGTTAAATAAAGCCAAGCGCACTCTACACATCTGTTAATCCATTTTGAGTTCTAAACAAGTTTGTATTTGAGTTGTTTCAGTCGAGTTTGGGATTGTTATGAAAATGCGGAAACCAGTTTTTGTCGTTAATGTTAGCAGCTGATGCTAACGGCTGCTAGCGGGGCCCAGCTGTTAACATGCGACCATCGAGATTTTCTGCTGAAACTGTTATTCTGCACTTAAAGTCCCCATGAATTCAAAATTGACCATACTTACTTTGTTTGCCTAAATTGGTCGTTTTGTGGTGAACAATTCATCCATGCAAGTGAATCCACACAAAAAAATTTTTTGGCTTCATAATCTTTAATCAAAATTTGAAATGTCCCCTCCCCTCTGCATTGGAGGACCTTCCCTGATGATGTAGGTTTGACGGTTTAGGTGTCTGCTTAACATCCGTAACCACTCCCCTCCAACTGACAGTAGACAGGCTGAATGAAAACACCTACTTTTCTAGATCCAATCAGGTGCTAGTTGGAAGAAAAGCCACGCCCACTAGTTTGCCTCATTTTGTATTCCGTTTCTCTCGGAAATACGTCACAACACTGGAGAACAGTCCTTTGCAACTTCCGGTTCACGGGGACTTTAAAGTCATCGTCACGTCTTGTGTGAGTTTGATAGGAGTACGTCTTCTTTAACTGTCCCGGCTTTATAAGGTGTGAATGATGCTCTGGTATGTTCTTGACGCCTATTGTAAACATTGGATTCAAATCATGTTGTCATTAGCAGCCACATAAGTAATTCAGAAGTCAGTTAATCCTCTCTAGCTATTTAACTATTGAGTTGTACAACACGATCGTTCAGTATCACGACTGCAATCTAGGGTTGCCACCTGTCCCGGTTTTACCGGGATTGTCCTTCTTTTTAATCACCTGTCCCGGGAAATTTATGCATTCTCCCGGGACACTGAATGTCCCGGTTTTCGAAAGGCTACGTGAATATGTATGTTCAAACTGTAGCGCGCGCACGACAGGGAGGGAGAGAGCGAGAGGCCTTGCGTGTGTGTGCTATGTGTGTCTCAAAAAGCGCATGTAAGAAGCGCATGTAATCGCCTTCCCCCGTTGGGCGGGTCATCGATATGTAAAGAGGCGAATGTAAGATCCCACCGTTGGGCGGGTCATCGATATGTAAAGAGGCGAATGTAAGAACCCCCCCCCCCCCCCCCCCCCCCCCCCCCCCCGGGGGGCGGGTCAACGATATGTCCCGGTTTTTTATCAGACATAGGTGGCAACCCTACTGCAATCTCATTTGAAGTTTTGTAATGCTATGAACCCCCTCTGGGGTCCAGGGGTCAGGACAAGTTGCTGGATCAATTTCCTAAGTAGGCAGCTTCTGGACAGTTGTGCAATCAATGGCAGCTTATTTGACCTCAGCTGCTGCTGTCAAGAGATCCCATGCAACATCCCCGCTCTTGTCTGCTTTGTGTGGCAGGTTTGCTGCATGCAAGGGCTGCTGCCTGTTACTATTTTTGATGAATTGTAGAGCAGAGACATTTGCTTTCCTGTGTAGAGTTCATTGGGGAGTTCTCTGGTTTGTATTGTCATACTAAGCTCTGCACGTGCACACAATCATGTCAGAATCCACATAAAAGAAGGAAACAAATTATTTTCTTTTTTTTTTGGCCACTTTTCTCAAATGAAAGAATTGCTTCAGCTTGCCCAGCTGCAGATCAATGATAGAGATTCTTTCCGGTATGTGTTCTCTGTGCTGTTTGTCGTCAGATGAATATGTTGTGCTCAAGGAAGCTGTTACCAGCTGCTGCTTTGAGTGCCATATGTATACAAGATGTGGCGTTGCAAGTCCGCATTTCATTTATGACAGTACATAAGTGGATCCTTCTATTTTAACTTCCTAGTATCTGGTCTAAAGGTGAGATCACATTAGTGAAATTTTGTGGGCAAAAAGATCATTTGTCTATAGGCAAGCAATAATGTAGAAATGTATGAAACGAAACCAAGTTGGTCAGAACTGTAAATCTTGAATTTGAACCTGTTGCAAAATCTGTGTGAGGAAATTGTTCGCCCTCAGGTGAAATTCATGACCGCGTGGACTCCTATTGAAATGGCTAGATTTTGACTTAAAATCTGAAGGCTTGAAATGCTTAAAACACTTGTGTATCTGCTAGTAGAGAGTAAGTATGGAGGTGAATGTTTATGGAAAATAATGTGTATGTGCATTTGTTCACTGTTGGCACGGAAATTATGGTTGTACAAACACTACGTTTTCAGATTACAAGACCTTCCATAGTTCTGATTTTAGCCTTGCACATTGTTTCAAGGTTTCTAGACTATGTGATGCAGTGTGTTTTAATGCATTAATGCTTCATCATCATGTACTTACTCTGTGCATTGTTTGTCGCATTGGTTCGAATTGTTTTTACACCATGCCTGCATTGATTTTTGAAGGGTTTGCACTTTCTCATACTCGATTCTTTTCCCCAGTGTCAGTCCGTCTGAGGCGTGTATTCGAGGAAGGCCTGGTGGGAAGTGGACCTCATGCAGATTAATGCTAGGTCATTCTGTGCTGTCTGCATTCTGCCACTCAAATGCCTGTCTGCCTGTGGAGGAGGTGTAACTAAGGATTCACACGTTTCATCAGCTGGTAAAAATATATTTACTTAACAAATGCTATCTATGTTCCAGTGCTTGAGTTCCTGTCTGAGGAGTCTTTTACATAGCCTCACTAACAGATCACATCTCTTTGAGCAAGCAAAGCCTATCAGGCTGTGTGAAATGTATCGCCCAGGGTGTGATGCGTGGGTACCAGTCATCTTGTGGGAAAGGTCTGCTTTGTTCATGACCAGAGTTGTTAGAAAATCTTCACAGCACAGGTGATTTCAATCAGTATTGAAAGGAAAGTTGCTCTTCATGTTCCAGTTGCTTCATGTTTTGTTTTGAGTGGGATGTGTTATTTGGACGCTTTAAAGGTCCATCAATTATTTTTGTCCCCTTCCTTATTTCTCTTGTTCTCCAGATTCTCTTTCATCTGTTAGTTCTGCTTTCCATCGCTATTCTCCCCCCCCCCCCCCCCCCACTCGGCCTATATCTTTGTTCCAAAACCTATTAGGCTGCCTATATAGACAGCTGCTTTTTAATGCTACCATCGTGTAACTTTATAAGCGAGTGATTTGAAACACACTACACATCAGTGGTTCTCAACCAGGGGACCGAGACTCACTAGGGGGCTTCAGCAAACTTCCAAGGGGGCCATAAGATGACTAAAAGGTATTAGAATTTAGAAATTATTATCACAAATTTAAAATAATCTCAAAATTAAAAATGTTAATGTAAAATGTATTTCTTATATAATATTATAATAATAAATATTAAAATAAAATATTTTTTATTAGTTTATTAATTTATTAGTTGTTTCAATTGAACAAAATACAGTTCTTGAAACTTCTGAAATAACTAAATGAATTGTGGTTAATTCATCTAATATGTAAATACTAGGGTTGGGTATCGTTTGAATTTTAACGATTCTGAATCTGATTCTGTTTATCGATTCCTAATTTCGAATCCAATAAGGGACAAAAATCTTGGATATCATTAACATTTATTTTAAGTCTTATTGTAAAACATTTCATTGTACCTGAATACCATGGACGATCAACAGGCTATAGAACACTTAGGCCTACACTTTTGGACTTACACAACAAACTTTTGTCTATTGTTGAAAAATACCATAGCAAAAACATCTATAGCCTAACTAATATAAATTTCATGCATTATTGAAGACAAGTAAACACTCAGTAATTAAAAAAAGAGCAAATAAACAAATTAGCAATTGCACAAATAAATACAACTGAACAAAGATATGATTGAAAATTGAAATAAACAATGTTAACCAGTATTGATAACAAGTATCCGATTCCTGACCTTAAGTATTCAATACCAGAATTGGAATCGATTTTCGATTCCCAACCAAAAAAAAAAAGCAGATTTGTCATAATTATACAAAAATACTAGAAATGACCTATATCATGGAGCCTTCCAATATCGTGTTGGACAACATGTGGCATTTGAATAAAAAAAGGTTCAAGGCATTCAATGCATCAACCACCTTGGATTTTTATTTTCATCATGCTTATCGCAATCTCATTCGGAGTTTGCTTTCTCTGCAATAAATATTTAATTAAAAAAAAACAAATCCTGTGCACTGTGCGTTATTAATCGCTTGTTTTTATGTTATCCTCACTTTCATGTCTTCTATTCAGGCCTGGGCTTCCTGCTGCAGCTGCCACCGCCGCCATCATGTTCTGGAAATTTGACCTGAACAACACCTCCCATATCGACCAGCTGCTGGATCGAGAGGGCGTGACTCTGAGAGAGTTGATGGAAGAGGAGGATGTCCTGCAGGAGTGCAAAGCACAGAACCGCAAGCTCCTGCTCTTCCTCTCCAAGGATCAATGTATGCAGGAGCTGGTCACCCTCATCACAGAGGAGCCCCCTGCTGATCTGGAGGAGAAAACTCGCTTCAAGTAAGAAAAACACAGCTTTGTACCTTATTTTGCTAGTTTGGGCCAAATGAACACCGCAACACTGGCTCAACCAATCACATGAATTTGGGACGGGGCTACCCGTGTCATCGGCAACTGCCAGATGGGAAGGTGTGCAGGAAACCTGTTCAAGACAGCCTTTATTTTCAGTTTCGCTAAGTAATGCTAATGGGATGGAAATTACACACTTTTTTTAAAGTTTAAAGGTCCGATCACATTTACTGCTCAATTTCGTGCAATCTGGTGTTTTGCATGAGGGTGAAAAAGTTCCAGATGCAGAATTTGCTCGTGTTCAAGTTGGTCAGGCGAAATTGCTGCGTTGACCAATAGAAAACTGCTTGGTTTGAAAGTGACTTCTGTGTGAGCGTTGCTTCATACATCGCTACACTATTGTCAAAAGACAATGGACCTTTTTTACCTGCAGATTTTTGCAAAAATGTCTCTAATGTGGCTGCATCTTAATTGTTTATTCACTGCAAATTACCTATAGCCTACATGTAAATATAGCTGGGAGTATAAAGTATTCCGACTTGTTCAATTATGATGGTAGGACGTTTGTGTTGTTCACTGGCGGCCCTGCATGCTCGGAGCTCCTGGTTACAGGAGAGCTATAAAACTGACTGTAAAGATGTAGAAGTGCAGAGAAGTGGAGGGATGTGCATTTTAAGTTGACAAATGAAGGAAGAGGAAAGAGAAAAGAGAAGTGATTTAGTTAAAAGGTGATGTTTATACTCATGCATAACATTTTGCTTCTTGTGTTTTATAACAGAGTTGCTATTTGTGAGGGTGCTGCTGTTCAAGGCAAACTATGTGAAATACTCTCATATTCTGAAGGGTTGAAATCTATCAGTTTTAGCGCTCTCTGTTGGGAACATATGGTTAGAAGGAGAGAGAGAAAAAGAGATTACGGTTCATTTAAAAGTAAAACTAATCATTTGGTTCTCTGTGTGTAGGAGGCAGAATCATTTGTCTTAAAATGAGCAAGTGGATTCACTCAAAATGTCTTTTCTCTCCAAGTATTGTGAAATGTTATTACATTGAGTGAAATATGTTCTCAGTAGCACTGATCCAGATTTTTTGCTTAGTGATATTTTTGTGAAATGCAGAATCCTACAATAGGATAAAGGCACTGACGCAGAGTTTATTACCCTCTCTTGTGGGACTGACAACACTGGACCACTGAGCTGACCAGTGTTTACTTTAGTTCTATCTGAGTGACAGAAGATAAGTAGGGCTACAGAACAACTTTGTTACTTTTGAAATGCCTTCGTTGGAACCACAGAAATAGGCTTTGTCTGTCATGTTAAAGGTCAAGACACCACAGACTTTTTTTGGTCTGTTGCATTTACTGTTTGATAGTATTGTCACATGTAACTTGAAGGTAATATATACTTTTTGTTTTGTTCTGTTTACCCAGGTATCCAAACATTGCCTGTGAGCTCCTGACCTCTGATGTGGCTCTTATCAATGATAAGCTGGGTGGAGATGAATCCCTTTTAGAGAAGCTCTACCACTTTCTGGAGCAGGAGCCGCCCCTTAATCCCCTACTGGCCTCTTTCTTCAGCAAAACCATCGGCAACTTGATTGCACGTAAAACAGACCAGGTACGCACACCTGATCTCACATGGCTCGGAATATGAAAGCATACCAAATAGCACAGAAGAAATACTGAGTTATTTGTTTGATTTGTATTGTCAGTAAGTTGTATGTTATTCTACATGCAGGTAATCTCTTTCCTAAGGAAAAAACACAACTTTATCAGTCTGGTGCTGAATCACATTGATGCCTCGGCCATGATGGACCTATTGCTGCGCCTCATCAGCTGTGTAGAGCCTGCCCCTTTGAGGATGGAGGTCCTCAATGTAAGCACACTTATATTTCCATATATATATATATATATATATATATATATATATATATATATATATATATATATATATATATATATAAATGAGGTTTAACAGATTTCTACTTTTTAAGGGACTACTTATGAGCTGCATTCTGTTTCTTTTCTTGCGACCAACTATATTTGAATGCAACATGTTCTGTGTGAAGGGTCCCATGTGTTGTTGACTCTACAACAAGTGAATTTAGAGGTTCATGTGATGGTTAATCTTGTTCAAAACCATTTTACACTGTTGGCCCCTAGGAGCATGAACCTTTTGTAGAAACTATGTCTTATAGAAATGCTAGTGAATGATTCAATTGCTTAAACGAGACATTGACTCACATTTAGCCTGATTGTTATCCTCCAAGCCCTGGGTGAATCCTCACTCGTCATTGCGGGGCTGTGATTCTGATCTGTGAATGAATGTGTGTGTTTGCAGTGGCTGAATGAGGAGAGACTCATCCAGAGACTCACAGAGCTCATGCACACAGGGAGAGATGAAGAGGTAGAAATATCACTCAATGCTGAACGTTTCACCTCCAGCCCACATGATTTTAGTTATGGAAGTTTTAAAAAAAACATCTAAGTACATTCTTTTTCACTTAATTCTTCTGCAGAGACAATCTAATGCCTCCCAGACTCTTTGTGACATAATCCGACTCAGTCGAGACCAGGCCAATCAGCTGTCAGAGGTCACAGAACCAGACCCCTTACTCGCTGTCCTGGAGTCGTAAGTACCCAATCTGATTAGCTAAGATCACAGTCATGTAATAAGAATCTACTCACTCAATAAAGACTGATGACCAGACAGTGCTTGTTTCTCTGATGTAATCGCTGTTTTTGTATCTCATCCCATCCTCATCCATGTTGATGTCTTTGTAGACGAGAGAATGTGGGAGAGCTTTTGAAGAACATGTTTGAAGGGGAAAGGACTGAAGCGTCTGTCGTCAATGGAACGCAAGTGCTTCTTACGTTACTGGAGTCACGAAGGTCAGGGTGAGTTCATCCATTATAGGGCCCACTTAAACCTAAAATAAACAGCCATGATCGGACACTTGCTGTTCTCCCTTTTTTAACCTTTTCATGACCTTCTGTTATCTCTGTGTCTGCTGGTGTTGTTAGGCTGGAGGGTCTGATGGACCTGTATTCTCAGGGATGTGAAAGGTCTTACACTGTCAACAGCAGTATTTTACGTGCTATTGAGCCTCATTTAAAGGACTTCCAGCAGCTCCTACTGAACCCTCCTATGGTACACACACACACACACACACACACACATGCAACTAAACTCCATCTGTGTATAAATCTCATCTCAGGGCTTTTGAATAATTTTTCTGATTTTGTTTGTATTAAAGATAAGGGCAAAAAGTTTTTTGCACAGATGACTCGTGCTCTGTTTCAAAACTTAAGCTGCCTTGCTGCCTACATAACTGAAGTGAAACCTTGTAAGTCACTGATTTTGAATACACTACATAGGTGGCATCCCCTTCCTGTCACTTAAATAGAACTCTTCACAATAAGCTCATTGAGAGGCCTGATTACGATAAAATCAGATGCATAGTACCGTATTTTCCGCACTATAAGGCGCACCGGATTATAAGGCGCACCTTCAATGAATGACCTGTTTTAGAAAAATTTTCATATATAGGGCGCACCGGATTATAAGGCGCTGAAGATACTGCAGTCACACGTTTAACTGGGTTTGCGTTATGCATTCTTTAGATGTGCTAAAGGGAATGTAACAAGTGCGCGGCGCCGGAGGTGAGGCATTTATTTAGTAAGCGTGAGCGCGCTGGGGCGGGCACGTAACTTACATTCGCAGCCTGACTCATATGAGTATTTAATGTGCTGCGGCTTGCTGACAGCAACAGCTGGCTGTTTTGAATGAGACGACCCGGTTACTGTGAACGGGGAGCGTTTTATGAACATTCTGTGATGCGCGAGCAGCGCCGGGGACAGAGTGTCTGTTCGTGTGTCTGTTAAAAGTGAGTGCTCGTGAGCGGGCACGTGACTTAAACACACATACCCGGATTTATACGAGGTTGAACCTATGGGTTGAACTGGCCGTGTGACAAAGCGGGCATAAAGGGCGTCGCACACCGGACGAGCAGCGCCGCGCCACGTCTAGGACAACTCCAGGTATCGCACACCGGACGCGCACTTTCTCATCAGTGTATGGCCAGCAATATTGTTATGTTTAATGACATTATGAAATGAAGTTAATGTCTGTTCTATGTTATGATTGTACTGTACAATTAAATGCAATCATTGTTGAGTCTGCAGTCTGAAAACTTTACCTCAGAGCATCCATTAACTGAATGAATTGAGAATCTCACCTGAAAAATCCAATAACATCAGCAATTGTCATTTAAGCAGCTGATTTCTATAAATGAATGCAAAACTAAATGTATATTGCAGCATAGGGCGAAGTCAGGATCCATCAGCAACGATTTGAGACAAAAATAATTAAAATTTTATATAAAACTATGTAAATGGCGCTCTTTGGCGCAGCAGGATTTTGAACACGGTCCTGAGCCGTCGCTGGGCGCCGCGGACAGATGCCGAATGGCGCCGCCAGTGTGTGTACACTCATAGAAAATAATGTGTTCGAATTTTAAAGATGCGGCACTAAGCTTCTCGTCCGGTGTATGACTTCCTTAAGATGGACAGGAGCGCGAGTTCGCGGGCGAATTTAATAACGCGGAGCGTATGAAGGTAAGTTCTGTTGCAAGAAATAAGCTACTTCATGTTGTGACTTTAGGGTGTCTTAGAAGGTAGCCTAATATTGCTGCCGACCTTTTAGAACAGTCTTCAGGAGCATCATTTTAATGATGCCTTAAAGTGTGTCAGTCTATGTTGGCTTACTAAGTTTTGGAGCAGAGCTACTGTCTCAACAATCACTGTGCAATGGGGAGAGTGATGGCCTTCAAACAATGCGTAACTCTCCTTCCACTTGCTGTAAAACAGAGAAGTGCAATACTCACCACAGTGGGCGTTCTGGAGCAGCCCCTTGGGAGCGCCCGGCTTCATGTGGCCAGACTGGTGGCTTCTCTACTGCAGACTTGCGACCTCAGCATCTGCCAAGAGATCTGCAGACTCAACACTATGGACCTGCTGTTGGTAAATCACTTACACACACCCACACTGAATATCGCAGACTCAACATTATGAGCTGGCTGTGGGTGGACGATCTTGTTTTTCATCATTTTTTTTCTCTTCTCCTCGCTTCCTTTCTCCCTCACTCTCTGGTTGCAGGATTTATTCTTTAAATACACCTGGAATAATTTCTTGCACTTGCAAGTGGAGCTGTGTGTGGCATCCATCCTGAACCACTCTGTCCACACGGACTTCCAGAACCCAGGTCTGCAGAACCCAGAGGAGAGACCACCAGCTACTGGCTCAGGCACCCAGGCGGAGGAGGGAACACCTGGCCAGAACAGCAGCACAGATCCAGCAAACACACCAATTCAAGATGCTCTTGTTGCCAATGTAGGCCATCTGTAGTTCATATCTGTTTTCGATCATGACCGCTTTCTTACAGCGCTTGTCAGATTGTCAGATTATCTTAGAGGAAACAGGGTAGTTGGGCTTCACTGCAAATATACTGTCCATCAAAAGTTTGGTCACAATTTTTATTTTGTATTTTTTTAAAGAAATTAATCATTTTTACCAAGGATCCATTAAATGGATCAAAAGTGACATTAAAAACACGTATAATATTACAAAAGATATCGGTTTCAAGTAAATGCTGTTATTTTTTTAACAAAAATATTAAGCAGCTCAACTGTTTTCAACATTGATAATTATAAAATGCACCAAATCATCATACTAGAATGCTTTCTGAACGATCATGTGACTCTGGAGACTGGAGTAATGGCTGCTGAAAATTCAGCTTTGCCATCACAGGAATAAATTATATTTTACAATATATTATAATAGAAAAAAGTTGTTGTAAATTATTATAATATTTAGGGGCCAAGCACCGAAGGTGCGGGCACCTATTGTATCTGTTCCGGTTCCTATTATTATTATTCTTCTTCCGACTGGGTGTCTATGGCAGCCCATAGAACCGTTTGCGGGAAAGTTGTTTTGGTGTGACATTCTGATAGAGGACAGTCCCAACATTAAATACACCAATTTTGGTGTCTCTAACTCATTGCCTCTAGCGCCACCACCTGTCCAAAATTTTGCTTTTATTATGCTAATAACTTTTGAACCGTGAGGCCTATCGACAAAATTCTTTTTTCGTCTGATTGCAGAGCTCATGACGATTCGATTGCACCCTATGACGTCATTTTCCGTAATAAAAATATGGCCGCCATGTTGAATTGTTCAAAAAACCTACTTTTTCGAACTCGTCCTAGACGGTTTGTCCAATTTTCACCAAAATCGCACCAGATCATCTTCAGGCAGTGGGGAAAAAAGTTATGGAATTCAAGGTGATTCGTCAAATCGTTTTCGATAAACGCGCAAACTAATTTTACGTAGCGCTTGCAAAAACAAACTTAAGGCTGTATCTCCGCAACGCTTTATCGTATTCAGACCAAACTTGGTAAATGTCATCACAAGCATGACCTGAGGCTACATGCTGCGTTTCGGCGCAGCGCCACCTACTGGTCCGGAGATATGAGAAATTTCTATTTTGGCTTATAGCTTCTGAACGGTTTGTCCAAAAATCATAAAAGTAGTCTCGTTAGATTCAGGGCGTCATGCCAAGTCGACTGATTTCCAATTTTCCCAGCTCGGCCATTTTTGCTGTCGGCCATTTTGAATTATGTGCTAAAATGCTGTATTTTCTGAACGCATGAACAAATTGTTACGAAACTCGGTATGGGTCATCAGTACGATGCCCTGAAGGAGCCTGAGAAGTTTCGAAACAGCGCCACCTAGTGGTAAAACATTTTTTTCAAAAGCTTATAACTCTGGGTGTGGTTGACTTATTTTCACGCGAGTCATCTCATTGGGTTCCTGAATCGTTACCGAGTCCACAGATACCAAACATGCTAGGTTTCGTCTTACGGTTTGTGTAGCGTTGTGATTTAGCGCTCAAAAAACATTTGCCAATATCTTCAAAACCGTTAGTCCGATCGAGACGAAAACACCGTCAGAAGTTTGGAAACATAGGTCGCTGGCTATATGTTAATGCCCAAATGCCAAAATATTGATAGTAAGGGGTAGTAAAATTCAATCAAAGTCACGTGTCAGTCATTTTTTACGTGTTTTTTTTTTTTCATATTAATGTCTATAACTCCGAAGCGAATTGAGATATTTTCACCAAATTTGGCACACACATGTATGGGCTCATTCTGAGGACACATGAAAAAAATTGTGGGATTTTGCCTCTTGGTGGCGCTATAATAGAACAAAACATGAAATTCCCATTGACTTTAATACAGTTTTGTGATGTAAAATGCTATACTTAACAAATGCATTGCTGTAACATTATGAAACTCAGAATTTACCACCAGCACCATCCCCTGAAGGTACTCAAAAGATTTCGAGTTAGCGCCACCTGTTGGTCAAAAGTTAAATTAAATTTCCAAAAATGCTAATAACTTTTGAATAAATATACCTATTGTAATGACACTGGTATTAGTATATTCCTTTGGTCATGCCGAGGACATAGACACCAAGTTTGACGTATTTGGATGAACTTCCTGTCCGCCATCTTTATTTACTTTCAAAACCTTCCTTTTCGAACTTCTCCTAGACCATTCGTCCGATTTTCACAAAAATCTAATCATATCATCTCCA
This sequence comes from Tiaroga cobitis, assembly GCA_030578255.1. Taxonomy (NCBI): domain Eukaryota; kingdom Metazoa; phylum Chordata; class Actinopteri; order Cypriniformes; family Leuciscidae; genus Tiaroga; species Tiaroga cobitis. The sequence goes on along the minus strand of CM060594.1, from coordinate 29,970,294 downwards.
GACCATGCCGAGATTGCCGACTAAAAGTTATGGATGTCGTGACGATAGACGAAACAGTTTTTGTATACCGCAGCAGCAAAGTTGAGGCATGCTGCCAAAATGACTATTAAGTCTTTATCTCTGCAATGCCTTGACATTTTGACACCAAACTTTGTATGTGTCATTGTCACCTTACTCCGACCACATCACGATTTCGTAACTGCGCCACCTATTTGTCGAAAGTGATAAACCATTAAATCATCTTAAAAGTTACTGTATATATGATTTTTTAGCCATTTGCCCAAAGTTCTCTTAAAATGTCTTTAATATTGCTCCTTGCTGCAGTTGGTCTGCCACTCCCACCCATGATGGCATGTACAGCAACCCCTGTTGCCGCTTCTTGCGCTTGTCCCCGGTAATGGCTGCTTGCAGCAATTATTTGCAATATTACTGTTCTTAAAATACGTGTTTAAAAAAGATGAAAACATAACCCTAACCTTTGGAATGGTAGTGCATTGCACATACTTCGGTTTAAGAATCTGAACAAACCACAAAGCACTGAAATTTTACCTTTAATTCATCCTGCACCATTTGTGCTACAGCACGAATGATAGCTCAAATCTTGTGGTTTGTTGAGTATAGGTGTGTCACTTTTGTTTGCTGCTCTTTCTCGTTTCTTTTTACACTCTCGTTCTCTTACACTCTCTTTGTGTTTCCTGTTGTTCATTATTCACAATGTTGGCTGTCTGCTTTCCTCAGCTCTTCCAGCATTGCCGGCTGGTGCAAAGGATTCTGGATGCTTGGGAGGAAAATGACAAAATCCAGTAAGAGCTTCTCCTCTGTTTACTGTCATTGATTTATACAGTGGGTCTCTAGCACATGTGTGTTAGTCCCATGAAGCTCATCTTCATACCCATCATTATGTCAGTATGTGTTTGATATCTGTCTGTTGGCTGATTATAGTTTCTCTACCTAGGGCTGAAGGGGGCAGGCGGAGGGGAAACATGGGTCACCTGACAAGAATTGCAAACACTGTTGTTCAAAACCTAGAGAAAGGGCTGGCTCACTCTCAAATTAATGACCTAATTAAAGGTTTGTAGTGCAGGAACATGTCAAAAGAACCACAGAGTTTATGCGGTGATGATGGCTAAGAGATAAGAGTGTGGTTACTGGGATCACAAAGACTTGTATATCCACAGAGCTGCCAGAGGACTGCAGAGGCCGCTGGGAGAGTTTTGTGGGTGAGACTTTAAGAGAGACCAACAGGAGAAACACAGTGGATTTGGTGAGGAATGCATTCTTGCTCATTGCATTGGGCAGATGAATTTAAAGTTTGTCAATATAATGGAAATTTACATCAGATTTTAGTGAAGAGAGTTCAGTTTTAACCCATCTGATGAATGAATTATTAAATCACAAATTATAAATACTAATAAAATATGAATCATAATACTTATTAAATATAAATTATCTTTTGTTTATTTTAATTTCAGAGCAAGAATATAATCATTCCAGGTCTTCTTTTTCTCTTTCAAAATGTGTTTTGAGAGAGTTAAAAAATCTGTCCACTAATACAGATGATAATAGTAAATATTCCAGAGATCCTTGGTGCTTCTTCACTTTCCTGAAACGTATACCATAAAGATGCTACATCACACATTGAATCGTCAATATGGCTTTTAAAGCTCTGTTCATTATAGTAGACACCAATCATCAGGGTTACGTTTTGAGGTTTATTTAAATAAATGTCATTTTCATAGTTTTACATGGTTTAACGCTGATTTCAGATTGGTTCTCATCCTGTGTTCCAGGTGAGCACCCATAACTTACACTCATCTAGCGAAGATGATGACATGGAGAGCCCGTTCCCCAATGATCTGTCTATTCAACAGGTAAGAAGCGACAAATAAAGAGCCAGCATGAGCCTACTTTAAGCTCCTTACAGCCAACTGGATACGTGTGATATTTTTTTTTTCCTTTTAGGCGTTCTCTGATTACCAGATTCAGCAGATGACCGCCAACTTTGTGGATCAGTTTGGTTTTAATGATGAAGAGTTCAGTGAACATGATGAAAATATCAAGTGAGTGCTAAAGAACGCTTCTCAGATCCAGTGATAAGTGTTGAAATGCATTTCAGAATGCTGCAGAGACATGCATTGATGTACTGCTTTGATATATTTTGTGGTGAAGGTTGTCTGTCAGTGATAATCTTTAAGAGTCCTCTTTAAATCTTTCAGTGCTGCATTCGATCGGATTGCTGAAATTAACTTTAACATAGACGCAGATGATCATAGTGTAAGTGCCTGCCACTGAAAACACCATTCATTATTCAAACTATCACTAAACCCTGCTTTAAGTGTTTGTTTTGATGCTTTATTTGGGTTTTTGTGCTCCTGTAGGCCAATGCTGCAGCTTTTGAGGCGTGTTGTAAAGCAAGAATCCAGCAGTTCGATGACTGTGAGGAAGAGGAGGATATTTGGGATGAAAAAGAAATTAACTATGCAACACAAATCAAATCCAGATCGAGGTACAGCACACAGTTGATATGCTTGAGGAAATAGATTCTGCTGTTTTGTTTATTGAAGTTACATTCTCTATTTATTGTGTCCAGGTTTGGGGTGTCTCTTTCTTCAGATAGTTCACCCAAGAGTGCCGTGAGGAATGGGGGTGGAGGCCGCGGGTCGGCCTCTGAGGAAGAGGATGTTGAGGAAGAGACCAGTCCTCAGCAGTCGACAGCAGCTCAGACTCAGAGTGGGTGCTACATCATCCCCCACAAGTCTAAATCTTTCAGCTGAATTCATTCAATGAACATTCTTTGTATTTGTGTTGTGCACAGACTCAGGCTGGGCAGCTAGTTTTGGTGAGACGGAGGTGAGCTCCTCTGGTGCCTGGGGTGGCTCCCCTCAGCAGGGCAATGCGGGTTCGCAGGACACAGGTTGGGCCACCTTCAATGAATACCAGCCTTACAGCAGGTAAAGACCAGTAAAGAGCACTTCATGCTACATATGACACTGTTTTAGAATGTTTGTTAAAGCGAGCAGAAAATATTGGCTTGTTTGGATATTTTAATTATGGGAATGCCTTTATCTCTCCTAATCCATTGGCCTTTACATTATAGCACAGAGTCCAGCAACACTGAGGGACAGCCTCAAGGCCACGGGAAGGACTGTGAGTAGCACTGATTTTTTGTCTTAAATTTATCTGATCGGATTTAAAGTGGTAATATTTTTGGGAATCACGTTTTCCTTGATCTTTTGAGTACCAGTAATATGTACTGTAACTTTTATAACTCAACTTCCTCTCCAGTCCGAAAAGCCCATCAATAGAATCTGAGCTGCAAAAATTAAACCTCAAAACATTGACACATGATTAGGGCTGGGTACCGAGTTCGGTACTTTTTAGGTACCGACCGAATTGCCTCGATACTACCGAGTATCGAAACATGTCTTGTTTTTCGGTACCAAATTTCGGTACCTAAGTGGTTAATCTCGTCAACGTCAGTGAAACAATAAGCATGCAGCATGATTGGCTGTGGCGTAAAAACACTAGTTTACGCGGCTGCCCAGAGATGTGTGTGTGTGTGTGTGTTTAAGCGTCCCAACCCAGATAGATAGAAAATATGTGGAAATGATCCAAAGTTTACCTATGTGCCAGACTCGATGCCAGAAGCACGCGATGCAATATTTTCGAATCGATAATTGCTGCCAAGACCGGTAACACGGTAAATCTGATAAGGCACTTAGAAGCGCACAGAATACACTTGAGAGTAATGGTGTGTTCACACCGAACGCGAATAGAGCGTCAAATACGCGTCTAGTTAGACGCTTGAATCTTCCGCTCGAGTTCAAATTTTTCAACTTGTGCGGAAGAAGTTCGCGGCAAACGCGTCGCGCAATTCGCGTCATTTGCGGCATCCGGCGTCTTTGCATTGACTTTGTATGTAATCTACTCGCGCAAATAATTAAATTCGCGTTCGGTGTGAACTAGGGGTGCACGATATTGACAAAAAGGTGATATTGCGATATCGATAATAAATATTGCGATATCGATATTAATTTAGATATTTTTAAACGCATGTAAAACTACAAAAGTTATGGGAAAACGCATCAAAAAAGATTAATAAATAAAACAAGTTCTTACAACATAAGGCTTATTTCAACTGACAGTCATATTGGACTGGTACAACATGAATAAATAAATAATAACCATGTCTACAGAACAGGACATGTTTTACTGGTTGTATGTACACTACAGTGTAAAAACTTTATGCGTTTTCTGTGATCGGATAGCTATCTGATCGTGAAAAGACCAGGTGTAAATGCCCTCCGAAACGCGTTCGAGACGGATTTGAATCCGATCGCTGAAACCACTTCAGGAGGAGGTCTGGGCCGCATTCCAGACGAAACTGGACAAGTGTAAATGCATCTCGTTGTTGAAACCACATATGTAAAATTTACTCCTCCCAAAAACGCTAAAAATGAGACCGTGTTACAGGCTACACGTCATGTTATGGCCAGATATGACGACGCGCGCAACTGCAACACGCATCACCGCAGCTGAGCATCTCTTCATCAAGCCAACGCGCAAACTATCGCAAATCAAAGTGAAAGTAAGTCGCAGACGCTTTACACACAATTATCTTCATTAAAAGTAAATAAACTAAATGATCTTAACAGGGCTGTTGCCGTTCTCTCTTACTGCGTTATTTGAATTTGACATTTTAGCTGATGATCGTAAAATGCAGATCATAACTGTTGCTTTCGGTGACGTGCACTCCATTAAATCTGCATATGCTATACCGCGGGAATTGAAGATCAGGACCCGTATTCCTAAAGAATCTTAATGCAAAAAGTAGCTCCTAGTGACAAAATTCTAAGAAAATTACTCTTAAAATTAAAGAAAAAATCCTAGTAAAGAAAAAAGTAATTCAGAGAGCATCTTAACCCTTAAAAGAGGTCTTAAGGTCAAAATTGTTAGGAGTATGGATAAGGACTTTTAAGAGGCTTAAGAGTTTCTTTAGCAGAGGAGAAAATGACAGAATGATGAAGAGGGAGAAGAAATGTGATGCAGACAGTGAGTGATGACAGTGAGTTAATAAGACGCTATAGATGAGATGGAGGGATCATGTGCAGGGATCATGTTTGTGACTGATCTCATTAGAGACACGCTAATATCTCAGACACAGCGCAGGAATGCCATAACGCCAGAAATGAAAGTAATCACTACATTAAGATATTTGGCAAATGGGAAAATGCAATAAAGCAGCAGTGGTTTGGGTCTTTCACAACCTTCTGTAAGCAGTGATCACACAAACATTACAGCACTTTCAGAACCTCTTATTGTGTCGCAGTTCATTTAGTTTCCACTGGACATTCCCACCTTGCAGGCTCAAAAAAACTGCAGTTATGAATAGCAGGCTTCCCTGGTGCACACAAGCAGGGGAATGAACCGTTAATAATGTGCGCTATAAGCTCCCGCGTCCGCTTCTCGCTCCATGCTGTGACACCCGGCCCGGATTTTCCTTTAAGAATGGCCTAGTGTTCATCCACTAACTGGGCTAACACGGTTCTTCTGACTAGTCAGGCTTTCTCGTCTTTCTTGTTTTTTTAATCCATGTTTGCTATATTAAAACAAGCATTCAAACCACCACTTAAATAGACAGCAGTCAGTGTAATTGGAAAGAGTGGAACAATTTTTATCATTCCAAGCCAATCAAATACCTTAGGAAATTAACAGCAAGGTAAAAAAAAAAAGGATTTATACATAAATATAATGTGCGTGTATGTGTGAGTAAACTCTATACTTAAAATGGCTCTTTTTTTTCCTTCTTGGACAACCAACCAATCACTGTCTTCAAAAGATTGTGTCATACATAGCAACGGGGTCAACCCCGCCTCCTCACTAAGATGAGAGTTTTTGTCTTTTCTTTACTCAGAGTTGCTCTCAGATCGTTCCCGAATCGCTCTTAAGCTAAGACTCCTACGTAAAAGTTTTTAAGCTAAATTAAGAGTTTTCTAAAAGGATTCTTAGATTCTTTAGAAATACGGGCCCGGATTTATATCCGTTTTGCAAAAACACATTTATGTGACCAGGTGTAAAAGGAATATCGTTTTGATAAATCAGATAGGTATCCGATCAGTGAAAACGCATGAAGTTGCCAGGTGGCCTGATACTTGTGTGCTGGTGTGTGCGTCGAGCCGGCAAGTGTGTGTGTGGGGACTGTGTGGTAGTAGAGCAAGGGAGAAGTGAGAGAGTGACGGCGATTAGCAACTCAGTCATATTGAGAAAAACAAATTGTCTCCCCTGTTCTTTCTGACCACTGTGGGAAATCTGTTGCATGAAAAGTTAACCCTCTTCTTGATTTCATGTTGTTTATGGAGAAGGAGAATCAGGAAATGAGTCGGGGGAAATGCAACGGTGCATGTCGGACCGGACGCATCATAAACAAAATATCGCGAGATTTTCGATATTGATATCGAGCAACATGATATCGCTTGGCCTGTCGCGATAGTCAATAAATCAATTAATCGCACGATAAAAAAAATGAGCTCGATAATTTTTCCGGCTGCGATAATTTCCATTTGCATGCTTGTTTGTTTTCCTCGTCTCTCTCTCTCTCTACCAAAGAGACTGGATGACAACTCTCGGTTCCTTAGCTTGAACTAGAGCTTAGATTCTCAGCCCGAACTTGACCCGACCCGTTCCGCGGGCCGATATTTCCCGACACTATCTTCGGGCCGGGCCCTTGAGAGACGTGCACTCGCAATAGAGTGCGGCGCGACACTAGACTTGATGACCGAGTGCGAGCGCGGGCGGTAATGCACTCACTCTGTGTGTGCGAGTTGCAGGAGAATAAAACGATTCGCGGGACTCCCGCAAACTAGAAATATCTATGAATAAAACATAAAAACTAATATATTTTTATTCATCTGTTGCAGAAAAGCAACAAGAACAACTAAAACAAAATACAAACGATTTACAGGCCAGAGTTTCTATTCATAACATGTCTGCAGCGTTGAGCGATGTAGCCAATCACAGACATATGTGTTGATTTCTTGAACGCAATGGCCAATCACAAGCATTCAAGATAGACTCCCCTCACCGCTCAAAACAGACTTTTTGTTCAGTGCTGAATTCTGTATGCTGGCAAATCCTCTAATTATAACCAACAAAGTGTGGATATTATGAAAGATTGATTGTGCAGTCAGCTTCAATGTAATAACAGAGATGTGTGAGATCGCGATGAACTGTCAGCTTTTTAGAAATTATTAAGGGAGCGCACTTTGCGCGCATTCAGTCATGCCAAACCATGCACGCAGTAGCCTGCTTGCTTTTATGTTAAATTAACAGTGGTTTGTGTGTTAATGCTTTATTAACAAATAATTTATTATGGGGTAGGGTCGGGTTTTGTTTTCATCCATTTTATTTATTGTTTTTGGTATTTATTCAAGTGCATTATTTGCTAACAGAGACTGAGAGTCCATTGATTGCTTTTATTGTTTTTGGTTGTTTTGTTCATTTATTGTGGATATTTAAAATGTTTTCCATTTTCAGTGTTAAATAGTCTTTAGACATACAAGTTTATTGATCTTCGAAAAGGTGTACCTGCATTATTATGCCATTATCATGCCATTGTCATTATTTTAGATGTAAATGGTCTCGGAACGACAATATTATCGTTTATCGCAATAATTTCTTGGACAATTTATCGTCCAGAAAAATTTGTTATCGTGACAGGCCTAGATATCGCGATAACGAAATTGATTCGATATATCGTGCACCCCTAGTGTGAACACACCATTAGTAAACAATCAAAATATCTTCTTGCTATTGTTTCCCGACACATCCATAATCATTAGGCTACTTTTGCCAGTGCTTTGCAGCAAGCTTCATGTGTGCTGAGCGTGAGGCATATATCCCGCCCCCCAGTAGCCCATATTTAATTTAATTCACATTTATTTGTATATCATTTTTCACAATACATATCGTTTCAAAGCAGCTTTACAGAAAATGCATGTGTCTAAATTACAATTTAGAGTGATCTGTTATCAGAGGCGACAGTGTAATGCATTTCAATAAATTTTCATTCAGTTTCATTGTTAAACAACAATGCATTAAGTTAAGGCAGAAACAATGAGCTCATTGAAGTAAAGAATACATGTTGTTAAATGATTAGGAAACATAGAAAACTTTAGCATTGATGCTTTTTTACATACTCAAAATATAAGTGTGAAGTCAACAAACTGAAAAAAAAAATTAGGTAGTGTTACATTGTTAAAACTGGTTACTTAAAATTGGTATCGAAAAAAGTATCGTTCAGGAACCGGTATCGAACATTTTGTTACGATACCCAGCCCTACACATGATTGCCTACATTTACATTTTAATGGCATGGTGCAGTAATACTGTTAAAGTAGATAAACTAGGAAAACTTAAAAGAGGGTTGAAATTTTGCCGTTTGGTACATGAAATGTCTATATTTTGTTTTTCAGTGGCCGGCAGTGGTTCAGCTACAGAAGGATGGGAAGGAAGTCCTGAGCAAAAAGCCCCTCTGGTGGCCTCAGACAGCAGCTCATCTGGAGGCTCAGACAGCGAAGAGGACCCTGGAGAACATAAGGCTGAGGGTACTCCTAAACCTGCCAACCAGAGAACAGCTCCCTCAAGGTAACAACACTTGCACACTATTACACAAAGTAATAGCAGCAGCGTTTGATGCGCCATTTTAATAAGAATCCACGCAATTGGAATTCCCAGATTGCTGAAATGAACTTTAACATAGACGCAGATGATCATAGTATAGTGTAAGTGCCTGGAATTTTTGTGACATAGATTTCACAATGGATTCATATTTGTCGCACAAATTTGCAATGTTGACCAACAGAAAGCTGCTTGGTTTGAAATTGACTTCGCTGTGAGCAGTGTTAATTTTGACAGCAAATTTTGATTTAGTTTTAGTCATATTTTAGTCATCTGAATTGTTTTAGTTTTAGTCTAGTTTTAGTCGACGAAATACAATACGATTTTAGTCGACTAAATCTACAGTAGATTTAGTCGACTAAAATATAATGGGTTTAGTTTAAGTGTAATGCATTCATTTAGAATTTCGCTTAAATGTCCAAACCCATATACCGGAGAAAACGTCTATTAACCTATTAATATGAATGATTTTTAAGTTTGAATATGCAATACAGATTTAACTATTGTGACTTAAAAAATATCTTAAAATTAAATAAAACCACTTTTCCTGAAGTAAAACACAGTCTTCTTTTCAATGAATGATACCGGTATATGCCTTCTTTATAACTTGCATACATCATTCTTTATTCTTTCAAGCAGACATATTTATTTGTATGAATTAAATATAATTAATCCTTATTAAAGCTATTAACAAACAGTGAATGCTTTCTCTTTTTCTTTTGTTGCTTGAATATTAAGGACACAGACCGCATTAGGTTTATTACGCACTTATATTTATATTTATTACGCACACATGCGGATACAATCGCACTGATGCACATCCGATGCACTCACAACTGTTTAAGACATAACCGACATAGTTTACATGAATACTCTCCAAAACGAACATTTAGACATAATGTTGTGTTTATTTTTTCGATTCAGACACGAAAGAGAGCTCAGTTCAGTAGCTACTCGCGCGCTGTAGGCTATATGTGTCATGTGGCTGCACGCTTCGGGTTAGGTGTGTGCGCACAGAAAACTGCACCGAATAGAGCTCTTTTTTTCGTCGTCACTCTTATTCAGATCTATATGTCTGCTCTACTCATTCTCCCAGACGTTTATATTTTTTAACGTTTTATGAGACCGTGGGGTAGAGCAAGTTACAGTACAAATGTGCGCATCTACCACACACCCGCAGGACATCAGTTCTGACTGGATCGCTTTCCAGATCGTCACTATAACATTTTCGTCTAGTTTTTATTCGTTGACGAAAATGTCAATAGATTTTCGTCATAGTTTTTGTTATTCAAAACTAGGTTTTATTTAGTTATCGTCTCGTTTTCGTCTGTGAATAAATGTCGTTGACGAATAATTTTCGTCATTATTTTCGTCAACGAAATGAACACTGGCTGTGAGCCGTGCTTCATACATCGCTAAACTATTGACAGTGGACTGTTTTCGCCCACAAACTTTAGCTAATGTGACATCACCTGATTTTTGAAGAGCGATTATTGATGTGTAAAAGTATTTTGCGGCTGCACTTTTTCTCTGCAGCGAGGTGCCTACTGACGCTCTGGAGAAGCTCAGCATTACCGACAGTAGCGAGTCTTCAGCGCCTACAGAAGAGTCAGACGCCACCACTGTGACGGAGACGAGGTAACAGTGAATGTAGTAAGCTGATGTTATATGATGGATAAAAAACTGCCTCCATCCTCTCTTACTCACTCTCATGCCTCTACAGAGTCGAGGCGCCCACTCCCGCTGAGGTTACGCCTAACGGACCGGTCTGAAGGCTCTGGATAGGAGTCCGACCCACTCTCCGCCTCTTCCATTTTGAACCCCCAAACCTCAATACCACTTTTGGTGTTTAAATAAAAGAATGCTGCCATGTTATTGGTCCTGGATACTGCCAATCAGCCCATCATTGGAGGAGGAAGACAGGGGCATGTAACACAAACCAGTAACCAGTACAGTGCTCAGAGGTGTTAGTCTTTTAATCTTTTCAACTTTGTATGGGATATGCACAGTTTTAAATGTAGCAGTGACCGCGTGTGATTACAGGATCTGTCAGGACTTCTTTTTTTCCTCGGTTTGTGTCCCTCCCTTAATTTTTTTTCTGGATTCTTTTTCGCTCGCAGCCTTGGATGGTAGAAAACAGGGATGTGAAGGTCATGATTGGAAAGCACAGGCTCATCCTTCACAGCATAACGTCTCGAACATCCTCATGCAAAATCGAAAGCCTTGTTGCCTGACAACAGCCTCTGCGACAATTACTGTATGTTGAAGCACAACTGGAGTGTTCTGTAATGCTTGACACTTTTCTGCACAGGTTACCGCCCCGCAAAGTTCACTTTAAGGATTTTTTAAACATAATTATGGCCTAATCTCATTAAATCATGTATTTGAATGTTCTGAAGTGCTTTGGGGCAGAAATGTATGAAATTAGAGTTGATGCTCTGACATGGTGTCCATTTTGGCACTTGTGCAATAACGTTTAGCCATTTAATTTAAATTCGACTCATTCGTAATCTATACATTCATGATGGGGGTGGACCTATTTGAATTTTTTTTTTTTTTTGACTTTTTCTTTTCATTGCATGCAAGATGTTATTTATCAAGCATATACAAGCAACTGTTTTTTCCAACAACGCTCTAGGTAGTTAGTCAAGACCTTCTGATTGTATTCAGTTACATTCGTCCATTTTTTTCCCTCCCCTTAGATCAACTTTCTAGTGCATTTTCTGCTCAAGCTTTCTGAAAATTTAATCATGGGTTTAAAGCTAAAAGTTATCATAATGACCTTTGCCTTAAGTTACAAATCCTTCAAAATCCCTGTAACAGGACAGAAGGGTTTGCCTCAAAGCAATCAGGCATTTTTTTTTTTTTGTCTGTTTTTAAATGTCACCCGGTCACAAAAGAACCACCACCACAATTTTATTTGCATCCTTATCAGTGCCAATGCAGCACACGATCCCCCCCAGAAGCAAAGAAATTATGCCCCAACTTCCTAGTATGCTATATAGTACCCTAATGAAATACCCACAGGACAGTGTTATGCATCGCCAGATTTTTTTTAATCAGAACTTGTTATATGCTGTCAGAACGACTTTTTGAACTTGTCTCAGAACCTTCCGGAAGTTCCCGTTGGTAATACCAAGATCCTCTTGTAATATTTCATACTGAACATCATGTGATTTTTTTCCTCCAGGAATTTTTTGGCTATCAAAATTCACGTATCATATCTCTGCAAGCTTACAATGGTACCAAATCTGTTGGATTACCGGATTGGGATATTGCGTTATTTATTTTGCACTTATTAAGGTGTTAGTGTGGAGACCTGGTTTCCCATCATGCATTGGAACATGTTTATTTCTCTCTTCATGGTCTTTGCCGCTGGAGTGTAAAGTCTCCATTGACTCTGCTTCATATATCTATGACATGTTCAAATAGGTTTGTTTCCAAAGCCAAGCGTATGTATTTGCCTTTTTTCTTTAAATGTTTAAAAAAAAAATCTTATTTTTAACTTTAACCAATATTATTTTACATATTGTAGAGATTCTAATTTATGTGATCCTCAGCAACCAAAATATTGCTCTGGTCAATTATGTTCATGTGTCTGGAGTCTGGACTGTTTCTGTACATCACAGATTGAGTGTTAAGACAGAGCCTTGCCTTCATCGTCCCATTGAGAGTCTCAGTTACACAGATAGATATTTAACAGATGATGTATTATTTTCAAGAGCTGCCAAAAAAACATTTAATTTTAATGACTGTTCCGGGTTCGATTGTATCAAAACAAAATAATTTTGACTCGTTCCTCGGATTGTATAAACAAGCAAACTTCGTGTTTCCAGTCATCCATCCTTGTGTAAGTTTATTTTAAGACATTGCTCTGAAATAAACTTTTAAATTGTTGCTGTTTCTAATGTATATCATTAGACATTGTTGTAAAGACAGGACACGTGATAACGCCACTTGGAATATTCGATTCTGATTAGTCAATCGATGTCGTCAATAGCAAGTAACGTTTACACTTTCGTTTTATACTAAAACGCAACTGGCGCCATCTAGTGTATCCGTTATCACTTCTAGTGGGGGAAAAAATCAGGTAATGTCAACTCGAATCGATATTCCATTTCCGCTTATTTATTTTCTTGCTAAATGGCCGTGTACTGAGCAGGATAATGTACAGTCAAACGGTCATTATTACTTTGCAAAGCAACAAACAAATTGGACTAGGACAGTAGCCCCATTGATAAAATACGAATTTGACAACTACAGCTTAAATAACACGTTATTTTTTGGTTATTAGAAACTAAAGGGGTCGAAATGATTATGTGGTAACTGACAGCATTGAACCCGGAACATTTTAAGGAGTTCTACAGCTGTACAAGCTCCCTCCCATTCTCAAATCCTCTCCCTCTGGATTTCATGGACTTAAATAGTGGTTATATATATCGACATGCCATAATAATGATGCTGGATTTGTACAGGTGGGGGGGAAGAACATGCTGCAGGATAAATGAATTACCCTGTTTCAGAGCACTTCACGTTCAGAACTTCCCACTAGTCATTTGTTTTAAATCATTCAAAAATGGAGACAAGGAGATACAGTTTTTAAATGTGACTTGTCAGAATATAAGGTATTCATTGATGGCATAAAAAGTAGTTCTCAGCCAATAACAAATTGACATTTGTATAGACTGGGTCTGTACACTATATTGTTGCCTACATCAGTACCTATATATATTTTGATATTTTCAGAATGGAATAAATCTGTTATCGAGAGAAATCATTTTTTTTATCAGTTAAGCTGACAGTGAAATTCCCCATCTCTTTCTTGTGCAGCTGTGTACTTTGAAACATTCTCTGGTCTTTTCTTAGGCCAATGAGTATGGAGGACCAGCTCTGCCATATTTAAAAATAAATAAATAAATGCTCAATAAATAAATAAGCATACAATTAATTGCCCCAAAAAAATACAATAAACATAAATGTAGGTAGAAATTAAATTATACAGTGACACATAAATGTATATATCTCTTTTAATTAGCTTCTTTCTTTATTCATCTTTGTAATAATTGCCTTATTTATTTGTTGTCCGTTCTAAAAGTTCTTCAACTTTATTTATTAATTACAATTTTTTTAAGTATTTATTTATGTGCATGTTATAATATTTTTGTCTGCTTTATTCTTCCTTTGTATTTTTTTACCCTATTTATTTCTTCAATGCTATTTATTTCTGCCTGTCCTTTTTACATTTCTGTATGCATTTCTGCCTCATTATGCAAATGAGGAGGGGCTGTCTTAGGGGGTCAACTTCTGCCCATTGGTTGGTTAGCATTTTACTGCGTCGGTCGAATCTACATGGCTTTTCCCCGCCATCAAGCATGATGAACTTGACCCCCTAAGACAGCCCCTCCTCATTTGCATAATGAGGCAGAAATGCATACAGAAATGTAAAAACGACAGGCAGAAATAAATAGCATTGAAGAAATAAATAGGGTAAAAAAATACAAAGGAAGAATAAAACAGACAAAAATATTATAACATGCACATAAATAAATAAGGTAATTATTACAAAGGTGAATAAATAAAGAAGCTAATTAAGAGATATATACATTTATGTCTCACTGTATAATTTAATTTCTACCTACATTTATTTGTTTATTGTATTTTTTGGGGCAATTAATTGTATGCTTATTTATTTATTGAGCATTTATTTATTTCTGTATTTATTTTTAAATATGGTATAGCTGGTCCTCCACATAATCCAGGTGTGCCTGATTATTGTTACCGAGGCCAGGCACACCTGGATTAATCAGTTTGTCCAATAATGGCAGACAGGAAACAAAGGAGCTGGCTAAAGTTCAGGAAGTAGTGAAGCTGTGCATAAAGCCTATTTGGATGTGTGCAGCATGCTTTGATGAGGCAGAACATATGCTAGGGTTATTCTTGGGGGTTCTCAGCCTTAATCTAAACAGAGGTAAGACAAAACCCAGGAATGAAACCAACGACCGTTTTCTCAACTTTTTGTTTTTTTATATGAAACGTCTTTAAAAAAAAAAGAAAGAAAAGAGATCATTGAGCCATTAGGAAAGACTGCAAACACACAATGCACAAATAATTTGATTTAAATTTACTTTGTACTAAAGAAATACTCAAATCAGCTTCACATATTAAGGCAATGACGTGCAACAAAGAATAAAAAAAAAAAAAAAAAACGTACACAAAATCACTTAGGATCTGATCATTCTAAAAAAAAAAGGCACAAAAAACTTGTTCTTACAAAAGAAAGGGGTTTCTTTCCACAACTTCACAGTATTTAGTTACAATTGTGCCGTGAATTATAAAATTAACAAGTAGTGATGATGGTTTTGCATTCTAATTCCTTAATAATTGTGGGACATTTTACTACCTGGTAGGAAAGCACATACTACAGAAGGCACAATAAGGGATGAAAGCATTTATACTGTATGATATTATTGCTTGATATGAACACTAACCCCAGGTACATAACAGCTGCTAGGCGTACTGCTCAAGTAATCTCAGAATACGCAGATACCAGATGAACTATCACCCTGATGGGAATCTTTGAATTCGATGACCCCCCCAAATGTAACAACATTACCAAAAGCTTTTAAAAAGAACAAACAGCATACAACCGGAGACGGTAGTTTAACGGTAGAAAGTCTAAAATAAAAACTATCCCATCACAGCAGAGATATGGACAGTTTCATAATAAAAAATAAAAGTTTCCACACTATCTTCCATCAGTACTAAAGCCCAACAGTCAAAATACTGTTGACAGTAGAAACATAAATATACCTACAAATAAAAAAAGACGTAAATTAAAACATTTTGGTGACAGCAGCCCATCGGCCATTTATATCAATCCAGTATGATCAACATTTAGAGTGTCATAGTGCAGTGATAAATAATAATAAAAAAAGAGCTTGCTGTTTATGGACCAGTTAGAACAATAAAACCTACAAATCAGGCTTCCCACAAGCATGGAACTTTAAAATAGTGATTTTCAAGGCTGAAAAATAAGTTGTGGAGTTCTCTATGGTAAACAAAACTTTTTATAATTCTTTTTTTGTAAAATATTTCACTGGCAACATATTGCTCTTTGTTAGTTGAATCCACTTAAAATGAGTTTTCAAATCCTTATCTAGTGATCATTGGAAGTAGTGGAAATTCAAAAAGAGTGGGAACCCTGTTAAATAAATACAAATATAGAGCAGCAAATACTCAGGATCTCTAATGGTAAGATTTAAGACTTCAAATTTAAAGTCTAGTCTACTCTTACTTTCGACATTGTCTATGCCAATCAAACATTGCATATGTTCAATTGCGTGTTCTTCAATCTTCTCCAGGCTGTATAAGTTGATTTCACTCGCGTTTTATTGGAATGCATCCTTCCATCTCCAAAACTTCAGGCCAGCCTTCATATTTGTTGGTCTCTGCGCTGTTCTTGATGTGCTGGAGACACACGTGAGATGGTTTATTAGATATTTACATTGATATAAAATTTTAACAGGACATGCTCCCGCATTAGTGTAGGATGCAGCCTGAAAAAAAAAAGACAAGGCAACTTTACCTGCTCAAAGGGGCTTTTTGTCTTGATCCCTTTGCCTCCAACAAACACCCAGTTATCTCTGAAGCCCAGTATGCTGATGCTTGTGCTGCCCAAATCTGCTATCAGATTTCTGGCCTCTTCATTCAGCCTGTACATAATAATAAATAAATGCAATAAATAGACAAACCGAGACAGATCTGTAAAGGTTTGACCAAAAATGTAGTGAAGCGGCTCACTTTGTTGCAGGATCGTCAAAAGTGGCCATCATGACAATGCTTCCATCTTCTATTTCCTTCAAGTATTTGATGAGCGCGTTCACATCTAGACAAGAATGAACGTTTAAAATTAATATTTAAAAAAGATTGCGATTTGTAAGCGACTCAAAGGGAAATTCACATACCAACTACAAACGAGCTCTTAACAATGAAACCGTGACACAGTGACCCTGTTTACAACTGGTATTAATATCAGTCTCTTGTGAGCCAAATAATACAGAGGTTCTCAACCAGGGGGACTTAGCACACTTGGGCCGCAAGATGATCTAAAGTCAAATTTAATATAAACATTAAAACTTTTTTTTAAATATTTTTGTTCAATCAACAACTTCCCACAGTCTTTGAAAACCATATGAGGGAATTTTAAAAAACATGAAAAGTCATGGAAATCATTATAGTGAATAGAACTCTTTTTTTCTAGTTAGGTCAGGCACTCAAATATTTTGTAAGCTAAACATTGTCAGTAAAAAATATATAAAAGAAAAAACATCCCATAATCACGAACGACTGTAGAAGTCATTGGTCATTAGGAGCGTGAATGTTGAAGAACATTCAGTTCTTGAAATGCCTGGAATAATGGAATTTAATTATTTTAATTTTAAACGGGCTATATAAGATTGTTCATGTATTAATCACTTTTTTATAGCCAATGTGTGAACAGCTTGTAAAGAAACTAAAAAAAAACAAGACATTCCCCAACTTCCTGGGTTGTCTATTAAAGCCTGTAGACTTTTGTATTTTTATATGAAGGACTCTGGATGTTTTTGCCAGGAAATTCAAAAGTGTGTGACTTTTCACACGCACTCCCGAAAGAGCCTCTCTTCCGTTCTATGACAAATGAAACAAATGCTTATACAATGTTCAGGATGATACAGAAAGTGTTATTCTGTACTGTCAAGTCCATGTGGCATGCAAAGAAAAGGGATTAATTCAAACTATAGTCTCAAATTTACATCATAATCAAACAATCATCTGTCGACATGAGATGTAGAGCTGGTGCAAACATATCATAATTTGGAGAAAGCACTATGCACTAGTGACTGGATCACCCACAGTTTTACATTTTATTTACATTTATTCATTTAGCAGACGCTTTTTTACAAAGCGACTTACAGTTGCAAAATTTGCATATGGAAACCAGATATGGAGTGTAGAAGCAGATTTACCTCCAGACCACATGTCAAAGAAATCAGTCCTGGTCATCTCACCAGTCTTCCCTGTAAAAAGATTGTGAATTAATGCAGTTAATTTTCTCTCAGTATCTACTGGATATGACTTCACAATACATACATTAAAAAGGTTTCAGCATCAACATATTTCTTAAGACAAAAAGGAGGCGTACCGTTGATCAATGCGATGTTTATACCACGTCCAATGTTGTTCTTCACTCCGCTCATTAATCTGATAAAAAGAAAAAGTTCAAACTGCAGCCGTCAAATTCTTCTCATGTTTCCACTGATGCACCCAGCTAGAATTCATGCAGGAGTCAGGATTTGTATTTTTGGATAGTGTTAACGCAATAGTGTACAATAAGATGAGTGTAAAACCTACACATTGTCCTGAAAACACATTTTTGGGCCGACTACACTGGCTGCTCCACTGGTGATCTTAAAGGCGAAATGGTCCTCGGGACAGGATTTAGAAAGGCCGCATTTGTGGCGCGGTGGCCTGGTTGCTGAAAACAACATCAATACATACATAAACAGAGATGTCTGTCTTATTTGAGAAAAATCATTTTGGGCATGTTCTTGCCCCCTGTCTAGGCTATTTATTAATTGATTATCTATGTAAACACACACCAGATCTTCATGCGGAATCAAGTCTTACTGTTTATTTTATCTTGTGACACATTTCTCAAATAAATGATAAAAAGACCCCACCTACTTTATCAAATTACTAAGTAAATGGCAGCCGAACAACACATTCAGTGTGACAACTACAGAACATTGTCCCTGACATCAGGAATCTAACACTTACATACTATTCAAGTCTCACACACACACACACACACACACACAATTAACCTACATATGAATCATTCATATTGTTAATACTCTGCGTTAATATGCAAGGCTATGATTGAGTTGTGCACAGCTCCGTTTGCTATTTTATTCCATTATTATAACTGCATTTTCTAGTTCAATTTTATTTGGAGTTCTAACAAGTTCAGGAAGAGCTAGGAAGGATCAAGGAATATAACTCATTCACAATCCTCAACTCTCATAAAGACAACCAGTAAATATGTACTCACGGACGGTCTCTCCAGGTGCATATCGTGCTGTAGAGAAACAGATGTCGATTAGCCAATAGCAACATGCCATGTCAAACACTGAAAGATGAGATCTAGGATATTCTTTAATTAAACAGGTCAATTAGTTTACTTTGCTAACAGGAAACTTTGTGTGTGATTGATGCTGCAAAAGATTAACTCACCGAAGACTTTCCCCATATTAAGATTCATATGATTCTCTAATAGCTCAAAGGCCAGGAACACAGCCAGAAAAAAAATAGAAACTAGCACAGCGAGTTTCAAAACTCCTGTAAAAAAGGGGGGAAACAATGTTTAATGCAAATAGTACACGGAGAATAACAAAAATATGTAGTAACCTAAATTGTCAAAACCAAACTTAGCATATCCTTAAAGTTGACGGCACACAGTGACTTCCATAGTATTTTTTTTCCAACTATAGAAGTGAATATGATCCATTCTTGATTTTTTTTTTTTTTTTTTCAACAGAAGAAAGGAACTCATACAGGTTTGGAACAACTTTGGTGAGTAAGTAATGAAAACATTGTCAATTTTGGCTGAACTATCCCTTTAAACATTTGAAGTCCATTGTCATGGGCGTCACTAGGCCTTTTTTAGAGGGGCTTCAGTTTAACTGACCATAGTTATATTAAATTATAATTTATAATATAATATGATTATATTATACTCCATTTTAACTTTATTTTTGTATACTTTTGTAAGGTAAACAATTACTGGATTAGTCCAATTTTCTTTACACACATTTCCAAAACATATTGTCAATGGCAACTGAGCAAATATTTGCCTTTGGTTACATCTAATTATATACTTGCAAATTTTGATAGAAGGGGAACAAACCTCCGGCTCGCATCATCCTGATGGCTCAGCAAGCACCTGTAACCACATTGAGATCCAGACAACTGACATGAGATCAAATATCATCATATAACAAAAGCCTGAATTCCTAAATATTTAACATTAATAGCACTAATGTAACCAACAGGAATTTTAATCCAAATTCTCAAGATGTTTGTGGGAAAAAAAGACCAGCTAAACACCAAACCAACAGCCAGGCACAATTTCGGTTTCATTTCAACTATTTTAGTCAATTAAAAAGTAAATAATGTGTAAAACCAGTGTTTAGCATTAAACTTATTAAGATATCAGTATCAGCATTGACCATTAAGATATCAGTATCAGCATTGACCATTAATATATATATATATATATATATACATATTTATATATATATACATATATTTATTAATACTCCTATTTGTATCGTGTAATGATTGTCATGATGTCTGAAAACGATTCTGGTCCCCATTAGCCAATTAACCATCCAACAAAAACAATGGTACTGAATGTTAGCTTTAACTTCAGCTCATGAGTTATGTTGTAAAACGAACACATGCAACCTGAAAACCTCTTATTATGGCTGGCAAAGACAGCAGAAGCAAATTAAACGGTGTGACGTTATGTGTTAGTTGACAACTGTAAAGTGACAGTAGCCGTTAGCATGAGACGAATATAAAAACAAAACACAAGAATAAACCTTCAAACAGAGAAAATTGAGTATGAATTCAAGAACAGCATGCAACCCAGCTGACCTACTGTTAGAAAGATATTTAATAAAGTAGAGGAGAATAGGAAGGAGTACTGCTACCTGGGTGCCACGGCGACACAGTGCTGAATATCCTGACACATCCGGGTTCACATGCGAGGAGGAGCGTGCGCGTGTGTACCTATGGTGTGTACGTGTGTTTGAGAGCGAAACGTCACGGTGGGGGCGTGTCCTACAACAGTCCCGCCCACTTGCGTAGACAGTACATTAGTAATCAGTTGAGCCGAGGTAGCCTACCTTAGTATTTGAACAAAATATTTTGTAATTAATTTTAAAGACAAAAGTAAGCTATGCTTAAATAGGAAATTATTGAGTTTTAGTGTAGATAGCATACCGGTATGTGAATATTAATAATACACAGACAATGGACTGAAAAAACACTCAATATAATTAGACAACGCGATTCAAAGACAATCGTGTCCTACGTACTTTCTTTATATATGGTGTAATTCATACATTTTGCATTATTTTATTTATTTTGTCGTATACCCTGTGTCGCTATAATATTCTTGAATCTTGAGTCAGGTTTAGTGTCCCTGTTACACACTTTACATGTAGTAGTTACTAACAACAGTTAATTATGCAAAGTTACATGCAATTAATCCTGAGCCAAACCTTAAGCCTAACACCAATAGTAAGTACATTTACTATTAGTGAGTACTTAAATGTATAAATAGGCTACACTTTAACAAGGACACCTTAAAATAAAGTGTAACCGTGTCTGGTGCATGTTGGTGTGTAGTGTAGTATGTAGTGTATGCTTGAGAGTATGTGTTACCGAGGAGGTGTGAGGTGAATATATGTTCATGTGAGGTGTGTGGTTTATTTGTTTTTCAAAGACAGACAACTCTTTGGCCTCTTTCTCATTTGATTTTTTTTCTATAGTGGTAGTATAAGTGGTAGAGCAATTTGCACTATACAATGTAAAATACTTTATTCTATATGAAGCTATTTAAAAAAAACTTCAAATTATTTTATGATTATATACTCTGAAATATAAATATACTTAATATGGTGTTATAAAACAATTATGTGGATGATTGGAAGAGGATAAATAATGCAGGCTGTTTAAATGCATTTTAATTTATTTACAAATTAAAAACAGTAGATTGGTCTATTTGAAAATACATAGTCCCAAAACTCAAGGAGGATTGCCAGCAGCAGCTTGAGGGAATATGAATGATTCCAGTGCAAAAGACAGAGTGTGAAGGTAAATTCACTTGTAATTATACATTATCCTCTGGTGCCTATATACGACACTTCATAAAACAAAACAAGAACCTGACCGCAGCAAGATATCATTTTCAGTTCAACATTATTTCTAGCTGTTTAATGTCCAGTTACAGTGCCTGGGGTTGAGAAGAGATTCATTTGAAACAATTCACTTCTGTCTGCAAATCTTGAGTTGTTCCAACTTATTTTGTTCATTCGATGAGATCCTAAAGAAAAGGTAAAAAGGTCAGCTAGTGAATGCAAAATAATAATAACAATAATAAACAGACATTTATTAGGAAATAACAGGGGTATCTGTGTGTGGGAGGGGGTGTTATTATACTTTAAAATTTAAATCAAAATAAACAGACAAACTGAATGGATGCAAGAGAGGATAATATTGTTTGCTTAATCAAGCTCACATCATCTGAATCCTCCTGGTCCTGGAAACCGTTTATTTTGCCATTGGGGCTGCTCTCATAGTTAACATACAGATCATCTTCTTGGAGTTGCAGAACAGAAAAGCGATACACAGGTGACCTGCAGGGGACACAATTTGACCAGAAGAGAATATGACTTCTGCAAGGCAATTTGTATGTCAGATACTAAACGTGGCTTTAAATGGATGTAATATCGAACACAGGACGATGAAGTTTTTTATCATGTTACCTTACCTTTGCCTACAGTTTACTCTCCTTGAAGTGATTATTAAAGCTGCAGTAATAACCAAACCGATGACCCCCACACAAGTACATACCACAATGAGAACCAGCATGCCTGGCTGCAAATAAGACAGTAAATACATTTATCAACAATTATTATATTTATATATAATAATACTTATATTTTTCTTATTTTAGTCTGTGCATTTTGGAGGGAGGGAATTTTATCTGACTCGATCTGAAGTTATATTGTTAAAACAGTAGGTTGCAGCAAACAAGTCTTTATGAATAAGTCACTTAAAAAACAGACAAAGCAAAAACAGACCAAAAGTAACTGATAATTTTGTGACCACAATGGAAGTTTCTCAATATTAACATCTTGTTTATTGAACTATTGAAAAAATCACATATGCAGCTGAACGACAGCCATGCTAATTCCAAAATAAAGCAGTCTTGTTTATAATGCGTAAGCAGATTTTACTTATTAAAAGGATTTATGCTCTTCATGTTGTATCCTCAAAGAATGGCCCAAAATATATTTATAATAATGTATACTGAATGTTTTTGGCCACCCTCAAATGAATGAATAATTCTCAGAAATTGACTACTTACTGATTTCTCAGTATGCAAATTTGAGGAAGTAGGTGAACTGTTTTTCCCACAATTCTTTTTGAAAGCATTGTTTCTTCTCATAGGGCTGAAACCACCCTCACATTTATCGCCGGGAATCTTACGATACCTGCTTGACACAGTGGTATAATTATAACAGTGAAGTGTGAGTATGAATTTGTCCGAAATAGAAAACAAGATGTATTTAATCACCCTGAAGTCTGAAGGTCCTCTAGCTCCCCATTTAAGCAAATATCCTGAGTTTGATTCAGGAAGTCAGACTGTGGGAGACACTCCGAGCTGTTTTCATGTCGATAGAAGCCATAGTCACTGTTGACAGGATAGATGTTCAGAAAACCCTTTGGGTACAAGCAGAAGTCCAAACCTAAGTGTTCTGCCATTTTTCCTACCACATGAAGTCTTCTCTAGTGCAAAGACACGGGCGCTGCTGCCTGCTGACCACATATCCTCTCCCGTTTCTACATGCTGAAAGTTTTTTCAGTCTTCTAAATGTCTCCTTGTAGCCCAAGAGACATCCGTCTGTTTCTGGGTCAGAGTCATAGTCGGAGTGCGCCAACCACTTCACGTAGTCCTGTTCACCACCTAGGAAATATGACGATTTAAACAAACCCCTAAACCTATGTTTTAAATTGCCACTTTTGTGGCACAGATATGAATGATAGTGTAGTGTGAGAAATGGTGTTCATTTTCTAAGCAATCATACTGATTTCACCTGGTAGATGATAAAACTGGTGAAAAAATCGTGTTTCTTTACAAAAAAAATAATTATTAAGGGACTAGAATATCATAGAGACTTGAACCAGTAAGCAACCACCTAGCAACAACCCAGATCTCAGAGAGATAGTAAAAATTTAGGAACTGTATTTTTTCCATTTTTAATGCAGTAACCACAAGTTGATAGAATTGGAGAATTTTGGAGTGTTTGTTGGCCTTGAGCATATTGAACCTGTGGCACAGCACGTCGGTGAGAGAGATCACTCTGATTGGCTGTTCAGCTTAACAAACCAGCATATCTTATAAGATCAGATGTTTTATCAGGCTATTATAATTTTTTTGATTAGACACCTTACATTCTCTGGTGAGCAGGTGTTCAAAGTCTATGGTGACAGCCACCCACATGGGTTGATCATCATCATCTGGGCGGTAGCCGAAAATGCTGATATTCATTGTCTTAGTGCCTGGCTCTGATGCCAGTCCTGCCAAAAAGATCGGGTGGCCTGTAAAATTATATGTCTTCCAGCATTGTCCTTCGTCTGTGGAAAACCTGAAAACATCCACATACATAGTCATATACGACAGCAACACAAATTACATTTCGAAATATGACTTCATTTATCATAAAAGAGATGTTTTCAACAGGGCAAGTTATAGTGTTACTTTATGGAGCTGATCTGTCTGTCTCTATGCGCCTCCACAGCCACTAACAGGCCTCCAGAGTCCAGGATACTGTAGTGGTGAGGTCCTCTCAGAGTCCCCCACCAGGTGTAACCTCCGTCCCCAGACACGTACACATCTGGCCGGGCAGCAGAAATGGAGTCTCCGACACTACCTGCAGTGACATTTAACATTTAGACCAGTTTGTCGGGCAAGGTGGAAGCTGTGAGGATAGAGGGGAGGGACTAGTAGCCTACCATGCGCGATGACCAGACCAGTGGCGGTGGGTTCAGAGAGAGGCAGCATGGGAGTGATTCCGCTGAAGTGACTGTGCTCTCCGTGGATGTGCAGGTTACACTGGAACACACATTTACAGTAACCTTTAAAGTCTGCATGAAATGAAAATTCACTCTGGAAGTCCCTCCCCTAGATTTTTTCTTTTTTGATAATCCGTTTTACTAGGATTTACATCACAATACTGAAGAAAACATCTACTTCTATTACGTCTCATTCGTCAAAAGCTTTGAGGCCAATCTATACGCCAATGTTTTCATAAACATTTTTAAAATAGGCTTTTTCTTTTGTAAAAGGTTCGTCCAATATTGGCTAATTTTTTTAATATGTTCAATATGTCCTTCCTCAACTTCCTGTTTGAGCAAAGAAATCTGTGCTCATCAAAACTTCAGCAGATAAAATTTCTCTTCACTCAGTCCTCAGCTGTTACCTTTTTCGAGTTTTCTGGACAATCCACATTCTCTGGTTTATTCAGAAATCTCCATCGGCCACCTCTGTCGAACGAAATGACTGAACGAATGCGTCCATCTGCGGGCCAAGAGGTGATGACTTCAGCACCGTTACAATTGTGATTGGCTATTTGGTAGTTAAAGGGATAGTTCACCCAAAAATGTTCACCCTCATGTTATTTCAAACCCATAAGCCTTTCATTCACAAGTGAAGATATTTTTAAACTTGAGCGATTTCTCATCAAATATGATAAACGGAAGCTCAGATGTACATCCTTAATGCAGCAGAACTTTCATTTTTGGGTGAACTAACCCTTTAAGGACAATTGAAATAACATGAAACAAATGTTCATACCCTCCTCCAGTTTGTTGGTGAGATAGACCCCTCTCAAAGATGTAATGTTAGTGAAATCGCTCTTTCCCTCCCCGCCGAACAGATGGCGCTCCAGAGACTTAGAATACAGGATTCCACGGTCATCAGAGGTGTAGATTGTCCCAAAATATGTGTCTTCTGTAAGCATGTGAGATCACATCACACACAAACACTCCGCTGACACAGCTTTCTCTCAGACGAGATAAGAGATCAGCCATAAGCATTATTATTCAAACACCGCAAACCCACCTAACCGGCTTCATGTGACAAAATGTGAATCGAACGTCCAGTGAGAAACAGATCGACATGTAAAAGCATGCTGGGAATATAAGATAACTCTTCACTTGAACCATGTACTGTATGTCATACATACATGTTGTAAATACAATGAGGGGTGTATTTGTGTGCAATTTCCTCTAGTGTGACAGCGAAGGCCTGACTGAAAGACTACACCATCCTCACTCTTATCTGTTTCCAGTGATCGTCGCTTCACAAAGACCTCCAGACTTAAAGATGAATAGCGTACACACTGACCCAAAAGAGTCTAGCAACTTGTGCAGAGACATTCTATGATATGTCAGCACAAAGTGGAACTCGCTTGACAAGTCCTGCCTCCACACTGTTAAACTGACAGCAACAGTGGTTGAGCTGTTAAATAATAAGGATACTTCTCTTTTACAGCTTGGATGAAGTTAAAAAGCGTGAAACAGCACCTCCAGGGTTGTCCACATGCATGAAGATCATGTCCTCGTCGCCATCCAGAACGGAGTAGAACTGCAAAGAGACATCAACAGTGAGTTAAAGAGTTGCGCACAGTGTTATGAGTGTGTGTAGCTCTTGAATCATCTTTGTGAGAGGCTGTGGCAGGTTTTTTTTTCTGCCAAATCAGCAGGACCAACAAGTAATGGCACCACTTGCACATTTCCCCAAACATATTTATGAAAAATAAATAAATACACTTAATTATATTAATAATAATTATTGTATTTAAGTAATTTTAATACAATAACAGTCATATATTATTTATAACAAATAATTATAAATACATTTATTTAAAATTTGTATCATAAGTGTTTAAGCTTGTGTGTGTGTTCTTCACACCTGCTCTGTAGTGGCTGATGGTAGCTGAGCTTTTTTGAAATGGTCACCCTGGTCTGAAGACACATAGATGACACGGGGAGAGCCCTGTAAACACAACATCTCATAAATCAAACATGCCATGATGATTCTTACAGAAGGGAAAGTGAAAAAGGTTGGTCAACACGGAGTGTGTTCATGAGAGTGAACGCGTGCTTGAGTGCGCATGTTGTCTGTAATGATCCACACCAGTTTTTCCATGACTGAGGTAAACAGGAAGCCACCAATGTATCCTAAAGAAAAGATGTTCTTGGCGATGGTGGCAAAGGTTTGGCCAAAATCCTGCGTCCGTCTCAGAATAAGCTCGCCTCGTCTTGCTGCCTCCACTGGTTCAAACACAATGAATAGAGTATATGAATGTGTAAAGTCAATAAATTAGTAATAAATTAGCAATAAATTAGCAATTTCTTTCTGCTATACAAAAAATTTATCTCTGATTATTCTTGTCTAATGATGATTTATTGGGGGGGGGACTAGAGGCACCTGTTCCTTTTGGGCTGGAACTGAAGAAGAGAGTAATTCCAGATCCCCTTGAAATGAATAAATAAAAAAAACATCATATTTACGGAAATGACACACACACACACACACACACACACGTATATATATATATATATATATATATATATATAGCCTATATAATTTATATATAAGTGCTGTCAAATCGATTAATAAAAAATTAATCACATCTAACCAAACTTTTTGTTTACATAATGTGTGTACATATATTATTTTATTTATATAAATTGTATATATGTGTGTGTGTGAGTATCTATATATATACATATATATACACACATAAATATATGAAGAGTTCAGATGCAAAAGCCTATAAGTGCCATCTGAAATTTTCTTCTAGAATGATCATTTTTTATCAAGCTAGTATATTTAAGTTCAGTAATTTCACTTAAATGACAATTGATAGGTAATTTTCATTGTCATTTAAGTGAAACTTCCGAAAATTTCAGATGGCACTTAGGCAGCATCTGAACTCTTCATATATGTATAAATATATGTGTTATTATACAGTATACACACACAGACACATACAGTATCTACAATATATAAATACAATAATATACATAAACACACATATTAAACAAAAACTTTTATTACATGCAATTAATCACGATTAATCGATTATGTAAGTGCTGCATCTTGCATGAGTTTTTGTTTAATACATGTGTGTAAACAGACATTCTCAAATGTTTTGTGTGTTCTTAAAACTCATTCAGATCCCTGTTATTGTTCTCACCATGTGAATGTGTGAACTCCTTCATGAACTTCAGACCAACTGTTACCAAAGTCTTGTGAGAACCATAGCCCATCCTAAAGAGAGAGATAAAAAAGACAAATAAGTACAAATACAATAGGGGGGTTGTAAAGACCTGAGTCAACTCAAAAACTGTTATGGGGGCTTAATGAAACAGGAGGGGAAACCTTACTCACATCAATGCTGATGACCACAAGGTATTTTGGGTCCTGGTAGTGGAACTGAATGGCCTGTGCTGGGTGGAATGGAAGCTGCACTGATCTGAACGTCACACCAGCATCCATCGACGTAAGAATAACTCCTCCTAGCGTCTCGGTGAAAGGCAGGTTTGCTGTCAGAATCACCTGTAATGGCAACAAAAAGTGTATAATTCTGGTGAAAATAATTACAACCCTATGAAATATATAGGGTCCCAAAGAATAATGGAACAAAAGCAGGAAACTAGCTTCACACCAACCCCACTTCATTGGAAGTTAAAAAGGTGTCGTTTGAGGTTTGTGGTGGGTTTTGACACTACGTGTTTGCTGTCAATAGCAATGTCTGTTAAAACCATTAGCTATCTTGAGACAGTCGTCGTGGCCTTTTCTGATTGGACAGAATCTCTCTGGTGTCAAAATGTAAAAAAAAAAAAAAACATATCTCTCACGAATTGACAACTATGCCCAGTCACAAAGTTTTACTGAACAAAGGTCATGTTACTAATCTGCTATATCTATTATTATTAGTTATTAGCTAATAGTTAGAATTAGTTGAGACAGGTTTGTCAAGTGACTTTAGCCATGGCTACAGACTTAATGTTTGCACATACCTGTTGAGGGTTCCCAGGTCCAGCACTTATCCCAAAGTCTTTCTTTATAAATGTGTTGTTGATGGCATGGGAGATATCATGAAAAGACTTTCCATAGTCATCACTGTAAAAAGATTGAACTTATCAGTAAGGTGATTGGTTGCATCTAAATGTATCTTGTAAACAGCTGGCTAGGCCAACAACCAAGTGATATTTGGCTCTTTTGAGATTGGCATCAGCCTATTATCATGGTTGCATAGCTGATTAACAGAAGCACCAGCTCCATGTTATTTGAGAACAGGTAAAAACTGCACCACGTACCTCCTGTAAAGGCGTGTCGAACCGCCTTCATAAAATGAATCTGAGAGAGCGCTGAGTGTGGAAAGGACCAGGATTACCTGAGATGGACAGAAAAGGGTTCACACTACTTCTGCAAGATTTCATAACACACACACACACACTACACAAAAGCCATTTTATCCATATCCATATGCAATGTTCATCCATATTATCAATATATTAACCTTAAAATAGAGAACTATGATGAGATATATATTAGTTACTGTTATTCTTTTTATGATTTGGCAAGAATGACTAACCCCAGTTCCATCTCCAACCCATGTGAGGGTAAAACTGGATCCATCATCACCATGAAACCCGGTCTGCAAAAAAAGACCATGAGGACAGACTTGCACATACTGATGGAAGTGGACTGTCCTGTTCAGTCTGTCATTTAAATGAATTGTTTACATAAAATTTAAATTCCTATAATTTACTCTCCCTTGTGTTGTGCCAAACCTGTAGAACCATATGGGCCATTCTACAGAATTGGTTCAAAGTCAGAGTTGGAAAAAAGGTGTCTTTTTCCACAAATTTTGTATGCAAATTGTATAATATCCAAGGTACACATTTCTAGTAATTGTGCAGTTAATTATCATATTGTATTTTCAGAAAGTTTTAGAATATTTTTCCTCTCCCCAAATTTGTCACTACCGAAACACAATAATAAATAATTTAATTAGAATGCTTATATTGACCTATTAATATTGTGTTTACATCTGCCTTGTAAATATATTTTTTGCTATTTTTAAAAAAAAGTTTTCACAGGTAAATCAATAACCATTACAATTTTTAACAATATTTCAAGTGTAATTTATAAAATTTGTTGTATTTTGAACCCAATCTTTCTCTGTAAAAGGCATGAAGTTAATCATACTGATTTCAAAGTTAAGGATTCATTAGTTTGAATATACATTGAACCAAACACTATAATAACATCTTAGTTGATAATTCAGTATATTTTATTTTAGACAAAAATAGACATGTTATTTTAGACATGTTTCGGTTGTGACGGCACATTTTCTGTAGTGACGGTAATGTTTTGGTAGCGACCACATCACATTACAGAATTTTAACTCGCATACTAAAACACTACTAAAACATACTAAGATACTAATGATTAGCATAACTGTACAATAATTTTGTTTATTTCCCCCAAATGAATGATTATGTGTTCCCTTTTGTCACTACCAAAACAACACTGTAAAAAAAGTTGCTGCCTTAAATTTTTAAGTACAATCAACTTGAATATTTAAGTCATTTCACCGTAAAATACATTAAACGGACTTAAAAAAAATAGTTGAATCTTGTAAAAAAAGTAGAAAATTGCTTAACTTATTTTGATGAGTTAAAGCAATGTAAAAATATATGTTGTCATAACTTATTGATCATTTATTTTTTTTACAGTTTCGGTAGTGACAATTTAAGATACTTTTGAGCCTAGTTTAAAGATGACAGCCAGCACATGGTTAGCACAGTTCTGTACAGTTGTACACACAAAACAAAATTTTAAGGAATTACACACAAAAAATGTTTGCTTAGTTGCAGAAAAAAGTTGTTTGGTAGTGACGTCCTTAAAGTTACACACAGATTTTCAGACTTTTGAACACATTTCCCTCAAAATGATGGTACCGGTGCTATATCTATAATGAAAGAGAGGCTATGAGAGAGAGGCACACAGGAATAGTTCCTGATCAAAAATGTAGGGGTGTAGACTAAATGGCCAATGGACTAAAACACATATTATTTTGTAGTGACATGAAAATGTGGGACAATTTTTTGTTGCATAAAGTTTCATGATTTAAAAATAATTATGATGGGAAAAAAATGATTTTTTTTTTTTACTTAAAAGAAATCAAAAAAGATATTTTTAAAAACAACAATGTAATTTATTTTTTTGAAAAAAAAAAATATTTCAATATTTTCACAAGTTAAAATTTAGGGTTTAGGGTTCGGGACAGCCCCCTCCCAATTGAAAGTACCCAATATATATATATACATGTATATATATGTATATATATATATATGTTTATATAAATATATATACATGTATATATATGTATATATATATATGTATATATAAATATATATACATATATTAAGCTTACTTATATTTTTTTAAATATTATTGTGGGATTCAATAGATAATAAAAGGATCTTAGTAAACATCTAAAATTTGAATACGTAAATGCTCTTTTAAATGTGCTTTTTGGTTGTCGGACAGGAGTTTGCACCAATTCTGTAGAATGGCCCATATATAAAATAAGGCTCATATTCTTAAATATATGAAGTAAAATTCAGTTTCAGTGTCCAAAACAACATTGGACGAAAAAAAAAAATCTTATGTAAAAAAACATTTTTAAACTTTATTTTTAAAATGACTAAAATATTATTAAAATATATAATATATAACTGTTAGTAAATATGTACAGAAATTCTTTTAACACGACTATAAACTTTGTCGCCATAAATGTAGTATGAACTCAGGTAAATAAGCAACTTTTTGACATTCATCTCAATGTCAAAAGTAAAATAAAAAAATAAAAAACAGTATAAAAAACATGCTGCATTTGGATTGTGTGAACTTCAGTGTCTCGTTCTCACCTCGTGTGTGTGGCTGAGCAAAATCTCTTGGTCTTTGGGAGACAGTGGAGTCTTGCATGCTGTGAAACGCGCTTGTCCCGTCCAGGTGTCCCGTCTGCATCTCGAGTGTCCGCGTGCAGTCCGAGAGAAAGTTACTGTTCGCGCGTCGCGCTTCCGTTGTACGAACGCGTCCTCACCCAGGACCAGTAAGGTCACACTACCGAACACGAGCAGTGTCCAGTTCATGACTGTATGACCGATTTGAAAGCGGCAAGTTTCCTGGTGCCTCAGAAGATGCGCGCTGGAGGAGGAGGAGTGTGCGCCACTGTCCGGGTATCGACTCACCGCAGAGGCAAGAGCTGCCTACCTCAACACAACAGCATTTCAATCCGAGTCAGCAGGAGTGATACATTGGCTGCACGAGCCTAAGAAAGCAATCATTGCATGGTGTACAGCACTTTTGGGCATCAACTGCAGGATTTTTGAGCATCATTTAAAGACAACATAGGCTGATGGTAATTCGTAACTATTTAATGTATTGGTGAATTGGTGGTGAATTTAATCATTCGTACGTTTTCGAATGATCAGCTTACGCCACAATGAGGGTATTGATGCTTACTTAAACTAGCGTAAGTTTATATTAATTCACCAAAACGTGACACTGTTTTTCTCATGAGATCGGGTTATGCGCGCTGGGTAGGAAGTTCAATAGGTTTTGAGACACAGGCATAGACTTGACTTAAAGCAGATTTAAACTTTAAAATGAAATTTAGTTCTGTCAAATCAGAACTAAATGTGTGTATATAATATATGTATATATTATATATATATATATATAGATACATGTGTGTGTGTGTGTGTATATAAATACATGTACGCACATGTACATGTATATGTACACATTCATATTATATCATATATATACACACACGCATATTATATAAACAAAAACTTTTATGTTAAAATAAATTATCTTTGTGTTGTGGCCCACCACTTAAATTAAATTGGCATTTCTGGCAGACGTTCCAGTTTTTTGATTAGGCTTAATTTAGTTGTAGTTTACTCATTGTTATTCAGTGAAAGCAGGTAATCAACAATTAAAAAAAGACACGATGTAGTTCTTTATTTAAAACACGTTTCATGGGTGAATGTTTTGAGTGTGAGAGAACCCCCTCAGTAAAAAAACAAAAACAAAAAAAACACCAGACAAATAATTACAAAATAGTGCAACAGGTTTTTATTATTTCATCTCTGACCTTTCTGTTGCATAGTACGAGTCGTTTAAAAGAAAACGGCTCACAAATGTCACAGTATGTCTGGTTTTTGGCACAGGATGAATGAAAACACAGGTAGTAGTGGTTAAGAAAGGTCTGGAAGGACGTCCCGTGGGCTTGAGAGTCTCTCTCTGTCTCTGTCTAGAGGAGCAGCCAGCTCTTCCAGCTGCTGTTGCTGACTGTTTTCCAACTCTTCCAAGCGTCTCCGCAGCACACACAACTCCCTCTGGTGCTGCTCCTCCTGAGACAGGAAATGCAGGAACAGATGAGTGGGAAGAAGAGGGGATAAGAAAGAAGAGGAGGATGGGAAAGCGGTAGATTTATATCCTGGGTTTTGTTATGGCTGACAAGAGAATATTCTGGGATGTGGATATGTGGATGGGATGTTTGCAGACACCTGTATGTTTGAGAAGATGGACTCTGCTGGGATGAGGAGGGATTGGGCCAAAGGGGTGGAGGAGGTCATCTGGTTGCCCAGCAACAGACGGCGAAACTCGTTGTGTCTCCTCTGCAGCTCTTTTAGACGCTTGCTGAGCTGAGCGTGTTCTTCAGAGTATGAGGATTTCCTGAGCACACAAACGCATAAATAAATTCGAAATATTATACAAAAAGACACATGCACATAAAATAACAACAAATACCCAAAGGGCCAGTTCCCGAAGAATGTTTTTTTGCTGTTAAAAACACAAGAAGCAGGTCAGTGAAATTACCGGTAAATAAAGTTCCAAGATTGAGACGCGTTATTTTAACTTTAGAGCTGAATTTTCGAATGCCATATCATGTGCGAGACGCTGCAAAACATGCAAGCGCGGCGCAACAGTTAAAGATGTCCGTCTAGCCGTTGAAAAACAATGAAAAAATGCGTTCTGTGTGAACAGCCCCTTAAAACCATACACACAACATAAAATATTGCACATTTAATTTCTTATATTTAATTTACATGATCGTTTTATATATATATATATATATATATATATATATATATATATATATATATATATATATATATATACATACACACACACACACACACACACATATATATATATATAAATGTGTGCATAGGCATAGATTACGCGGGGGACACATCCCCCCACTTTTTATACAATGTAAATTCGTCCCCCGCACTTTTTCATAGGGCAAGTGTGTCTACGATAAGCTGAGGTTTTCGCGGGTGTGTATATCCTACATCGAGATTTAAAATCCAAAGAATCAAGGATAGTCTATCTACATACTTGACTTTCACGTTTCCATGGTAATCAGTCACTCGTGCATTAGCCTACGAGACGCCCATGCGCGCACCCGCGCCGAATCCATCAGTTTCAAAGAGTTCAAAATGGCAAAAAACTCTTCACTCCTTTTTCACGAAAAAGTCAAGCACTGTAAGTAAGTTGTCATGTAGTATCCTAATTGTGTTGCACAATGATGAATAACTCCGCCTATTTCTCTTGTTGAATAATTAACAGGTTTTGTTGTAAATTCACTACCCGAACAAACATGCAATATTTTCAATCTATTTTACTCGTAATTTCATTTTATTTTCACAGATATGTTATCAAAGCCCTTCAAATACACATTCAAATTCAATACACAGAATACACATGCTAAATGTTAATGCTGAATTTGTATTTTCATGCATCAACAGCCACGATCTGCTTGAATCAGGCAGCGGTGTAACGTGTACATGATGTTTATCATAATTTGGTAACACTTTACAATTAGATAAAAAAGTTTGTAGACAAATTTTAAGTTCTCTTGAAAAAGCCTAACTAGAAAGTTTGAAGTAGTTTTAAAAGCTTGAAGTTTGAAGGTTTTCAATTGGAAAGTTTTAGTTTAGTAAGACAGACTTTGTTTAGGCTAGTAAGAAAATGTAATTTTGCCAAAAAAAAAGAACTTTAATTTGAAGTAAATGTTATTTTTAAATCAGCTTCAGTGTGATATTTAACCATATTATCATGCTTAACACTGATAATTTGAATAATTGTAATGCGATGATCAGATATCTAAATCAGAGAATATCATATGTTTGGGCAGTTGGATTATTTATTTTTAACAGTGGATTCGGGGGACTCAAAGTGCACCAGATTAATGAATTTATCTTTAAAATGTACAAAATTTTCTCACGGGGGGGGGCATGCCACCGGACCCCCCCTAGAGGTCCCGAGATCCACCAACAAAAATACTGTGCCACAGCAGACTATATGATGGTCTACGAAAAATACACATTTTATTATATTATTAAAATACATGATCACGATTTTACCACCTCCGCCTCATTTTAAGCCAGGTAAAACCCTGCATGTGCAATATAAAGAACTGGACAACTTTCTTTCTGTTTTATTGCTTTAAATATAAATAGCATATTAAGCTAATTAGGCAAAAACCTCAACAAAAGTCTGAAGAAAAAAAACTGGTATTACACTTGACATTCTGTCCCCCTCACTTTTGAAATGGCAGCTACGCCCCTGAATGTGTGTATTATATATATATAATATTGATGTCACGTTGACTTCAAAACAACTCAAATATCATCTCTAGATTGTTCTTTATAGCAAGTAGTGTTGTAAACAGAACAAGAAAGTACTTTTTTGCAGTGCTTGCTTCAATTTCAAGCTCTTCTATCTTGGCTTCTAGGAGCTGAATCTTGTCTTGGAGTTTGTTTTCTTTTACTTCAGTCATGGTTTTCCTCTGGATAAGAAAACAGACCAATAATGCACCTTTAATAGTAATCATTATGACAATAAAAAAAATAAAAAAAAAATAAAAAAACTTAACCTAAACCCAAAGAGAGTCAAAGTATAAGTAAAATGTAGTTTGAAGGCTTTATGCACTACCTTTTTCTGAGCAAATGCTGCCCTCTGAAGGCGCTCTTTAGCCTGGCTGTATTTCTCTCGTAGTTCCGCTTCTCTGTCCTGTAGTTTGTGTTTCTCCTCCAACCATTCCACCCTTCTCTCCTCCACCAACCTGTGACAATAAAACGTTGACAATTCATTTAACTCACTGTCCACTACATTGTTAAAAAAAAATATATATATAAGTGTATCTGAGCGTGAATTTATTTGATTTGATTGTTTTACACCATGTCAGCATCTAAGGCTATTTTCATAGAAAAAACTAAATAGTATTAGAAAAATAGACAAATAAGACAAACAAGATAAATAATTTACAAACAGAAAGATTAAATCTATATAATTTTAGGTACATGGCTCTGATATATTCACATTTTCTGATATGGTTTCATTTTTTAAATGATTTCAGGACACAAAAAGATCTAACGTACCATCATCAACAAATCATCCATATTTGTCATTGAGGGGGAAAATGTCTATCATGCACTTTTATACAAGCTAAATCTTGCTTTGGAACCAACATTTCATCTTAGCAATCAACTCTATTTTAAGCCTCTAATCTGAAATCTGAAAAAATGCTAAACAACACATTTTGATGCACGCTCAGCAAGCTGTCAGCATTCTCTGAAATATTTCTGGTTCCCCCTTTACAGCGTTGCTAGTATCCAGGTAAGGCGTACCTCTCGGCTTCCTGTTGGGTCCGTTCCATTTGTGTGCGAGCGCTCCGTAGGTCCTCTCTCACTCGCTCCAGACTTTCTCTCAGTCTGCTGTTGGTGTCCAGCAGCTCACTCTCCGAGTGAGAAAGAGTTCCTATCTGCAGGTTCAGCTCAGCGTTTTGCTGATAAACACAATTCACAAAATTTATTTGAGTTATGTGAAACGTCATGACTTCCACCTCAATATTATGTGCATTCACAGTAATTTCACTCATTTTACAGCACTTACCCGTCTCAGGTCTGCATTTTCTGCTCTTGAGGTCTCCAGCTCTTCCAGCTGTTGACCCTGCTGCTGAACTTTGGCTCTGTATCACATGTAATCGGATACGAAATCAAACAAGGGTTGAAAATCGTATTATTTTGCCATTTACAGCTACTGAGCATTTAAGTCATTTCTTTAAAGGGTTAGTTCACCCAAAAATGAAAATGAAGTCATTAGTTACTCACCCCCATGCTGTACCAACCCCGTAAGACCTTCGTTCGTCTTCGGAACACAAATGAAGATATTTTTGATTAAATTTGAGAGGTGGATCACTCC
The DNA here is from genome assembly GCA_030578255.1 of Tiaroga cobitis. NCBI lineage: Eukaryota > Metazoa > Chordata > Actinopteri > Cypriniformes > Leuciscidae > Tiaroga > Tiaroga cobitis. The sequence continues at coordinate 29,933,417 of CM060594.1, read as the reverse complement.
TCCATAGGCTGCCTAAGGGAATGAAACTTGACGGCCCAGAAAGTCAATGAAGAAAATGTTTAAATATTCCATGTCACAACAGTGGCTCAACTATAAGTTTATCAAGCGACGAGAATACTTTTTGTGCGGAAATAAAACAAAAATAACGACTTTATTCGACTATTCATTTTCTTCCTTGTAGGCCTGAAACGAGACTTCCACGACTTCAGTTAAGTTCTCGCGCGAGCGCGTCGTGGAAATCTCTTGAAGTCTCGTTTCAGGCCTACAAGGAAGGAAAGGAATAGTCGAATAAAGTCGTTATTTTTGTTTGTTTTTTCACACAAAAACTATTTTCGTCGCTTGATAAACTTATAGTTGAGCCACTGTTGTGACATGGAATATTTAAACATTTTCTTCATTGACTTTCTGGGACGTCAGGATTCATTCCCTTAGGCAGCCTATGGAGGAGTGATCCAGCTCTCACATTTAAGCAAAAATATCTTCATTTGTGTTCCGAAGACGAACGAAGGTCTTACGGGGTTGGTACAGCATGGGGGTGAGTAATTAATGACTTATTTTCATTTTTGGGTGAACTAACCCTTTAAGTAACTCAAAGTCAACATAAATGGCATTTGCAACCCATTTTACCTCTGAGACATTCCAGAGAGAAACAGGATATTTAACGTAACACCATTAAATAGATCTTATTGTGAGTGATTCATAGGAAGTAAATAGGGTTCATTCTGATTTAATGTGGACCTTAATAAAAAAAATAAATGACCCTCAAGAAACTTACCTCAGGTTTTGCAGCTCCTTACGAACAGACTCCTCCCCCAGCTGGGCAGCACGGAGACGCTCCTCCCACTCCTCTTTCTGGGAGTTTCCTGTTGCCTCCTGAAGAGCTCTCTGCTGTTCGAGCTCAGATAAACGATTCTCCAGCTCCAGCCTGGTGACAATGAAATAAATGCATTATGATGCAGAAAATCCCATGAGGCTTTAAAATTAGAACCTTGTCTGATAATATTAGTGCTTACTTCTCTTCCTGAAGGGTGGCCATCTTGTGTATCTCCTCCTCTCTCGCTGCCTGAACCCTGCGCACCATCTCTCGCTCTTTTTCAGATATCAAGTCTTTATTTCTCTCCAACGCTGACTTCATGACCTCAATATCTGACTGCAGACCTGAGAGAGAAAGACACTGTTATTAATGTAAAACAGCTTAAAGGAAAGTAAAAGAGAAGGAAGCATATGTTTACCCTCTACTTGGCACTGCAGTGTGTCTCTGTCTCTTTCTATTTCTCCTTTGGCTCTGACACACTCTAGTTTTACGTTACTCAACTCCAGCTTGTGCGTGTGCTTCATCTCTTCAACCTGGACAATAAAACATACACAATTGCCAGGATATATTGCTACAGATATCAAGCATGTGGATATGAGATCATAGAATCTGACTGGTCAAGTCACCCAGGCTGTGTTCGTGTACCTGAGTGCTGAGCGAGTTGATCTCCCGCTCGGCTTTGTGCAGTTTGCCTGTGAGGAGTGTGTTTTGTTCCTGAGATAGACGAAGTTCACTTTCTGTCCGGTCCAACTGCATACGAACAGACTGCTTCTCCGCCTGCACATTAACAGATGGATCTTGAAAAAATATCTTAATTGTTTTCATTTATATAACACATGTTGTGTCGCATTTGAATAAAAACATGCTGAAATGCAGAACATAATATATTTAAAATAAAATATTCAATGAATTAGATTTAATTGACGACGTTTTATGTGATCTCAGACTTTTTGACTCCACAGTACATCAATTATTTTACACTTAATATTTATGAATATTAATTAGCTCAATTTTCAGCATCATTACTCCAGTTTTCAGTGTCACATGATCCTTCAGAAATCATTATAATATGCTGATTATTATCAATGTTGGAAACAGTTTATTTTATAATACGTGATACTTTTTCAGGGTTCTTTGATGAATAATAAGTTAAAAAAGAACAATCTTTATTTAATATAGACATCTTTTGTAACAATCTACCGTTCAAAAGTTTGGGGTGAGTATTTTTTTTGAAAGAAATTAATTACTTTTATTCAGGAAGGATGTTTTAAATTGATAAAAATGTGGCACAGGTTATTAAAAAATACTAAACAGCACAACTCTTTCCAACATTGATAATAACTGAGTATAAAATCAGCATATTAGAATGATTTAAGAAGGATCATGTGACACTGAAGACTGGAGTAATGATGCTGAGAATACAGCTATTATAAATTATATTTTAAAGTATATTTAAATAGAAAACTATTTTAAATTGTAATAATATTTCACAATATTGCTGTTTTTAATCTATGTTTCTGATTAAATAAATGCAGACTCGATAAGCATAAAAGATTTATTTCATTCCAAACGTTTGACCAATACTGTATATATATATATATATATATATATATATATATATATATATATATATATATATATATATATATATATATATATATATATATATATTTATATATATAATTTACATTTTTTATGACAGCTTTGAGAAAGGGAGGAAATGGGATTGGGATACTGAGTGAATGGTTCTTCATGTATCATGAGCATGTGTATTACCCACTGTGCCACCGCTCTGACAAATTTGTTATAGCTTTTAATATTAAAAAAAATATATCTGACTTTATACACTGAACTATCCTGTTTTTACTAAACAGTAAAGCATAAACTTATTTTATCATTACTCTTTACTTTAATACGCTCACCTCCAGGGCTTTTACTGCAGCCTGGGATTCGGCCAGCTGCCGGATCTGAATCCGCTGCACGTTTTCAGCCTGAGCACCTGAGTTATTTCTCTCTGCTCTGAGTTCAGTGACCTCTGCTTCCAGGCCTTTGAGCCGCTGGTGCAGTTGAGCTTTCTCCCTCAGCAGGGCTTCAACACGCTTCCCGCTCCGTGCCGGATCTCCGCTCTGCAGCTGAGTGGCCAGATCCTCCTTATCATGCTCGAGTCGAGCCACCTGCAGAATCACATATATAACACTCCTTCATAAAGAGACACTGCTGGGTCAAAACACAGTTTCAAAATAGAGAAAACATACATCAGCTTCATGTCGTATCCGTCTCTCCTCCAGGACTCGAGCGTGCTCCTCTTTCTGGTGGTCAAATTCTGACTTGAGGAAAGTGAGGTCATAACGAAGCTTATTATACTCTGACCTGTAATTCTCTGCTTCCTGTCACAGAGAGAAATAAAGAAGAGCATTTCAAGACTAAACCTACATTAAACAGTAACTAAAAGTCTTTCATAATATATGCAGTATAGACAAAGCTATCAGTTTGTTTTCCATCTGTGATGGACAGGATTCTGGTGTAGCATGTACTCATGTGGTTGTCATGGCAAGAGGAGTTAATAGTTGCGGAGTGGGAGTCAGCTGGTGCAGAGGGGCGTCTGTTACCTCCTGGAGTTTGTTGAAGCGTTCTCTGATGGGAGCCTCCAACTCCTGCTGCACCTGAGCTCTCAAGAGCTCCAACCGCTGAGGGGTCAGGACCTTAAACACATAAACAAACACATGATCAACACAACACAAAAAAGTGCTACATCGTCAGCCAAATGTCTAAAGGCCTGTTCAACACCAAGAAGGATATCTACAACGATGACTATATTATTGTCCACACCAATGCACAATATCAATCTGTTTATGATAAGCTCTTGCAGCAATTATGTCGTTTAGTGCTTTAAATGCTCAAGCTTTTTAAAGCAGGATGGATTCTGATTGGATGTCAATCTTTTTATCATTCATCAGCTGGAAAAAATTGTTCTGAAAGTGATTCCAATGATATTGTTTCTCTGTGCCATTGTCATTATAGTTGTGGTGTGGACTCTACTATTCTTTAATAATATTTAAAATGTTTTTTAGAACTACATCTTTATCGTAAACATTATAGTTAGCATACGGGCCTTTATTTAAGCGTATTAAAACACTTATGTTTGCTTATCTCTGCAGCACCAAAATATGTTTATATAGTGTTGTTATTGTTAATTACAACTATTAAAAATGAAATGAAAAAGGTTTAGTTTAGTTATAAAAGCAAAGACAAAGCATAGTGTGAGAGAGTGTGTGTGTGTGCGTGTGTGACAAGAACAGAAGATAAATATAAGATTTCATTTAATATTTTTCCAATTCCTCATATTTCCTAATGGTTTATTAATTCAATATTATTCTAAAATGTGGAATAGTCCGTCATTATAAAGAATTAGAAGGTGGATCCAAATGTTTTACTTGTATTGCAATAATTATTAATTGATGTGCAATAATAATCTAAATGATTAGAATTTTCATGAAACTTTGAATATTGTCATATGTATTTATATCTGAATGTATAAGCGACTAGTATTGGTATTATTAAGTTTTAATTAGTAGCAACTAGTATGTCAAAAACTAGAGTTTTACATATTATTTTTGAGTGACTTATAATGAAATTACTTACAATAAATACTGAAAGTTACTCTCCGTGTTGCTTATCCATGCAAAATAAGTCTAAAGCGGACAGTAATGTGTACCTGCAGTCTGAGCTCCTCCAGCTCTCGTGTTTTATCCAGCAGTTCTCCTCTGAGCTCGGCCAGCAGCAGCTGCTGTTTCTCCTGAGCGACCTGCCGATCACTGAGCAGCCGTTTCAGTTCACTCTGCGCCCGGGTGTATTCATCCTGCAGTCTGCACACGCAAACACATTTGCAGAATTGAACCCAACAATGCATCCCAGAACTGTAGAAATGATCAACCTTTAAGTTTCACACAGTCACTCACCTGGTGTGCTCCACTTTCAAGGTCTGATAGTTGGTCTTGTGGTTCTCACAGCGCATTCGCTCATCGATGAGCATTTTCTGGAGCTCCATATCAGAGCTGGTGAGTCCCGTAGAGCTGGCCAGGAGGACTGCGGTTCTCCCGACTCCTCCTGCAGGCTGCAGGTTTGGGAACAGGGCAGATGACTGCCCTAATGCTGGAGGGTTCATCTGGTCCATAGCAGGCAGAGACAAAGAAAAAGAGGTGAGGGAACAAAAGAAAAAGATTTTTATACGTCCCTTCCCTTCAAGAGACTCTTAAAAAAGAATCTCAATCAACACTAATGACTTCAGCCAGCCAATGTAAAGAGATGCACCACATCTCATCAGGATTGACTATTTTAAATCACTTGTAAGAGTCTAGTTAGCACGAACAAAGCATCTAATCACTACATGTGCAGCACAAGAGTCCTTACTGGCTCTTCTGCTCTCAAGTGATTAGCAGCTAGATGTGAAGCTCAAGCTGGTCTCCAGTGATTCACTCTTGTGTTGTTGTAGAAACACAACTACTCCAGCATAAACGCATAACGGCTTCCCATGTTGTCAAAGCAACCGAACCACTAGGGAAACTAACCTCGTACATTTAATCCAGCGCAAGATGAAGCATTTCCTGTTGTCCTTGACTGGAAGTCCGTGAATATAATTTTAGCTGTTGCTATATTGAAATGTCATGAGAATAACAGTGATTGATCAACAGTGCATACTGCACTTGTTTCATAAATAAACACCTCTGCTGGGTATAATATACTGCATGCGCTGAAAACTTTACAAACCATAACAAATGTATTAAGTAAATAATTTTAGCAGCTGCTGTAAAGTTATCCGATCCAACCACTGACAGCAGCGACGCACTGTTGTTACGTGATGATGATGATGATGATGGCGGCGGGCTGAGTCGCCTTTCAAAATAAAAGACTTCTTTTGACACTTTCCGTTTGTTAATGGCCAAAAGTCCGGACTAAGAAAATCGACATCAATAATAATTGAACAATACTGTTAAAGCATATTGCGTAGTTGTGCTTGGAGTTAATTGTTTTATTTGTGATCATTGTGGCCAGGCCGTACAAAGAAATTGAAAAATAAGAGAAAACCAACGAAATATTACTAACTGTTGTCAATGTAACGTTATGCTTTTTCCTGTGAGCTTTTTTTTTTTTTTTTTTTGTATAGTAAAATAAAACCTGTAGCTGTTGTTTAGTTATTTGTTCTTCCCTCCTACTTAAAATAGTTTTCAAATATAATGTTTAATGTTAATAAGTATTTTATAATAATATTTTGATGGATGGATAAATGAATGAATGAATGAATGAATGAATGAATGAATGAATGAATGAATGAATGAATTATATTTTCAAGATATGGTCAACATTTTCAGTGAATAATTACTTACATTTCGGGTTGTTCCTCGCTCAATGTTTTAGATACAGTATATTGGCATAGTACATGAGTCATATAGAAAAATGCTATTTTATGGTGATTTTGCATTCTTTTTTTAGTCCCCTTTGTCATTGCCTGGAAAATACTTTTTTCCGTGAAGCCATGTGTTGTGAGAAAAACATAAGAATGTGTACTACAGACATGTGTACTACTACTTGAAACGAAACATTGTGTAGGTCTAAATGATGACAGAAGTTTCATTTTGGGGTGAACGTCGCGATGCATTTTGCAATAACGCTTTTATGCCAGCAGAGGGTGGAAATTACTGGCTCAGGCTGCTCTAGATAGGCTATCAGAATGCTTTCATTCATACAGGTAAGTTTTGATTAGGACACAATTACCACTGTAAAAGTACAATTTATGTTCCTACATCTGTGTAAAACTTTCGTTGTGGTTTCCTATTTGCATGTTATTATCCCTTCAGCTATGCTTTAACACACCGTTTATAAAAAGATGTGTTGATATTGACCCAAGTGTTTTTATTTTGGCATTGCCTGAACCTTTTATCGTTGGGTATGAACCAGCCCTCGTGCTAGTACTTTATCTTTAAAAGGACAAAAGAAAACCATTCCTGAAATAGCCAGTTTTCCCACAGTGTATTATGTGTGAGTGGATAAAGAAGCAGTGTTTTCTTTCTTAACTCGAACATTTTATTCAGCTCAGAGTCTTCGTTATGTAAGGAAAGTTGCAGCAGTTGAGCTCAAGTAGTGTCCAAAATTCCACAATTAGTTTTTTCGGTTATTTAGGTGCATAATCTGGGTAGGCTATTTGAAGTGCATTTTTCAGTGAGGCTAATCACACTAGTCATGCTATAATATAAATTGGCATAGATAGAATAGTGCATAAGTATGTGAATTGGGGCGCAAAGTGTCTTGGCATTATCCTCATGCTTACATAATTTCTATAGTAATGCATGTAGATACATGAGATATTGTCTACACTGTCTGAACAAATGGAACAGATTTCATCACTTGACAAAAATTACAGCACAGTCAGTCCTAAATTGCAGATTTGAAAATCAAAACAGATTTGTTGTGTGAACAACGGCTAATATGACAAAGTTAGCAAAAATACAAAAATTGATTATAGCACCTTTAATGTGAATATCAATCTTTGACTATACTTTGATTTTCTTCAATCATTTAGCCTATTTTATTAGCCAGTTTCCCAGTAAGCCTCTGTGGAAAATGTAACAGCACTGACTGCTCTGCGTTATAGGTCACAGTATGATGGTAGGTTCACTCCCACCGAGAGCTTAACCAGTGCCTCAGTTTTCACTCACTCGGAGCATTTATCGCTCAAACTCCTCACCTGCTCTTCATGTTTGAGGCAACTAAACAGTTTAGCAGAATCACACCGCTCAGATTCAATGCTGAAAACATATGTGCTGCTGACAACAGTTATTAATTAAAAGGATGAGGTCTTCATCCATTTATTTACTTTGATTCCCTGCCAGACATGTTTCCCTTCAAATGCATAAAGTCCCCATATGGCCCTCCACCTGAACTGCAGAACATTTTTCCCAGATTTTTCACTCATTGCATTCTCTCAAAGCAGTGACAGAAACTGCAGATTGCATCTGCTTCTTTTCAGACAGGATGGAGATAAAAAAAATAAAAAAACCAAGGCTCTGGTATTATGCCTGCCCTTCCCCCTCGGAAAAAAAAAGGCTCTCCAATGTTTCAGTCACTTATGGCCAATTTTCTCCAGACATATACATCACAGGACTGACTTCATGTGCTTATACACGTCTATTTTATAGACTATATAGTTTCTCTTTGTGCTACATATTGTTGGAGAATGAGCATGGGCTTCATAACAAATGAGCATGTGTGCTCCAACTTGTGTGGGACACCAACGTGGGTGCCTTGCAGGGGAAAATAAATCATATATGCTTACATGGGCCTGAAACATACTCCGCGCAAGTAGGCCTATGTAAACAATTTCATGCGTTGTTCCATCCTAAAATGTGTCCGAATTAAATTCACATCAGTTCTTTATGCACTGCATTCTCATGCATTGTTCACAACTTTTAATAATTACTTCAATGATCTCATTGTTTCTGCCGTAAATTAATACATTATCAAACTGTGTGATTTATGTACATTTCTGAAATACATTACTTGGACACAGTAACCTCTGATAACAGATCACTCTAAATTGTAATGTAGACACATGCATTTTCTGTAAAGCTGCTTTGAAACGATATGTATTGTGAAAAGCGCTATACAAATAAATGTAAATTGAATTGAACTATTGTGATTGCAGAACAACAGATTGAAGTAAATCTTAATGAGCAAGTTTGTTGAATTTAATGAAACTGTTGCATGCTTAAGCCGTGGTGCGTGGTTACTATAGACTTTGAGCACACAAAATTTCTACGGACACTGTGACGGTCGTGATATGACATCACACTCTGCGGCATCTTTTTGCCATAACAAATACATATAATAAATAGTATTACATTCAAAATGTAAAAATATACAATCTTCTTAACTTTACTGCAAAAATATGCGCTCTTTTAATTAAGCCAAGAGGTCACGCCGCGGCCAGACGTCTTCATGTGAGGCGAGTTCACCAAACTTGAACTTTGGAAAGCAGTGAAATGTGAAACTTTGCATTTGGCAGTGTTACCGCCCCCTTTAGACCCAAAACATACTCAACTCAAATACGTGAACGATCAGTACATGATGATAGAATATTTATGTTTAGATGAACTATCCCTTTACGCATTTGTGACTGTGTGCATACTTAGTTAATGAAGAAACATCAGACCCATCGATGAATAAAAAAAAATCAGCAATTTTATTTATCAAGATTCAATTTACAAAATTACTCATAAAAAATACTAGACACAATACTGTACGTAAACATCAACCGCATGAATTCTGATTAGACTGAATAAATCTGCAACCGTGTCAGTCTAAATTTTGCTGGAAAAACAATTTGTTCATGACAAAATAAAAAGGTTCCCAACAACATCACAGTTTCCGCCTTAAGTCAGACGGATGATCTCATATTTCTTGGGCCCTCTGTAAGGTCTGGGCCCCAATTCTAAAGCCAGCTCCTCTTCGTCTATAACAGCAGTGAGCTCCTGGGCTGTGATGTCTGCTGGGTCAGTGCCAGGTGACTGGCCCAGCTGCTTGTCTTTAGGACAGTCTGCGTTGTAGGTCTTCACGTAGTTTTCCACCGGCCAACCACGAAACTCTTCTGGTTCACTGCACACCAGACCTGTGTGGGACACACCGCGGTGATGCTTCAGCCAGTAGATCAAGTAATGAATGTTGTAATCACAAATCCAGGGATTGTCCCCCAGAGACAGTTTCTTCAGGAAGTACAGGTCCTCCAAAACGCCATATTGAAAAAATCGCAGGCTGTTGTTGGACAGGTCCAATTCTCCCAAGTGCAGGAGACCCATAAAGGCAGCTACAGAAAACAGAAAAAAAAAAAAAAAAAACAGTAAATAGATAGACTGTCTCTTCAGATTTGTTTCAAAACGTTTTAAATACATTTAAATAACTAATAAAAAAAACACATTATAAACTAGTTACGACTAAAATAAAATAAAAATAAGTACAAATTAAATTGTATTGACTGCAACTGTGATATGCTTTTGAATATCATCGAATTTAAACTCCCTCAGTTTTAGAAAATACATTGTGAAATATGTCTGGTTATGTGTTATTATAAATAAAATAGATTTATATGATTTTATATATTTGTGATTTATACATGGTTCATACAGTATGATTATATTAATGTAATATATATTCTTGACTGACAACAAATACGTTTTCTTGCCTACAAACAAATATTTTGGAAGGAAAAGTCTAAATATAAATGGAATCAGTACATAAAATGCATAATATTAAAGATGAACGAGAAACAGTGAGTGCTCTTGCCATCGCGGCTATTTAACTGCAGCAAATGGGCAAATACCGGTCTATCTGGGTTCCCGAAACCATTCAGGCACGGAGTCAGTACAGTGACACGGAGATATATCATAAATAATAGGACCGTTTCTGAGTGCTAAAATGACCTTCTCGTTCAACTCGGTCAGACTCAGCACTGAAGAGTGACGCGCTCCACTGACTTCACTCCTATTGGTTATCGCTCCCGAAAGTCGCTCTGCATTTGCATAAAGTTAAACAGATCTCAACTTTGTCGCGTCGCCAGACACGCCCCACCGGTCGCCAATGGTCGCTGTCACGCGTGTCGCCGGAAATCGCCCGCTCCCCATTGAAATGAATGGTATCATGTCGCTTTGTCGCTTGTAGTGTGAACGGGGCTTAACGCAACTCAACCAGGTTTTTTGCATATGCCTTGGGCGGTAGCCTAATTATTTAAATGAGGGATATTGTGACGTGTACATTCCCGGAAGAAAACTCTAAAGACTACAATCAAGGCGGTTCAGGGAGTTCAGAAACAGAGCTTACTGATATAGAGAATAACTCCCTTTGTGAGACTGTGACATTTCTGCTTTTAAACATTCTGGTACAATCTCTCAATAGATTTCCATCATAAGTGCATTACTTTTTTCTTCTTTTTTTTACTGATTGCACATTATTTTCTGCGTTTTAATTTAATCCAAATCATTTCTTTAATTAGAGGATAAGTCTGAATGAATTACACATATTTTACATTGAAGTGAGGGAAATTGTCTGTTGTTCAAGCTGTGCTCTCGCTGTGATCTCTGAGCTGACTGATGAACTAAACAGAAGGAAGACTGCAGTTCTGTTGTGTGACTGAATCAGTGTTATCATCTCTCTCTTGGGAACCATTAGATGACACACCCTGCTGGTCTGTTCATTAGAAACAACTGACTGTGATTAAGTGCATTTTTTGGAGCAGTTTAGAAAGGCTTAAGTGTCTTATAATTATAGCAACATCAGCAAGTACTTAGTTTTTGTTTGTATTTCTCTCTATGGTGAGAGAAAACGACTAATGTGAATTAGTCGTATACCAAAAAATGTCTGAGGAAGTATTTTTGGGGTAGACTTGACTTAAAAATGCAGGCAGGTCAGGTAATTAAGTACATGCCATGTATTATTATGTACAAAGGACTTTTGAAATGGGTTTTCTTTAAACCAAACACAGTTGACTGCACCGTATCTGACAGACTCTGATGATAAGATTTTCAGAAGGTTTAGGAACCCACCACTCAGATTTGCTCTCAACCAACCCAACTGTGCTGTCTTGGTAACACTTTAGCCATCATTAAAGGGGTGGTATAATGCCCTTTTCACAAGATGTAAAATAAGTCTCTGATGTCCCCTGAGTGTGTATGTGAAGTTTTAGCTCAAAATACCCCACAGATATTTTTTAATAGCATGTTAAAATTGTCAGATGTTTATTGCTTTCTCCACAATAACAATAGCTCTTAATAGCTGTGCTGCATGGTTGAGGCACGCTTTGATTTTTCTCATGACTACTTTTCAGAAAACCTCATAATTTTTTTAGGTCCTTTCACCCACCCATTCCTTTTGATGAGTGATTGTAAGACATACTGTAGAATGCCTCATTTTTTGAGTCCAACAGAAAGGAAAGTTAATGATTTCCAGTTGACCAACCATGGATTCCAAAACTGGTGTTGTCTTTTCAGTCAGTGCTTGACAAGATGCTTTAAAGCTTTAATTTCAGATGTATTCTTAATTGAGACTCCTTTGTATTACACATTGTTGTACACCAAACACCTGCTTCCTGTACTTTGTACATAATCTTTGTTCTTTCATCCCTCAACCATCAAATAAGTATACGTCTTGATGACTGGATTTTGTCATGTACCGATGGCTCACCTGTGTCGATGCTTTCAAGACTGTTTCCACTGAGGTTCAAGAACTTTAGGTCTTTAACGCTTACAAACTCCTTTGGTCTCAGCTGCTTGATGTTGTTTCTGGATAAATCCAATCCCACAATATCCAGCGGGATGTCAGCCGGCACAGTTTTAAGGTCTGTGGAAGAGAGAGTTTAATTACTATGATCATGTAGGCCTATTGTAATGGTACCTTCATAATTATCACAAGTTTGATTGACAGTGCCTTCAGCTACAAATGTTGCTTCATTTTGATTTCCAAGGGAATATTGTATAGTACAAAATTGTCCAAGTGCTTGCCAAATGATTTCCAGCAGGCTAACCATAGCCATACATGGAAACATCTGCCATGACAATTGTTGGAAGTTCTACAGTGTGTTCCTCGTTGGTGGTCTTTTAAAGTCATTTTCTCAGACTCTTTACTGATAATAGCATTCAAACTAACTAGTATCTGTACATGGATCTTAAATTGTATGTGTGACAGTAATCATTGTGAAGGAGCTCTCTATTTATTTTGGAAGAATCTGGGCACTCGAAAGCTCAACACAACACTTTAGAGGGCTCCAGCAAACCCTGCCTGGCCATATTTATTTATATCACCACGGAGAGAGCTATTAAAATCGTACACATGGCACACGTTTGGTGGTAACACTCGAAACTCTGCGAGACATCACTGTCTCTGTGATATTCGGAAATGTTATCGTGGGACTCGTCAGCTTGACATGTGTGAAAGCATGCATGCAGAACAGATACAGCTGCACTTCCCACTTGAACCCGCCAGAGCACCTGTTTTAAACCCTAGAGTGTCTTCAATGAGAGATCTTGCTCAGATTTTACATTATGTAGTCTACATTTTTTGTTCTGTCACCTATATAAACAGATTTATCCACAGTTGCTACTAGAGTAGATTTTATACTACTTTACAGTTTCTCCGGGATCTGGAGGCTTCTGAATTGTGCCCAAAGAAATTAACATGCTGTTATTCTTGTGACTAATTCAAGGAAAAGCTTTCCCAGCTTTTTTTCTGCGATAAGCCTTTTTAATGCTGACAAAGAAATAGCCATGTATCCCTTAGGTCCCGGAACAGATGATGTAATGCTAAAAAAAAGTGTGACTTTTGATTCAGGATGCTTCCCTCAGCTCCAGATTGCTGACTCACTATTTCTGACAAGTGGAGAAGCCCAAATCCCACTGACTTCGAAACCCATCTGACTTCATTTAGTTCACATTGACTGTAATGTATCACACACGTTTTGCTTGCCTCATCTAACCCTGATGACTCCGTCTTTGGCCTGGCTGTGTCTCTCGTCTTGTTATGAATGTCAGAACAGGTTTAGCTAGTTTTTCAAAATAATAAACCTTACTTTACAAGATGGAGAACTCAAGATTCAGATTGAAACTAAGGGTTCCAGATAATATAAGTAAAAATATGTGGGAAATGCCATTTTTAAGTTGCCAAGTAGAGATCGTCAGATTTATCGTTTTTATAGATTAATCAGTAACAGTTTCAGCTTTTGCAACAGAAATGTGGAATTTAGTGGCATTGAAGTGTTCAATTTATCAGTTCAATAAAATATCTGCTGATCGATGGTATGTTTGACTTTCTGGTAAAATAACAGAATTCTGCTTTGATTTAATTACATATGAAGAGAAAAATGTTGCAATGACAAAGGACTCTTTCATAGTTAAACACTGAATTATGTCTTCCCATTTTCTTTGTCATATCTTACAGCCATCTCTTCGTCAGATAAATCCCCTCTTGTCCTAAACACTGTAAGACACGCATATGACACAGACAGCATTGTTCTCGGATTCCCATGGAGATTTGCATGTATAGCCATAGCAATGTGTTTTTTCCTAAGACTTTTTTTAGGGGACAGAGTCACAAGGAGATCTTATGTGTGCATTGCTTTACCTTTTGATAACAGTCTGAATATGACATTAATCTGTCCTTAGAGCAGGGTCTCCAGATGTTGAAGCTGGAAAGATACTCATTCCCTTTCCGCTAGTTCTCTGCATCTTATATTTCATGTTTCCAGACGTTTGTTCCACTCTGCTTTGAATTAGAGTAACTTACCACATGCTGAGTCAGCAGAAATGATAAATCTTTCAGAAATGTTTTTTCAGAGTGTTTATTGTGAAATAAATTACACTTTGCCCTTACGGGTACTGCAGAGTAACCACTAGAGTACATGATGACACAGAAAAAACTTTTCAATTCACTTAAAAGAAACTGCTAAGTTTCTTTTTAACTTTCTAAGACACTTTCAACATCACAACATAAACTTAAAATACTGTGTGAACCTTTGCACTGGCAATTATGGTCACCATCATTTGCCAATTGTGCAACATGACATCATGACTTTTGCGTAAACATACACGCCACTTTCAAGCGTGTTATCTATACGCATTTTGAGCTATCCACGTGTATCCGCGTGTATGCGTGTATGTCTACGCCATTAATGCCCAAGTGATTCCGCGTATATGTACACGCCATTAAATGTCCGAGCGAAACGAAGCAAAACTTAGATCTACATCTGGGGAGCGATATTTTTTTTCCTAGGATGGTAGGGGAAGACTCACAAATGCTATTAACCCCAGTGACGGGTAGGTTTAGGGACAGGGTTGAGGTAGGTCATATATTCATATATACAGTAATAACGTTAAATCAACTGCGTTCATAAACACGCTGAAAAGCGATTATGCGTGTTGATAGCACGCCAAAAATGGAAATACGAATTGGCGTGTCATACATACGCAATTTTATGAGATCAGTCTGAATTGTGAATGATTGGATTTTCCCAAACAAGGCAATGTGTTCTGTTACTTCACAACCCCAACTTTATTTTTTATCCCACTTCTCCCCAAATGTCCCTCTAGTTAAGGAACCTCACATTGTTTGGCAATAAATAGATTTCTCACCTCTGTTCCTGCAGTCTAGACGGGGCACAGGGTGGACATAGGTGTGGCAGAGAGAGGTTGCATCAGACTTTTTTTGTGAAGCCGGTAAGGTCTGATTCTTCTGCTGAGGGGAGCACAGCAGCTCTGCATCCAGCTTCTTCAGTTGCCTCCCCTCAAATTCCCTAGGCTCTGCACATCGTGCGTAATTGCCGATGTTACGGTTACTGGGCACTTGTATGAACCTAACCAGGGTGTCCAGCTGGCAGTCACACCTCCAGGGATTATCATGGAGTCGCAAGTACTTGAGTTGCGGCATGGGGATCAACGTGCCTTCGCTCGCCACCTGCAGACGGTTGTGCTGCAGCAGTAAAGTGGTGAGACTGCTCAGGCCGTTGAACGCTCCCTCCTCTAAGCGGGAGATTTTATTCTGTTGGAGATCCAGGCTCCTCAGGTTCCGGAAGTGACTGAAGGTGTTGTCTCGCAGCACCTGAATCCTGTTCCGTGCCAGCTGCAGGTGGTGAATGTCCTCCGGCCAGCCCAATAGTACCGCTGTCAGTTGGCGGTCTTGGCAGTCAAAGAACTTTTCCCCATTGACTGAACTTTCCTTGCAGTCTGCAGCAAACCGCTTGACTGTACTTGAACGTTTTCGACTCCGCACTCGAAGTCCCTTCCCACCCTTTCGTGCATCAGCTGCCCAGATAACCAGGCACAGCAGCAGCAGCAGACCGCAGAGCAGCCGCATGGCAAAAAGCAGCAGCTGGGTAAACCAGTCAAGTGAAGTCTCAGCGTAACCTCTATGAACCAAGCACTTCCTTTTGTCAGAGTGAGAGGGCACAGCTGCAGTCCCTGAGAAAAGGCAAAGGAAATGTAAATAACTGCACAGCCAAGGGCTGTATTCTGAACAGAGGGAGAGGGCATATGTATAAGTGAAAAGAACCTTTATCTAACTGTAAATTCATGACAAGTAAAACCTTGTAGGACAATGCTTTCTTTTTAAAGAAATGATGTAGGTTCAAGTTAAACTCAGTGGACAACAAATAATTGTATCTTCGTGCTAGCATCTGAAGGGTTCAAATGCCACAAGGTGAAGCTCATATTTTTGCTAAAGCACTTTTTATATTAATGCTTCCATTAAAATGCTGTTCTAGGAAGATGAACTTTTAGATTTGTCAGGTAAAGATTTTGCTTACAGCCCTTTTGTAGACTGTTTTTTGTTGATTATCGGTGTTCTTAGCATTCGCATTTATTGCCTAGCCCCAGTGGTGTAGTCTACGTGATACGCAGGTATACGCCGTATACCCACTAGAAAATGTCAAGGATTTCCGTATACCCACTAGGAAACGTCAAGGATTTCCGCATACCCCACTTAAAAAAGCGTGAGGATTCGTAACAACATCGTTTTGTGACAGAACTTTCATTCATAAATGCACCCCGCCGTCTGTGTTTGCGCAGCGACACGGATCGAATCGCGGAATCCAGTCACAAATGTAATTAGCTGCAAAGCTGAAGGTCACGCAATTTGGCCATTTTTGAATGAATAAATCAAAAGTAGGGATGTACAATGAATCAAATCTCGATATGTACTAGTGTCTATGAATATCAAAGCTCAAAAAGACTGCTATGGAAATAAACTCTGCATGTCTGTGACTGTGTGTCTCTGTGAATGAGCGCTCAGTGTGTGCTCTACGCACACTGAAGCGCAAGTGACACTCGTGGTGTTTTTAGCGTCTATGGACACATTTGAACTTCATCGCAGAGCTTTTATGAGAGTCACTGCACAAGAATTTTACCATTTCATTTGACAAAACTATCATCATTCATTAGTATCATATACACTCACAAACTTTAAAGTATTTGATGACAACCTGTCAAAATAAAAGTTTTGTATAACTTGAAGAAAATATAACTAATATATATAACTATTATAACTAATATATAGAAATATATTACTATTGCACAGTAGTAGGGGGGGGGGGGGGGGGGGTATATCACAGTATACTCACTACAAAAAACTAGACTACACCAGTGCCTAGCCCTGTTTACTTTCATTGACAGTGCTTTCCCCAGTGATTGCATAAAAACAGAATGAGCTACAACCCGAATTATGTCATAATCCCTTTCATGAGCCCACACCCTGCTATGTCAATATTTGCCTTGTGGCTACATGCTACATTTTATTTTTTACTATTTAATAACAATGGCAAATTAGTCTTCGTTTCCTACATGTTTTCTCTTGCATTAGTGTTATAATTACCTCCCATAGACTTGGCCTGAGTACCTGTGCTATGTGCAATAGCATGCCAAGACTGGCTCTGTAGCACCTTCAGAACATTGCTTTGTTTGTTTGAGTAGTTCTGTGTGTCAATTAAGATGAATGGGTTCACAGTTCTATTATAGTCCTCCTTCTATGAGACAACAGTGTGCTATTTAGAGCACACCTTTAATTTGCTTACAGAAGAAACAGGACCAAGCTGGAAGGGTAGATCTAGTAAAAACACATGCTGTACTGTACTCGTTGTGCCGCCAGCCTGATATTTCTGTTTGTAGTGAGTCTGCTGAACATCTGCCCAAAAATCTGTTATGAAAAAACTGTGTAACTCGCTGATGAACGATTCATGGCACTAGCACTCATTGGTCCTTCTCACTAGCAGATATCAGTGAAAATCAGAAATTCACAGATGGATTTTGAGGCTTCGGGGCTTTCCCTGCCTTTCAAGACACTGTAAAACTACTAACAGGTCTTGGCAAGTCTTGAACTTCTGACAGGCTACATACACTCATCCAGTCTACAGTTACGTTGCTTTGCAGCTATTTTCACAGATGCATCACATTCAAATAAATAGTACAAATTGTATTTGCAGGAACTGTTCCATGTTCTTTCCAGTGATACAATTATATGACTGACATCATGTGAACACACTATGTGATAATTACTTAGCCTTTCATCTGCACCTTTGTGACTGATAGACATCCAGTCGTACAGTACTTACCAAAGCAAAATGGAAAATGGCTTATAGAGGATCCATTAATTAAAGATTGTCTGGCATTTGCAGAATTACAGATAAGAAAAAGTTTCAAATCTTGCGATTTTGATGTTGAAATTATTAAAAAACTACTTTTGTAATGTTGAGATCTAGAAAACAACTTAAGTCAAGGTCACAAGAAAACATGACAAAATTATAATATATGGCCTTTTAATGTGTTCTAATTGATCCGAGACCAGTCTCAATGTGCCTTGGCTACATTTATACATAATTTTTGATGTTGTCAAGTGTGATCCGATCGCTGAAACGCATGTTAATCCCAGGTATGAAGGGAGCCTGTGCGGATTCTGTCTGAAACATATAAGCTCTGCTAATGGAGCGGACATTAACAGGAAGCAGTTAGCACTTCAGGTGAACGAACCAGCATAACGTAGCCCTTGTGTGAGACCCTGGCTGCCATGATGTCCTTGGTTTACTACAATAATAGAAAGAAAGGAGAACCAAGGGATGGAAAACTTCAATGGGAAATGGAGAAGAACACAGGCACTGTTCGCTGTCCAACATGAGGGGGGAGTGTGTATTTTCTTTTCATCTCCATTCTTTTTTTAATTTCCATGCCACCCAAATTCCAGTGTGTTCAAAAGAATGCTCCTGATTATTTCAGGTCCAAAGTTAAGGACACCCATAGTCTTTTAGGTTAGAGACCTTGAGAAGAATTTATCCCCCCCACACCCACACCGTGTATATCCCAATTATCAGGACAATGTGTGTAAGAGAGAACAAGCTTACATGGCCAGCAGTGCTTAATTAAAACCATTTGAACTTCCTGCACTGAGAGGAAAATACTTTTTTCTTCTTCTATCAGAGTGTTTTCCTGAATTAATTTTAACTCAGCCTTTAAAAAACAAGTGACACAATGACTAAATCTCTATTCAAATGAAACCTACCCGGCACACATATTTAAGCAGAGGAAACCTTGGACTCACATAGACCAAAATAAAAAAATCAATACTTTGCCTGTAATTAAAAAAAAATAAAGACACAATTGACACAATTGCTAAAAAAACTTTTCACATAAACTGGCTCCAGCCAATGCCCTGATCCCAGCCAAAATTAAAATTGCAGGAAGCATGCAAGCCCTCTGTTACAAAAGTGCAGTCCAGTGCACGACTTACTGAACATCCATCGGCACTGGCATTGCGGGAAAGATTTTCTCGTACGTAAACTACACACATGCAAACACATACATTTATAATTTAAGTTTTTTAGATACCTGTGCACAGGGAAAAGCATCCGAAAGCTCATCCAATCTGGATATGTCCTGTTAGCTTATCTTTTTGTCCTGTCATGAGCTTTGTGTGGTGCTGGATGCCTGAACTCGGTGTGCCGTTCGGTCTGACTATGTGTGTGTATGTGCATGAGCATATGTGTGTGTGAGGCTCAGTGCAGCCCCCAAGCTTGAGCCTGGTTTTAAATTACACGCTGAGTCTCTGTGCAGGCGAGCAGACCCACATGTCCCGTTTACAACTGTACCGCCTCCAGGCTTCCAGCACTTTGTGAGTCTTTTATCAGTCTGATGTCAAAAGAGACAATGAGGCAACCCCATTCAAACGAAGTGGACAGTATATGTTTCTGTATATTTTTTTAAAACGATAGTTCATCCAAAAATGAAAATGATGTCATGACATGTGCCCAAACTTGAGAGAAGCCATGGTGTCCAATTTGTAAATAAATTAAATCAGTTCATGTAGGTCACAAAATTAAAACAAAATCTAATTCTCAAGTTCACTAGTTTGAACTCACAAGCAATACATTATTCAAAATTATTCTTTGATGTTTCAGGGAAGAACGAAAGTTGTACAGGTTTGGAACAACATAAGAGTGCTTAAATGATGACAAGATTTATTTTTTTTGTGTGAAATAATGCTTGTGAGGAATCTTGAGGAACTTTTCAGCTTTGACTGTCTTGTGTTTATTAGATGCATTTTACATTATGTTCTCAGAGTTGCGTAAACATGAAACATGAAATTTCCGTAAAATGAAAGAACTACATCTTGCTTTGTAAATGAAATGTGTTTGAAGCACTAGGAGACTTACTTGCTTTTATCTCTGGCATGCCTTTGGGGCTTTTTTCCCCATATATGTTTGTTATATTACCTCAAAAATGAACAGCACTTACCCCTGTGAAAAATGACCTGCCCTGCAGAAAGGCCTTTGATGTGTCCATTTTCAAAAGACGTTTTGTGTTGTTGTTGTTGTTTTTTTCAGTTAAATATCTGAAACAGCCCTAACACAACTGTAAACCTTAAAATATCATTTAATTTCAAAAGTGTGAAATCCAGGCCTAGAAAAGTCATGGAAATTCAAATAATCCTAAAAGGCTTGTGGACATTTTTATAGTCTTTTTTATAGAGTATTATTTAATTTCTTGAGCTAGAAATTGAGCTAGAACTAGTCATTTTTGGCAGGTCCATTTTCAGTCTGAGGAGCCATTCCAAATATCCATCCTGGACTGCATTTAACAGCTAGAACGCTTTGACCTGTGGGGGGTATATTAAAGTTATCTTATTAAAAATGATTGCCAGATCTTTCACTTTGTTTGCCAGGAGTTTTAATTGTATTATCTGGATACTATTCCTGTAGCTCAAACATTAGAACATGATGCTAGCAATGGAAGGTCATGGGTTTTTCCCACTGAATGCATGAACTGATCAAAATTGAATCTTAGATGCACTGTAAGTCACTTCGCATAAAAGCATCAGCCAAATGCATAAATGTAAAATCCCAAAACAGATTATGATTCTTTATTTTCACAATAGTTTTGCGAAATAGGGATATCCAGCCTCCAGGTACTGGAAAAAAGTGTTGTGTTTTGTGCCCAAAACCAACCTTTTAGTAACCATTGTATTTTCAGTTTACCTTTTCTACCGTTGTCTTGTTTTTAGGATTTTTTTCTCCAGATGTGTTTTTGAAAAATAGATGTTTGATCATTCTGATTTCGACTTGTTTCTATTAAAGGTGCCATATAGCTGATTCTCTGCAGAATGCTTTTTTTGTTATGCTAGTCTCCTCATATCCTGATCACTCTGTTAAGCGATCTAAATTATTTATTTTTAATATATGTCCTCTGTGGAAGGCGTAGGACCATAAAATGTTCGTTCAATCGTTGCATTTTGTCCGAACGGTCCTATAGCATGTGTTTCCTGACGGTCAATGTGTGTTTACATACCACTGCGCAGGCTGTTCACGCAGAGTTTATCAGCGCGTTCACGTACGCTGTGCAGACAGAGTGAGAATGGCAGACAAGCAGCAACAACCTAACTTTCCTTGACAACAAGTGGCACTGAAAACCGAAACCAAAAACTTGCTG
The DNA here is from genome assembly GCA_030578255.1 of Tiaroga cobitis. Classification (NCBI taxonomy): domain Eukaryota; kingdom Metazoa; phylum Chordata; class Actinopteri; order Cypriniformes; family Leuciscidae; genus Tiaroga; species Tiaroga cobitis. The sequence continues at coordinate 29,912,105 of CM060594.1, read as the reverse complement.
CATCTAATTCTGTTAGAATTTGTTTACGTTTGGTATTGTAGTGTTACTACCTGTACTATAAAGTTTTCTCACCGATGAATGACACATGATGTCACCGGTGAATGACACATGAATGACACATGTCTCCGGTCTTCTTGGCTGTGCGCGTTCATGCTTTAAGGAGGCGTGGCTTTGGATGGCGATTTGCAGGGAGGTTAGGGACCAGGTTGGGACCATGGTTGAGACGTAGGCTACGCTTTTCCTGCTATCAGCTAAAGTTAGCATTTTCCCAGATGTCCTACAGTACCTTTAAGTGAGCAGCTGTGTGCTAGAGGTCAAAGACAAATGTTTAGACATTTGAAATGATAGGATCATAAACCCAGTTATTATTTTTGTTGTTAGCCTATATGTTTCTCAGAACATTCTCATAAGAATTAAATACAACTTACATCCTTTGTTGGCGTTTATCCACGAGCTGATTGGAACTTGCTGCTGTTGGCATGGACACAGTGCTTCCATATGGTTAATCAATATAATTTGTATTAATGGTCATCTGAGGTTATTAAAATATAGCCTACTAAATTTTGAAAAATTCCATGTTAGACAGTCACAGTGCAATGGATAACTTACTGTATTGTTATAATTACTAATGTGTAAAAATACCCAGTGGGTTTAAACTATGGCCGGAGCTGGATTAAAAAACGGATTCTTGGTTTCGCCACATTTGGTTGCACAAGACATGATGTAATCAAACATCCCAGGAATAGGAACATTTTTTCATGAAGATAAATTCGGACATTCTCCTCAAACTCTGTTCTTAAACAGACATTGCCAGTGAAGCACAATGAAAAACGAATGTTAGGAATTAGCCAGTCTTAACTAAGTCTTAACTGCATTTTTCAAGTTAGAACATGTTGTGTTTTGTCTCTTTGAGGCAGAAGTGTCTGGCCTTGAAGAGTGATGGCAGATTTTATTTGCACTACATTAGATCCAGTCAGTCAGATGCACTTACTGTACATAACAGCTTAACCTTTGTCTACAGCTTTCTGGAGGGACAGGAACCTTAATTGTAACCATTGAAGTTGAATTAAATTGCAACAAAATCAGATCAACATTTGTTTTGAATGAGCAAATTAGGCAAAGAAAAATTTGCTTGTTTTTCTTTCAAGCATCTTCTTTCATGCACTTTAATAAAAAAAATTAAACGATTTGTTTTGTTTTAAATTTGTTAATGTACTTTCAGAGACTTAATTTATGGTTGGATCATGTGAAGTACTGCAAACAATAATACATTCTATTAATCTGTTTGACGGCAAATCCTTCATGACCTTTTATCTTTTAGTCCAGACAAAACAGTTTAATTTGAACTCAGAACTAAAAGTTTATGTATAAAGCCACGTTCTGGTTCTTCCAATGATTGACATGATGCAGCTGCTGAGGAGGGCATTACGCAGGCAGAGCGGACTTTGGGATAGATTTCAATGTGTCTCTTACACGCATTACACTCTATCTACCATGAACAAAGAGCCCAAAAGCAATGTCAAATGGCTGTGTGTGTGAGAGAGCGTTTGAGAGCGAAAGAGTGAACAAGTGGGTTTGTATGTCTTGCTGATATTATGCAGAACGAATTTGGTTGGCAACTATAGCAAACTGACAACAGATCCAGTGGACCAGTTTCCAGAGCCGTTCCTCAGCATTATTTGTGCCAACTTGCTTTCAGCTTCCAAATTCAACGTTCCTGTTACAAAGCCATTATTGTTGTTCAGAATGTTGATCCATAAGTTGATTCTTTAATAATCGCACCTTTATGTTCTGTAGATGCAGTTGTCATTCAAATGTAATGACAAATCACGAAGACAGTTCATGAGATCAAAGCTTAATTTGAGTTTTCCATCAATTCTTACTTAACATTACTGTATGCAGCTGGCGGGGATCATATCTCAGCAACTTATAAAGTGGCTAAGTCTGTGTCTATGTATCACCAAGGTCCACATGTCTCGTATTTCATTTTTTTTTCTTCCTGAGTGTGTCAGGAGTGAATGAAGTGCTGAAAATGTGTTTTCTTTCCTAAAGTAAAGGTTATACTTCATGTGGACATCTAGCCTGGTTGCTTTTTAAAACAAAGATTCTTTTTGGTGGAAATTATATTTAGCAGATCTGTTCTGTTTAGGTGCTGGGTTCAAGGTGAGATCTTTAAATGTTGCTTTGGGCGCAAAGAAGTACTGTAGTTCAATCAAAAAATAAAATTCTGCAATCATTTACTAGCATGTCATTCCAATCTGCATGAATTTTTTGCCTCTGCACAACACAGAAGAACATTTGAATGATTCTTTCGAGTTGAATCTTTTCAATTAATAAGTTGATCTGGTTCACTAACCTGGGGTGCGTTTCCCGAAAGCATCGTTAGCCAACTATGGTCGCAAGTTCCGTCGTTACCAACAGAGTTCAATGGGAATTGCGATCATAGTTGGATAACGATCCTTTCGGGAAACGCACCCCTGGTCTGAATGATTGATTCACAAATCAGAAGGACCTGGTTCTTGAGTTCAACTCGAGGCTCGTTAAAAATGTAAAATTTGGTTTGTTTTACTCACAAAAATATTTTGAGACTTCACAAGTCATATGGACCAGTTTTATATTTTTGTGAAAAGCTTCAGTCATGATTCTTTGTAACTGCTTGGAAAACAACTTTTCTCCGTTTGTGTTTTTGATGCTTGATAGCTTCAGTCTCAATTTATTGTGCTTTTGTGGAAATTGTCTTTGTTTCATTTTGTGTTCCATGGAGAAAAGAAAGTCATACTGTTTGGAATGGCATGGAGATGAGTAAATGTTGACAGATGTATTTTCTTAACAATAGCAAATCTTCATCAGCAGGAGCAGCATAGGCAGGTCAAATTTGTCAAGGCCGAACTTCTAACATAAGTGCACCTTTAAGGAGTAAAAAAAGTACAAAGATGTCCTATTAATGGTGCTGCTCCAGAGACAAGCTGTTGTATCCCTAAGGGTAAAAAAAATTTCACCCTTTTTTTTCTGTGTGAAAGATATTCTTATATCACAGGATAAAGGGGCTAGGTCTTCTTTTTGTCTTTCTTCTCTCAATCCAGAGCACGTCTCTACACTACAGGTCTGGATTAATAAATGCTGCATAGCTCAGACTCCAGCTAAACCTGCTTCTGCTAGTCAGTTTCTTAGAGACAGAAAATATCCAAGCACAACAGTTTCAACAAAGTTGTTCGACACAACCTCTTCCTGATTTTTGTGTCAGAATACACTGACTGTTGAACCTACACCTAGAAGTTCAAAGCATTCAGGAAAGGCTTGGATACTGAAAATAATCGTATTGTTCCAATTACCCAAATCCTGAAGAGGACCTCACTTTCTTGTCCCAATATGTTACACACGTTTTGGACTGTAGGAAGCAAAGTAATTGGGACCTGTGTCACAGCAACATGTGCTAATTGTAGGACAAATCTGTTCCTCATTACAGCCTTATAAAACAAGGCCCAGCAGACCACAGGCAGACACCCTGCATGGCGGTTTTTATTTGTCATATATTCCAAACAGAGCTGTGATGAAAGACCTCAAGTAGACCATCCCATTTAAAACCAAACCAGGTTCGGCTTCTTTTTGTACCCAAATGAGTACAAGAGAAATCACGGCATTGGGTTTAGATAGGAACAAACACCTCCAAAATGATCTCTTTGGGATTTCCACCAGCATAGTGAACTGGATGCTGGTCCCCAGCATGAGATACTGGTGAGATTAATCAGCTAGTCACCCTGGGTCAACCAGCATCATCAAAAATCCATTCATTGCGTTTTGAAACATAAAAACACGTGCCAAGAGCCCTTAAGACGGCCTATTTTGCAAGGAATACAAGGAACTGTGGTTAATGAGCTATACCAGGATGATTTATGCATCTGGGGTATAAAGCACATTTCTTTCAAATTCATCTTCCCTTCATATTGTCAATGCAAATAAGATAAACCTCGGCTTGCACACAGTTTATTTTCTAGATAAAGGGACAGACAAGGTGGATAAGGAAGTGTGTGAAAGTAAAGATATGGTGGGATCTGGGAGGATTTTAACAACCAAACACACTCTTTTCCCTTTTCAAGTGTGCAGGACACTTTGGCTGGCTGCATGATGTTTCTTCAGAATGAAGTGTGATTTGTTGCAAGAGAAACTGGATTCACTTCTTATTCTTTGAAAAATTAAACCTCTGCCAGATTCCTTCTGTATGTGTGACGTCACCCCTAAAGATAAACAACATAATGTCTAAGGAACCATTGCTTGATTTATTTTTAGCGGGTGATTTATGTAACTGCAAAGCCTCAGTATACACACTTTGTTTTCACAGATGTGTGGTATCCACTTTCTCCGCTACTCTTAAACCTGTGCATGACAGAGGTTTAATGGGAAGTCGCTTTTCTTTTTAGTTCTAGGCAGACAAAGCAAACTTCATCTGTACCACAAATCTAGGAAAATCGTATTATTTTTGCATTATTTCTAATGAACTGTGAAGTATCTGTATTTTAAGATGACCACAAAAAGGATTATGGATTTAAAAGTGAAGTGTATTTTTTCTTCACCATAAAATGTCACCAACCGAAATTGGAATTTTCCACCCCCTCACCTTATAAATGAGTTGCAGTTGAGAGAAGTCAAATAAGAGTTGTTAAATCTGACAATTACCACTTGCTGTTTTGGACCAGCAATTCATGCAAGCAAAGCTTTCTTAACATGCTCTTTTCTCTCCACTGTAATTTTTGTTGTGTGTTTTGCATGTTTATTGTGTTTATTGAGAGGAAAGTGTTCAGCACAGTATTTACAATCTTATCTCACGGGAAAACCTACGTATTTTACGAGGTGGCAATTTCGTATGAATTTGTACGATTTGATTTGTACAAAAATGTACGATTTTTAAGCGAATCTCATTATGAAGGACCACCCCTAATCCCGCCCCTAAACCTACCCTCACTAGGGTTCAAACCAATCCTACGAAATTCAAACAGATCAGCCACCAGATCAGCAAAATAAAAATAGTTATGAATTGCCGCGAGATTGTGTTGGCATTTACATATGCATCTAAACGCTGCCACCAGCACTGTGGGGGGATGTTCCCTAACAATATACCGCTGCTCAGGTATTTCAAACTATTTTAACCCCTATGCGAAGAATTAAAAAGAACTTTGCTGTGAGTATATTGGGGCCTTTATCATCCAGAAATGCTGATAAAGACATTATTTTAATTACCTCAGAGAGAGGAGCAGATCTAGGCGCCTGCTATGTTATTTCCTGTGTTATTTCTATTTTGAGCCCGTGTTTATCATTTCTAAAGGAATTTCAATCATTTCAAGGTTCCGCTGTGGAAAAGCAATTGGACCCACTTAGGTTCCAAATGGCTCACACCTGGCAGAACCTTCCCATTCCCTCAATTTGTCAAGTTAAGGGGGCACAGGCGAGGGGCAGAGATTAACACACAGTTCAGTTAACAAGAGCCCAAAAGCCCTGGCACACTTTTTTTAGGTTCACACAAGAGTCATTACTGTCTGAAAATAAAGAGTGACATCCTGTGAAGAAATATTCTGCCTACAATGAAGGTGCATTCATGCTTAAAGTAGCCTATATTCTTTATCCCAATCTCTGTGTATGGGAACTAAAGCTGGGGTGCACAGGAGACCTGACTTGTTTGTTGATAGATGTAACATGCTGATTTTGTCGCTTCCTTGTCTGTGCTTTCCCTCCTGATAGGATGCATACTTGCAGTGTGATGTATGTATGCAGGGGAAGAAGCAGTGGTTACTCACAAACATCTGCAGAGCAGCTTTACGGTGTTGGTGCATGTCTGTGTGTATGTTTTAGCCTATGAGACTGTTATAGCTGTGATGTGGCGCCAGTGTTGTGGTTTCCCCATCTGTATTAAAATATGATTGAATGACTCATCCATAGCACAGACAATAAAGTACCACTCTAAACTTTATAGACTTGAACAGACTTGAACACACTTTTATTGGACAACATTTGTACTTTCAGACAAGGACCAGTGACACTCAGGATGTGTTTGAAGATGTCTTTGAATATACATTGATTCCTCATTGTGTCTTATGTTTATTCATTGTCTCACTCCATTCATTCCTTTTTTAAAATGTATAATATATATATTTAAAAAATATTTTAAATGTTTAGTAATAAATGTAAAGAAGAGTCGGGGTGGAAGTGGGATACTGTAAGTATTTTTGCTGGAAAGTGGTTTATATAAGCATATAGTGTTGTGATTGGTCATGCGCCTCCTAAACTTTTGTTTAGACCTTGACTAGGAATTACTTTCTTATGCTGTGTCACGCTTTCTTATGCTGTGTGTATGTTTCTACACAAAACCAGTACGGAGAAAAAACGTGGGGGGGTTAAGAATGTATGTTTGAAAGGATCAGAGGATTTCAATTAGTAAAGTATGGTCAGACTCATAATTATATTTTAGTATATTTAAACAAAATACACTTGAATGCACAACAAAAGCATGTGCTCATAAATGAGAAGCGGAAAAAAAATTTGTGTTAATAAATGAGAAGGCTACTGTGCAATTATACATTTTAGTACTGAGTAATATTAATTAGCAACATGGACTTACTATAGGGTTAGGGTTTGGTTTAGGGTTAGTTGTATGTAAATATAATTTACTGTCATTACTAAGTACATGTAATGTGAAACAAGGACACTAAAATAAATAAAGTACTCTAAAAATTCTGTCATTTAATAAAACATCATTATGTTGTTTGAAACTCTTAAGGCCCGTTCACACCAAGAACGATAACTATAAATAAAACTAACTATATTAGTATCCACATCAGCGGACAATATCGTTCAGTTTAATTTATTCTAAGCACTGCTGCAAGTTTTGTCATTTACTGCTTTAAATACTCAAGCTCTTTAAAGCGGAGTGGATTCTGATTGCTTGTCAATGTTTTTTGGTACTCTACTTTTAATTTGCTTGTGGGTGTGCTGAAAGCATAAAGAGGTACTATTGCATGATCTTGACTTGTGGGAACGCAGCATGACTCGGGCTTCCCTTGACTTGGAGCACCAGCTTCCAATGTTCAGTTGTATACATCTATAAATCTATATTAAAACAAATTTGGACAACCCAGAAAAAAGGCTGAGACTGAAACTTATAAGAGAGAAATGTAAGTGAGAGAGGGTTTGAGGTATGATTAGTGGCCCATTCCTCCGTCACCATGTTCATGGGGAGATTCAGTATTCAGCTGGGTGAGTAAAACTGAAACATCTGAGTTCATTTTGCAGATAATAAACATCAAAGGTTTGGCAGAGCTTGCCAGTCAGATTATTTAAGCGGAAGAGATTGGGAACTGCCAGAGGGACCACAAAAGGAACATTTAATCATTTATGAATGCCATTGCAACTGATAACAAAAAATATCAAATTATGTCATTTCATTAATAAAAAAGGTAGCACACACACATTTTTCACACTTCACAAAACAATGGATGCATATGAACAACGCCCATGGTTATTCTGTCCGCAAAAATCAGCTTGAGACCATTTCGATAAATGACATTGCAAAAAAATGTCTTGAGAAAATGAAGTTACTGAGAAAATGTTTAGCTTCTTTGATTTGCACTTTGATATTTTGCTAATGTGATAATGTTCATACATCAAGTGTGACTTAAATGTCCTCTTACTTTTTTGGTGTCACTGTGTTACTGCATATTCATATATTATCAACAAAGTTATTTATAGTTCTTTCTGGATATTTAATAGCAAAGGGCTTTAAAATATAATGGGCGTTAAAGAGACTGTAAAGGGGGTAAATGGCCATATATTGTTTGGATATTCTCTCCTTGCCTCCACAATTCTGCAAAACTTTAAACCACAGTTCTCTCCATACATCTATAAAATTGGTTTTATAGTTTCTTTTGCCCTATCTTTTGAAAGCTCTGTGGTTTTTCCATTTAAAAGCGAGATATTGGCACAGCTATGTCGACTGAATTAAACCGTGAGCAGTTGTAACATGGCTGCGAACAACTCTTAAAAACCAACCCTTGCCACTTGAAAGAACTGCTGACAAAGTTTTACAAACTCAATGCTCTTCATTTTTAATAAAAAAAGTTTTAAGCTGAGTTTCACCTACAAAATATATTAATCTAGAAAAACAGTGACTATATTTATAAACTATAATGTGTGTGGAATGTGAGAGTTCAAGTTCCCAAGCAGATGCAAGCTGGATTTGTTTTAGAATGGTTAACTTATCGGGCACGGGCAGTGTGTATATGATAAACTAAGAACCTCCCTCAACATCTGGTTTCATTTGACCTTAAATAGATGACCCATTGCTGCATACTGTGGTTTTCTTTGTTACTGCTGTCTGTCCATCTTTCTGTCGATCACTGTTTTCATGAGTTCAACTTGATAGTAAACAGTTCTCCAGCACAGTTATATCTCTGCAACCAATTATTTAACTAAGAGGATTGACGATTTACAAATTAAAGTCTTATAGCATTAACATTGGTTTTCTGAGATTAATTAATGATTTCTGAATTTGTAAACCTTAAAAACTTGGGGACAGAGGCAACAAGTGATACAAGTTTATTGGAAAAATGGGAAGCATTTGTGAGATCAAAATCTTATTAGATCCTAATATCCCTTGTAATCCCAGCTGCTGAAACCCTATCAAAGATTGTCAAACAAAGTGCAGTACAATCCTAAAAAAGGTTGATGAAGGTGATGGATCAGATTCTCTTTTTTTTAAATGCACTTGTTTACATTGCTTTAGAAGATGCAATCACTTGGTTACTTTCAATTTTATTTTGCATACAGCAAGTAACGTGAATAAGTCAACACTAAAACATTCTCAATGTTTCCAGTGTAGAGAACAAAATCAACCCACTATGTGTCAGTGTATGCATCGCAACAATGCCTATGAAAACAGCAACGCGAAAATAGCAGTAATAATATAACAGAGCACTTGCAAAGCGCAGTCAAAACATGCCAAAAGGACAAAAGAGGGCAGTGTCCTTGCTTCGGCTCCAATAGTTCGTCAAACCAAAGATAAACGGCCTTGTTGTCCTATTATCCCTCTCCTCCCATTGTGACTTCCTCTTTCGCTCCCCCTTCTCTCATCACAGTGCTAATTCCTGCAGGACGGCTTCTCGTATGAGCCTCATTTCTCTCTTTCCGTTGCATCTCATGTCTCATCTCTGGCTCGTTTTACAAGCAATGTTTTTGGAGTTGCAACATCTTGTCAAAAAACTTCTTCATAGCAGTTTTCTCAGCTGTTTTTTTGGAGATATCTGCAAAGACTAGTTTACTCTTATTACAGTGTTGAACATTCAAATTTCTCAACTTTCTTGGAAGAAAGGGTCAAAGATTATCCTCGCTTGTTCATGGGAGGTATCACATTTGTCCCTTTCACAACAGAATTCCCAAGCATTCTTTTCCTGTTGATCCATACAACTCAGGCACAAGATACAGTATATTAAGGCAGCTCTCAAAAATTTGATTAGCAGGGGGTACATAGTTATATAATGACTCATACCATGAGCTATCACCCTGTAGCTCTTGCCTGGTTTCCCTCTAAATAGAAACAGGGTCCAACCTGGTTAGTTCTGAACGACAGAGTTTTCTGCTGTCATTACACTTTCTGGACTGGATGTGGTTGACGTTTAGATTTTTTGCTGTGCCGATAAGAGTAATTTCACCATAGACTTACTCATCAGCAAAGACAATGACAAATGGCTTTTATAATCCTGATTTAGCACCTGTTATCCACACATTAAAAAGTTTTTCATGTCAGTAAAGTCAAACAATTATGTACAAGCATAGCATCAAAAATCAATTTGGCATTTTGTTCAGTTTTACCATGCAGCACTGACCGTATCTGAGCGAGGTTTAGACAGAGTGTGGGAATAATGTAAAACACGGCAGTATGGTTTGGCTTGTTCCCAATGTTTCCTTGTGTTCTGTTTCTGCAGGTGGCTCAACAGGAGACGAGAAGGAAATGAGCCAGGAGCTGTTAAAGATGGCCTAAAAGATGAGAAACTCACACACAAACACACACACACACATATATATGTAAATAGCCAGTAATTTATTATTGATAGATGCAACATGTGACTGACAAAATGTCTATTTCAGATGTCTGTTTGGCAGAACTATCAACTCTGAATATCTAAACTGAATATGATTTATACAGCATTGCAGCTGTTAATCTCGTAACATTGCTTCCTCTTGAGCGACCTTTGCACCTCCATGCAAGGATTGCCTCTTCCTTTTTAATAGGGCTTGTGCACCTACAGGACTTCAGCCAGCAAACCAGCCTTTTCTGCTCTCCTTGAATGACTGTTTCTGCAATTCTGGGGTAAGAGGGGGAAACTCCACTCTCTGAACCTCTTCCCACAGATCCTCTCCCACAGATGTCTGACCTTTGGGTTGAAAATGGAGATTGTGAGTGGACAGAAAGCCTTATGCAAACATCTGCACAAATGATTTCACCTAACAAAGCATACTTACTCTCACCACAATGACCCAACGTGGCTTCAATGAGATGGCTGATGGACCTGGAAAACATATGTGCAGATCCAACCTGCCTAACGCTGAGACACAGTGACATTAATGACTGATTTTTTACTAGGAATGGGTTTTATTTTCATGCTTAATTGGGCTTTAAAAACAGCATCTTGGAGTTTGTGCCCTTATTTGGGGTGAAAAAATGCAGTTTTAATGGCTGTGTTGGTTAACTCTGTCCTGGTACATACTTCAGACACACTTTAGACATCATATTCCCAAACAACCCTTTTTTTCCCCCCAGTGTGGTAACGGAAACCCTAAACAAAAGACCATTCCTTGATGGAAGATATAGACAAAGACGTTTTGTTTCTGCACTGCTTTTTGCCTTCTGTTTTTCTACAAGGTTTTACACAGTTTTTGAGTCATATATTATCTGACATTGTCTCTACACGTCTCCTATGTTTACTGGGTGTCAGCTTTAAGATCGTACAAAATGTGCCTCTGGGCTCCATGTCTCTCCAGAGTTGTAATTTTGGTTTAAGGATAATCATAGAGTATTCTTCAAGTTGCGCAAAGCTTTCATGAAAATGTTTCCATCCAGTTGCTCAAAACCTTAAAAGCAGAATTGTGTGCTTCAAGAAATTTAGCTGTGGTATTAAAGTTTGAGTCTTCAGAGATTTATTGAAAGACAAAATCTTAAGGTTCTCCTGGACCATCTGAATATTCAGATGGGTGGCATTTATAAACGTTTCAGTTGTACTTGTGTTCTGTGAGTGAACAAAATTATAAACCAGAGCTGCTACCACATATGAGATGAATCCTTGAGCAATATGTTTGTCTGTGTGGATTTAATTTAGATTTCACAGATACTGTTTGATGGAGTATTATCATTTTCTTATGCTAGAAGGGAAAATCCAACAGGAAGTGACCGCTTTAGATGACTGTGGCTGGGATGGGAGCTTCTCCTCTGTGGAACAGCAGCGCTGTGGTTTGAGGCCTTTCTCTACATCTATGCCGTTTTCAGACTGCTGCTTTTTTCTTTTCTGCGAAGGGTTCCGGTCTATGGTCTCTGGCAGACGGACACTGGTAATTACTTCCATCTTCCACCACAGAGGCAATGTCCAGTGCAGAGCAAATATCCTATACATCCACCCACTCCAACTAAACTTTCTGCCTCTACGGAGAATTTGTTCTTCAAATTTATGTTTTTGATTCTAATCTTTCATCTAACCTTCCTGTCTTTTTTTTAATCTGTCCAGTCTCCCTGATGGCTTCTTACAGACAGAGAGACCTTTTTCACTCCTTATTGTCCAATTCCCAAAGCATTTTATACATGTGTTATATTAGCCTTACATCATGAGAAATACAAATCAACGTCTACAATTAAATTAATCTTGACCAACCTACCTGCAGTATGACATCACCAATAAGCTCTGTTGACAGGCTCATGATTACATAATGTCAAGGGGTTTACAGTGAGAATGGCCTAGTCTGAAGCGCAGCAATAAACAAAAAGACTTCTGGGTACAAAAATGGAGATCCATTGCCCCCTCCTGGCAGGGTTCAGCAGGAACCAGAATATGATCAAGGGATTGGCACAGACAGAATGTTAACTTCATAGTCTTCCAAGCAGGTATTTGTAATTTTATTGCTGTAACATGAAGCAAGCAAGCAACTTTATGTAGGCTATATAGCATATTTTCAAACGACAGCTCAGACACTTTTATGAAACTTAATGAATAGCATAAAAAAGAACACATTTGGGAGGATATCGTTAAGAAACAAGCCTTTGTTTAAGAACTATAAAAATAACTAATTTATTTAATAAATTAGCTCAAAAGGAGAGAAAAACAAGAAAATGTATTCCTTTAAAACAAAAACACCCCATAATCACTTAGATTAGAGAAAACAATTAAGATGGGATTTGTTTTTCAAACTTCATGTCTAAATATATTGGCCATATTCTAGGGGTGTATTCCAGAAAGCAAGGTCATTTTACCGTCAAACATACCCTGAACTCTCGGTTGATTAACCCAAACTTTGCTTCCTCGAGGTATGCTGGTTCCAAAAACGCGTCCAGGAGTTTCATGGTTAACACACCAGACATTCTCAACAGAGCGACGAATCTATACCATGGAAACGGACGCTAAGAAAAATACTACTTTCTTCTTTTGTTAAATGCCGATTTACATAATGCATATCGCACCTATTTGGTGGTTTTGCAATCATTTTTCAAACTTTTCATTTAATAATCTTTAATCACAGTGAATAAGAACTATATAGTTTGATGCTGATTAATCAAAAGAAAGACTGGTTAAACTAAATAGTCTGTGCTTGCAAAGATTACATGGGCTGCATAAGTTTTTTTTTATTCTATAAATTATAGCATAAAAAAAATGTTGTAAAAATAAAAGTCTGAATGCAGATCAACGATGTGTGAATAGAGAGAGAGAGAAAAAACACATTACCTTGTTTTAATAACACTTCATATATTGATATAACATAGGCTACTATGCAGTGCTTCATGAACTTAATGCGCTGCTTGGCCAAAAAAAAGAAAAGGAAAAAAAAAGTATATGTTTGGACATGGGCAAATGCTTAAAGTCCCTGTAAAGTCAAAATGAAGTATTTGTTCTGAGTATGTCACACCACAGAAAAATGTGTTATTAGCCATCCAGCCAAATTTGAACGATAAAAAAAGCCGGCAAGTACATTAAATAAGCTATCAAAATCTTGAAAAAATGAGCATTATTCTCTGCTCTCAAACGCTGGGGGCGTGTCGACTGGCTGCCCTGAAACCACGCCCACTAGCGGGAAAGCTGTCGACGGCGATATTAGGTGATACTGCTTTCGGGACGGGAGGATGAACGCTGGCGGGGGATAGTCGTTGCGGCCCCGTTCACCAGTAACAGCGGATTATCAGTGAATCCCAGTTGTCTCTGAGGAAAGTTTATAAAACGATCCTGTGTAAAATGATCACTACAGAGGCGGGTGTTGTTGGCGGTGATCCTCATCTCTTCATCAAGGTTTGCTCTACACAAAATTAATCCACCTCTTCTTGATGTGATCGTTTTTAGGAAATTTAAATAAAGACACCGATCTGTTTTGTACATGATCGTATCCAGGTAGTAGCCTATATGCATTTCCGTCTCGAAGGCTTAGCTAGCTAGCAAACAGTAGGCTGTAGTAACTAATAGTACTGACAGTAACTCGCGTTTGAGCGGCGAATGCGAATGGGGTCGGGAGAGATCAGCCTCAGTGGCCTCGGTGTGTCATCAAGTAGGGGCGTGTCCACGAGCTCATGGGCTCCAGTGCGTCATCGAGCCCTGTTTTAGCCCCGCCCAAAAAATCCGTAAAATAGCAATGGTGAAAAACTTTAACTTTAAAGTTTAACGGTCTAACTCCACATTTCAGTACTTCACAGTTCACAGTCTTTGTAATATGTTCTAGCAATACATTTGTAACATTTATAACATTAAGCATTGTGTGTGGCAACAGTTCTTCTAACTCTAATTCATGGACTGTGTAGCTTTTCATTTCTAAAACAACCATGTAGGAAGACACATCATGGCCATTTTCAATACAAGATCTTGACCAAAAATTATGCACCTCTTAAAGGAAATAAATGTTGTGATAGTTTCCATCAAGAGGTGCATACATTCTTGGTCAAGATCTTGTATTGACAATGCAAGAGTCAAGTACTCTCTATAATGTCTACTCCAGCACATCCCAAAGACTTTCAATGAATTTAAGGTCTGGATTCATGTGACAATAATTCTTCATGCTCCGTCCCTCCTAACCATTCGTTCACAATTTGAGCCTAATAAATCTTGACATTGTCATCCTTGGGTGTTTTCCAGAAAGCAGGTTGTGACATACCCAGGTATGTTTAAGGGCAAGTAAGCGGAGAACCTCAACTTTCGGTTCTAATAACGGAGGTAACTTTCAGGGTAAGAAGCCATAGCAACCACCTACTCTTCTGTTACTTATAAGGTTCTGAACATAACCTGCTCTGGAGAAGCATCTGTTCCAGGTTTAGGTGTAAACCTAAACCATTCAGAGATGTTCAGCTCATTGGGGCTCCAGTCGGCAGATTGCACACAATATTATATGAATGAATGACCTCCTGACAGTTGAGAGCCTGTATGCGTGCGGGATATGCCAAAAGAATTAAAGGCCGATTCCAACACATTTCCCAAGAATTAGACAATCATTTCACCCATTTGACCACAAAATTCAAAAGCACAGCATGTCAGCACAAAAAGGGTTTATTTTTATTAAAACATTTAAAAATGACAAGACAAAAACTTAAATCTGTTAAACAGACTGTTTAAACGGGTCTTGAACGGTCCTTGGGCTGAATAAGAGGTTTGTATCTTCTCACTGGATGAGCTTTAAAATTTGAACTCTGGAAAAAAAAAAAAAGTCAAAAATATTGATTTACACAAATTAGATAGCCCAAGTTATAGTGTCTTCAGAGTAACAGGTTTTTCAGAGGACAACACTCACCCATAGCTGTTCTTGCATCTGGCGCATCTCTCGCAATCTCTTCTCACGTTCGACTCTCTGTGCAGAATCACGCTCATCAAAAGAGAAAGGCCGAAAACAAGTCAAGCTCCTCCGTCTTGCACGCCTGCAGATAAGGTAAAATAAATAAATTATAAACATAACTGAAACATTGTTGAAAGTGAATTTCACCTTTGTACCTTGGGATTTCAAAGGTGATTTCTTCTAATATGTTGTTTGAATGAGCAGGCGAAGATGTTCCAGAAGAGCTACCATCTGCAAAGACTGGTCAAATCACAAGTGAATCAGATAGGCCTATAGGCCTCATCACAAATGGTGCACTCTTTGATAGCACCAGGCCAGTGCAGTCAGGCAGGATGCTCAAACTGAGGTGAATACTGCACTCCATACAGCTAAATTTAGCTGATATTATGGACTATTAAATATTTCAAACAGGATCACCTTGTCCTGGCAGTCCAAACAAATGAAAAACAAAATGTGACTTTCATTCTTCGGAAGTGTAACGTTACTGGATTGAGGGAAATTGTATTCTAGTCTGCTGCTGCACATTTTGGAAAATGTAGGTTGTTAAGGGAACGTTAATGCACCTTTTTTTGCATAGTATGCATACTACACACTGCAGAAATATGCAAGTAACGTTATACAATTCTGATCCAAAGAGTGCACACTTCAAGGGCTTCAACGTGTTCACTTCATATTAAACTTAGATAGATTTTAGTTTGGCCTATTGCTATATTTTTAAATCTTTACACTCATCTTTATTTTATACAGTATGGAAAGCATGCTTATTCCTTACCAATTTCACGGCTGTCGTGTTTTTGCAGAGGGGAGATAACGGCCAAACCGTACTGGCGCTTCGGCGAGAAAGTTAACGGCTTTCTACGTTTAAATACATCCGTGCGCCTCTTATCCGATGTCGTATCTGCAATAAATAAACTGTCAAAAAGGTTTACCAAGGAGGAGAAAACATTGTAAAACTAAATCAGTTAAATTCTCTTATGCGCTCTATGTGGCACAGCACTGGCGCGCAGGCTGGAGCAGTTGCTATAGAGACCGTGTCGCGCGCACCTAAACAGTGACTGAAACTACAGAGATTTAAAGACTCCACGGCAAATGAACGGAAACATTGAGGTAAGTTTTAAAAATATCGTCGCAAGAAATAACATGATTGACTACAACAACATGGTAAGGTTTCAATCAAACCTTATTCTTCATTAAACATTAAGTTTTTAATTTAACATTAAATAACTGTTGCTTGTATCAAAAGCAGTTTTTATGAATAAGCGGTCAGGAAAGTTTGAAAACGAACACACAGCAATGGTGTAACGTTAACTTACCCGCTTAATATGACTAAAACACCATTAAAATTATTAATAACTTAACGTTACCTGAATGACCTTGTGTGACGGTCTCTGGTTCTGCGTTATGTTGACCCATTGTGTGACTGTCGTCTGTTATTGTAACATGTATCGATTATAAAGTTTTTTTACCCCTTCAAGTGCATGAGTCGAATAAGAGGAGAGGTTGATTTAGGGCTAATTGTCTTCACCTGCAGTGAAACCCGCCACAAACGTGCTCCAAATCACGCAGAGGCATAGTTTAAGATTTAAGGGTCAAACTTAATTGTTTGTAAAGCAGTGGGAAATAATTCATGAATTGTTTTAGCTGATTAAAATATAATTTTAAAAGTAAATGTGTGTGTGTGTTTGTGTGTGTTTAGCTCATGAGTCATGCAGAGGGGCGGAGCTCTACTCCACCAGAGGAGGAGGAGGAGGAGGAGGAGGAGGAGGAGGAGGAGGAGGACGAAGACGAAGGCTTCACTCCCATTTCTGCAATTGCTCCAGAGGCAGATTCACATCATGAACAACCTGCTGTCTTATTATCAAATCCAGCCCTGCAGTGCCTGGAACAGGTAGAAGCTCTTTTACATTTGTTAGTTCCTTGTATCAATAACAGAACTTTTCGCATTGATCATCAGTCATTTATATTGCAATAAAAGGTGTCCCCCCCCCCCCCCCCCCCCCCCCCCCCCCCAAAGTAGGGTTGCCAACTTCAGAAAAGGAAAATGCGGGACAATCGTGGTTCTTTAGAGGAGACCGGGGATGGTTGTAACACTTTTTGCCTCAGTACCTCCATTTTTTAGCTTGAGTTCTCAAACTTTTATACAAAGTACCCACATTTGTTTACAAATGGAACCAATTCAACCCTCTACAATAATTATCTATATATATTTAAATATAAATATAAATACATTTTTCTCTATATATTCTGCATTTGCCTATTTCCAGCCTTGACAATCACCATGTTACAACCATCCCCGGTCCCACTATAGGAAAATAAGGGACACCCAAAATATTTGTACTATATCACACTGAAATACTATGCCATTTCAGTGTCTGCAGTTAAGTGTGTGTATAAAAGTTTCTCAGACATAGACACATTTGTTTTGCTTAACCTATTTATGTACAATTTAATTCTAAAATTCTAAAAAAATGAACCATCGTTCAAAATAATAGCATTTATCTGAAATACATTATACACTTTTTGGGGTCAGTAATAATTCCCAGAAAACAAAAAATCAAAGAAATTAAAGAAAGTAGTCTAATAGCCTACATTTTATTTAGCATATGCATTAAATTAATCAAAAGTGACAGTAAAGACATTTCTAATGTTACAGAAGCTTTCTATTTCAGATAAATCTTTGAAATTTCTATTCATCAATGAATCCTGACATTTATTTTTTAAACATTAATAATATTCAGAAATGTTTCATGAGCAACAAATCACATCAGCATATTATTCCCTTAGGTAGATTTAATGTTGGATGTTGGACTCATGAACAATAATCACGTTGTTTGAATTCGCCATAACTGATTTGCCGAAATCAAAACCCGGACAGTGAAAGGGATTTGACCTTAGCGCGAGTCCGGCTCAAACCGGGAGCGACCAAACAGCAGAGGATTCTGTTCGCAAATCAAACAATGATTTGTCCCAAAAGAATGATTAATTCTCAATTTAGAGTTTGTTATTCGTATGGTCTGATGCACATGAGGGTGGGCTGTGATTGGATTATGACCGGTGTCATGACAATATATATTTTTTTTGGAACATAGTTCATCATACAGTAAACTCTTTGAATCTTTATTACATATAGTTCACTGCTCTTACCTGCAATAATGTTTGTAAAAAAAATTCTAGCCTAGCATTGATGATGATGATGATGTTGACTGTGTGAGAAAGCTTTGAATCAACCACAGTATTAAACTCTCAATGTTGATTATAGTTTTATTTGTTTCATAAAAAATATGAATGTATATTCATATGAAAATATGAATGTAAGCACAATTTGAGATGTTTGATATAAATTCTCCAATATACAAAGTTTCTGAAAAAGTAGGCTAATAATTTCATTCTCTTAAGGAAACTCAACAAAAAACATTAATAAAGGCCTGCCTAGTCACACAGCAATACTTAAAATATTCTTTAAAAAAAATCATCCGATGCTTTGAAAATAAATACTGTACATTTCCTCCTTCAATGTCACAGTTTCTTTTTAACAACCCTATGAGCCTTTAGTACATGTCTGTTTGCTATCAGGCCATCTATAAAACATTTTTTTTTTTTTATAGTAATTTTCAGTAAATATATGCATTTAAATTTTTAAAAAGTCGTACAGGAAAATGGAGTAATGCATTACTTATTTTGCATTAAAGGACATAAATGCTCTCCCTCTCCCTAATACCACCAGCAAATCAGGATGGCTGTAATTTAAATGCTCAATATGATCAGATCAGAAGTTCTTCACTGCGCCCACTACGCCCACCTGTCCCATGACTCCCACCAAAAGAAAAAATAAGCTTATCAGGAGTCTTTAAAGGCTTTGGTGTAGTAAACTAATTAAACACAAGATGGCAGTAGCACGCGCACACACACACACACACACAAACGTGAAACCATAAACCAAAGTCCTCCTGGTATTTTGAATAGAAGCTGGATTGTAGTCCTATATGCCTATATTTGAAATACAGAGCTTTATGGAAAAAAAAATGTTTAATGCAGTTCTTTTTAATATCTGAGGACTTTTGATGTATCAGGTTATTTAACAGTTATTCTTGAGGAACAGTACCCCCAAAATAATTCTTTAATTATACACAATTTGGCTTAGGGTGCATAATTTTTTGGCCTTATCATCATTTTGACATTTTTAAAAGTTTGTCTGTAGTTTGTTGGATAGTACTCAGAAGTCAGGTTGTGCCACGAGCCCCAGAAGATCCCATCCCTCTTCCCTTTGTACTTTGCTTTGTAGTATTTGCCATTGAGGTTTGCTGACATGCAGGCATCAAACCACCAGCCCGATCCGTAGTACGCCCCACAGTTCCCTGAGGGGTACATGTCGTTGTCTCTGTCCGGCGTAGTGAAGAACTTCTGATCATGGTTGAAGTGTTTGCTAAATTGCAGAGCGTTTCCAGCAGTCCCCGAGAACCCACTTACAGACAACTGATAATTGAGGAACTCATTCGACACGTAGAACTGTTCGTACTTGGCATACCCACGTGTGCCCTCAAAGTCTTCGAGCTCAATACGGAGGATCATGTCCTTGGCTTTGGTGAGCAAGTGGATTTTATCATTTCCAAGCCAGAACTCGCCTTTAGGGTTACCAAAGCCATTCTTGTATTCAGCCCAGGTGCGGTTGAAACTCACGCTGCCATTGATTCGACGCTGCAAGACAGTCCACCCACTACCGAATGACTCCATCTCACAATACACTGCAAAGCTGTCGTGTCTGGGGTCAGGAGTCACCTGGTACACCGCGTTTTTCCTCTGTCCCGGCATGCTGATGTCAGAGCAGTCTCTCGGAGTGAGTTTTGAGAGGGCTGTGTAGAGAGAGACTTTTAAGCATTCTTTATAATTTTACATGCATCAGATACTTAAGATTATTTATTTTAAAATAGGGGTATCCATATCTGCTCCTTGAGGGGCGCTGTCCTGCAGAGTTTAGCTCCAACTTACCTCAACACACCTGCCTGGAAGCTTCTACAAACGGTAAGACCTTGATTAGCTGGTTCAGGTGTGTTTGGAGCTAAACATTCCAGGACAGTGGCCCTCCAGGAGCAGGATTGGACACCTCTGTTTAAAATATAAAGCTTTATAAAATATATATAAAAAAAAATACAAAATGTTTTGATGTTTCTCTTGTGATGCTTGATAAAATTGTGTAGATGACCCAAGGCTCTAAAATTTGGTTCAGTGGGGTTTATTAGATTTATTTCATCATCATGTGATTCTGTGGCCAGGGTTGATTGATTCCTGCAGCAAGTTTTCATTTTTGAAATTTGTGAAATCAGAGACAGAAGATTTCATTGAGGATTTGCGAAACTGTTCCTGCAGAAGCCTCTCTCCTGGCAGGCAACTTGCTTAATATTAAACAGAAGAATCTTCAATGCGATAGCCTCTGTTTGAGGTGGGAGCTTGAAAGCATTTCTTTGAGGTACTTCTTTGTAAATGGTCTAAATAATTCTCTAGTTTACCTCAGTTCTGCATGTCCTAAAAAAGCTAACGCCATTTCTATTTCAAATAAATACTGTTCTTTTGCACTTTTTTTTTTCATCTAAGAATCCTGCTTTCCTCACTGTTACCACAAAAATATTAAGCAGCACAGCTGTTTTCAACATTGATGAGAATTATTTTTGGAGCAACAAACCTGCATATTAGAATGATTAAGACTGGAGTAATAATGAATGATAGTAGGTATATTTAAAAAAAAAAATATATATATTAGTGGTCAAATCGCTTAATCGCATCTAACATAAAAGTTTTTGTTTATAATATATGGGTGTATATGTGTGTGTGTGTATATATGTATATTTATACACACACACACATATATTATATGCACATAATAAAACTTTTGTTAGATACGATAAATCACGATTAATCTAATTGACAGCAGCAGTAAAAAATATGTAAAATAATACATAGTATTATAATATATATTATATTATAGTATTATGACTGCAAAAATGATCTTTTTTTGTCTTATTTAACTTACGTTGAGGTTGTTGTTGACCTGTACAATTTGAGGTGCAGGTGCTGCCAATTTTGATGACCATCCTGGTGACGTTCTCAACTTTTCTGTCCACTATATCCTCCACATTTTGCAGATTGAGGAGGTTAAGTTCCTCCAGACGTCCCTGAAGGGAGTTAATCTGCACACGTGCGTTCTTCAGGCTGTTAGACATGCGGTTCATCTTTGCCTGCATTTGTTGTAGATTAATGCTATTATCGCTGTCGTTCCCGTTCTGGTAGACTCTCTTGATGGTATCCCCTCGACTCTCCTCTGCGCTGTTTGTTGGAGGGTCTCCACTGTCCTTTTGCAAGTTGAGGTCCACTTGCTGCGAGCTGCACTCCAGACAGGAGCTCTTCAACCTGTTTACTGTCTCCTTCAAGCTTTGCAGCTCCTTCATGGTCTTCTCCAGTAGTCGGAATTGCTTGGGAAGCTGTATGGTCAGCGGTGGTATTTGAATCTGGTATGGGCACTCCTCCTCATCTTCACACTGGCCAGCTGGTTTCAGTCTCAACTGGGAGCAGCTGGAACTTCCAGACACCCTGTCTAGAACCCCAGAAGGGCCACTACCAGAAGCCTCTACCTCCTGCCAGACCGTTATCAGCAGAGAACAGCACACGTACACCAGTTTCATGGTCTCAAAAACAGTGATCCAAACTGAGAAAGAGGATAGAAGAGAACTGCGTCAAAGTGCAACAGCTTTGCCATTAATATCAGAGAGAGAGAGAGAGAGAGAGAGAGTGGGTGGGTCGGGCAGCAGTGCATTGCATAATTGCACAGTCAACATTAACGCAGGAAGAATTTGGTAAATAAAGGACCTCTCACCCTTTCTCTTAAAACGGCACTATGACTCATGATATTTTTCTTTAATTTTAACCTTGAGTTTAATGAAAGATTCAGTGAGTCAGATAAACCAGATGAGCAGTTTAGTGTTGTGAAGGCAATTGATGATGTTTTTCATTAAGTCAGAATCAGATTTCACTCAAAAATGAACATTCTGTCATTATTTACTCACCCTCATGCCGTTCCTTACCTGACTTTCTTTCTTCTGTGGAAAAGAAAACAAGAATGTTTTCAAAATTTTTTTTTTTTTTAGTTAGTCTTCAGACTTTTGAAGAATGTTTTAACTGAAAGAAAGAAAAAAAGAAAGCCAAAGAGGGTTGAAACAACATGAGGGTGAATAAATAAAGACAGAATGTTAACTTTTGAGCGAACTATTCGTTTAAAATGAAACTTCATATTTATTTCCATTTATTCCTGTAAATGCTGTGGTGTTCTGCAAAACATTGTCTGTCATCATTCATTTATTGCTGTCATGTGTTTACATTACGCATTGCTAATGTGTTTGTATTGGCATAGGATCATGTGTTGTCACAAAGCTACACTTTACTGTAGTATTGGCTGTAATACAAACAAGCTTTGTTTGGGACTTTGTTGTAATAAAGAAACTGTATTTATTTAATCGTGTGCAGATGTGATCAGTCGTCTACCAGAAATAGCTTCACAATTTTTTCTTTTCTTTATTTCTGCATTTAATTGGTGCTGCAATTTTCTGCAGAAATTAAAGTCTGTTCTTTTGTTTTTCCCTACTAGTTCAGCACAGAGAAATGTTATCCAAACTGCCTATTGTTAAATGTGCTCCAGTGTCTTACTTCAAAGCTGGTCCTCCACATGTGTTCCTTATGATTTCCCATAAATTTCACAGACCAACTTTAGATTCCTGCCTTGGCTTGGTGCAGGAAGTGCTATAATATAGGAACTGATAAAGCACAAGCTGCTTTTTAAGATAAATGTCCAGTAAAAGTCAACTTTAGCGAATACAATTTTTGTGACATTATGACAAAAGTCTTTGATTGGGAAAATTAGAGATGACCATGAAGGTGTGGTCACATTCACCTACAGTAAGGTGTTTGTTGAATATCAAGGCAAAATAGAATAATTTCAATAGGAATCCATGCAATTAGGAATTTCTTTTAAAGACAAAAGATTTCCACACTGCTTGTTTTGAAAGTGAGCTGTGTGAAATGTGCTTCATGCATCGCTACATTATTGACAATAGACAACGGGTCTTTTTTGTCCATGAAATTTTGCCAATTTTTTCAAAATTGTGACTGCATCTTAAGAAAGTACAAACAGTCAGTCATAGAGCCTGTTTTTCATTTGCGTATTGTCTTTAAGTGAAATTAAACTTACATCACAGCAGTTAATATAATTTATGAAGGACTTTCAACAAAAGATGGATCCAAGCCTTGAACAGCAAGCATAATATTTTCAAATCTGGAAGATATTTACTGCATATATTGAATACGAGCTCTCCAACCTCATGTTTAGTTTGTTTGTCTCCACTATAAAGGAGAAAAACACACTTTCAGACTTTGATATAAGCATCTCTGATAATCAGAGATGCTTATATAGAAAACTTCAACTTCAGTGGTCAGATAAACAACACTCAAAGCTTAGATCCTATAGCTTTCCATGCTGGAGTTCAAATGTAAGTTAATGTGTGGCACACATATGGATCCACTCTAAAACACACCTGAAATGAGTCCCAGCAAATCCCCATGAACCTGTTTAGCTTTTAAATGCATTTAGGCTAATGTTTATTCGGCTGTTGCATCATTGATAGTTCTTTTTCATCTTGGTCTTCAGCTGTTCTCCATGGGAAAGGTCAGTGGGGAGAAAGTGGCTCGTCTTAGGGCCAGTTTCAACCTCTTGCATGAAACTATGAGAAGTTCTCAGGAATCAGAAATGCATCTCCTGTTGGAGGCGAAGGCCTTACGCACCAAGCTGGAACAGCAGAGGCAAGAGTTGGAGAAGGCCGAGCTGTTTCCTGAAGGACCGGACACAGAGGCCAGCAGACTGAAACAGACACTTCTGCAGTACTACAACCAGCTGAAGGAGGACGAAGAAAGAGATTATCAGATACATTTCCAGTTGGAATGGTAAGATGCTCTGCAGGACCAAGCCACTTTATCCTGGCTTCTTGACTTGCCTCCCTGTGTCCAGAAATGTAGTCTCGCCTCCAAAAGGCAGCATGGAAAGAACACTGTATGCTGAGTCACGGCCCACACTGCTGCTGGACAGCGTTTGCTGACATTTTTCTAAGTGGCTTGTGCAAAAAGCATATGTGTATAACTTTGAAATAGGGCAGAAGCTACTTCATCAAGTGTTTTTTAAGGTGAGGGGATACCAAAGTTTAATACCAAAACCCCAGTGCTAACATTACATTATATATTAACTCATAAAAACAAAAATTTTAATATTTATTACTGACAAAAAGCACAAACGGTAAATTAACTGATTGTGTTAACATTAACTTTATAATTTAATAAGTGCTTCGGTAGTCTCGCTTCAGTAAGAGAAAACCAAAGTCAAACCAGCAGTGGGGAAAAAAATATGCATTAAAATAAAAATAAAGTTATGTCATGATATTGGGTATAATTTATACCTTACTTAAAACTATCTGCAATTCTTTTGATGTAGCTGGTGGTTTTCACCAGACTTGGGAAGTGTTTCTGCTGTATTTTATAATGTACAGTACCGCTTTTTTTGTCTTATGCTCACCCAGGCTGCATTTATTCGATCAAAAATACCTTAAATAATGTATAACAATAATATTGTGAAATATTATTGCAATTGAGAATAACTGTCTTCTATTTTAATATATTTTAAAATGTAATTTATTCCTGTGATGGCAAAGCCGAATTTTTAACAGACATTAATCGAGAATAAAGTGATTCTCAAATGATTCAGAATTTTTTTGATGAATAGAA
Organism: Tiaroga cobitis; assembly: GCA_030578255.1. NCBI lineage: Eukaryota > Metazoa > Chordata > Actinopteri > Cypriniformes > Leuciscidae > Tiaroga > Tiaroga cobitis. The sequence goes on along the minus strand of CM060594.1, from coordinate 29,887,238 downwards.
AGTTTGAAAAAAACAACAGCATTTACTAGAACTATTGTACTAGAGATATATTTTATGTATACTGTATCAATTGGTTAGTTAAAGTATTCATACAGCAGGTATATTACAGCCAGATGTAGTTTCTGCACATGTGCCTATGTCCTGAGCGGATCCTTCATCCTTAGCCAAACTGACATGGATTCACCTTGCACAGCATACTTTTGCTCACTGTAATCTCTTTTTTTGATGGGACAGTCCAACTCACACTGACAGCAGTGCTAATGCTCAGCTGGAATATTTGTTCATGTGGCTTCAAGTTTTTGCACAGCTTCATTTAAAATGTTCAATAACCCTAGCCACAAATGTATAATTGTGAAATATTCTTTGTGCTTCCCGTGTAAATCTCATGTATTTGAGTTCCTTTTTGCATGAATTGCTTCACATCCCGATTTCTATTAAATGCATAAAGTTTGTTTCACAGAATTGTATTTCTCCTTTTTAGTCTCGAAGAGGAAAAGCTCTATCTTGAGAAAGAATACCAAGACCAACCTAAACAGACTGTAAGTATCGTTGGGCCATGATGCTTCCAGATGAATACATCATTGGGTTTTCCAGACAATTCATGCTGGTTCACTAGGGAGACCAAATACTTAAAAACACAAAACAAATAATTAGTAAAATCCATCTACTTCATCTAAAATTCAAGAAAGTTCCTGACGAAAATCACACAAAAACATTCTGTTTATATTTTATATTATATCTTTTTATACTTATTAACTAATTTCAATATCTACAAATCAGTCAAATAATCATTGTCATCATAATAATCCTAATCAAAGTTGTAATGAAAATGAATATTGTAAAATATAAGGAGCAGCTGTATCAGCTTCTTTATTGTGTTTCATTTGTTTCAAAATCATATGTATGTCTGTGTATGTCCTCACTCAGGAGCTAGAAAATAGGTACATGGACTTGAAGAACAGTTGTGAGGAGGTAAGGAAAGAGGTGGTTCATCTTAGACAGGAAGTGTGGACTTTAACTGAGAGCTTGGAGACTCAACAGAAACATATAAAGATGGAACAAAATGAGCTGGAGGATTTAAAAGATTGTGTTGAGAGCAATGAGGTAAGCAAGACCTGTTAATGACTACTGTAGGTTGGAGTATTTAGGATGGGGATTTCAAATGTTAAAAATGTCTTTTACCAGGCTGAGCTGGCTCAGGTGCTTCTCATACCTGTTCAGCTGGGAAAGGAGGTTGACAGGGTCACCCACAAGAAATCGTATGTGGCTTGTTATAGTCAAGTTACGCAAAGCACTGGCTCTATTTGACTGACTAATCTGCACTGTATCTATTTGTGTGTCATAGGGAGCTGGAGAAGCAGGTAACAATAATTGAGCAACATCGTATGGAGCATATAGAGCATCAGCAGAAGATGAAGGCAAAGTGCGAGAACCTGAAGGAGGTCCAAAGGGAGGTGGTACGAGAACTGGTAGGCCTTAAGGCTCAACTGGTGGCTGCAGAGAACAGGCAAGATAGACTTCTCAATGAACTGCAGATGACCAAGGAAAAAGAGGCCATCTTCATGGATCAAAGGTCATAATCTCACACCGTTTCTCACACTTTAAAGCCAAATGATAGGACATTTCCAGTGTTGCTGCTGGCTGAACAGAGCTTGGTCCCCTCAAAGTTGCGTTGGATTTTCTCCTCAGCGTAAAGGCTAACAGGCCCATCTATCACTGTTTTTTCATGTTCGTAGAGTTAGTTTCTGGAGTAAATACATAGGCTATAATCTGTGTGTTTAGACACCTTTTTCAAAAATGGCGGGTGCTTGTGTTTCATGCGCCTTCGGCCAATCAGCGTACACTAACGTCACTGGTAGTTTCTATAGTATTGGGTTAGACCCTACTCTGTAGTAGGAGCTAAATTAGTTCCTCCAAAGGAACTAACCATTTCTAGGAACTACCCTACCCTAAAGGCCCTTATGTAATTAATGCACCCTTTTAACATTACAAGCGGAATTCATCATAGTTGGGTAAACGTCTGTAGACAAAATAATGCTTTTTTTTTTATTTGATTAAATCTACTGTATTAATTGTTTTGGACTTCAGGGGTCTGCTGGACATCAACATGGAACAGATTGTTGCTGAGTGCAAGTCTCTACGTGATAAACTGTCCCGAGATACACGGCTGAAAGACAAACTTATGCAAGTCCTGAAGAGGAATGAACTGCAGCTGAAACAGGCCAGAGACTCTCTCGCTGACACTCAACAGCAGCATGAGAGGACCCAGGCTCAGGTTAACCAAAACAAAATCTAGTTTCTTATATATATATATACATCTAGAAGCCCACATCTAGATACAATATTGTCACCCACACTCAATCATAATAAAAAAATAATAATAATAATCCAACATCATACTGTAAGAGGATTTTCCGAGGTTTACAGATTTTGCAACATTTACAACAATTACTGCAGACGCAAATATTTTGTGATGTCCTGCATTTCAGAACTGCTGTGGAATCATTTCGTTCTCACGTCATGTACGGAAAGACTGATGAATCATGGTCATTTTATAATAACAGGAACTATCAGTTCCTTTGGATTTTAAAGATTTTCATTGTGTCATAGACGTGGCCTGGAGTTTATTGCAGCACTTGTTAATTAAGTATTAATTAATATTCTTTTCTTTTCAAATTTATTTTATCACACAGTTTAAATGTAGTAAAGCTACAAAGGTGATCTTTGAAAAACTTAAGTAGTGACCAGTTACAGGACCTACACTTTGCATATATCTATGGACATATCAATTGATTATTTCATATATGTTAATTTTTTTTGTGCAGAGAGACACAGTCCCAGAAGGTGACAGCTTGTTGCAGAAAAGAAAAGATCTGGAAAAGGAAGTGGAAAACCTAAAACGCAGTTTGATTAGCAAGGTACCATGCACATTATGACAAGTGGCTTGAAGTTTACTTTATCTATAAACTGTTTGGCAAGATTCAGTATCACATGTGTGTGTGTGTGTGTGTGTGTGTGTGTGTGTGTGTGTGTGTGTGTGTGTGTGTGTGTGTGTGTGTGTGTGTGTGTGTGTGTGTGTGTGTGTGTGTGTGTGTGTGTGTGTGTGTGTGTGTGTGTGTAGCAATCTATGGCAGGGCTGAAGGTCCAGCTGGTTCAAGAGTATGTGGAGAAGGAACAGGCTTTGATTAAAGAGTCCTATCAGCGTAGAGATGAGCTTCATCACCTTTACCATCTCATACCTATCAAAACAGATGAGAGACAGCAGAAGAGCCATGAGCTGCACAAAGCGCAGGTTAATCCCTTTATTTACAACTCAATCCAAAACAGTTACATCAGCATTTTTTTCTGAGCTCAAAAAAATCTAAATATGAGAGCAACCAACTTTTTAACTATAAATTACATCCTGTAGCATTTACTCACCCTCATGTCATTCAAAACCTGTATGATTTACTTACAAAATTAAAGGTACAATATGTAAGAATTTTGTGATAAAATATCCAAAAATCACTTCCTGCACTTATATTTCCTGCAGTTGTGTACTTAGAATATCCCAAAAGTTACCAAAGATTTTAAGTTTCAGAGAAATTCACATTTTAAATAATTGGCCGTCCTGGAATCCCTGTTTTTATTCGTCGCCTGTCACTGACGTAATATTCGCGTTATCCCTGGTTTCCTCGTACTGCCATAGTAACCATGGCAAGAGACGTGGACAACAGCGTTACGTCTAGCTGCGCGCTGTTTTTGTTTCGTTCAAACATTATGGACCATGGCAAGCAGACTTTGGGAAAAAAGGGAGAACTTAACTGCGTTTTCGAGATGCCGAGAGATTCATATCCATGACAAACTTGGACTTGACAGAGCTCATACATGTTCTTTATTAGACAGGTGTGCAAATGTACATAAAACTAATCAATGTTATATAGTTCAACATGATGAAATGTTAGAATATGATCTGTATGTTATTCTAATGTTGATCTACTGTAGCTTACTGCTAGTCTCATATAGCCAACAAACTAACACATAGAATAACATTATAACTTTCAACACACTCAAATATAAGGCCTTCGTTCGTCTTCGGAACACAAATGAAGATATTTATGATTAAATCTGAGAGGTGCATGACTGCTACATAGGGAATGAAACTTGACGGCCCAGAAAGTCATTAAAGAAAATATTTAAATATTCCATGTCGCAACAGTGGCTCAACTATAAGTTTATCAAGCGACGAGAATACTTTTTGTGCGAAAAAAACAAACAAAAATAACGACTTTATTCGACTATTCCTTTTCTTCCTTGTAGGCCTGAAACGAGACTTCAAGAGATTTCCACGACGCATGCGCGAGAATTGCGATCTCCTTCAACTACTTCAGTTAAGTTCTCGCGCGTGCGCGTCGTGGAAATCTCTTGAAGTCTCGTTTCAGGCCTACAAGGAAGAAAAGGAATAGTCGAATAAAGTCGTTATTTTTGTTTTATTTCCGCACAAAAAGTATTCTCGTCGCTTGATAAACTTAAAGTTGAGCCACTGTTGCGACATGGAATATTTAAACATTTTCTTTAATGACTTTCTGGGCGTCAAGTTTCATTCCCTTAGGCAGCCTATGTAGCAGTCATAAACCTCTCAGATTTAATCATAAATATCTTCATTTGTGTTCCGAAGACGAACGAAGCCCTTACGGGGTTGGTACAGCATGGGGGTGAGTAATTAATGACTTAATTTTAATTTTTGGGTGAACTAACCCTTTAAGTGACATGGCATCTGACGCACAGAAGCCAATGGCACATGTCACTATGCATATTGGCACATCCGGTGGCACATCCCGTCTTCATTGGCATGTGCCAGTGGATAGTGGCATGTGTCACTGACATTATCGCGACATACTGACAGGACACCTGACTGACACCGAGTCGCGGAACATGTCACCGTGTTGTGACACCTCCAGTAGTGACTGACAGATTAATCGAGCACCTATCCTGACGTAATTGTGACACAAAATCCTAAATAAATAGCCTAATTTTGTGATATTTTAAATATCAATTAAACGCATTAAAGTCATATTTTTAAAGTCATATTTTTTCAAACATGTGATTTGTGTCACGTCTGTATTTGATTGGTATGTGCCACTGAATGTTTTGTAATACCAGTGCTACTTTATGTTGTTTATCTCGCAAAGTCACAAACTGCTCTAGGAAAGACACGAAATAAATCTATCATGGGTCACTACGAATAACGTATTACAGTCGCGTCTGTTACTGTAAACCTTTATTTTTGCGTGATGCTGCACGGACGCACGCCAGTAGGTGTCAGTATAAGTGATTGTAACACTGGCCAGCGCAAGATTCTGTGGCTTTAATATTTCAAGTCCTTCCAAAAAGTGTAAAAAAAATATATATATATTAAAAATAATTTGTTAGGCTATGTGAAAAGGATTACATACAGAGCTAGCCAGTGCAAAAAAGTGCTCAGTGCATTTTAAATATTCAACAAACGTTTCGGTCACGCACGACCTTCCTCAGTACCTTTAATATTTTAAAAATAATTTTATGGAATTATTTAATAAATAAAATCCATTTTTGTTGTACAAATTAACTATGTGCATATGTTACATAATCTACATTATAGGCAGACATCTGCAGGTGTCACTACTGGAGGTGTCACAACATAGAGACATGTCAGTTTTAGTGACACAAGCCAACTGTGTCAACAAAAGCCAGAGATGAGAATCTTGCGCTGGCCAGTGTTACACTCACTCATACTGACACCTACTGGCGTGCGTCCGTGCAGCATCACGCAAAAATAAAAGTTTACAGAAACGGACGCGACTGTAATACGTTATTCGTAGTGACCCATGATAGAGGAAATTTTGCGTCATCAACCTACGCCTTTGTTATTGTAAGAGGTTAGCGCCCCCTAGCGGCGAAAAAAATTACATATTGTATCTTCAATTATACAATGACAAGGGCCAAAAAGGACAAAAACACTATATTCTATTCTATTCTATTGCTATATTCTATTACATGTGTTAGTTTTTAAGTCTACATTGATTTAAACTTCTGTATTTTTCTCATGCTGGTTTGGAACAACATGAGGTTGAGTAAACTATGTCTTAATGCTTGGTGATTGATATGAATATCGTTGCAGCTAAAATATAACCGCTCCAAACAAGATCTGCAAGAGAAAGGAATGGTTATTCAAGAACACTTGAAACAGACTCAAGAGACCCAGTCAAGGTACTTACTGGTGGTTGGCATGAACTGTATATATGGGATGAAAATGAACTAAAATACAAGCAAAATACTTAATTATTTCTTTTTATTATGTCCATTTTTCCTATTATTCAAACAGAAAATCACTGGCTCTTTTACCTGATTTAGAATGAATCCACTTTGTTAGCCCATCGTCTGCTCAGTAAATGCATTCTTAAATCCAATCTTACCCTCACCAGGCTGGGTATGTTTGCTAAGCTGTATGAAGTCACCAAGGCTGAGCGGAACAAATACCTGAGTCTGATCCACATCTCAAACCAGAACCTGGCAGAGATGGCAGAGAAGCTGGCTATCCTGGAAGAAAATCATAAGACTCTGAAATTGACTGCTAATAACACAGACAAGTACCGTAGCTATCACGTTACATGCCTAGTATCCCCCCCCCCAAATACATTCTGACAACACCACACATCATAAGATATCGGGTAACGCTTTACAAGTTTAATTTGTTAACATTAATTAACTATATTAGTTAACATGAACTAACAAAGTACTTCTGCATGATTACATCATTTTATTCTCAGCATTTACTAATAGTTTTTTTATATCAAAAGTTTTATCTGTTAACATTAGTTAAGGCACTGTGAACTAATATGAACATGAACATTTTTATTAGCTAACATAACAAACAGTGTTGGGGGTAGCGTTATGTAAAACAAAGTTATGTAATCTGACTTTTTTCAAGTAACGAGTAATGTGTAATGAGTAAAATGTGACACATTACTTTCCATAAAACGTAACTAATGGTGCGTTCACGTGCTATGGTAATTATGGTAAATACCAAAAGCCGACGTGAAAAATGCACATGAACACCCCCTCATGTGGTATTTTCCACTGGGCAACTCGTAGAATATTTTGATGCACGAGTTGCCGAGATGAGATAACCTTTGACCTTTTCAAAATGGCGGAGAGCAACGCGAGAGTCGTGAATGGTAAAAATATGTACTATTCATGATCTAGAAAATATACAGCATATTATTTACCGTGTGAGTTTTGATAAATCATTTTCTTGCTGTAGCAGATGACTTAAAGGGACACTAAGTAAGAATTACTCCCATCTAGCGGTGAAATTGTATTTTGCATTCAAACGAATTGTGCTCTCCAGCGCCTCGCGTTTTCAAATGCGTGTTGCATCTACGGTAGCCGTTATGTACCAAAAAGCTATGACAGGATGTCTTCTAATAGCACTGCGTCGAGTTTTCCTTCGGGTGAACAGGTTTGTTATTTCAAACAAACTTCAAATTGACACAACGAACAAATGAATGTTACAGTATGAAATAATGAGTGTCAAAAACATGAACTATTGTAATTATTAGTTATGCCTTCTTTATTCGTTATATTTTCTGAAGTAGCCTACGTGCATTGTTAGATATCATCATCAACTTTTAACTATACATGTTCATCTGTCTATAAAATAAAGTACACAAGCAAACAATGAAAAAAGCTTGTAATTAAGACTGTAACACTGACTTGCCTGTCGAGAAGAAAGCAGGACTTCAGCGTCTCTTTTGAAATCTTTCTCCTGCAGTAGCTCTATCCACCTGGAAAAAGCTATCCCGACATTAACTTGTGTTTTTTGTAATCTCCGGTCACGTTTCCTTTTACGATCTATTTTGGACTTTTCTGGCGACGAGGATTTGCAATGCAGCCTTTTAAACTTGCTGGGGCAGTGACAAGCGCCTCTCACTGCTCTGCTCATCCGCTTCTGCTGCGTTCAGTCACGTCACGCCGGCTCTGAATGAAAACGTGTTGTGGAAACGCGTTGGCCTAGTACTTTTTGTCCCTCTCTGCTATTATAGTTTTTCAAGATGGCGGAACTACAAGGAAGCCTCCGTGGACTTACCCGTCCCATGTATATAAATATAATAAATTCTTTGTTTACGAGGATAAATCAGATAATTGGCAGAGGTATTTGTGCACCATTGAGGACATATTTATGAATAAAAATATTGATTTTAGATTATAAATTAACTAAAAAGTTACTTAGTGTCCCTTTAAGCAATCTAAAATAGTTTTAGCTAAATAACAGGTCTGGATCTTCATCTTTGTACCACATTACGACAACAAAAGCACGTGAACGCAACACACTGGTAAATACCAGTTCACAAGTGGAAAATATCATATTTTCCATAGCACGTGAACGCACCATAAGTAATGCAATCAGTTACTTTTTAGGGAGTAACGCAATATTGTAACTCATTACTTTTAAAAGTAACTTTCCCCAACATTGTTAACAAAGGTTCATAATAAATGCTGTAAAAATATTTTTTTCAGCATTGATTCATGTTAGTTAATTCATAAATTAACAATGGTGACAAATTCAATCTTATTGTAAAGGGTTACCAGATAAAGGTTTCTATAACACAGAGATACCATGAGAACAGATTAAGGTGTGTGACAGCGAAATATTTCCCAACGCAGATTTTGCAATGATTAAAGTTGGTCACGCCACGCGGATTAACCGCATTGATCTTCATACATCGCTATACTATTGACAATAGACAATGGACCTTTTTGGGCCATTAAATTTCTCCACAATTTCACTAATATAGTGCACCTTTACAAATCTTGTATTGCTTGGTTTCACTCCAGGAAGCTGCAAAAGTCCAATCTACGGCACTCTCAAAACTTACAGCTCAGAGACCTTATGGAACATAAAATCGAACGGGTGGAAAAGGTTCTGAAGGAAATGCACCAGAAACGAGAGGAGCAGAAATTTAACCTCAGCAAGCTCACGTACACAATCGACATGCTGGAGCAAAACCAGTTGCGTATTTGTAAGAGCTATGATGCCGCCATCCAAAAACGCAAGAAGCGGTGAGAGAGAGTTTAGGGAAGTTTACAGATCTGTTAGGTGAATTCTTACAGTCTGGACTTGCATGTGCACCATAACTTTGTATGTTGTTTGTTTGTTTGTGTTGCCAGGAGTGTGCACCTTATAGAAAGAGAGCAGGAATTGTGTGTTTTCTATGAGAGGCTAAATGTGCTGGTTAAAATGATTGAAGAAAGCAACCTAAAGATACAGAACAAGAAGGATGATATTAGCAAACTGAAAATTGAACAGAAAGAGCAAGAAAGACAGACCAACCTGCAGAAGAAACAGTTGTCAATCAAACGGACCCTGGAGGAAGAGAGCATCTTATTACAGATACAGGTACCTGCAACCCAGTTCTGAAATCACTGTGCAACCTCTATCTGAATTTATTTTTATTTTTTAAATATGACAGGCTTCTCAGAGGGTCTGCCAACTTTTGCATGAGATTGGGGAGAAGAAGCCAAAAAGACGATCTGTCATAGATTACATAATTTAAAAAGAAGGTCCAACAATATAAACATTGAGTAAACGAACACACTATAATGCAATAGAATTAATGTAAATAAATGTTAGATTGTATATTATTCCAAAAAGGTATTGCCCTCTAAGGTCCCAATGGTACCCACAGATGTGTTCTTTTTACCATTTATAGTTCTCTTTAAAAGAGATAAAAGTGAAATAAACCATCCTGGAGTTTTATAACCTTCTGTGTTTAATATACAGAGTCTCTTCATATCAACATCTACTACATTAGAGCAGACCAAATAAACACTTAAATATTAGATCATCATGTCACTAGTTCTTGATACTGGTGTAGGGCTGTAAAGTCAGGGGTAAAAATGTCTTATGTCCCCAGCATAGACTGGTCCCCAGCCACTGCCAACTATAGTTTACAATTCCAAACTATGGTTTAAGTGCAATATTTCTCATTACATTTACATTTATACATTTACATACAGTATCCAACACATTATGGCTACACTGGAAATGTCAACTACCATTCAAATGTTTAGGGTCAGTAAGATTTTTTTTAAAGAAATTATTACATTTATTTAGCAAGGATGCATTAAATTCATCAAAAGTGTCAGTAAAGACATATAATCCGCAACTGATTTCAACTGTAATAATAAGAAATGTTTCTTGAGCACCAAATCAGCATATTAGAATGATTTCAGATGGATCACATGAAAATATTACTGTTTTTACCATATTTTTGATAAAATAAACGCAGTCTCGTGAGAATAAGAGCTTTCTTTCAAAAACATTAAAAAATCTTACTGATCCCAAACCTTTGAATGGTAGTTTAATGGACTTTGCAGAAAATTTGACAAAGAAAAAACCTGTTGAAGTAGCTGTTCAACACATCAAAATGGGAAGAAATAATAGGTAAGAAATATTTTACTGCGTAGGCACAGACATGTGATGACCTTTCAATTCTTACTGGGTATCACAAAATGTCCTGTACTTGAACAAGTCCCTGAACAAGCAACAAGTCATCCTACTCTTCATGGAATGCCAGGGAAACCGCCAAGCAGAAACAAAGGATTAAGACTCCTGCATTTTTTTTTTTTTTTGCAGAGAACTAAATGATGACCTTTAACTCCAGCCCTTGGCCTGTCATGGCAATGTGTCTCATGTTGGTGTGTTGGCTTGTGTGTTGCACTTCCTGGCTGTAGTCTCACATAGCAATAATATCATATATCTCTCCCAGATCAAGTCCACATAGACATCTAGCTCAATGTTTCAGCTTTTCTGAGCTTTTTTGACACCTGCCATGGCCTAAGAGACAATGAAAGCTTTTGTCCTAACCAGAGGTTCTAGCCAGTGGGCATTTTTAGATTATGATGTACAGTATAAGCAAATGATTTAAGACATCAGTTAACAATCCTTGATCCAATTACATCGGCTTTGTTATGTTTGTGAAGACATTTCAAACCATTTGGCCCTCAAATGAGTACAACAAACATGTTGGCACAAGATGATTCCTCTGTTGTGACATAGCCCGGAAGCCCCATAATATAGTCTGTAGTGACTGAAGAGCAAAATTACACATTTGCCGCCAGCCTGACGCCATCAAACCAGCTAAATGACTCTCAGAGGGACACAAACACACACAAATAAACAGATAGGTTTACTCTCTAGGGTGGCCACACCTACAGAGGATCAATATATCGTAATCAATAAATAAGACAGAAAATCTGGTTTCTTCATGCAGCCTGTATATCTGTGTAATGAGAGCATATGGGCTTTAAATGAGTGCACTGTTTTAATGGTGTCCTGATGGTGTGGCTGTTTTTATATGCCATAGCTGTCTGAGACGAAAGACAGACTGACGAGTCTAGAAGGTGTGGACCATTACAGTGCAAGACAACTTAGTGGAGAAGATGCATCTCCTGAGGAGCTCATCAAGAAGATTGAACAGGTATAGATAACAGATTTGCCATCTACACGAAGGGAAATATTTGGGTTTAATTTTTTATTTGTAACACCTGGTTTCTTATGATATTCCATTAATTAATAATTATATAAATATTATTTTCAATAATTATTTCTATTTTAGACCTAGTTTGTGTTGTACATATTAATATATACTCTTTTACAAATTGTATTGTATAACATGAGACGATGTTGACTTAATTTTAATTTATTTGGTACGAAATTCTCAATGTAATCTAATCTAAAAATTCTCAGATTGAGAATGTTAATGAACTTTAAGTATCTTCAATAAAATGACTACACAGATCGGTTTTATATGGTTAGAAAAATATGCACTCATATACAGTAGGTAAAAATTTTGCTCACTCGTGTGTGTGTGTGTGTGTTTAGTTTGAGGTGCAACTGGTAGATAAAGAGGCTCAGCTCTTGGAAATGGAGCTTGTGTATGAGCAGGTTACACGCCTTTCTCAGCGCATCCAAATCAAAACTGAGAATGGTAAAGAAGACACGCTGCATCTGGCTAAGAAAGTAAGTTCACACATTTACTCTAACACACAGCTCAGCAACATGGTTGGTTTAGAGCAGTCCTAGACTAGTTTTGCTTCAGGCCCCAGAATTTACATTGGACATCAAGTGGTGACCAACAAGAAGAGAAAAAAATACCTGATGCCTTAACACCATGCAGACCTCATTATCTTCAAAAAAAAAAAAAACATCAGTTGCCCACATTAATGAACCAAAGCAAGCTCTCTTGCTCTTTAACCAATCCTTCAGCTTAACTAAACGTCAAATTCATGTACTGTGTTACTGTAAATACAGAAGGTCATGTAGCCAGTAGTTGTATCAAACTCATTTACAGTGTGTTGGTGTTTTAGGTGAATGAGCTGCAGGCTCAAATCAGAGAGCGCACTCATAAAATGATGGCAGTTGTAGCGGAGCTGTCCATGCGACAGGCGGAGTGTATGACCCTAGAGCAGCAGATGAAAGAAAATGAACTACAGCTGGACTTGTGTCAGAGGCGTGTGGAGCAGGGCCTGCCCCCCTCAGACAACATAGAGAACGAGTGGTTGCGTTACCTTCGAGATCAGCACAGACGCCAGGCAGACGCAGAGAAAAAAGCCAGGGTAAGCCTCCAAATGCTATCAAAGAGACATAAAATAAATTAAACACACACTACAGGCACAAATCTTACAGTAAGTGTTTTCATGAGATTTGACCTCATATGAACTTCTCGGTCACAATTGGTTTATGTAAATTCATCCTACCGTTATAAGGTCAATGTGTCAGATAAGGTCTGTGCTAAAGAACTGATGTCTCTCAGTTTCTGTTAAACCTTCAAATGATAGTTGAATCATATTTGAATTGAAATATATAGGTAAATATTTCAACCACAGGGCTATTAACATCACGTTTGTGTGATACAAATGTATTTCTATGTTAATGTTTGTTAGATGGCTGAAGAAGACGAGTGGAACCAGCTTCCAAATGGTGTTTACACCACAGCTGAGCTTCGACCCAATGCTTACATCCCAACTGATGATCCTTTGCCAGTGCCCAAACACTATGGAGTGCTGGCCCCTTTTAAACCCTCCGAACCTGGTGCCAACATTCGTCATATCCGCAAACCAAAATCCAAACCTATTGAGATCTAGCGTGAGTCTCACCTGCAAACTGATGATGCTTACAGATATAAATGTCATTTAATGTCCAGATGTGCTCCCATTTCTGAAGAATCTAGTCCATTTCCTCAGAACTAGTGATGTTAACATTAGAGTTGTTTGGCATATGGGTCTAATTTCTAAGCTTAGCAGCCAATGCAATGAAGCTTCTGCTGGAGGCATGCTGGGAATTCCGAGAGATTCTTTAGAGATCTGCCAGAGCTGATGGGTGGGAGAGCAGTTAGACATGATACTATGTCCTCTGGAGCAACGCACAGCTGAATTATACAGTGGAAATTTATAACACGGAACCGAATGAGACATTTAGTGGAATTGTTTAAGTGGTTTAAAGATTCTTATTTGTCCAAAAAAATCAACTATTTTTGTTGATCACTGTGCATCCTACAGTGTATATATACATATTTATACACACATACGCACAGGCCCCATTTCAAAATATGAATATGGAGCATTTCAATGTAAAATAAAAATATGAATTTAATAAAAAATGCTTTAAAAAATAATAATATTCAGAATGCCGAAAATAAACAATTTCCAGCATTTAATAGTTGCATTTGTAATAGTGTCCTCTATTTGGAGGCAAGAAAATGCTTCGCTTAATAATCACATGGCTAATCTTTAGCCAAATCATTTAAATGGTTTTATACATTATACATTTTATAGTATTTCAACAACCCCTGATCTAGACACAGCTGTAGCTTAATAATCAACTTCATTAATAGTGTGGTTTTCATACACTTTATGTACTTTATAGAAAAGTAACCAATAACCATCTAAAAACAGCTACAAAGTGAATACCATGCCTTAGAGGCTCAACGGGATAATTGCAAACATACAGGCAGCAATCTAAAATAAGCTTTCAGGAAATTACTATCGACAAGAAGAATCTTATTTTGTAAAATGAAGAGTCCAACGAATATATGATTTTTTATTTCTTGTTTGTAAAATATTTACAGATGAACCCACTTGACTCCATACAACATCTGAAAAAAAAAAAAACCCTTTATTTGTCTTTTCTTGGTCCTCTTCCATTGTGTGCATAGAAAAGCGCATAACATTCCCCTTACGTATTGGCATCAGTAGAGTCAGTACGTGTCCACATGGGTACTAAAATGTGATATTTAAAGAGCAGACTGACACCCAGGAAATAATCTTTGGTCAACAGCTTGATTTGTGTGCTTCAGTTTCTTGTATGACCTCCCAAAAACTGAAATTTATTACATTATTACATTACTACAGTCACCTAAATGAACCAAGCTTTGTACTTTGGCCAGGGGCCAAACATTTCCCATGTTTCTGTTTTTACTACTTTTTCGGTTTGTACTTGGCTGTTTTTACTTGACTTCGAAGCCCAGCTTGATTAGAGTCTGCTTTAAGGCCGTCTCCTCCACAAACCTCACATCCACATTCTCCTGCTCTTCAAAAGGGTTCTGAGCTGAAATACAACACCCACACGATCATTACCTTACAGTAAATAATAACATTTACTAACCCAGAACATATTTTATTAAATTATCTCTGAAACCATGTACCTTGTTCCTCCCTGTTCGAGAGAATCTTGGCGAGGTAGTTTAGAGGCAGAAAGTCAGGATAGAAACTTGACTTGCCATAGTCCAACAGTACAGAGTCCTAAAAAAAGAGCATGTGTTTAGCTGGTAAACATGGGAGCATTTTCTCTGATCAAAGAGCCAAGATCATGATTCAGATTCCTAAGAATTAAAACATGTTATTTTTTGTTCAGGAAAAAATACAATGTCTGAACAGCAGTCATAATATTTCAATCAGCGTCAAGTCTAATAAGCTGTTTCATCCAAGTATTAGTTTCAGGCCGCCAGGCCGTCAGGCCGCCATTGTAAATAAGAACTTGTTCTTAATGACTTGCCTGTAAAAATAAAGGTTAAATAAAAAAATAAAAAATTCAGTTGTTTGGCAGATATTCAAACCTCTTTTATGCAGTTGTGTTTAAAAAAAATAAAAAAAGAGAGACCCCTTGCCATATTTACCCTGCTCTCTGGGTATTTGTCCAACAGAGTCCTGACATATTCTCTGGAGATGCACGCAGAGGTGATGGGGTGATCCCACCGCTGGCTCACTTTCTGCTCTATATGCTAATTACCAAAACATAATATGAACATCAAATTGCATTCACAAGCTTTTTTACTTCCATAATGTGACATTTGTGATTCAAAAAGAATATTCATTGAGTGG
The DNA here is from genome assembly GCA_030578255.1 of Tiaroga cobitis. Classification (NCBI taxonomy): domain Eukaryota; kingdom Metazoa; phylum Chordata; class Actinopteri; order Cypriniformes; family Leuciscidae; genus Tiaroga; species Tiaroga cobitis. The sequence continues at coordinate 29,871,836 of CM060594.1, read as the reverse complement.
AAATGTTAGATGGGACTTCGGGAACTGATTTGATTATGAAAAGTGGGAGTTCCAACTTTTGAGAAGGTTTTTTACGTTATTTGCCATTATTGCTGTAACCTTTATCACATTAACGTTATCTGGCATTTAAATACTTTTAACTACTGTCAGCATTTTAGAAAAGCTGCATTGCTGTAGCTGGTTGGCAATTGGTTAACATTTTCCTGGCCCAGAGTAAGTTATATTATATTTTGATAAAAGATTCCTAAGAGAAATTTTGATTCTTTGGAATAACATGCACTGTGTTGAATCATTCAAAATGACACTAGGAACCAAAATGTTTCCAAAACAAAGGGAAGAGGTTGCAAATCAGAATGGATGACTGCACTACCATGGAAAACAGCAAGACTAATCGCTAAGCTGGAAATTGGCTTGTATTTGTTTTACACCTGCCGCACTTTCTCACTTGGCTGCCTTAAGACTAGAAAACAAAGACTGAAGCCCAAGCATATCCTGTGACTCAAAACACAACCACAAACATGCTCACATTCCTTTTCTTCTACACAGGATAATAATTGGCATCTCCGAGAGCAGCTCCACGCTGTGACTGGAAAGTGAGGAAAGGCGAACCAGGACTTTACAAGACAAATATTTCAAAAGAAGAGTCAATTAGGAAAGTTACCTCTGGAAGTCTCTTCAATATACTGAACTTCAGCTGCTCGTTGGCATCACTGTTGTCTAAACCTGCCATGAGGTAGATAGAAAGAGAGAGAGAGAGAGAGAAAACGCACTGTAACATTGTTCTTAAAATAAAGCACTGGCTCCTAAATGACCCTTGTTTTTTTGAATAATGTGGACAAATTTTGTATCTAAAGGCACTGTTTAATTCAAATCTAACAAATTTTCTCCAGGTCAGGGGTACGTTTTTGCCTATTGGAGTCCTTAATAGAGACCACGAATATGCTGTAGGAAAAAGTTCATAGGTGACAGGTAAAGTCTAACTATTGTATATGTACACAATATATAAACAGACAGCTTACATGATATATTAAAATGCGTGTGTTTAAATTAGTACCTGTCATAAGGCGTGAAACAAATGGTTCTGTGAGCTGAAGAAGGCCATGGTCCACATACTGGAGGAAAGTGTGCCGTGGGAGACAACGGACTCCGAGGACACTTAACAGTGTAGAATAACCTAGGAACAAATGCACGCATAATAAACCACTTTTCTGATTTAACTAGTTTAACCAGTTATGTGATGGACAGAGTGGACAGAACTGAAGAAGTCAATGATTTCTATCTAAATAATCTTCCAGACGGGTCTGAGCCCAGGCCAAACCATTCGTGTCAAAGAGCGGATCCACCCACACTGATCTGGCACACTTCAGATTTCAGAAACAGCTTTTTTTCCTCACTGGGTCGTAGAATCTGTCAAATCAGACACACCCAGCAGCTAAACTACATGGAATTCATTTGGATTTTGGAGAGATGCTCATTTGATTAATCTTCAGAGGGTTCAAATGTCTTTGGCCTAGCATAGGAGAACTAAAGGTTCTCTTTTTCCTTTTGACATCATTAAACAATCTCTAAAAGTGTATAAACATGGAAAGAAAACACAGCAGCTCCCTTTTTCTTAGTGTATAAGAATATTAGCTCTGTAAAACCCAGTGAGCAGCCTACCTAGACAGCATTCAAGACTCTTAATTTATGCAAAAAATCTAATGCAGAATCGTTTTGTAGAGAAAGCAGTAAACCAAGCCCAATGGGAAAAAATAAAATAGAATTGTCAATTTGTCTATCCCTGGATTCAAATATGCCTACTTCCCTACTATATAGTAAGCGAAAAGTAGTATGTGAAATGAGTAGCATGTCAGAATCAATGCTATTCAAAAAAAAGTAGGCGAAAAGTAATACCTACTACTGCCCAGATTCTGAAGTGCGCATCTGACGATTAGTTTGACAGGTTACATGACAGTGACAACATGGCAGATGTAGTACGCCAGGATACAGAAAAGGGGTGTCCAATCCTAGCCCACACTGTCCAGCAGACTTCAGCTCCAACCAACCCCAATTAAACACACCTGAACCAGCTAATCAAGGTCTTACTATCGTCATACTAGAAGCTTCCAGGCAGGTGTGTTGAGGCAAGTTGGCGCTAAACTCTGCAGGACACTGGCCCTCAAGGACCGAGTTTGGACACCCCTGATAAAGAACATCATTTTCTATAGTCGCAAAGTTCTTACTTACCAAAATCAAATGTAGTACCTACTTAGACAGTATTTATTTATAGTATTATATTTATTTAATTAAACACTGAGAAGTATTCATAAAATACAGTTCAATCTAATTAATATTGACTTTTTTGTCCAATATTTGTTTGTTATGCATTTTTATGATTAATAGTGTATTGTGTTTTCAGTATAGTAACATGCTAACATCAAACTCTATTGGAATAAATTGTGATTCGAGTCACTTCATGTGAAGAGGGATATTTGTGTGAGTTCCTGCCCATTTAGAGTGTCACTTATGAGGTCCAGTTAGGATTCTGTCTTAATAGGCAGCTTTTTATGTAGGTAGTAGACAAAAAGCCTGTTTTCTAAATGTAGTCAGATTGTCTGAGTCAGGCTTCCTCTTACCTGGAGGGAGTGGGAGACAGAGCCCTTTAGATGCTTCCAGAATGCGAAACATCACATGAAACATCGCCCACTCTTCTGAACTACCCTGCTGCTTACTAGAACAGAAACAAGAATCGAAGGCTTTAGATTCAAGCAATCAAGCACTCTCAATGAGGAAGTAGGATAGGTACAGTGCACGTACATGCAGAGCACCCAGGGGCCCAACTTCAGCTTCTGCCATACCATCTCCAACACATGCCAGACCAGTTCCAGCTAAACAGAGAATACAGCCATATATTACTAAAAATACTTTAGACAAAAAGCAGATTGAAGACCCCCCCCCCATACTAAGAATCTATGAGGATGTTTAGTGGAGATAAACTCTTGCTGTCCTCAAGTGACTGTCAGAGAGTGTATTGGACAATCTGACTCGACTCACTTTCCTTTCCTGTTTTCACGGAGAGCACAAATTCACGAGCACCACCCCTGCTCACTTTAGTTTCACTTGAGCAAGTTCACTAACTCTAACATGCGCTTACACTAGGCAGTTCACACATGCCTTCTCACATCCTCATGCTCGCCCTGATCTGAAAACAGGAAAAACCACTAAACGTCCATCTGCTTCCCCTCTGGTCTCCCGAATTTGGTGGAAACAGATATATGGTGCTATCTTGAACTTTTCTTCCCTAACGAAATAGAAGGGCAGCACATTATGGGGGTCTGTTCCAATATTCCCAGCAGGAAAGAGATGACTACTGTATGTTTTGGCAAAAGGACAAGAGTTCATCAAACACCAAGTGCAAGTTCCAAGTGCACATTACAAGATAGAAGGTCGTCACCCTTAAAGACTAATTTTAGCCCGCACTTCTAATAGCAGATGAGGTGTATCAATTAATCTGGAACTTCTTGTTGCAAACTACTCACAGAAAGGGCCACAAGTCTTGTGTTTAGTCTTGTAGTGTGCGCTTGGCTTAAGGTTCAGCACGGTTTTGTGTCGACAGAGGAGATTTGTCTCGCAGTTGCACATTGCTAACACGTGTATTGCGTCTGCGAGAGATCTCTAGCGTAATGATTTAAGAGCACAAACACATACCAGCTTTGCAGCATAATTCACCACCAGCAAATCAATCTTTTTCTTCCCTAATCGTGATAAATGTCTGTTCAAGTGTTCTCGGAGTTTGTCCACCATCTGAAAAAGACAAATATATAAACCTTGAGAACAAAGTCAAAACCGTAATTTAAGCCTATTTTAAACACAGGCTTCAAAATGACAATATAATAGTATCATTAAAATGCAATATAATGCTCGACAAATTAGGATCTGTACAGTCTGGTCGTCATTATTGCCAAAAAAACAACAAAAAAAAAACACCTAGCTGACAAGAGCAGGAATTTGCATTTAGAATACTTAAAAAAGAAAGAGAAAAAAAGAACACCAATATATCAATGATAAAGCTGGTCCATTTAAATCAGTGAACGCCGAAAATTAAGCCCTAAAACGGATTTATCCAAATGGATGACCCACTTCTTATTTTGGTCCATTTTAGATTTGGAGTGAGTGGTCTGAATAAGAATAATGCATCTTGAGGACTACTGCAGTCACAAGAACATTTTAAGGAAAATCTCCATGTGATTAGGGCTTTTAGGATTTATCCTCACTGTCATTCTCAAGGTTTGTATAATGATCTAGTATTGCCTATTCAATCTGATTTCAGCTTTGACCTATGACATGTCAGCTGATTTTGTGTGGAGAGTTACAGCTGGCCACTGCTGGATGCTGGAAAACTGACAGGCTCACCACTCACCAGGCCCACCAGCACCCTCTGCTGTTGGTCTTCCTCCTGAAACAGTGGAACTACACGCCTATCTGAAAGGACAGAAAGAAGGTGAGCGTGTAGTTTACACACACCTGTCATCATGTACTTTCAAACCCATACAACTTTCATCCGAGGCTCTCAAATCTCATTCACACAAGCGCTCATTTAAATGTTGGACTCTTTTTCTTGGTCACTGTATAGAGCAGCGTAAACATTCTCCAAAGCATCTTCTTTTGTGTTCCACAGATGAAAGAAAGTCATACAGGGTTGGACCAAAATAATGATCAGTAAATGATGACAGATTTTCATTTCGGATGAAATATTCCTATAAAAGTCAAGGCTGACCTACCTTCATATTTCTGTCTATTTAGATTCTGTTTGAAGGAACTGAAAATTAACCTTTGTGGGGACTGACAAGCTTTAAGTGAAAGAAACATCCTGCACTGAAAGGTATTAAGATAACACAGTAGATTTGTCTTGTGTGTATGTGAGTGTGTGTTTTGTGAGTAGGGAGGAGGTACTGTAATCACTCTTATACAACACTATGGAATTCCTCCTCCCATTTCCCTCGTTTTTTAACAAGGCTCTTGATCAACTACACATAAACCTGGAGACCGATTACATTCAAACCAGAGAATGTGACCCTGAAACTCCAGTCACTGGAACTTTCCATGAAAGTCTGAAATATTTCCAGGATTTTTTAACAGGGAATAATAATCTCACAAGTGTACTTTAGTTGACACGACTGGCCATTTAAAAAAAAGTTTCACTAACCCAAACGCCAGGTGTCCACCATGGACAGAACTCTGCATATAAGACACAAACAGGAAAAGAGACATTCCAATTGCATCAAACTGCGTTTCATTTGCCTTAGTCTGATCAAACATCAACAACAAACACACTCAGCTCAGATAGATAAGATACAAAAAAGCAATTTATGTAGTTCATTTTACATAGAAAAATTATTAGATTAGTCTTGTTTTAAATTGGGTTATTCTGTTTTGAAAGTATAACATGCTCTTCTTGCTTTCCCATGCACAGTCATGCACACATAGCATTCGGTACATGCTGAACTCCACCCACTTTTTTGTGTTCTCCTCAATCTGGCGATAAGAGTGGGGAGATTTCTTCTTCTCCGAGTTCTGCAGCAATAACAAAAATGGATATTATAAAACAGAGTTCTAGTAGGCTATAATCCTAGGTTCTGACCAGTCAATAATAGGCACTGTCTTTTTTACTATAAGGATGGCACTAAATGAATTTACTTAATGTTTATTGAAACGTTTTAATTATCAATCATTTACATGTACGACAATATAAATATATAGTATGCATTGCGTATAATTTTTAAAAAATATATAAATGTATTTATGTAGCAACCTATTCAATATATTATAACTAAGGCAGTCAATAAATTAAAAATAATGAATCCATGTTGTTGTCAAAATTAATCAAAGAAATAAAATCTAAAATCAAAATCATATGTGTAATTATTGGGTTCTGCAATTAGTCTGAATTGTATATTTTTTAAACTTCAATATTTCTCAAACCATCATGTAAATAATGCTGTAATTCAATAATAAAATTTCCCAATGTAGCCATAATTTAATGTTTCAAGATGTTTTTTGCCTGGTGTTCACATTTCCAATAAATGATGGGATTTCACCCGTGGGTAATATTTCACTTTTTGAGCTTCACAGATGATTAAATTTCACATGAATGCAAATTACTTTTGTTAAACATCCCATCTGGGTTTAATTTAAAAAATAAATTATCTGTAAAAAATGTCTTTCTCCTGTGACGGGCCCTGTGTGATCCAGTGAGGTCTCTCTGTGGGAGTGATACCTGTGTGGTTGTTAATTATCTTTGTTCTATTGAGGTGATTGCTGATTGGGTGCACCTGGAACCTATGAGCCAGGGGAGATAAAGCTCCACTTGGTCAAACTACAGGGGCTTCTCTCTGCAATCTAGACGTCAACCCTGGCCTGATCATCTCGACTGCCACATCTTGTTTTGAGTTTATTTATGTTACAGAGTTATACTTTCCACATTTAAGTAGTTAAGTTTAGTTACTCTTTTGTTAAATAAATCACTTTTGACCATTTATGCTGTCTCGTTCCCTCTTTTGTCATGACCCTTGAGCCAGGTTGTGACAAAATGGGGGCTCGTGCCGGTCTTAGTATTCGGGCAATTTGATAAGATATGGGATTAGTGCAGCCATAGTATTGTTGTAGCCTAGCCTATGTATTGCAGTCCAGTTTGTTGGGAGCGGGGCAGCTCGTTGGAATGGTAAGACATTTGTTTTACTTTGGTAATTGTTTGTTTCTTTGTTTGTTCATTTGGCGTGGAAATATACAGTAGGTTGGTTGGTTGAGCAGGGTAAGTGAAGGCTTGTTTATTGGCATTTGAAATAAATTTGTAGGTAACTTGTTTTTTTTCAAATTAGTTATTGTTCTGCAGTTAACAGATAATCCAGGTGACTGTTGTGGTTCCTCGTATGCGTATTGCTGATAAAAGTGGTTGGAGTTTTCTCTTGTAGGCTGTAGCGACGGTCCACTTTTGGGCTTGTTGAGCGGATCCTTGGTAGTGTTGTGGTGAACGTGGGTGAAGCTTTTAGCTTGGGAGCATGTCCGTGGTTTTGGGAGGGTCGCTAGTGTGCTAGTTGCTCTTCCAGACCAGCGGTCATTAGTGCATAAATACCCACCACAAGTAACTGCATGAAGACTAGGGATAAGTTAGTTAGTTGGGTTGATTAGGATAGTGGGAAAACTCCATACTACGTGAGATTTAGTTCTCTTAGTACGCATGAGGAAGCTGCACTGATTTACTGGGTCTGTTGCTGTGGTGTTGATGAGCCAAGTGTAATTTGTTGTAATGGCAGATTGTGATGCGTTTATTGCAGCTCCGTCTGAAGAGGCGTTGGAGCGTTGTACTAGGGAGCAGCTACTGAAGATTGCAGAGCACTTCTCTATAGTGGTAGGTGACAAACGCCTTAAAGAGAACATTAGGGTAGTTTTGAAGGCTGAGTTGAGAGAAAAGGGTGTGTTGCCTGTAGACGTGAAAGATGATTCTCCAGTTTTCGCTGGTGCACTTATCCAGACTCAGGGCTTAACGTTTGACCAACAGAAGGAACTGTTGTTGATTCAGCTTGAGCATGACAAATGTAAACATGAGTTGCAACTCAAAAAGCAGATTGAGGTGGAGAAGATTCGGCAAAAAGTAGAGCAGGCCAAACTAGATCTAGAAGGGCACCGCTTATCTTTGGCAAATGATAGTAGGGGGTCCAGTGAAGATCAGAGTAGGCAGTTGTGTTCCTTTGATATTAATAATTTAAGATTACTGCCACAGTTTAATGAAAGGGACCCGGATACTTTTTTTGTATTATTTGAGCGTGTTGCCAGTGCTAGAGGTTGGCCTGATGCAGATTGTGCTTTGATGCTTCAGTGTGTGCTGACAGGACGAGCACAGGAAGCTTATTCATCCTTGAGCGCAGAAGATAGCTCTAGCTTTGTAAAAATCAAGTCTGCCGTGTTAAAGGCGTATGAGCTGGTACCAGAAGCGTATCGCCAACGTTTTAGGTCCTGGGAGAGACGTACTGGTCAAACTTATATGGAGTTTGCTCGGGATGTAACTAGTCATTTTAAACGTTGGTTGGCTGCGCTGGAAGTCACCACTTTTGAGCATCTGTGTGACCTTGTTGTTTTGGAGCAGTTCAAAAACATGCTTCCTGGTAACATTGCAACATATGTAAGTGAGAGAAAGTGTGTCACGGCGGCGGGTGCGGCTGCATCAGCAGATGAGTATTTGTTACTCCATAAAGGGAGTTTTAGAGAGCGTGCTATAACACATGAGCGTTCTTGGAGAGCTGATGCGCCAAAGTTAGAAGCAGTATCGCGAAGTAATGTTGACACTAACTGTAACTACTGTCATGAAGAGGGTCACTGGAAGGCTGATTGTCCACTGCTGCATTTTAGGAATAAAACTGTAATATCTAAGGTTAAGCCTGTGGCAGCAGCTGCGCCGGTTGTTACGGACTGTGTATCTGAGTTGCTTACAGCGGAGCTTGAACCGGATGTCTTGGCAGCTTATGCCCCTTTTATTAGAGATGGGTTTGTGTCACTGGTAGGAAGTGAGGCTAAGGTTCGAGTAAAAATTCTAAGGGACACAGGGGCCTTTGACTCTTATATTGTGGGATCTGTGTTGCCGCTGTCAGAAGAAACTGATATGGGTGACTGTATTCTAAGTCGTGGCATGGGTTTAACTGTTTTGCCCATACCGTTACATAAGTTGGTCCTGGATTGTGAACTGGTGAAAGGAGAGGTAGCCGTAGGTGTGCGTCCAGCGTTGCCCATTGAGGGGATTCATTTCATTCTGGGTAACGGGCTGGCTGGTAGCCGTGTTTGGGCTGACACTCCTCCCTTGCCAGTTGTTACATCTTGCCCAGTTAAGTCTGTTGTTGACCAAATTGCCGATGACTTACCTCAAGTTTTCTCAGCCTGTGTAAGTACCCGAACTATGAGTAAAGCTGAGTCTGAGAGGGAAAATGATGGGAGTGAAATTGAGTTTGTGGCTCCATCATTGTCGGATTTTCCACTCTCTGTGTCAAAAACTGAGTTGTTACAGGAACAGCAAAGTGACTCTTCCCTTAAAGAAATGTTTGACTGTGTAGTATCTTCTAAGGAGATCAACAGTGTAGCAAGTGGGTATTTTGTACAAAATGGCTTGTTGCTCAGGAAATGGTTGATTCTGGGTACTGACTTTGTTGGAGATGCTGTCGTTCAGTTGGTGGTACCGACTAAATTTCGTCCTCTTGTTTTAAAAGTTGCTCATGATGAGAGTGGGCACTTTGGTGTGAAAAAGACTTCTCTTAGCATCTTGAAGCATTTCTTTTGGCCACGGATGAAAAGAGATGTTGCATCATACATTAAGACATGTCATGTGTGTCAGCTAACAGGAAAGCCCAATCAGTTTGTTAAACCTGCTCCATTACAACCCATTCTGGTTGTGAATGAACCATTTGAGCACCTGATTGTGGACTGTGTGGGTCCGTTACCATGTTCTAAGTCTGGCTGTAAATATCTACTGTCTGTGATGTGTCAAAATACTCGGTATCCTGCTGCATATCCATTGAGGGCAATTACCACTAAGGCGGTAGTGAAGGCTCTAAGTCAGTTCATTTCGGTTTTTGGCATTCCGAAGGTCATCCAGAGTGATCAGGGGTCCAATTTCTCTTCGCACATGTTTGGTCAAGTTTTGAAGTTGTTGCGTGTCCGTCATAACCAGTCATCAGCCTATCATGCACAGAGTCAGGGAGCCTTGGAAAGATTCCATCAGACTTTGAAGTCTCTCCTGCGTGCATATTGCACAGAGCTAGATGGAGACTGGGAGGAGGGTCTTCCTTGGCTTATGTTGGCTGCAAGAGAAGCTGTACAGGAAAGTACAGGTTTTAGTCCTAATGACTTGGTTTTTGGACACAAAGTGCGTGGGCCCTTGGCTGTTTTAAAGGATGGCCTGGTGGAGGCGGAACCGCCCAGAAATTTGGTTGATTTTGTCAATGGCTTTAAGCATCGTCTGTTTGTAGCAGGTGAAATGGCCAAGGAGAAATTGCAAGTGTCACAGAGTAAGATGAAAAACATCTATGATCGCCGTGCGGGGCATCAAGAGTTTAGTCCGGGAGATCAAGTTCTTGCACTGATGCCTGTTGTGAGCTCGCCGTTTCAGGCTAAATATGCTGGTCCTTATACAGTTGTTGAGAGAAGGTCTGACCTGAATTACATAATTGCAACACCAGGACGGAAAAAGTCAACACAGTCATGTCAACCTTCTCAAGCCATATTATAAACGTGAGGCGGAGGTAAGCCAGACAGTGAGAGACGAGGTGCATCCTGTTCTGCTTGTGAGTTCGGTGTCAGAATCACAGGAGGCAGATGGAGTGCCAGAACCAGATGACAGTTTGTTGTATGGTCGTCTAAAAAATTCGGAGACACTTTGTAACCTTGATAGTCTGTTGTTGCATTTGACTGAGTCTAAGCGTGGTGAGTTGTCTGATCTGATACAGAAATATCCGTGTCTGTTTGGCGATGTTCCTACATGCACAAATTGGATAGAACATGATGTTGATGTTGGAGATGCACAACCAATTAAGCAACGCTTTTACCGCATGTCTCCAGAGAAACTTAAACATCTAGACTCTGAAGTTGCTTACATGCTGGAAAATAATATTGCAGTCCCGTCACTTTCAAGTTGGTCTTCACCGTGTATTTTGGTTCCAAAGGCTGATAAATCGCCTAGGTTTTGTACAGACTTCAGAAAGGTAAACTCAGTCACTAAACCAGATTCCTTTCCACTGCCGCGTATGGACGACTGTATAGATCAGGTTGGTTCTGCCAAATTTGTTAGCAAGTTTGACTTAAGGGATATTGGCAGGTTCCATTGTCTGCGCGTGCTCAGGAGGTGTCGGCCTTTGTTACACCATCTGGACTCTATTCTTAGAGTCATGCCGTTTGTTTTGAGGAATGCTCCAGCGACATTCCAACGACTGATGAATCACGTTGTGTCAGGGTTAGAAGGTTGTTCTGTTTACCTAGATGATCTGGTTATTTATAGTGATACATGGCACGCTCATCTTAAATGCATTCGAGCTTTGTTTGACAGGTTGTCTGAGGCGCGTCTGACTGTCAATTTGGCCAAATGTGAGTTTGCGAGGGCAACTGTGACGTATTTGGGACGTGTAGTGGGGCAGGGCCGTGTAGCTCCGGTCCAGGCCAAAGTCAGGGCAGTAGAACATTTTCCTGTGCCTACAATTAAAAAAGAGTTACAACGGTTTTTGGGTCTAGTCGGATACTACAGGAGTTTCTGTAAAAACTTCTCTACAGTTGTTTTTCCTCTGACTGAGTTGTTGAAGGCTAAGGCGAAGTTTGTGTGGTCTAATGAGTGTCAGCAAGCCTTTGAGAACATTAAGTCTCTGTTGTGTTCGTCTCCTGTGTTGATAGCACCACAGTATGATAAAACATTCATGCTCCAAGTAGATGCAAGTCAGGTTGGTGCAGGTGCTGTTTTGTTGCAGGATGATGGTCAGGGAATGGCAAGACCAGTTAGCTTCTTTTCCAAAAAATTCAACCGTTATCAGCTGAATTATTCAGTGATCGAGAAAGAAGCGCTGGCACTTGTTTGGGCTTTGCAGCATTTTGAGGTGTACATTGGAGGGGGACAAATTGTTGTGTACACAGACCACAATCCGCTGACATTTTTACAGTCACTGAAATGTCCCAATCAGAGACTTATGAGGTGGTCGTTGTTTCTGCAAGCCTACGCACTAGAGATTAGACATATTAAAGGAGTGGACAATGTGATAGCAGATGCGTTGTCACGTGCCCCTCTGCTCTAAGTTATTAATGCTAATTGTTGTCTTGTGACCTGTTTTTTTCTATGCCTGTTTTCTTAATTTGCTTCCCAGGTATCGAGGTTTGCTGAAGATGGAATGGGGGAAAGCAGTAATCCAAGCGCAAGTTGAAGGCCAAATGTACATTTCTGCTGTGTGTATATCTAGCCATTTATTATATTCTGGTAATTTTGTAATATTTAATGATCTAGATTATAGTGGGTTACGTTAGTTTTCTTGATTTTGCCGGCGGCTCCTCTGGGCCACCGACTTTATGGGGGGGGGGGTGTGACGGGCCCTGTGTGATCCAGTGAGGTCTCTCTGTGGGAGTGATACCTGTGTGGTTGTTAATTATCTTTGTTCTATTGAGGTGATTGCTGATTGGGTGCACCTGGAACCTATGAGCCAGGGGAGATAAAGCTCCACTTGGTCAAACTACAGGGGCTTCTCTCTGCAATCTAGACGTCAACCCTGGCCTGATCATCTCGACTGCCACATCTTGTTTTGAGTTTATTTATGTTACAGAGTTATACTTTCCACATTTAAGTAGTTAAGTTTAGTTACTCTTTTGTTAAATAAATCACTTTTGACCATTTATGCTGTCTCGTTCCCTCTTTTGTCATGACCCTTGAGCCAGGTTGTGACACTCCATTTACATTCTTCACTAGAGATTTTAGTGAATGTGTGTGTGTGTGTGTGTGTGTGAAATGTATGCTTGTGCTATGGCTCCGATCAGTTAGAATAAACATTTTAACAAATTTTAGTGACGTTTAGATGCATTCAAATGCTTTGTGTATGTCCTGATGCATAATGTGTGGTCTCACCATAGCAGCCTGAAATCTGATCCAGTCCTCCTTAATCAGATTGGTCCTGAAGCGTGGGTTCGGTACCGCCTCGAAGCACCTCATCCAGTCCAAAACATGCTGTAGCTCCTCCCAGTAACCCTGCAGGCTTTTAGCCTTCAACCACAATTAAAACATTATCACAAAAGATTTCCAAAACAGATTTTTCATAGATAAAGCAGTGCAGCATAAGTAAGTGTTCCCTTTTGGCAAATAAAGGCCAAAATCTTAAGAATCGATCTGGACTGAAGCCCTGGAAAATGTTTGGGGGAGGGGTTGCACAATTTCATTCTAAATGAACAACTATCAATTTTTGGTTTCAGCTGACAGTTGAAATCTATTTCACAACTCAAACATTTCCTGTTGATGTGTTTCCCTCTAACACCTCTCCCAAGCAGATTTAATGAATTAGATATGGATTCCCTTTTGTCTGCACTAGGATCTGACACTCTCCTGCCACCTAGTGTTGAGTTGGTAAACTGCTGCTCTTCAAGTTTATTTGTCAGTCATTTTACCTGTTACATGTGAATTGTGTACAATATCCTCAGGAACATGTATTAAAGTAAATTGGATCAAATTTGAATTTAAATTTAAACAGTTATCATAATCCTAACAGCTCAATTAAATGAAATGCATAAACACATCCCCACACCCGAAACGCGGTCTGATTTTAAACATGCCCTCCCGTTCTGCACGCAAATATTTTATGAAATATGTGAATGCATGTGGACTATAGACTAGAGAGCATCTCTTACCTTGCCTTTGATTATTGGCTGACAGAGCAGTTCAGGGGTGCATTTCACCCCAGGGATTGCCGTCAGAGCCACCGGAAGCTCCTAGAAATGCAAGTGACACAAATGAAACATAAGATCTTCTTTTAAGCTTACATTAAACAGATAGAAATCACAAAAGATATTTTAAAATAAGTAATGTAAAAGCTTTTGATGAGTGGATAAAGTACTCAGTGCACCTTTGAAATAACAAAGAAGTACAATACATAGTTTACCTTCTTCTCAAGCACACTAGAGTATGGCAACAATTTATCTAGGCTCACACACTGCTGGTAGCTTATTCTGTACAGGGAGGCTGAAATGAGAGTAATACAGTTATTTCTAACACTACTTTAGCATGCAAAACAGACATAGCCCACATGAACACAAAAGCACTCACCTAGAATGAACTCCTGAATCTGATCAAAAGCATCAAAGCTCATGACATTCTCACTGATCCAGTTAATAATCTGGGCCGAAAGATAAATGACAATCACACATGTGTTTCCAGCACATATCCTTGTTACAAATCTCTCTTTCTCTCTCTCTCTCTCTCTCTCTCTCTCTCTCTCTCTCTCTCTCTCTCTCTCTCTCTCTCTCTCTCTCTCTCTCTCTCTCTCTCTCTCTCTCTCTCTCTCTCTCTCTCTCTCTCTCTCTCTCTCTCTCTCTCTCTCTCTCACACCTTGAGCTCTATCACAGGATTTGGCTGCAGGTAGACCAGCATGCAGTGCAGGGCAGCGAGCCGCTGGGCCTCAGGCCTGTATGAACTGAGAAGCTCAAGCAGGAAGTCAGGGTTGAGTTCCATGGTGTACATCCTGCCAGCTCGGGCATCAAGCAGCCTGTTGCCAGACATACTCACAACCTCACTGCCCGAACCCAGTGCTTCAATATGACCATCTGCCCCTGGGAGAGAGCATAGAGTAAGGTAATACACACTGCAATATCAGTTTTAAGCAAATGTATCAAGGACATATTATGTTACAGTTAAAATATAATTCATATTGGACAGCCCTAAGTCTAACATGCATTACACAAAATAAAAATCACAAAGAAAAATAGTAATGTAAAACAAAATTACAACTGGTTTTACCCAAATGATGCAAAAGTGAAAATAATCAGAAATTCCCAAATAATACTGAAATAGTTTAAATGAAAACAAAACACAAAAAACCTAACCCTAACAAAAAAACAAAACAGAACCCAAAACAAACAAAAAACACCAAACAAAACCAAAACCTAACAAAAAACTAAACACAACATCAAAAAAAAAAAAAACACAACACAAACCAAACACCAAAAACGAACCCTAACAAAAACACAACAACACAAAACAAGACCTAAAACAAAACAAACAACAACATTAAAAACTAAAAACTAATCCTAACTAAAAAATACACACAACAACAAAAAACAAAATATGAGTCCTTGCCTGATAGGAAAAGACTATAGCAGAGCAGGTCTTGTTGTCTGCAGTTGATCAGGTGCAGGAAATGATCAGCCAGGTACACCACTATATAATAATCTGAAATGAAAGAGAGAATTGCTGACTGGCTTGGATAGATTTCTGTGGGTTAAATCAATGAGTGATGATGGCTGTACTGACCCAGATGAATGAAGATAGGATGGATGGTTGGCAAATTAGCAGGCGCAGAGCCTTTCTCTAGAGATACAGTGAACGTCTTACTGCAACCTATCAAAAAGTCTAATTAGTCCTTTATATAATGATCTATGTGAATGCTTTTATCACTGTAGCATGATGTTTTGTACCTCTGTGCACAAATGCGATAGTGTATGTGGCGTCCTTATGCCAGCGCACCGGATGGCTGTAGCACACACACATGGTTCCTTTCAGAGACAATCAGAGATTCACAACAGCAACTTACATCAGTTCAAATAAAATCAATTAGATGTCACACACACACACAAATCTTAAGCCAATACAGCTAAAATGCAGATCAGCAGAAATCATGTCAGCGATTTAACCCTCTGGGGTTGTTCGGCCCAAATGGACCCGAATAATTAAAATAAAAAAATGTTAAAAATCACAGCTTCTTCGGAATGGTCCGAAATTTGGTGACTTTGTTGGTATTTGGTATATGAACACCCCAAAAAAATTGGGGACAGGATGTGAACAGTCTAAGTGGTTGTAAAAAAAATAGTCACACTCAGGACCTTCGGGTCCAAATGGACCCCCATAGGAAATGAATGGGAAATTGGCAAAAATGTGAAAAAAAAACTGAGATTTTTGGTGCGTACAATCTACAAATCAGCCACAATCCATAAAAAAAGCACACAACAGTTAAGGGGTGAATCTATAAAACATCAAGAGTGCAAAACAGACACATCCACACACACACACACACACTTTTATACACGTACACACTCATAAATTCAGATTACATAAATCTGTTTTGAATTTTTAAAAATCACAGCTTAAATATATAGTTATGATATTTCAAACACTTTTTTTTCTATTTTCCTTTGTTTGATAATAATTATACTTTTACTGTTATTTTAGTTTTTTGATCATTATTTGATGTTACCAGTTACTGTTCATTGAATTTGTTCATTGACTTCTCAGTTACTGTTCATTGAATACTGTTCATTGAATTAAAAATGTTTCTTGTGAAAGATTAATAAAAAAATATGTTATGACTGAAAGAATTGCATTTTAATTAAGTTAGAATAAGTTAGAATTAAACATTGGGTAACAAAATGCTTTCCATTTGTTCTCCTTCCAATGCAATGTTCAGATTTGACTGTATTATAAAGTAAAACTGGCACTTCAAATTACCATTTAAACCAACCAAACAAACAAAAAACAAGACAAAAATAATCTTTGAGAATCTGTTATTATATTTTAAAAATCAACAACCTGAAAAAAAATTGGTATATATTTGCAAAAATCACTAGAATTCCCAAGCCTTTCTACAGAGAGCAGTAAATCCACTAGTGGTAAAAATGTGCTATTGCGTGATAAAAATGCTCAGTGTGTCCACCAGATGGCATCTATATTGTTTCCAAAATTGCTTTCATGAGGCCTGGCTTCACTCTAAAATGTAATACAGCTTTGATAAAAAATAAAAAAAATAAAATAAAATAAAAATTCTATTATGTTCAATGGGAAAAAATGGGTCAAAATGATTGCATAAATATTAATTATAAATCATAAAATATCTCAAAACACCAAAAAAGAAAAGAAAAAAATGATAAAAACAATAAAATAAAAAAATTTATGATTTTTTTTTTTAAATATGAATCCTGCCCTTTGGGTCCATTTGGACCCGAACAACCCAAGTGTGACTGTAAAACGAACAACCCCAGAGGGTTAAAGCATATCATGCATTTTGGCAATTTACAGTAGGCGATATCAGGAACTGATTATATGCCAGCTTTTATCAACGAAGTGAAGCGTCTTTATGATTATCAATATATGCGAAAAAGCAGAGAGAACTTACTCTCTTTCCCATGATAAATAAAAAAAGTGGGAAAAAAAACAGGTCAATATGGAGTAAATGTGTTCGTATTTCACAGTATGAGTTAGTGTTGAAGAGCACATGCTAAGTAACTTGCCTGATGGGCTGGTGAACACCTCTAACCTGACACCCTCGTCCTTCAGGTCCTGATAATGGTCATACCCAAAGTTAACAAACCTGTACAAACCAAATACACAGCTTAATTCTTTTTTTATAGGGTTGTCACCATCACATGGTTCTGTTTTTATGTATAATGAGCTGTTTTGCATGTTTTTAACTGCAAATTAAGACACTGACCTCACAGAAGTGACAGAAGAAATTGTAGGTATCTCCAATGGAAGCTCAAACTGTTGCACATACAGGCATTAGTTTTTTTTATTAATCAGATTCTCTAAATATTATTCAAATAAAGCAGTTAAAAAGCTTTGGATGTGACACCAAGAAGTGCACAAAAATGTTTACCATGGTCTCAAAGTTGCGATCGGGGGAAAACTGTACACACTTCAGTGTGTGTTTCTCCTATAGGGTGGAGAAAAAAAGGGCTTACACATACTGTAAAAATGTATGTTTCTTCTTCAAAATGCAAAGAACGAGGACAAGTAAAAACTAAAAAAGTGAACTGAAAGAGATTGTGACCCGTGCAGTGAGGTAAAATAGTCTTTGAGTGTCTGAGTCCCACTGAACCCAACTGAACTCCTCAGCCACTCTCTCTCTGCCCAGACGCTCCGGATTCAGCATCACCTGTTTAAACCAGCACAAGTACATGTGTTTCCTCAATGCATACGAGTATCATTTAATCACTATACATCCTTTTATCATGAATATCATTTCCACAGCATGTCACATAGCAGCCCTTACCACCCTGTACCCCTCCTGCCTCGTCAGAGTTATGTGGTACAGATCAACATCTGCAGAAACAAAATAACCATTCATGATAAATGACAATAAAACTAGTAGCTTGAACAAAATATGGTATAGAGCAATGCATAAAGCATATTTATGGTGTCTGAAACATTTTCACAATACACACAGCCATCCTCTGCCGCCAACAGCAAATGACTCTCCAGTACGGTGGTCCGGCATGTCTTAGGATAAAGAAACTAGAAAGGGGTCATGGGAAATATGAGACAATTTCAATGTGATCAACACTGGGCCAAGAAATTCTGTAACGTGTTTTTCATCACCGGCTTCACATGACGGCTGTTTATTACCTGCACTTTGACCTTGCAATCCACTGCTTTCAGGACCTTTGTGTTGTTGATTGGGTGTATTTCAATGAGAAGTGTTAAACATTTTGACACTAAAGGAAAAAGAAAACAATGTCAGGAGTTAAAGGATAATCTGGACGGCGTGACTGCGAATCTCTGCACATTGATTTCAGTAGTTTTATCCTGCTAAACTCCTTTATATACATTTAGATTCTCTGTTTTTTGGCTGCACTTTGATTTCCACCTGTATATGCCTCTTGAATTAAAACAAAAACAAACCGAATAACCATTAAAGGTACGCTGTGTAACTTTTTTTACATAGGACAAATCCTTATGCCACATTTATTTAATCTACATTACTGTTACCATAGCAACCAATAAGGGAAGTGAAAAAATAATGGTATAAAACTGCAACTGCCTCGTCTTCCTCAAATGGTCCAACCATACAAATATTTCAGAAACAGAAACTTGTGGCAATCATGCCAATGCCATCCAGTCAAATAAAACAATGTAAAATTGTAACTAATAACTGAAAAATGCAATATTGTGGAGTTCAGTCGAATGTATTCAAGAGTCCATTTGAATGAATACTAATGAAGGGCCCAATGCAGGGCTTGACACTTACATTTTTCCCAACGAGCACGTGCACATAAAAAACGTTAAGGTAAAGTTAAATTCAAAATGAGCTAAATTATTTAATTAATTAAAATACAAAAAATACTTTTAAGTATTTCTGCTTTAAAATGTATTTATTAATTACGGTATGTAATTGTTTATAAGCCTAATTTAAACTGTGTGTGTGTGTATTATGGAGGCCAAAATCTGGAAATTATAAACAGATAATAAATAAATTAAAAAAGGAACAAATGACTTGATAAAACAAATATTTAAAACAAGTAAAACAATTACTTTTTACGACCTTGCATTTCATAAAACTGAACCTGTGGGGATTTTTTTTATTCACACTGTCACACACATCTATTTTTAGTAGCAATAAAACAGATTTTTATTTAATTTTTTAAGGACCTCTGGGGACTTTATTTATTCACACACATCGATGTTTAGTAGCAACTACAAGTGAAATGCTCACTACAAGTGAAACCTGCCATAAATAACAATTAAAACAGTAAATAATATATTGTTATAAATGATATCTGTACCTGGTTTAAAGCGGCCTTCTCCCTGTGTGGATTGTGATAGACTGACCGCTAGCACAAAAGAAGCTCACATTAGTAATCACCTTCCCAAACCCAAAAAGTAATAATGATGAACCAAAATAAATGCTACCACCAATACATTGATGCATGTGTCTGCTAAAAAAAAACTGATTTACAGTCTGTATATTTGTCAGCAGTCTTACCCAGGAGTGTTTCTTCTTTATTTAAAGAGCAGCTGCTGACACACACCTGCTTGTCAAAAGTGTAGAGGAGCTGTGAACCCAAGAGGCACACTTGTGTTAGATGATCCTTCCTTAGCTTCATTCATGAAAACTGGAATAGATGTGCATTTATCATATTTTTAATATACCAGGGGCCCAGTTGCATAAACTGCTCAGACTAGTCTTACAAGTTAGTCATCACATTTTGTTCTTTCAGCACATAAAAACTTTGTTGGTCTAATTTGATACTGAAAAGTAAGACTGCTAACCCCTAACTAACTGCTAGTTGGTTATAATGGCTATGTTTATGCAACTGGCCTCAGAGAGTTTGAATATTACACTGTAAATTTATATTCAGTTTATAATAATTTGTATATGGTTGAAGTTACATATTTACAGGCCCAATGTTCATCTCCAACATGGTAACCCATTCTGTACCTTATTCTCTGTACCTTGAGGATCATATTTCCCGATTCTTGTAGTTCCTGTTGCCCCCTATGATTGGGAAATCAGTAAGTAAAAAAAACTTTTAAAAAGTCTAAAGGAGCAAAAAAGTGAATAGCAAGTTAACACAGTAACATTCAGTTTGCGTGTATGCCATTTATTTACGAGTGTCTATTGTGTGTATACGGGATGATGCAGTGCTCTCGTGTGCTGTAGACTGGCGACAGATTGTGAACTATGAATGGAACGTCGCGCGCATGACCTGTCAAATTAAAGTGACGCGTGAAACTATGGCCAAACTTACTCTCCAAGAGTACACGACCCCTCCATCTCTCTCCACACTCAGAATGCGAGGCTCAAGAACACCTGCACACATTTTAAACAAGTACATCATCTGTGCATGTTTAGAAATTAATTAAAATAAACAAAGAATGCCTCAGCAATATATAAACTATAATAATTGTTATTATAGTATAATTGAGTTTATAAATAATAATAATATAACACGCGCGTAATGCATTTTTTTAAGTCCTCTTACCTATATTCGCTCTTTCCTCTTTCGCCAAAATGCTTGACATGACATCTTTTTGAGTGTCAAAAGTGGGGTTTAATCTCAACATGTGTGTGACTTGAGAAGTTGTCCTGCACAGATTTAGCAGAAAGCAAGTAAGTTACACTAGACTTGAGATTGAGGAAATGACCTGATTTCACGCGTCAGCAGAGACAATAACTGCACACAAACTTTCTGCCTGAACACATTGAGAACTAGAAATATTATTACATATGTAATAAAGTCGCTATAGTTTATAGACGTGTCGAACACAGACAGTAACTTACGCTGAACATCAACAGACATCTATTACAACTAGAATTCTTTTAAATGAATCGGTCGAACTCGTCGAACTTTAGGAGCTGGAAACGATCGAGCTGACTGGCTATTATACCTAAAAACAAAAACCATCACGATCACTCAAAATGAACCGAAAGTACGTGAATCTGCCGCTCCCGACATCACTTTCGGTGTTTACCGAAGCTCTCTGCCATGAGCACATAGGCGGACCCCAAACACTGCTGAGCCAATACGAAATCACACTCATTGTGCAACATAATGTATTATCATATATATTATTAATACACGTTCATTTGTCAAACTATCGATTTATATGATTACATTTAAATATAACATATTATATATATAAACATTTTTTTTAAAATATATAAACACAGCCTTTGAAAGAAGCATTGAGTAAACTTAAAAAAAATCCCATGTTGTGTTATAGTTATAGAAATCACCACTAGAGGGCGCTTGACATCCATCGATTTTCAGTCGTGAAGTCTTTACATATTTTTAACTTTTATTTCTTGCTTTTACATTTTACACCATTCAACAAAATAACAAATTAACATAAGTGAATATATTAAATAAAACTAAAAAAACAACAAAAAAAACAGCACCAATCTTTTACACGAACGCAACAGCATTTGCGCTCTTCTGTCTTTCCATTAGGCCAGTCATTTGTAGTCATGCACAACAGCAGAATGACGTCAATATACTAAATAGCCTCAACAACTAAGACAGCTAGTAAGAGATGTTTAAATTTGGATGAACATATTATTGGAGTGCTGTATGATGTTACTGGCTGAGATGTCTGTTACTCTGTAAATTATAACGCAAACACTTCAACAACCATGACCTTTCTATATCACTAAAACTTGTAATCTTTAAACACAACATACACTGGCAGTTCACTCACCAATTTGTGTTCTTTACTGACCATTATGTACTTGTTATTTGGTTAAAGTTTTGTTTATGTTAATTTTGCAGACAATATGCTAAAATGTTCGATTTGTAAAACTTGGGAGGGCACGTTTTTATCATGATTGATCTTCCCTTAAAAACCACTGATTGAAGCTACATCTTGCATGAGTTACAACAGAACAACAAAAATGGTTGCATAGGTGAACAATGCTCACACTCAAACAAAACGGAATCAACTACATGACTTAGGTGGATGAAATGCAAAGGAAATGCTGACATAAACCCAAGTTTCTTCTAGGTACAGTAGGTTGCAATCATACAACAAAACAACTGCACAAATACACAAGTGGGAAATATTCAGCATCAGGTAGTTAACTATATTATACAGTGAATACAGTATGTCTAACGATGTGCATCTCATTTGGGTCTATACAGATTCTCAACTTCCTGGGGGAAAGAAGCTAAAAAGTGACTGAGAGAAATCAACTTTATTGCAGTTTTGTCACCTAAAAGGCTTGCGGTTAAAACATCCTCTATTTTCTGAACATAAGGCTTCAGTGATGTTTATGCTTCCCTTTTTTTTTTATCTGTGACCCTGTTTGATCCAGTGTTGAAGAGCATTTGGACAAACTTTGTCTCCTTTTAGCTGAGCAGCAGGACAAGATATTCTCTCCATATGTTTGGCCATATAACTATGCTTTTTTATTTTCATTTTCCTTTTTATCGTCACCAGGGACTCCTCTGAGAACAGGTCTACTGTGTAGCACAAAGCGGCAGTGCATAAGCTTTTCATCTGCAGATATCTGCATAATTATGAATTGTCATTTACATTCTAATCCTTCTCTTCCAGACCATCTGTTTCAGTTTCACGCCTTGCCCGCCTTCATGTAAGTGGGGATGGTGCCACGCTGTGTCAGTCCCTCAAAGCGTTTGTAGGTGTAGTTGAGGAAAACCCAGTCCTTGGACTTGAAGTCTGGTTCTGTTACATTTGTCACTGAAATGATTGGTGAAGAGGATAGTCAGAACAACCAATAGAGACATGAAATGCATTTATAAAGAGCTCTGTTTTTAAAGAGCTCAAGCATTTTAAGAGGCAGGCAACATAACTGTAGTGTGCACTGATAAACAGAGTGGCATCGTCTGTTGGTGTGGATGCTAATAAAGTTATCTTTATTAGAAAAGTAAATGAGTGCTTGAAGTGGAAAAAAAGTATCGGTACTCTCTTGAGCACAGGCTGGAAAATGCAAATCATTATCACCTTTGAAATATATTTTATACATGAAATATATTTGATACATAAAGTATACATATTTTACAGCCAAGCTTATGGTCTTTGAAAATCAGCCAGTTGTTCTGGGAGCAAAAATACATAATTTGATCTCTTGGCCAACAGTCGGGTCACTCATGGTTACTGATGTTATTGTTAACGTCATCATTGTCTGTGGTAGTAGCAGTAACGTTTGATGCTGCTCATTAGTACCGCTGGTTAGCTTAGTTTTCTGCTCACGGACTATGTCTAAAGTTATTTTCTCTGGTTGAAGTTCTGTGTCTAACTCACACGTCCTTTTGGTCCCCTTCTGAAGCCAGGCTAAAATAGTAATCACAGAACTGTATGATAGTAATACGGAATTCCTTGCACGACTAGCCTCTATGTCAGCTGTCAATGTCATTCATTCAGGTTATTCAAATTAGTATCATAAAAGAGAACTTCCGATAGGGTAGACCGACTCTGCTTGCAATCACGTGATTTGTCGAGATGAGAGGTAATTCACATAGTGCCCCCTGGGTAGTGTGATGTCATTACTAATCACCCTGACACTGATGCTTTGACTGAGTCAACATGCGTATGCTAAAGATTGCGTACTGGCCCACTTTGAGCACTGAACTATATAATATAGCTATCTTTATGATTATTCTGGCTGTGAACAGGTCTTACATTTGTGGAGATGCACAATTTCAATGCCAATTCAAAATAATTTCTAAGTTTTACACATATTTCTGATTATGTACAGTATGTCTGTAAGTTTGAACTCAAATTTTAAATGTTTACGGTACCTGGCTGTAGAATATCTGACTCTGGAAAGTCGTCAAAGTTGGATGTATCATCAATGCTCTTGATGTCAATGGAAATAGCAGCAGGTCTCTCTCTGTGAGCAGTGAAACAGTTCAATTTTAGTTATCAACTTCAAACAGTGGTTCCCTATGATCATGCGCACAAAAAGCTTGATTACATTAACATTTTGAGTGCTTTTGCCGTTCTAGACGACACTGCGATGACGTAAAGAACACAGAAAAGTGTAAGTGCAGATGTACCTGATATGCTCCCAGTCCACGGACTCAAAGAAAAGGTGAGATTTGATTTCATCCACACTTCCTGATCCAACCCTGTTTTCTGCATCTGTACAATACCTGAAAAACATTATCATACAGATTGGTCAGATCAAATTTCAAATGATCTCAAGTAATGACAAGCTAATTTTTGAAAGCAGTGACACTCTTTACTTGAAGGAAACAATCATTTTAACCTCAAAAGTTCAGTGGTGTCGAATTGTACAGTAAATCGTCAGCTTTCTCCTATGTGGTTTGTGTAACGGATACGGTAATGTTTCTGACCTAAGGATCAAGTCCTTGGCTCTCTCTGAAATGGGGACTTCTGGGGGGAAAATTAGCGTTTCTCGCCAGTTCATGACCTTCCTGTAGGTTTCCTGTGGCGTCTCGGAACAGAAGGGTGGGTAGCCTGTAACAGGAAAACAAAACAAACACCTGTTTCTGCGCAGGAAAAGGCTACAGTAAAAGGCTTTTACAGAAAGCGACGACTGGCCTGATCTGAACACGTTCACTTAGTGTTTTGAAGTTACTAACCTATCAACATCTCATACATTATCACTCCAAGAGACCACCAGTCACACAGCTTGTTGTAGCCCGTCTGCAAGAAGACCTCAGGGGCGATGTAGTCCGGCGTCCCGACGGTTGAATATGCCTGTATATGAGAGGAATGAGCCATTGATACTATCAGGAATTTTCTGTTCTGTAACACAAAGACACTCTCTTACCAGCTGTCTTCGGTTCTTCTTCCATGTTTCTGCTTTCCGTTTTGAATTCATGTTTTGGAAGGCTAAAGGAGGTTGAAGCAGAGCAAATACAGTTATTTTTTTCTTTAAAAGGGTCATACTTTTTTATCACTTCAGGTCTACTTATAACATCATGTACCCATCCAAAGTTGCAAATTTAACACAAAATTGGAATATCGCATAAAACATTTGCGAATAAAGCAGCGTTCCTCCCTTGTGTTCAACAGAACAAAACAGCAATTTCCTGGAAAATATAAAAATGGAAGTTGTTGCAATCAGGGAAGCCACTGTGGCTCTTTTTTCCTACATTGTAAATTATTTGAGTCTCAGAGTGCTCAGACAAAACAGAATTAACGCTGTCATGCTAATTTGCTTTTGGATGTCTGATGTGAAGTCACAAAGAGTTTTTTGTTGCACATTGAGGGATTTACTCGGTAAAGGGATTAAACTCTTTAGTTTCCATCGTAGTTTGTGCATGTCTTCTTATCAGAAAAAAAACATTTATTTATGCACATTTTTAGAATTTATGATCATCTTTTTTTGAATGCGATATCCCAAATGCGCATTAAAAATAGGTGGATGGAAACGTAGCTACTCATGTTTTGTGTCAAAGTCAGACTGGAATGATAAGGGACTCAATTGGTAATTAGTCTATCCTATTTCTATCACTATCACTGAGAAGAAAAGCTTTCTGAGTATTGAATAGGCATCATTGATAGGCATCATCTATAAATGTTTTTTTTTTAAACTGAGGAAGTTGCAGTAGTGGTTCTTAACATTTTTAACTCAATGCCCTCCACTGTTTACAACAGTTTTTGAAGGCCCTATGACTTTTCCAATTGTTTGTGATTAACTGGATAAAATATTTGTTTTAAAATATTTTACCTCACAATTTCTACCTAATAAAACATTTTAGAGCTTAATTAGATACATGTATATTCATTATAAAATCCCGATGGAATTAAGATTTTATTCATTTCCTTGACTTTCCAGGTCTGGAAATTACATGTATAAAATGAGGCTTCCTCAAAGATTTAGGTTTTCCTGACAAAAAAATTTAAATAAAATAAGAACTATCTAGATATTTACTTGTTTTGTCTTATTTTAAATGATTTTCAGTCACCCTGGGAAGTTTGTTGAGGCCCCCAATTGAGTCCTGATTCCCTGGTATGCGAACCACTCAGTTGTAGTTTGTTTTCATAGTCAAGGTAAATTGATTTCTCATGATATGACTTAATTTTTTTTGTAGTAAAAGATTTTAATATTTCAGTACCGTTTCTCTGTGTAATTTGTGTACGTATGTTGGTTACTCACAGAAGTCACTGGGAGGGTTATGCGTGAGGTTCCGATAAAATTCAGTCCGATGGGCCTTCTTCAAGCCTGTGCAGAGGCCAAAGTCAGACAGCTTGACATGGCCCTACAAATCATAAAGACACAGTCTGTTATGAGGTGTTCCTTTTTAGAGTACAATAGCCTTCCAGAAACACACTCATTTCAGTATAAAGATGTTATTTTGTTTGTGTGTGAGTAAATAAGAGAGATAAAGATGAATTCCCACCCGGGAGTCAAGCAGCAAGTTGTCAGGTTTGATGTCTCTGTGAATGAAGCCCAGCTGGTGAATGGAGTCAATGGCCAGAACCGTCTCTGCGATATAAAACTGCGTGGCTTCTTCCGATAGAGTGTCTTTCTTCATCAGCAGAGTCATCATATCTCCTGAACACACACTCAAGAGTTACAGCTTCTGGGCAGATGCTCTAAAAATAGGACTTTCCATAGTGCTGCTATGAGCAGACTGTTGTTAGTACTTTTCCAGTTCTAAATCTCTCACTGTTACATCAGTAAAGAACATGTGACGTTGTACATCTGTCCTCACCTCCAGGCAGAAACTCCATGATGAGATACAGATTGCGTTTATCTTGAAAGCTGTAGAACATCTTAACTACCCAGGCGCCATCAGCCTCCACCAGGATGTCTCTCTCGGCCCGGATGTGAGCCACCTGCCCCAGGGAGACATACAGGTGAGGAGAGATAATATCAGTGGATCGGTATGGCAGAGAGGTGACTAACAGAGATTGCTGAATTAAATGTGCAGTAAGCTATTTCTGAGAAACGTTGTTAAAAGTGTATTGGACCGACCACCAAAACGCACTTGTAATCAATCAGCAGTAAGGGTCGTATACACTCATTAGGGGGGAGGTGCCTGTGTTGCATAGCGTGTTTGTGAATTTGGGGATGGAGGTGTCAGGACAGGGGTGTGATCCTTTTGGGTAGGTGCATGTTTGTTTTGGTTTAGCAGAAATCGCTTACTGCAGCTTTAAATGGAATCGATTGTCCATACCTGCTCTTTCTCTAACATGTCTGCTTTCCTGAGGATCTTCATGGCATAAATGTGACCTGTGTCCTTTTTCTGAACCAGGCGCACCTGAATACAGCACAACATTTTTGGAGAACCATTGGGATTTTCAATGAAATGTAAGTTTAACTTTACTTCATAGTGATTAAAATCCTGTGCATCCTGTGTAATCCTTTCTGGAAAAAAATAAATAAATCTGAAAAAACAAAGAAGTCGATGAGGATGAGTAATGAAAAACAGTGTTTTGTTAACTGAAACTATTAAAAACATTTTGCTAATTTAAATAAAGCTGAAATAAAATATAAAAACAAGTACTAAAAGTACTAAAATTACTGAAATAAAAATTAATTAAAATGTAGAAATATTAAACAAAAATAACAAAATGATAAAAAGTAACAAATTAAAATGAAACCTGAAAAAATTTTAATATAGGCTAATTCAAACTATTAATAAAAACTAAAATAGTATATAAATAGTACTTAAATAACACTGGTACAAACACACAATGGCTCTGTTTCAAATCCTAAAGAGCTGCCTAAGTAGACAACATTTTAAGGCATTATAGGTGTGCTCCTAAAAGTAGGGATCAACATTATGATGCCTCATTTTCTAAGGCAGTTTATCATTGTACTTCAAGGAAAAGGAAATCCCAGAACGCATTGAACAAGCTCAGATTCATCCAATATGGCAGACAAGTTGAGAGAAACATTATAAGCATACTTATAGTTCATAGAATACTGAAAAATCCATATAAAACAGGTATATGTTTAACACCAAACTCTACTGGGCTCAATTGTGAGTCGAGTCTCCACTTCACATAAAGAGAGCCATTTACAGGTATGTGGCTTGCTTATGAAGAGCGTTTCATATCAGTCACTTCCATTTCGGCCAGGATGTTGCCTGAGAAGACGGTACACGTCAAAGTTTGAACACAGCAATAGACACACCTCTCCAAATGCTCCTCTCCCAATCACTTTGAGGGACTCAAAGTCATCAAGACCAAGGCGGGTCCTTTTGAGGCGCAGAAACTCTGTCTCCTTACGAGCGTGCAGAGAGCGCCTCATACTCTTCTACGACAAAAAAAAAAAAAAAACAGACACTACTCAGCCAAATATCTTGAATACTCTTTTGGTCAGTCATACATTAAATCTCTCTGGTGTACTCAAAGCAGGGTACTAAGCAAACAGTCTGAGTCATATTCAAACCACTTCGCAGATAAGCAAAACTAGTTTTTTCTTTGTTGACACTTCTGTGATTATTCACTCAGAATATAACTAGAATAATGTGAAGTAGCTCTACGGTCAATATAGATTCTCTGAGGGCATCTCACCTCTTCATCAGGTAAACCCTCCTCATCCATCAAATTCTCCAGCTTCTTCTGCCTGAAACGGGGGAGAACAGCTGCATTATGACCAGTCACAACAAACTAGATTTATTCTAATCAAATAACACTTAATTGAATTGATACGTTGAGTGATATGGCTGGAGGAAGCAGGTGTAGTGGGTCGTTGTTGCCATGGTTACCTCATCTCCCGCTCCTCGTGCTGGGTGAGCAGGGTGCTGTAGAAGTGCTCCAGCGTGAGTTTGGCCACCGTGACTCTCTCACGTGTATGGTTGCTCATGGGGAGGGGCGCTGCCATGCCTCCCGTCATGGCCACGCTAGTCTGTAACAGGAAAATCATTTGCAAAGCAGGGTTCCCGGAATACAAATGAATGCAACCTCCACCAAAGAGCCCTACTTATGAACAAAACACGTTTGTCTATTAAATATTTTAATAATTACAACAAATGTAAATGGACTTTTTGTAAATTTTATTATTTTGAAGATCATAATTTAATTATTAATAATAATATTAATAATTATCATCATCATCTTCATCATAGTCACAGCACCACCACCATGACCAACAATAAACAAAATATAGCCAAAAGATTCATTTTAAAATTTTGAATATTTTAACTATTTAATTTCGTAAATAAGGGTTATTTAATCGGAATAACTTTTTATATCGCTGATTTGTATCGCAATTACAAAATAACACCGCGGTAAATCAAAATAGAGGCTAGTTCGTCGTCATCGCTACGAGTGGGTTTCTCACATTAGTACGAAATGGAAAAACCCGGAGTGGAGTTTGGAGTTGCAACGAGTGTGAATCATGGTGTGAATTCAGATCGCTTGAATCGTGACGAAAGTCGGTGAGGAAATCTATATTCCAGACCGGCTTTCAGTCTGTGCGCGTTGCTGTGTGTGGATACACGCACGAACACGACCATGCGACAACTTGAGGGTTTGGCATCTGATTCTTTTGAACTATTTTCGTTGACAGAAGAATTACAGCAAGTTCAACTAACTGACCAGTTTTTGCCTGAGACGTGAGTTATTTGATATTAATTGCTTGTTTATGAAACTGTATTTTAAGCAATATCCCGGAAACAAAAGTGTTATTGTTCTGAAGCTCAAATAATTCCAGCCTCGTGCCTAAAAACCGAATCGCTCTTGTGATTTTGTTTAATTAGCATTATTGATGTCTAAGCATTGTTTGTTTGTTACATTGACTGAGGAGGACGTTACTGCACCTGCTCATGTTGCGGTCACTCATGATTATGAATATGGCCCATTGTGGGGTAAACGAAAACTTGATTTGAGCGCGCGCGGCCTCGCGTCTGCGTGCGTGACCTTGCGAACGTGACATGCAGTTTGACAGGTTGATAAAAACAGACACATTGACGCGAATACACCACATAGATGGCCGTATTCAATAAAGACTGCATTTATCAAGATACCTTGTCTATCAAAAACGCACAACATCGTAATGGACAGCTGGTGATGTATAACAACAACAAAAGCATTGCGATTATCACACATCTGCTTCTGTATCATATATTATGAGCATTTAGTCCACATAAAGCTGATGATTTACAACAGCACCACCACCACTGTGATTTATTTCCACCATCATATTTGTAAATTCTCACCTCCCCGTCCTCCTCCAGATTAGACAGTTTGCCGGACACCCGGGGATCAAAATAAGGATAAAATAAAGCCAACTGAATGGCCGTCCGTTGACAAGGCAAAGCAGAGTCGCTCAGTGATCGCTCATGTTTATTCTCTATTATTCAGGCTGATGTTTGTTGAGCTGCTGCTGCGGCGGAGCTTCGCTGACTCTGATGATGATCCTCCTCCTCCCAGCACGCGCTGACAAATCAAGAGTTCCCGACGGCCCATGACAATTTTCCAAAATAAAAGTAGACAAGAAAGACGATAATACAATAGAATAATGGAAAATTATAGAAATTGACAAAATAGCCCAGATAGTAGATAGTAAGTGTTTTGCTTTATCTAAATGGGTTACTATATGGGCTATTTGCCAATTTCTATTATTCTCCATTATATTATATTTATATATGTAGGCCTACTGGTCAAAAGTTTAGAAAATTACTGTTTTTAATATTTTTGAATATAATATGTTTTAGAAGTCTCTTAGGCTCATCAAGCCTGAATTAATTTGATTAGAAAAATACAGCAAAAACTGTAATATTTTACAATATTATTACAATTTAAAATAATGGTTTATATTTTTTATATAATATAATTTATTTCTGTGATACAAAGCAGAATTGTCAGCATCATTACTCCAGTCTACAGTGTCACATGATCCTTCAGAAATCATCCCAATATGCTGATTTATTATCAATGTTGGAAACTGTTGTGCTGCTATTTTATAATAATACAATATTATTTACATTTTTATTATATTTTTATAACCTCTGATATTTTTTTCCAGGATTGATGCTGAAAATTCAGTTTTTCATCACAGGAATAAATTATATTTTAAAGTATATTAAGATAGAAAACCATTATTTTCAATTGTAAATTCTAAAGCAATCTTTTCTGCCCACCAAGGCTGCATTTATTTGGTGAAAAATACAGAACAAACAGTATTATTGTAAAATATTATTGAAAATGTTACGCAGTTGTCCACATCTGTCACCATGGTTACTATGGCAGTACAAGTGGAAACCAGGGATAACGACAGGCAAGGGACAGGCACTATTTACAATTTTTAATTTCTCTGATTTTACAAATTCTTGGAAACATTTAGGATAATGTAAGTACATAATTGAGAGAAATACATACCGCTTTGTAAGTGGTTTTTGGATATTTTGATAAAAAAATTCTTACATATTGTACCTTCAGTAATGCATAGTTATTATAATTGTCACATTGTGCAAGTTGCAGAACAGACAACCAAAGGTTTAAATGGCATTTAAACAAAGGTTTAAATACAACACATCTTCCTGAAACATCCTCTGAGAGACATTTTCATATATTTAATTAGTCCTCTGGTGACAAAAACAGCTGTGAAAAGCAGTGTTAAATATTCCTGTTTTCTCTCTCTGAAACACAGACACACGTGCACTTTTCCCCTGCTTCATATAGGCTAGAGAGACAGTCACTTACAGTCAGCTACTGGACATAATTCCCTTCTTTAATGTCACAGTTCAATGAAGCTTAGCTTCTGTTCATCCTTGTGTGGGTCTCTTTTTGGTCCATCCTCATTGTTGATACTGATTTTACAAAGAAGTTTTGGCAGATGGTTCAGTTTCAGTGTCAAGACAAAGACATAAAATCCACAAACTTGTCAAATGTAATGAGTAAAGCTACATACAGTACACTTGATATAAAGACTTTTCACTGTGTTCTAGTTTAAACTCATATTATTGCTAATTAAAACATGCTGTGTTGAGTGTGGGTGACTCTCTTGGGCATTTAACAGGCCCTCTGTCATCGACGGATGAGTGCAGACACTGATAAACAGGCTAGAAACAGCATGATGGACAGGCTGATTGCCACAGCCCCTCCGCAGTCCTTGGCATTTTCCTAAAACAGACAAGATACACAGAATATGTAGGCCTGTAGATCAGAGATTTCTTAATATCTGAAAATCTTATTTTGTAGGTAGACAGATTGTAATCAGAACACAGCCTTGCAATGCATGTCTGAGAGCAGTAGTGTGTGTGTGTGTGTGTGTGTTTACTTGAGGGTGGTAAGCATGACAAGACTCAGGCCTTCTTCGTATCTTCTGAGATCTCATGCGGTCACATTTGACTGAGGCATTGTGTGCTCAGCGGTTAAGAAAAAAATAAAGAAAAAGCAAGAATAAAAACAAAGCATCGTTATAGCAGATCCCAATTCATTTAATTTAAAATAGAATATACTTTGTTATACAGTTTGTTGCTTGTTTATAAAATATATAAAGATATGTTTGAACATAAATTTGATCTGATTTCCTAAAAGTGCACCCAGACATTTGAGTGAAATTTGTTCTTTCTAATGAAGTCAATTTACTGGTTGCACCTTTAAGTGACAAAACTGATCTCATTCAAAACTGTGATTCATCTCCTCAGTGTGTGGTCTGGGAAGCCTGATTTAGCTGGGGTTCTAAGGATATATTTGACCTCTTTGGGCTCCATGGTGATGGGTGCGTACTGCCGAGAACAGTCACAATCTGCCTGAATCACCACCAACAGCAAGTTACTGTCTGGAATCTGATTAATTACGAACACCCTGCGTGCAATAAAAGAAACAGAGAGATCAAGTCTAGTCAATGGCATTCTTAACAGTTACCAGTTAATCCAGATATAATTTACCTGAGCCACTATCAAAATAAAGTCTCGATGACCTAGGGAGGGGTCACGATTTCCCTGTGTCTTGTATTTGTATTGACTTTGTATTTTGTTTGTCTTGTTAAACATAAGGTTCAGGTCCTGTATATTTAGTTCCCGTTTTCCTTGTCTCCATTGTTACCTGGTTAGTTTCCATAGTTGCCCTGGTTTGTTACAATGTCAACTAATCACATGCACATGTCTATTATTACTACTTTGTCATTAAGGGGCCAATTACAGGACACCATTTTCAACTAAAAATGTAAAAACTTTTTATGCATGTTGGCCATTCATTTATATGACGACAATGTTTTGGGGGACTAAGAACTTTTGAAAACTGTTTTTTTAAGTGCAAGTTTTTGAAAACGATACCATTATTATCTAAGGGTATGTTTACACGGCAATGATATGCTTAAAACGGTGAAGTGACTAAAACGACTAAAAACGCTGTATTCTGCTGCCAGGCCATTAGATGGCGATGAAACACTATAGATTGAACACGTAATACGCATGCATGTGCACGACGTCATCGTCTTCAGAGATTCCGTTTTTGTTGTTTATGTTGTATGTTAAGGGTGGTATTGGGTTTGTCCAGTAGGGGGCGATGGCGTATTGTGTTTGTGGGCTGTTACACTGTTAAAAGCAGAGAAGAACGCGCAGTGTGGGGAACTTGTGTGTGTATTGCTAGCTACAGAGATGAGTCCTAATAAAATGAGACCATCCTGAAGTTACCATTGTCTCTGAGTTTTTCCTCGGTATCTACGATACAACAGTTTACACGGAGACGGATTTTCAAAACTTTGCGGTTTCAGGCACCCAAAACGCCGTTGTCATGTGAAAAAAACGGCCAAAACGCATAAACAGTGTTACTTTTTAGTTGAAAAACGGTGTCTTGTAAACAGCCCCTAAGTATAAACTACAAAAACGCAAATTTGTGAAAACGGTGACGTCATTTGCATGCATATTTTCTTTACAAAGTTACATCACCGACTACTAGCCTGGTAGCATAATACAGCGTTTTAAGTCATTTTCGCGAATCTGTGTGAACGGGGATCATTTTGACAATGTGTACGTGAAAAACGCACAGGTAAAACGTTTCTGTTTTTAATACATCGTTGTCATGTTAACGTACCCTAAATGTGATTTCATGGTTCATCCGCGTCAAGCGTATTGAATCTGGATTATCAAATCAAGCCAGTACGTGACAGGAGGTAACCATAGCAACTTTCCGCTAGAATCAGTATCGCATTGTACATTTATCAAATATAAATAAGGTAATTTGTATTACTTCATTATAATGTTTCTAAAATATTCGATATTGCTAGTAGTGCTATCATTGCCAAAAGAAAAACAGACTACGCACGTAAATTACCTTAAATGAAATCACCTTAACATAATTGTATAATTAGCACACAAGTAAACTGAGAACTTGTAACTTACAGAAGTTTGATAAATATATACATGTACCATATTTTTTAAAGCACTATGAAAAAAGATGTGGACTATAATACTCCTAGCTATTATTAGTAAGTAAGTAAAATATTCTGGAAATAAAGTAATATGCTTTAAAACGGTTATTTTCTTTCATATTTTTCGCAAATCCCAGGGGCGATTCTAGGATTTTAAGTAAAAAATTTAATAAAATAAAAAACCTGGGCTCACCCCCCAGTAAGGGAATGATCATTAATAATAATAATAACAATAATATATATATATATATATATATATATATATATATATATATATATATATAAACACACACACAAACTAGTTTGTATACTAGAGTAGGCACGAACAATACAGTAGGTTCTACACTACCTATCAAGTCTACCCTGAATATTGATTTAATTTCAAAACATTTTAACCAGCTAGTATTAATTAATATTCATTAAGAATATAGACAAACCGTATTACTGTAATTGTCTAGATTAGGCCAGATTGAGCATATTGCCATATTAAATCATTACTTTTTAGTTATACTGTAACCTTATTTTCCATTATATAATTTGTCATCACCACTAGAGGGCGTCAAATAGAGAGGAAGTCATTGAGCTGTCTGAGAGCATAGGACTTCATTTGCTTAACAAACTGATACATTAAGTGTGTGAAAGAGCCCCCCTCCGTCTCTTGTGTCTTGTAATTGTGACTTTATAGTTCCACACTTGCAACTTATTGTTTTTATATATAAAATATACTGTTAAATATACTGAGCACAGAATATACTGTATTTCAAAAGTGTGGTTGAAAACTACAGAATGTATTTATAAATCTAAGAACAACTTAAGGCTCTCGTAATTACAACTTTACATTTTGCAAATGCGACTTGAATTATATACATACAAAAATATATGTATATTTTAATGTATGAATAACAAGAAATTGTATTGCAAATCCACCCATGGCCAAATGATCTA
This sequence comes from Tiaroga cobitis, assembly GCA_030578255.1. Classification (NCBI taxonomy): domain Eukaryota; kingdom Metazoa; phylum Chordata; class Actinopteri; order Cypriniformes; family Leuciscidae; genus Tiaroga; species Tiaroga cobitis. The sequence continues at coordinate 29,836,662 of CM060594.1, read as the reverse complement.
TGCGAGTTCTTACTTTTGACATCTCCCACACTTGATCAGGCTGTTGGTTTCTTTGATTGACGGCTCGTAGACGAAGCTGGGATACTCAGTGTCACATGGCTGCAGAATGCCCCCCTTTGACTTCTTACCAGCTACAAAGCAAACCCACAGTTATCTACAGTATGGATTAAAGAATGGAGTGTCCTTTTATCGTCAAATAACATCAGCTATAGGATACTTTCAATATAAAATCACTTTTGATCATGAATAACAACATGAAAGCCAAATCTTTCTCTGCTCTCTCTTTTTCACACACAGCACAACCAATATCACACACAGTGATGGAAACGGCACTTACATGAATGGAATAAGGTCTTGGCTGTGACACATCAAGATGAAGGAGGGTTACAGAATTAAAGAAATAAAAGGGCAAACGATGAAAGTGAAGATGAAGGAAGACACAGGAACGGTGAGTAGCACAAATGAATCTTTGCAGTATTTATATTTACTTTACACATACCCTCCACAAAGTGATCGGAATGCCATAGACCGTAGATGTTGAAGTCCAGTAAAAACCTGGCGGAGAAAAAACGCCTGATTTTACAAGGGATGAACTGAGTCACTGATGTTGTAAAGAGCAGAAAAACAGCCACACTTACAGCAAGAAGTTCGATAGGAACCATCTCAGTGCTGCCAGGAGATTATAAAAGGGCTGAGGGAAGAAAGAAAAGCAGAACGAGGGGGAAAAAAGAATAAAAGAATCAAGATGGTATCCTTTCATTTCAGTTACACTGAGAATTTCTGTGCAAGAGCTCATGACACATATCTCGTCTTTTTTTTTTCTCGACACCATCTTTGTGATCATGGTGATCAAGGCCAAGTCTTTTTTTCTAGATCAGCCCTGACCTGTGACCTCCACTCATATAGTCATGAACCACAATGGATTGCAAGAGCAGCAATATAATATTACATGTAACACTGATAGCATCTGACTGTTGTGTTCTGGTAGACGTTATTAAAACAGACAGCAGAATGCTTACACTTAGCAGGGGTCGAGCGCCGCTAGCAGAGTGAGTATTCGCCTTACACATGCCTTGATAGTCATACAGTAACACTCTGTGGAAAACACACACACACCTTAATATATTACATCACATTTACATTAAATGCACATTTTAAAAATAAAGCTTCCAAAGTCTTGTTTTTTTGTTTATGATCTTCACACTAGGAAAATGGTTCACTGAAAGGTTCTTTCAATGAACCATTTTTCCTAGTGTGAAGATCATAGATATAGTTCCACTATAAAGGGCTTGTAAAGTTGCAATTGTAAGGTTCCATGAATGTTAAAAGTTCTTCATGGAATCATTAGCCACTTTTCCATCGCTGCCTTGGTAGCGCAAGAATTTGCATGATATAACATGTAAATAGTGACCGTGTTAGAGAGGATGATCAGATATTTCTTTTAATTTTATTATTAACTAATAATGTGCTTGGCCAGCTACAGGAAACTGGCAGCCAGGCAACAGGAAAGTGAGTGGCGACGTCACTAGACGCACAGTTCTACCAGTATCATGGTTTCCACAAAAAATATCAAGCAGCACAACTGTTTTCAACATTGAATAATAAATTAAGAATTCTTTCTTAGAATTCCAGTTTGTAATCATGTCGTGCTGAACCCATCTCAAGTGGAAATATAACTGGAACCGCTCCTTACTGTTCTTAGAACCGTTCTGCCCGACGGTGGAAAAGCGGCTGTGTTTTGTAACAAAAAAAAAGTTCTCTAACCTTTTAAACATGCCCATTCTCAAGAGCTGTGACATTACCGACCCATCGATTTCCCCCAGAAACCTGCCAACCTACAGATACAGAGAATAGAGAGACTTCAAGACATTATTTATTATTTATTTCACCAGGATCTCTTTCTCGTTCACGATAGGAACAATGACAGTTCAGAATGAATGCGTCTGTATTAGCTTTAACGCCACATCTTGACTTAACTGTTTGATAAAGCACTGAAATCAAATTTTAAACGTCATTTGGGCCCTGTAAGGCTGCAGCCCAACATCAGAGTCAGCGTTTACCGCACCAGCACGCTGAATTATTCAGATAACCTGTGTTATCCCCCCCCTTCTCTATATTTACCCTGATGATGCACTGTTCTCCTTCTCTCTCCTTCTCTCTCTCTCTCTCTCTCTCTCTCTCTCTCTCTCTCTCTCTCTCTCTCTCTCTCTCTCTCATAGGACCACTACTAATGATGGAAAACACCTCATGCATTTATTTATTTATTCATTTCCACAGTCACTTTCCTATGCTGAGTCAGTGGTAAACAGAGCTTTTTTTAATCTGTGTTATTCACAGCACAATGTCTTTATTTAGGAACCGTTTTAATTCATGACTTCATTGATTTTTTTTTTCACTACCACACACACACACACACACACACACACACACACACACACATTCTGTTCCTTTACACTAACCCGTAACCCTACCCCTAAAATTGCCCATCACACAAAACTTTCTCCATTTTTACATTTAAAAAAAAACCCTCATTCTGTATGATTTATAAGCTTGTTTCCTCATGGGGACCTCAATTTAGGTCCCCACAGTGACACGAGTCCCCATGAGTCTGTGCATTTAGTTTGAAGTCCCCACCGGGATAGAAAACCAAGCAAGCGCGCGCGCACACACACACACACACACACACACACACACACACACACTAAAGAGGCCTTTAATATCATCTATATTTTAAAAAATATATATATATTAAATCCTTATAACCGTTCATGTAAAAATGTCTTAAATGTAATAGCATGTAAATAGTAGTCAGTATTGAATTTTCAGGTCTGGCTTCATTCTGGTGTGTGCCGGACACTTTTCACAGTCTGATCCCTTAACAGTGGATAAAAGAACTTCTTTCCCTACATGTTAATATTCAGTTTCACTCGGAAATGCCTATTTTTGCATCATTACAGATGTTTAGTTGCAAATGGCATTTTGTGTTGACCTTATCCTGTCACTTTAAGTGCTCTTACATCAGTCCTGTCCTTAGAGATGATGATGAAGCCATTACTGTCTATGACGTAGCAGTTAATGTCCTGTAAACACAAAAAAGAAAAAAAAATTTGTCACATTGGATTAGTTTGATAAAGGAATGGTGATACATATTTTCACCGATATATCCACAAATGCTCTAGATACCGACCACTTATGCATTATTAATACTATATTGTATAATACTCACCGCATTATCAGTACAGCTTAGAGGACAAAGCCCCTCTACACCAGAACACTGTGATAGACAGACATTGACAAAGACAGAGAAACTGAGCATTTTTGTATTCAAGTTTTGTATAGTATTGTGTAAATTCTCTTGTTTGTATTGAGTACATACATCTGTGTCATTCGCCTGGTGTCCATCAAGATAATATGCAGCAGTATGAAAAAAGGGGAAAAAAAACATTTATTGATATCATATCACTGGCTCAGGACTGATAGCTTCAAACTCAACTCTTGCTTATAACACTGCTGTCCTACCTTTGAGCCAACATCACATGATCTGTGCAGGCTCCTGTGTGCGTTTACTCTAGCCATATATCAGATGAAAATAGGGACAGGAAAACAATCCTCTCATAAGGACCTGTGAATATTTACTGTTAAAGATCCATAGATCATATCTCAATTTAATTTGGATTAATCCGTATCTAATTGATCTTATCTCAATTGAAGCATTTGAGTGGCTACTGAGAGACTATTGTTTTCCTGTAAAATATAAATTTACTTAATAATGCCATTAAGAGTTTTCGGATCAATATATGTTTAATATACACTACTGTTGAAAGAAATTAATACTTTTTTTCAACAAGGATTATGTATCATGATTTCAACAAAAATATTAAGCGGCACATTGTATTTAACATTGATAATAAATTAAGAAATGTTTCTTGAGCAGCAAATCAGCATATTAGAAAAATGAAAAAAAAAAAAAAAAATTTGTAATGATATTTCACAATATTTATTTTTGATCAAATATGCAGCCCTGGTAAGCATAAGAGACTTCTTTCAAAAACATTTAAAAAAAATCTTACTGACCCCAAACTTTTGAACAGTTGTATATTTTCTCATAATATTTTATCTTTAAAATTAAACTTATTTAAAATTTATCTTGCTTTAAGGATTATGCACGTGTGTTCTTGTGACAAACTAAGCTTGTGTTTGTGTCTCATGTAAAACTATGGCTAAAAATAACCTTGCACAATTTACACACTGACATGCTGGTCTCTTTCTAACAGCAGTTTCATCTTACAGTGTGTCATGTTCTGCACTGTTGTTAATCATTATGGATTCTGCACTGTTATTGATCCTTTAAGATTTACTTAATGGATTTGCATTTTAACATTTTGAAACATTTAACAGTAAGAATACTCACTGTGGTGGGATTAGTTAATATTGCTGTCAGGAGTGAACACAGACTCAGTGGTAATGTGCCAGCTGAGGTGGAAGAGCGTTCAGGCATGGAAAATCCCAGGGGTACTAGAAAAAAGGGAGAATGTTCTCCCTGAGGAGGATGTAGAGAGTGATATCACCTCCTCTCCTTATTCTTTTCGAATGCCTTCTGGACTCTTCCACTCCTCTCTCAACACTTAACATCTTCTGTTTGTATTATAAATATCAAACAAAAGCCTGTGCTAGAAGTGTCACCACTAACAGTATTGTGTTTGTTTTCACTTCCCATCAAATGCACAATGTTTAAACAGATAAGACCCATCCGGCCAGTATCGCACACATGCTGGTGTACATATCCTTGTGGAGAGAGACATCCTGTTGACATCTGTTATATAATATAATATAAAATAAATATACAAATTATATATTTATATTAATTATATTTATATTTATGTATTAATACTTTGTACACAGCCACAAAATGAAACATAATAACAGGAACAGCTAGCAATAACTGTTATTGCAGTAGATGATATATTAGTTTTAGTACCTGATTGGCTACGGACCAAAGCCTTTTTTCCAACATCTCAAGAGACACCTGTACACCTATGGCTATGCAGGAAAGAAACACAAAAAGATAAGAAAATTGTTTGACCCTATTCTGTTCGACTTGCAAATATATAATCCCAGCATGCATCAGTGGGTGTCCATGCACTCTCACAAGCTTAAAAATGCAAAATGTGCTGATATGATATCCCATGCCTAAGTCCTGATACTTCATATATAACCTCAATCTGTACATCCACGTCCCCCCATAAACTGCTGCATTTTACAGAACCAGGTTTTGTTGTTCAATCACCCTGTGTAATTAGTAGGACAGTTGAATTTGCAGTGAGCTGACGGGTCTGATTAAACTGCAGTAAATTGTTCGTTTGAGTAAAAATCTTTTTTAACTTCAATAATAGAGAGAGAGAGAGAGAGAGAGAGAGAGAGAGAGATGACCAGAGTTGAAGCATCTATCATACAGAAGCTAATTAATAGATGTGGATAATAAAGAGGCAGAGAGTGGAAGGCAGTGTTGGTAATAGCTGCTCGGGGCAGGGAAGATGGCTAGTGGAGGGCAGACAATCTCTTGAATGAGTAGATGTGTATTATAAAGCTTTAGACCTAGCAGACATACTGTAATAATACTGGAAGATTACAGTCACCATGTCTCCTCCAGCATCCTAAAGATTTGGACAACCCTGCAATGAAGATTACCCAAAATAGTTACGAGCGAGCTCGCAGATGGATCCCAGCACAGTTAGAAGTGTGAATGACGGAAGACATGTGACTCCAGCAGAGCAGATAATTCAGTAAATACCCAGTTTTCTGAGCTTTCGTCATTCTCTTTTCCACACAAACATCCCACACACAAAAACAAACACAATGATGTGATACAGCATGAAACCTCAACCAAATGCTCAGAGCGACAACATGGCAATCAATCAGTCCTACTTAAAATACACAGATTTTACAACTTGATGGGTAAAGACAGAGAGAAAGAGAAAACAGGCTACACAATCAGAGCTTGAAACTCTCCAAAATTAGATAGATGATAGGTAGATGATAAACTTTATTTAACAACTTTTAATGGATGCATGTGAATATATCTATCTGGGGGGAAAAACCCCTTATTCTTGCTCCCTTGTTATGGATGGAGGGAGGGAGGGAGGGAGGGAGGGAGGGAGAGAGGGATGGATGGATCACATGTTGCTATTTCAAGTATGTAAAACAATATCTCGTTAATTAAAAATGAGATTCTTCTGGTCATAATAAGCTGGGGCGTGCCGGGGATTTAACAGTATGGTTTTATGCTTAGCATTTCAAATTCTAAATTATATTCAAAATTATGCTAATGTGGTTCATATCTATTTGAATATGACAGGACGAAACTGCAGTGTGTGTGTGTGATGGCAAACAGAGCAGCAGGGTCTTTACATTGCAGATTATCACGAAGAGCTCAAGTAGCATACGCTAACACAGTGAGTCAAAAAACACCCTCTCAATTCCCCCACCTCTCTCTCTCTCTCTCTGTTGCTTAGGTAACATGATGTCAGCGCAGCCCCTATCGACACCTTGAAGACTCACCACCCAAATATGACACTGTCCTCAACGTGAGCAGCACACAGTATGTACACACCCCCACATACACTCTTCATAACATAGAGGGCTTCTGATAAGGAGAGAAATGGCATGGTAAGGATTTAATGGAGCTGTAGTGCTTTTTCTTGTCAATGTCTGGCATGTGAAAGCATGTGGGCGGCACTGAGGTCCTTCTGAAGTACACGGTGCGTTGCAACAGCCCACAACATACAGGAGGTAAACGCTTCTGGTGTCGCAGAATGCTTTTCCTCTTATAAATAGCTGCAATGGCTGCATTTCTTATTTTTTTTGAGGTGCTGTTGCTGCAGCGTGGCCTGTATGCCTTTATGCATTATTCAGCACACCAGGCAATTGCAGAAATGTTTGTATACATGGGTGACATTTGGTCCAGTTTGTCCACTTGAACGATGCTGAGTACATGTATGATTATATTCCTGAGCTGTTGCATGATGTCAGCACTCTGATGACATCACAGGGTGTAAAATACATCACTGCTGGTGATGGCAACATGTGATTGGATCCATCCATTCATCCATCCATCCATAACAAGGGAGCAATAATAGGGTTTTCCACCCCTGAGATAGATAGATTCACATGCATCCATTAAAAGCAGCAATGTTGCATAAACTCAGCACTCTCATGACATCACAAAGAGTAAAATGCTGTTGCCTCTATTGGCTGCATGCATCTATCTATCTATCTATCTATCTATCTATCTATCTATCTATCTATCTATCTATCTATCTATCTATCTATCTATCTATCTATCTATCTATCTATCTATCTATCTATCTATCTATCTATCTATCTATCTATCTATCTATCTATCTATCTATCTATCTATCTATCTATGAGAGAGAAAGAATCAGCTGTTTTCTCTACCCCTCCTCACTCCCCTCATCCCTCACTAATGTTACTATCTTTGACAAGGCTGGCACACACTTACACTGCACGCCTCACCACATGCACATATGGAGAAAGCAACACACAAACACACACACACTTACTCACACACATACTCACACAGACACACATGCGCACCAAAGGCTAGCCTGAGGACAGTATGCGCTTAAGAGACAACCTCCTGACACACACACAGACACACACACTCAAGTGCATTCTGTGGACTCAATATACAAACACAGAGGCGAGTCGATCTGCTGGAAACCACAGATAATTGAAAGACTGGAGCACGCCTCCTCCTCCCCTCTATCTCTTTCTCACTCACTCACACTCTCCCTCTCTCTCTGTCATCCTCTCTCTGAGCATTACAGCAAGGCATTGCGCAGGATTTAACTCCCCTCCTTCATCTCCTTCTTCTTTATTTTAATAATTTTTTTTTCCTTCCTCCAATCCATCTCTCCTTCTGTTGGAGCCGTTGCTCTTGGCAGCGGAAGGATATTTTCATTTCCATATTGGAGCGTTACGAGAGCTGCTATTCGCTCATTTCTCCCACAACCGTGTGTGTGTGCGTGTGTGTGTGAGAGAGAGTGTGTGAGCTTGGGGGGGACGCCGAGAAGGACAGCATCTAAAGACGGTGAGTGAAACAGTGTTAACCTATAACACACATATACAAGCACACATTACATTTTGCCTTAATTATGATTACGTTGTCTGTGCATGATGTTTGCCGAGGGATGTTTTTTTTAGACCGACACATTCGCCTGTTGTTTTGGGTTACAGAGCATGTGATGTCCAGTTTTTTATTTGGACACAAAGGAAATGTAAAGATGTCTGTGTGACCACAGGTGATGTTCTGGAATGCTGCTTTTGAGTGTATTTGAGCATGTTGGAGTGAGATGGTCTCTACAGTATGCAATCATGTGAAAACTTGCATATGTACTGTATAAACAAAAGCATTTGTGTAAGAGGTTTGTATGTTTTTACGCATACTGTATGTGTGTTGCTTGAATGAGTGTTTATGCGAGCGTGTCTTTGTTTGTGATTCTGCTCTTAATAATTCATCCCCGTGGCCTCCGTGTCTTTGTTTCTAACGTTTCTTCGCTCTGTTCTTGCCGCCGTTGACTTTGATTGCCGCCTTCTGTGTGTGTGTGCATTAGAAAGAAAGAAAAGGGATCAGCAGGACTGGTTCAGAGGTGAACATCTAAAGGGGCGTTTCTATTTACTTATGAACACACATGCATAGTTGACCTGTGCATTCACAGGAAGTTAGTATGGCGTGGGGTGAGAAAGTGTGAAATATGTGCTGAACTGGACGTGGAGAGAGATGCTGCTAAAGTGAGAGACTGTTACATCACGTGTGAGTGTGTGTGTGTGCATGCTCGGGAGTCAAATGACACATCCCTCAACTAATTATCCTCTCTTCACACACACTCACATTATCACAACCCCAAACTCGCATGTTCTAGGAAACGTAATGCGCTGAAAATATTCACGTGTTGAGCAACTCCAAAAGATGTTTTCAGAAACTCTCACTCACTCTCTCACACACACACACACACACATGCAATATAACCTCTAAATGTCTGCACATTTTTCCACTGTGCCGTTTCAGATGACAGGCTGGTGAATTGGTGTTGCGTTGCGCAAATACGCACACACAGACACACACACGCACGCTGTGATGGATGTGGCAGGTGACAAGGCCGAAGTGTCACAGTCTAAGACAGCAGCGGCCATTTTACAGCAAACTGGCCTGGCATAAACAGAAGCAACTTGTAACCTTGTGCTCAATGATCTGAGACACACACATTCACAGCATTGCGTTACACAACTAGTATTACATAATGGTATGCCGTTATAATAATAATATTCCCGTCTCTGTCATGTGCTGTAAGGGTTTCAGTGTGATATTACTGTACCTCAATTAACTAAATCGCGTCTGCAGCGCCAGTTCTACTACGGTTTTGTACCCTGGAGAGCTGTATTACAGTAAGCTCCGATGTATTACAGATGGCTCTGCACCGGGAGGAAAGTTCTGACTCTCAGATTTAAAGGATATTTCAGTTATGTTTTTGATTGATACATTAAGTTTTTCTCAAATATTTCTCCTGTAATTATATATGAGAAATACAAATAGAAAATATTTAAAAAACACATTTGCATATTCACGGTTCTCTGATCTCGGTAAGGGATGTTTTAGTGCTTTATTGTTTTTATTTTACAATTATTTATTGTTAATTTTAATGTTAATTTAATTAATTATTAGCTTTTCATCAACACACACCCAGACATTGATGAGAGAATTTGATTAGAAATGTTTGAGCCCATGTTGAGATCTCAGAGTTTGGTATGTTAAAAAAATCTAAGAACAGTTTGAGACATTTTTGGGAGCACTTTTAAAACTCTAGTCTAGAGGAAACGCATGAAACGAGTGAAACGGCTTCTGGAAAGAGAAAAATGTAAAAATGTTGATTCCGTCCTTTGGGAATTGATTGGATCGTAGGGAGTTGGACGTTGCTACCTAAATAAAGGCAGATCTGAATGCCAGTTTGCTGTCAGTTGTGGAGAATATTAAGCTCCACCCTCCACCGAGACACGTCATGAAAAGAACAGACGTTGTTTCGAGGGGGTTAATGTTTTTGATGAACGATTGAGTATACATGAATTAAAAAAAAATAATGATGTGTACTGATAAATTATTTATAATGAGCACTGAAATATTCTGAATTTTGATTTCATGGAAACTTTAAAAAAGCGAGAAGCAGGAGATGTAAGCAAAAGTCTCCATTTGATCTCCATTTAATCTCATCTGATGAAAATAATATTAAATATTAATAGTATTATTCAATAATAAAATATTTAAATACAATTATTTAAATACACCATTCAAGAGCTCTCATATGTGATTTTTCTTTCTCGTATAGGTTAGAATGTAACTGTATTGTCCATCACCGCACACTACTGGAAAATGTTAACTAGTCTAATAGAATATTGAACAGATTCGAGAAGCATTATGTTGCAAGGTTTGTGTGTTAAAAGTTAATTGCTAATTTGATCTTATCCTAATTTAAGATGTTTTCCATTGAGCCTAGAGTAGAGAGCACACAGAAGGAATCAACTTTCATGGGAAGTGAGCTGATTCAAAAAATAAGCTTTGACATGACAGTGATACTGCCGTTACCAACATGTCAAGGTTTATTTGAGTTTCACCACAGATACTTATTGGGGGGAAAAACACAAACCACACAGCTCACACGCTCAGCAAGTCATCTATGCTAACACGGACAGAAAACAATTAAGGGTCAAATTACTGACTATCCTTCAAACTCTCTCTGCAGTCTCATCACTGGCCCCGTATCGCTGCCTGTGGAGGCTGGCATCAGGGCCAGCTGATGCCACAGCGAATCTGAGGCAGCTGCAGTCGTAGAAGCGCAGACATGCAGCTCAGCACTGCACCTACAGTGGGTCGCAGGAGGAGAGGAAATCCGGACAGTCAAGGTGAGCCAAACTAACACACACACACACACACATTCACTCTTCTGAAGGTGTTGGGGCTTTAAGAGGATTTAAGTACCGATTCCATTCATACGGTTTTAAATGCTTTGTCCAAATAGTGAATATCAATTATCTAAATTATTTACATTGATCACTTTCCGAAATGCATCAGTTTGCATTCTGTTTTATTAATGTGTTTGTGGAAAGAAAGGTAGTGTGTGTTGACGTATGTGCCTGTGTGGGTGTGTATAGTGGTATAGAGTGCGGCATAGATCACCAGCTGCCCCTGCAACAGATGGATTAGGATGGCTTTAGTTAATGTGAGTGTCTGATTAAAGATCTGCATGAAGCAAAGCAGTGGCAACTCACACACACACAGTTTTGCTGAATTGTCACAAATACTACGGTATAGTGGAAAATATTGACCTGCTACTGGTTTAGAGTCAAACTTAAAATCTCTTTGCTATATATATTTTAAGCCAATACTTATTCTGTATTACTTTCTTTGGGAACACAATGCTTTTTGCTGAAAGAATATCCTAGCCACTGTTTTCAATTTAATGAAAGTGAAGGTCCAAAAAGACACTATCAAAGACGCTATTCAAAGTCTTCTGAAGTCAAAAGCTTGCTTTGTGTGGGGATTGGGGAAAAGCCTAAAATTTTAATTATTTACTGATTATCTTGACATCCGCACTAGCTCTACTTGACACATTCATTAAGAGATCACGTATTGAATTTGTTCTCTTGAGTCGGATCCTTTCAATTAACATGTTGATCCATTACATAAAACCTGTCTGAAAGATTTAATCATAAATAGGACAGACCTGGTTGTTGAGGAAAATATTTTAAGTATATAACAGCTTTAATAAAAACAGACTACTATAGAGTATAGAATATAGAGCAAAGAGAATGTAAGTATGAACTACTTTTATGGTGCTTTTGTGTCTTTTCTGTAAAGCTGAAGTCCCCATTCATTGTCATTGCATAGAAAGAAGCAACCAACACTTTTTTTTCTTTTGTGTTACAGTAATCTCCGTTATTTATTCTGAAAATCGGAGACCTGCTTTTAAAATGAGCAAATCCAGTAGGGTAAAAAAGAGGTACCATTATAAAATTCAAGATGAAATATGAATGTAGGCACAAAATAGACATTCATCCTATTTTTAATCTAGGTCCACTCACAAGGAGATTTCCGTCCTCACCACTTACATAAAGTCAGGCTCTGTAGTTTTCAACGGCGTTCTGAACACATAGGGAACAAAACAGAGAACGAACATTGTGTTTCAATGTCAGCAGTCATATGCCTATCCTGAAACATTTTTTCTCAGCCAAACAGAATAAGGGATGAGAGAAGAAAGGGATATACTGGAAATTGAAGGTTGACAGGCCAAAACAGCAATTCTAGAATAATTCACAACTACATAGTTTAGAAGGACGGATTAATTATTGAGATTACACAGAATTGTGTGAGTGTGTATTAGAGAGAGCGTGTGTTCGTGATGATTGTGTGTGTCTCTGATTACAAAGGGATCAGGGTGTTGAGGCTGGTCAGGATCAGATATCCGAGTGCTGTAACTGCATCTGTCTGCACTTAAACTGCCAAACACTCAGACACACACACACACACACACACACGTTCAACGAGACAACTGGGATCTCAATGTTTAAACCGCCATATCCATTGATAGCATCGGATTGTCTCAGACACAGAGAAACATTGCCCCCCACCACACTGTTGCATTAAAGAGAGAGGTGACAAACAGTTGGCAAATGTTTGCTTTGTTATGGCAGAGCAGAGGACGTTCTCTGTTTAACTCTGAGGCACATTATATTCCCATCATACACTCTTACAAAAAAGAACAGAAAAGCCTGATGCCGTAAGAGAACCTTTTTAGGTTCTTTAGGTAGAACTGCATAGGCCCCAAAATATGCAAAATTGTCCAACAACAAAGATATGGGAAGCATTTTCTCATACCTGGTAAGAGCTGATATAAGCCAATTTATTTAACTATCCTGTGCATTGTTTTTCAATGCTAACTATCGGAATAGATCTATAGTCCAGTAACCCAATTGCAACCCACTAACTGTCAACCATTGCAGTTTTTTTATTTTTTAGAAAACTCTTTACAGATTTACGCTTTACTGATGCTTTACTGATGCTTTACTGATGATTTACTGATGATTTACTGATCTCAAGAATCTATAATGCTACATCAGCCAAGAAGAAACATTTAGCCAACTTAAGAATCCCATTCAGGAAACCACAAAAAAAAAATCACACGTCATCATTTACTCACCCTTATGTTGAATGTCGTTCTCAAATCTCATTCACACTCATATTCAATTAAACTAATAGAAGTTTGATTTCATGTCAAATGTGTATCGTATGTCTCATTGATTTGCAGTAAAAAAAAAAAAAAACAAGGTACATTTGGGTATTTTTCTCACACAAAGCAACTGTATGGTTTCAGAAGACTTATGAATGAATTAGCATACAAGTGATATTAACTTTTTTTTTTTGGTGCGTTTGTTGTAATTTTTGGAGCATTTTGGTCATGCAGTATACTTCTTTTGTGTTCTAAAGAGAAAGAAAGTCATAGAGTTTTGAAAAGACATGCAGGTGATTAAATGATGACAGAATTTAAATTTTATGGGTAAAATAAACCATTAAGAGTACATCATACAATAAGCAAAACATATCCTGCGCAAAAACATCCTGAAGGTGCTGCGACACAGACAGTAGCTACTTGCAGCGAGTGCATCAAAAATACTGCTATGTCTACAGGTTTGTTTGTAGGTTCACATAAGCTCCAGTTTAAAACAGTGTGGTTGGAGCGGAAGCCACAGGTTCAGTTGTGTTGAGCACTGGTCTAAATCAACAGTGGCACTAAATCAACACCTGTCACATCTTTCACATCAATCTTTCACATCTATATCAACTCTTTCAGACGATATACACTTCTCTTTTTTTCTTCATTCACACAGGTCTGCTAGGTGTGCTGAGTGTGTGTGCTACGTTGCTGCAGTTATGCACTGGCTGTCCTTCAGAGTGTGTGTGTAACTCCCTGGAAGCTAACTGCAGTGGGCGGAGTCTAGTATCTGTGCCCGCTCTCACTTCTCTCCCGGAGGGCACACATACCCTCTTTCTGGCCAATAATCGCCTCTCCTCCCTGCCCGTCTCGGCCTTCGCCAATCTGAGCACCTTTGAGAGCCTCGACCTGTCCAACAACTATCTGGACAACCTGCCTTCCAGACTGTTCCGTGAGCTGAGTAACCTGAGCGATTTGAGTTTGCGTAACAACAGCCTAACGGTTTTGGATCGGGAGTTATTTCGTGGCCTGACCCAGCTGCGGAGGCTGGATCTGTCTCTGAACGGCTTGGCCACTGTGCCGCTGGGCCTGCTGGATGAGCTGCAGGGGCTCACCTGGCTCTCCTTGGCTGGGAACAGACTTCACGCCCTGGAGAGAGCCACATTTGAGCCTCTCGTCAACCTTCAGCACCTGGAGCTGGGCATAAACCCCTGGGAGTGTGACTGCAACCTGAGAGACTTCAAACACTGGATGGAGTGGCTAATATACCGAGGTGAGGGTTGTGTGTGCGTAGTGTTTTTATTCTCTGCAGGTGTAAAAACACGTCATTTGAGAAATAAGCCACAAGAGGCTGTAGGTTACTAGGATTTTACCATAAGTAAGGTGTGTTCTTTGGCACAATCCAAAGTGGACTGCTTAACGCCTTTAACAATGGTAAAATCACTATCTTCAGTGAATTATTGCAAAAGCAGTATGATAACAGACATCAGTGTTCAATTAATAATTAAACCTTTTAATATTTAAAATCTGAATAAATTATTCTTCCATCAAGTAATATATTTCAACTTTATCGAATTACTGTATTGCATTCAAATTGTATGTACAATCATGTAAAGTGCATGTTTATTGGCATTTTGCAAGGGCTATAAACCATTGAGAATTTAGAGAATTATCTGTTTTAAAAGAGGTTTATTACGCCTCTTAACAGATGGAGCTGTAACCTAATGGTAAGTGCATGTACTCCAGACTTATTGTAGGAAATGTACCCACTCTCTCCCTAATAATTTCCATCTTTTGTCTACCACTGGCAATGAAATGTGGCAAAACCCCAACAATAATTGTGAAGCAGAGCTTCTTATTCTCCATACCTCTTTACTTTCTATTTTTCTCTGTCCGTCTCAATCCTTCTACTCTGAGTCAGAGAAACTCATTTAATTCTGTTTCAGAGCAGCTTTGAGAGGGAGGGGGATTTGAAACAGACAAAAGAGGCTGAGTCACAAAGCTTTTAGCGTGTGAGAAAGAGACTCCAGTCATGGTGGGCTCCGAGTCTCTTGCTTTGTTCCAATACCTAGTGAGCTGCCTGCAGATGTGGCATTTAAGGCAACCAAAATACTTTCTGGACCTTACTTACACTACCTTCCAAAATACTTTGTTTTGACCAACTTCAGGCAGCATTGCATTTTTTTTTTTTTCATGGAGATCCCACGATGCAACAAACTTGAGAATGAGAAATGAGAAAATCCATGGTTTTGAAGGAAATTATAAAAAATAACATTATGTACAGTGTTGGTGGTAACTCATTACAAGTAACATGAGTTTTTTTAAGTAACTAGTAAAGTAACACATTACTTTTAAATTTAGAAGAAAATGTCTGAGGTACTTTTTCAAATAAGTAAAGCAAGTTACTTTGGTCTCCCATTTATTGACTGACATCTCTCCTGTCCCCATGTTGAGACAGTAAGTGCAGAGGCGTTGTGTGCGCTGTGTAACGTAAACGCAAACCTGCAATAATTAATGTTAAATTACACAAACGTTATTTAATTTCACTTCATTAACTAATGTCTTTAATGCTGACCTTCGATGATTTAATTCAACCATACAAATAAGAAAAAATGGCTTTAGATAAACATCACATTTGTGTTTGATTTTTTTTTTTATTGCTGAAGAGTGAAATTTCTTCTCCTGTGTCCTATTCTTCTGCAATCCAGAATGGCAGCACAGCGGAAAGGTTTGTTTGAGCTGTGCCCTCTACTGTACAGGTGTGAATTTGCATTTCCCTCAGCCTGAGGCTTATTCATTTCACTTTTGGTGTGAAAGGGCTTTAACATTTGAAAAACAAACAAGCAAGCCCAGCCCAGATGAGAAAAAGTAACATAACTTTCCATGAAAAGTAACACAATTAGTTATTTTTTAGGGAGTAATACAGTTTTACATTATATATCATTCGGTAATTAAAAATATTCCGAAAAAATAGATAATAAAAAATTAATTATATTTGACCCCAAATTTGTTTGTACTGTGTGTTTTATGCATACTGGGTCATTGCACCATTAGCTGAGTGATTTGTACTGGATTATTGCACCATTCGTGAGATGCCAATTACAAGCTATTTTAAAATCAAGTGCGAGTCAACTACCCTGTACAGAATTATATTTGTGTCATGTGGAGTTGCTGCCTATGCACTCCAAATTAGTCACTCCATGACAGTTAGCATGTTGCCTTAGAAGGCAGCTGCCTATGTAGGCAGTGTGGCAAATCACTAGGTTTTGGAACAGAGCTTCTGTATGCATGTCAGGCTTTTTAATTATACACCAGCTACCACTCTTTCTCTCATACAAACACACACGCACATTGAAGAGGGCTTCTGACCTTCCTAGCTTTGCGGTGCTATTTTGGAGGGTTTGAAGCCACCATTTAAATTCATTAGAGGTTACTATTGTTTACCTTAGAGAGTTTTTATTTTTGATTTATCTTTCTCTATTGCTTTCTGTCGTAGGCGGTTATGTTGATGCCGTTGAGTGTACGCTTCCGAAGGACTTAAGGGGCCGTGACATCAGGGGTGTTCCTGTGGAGATGTTCAACTACTGTCTGCAATTGGAGGATGAGAATGGGGGCGGGGCTGGGAGCAAAGGTGGATCTCCACCATGTTTTCGTGGGACACCCACTCCAACGTCCGAAGGAGCAGTGGTGCGTACGGAGGCAGAGCTACCAGACTGTGTGAAGCAGCGTTATCGGCCGGTCAGTGTTCGCAGGGCGATCGGTACAGTAGTGATCGCTGGTGTGGTCTGTGGAATCGTGTGCATTATGATGGTCGCTGCCGCTGCTTACGGCTGCATATATGCCTCTCTAATGGCAAAATACCAGCGAGAGCTAAAGAAGAGGCAGCCATTGATGGGTGACGCAGAGGCAGAAGGCGACTCGGAGGATAAACAGATCTCATCAGTTGCATAGGGGAATGGGGGAGAGATTCAGAGTTCAGAGGTCATTCACAAATATAAAGAATCCTTTACTGGTTGGTCTGCACATTTGATGATCATTTAGCTGCCCAGTAGAGGATTTAAAATCCCTGTTTCCTGTTTCTCTGTCCTTCTTAAGACTCTCTCTGACTCTCAGACTTACACTTTACTCAATCGCTAAACTTTGGCCTATGACCTTTGACCTATTTGCCCCAGGACAAGAGGGACCACTCAGCACTTTAGAACTCCCCCACCCTCCCCCAATGTTGAGAGGATCTCAGCAGAGGAGGCGTGGATGCAACTGTCACAGTTCCTGAATCCTGATGTTTCTAGAGGATCACGTGCTCTCTTTAGCATTTGCCTCTGTAGCAGCCTAGCTATCAATCCAAACCTACAATCATAACTCTAACCCTCAACACTAATCCCAACCCCAATCCTAGACCTTTAACTCTAATCCCGACCCTCACAACACTAATCCAAACCCCCAACTCTAACCCTACCCTTCAATACTAATCCTAATCCTTACCATAAACCTCCATCACTAATCCAACCATGACCTCCAACACTGTGTTCTACACCGGGTGGTGCGTGTAAGTGGCACACTACACCAAATGCCAATAACACTCATTGTAATTGATGCTGTCTACAGTGGATACATTCAATGCATTGCACCGAGCCACAGACCATAATCGGATGCCCAGATTTCTGACACACTACATGTGCTTGCTCTGTTTCCGGCAAAAGGACAATTTGATTTGGAAAATTCACTATTAAGTTTCCAGTGTAGGCAGCCTCAAGCCGTTGCAGCATCAGTGTAGACATGGTGTAATCTTAAACTTCTAACTCTACTCCCAAACCTAAACCTATAACACAAATCCTTATCTTCCCATTAACCTCCATCAATAATCTGAACCCCTAACCCTAAATATCCATCACTATTCCTAACCACCAACTCTAACCCTAATCACTAATCTGACCCCCACCCCTAAACCTCCAACACTAATCCCTACCCTTACAATGACCCTCCATCATGCCCCTGGTTTCACAGACAAGGCCTAAGCTAGTCTCAGACTAAAATGCATGTTTGAGATGTTTTAACTGAAATCAACTTGCACTGACATTTCTTAAAAAAATGTCAGTGCCATTGTTTTGTCTCAGGATGCACACCAGTAAAGTTTTTTTTATAAACATTATAACATATAAGCTACTTAATTGCCATAATTGAACTAGGGCCTAATACTGGCTTAGTCTAGGGCCTGTCTGTGAAATGAACTCTAACCTTAAACCTCCATAACTTATCCTAATCCACAACTCTATCCCAGTCTCTAACACTAACCTAAACCCATAGCTCTAAACCATAAACACTACCCTTACCATAAACCTCCATCACTAATATGAACCCCAAGTCTAAAACTAACTCCTGCCATCGCAAATCCAAATAACTCTGACGCTAAACCTTCAACTCTTATCCAAACCTAAACATTAAACCCCCAATCCAAATACCACTACCAACTCTAACCCTTAACCCTACACCAGTGTGAACTGAACATCATAACATCATATCATAAAATATTCCCACCTTATTTATCAGCTATAAAATATTCTGTACAATGTGACGTGACCCCAGTTTTATGTTTTTAAGTGTGAGGTTTGTCCTTTGTATTGTGTAATAATTTGTGTTGATAACATTGTTTACGGTTTGTTGTTTCTCCATGTTCATCTCTAGAGTTCAGACATGTTTTTGTAAGACTAGAAGAATCCAGCCCTGGCGTCTATCGTGAAGTGTCTTGAAGTATTGTGAAGTCAAGTGCTAATATAGAGCAGGCTGATGACTCTGTTGATGTTAGTGGAGGGTGGCAGATTGTGGCTATTGGAACTGTTAATTACACCTTGGTGGCTAAAGAAGCACAGTGATAGCTACCCTCTAAACAAAAACAGAAAGGCAATAGATGAGAGGGAAATAAACCTTACATTTATTAAGATAGATATCTGTGCAATATAAATCAATGTCTTTGTTGATCTGTTTTTAATTCTGGACTAGGATGTCATAGCTGATTTAGTCTGATCTTTTCTCTTGGGCTGGCAATGAAGGAGAATCGATTGAGTCTGTGTGATCAATTTTCTGCTTGTGGACCAATTTGCATAATTCGCTTTTCCTTGAGGGGAGATGTTGTTTAGACTAAATAATTCAGATAAATTTGACTTGGGCTTTCAGAAGCCCAAAGATATAATATAAGCTTTTCTGTGGCAATCAGCCTCAGCAACTGGTCGGAAAATGGAAAGAAAGACTGTCAGAAACTAGCTGCACACTGTTAATGTGAACCAGCATATTTTTTTCCCTCAGTATTATTGAAAATTTAGAAACAGATTATAATGTCAAGAGTAACGTCATCATTGGGTGTTTTGCACAATGCTGCCATCTATAGGAAGGATGTGCAGTAGGCACAAGGGTGTGGAGCAAATATCACACCACCTCATCTGGATTTAAGAGATGCTCTTCAGCTGTAACTATAGCAACAATCTTTCCTACACACCATTCATTACCAATGCAAATTACTGGTAAGGTTGCTGGCAAAAAATTGTAGATCAAAGTACAACTAATTTGTGTGCTAATACCCACACCAGCAGTTAAGCATCTCTGACTTTTATCTGTGTTCAATGATATTTGCAGCCATATGCTGAGTATATATAAGTACAGATATACATTTATTCAAAAGTATGTTGAATATATGTATCTATTTTAATCTGTGTCTTACAAATTATTTATGAACAATAACTTGATAGCAAACAATTGAGTATACTTTTCCCTGTGTTTCCTGTGAAAACTCCTTTTGTAGAGGAACTCCTAAAATTTCTCCATAAGAGAATTCAGAGAAAACTTATGAATTATTAATTAGAGGAGTTTTGTCTAATGGTTGCAGTCTCTCTTGCCATTAGCTCTTATTTTATACAGCATGTGTCATGGGCCTGAACTCTGCACGGGGCGACAAAACACATACCCTGTATCCTCCGTTATGTAAAAAGAAAAGACGAAAGCACTTTTGCCACTGGTGGACTAATACTTTCCCGTCAAATAGCACTTATTGCCAATAATCTCAAAAGTGAGCACATGCTTGTTTATTGACTGTCAGCAAATATGCCAGTGAAAACGAAGGGCGGTATATAAATGAGCAATGACTCTGCTGAGGTGTGTTTACTCTCGGTCCTGGCCTTACATTTAAGAGCAGGGACAGCACACACACACACACTTCACTATACACTTTGTAAATCCCATTGGATTGATGAAAGGAAAGGATTTGCCCATTTGACTGAGCTGAAAGCATCTTCAAGATCTTTATAAAGTTCTGGTTTAATATCTTATAGCTTATTGATGTGACCCTTTCTTCACTTGACCTTTTTTCTAAGACTGATATAAGATCCTTCTTTATATTTTCGCTTGATGAAAATCAGTTTGAAATATGATTTGTGATCTGTGATATATTTCTGTGTGAAAAATGAATAAAGAATGTATTTCTGTAAACGTTGAAGTGTAAGATTCAGCAAGCACTCACACACAGTTTGCTCAAAGTAAAATGATAAAATATGCTTCTTCAGATTCACACACAAATGGAGGGAGATCCAGATAAAAAAATCTAAACGGATGGATAAATGAAGGGGTCAAGCGGTGGCTGATTAGCATGGCACAGTTAGCCCCTGCTGGTTGATAATGTAACTACACCATTATGGTGGCATTAAAAATCATTTTCCATTGACTGCCTTTCAAAATGACCATGTATTTCTCCAGAAAAAAATATTTATATTACAGTAGACAATAGATTTGCCTGTGACTATTTTTGAGGGCTTCAAAAGCTTGAAACAGGGTTTCAAAGCAAATGCTAAAGGAATGAGAATACTAGCAGATAACGTATCCCAACTTCCTATCCAGTGACTTCATGTCCTTTCATTTATTTTCCTTTTCATGAATGCATTAATACAGTACAAGTCATCAATTATGTGTGTCTGCGTGAGTAATGAGAAAATAGCACAAGCCAAGGTCGTGTTGAGGAAAAGAGATGTTCGTGTTGGAGAGGTGAACTCCATACATGGTTGCGCATCCAAACATGGGCACATGTGCTCACTCACATACTTAAAATGGACAAAGATAATAGCAACTCGATGGGTGTCCTTTGATCAGCACAGACTAATAAAAAAGATTAAAAGATAAGAATAACCAGGGAAGATCATACCTCCAGCAATTGCTGTCTTTTTGTTTACAGTGACTGTAACAGACGTGACGGCAATCACAACCCTTCCATCCACTGCAGGGAAAGAAAAATAAATACTGAGCACAATACATTCAATAGGGTGTAAAGTCTTTTGATATGGACTGCAGGGTGCGGACTACCTCCTGTGTTGTCCTCTGTAGGAACGTAGTACAAAAAGCTTCCAGCTGGATTCTCTGCTGCACGCCGATACCAAACAGGGAAATGGTCCAGAGTAAAAATATTCTCCTTATCAGATGGAGTTAAGAATTTTCTGCAAAGAAACCATCAAAGAGAGATTCATATTTTATTGTATATAAACCTATGTATGTTGATTATATACATTAGCATTTGTTCAGTGATTTATGTATAGCCACATTAACTAATGTTTATTTTATTAATACCACATTCTGTTTTTCATGTTACTGCCTGTTCCTCTTTACCTTCCCGAAGTTGAGAATTTTAGAGAGCATATTATGTGAGACACTGTGGCCATGGGTGGCCTTAAAGGGATATTTCACCCAAAAATCTGTATGAATTTCTTTCTTCTGCTGAACATAAAAGAAGATATTTATTTGCAGAAGAAATAAATTCTTCTTCTCCCATTAGCAGAAGAAAAAATGTATACAGGTTTGAAACAACTTAAGGGTGAGTAAATGATGACATAATTTTCATTGTTGGGTGAACTATCCCTTTAGGAAAACCTATGGCAATGCAGATGTGGTTTATGCGGTTGAGTCGTGATGCGGAGCTCTTAATTAAATGTACTCACTTCCCCACACGTTTTTCTTCGCCAACATATCTGGTCATCCTCATGAGGCCGGAGCGTGTGCCCAGGAACGCCGTCTCCACACCCGCATCAATGCTGCACATCGGAGGCGTGCAAAAGAATGAGAAAAGTCACGGCCGAGCACATATTTCACTAATGAAACTTGTCTGTGATGCTGTGTGTGTGGGTGGGAAATAGTACCCGGAGGCGTTGAGCAGCAGTGCAGTCCAGTAGGCTTCCATGGGAGCTGTGATGACTGCGTCAAACAGAGTCTGCTGCAGGAGTCTTTCATCACCTGAAGAACAGACAGAACAGAACGAAAGAGCAGATACTGTATCATCAAGCGTCATCCAGATCAAATTGTGTTTAATTGCCAACGAAAGTGGTTATGCTGAACAGAGAATAACAGTTGCAAAGATATGAGATGATTTAGATGAAGTGCAACTAATTATTTAGCTTTATGCCAAAACCTAGCAAGTGGCCACTATGAAACACTACATAGGCAACAAGTAGGTGCTTTGTTTTTACTCATTTGTAATTCAGCATGAATAAAAATAAATGTAATGATAGAAGTAAAAATACTATGTTAAAACTTTGCATCTAGTGT
The DNA here is from genome assembly GCA_030578255.1 of Tiaroga cobitis. Classification (NCBI taxonomy): domain Eukaryota; kingdom Metazoa; phylum Chordata; class Actinopteri; order Cypriniformes; family Leuciscidae; genus Tiaroga; species Tiaroga cobitis. Next base: position 29,813,809 of record CM060594.1, on the reverse strand, counting down.
CTAAAGGCCTCTAGAGGCAGAACTCACACTCCAGGTCTGGTTCTTTCCCTAACAGATATCGAACCACGGCCTGAAACTGTGTCAATTTGCGGTGATGTGGATCAATGTCTGTCTCGCAGTATGTCCTGAAACAGCAAAAAACGTACAATCATAAAATATCAAATCATTTCAGATTCTAATCTAGATCTTAGCCTTAACTAACACCCACCATTCATTAGCAATAGTGACATCAGATGCTGTCAGGTCATGTAGGCCTGTAGACAGAAAAACTACACGGCTGAGAGGATTTACAAATGAAAGCAGTAAACAGAGACAGGCAAGTGATATATTATTTTTGCAGACAATAATTTGAAAATCTTTACCCTCTTCAACTGAAACATTTCCGATGAAAACATTCTTCCCGTGACCATTGGTAAGTACAATTCCAAGACTAAAAACATAGACACACAATTTATAACACATACAGTAAGCAGAATTTAAATATACAGTCAGGATGTTTTAGACTCCAAAACATTTAACTCACCTGAATGGAGTTTCGTTGATGATGGTGTAAAAATATTCATTTTTCAGGAAGACAACTCTCTTCTGAGAAGGGAAGACGTCGGCACGTGAGTATGACAGTCACGGCTAGGTTATTATGGGATAAAAATTAATGAATCAAACTAAAGTAATCTTATAAGAAGCGAATTAAAGGACAAAATCAACTCACTCCTTTATCTACTGTTGCTCTGACATCCAGAGAGATTGTCCCACTTTCCCCTCTTACCATTGCCGTTCTCAACTAGAGGATCAACATTCAACACACACAAACACCTTGAAGCAATTGATCTAAAAATGGTGTGATGGATGTGTGTGTGTGTGAATGTTTATTTATATGTGTGTGTGTGTGTGTGTGTCTGTGTGTGTTGTTCCACTCACTGCATATTCTGTATCTTCCCACTCCACCTCTGACAGATCCACACTGTTATAGTTAGGCTTTGGCCTCAGCTTCTTACCGTCTTTATACTAACACAAAGTATAGAAAACGTCTCGGTTACGGATGTAACCCTCGTTCCCTGAGTAGGGAACGGAGACGTTCCGTCGGATGACGACGAATGGGGGTTTCGCTTAGAAAGCCAATCGACTTCGAGTACTACAAAACGAGCCAATGGCAAAGAAATGCCATGGGTCTGCGGAATTTGCATAGCGTAACTCCGCCTCACCTCGTGGGTATTTAAGGAGCACGCTCATAGCAAATAGGCATGTTTTTCTCGCTGAGGAGCCAAGACTGAGCTCAGGCGATCCCCGCGGCACAGCGGAAAGTGGCAGGAAGACGGAACGTCTCCGTTCCCTACTCAGGGAACGAGGGTTACATCCGTAACCGAGACGTTCCCTTTCGTTGTCACTCCGAGTTCCGTCGGATGACGACGAATGGGGATACCAGTCTAATCACGCCACCTTCTCAGCTGTCTTCCAGTGCCCTGCGTAATCTGAGATCCCTGTCGTGAGATAGCACGGACGAAGGACTCCTATTAGCACAGGAATACCAAGGTACACTGGGGAGCATATCCCAAGGTCTTTAAGGGAAATATGCAATTACTGCCAACCCAGAGGGGGGGACTTAGAGAATACACATATGACCCGAGGGGTGCATATGGGGAATCACTGGGGTGTCCAGCCGCAGGTGGAATATTTCAACCCCAGGGGTGGCAAGGTGGCTTGCCAAGGGAAAGACACATGCTCCAAGAGGCTTACAGTGGAAATACACATGTGGGGGTAGCTCAGAGGAGGTACCATGCACACGGGAGGCACCTAGCCGACGCGCAGACAAAAGACACTGGCGCCAGCATCAGGAGTGCTGGAGGAACTCAGGGCTTTCGGGGAAGCTCACCTGAGGAGAATATCGCACGTATCCAGTCCGTGGAGTGGAATGGCGAGCAAGCGAAGACACCTAACGGGTCCCATGTTAGCTTGAAAAAGACAGTACATGGGAGGAGACTGGCTCCACTCGGAGATTGTAAAATCTGGCGAATGTGTTAGGTGTCGCCCAGCCTGCAGCTCTGCAGATGTCTGTTAGCGAGGCGCCATGCGCTAAAGCCCAAGAGGATGCCACACTCCGGGTGGAGTGGGCGGTCACACCAAGGGGGCACGGTCGACCTTGCTGCTGGTATGCCAAAGCAATGGCGTCCACTATCCAGTGAGACAACCTTTGTTTGGAGAGAGCCTTTCCCTTCAGCTTCCCACCATAACAGACAAGAGCTGGTCTGAGGTCCTGAAACACTGCGTTCTGTCTACATAGATGCGGAGAGCACGTACTGGACAGAGCAGTGCCAAGGCTGGGTCTGCCTCCTCCGGGGGCAGCGCTTGCAGGTTCACCACCTGGTCCCGAAAGGGAGTGGTAGGAACCTTGGGCACATATCCAGGCCGGGGTCTCAGGATCACGTGAGAGTCACCCGGCCCGAATTCCAAGCACGCTTCGTCAACGGAGAATGCGTGCAGGTCCCCTACCCTCTTGATGGAGGCCAACGCAGTCAGGAGCGCTGTCTTCATTGACAGGAAGTTAAGCTCGACTGACTGCAAAGGCTCAAAGGGAGCGCTGCGCAGGGCAGTTAAGACCACTGCGAGGTCCCAAGAGGGTACGAGAGGAGAACGAGGAGGATTCAGTCTCCTCGCTCCCCTCAGGAACCTGATGATCAGGTCATGCTTCCCCACGGACTTACCTTCTATCGGGTCATGATGTGCGGCAATAGCGGCAACATAGACCTTGAGGGTGGAGGGAGACAGCCTTCGCTCCAACGCCTCTTGAAGAAAGGAAAGCAGGACACTGACCGGACATCTCCGGGGGTCTTCTCGGTGAGAAGAGCACCAGTTGACGAAGAGGTTCCACTTCAACGCATAGACGTGTCTCGTGGACGACGCTCTAGCGGAAGTGATGGTAGCCACCACCGCTGGTGGTAGGGTACTCAAACCTGCCTCGTTCCGTCCAGGAGCCACACGTGGAGGTTCCAAAGATCGGGACGAGGGTGCCATAGGGTGCCCCGTCCCTGAGAAAGGAGGTCCTTCCTCAGAGGAATCGGCCAAGGAGGTGCTGTCGCGAGGAGTACAAGTTCGGGGAACCAGGTCCTGGCGGGCCAGTACGGCGCGACCAAAATGACCTGCTCCTCGTCCTCCCTGACCTTGCGCAGGGTCTGCGCGAGAAGGCTCACTGGGGGAAACGCATATTTGCGGCCCTGCGGCCAGCTGTGCGCCAGAGCATCCGTGCCGAGCGTGCCCTCGGTCAGGGAATAATACAGGGCGCAATGGGTCGAGTCGTGAGAGGCAAACAGATCTATCTGTGCGTCCCCGAACTGGTCCCAAATCAGCTGGACCGACTGGGGATGGAGTCGCCATTCTCCAGGGAGGGGCTGAAACCGTGAGAGCTCGTCGGCTGCACAGTTCAGGGCTCCGGGGATATAAATGGCACGAAGCGACCTCAGATGCTTCTGACTCCATAAGAGGAGGTGGCGGGCGAGTTGCGACATACGGCGGGAGCGCAGACCACCTTGACGGTTGATGTACGCTACGGTCGCGGTATTGTCTGAACGGACTAGTACATGCTGACCCCTGAGCACGGCTCGGAAGCGGCGCAAGGCGAGCTGTACAGCCAGCAACTCGAGGCAATTGATGTGCCATAAGCGGTGGGGTCCTGTCCAGGAGCCCGCGGCAGCACGTCCATTGCACATGGCACCCCAGCCCATGGTAGAGGCATCTGTCGTTACGACAATATGCCGGGAAGCTTGTTCCAGGGGCACTCCGGCCCGTAGAAAACTGAGGTTCGACCACGGGGTGAAGGTCTGATGGCAGGTCGGAGTAACTGGTACTCGGAGAGTGCCGTGTTGCCATGCCCACCTCGGGACTCGGTCGCGAAGCCAAAGCTGAAGCGGTCTCATATGGAGTAATCCGAGCGGCGTTGCCACGGCTGCGGATGCCATATGCCCCAGGAGCCTCTGAAAAAGTTTCAGTGGAACCGCACTCTTGCCCTCGAACTGTGTCAGGCAAGTCAGCAGTGACTGCGCGCGCTCGCTCGTAAGCTGCGCGGACATGGCGACCGAGTCGATCTCCATACCGAGAAAAGAGATCCTCTGCACGGGGCAAAGTTTGCTCTTCTCCCAGTTGACCCGAAGGCCCAGACGGGCTACATGGCGGAGCACCAAATCCCTGTGTTCGCAAAGCTGATCTCGAGAGTGAGCTAGGATTAGCCAGTCGTCGAGGTAGTTCAGAATGCGAACCCCGTGTTCCCGGAGGGGAACAAGGGCTGCCTCGACGACCTTCGTAAAGACGCGAGGAGACAGGGCTAGCCCGAATGGGAGAACTGCGTACTGATATGCCTTCCCCTCGAAAGCAAACCGCAGGAACGGTCTGTGTCGAGGGAGGATGGAGACATGAAAGTAGGCGTCCTTCAGGTCGATCGCTGCAAACCAATCCTGGTGCCGCACACATTCGAAAACGCGTTTGGCGGTGAGCATCTTGAACGGCAGCCTGTGAAGGGAGCGGTTCAGAACGCGCAGGTCCAGGATTGGCCGTAACCCACCGGTTTTCTTCGGGACAATGAAATACGGGCTGTAGAAGCCGGTCTTCATTTCGGCTGGAGGGACAGTCTCGATCGCACCCTTCGCCAGCAAGGTTGCAACCTCCGCTCTCATGATAGGGGCATTGCCACCGACCATAGTGGAGCGGACTCCCCTGAAGCGGGGAGGAGACCGCGCGAACTGAATCGCGTAGCCGAGCCTGATCGTTCGTGCGACCCAGCGGGACAGGTTGGGAAGCTCTAGCCAGGCTCCCAACGACTGAACCAGCGGGGTCATGCGAACTACAGACTTCCCGTCGGTGGGGCAGCGAGGCGGTATGGCTGACCCAGACGTGGACGGCATAGCGGCCCGGTGTGGGGGTGCAGCCATGGACAGAGCAGACCAGGGAAGGACGAACGTTCCACGGGGGTCTGCTCTGTCAGGGGTCTGGCGTCAGAGGAGGATGAGAGTGGTACGGTCCGGGGACGGCGCGCACTGTCATCCGGCTCTGGGACAGAGGAGGACGAGGGGTGCACGGCCCGGGGGCGGCGCACTGTGTCGTCCGAGAACTCTGTGTGCTCAGAAACGGGAGAGTCAGTTCTTTCTGAATAAGGATTCTTCCCCGGCCCTCCACCAGGGAAAGGAGTGGCCCTGCTACCAGCTCCTGGAAAGAACTGAGTCCCATCTCTGAGGAGCCCATCTCAAGAGTGCCGCTTAACCCGGCGTATAGCGGGGGGCGGGGCTGGAGAGGGCTGTGGCGTCCCCCTGCGGCTTCCAGAGTCAGCCCGGGTGAACGGGCGGGGTGGGAGCCGCAGGAGGGCGCCTTCGGCGGTGGGCAGACTGAGGGATCAGCTCGGACGGCGGGGCCGTCGGGGCAGAATAAGCCTCAGTCTGCTCGTGGGCGGTTGAGAACTGTTGGGCAAAGCCCTCAACCGCACCGCCGAAGTGGCCGACCTGGGATATGGGGGTGTCAAGCAGATGGGTCCGCCCGACATCCTGCACATCGGACAGGTTCAGCCACAGAATGGTGTACATCACCTGACCCAGGGAACGTACGGCCACTTTCGTCGCTCGGAGAGCAAGGTCAGTGGCGGTGCGCAGCTCATTGAAGAGCCCTGGGTCAGTCCCGCCCTCGTGCATGTCCGTGAGCATCTGGGTCTGGTAGACCAGCAGAATGGCCATGGCATGCAGTGAGGCGGCTGCCTGTCCTGTAGCGCTATAGGAATTCGCCACAAGTGTAGACGAAAAACTACAGGCTTAGGACGGGTGCTTAGGATCGCGCCGAGAGGAAGCACTCTGAGGACACAGTAGCATCGCAACAGAGCGTTCAACCGGGGGACCCCAGTGTACCCATGGGCAGCGGCCCCGTCGAGGGAAGGAAGGGCGAAGGAGATCAACGAGGGATCGCTGGAAGACATGGGGGTCTTCGAGGATTTCGAGATCTCCTAATGCACATCCGGGAAAAAAGGTATTGGAGTGGAAGCTGACAGGAGTCAGCGGCCACACCCAAAAACCAATCGCCCGGGAAAGCATGGCCGTCATCTCAGGATCTGACTCGACAAATGCCATATGCACACCCGAAAGTGGCAGCACTGTCAAATCTTCACTTCCTGAAAATTCTGGCCCACCCTGTGATGCTGCGATGGACAACAGATCCGATTCTGGAGCGTCAAGGGAAACCCGCGGGGCATCCGAAAATAGACCCGGGGAATCCCCTGAACACTCGCGGGTTGCGTCACTGAAGAGGGGGGCGTGGTCCACGGACAAAGAGTCGGCGGATTTGTTCCACACACACACCCTCAGGTCACCCTGGCCACCAGCCGAAGTAGCACCTCACGTGGAGAGTGTTAGATCGGGGTGTGGATAAGGGGACTCTCTCTCTAACGAGATCATTGAGTCTCGACCGTAATGACGCGATGATCACGTTCCCGCGGGGAGAACGTGAGTCATCCACAAACGCTGCTCTAGCGTGATGAAGCCCAAGCACGCAGAGCAGAGAATGTGCCCATCAAAATCGGAAATGAGTCGACCGCAACCAGAAATGCACGGGCGAGCCGTCTTTAAAAAGACGTGCCGCGTGCGAGCTCTTTTGTGAGAGGAGGAAGAAACTCCGCGATGTTGAAGCGAGCAGGGAGAAACACACTCATTGGCAGATCACTGCACAGATCAGCAGGCAATGTGAACTCGCTGCAGATCGCCGTCACACCAACACCGGAGAGAGTGGCTCGTCTCGTAGAGTGAAGTCAGAAATGGCTGTGGAGCGAAGAGATACTCTTGGCTTCGAAGCGAAAACATGCCTATTTGCTATGAGCGTGCTCCTTAAATACCCACGAGGTGAGGCGGAGTTACGCTATGCAAATTCCGCAGACCCATGGCATTTCTTTGCCATTGGCTCGTTTTGTAGTACTCGAAGTCGATTGGCTTTCTAAGCGAAACCCCCATTCGTCGTCATCCGACGGAACTCGGAGTGACAACGAAAGGGAACATCAATGTTAATGAGATACAAAACTAATAACACAATGTAATCAACTCTTATTGACAATAGGTAATAGGTGTAAGATCTGTGGAATATTGTGGAGCTTACCAGAGGTCGAAGGTCAGGATGAGAGAGTATATAACCATTATTAGTATTTAAGAATGCATAGCCGTGAACTCCCAGCTGAAACGGCAAAGAAGTCAAAATAATAAATTAAGTAAAATCACCTTAATCAGTCAGCAGTTTAAACAATCTCTGTATGCAATAGTCTACATGGATATAGTCTGCCCTGTGAATGAAAAGACCTTAGATGTGATCAGCGTTATTGTGAACAGAAGACTGATGACATTATGAAGGCACCTTGTATCGAGGAGCCAATCTCATGAGCTCTTTTAAAGGGACATCAGTGCCAACCACACCAAGGAGGATGCCGTGAGACAGCTAACGTTACACACAAAGAGAAAGAGCAAAGTCAAAACTATGAACAATACAATTTTAAAATAAACAGATGAATTGATCACATCAGTTTGTTGTAGAAAGAGTTTGCAGCATGAACTAATGGCGATATCTATGGACTTTTAAGGTAATCAGCTAACCAAACTAGTTACTTTTATAACTTTTTATTCAGTTTTAATATATAAATGTTAATGAGAAGAAAAAATGAAAAGCTTTTAGATATCAGTTTGCATATGGAATATGGCCTAACTTCTTTGAAGGCTTCTCAAGTAAAAAAGTTCTATATTTAACCAAGACCTGGACCGGAAGTAGTTCAAAAGCAATTTTTGCAAATTCAGAATAATTCACTTATAATCGTAATGAAATTGTATTAGATATGCGAATAAAATATATTTAAAGGATTCCCTGCTGTCAAGGAGATATCAGTTGATTAGTTCTGTCTGGTTAGACAAGGGAAGCGCATTCCCGCGCTCATTTGTCGTCATCAGTCTTTAGGAAGCCGTTTGAGGAAGCGTCGACTGAGAGTACAAATCGTCATCGTCCTTTTTAGGTAGAAAGTCGGGTCATATATTCAAATTTTAGCGGAATAATTTGTATAAACATATTAAGAGTGTTTAATAGTGTATATTTAATGTTTTCGCTAGATTATGAGAGTTTATGTTTTACGAACATTACGAACTCCCAGTAATGTTACCACAGACTCCCACTAACGTAAGTTTAACTGGAAAAAAAAGCTACATTAATTGTTATGTAACATAATAAATTAGTGGTAAGCATTTTGAGTACATTTTTTAATCATTCAGTCAACCAATTCGTTCATTTGTATTATTATTTATTAAAAGATGATTTATTCTTTATCTTTATTTAGAGATGGACTTTTATCATGACAACAACAGTAATAACCTAAATAATGTAATTCTAATTATGTATAATTTATTAATTATTTATTTTTAATTCATTATTAATTATGTATGAGCCATTTTTAGACATTCATTATTCTTCCGCCCCTTTCTATCCTTGTTGAATGAGACTTAATTACATGATGAACTGGAGGAAAAAGATGTTTCTGTTTTTGTCCAGACTTTTTTTGTGGAGCCTCACTTTCCCTTATATATTCAACTCACTGTTTCTTCTTTCTTGCTGAACACAGGCATGGCCACAGAGGTCATCAACAGCAAACTCTCAGCCTGTGTGTTAAAAAGCTGAAAGACGAGAAAGAGAGAGAGACAACACAGACTGAGCTAATGGTAGATCCCAGCCAGGCCTGTGTGTGAAGTGGACCCTGAATGAGACCAGATACTTCCATTAAGAGCAGGTGCTTCACTGGTAGGTAGATTCAGTTCCTTATTGTTCTACCTTGCAAAGGCAAAATACAGTAACGCTGTGCAATACAGGTGCACTAATATGCATTTATTCATGCTTAACTAATGCATGGATAATGTTGAGTTAATATGACTCATGAAGAACTAAACCATTCATTAATGATTACCGCAAGAGTTATCCAAAATAAAGTGTTACCCAAAATACAGTAACTACGCTAACACTGAAACTGAGAAAAATGGCTTCAGAGTTTTTGAATGAATTGATATAATTTTTCTCTCTAAATTTGAGCACAGCTTACCAAACTAATTTGTCACAGGACAGACCCGATTTCAGTCATAACTCAGTTTTGACCAAACGTGTAGTTACTGTCTATATTGCATTATTTGCATGGCATGTATAGTCATCGGCATCAACAGAATTATAAAGACACTCTTGTAGGTTTCCACAGAATTCAAATATTCAAAGAATTCAAATCTTCCACATTCAGATTTCCCCCTTGGCTCAATGTAGCACACGTATCATTATTTAAATCCCCATAATCAATGCAGAAAATGTGTCTGTAGCTCATTTTTGCTTCTGTAGCTATCATATTAAATATAAGACTTGTTGATCACCCATTAATAAACAAATGAACAAAACAGTACAATCACATTTAGAACTGCAATCCTGTTGATTTAGACTCTACCAGACATTTGATGAGGACCTTGATTAAATTAAAAACTTCACAGAGATCAGAATTTCTAAATACAACTAAAATATATCTAAAAGAGAAGCTATGAACTCTAAACTGCAAGAACACATGAACTACAGTGTTGCATTTGGATGTATACAGGATATATTTCGATCTACTGCGGAGAACGAAAGAATTTACCTCAGCTGTATTGGGTAGCTGGAATGGGATGACAGGAAATAATGACAGACATAATGAAGTAACAGACATAACAAGATCACATTCGGAATCAGATAATGAAATCACAATATGAGAGGTTCAAGATTAATGTAGACAAAAATGATCAATATGAAGGTTTGGGACAATATGCAACATCACCTTTTGTGTACAGTACCGACTTCTGCAAAAAGAAAGAGAGAGTGAACGAGAAAAGGTAAGCAGCTCACCACACTGTCCATGTAAGCCTCAGTCCAGATGATGTCATGATCATGGTTGATGACCATTGGCCTGCTCAGCACATGAAGATATTCCATTACATTCTCCTGTACATCCGCCAGAGTAGAGATATGGGTGTAGTAACCTAATTACAAGCACACAAAAACAACGGTAATGTAAAAAATGTGATTTATTTATTTGTTACCACCAGCAGAGGGCACAGCTGTCACAATATTTAATTACAGTTTTTTACAGTCGCTAGGACACATTTCTCAATACTTAGGTCACTTTTTCAAAACTCTTCACACAGTTCTCCAAACCAACTTTCAGCTCAGCACAGCAGTTCATTTCACTTTCAAAATGCACTAAAACTACCAAGTCACTTTATACATGTCTCAAATCAACATATTCTTCCATCACACTAGCAAAGGTTGACAGCCAACAAACACACTTTGTCACCCACTAAACAAAACACTAACAACTGGTAGCATTATACAATATTTTCTTCTGTAAAACAAGCACACCTCTCTACTGTTTAGAATTCACTGCAATATATGTTACTGGAATGAATAAGACATGATGCAGTATGCTTCAATATATTTTATGTAGTTTTGTTGTTGTTGCACAGACTAATTCCAAAATACAAGAATTTGTATACACACCATTCACCGATACAGATACAATAGGAATCAGCTGGGCTTGTTCTAATTGTCCAATGGTTTTTATAGCATTTACGTAATTGTAAGGTTTAAAATATATTTCATTAAAATATTACTGTTGAACTGTAGCAAATTGCTGTCTTATTCAGTTTTGTATTATTTTATTGTTTTGAACATAAGTTTAACAGTTTTGAAAACTGTGTGTAAGCATGTGCAAATTGGCCTGTAAGTACACAGAGTTTTGGCGGTTGTTGTGTCGAAGTGAGAAAAGAATTAATGTAATTTGAAAGATGTAGTCATTGAATGCATTTTGTGCCAAAGCAATGATAAATGATCCACAGTTTAGCCCACATATACTTCTGTTGTGCTCACTGTGTGAAGAGTATTGAAAAAGTGACCTAAGTATTGAGAAATGTGTCCTAGCGACTGTAAAAAACTGTAAATTATAACAGAACGGGTCGTGGAAAGCATGGAAATATCAAGAATTTTTAAAATTGTTATTTCCAAGCTTGGAAAAGGCAGGAGAAAAAAAAAAAAAAAAATATATATATATATATATATATTTTTTTTTTTTTTTTTTTTTTCGTGAAAATTTCTATTGCCAATGTAATTTTGCTTGGGTCTAACATATTTCATCGGCTTGAAACTGCTCTTTGTTATTAGTGTTGTTATTGTTAAAAAAAAAAAAAAAACTATTAAAAATTACTAGTAGCCTAAGTGAAGTAAAGCTGAAATAAAGTAAAATCTAAATGTTGATGAAATAAATAAACAGAAGAAAAGCTTAAACTTAAAAATACTTATATGAAAATGAGAAATGTTGTCTTGCCAATTAACTTAAATCAGTTCTAGTTTAAGTACTAAATTACTAAAACTAAAATAAAATGAATTAAAGATAGAAATAACACTAAAAACTATAAAAATGAAAGAAAAAAAAACATGCAACAAATTACAAAAATTAAAATGTAAACTGAAATAAAAAAATTACTAAATACTATAATGATATATAAATAAAACTAAAATATAAATATACATTAATGCGATTTTTTTAATTCTGTAACAAATGACTGGAAAAGAAATGGGAATTGAAACCATTGTGCTCACAAAAACATTTGGATTATAAGGCTGCATTTACACTGCAGGTCTTGATGCCCAAATTCGATTTTCTGACTAAATCCGATTTTTTTGACGACCCGCTTACATCATCTTTTAAAAGTGACCCGTATCTGATTTTTGCATTTACACTATACACTGCTGAAACTACCAAATGTAGACGTTCTGACCCGGAAAAGGAAGTAAAACAGCATGAAATACAATGGCTGCAGATGCGAATAAAATTATCCAGTGTTTTGCTTTCCACAGTATTTTTAAAAGTCATTAAGCTTTTTATCTTACGGTGGCACTGTAGCCACGAGCGCTTAAAACCTGCCTCCCCATATCTCGTGAAATGTCTTCAAACACGGATTTATTTCTGTAACAACCCTGCATTTTTGCCTGCACTGTCTCTTCGCCCCAAACACTCAAAAGACATGAAACCTCCGCATTGCTCCACTGTGTGTATCTTTCGTCCTCCATCGCGCCTATAATAAGTCATGTGATCTCAGTTGGTGGTGTCCACCTGAGTTGACGTCACTTTTTTAATGACGTAGCCTACGACTCGCATTTACTGGGGAATATCCGATTTGTCTGCTTACATGGCACACGCAAATGCACGTATCCGATTCATATCCGATTTATTACCACATATGAGTGAGGCCTGAATCCGATCTGAGAAAATCGGAATCCATGCGTTTTTTTCCTGCTTACACGTTCATGGGTCATATCCGATCTGTGCCACATGAGAGGAAAAAATTGGATTTGGGTCACTTGAACCATGCAGTGTAAATGGGGCCTAAAAAACTGTACAAAGTGTGCACACTGCACATTTTCTGTACAAATAATTGAACTCACTAGCTCAGGTAGTTTCCCACAATGCTCTGCTTGAATTGCAGTAGGATCTCACCTTTATTGTTGCAGGCAATCCATTTGACATTGTCAGCAAATGTTAGCTCTCGTCCAATTAGATATGAGAACACGCGCACCTGTTTGATAGTGTATTATGTTATCAGATTATGTACACAGGTAAAGCATGTAACCATAGTGACTCTTTGTTTGTGCACGTTTGGTACCTTGCGGTCTGGCCAGTTGAACTCCTCAAACACCTTCTGGAAATCCTCCATGGCTCCATCAGTAATCAGCATTATTGCCTGGTTACATAAACTACCCCTGCCTTCTGCTGCTGCCTACGCACACCCAGAGCCTTTTGATATATCAGTATTTCTATATGGATAAATATACATCCCTCAAACACCAACACACACTCACCTCGTTCAGAATCTTAAAGGACTCTTTCATGGCTTTCTTCACCTTTCCTTCACCTTTTACCTGCAATTCCTCCACCAAAAGTTTGAAGTGCTAGAAAGAATTAAAGTGCCTGAATGCAGCAAATATTAAAATCTCAACTGGGAACTGAAATCACTGCTCAGAGGAAACGTTAGCTACCTCACGGTTATCCAGGTCGGCCTGTACCAGCGTGCCTTTAAAACAGGGCTCTACATACCGGACATAATCACTGTACTGGAAAGAGAGAAAATATGAACTCTTATTGAGGATAATAACTTAGATTTACATGGAAGAAATTGTATTGCTTGCCACTTGTTTTGTGTAAAGCCTGCCCTTACGAAAAAATAAATTTATTCAAGTGTTCTATTAGTATACTTCTTTTCAACAAAAAATAAGAAAGCATACTTCAGTCTACATTTTATATACTTCTAAAAAAATATCCTTTATGTACTTCTCAGAAATATACTTAAAATTACACTTAAGTGTACTTGACTTATACTGAGAGAAAAGTCCAAGTATATTTGGCCTGTACTTGTACTCAATCTTTTGATCGAGATATACTTAAAAGTATAATTAAGTATTCAAAGTATACTTGGCTTGTAGTTGTGTTAACTCTTTTGATCGAGTAGCCTATTAAATATACCCTTTTTACATAGTTATTCATATACAGTCTTATGAAACTTACATTGTTTGAAAATATTGATTAAAATATTGATATAAAAAAGATATGTTTCTAATTCTGAATTGTTGTGTAGGCTAGTCAACTGGTAGTGTACATAGGAATTTATTTTAATTCTACTTTACTCTTTCCCCACCATTGACTGAATTTTCCAGCTATCCATGTTTTCACTGTTATACGGTAGGGGGCGCTATGACATCTTCTAGTACAGAATCTCCGGATCAAAACACAGGAGAAGAAGAAGGTGAAACAAATGATAGAAGATTGCTCACTCAAATGTAAAATAACGTTAAACAGCGTGTAAATCAAAACTGCTTAAAGGGTTAGTTCACCCAAAAATGAAAATTAAGTGTTTCCGCTATATTCATTCCGCCGTGGCGGGCCGCCACACCTAAAATCATCCCGCCACGGCTGCAAGTTTTTCAATAGCATAATGTGGGGTAAAAATTAATATTAAAGTCGTTAAAGACAAGTTAATGGAAACTCATTTCTCCTCAGTCATTCTCCATTCAGCATTCAAACAGCGCGTCGCGTTCGGTTAACACGACGACACCCATCAAGATCAATGTTCCCATTATTATACTTTATTTGTAGATAAAGGTCTATGGTTTGCATAAAATGACTTTATCTTGCTGAGTTTATTGCGCTTTCTAAATCATATTCCTTTCTCCCGGGTGTCTGTTAGATTACAGCATTGGTGTAGAGAGCGCTATGAATTGTTCTTCATGCGCACTGTAACTGAAATTTAAAACTGTCAAAAAAAGAGGCTCAATAAACTGTTACATAGATAGAATACACTAAGCATAGATAGATATAATCTTTTCTGTTCGCTTTGTGCTTTGAACTTTTCAATGCGAAGCGCTGCGCGCTGTAACTTCGCGAAGTTCGCGTTGCTTCAAGTGCATCACTCTGCGCACGAGATGCGCATAATCGCTTTGCCGCTCTTATTGGAGCCTTCCATGTTATAATACTTAGGGGAGGTTTAAACACCTGGGGCAAGGGGGCGTGGCCAATGGGAATATGGCCTCATGGGCCACGCCCCCTCCCCCTGGGGAAATGGGCCTGCCACCACAGTTGGAAAAAATTCTAGAGGAAACACTAAGTTAATTACTCACCCCCATGCTGTACCAACCCCGTAAGACCTTCGTTCGTCTTCGGAACACAAATGAAGATATTTATGATTAAATCTGAGAGGTTCATGACTGCTACATAGGCTGCCTAAGGGAATGAAACTTGACGGCCCGGAAAGTCATTAAAAAAAATGTTTAAATATTCCATGTCGCAACAGTGGCTCAACTATAAGTTTATCAAGCGACGAGAATACTTTTTGTGCGAAAAAACAAACAAAAATAACGACTTTATTCGACTATTCCTTTTCTTCCTTGTAGGCCTGAAACGAGACTTCAAGAGATTTCCACGACGCATGCGAGAATTGCGATCTCCTTCAACTACTTCAGTTAAGTTCTCGCGCGTGCGCGTCGTGGAAATCTCTCGAAGTCTCGTTTCAGGCCTACAAGGAAGAAAAGGAATAGTCGAATAAAGTCGTTATTTTTGTTTGTTTTTTCGCACAAAAAGTATTCTCGTCGCTTGATAAACTTATAGTTGAGCCACTCTTGCGACATGGAATATTTAAACATTTTCTTTAATGACTTTCTGGGCCGTCCGGTGTCATTCCCTTAGGCAGCCTATGTGGCAGTCATAAACCTCAGATTTAATCATAAATATCTTCATTTGTGTTCCGAAGACGAACGAAGGCCTTACGGGGTTGGTACAGCATGGGGGTGAGTAATTAATGACTTCATTTTCATTTTTGGGTGAACTAACCCTTTAATGTTTCCAAATGAAATGAAGCGTAACACATGAAGAGAAAACGACTGTGAGTGTGAAGCTTTGGGGGTATTGGACTCAATCTACTCCATCTGTGTTTTGATCATCGTTCTGAATCTGATCAAGGCGAAGTCTTTGACAAAAATTACATTTTCTCAACTTTTTGTTTAAAATGTTGCCTCTCTTTATGAAACTTACCAACATTCAAGTGTTGATAAAAAAGGATGCATGAAGCTAATAAAATGTTTTTAAAATTAAAGTGCAGTTAAAGGTATTTTTTCAAGTATAAAAAATAACATTTGAACATATAGTATAGGCCTCCTGCAAGTGCAAAAATAATATATAAATAGTAAACTATAAGTATAATGTTAAGCTCACTTAAAGAAAACTTGTAGTATAAAACTACTAAACTAGTAGTTTACTGAGAGTGCCCTAAAAGAAAACGTGCAAGTATACTTGCAGTATAAAACTACTAAACTAGTTTTAATATATAAATAGTAAACTATAAGTATAATGTTAAGTTCACTTAAAGAAAACCTGTAGTATAAAACTACTAAACTAGTAGTTTACTGAGAGTACACTAAAAGAGCAAAAAGAATATATAATTAGTAAAGTACAAGTATGATGTTAAGTTCACTTAAAGAAAACTTGCAGTATAGAACTACTAAACTAGTAGTTTACTGAGAGTATTCTTCAAAGCGTACTTTCATAAACTAAAAATGTGCTACAAGTATTAAAATAGTAAACTACTAGTATACCCGTAAGTTCACTTGCAGTACAAATGAGAAACATAATTATGAACTAGTTGTGCACTTAAAGTTTACTACTGTTACACTTATAGTACACTTATACATATACTTTTATATACTACAAGTGGGCCAATTTAGTCCCAACCGGTATTAAAATAGTACACTTACAAGTTTACTACTAGTACATATTGACATTAGTATACTTACTACATAATTATTCTTAAAATATACTTGAACATTACTTAAGGACACTTCATAAAATGAACTTGAAATATACTTCTTTTTCATAAGGGTGGTTTAGTTTGGAAATTTCTGTTCTTACCGCAATGACGTTGACAAAGTCGTTTTCACCGAGTGTGTCTAAAATGGTGTTGATGGTGTGTTTTGCAATAGTGAGCCTCAGACCCTTCATGCTGCCGCTGATGTCCACAGCGATGATGATGTCTTTGGGGGACGTGGCTGCCTGGATGTACCTGAGAGAGAGAACGAAACAGAAGTGTTCTCTTAAATGAAGGATACTTTGTCATACAGTTTGAGAGAAATGTTTTTAAAGGTCTTTTTGAAATGCTTGCGAGCTCAGATCAGTGTTGTTATCTAAACTATTACAAATCGTTAATTGAAACAAAGCTGAAAATAAAATAAAAATATTTGATGAAAAACCTAAACTAAAACAAGATTAGAAATATTGCCCTGGCAATAAATGAAATAAGTTTTAAGTTGAAGCACTAAATTGACAAAAGCAAATAAAGTTAAATAGAAATATAAAAAAACTAAAACTAATAAAGATGACAAAAAAACAACAAAATGGCTAAAATGAAAATATAAACTAAAATAATACTCAGTTGGCCATTGACAAACAGTCAAGACCTTTCACAGTAATAATTCCTCAACCGGATAACAGTGTGTGAAATCTCATCTGGGTAATGTTCTGAGAGAAGGAAATAATGAGATCACTTTGAGAAAGTGAGAGAGAGACTGAAACTGAAGACTGAACATTACATCAATAGTCCGTTATTCACATTTTTAATTGGCTTACTTGTAGTTTTTTAACTTACTCGTGTCGCAGAACTATATATACACACCAAGTGATCATTGTAGCTGTTAGAAATAGGAACGTAACACAATACAACGGGTCAGTACTTTGCGTTCATTACTGCTAAGGAGATTGTGTGCATTAGCTGTAATAGTGTTAGTCCTGGCAGAAGGTGTTTAAGGAAACTGGGCAGATGAAGCAGTCAGTCACGGAAAGGAACCTAGATTAAAATCTTTCACTGAGATCCGACCTGCTGC
Source organism: Tiaroga cobitis (assembly GCA_030578255.1). Taxonomy (NCBI): domain Eukaryota; kingdom Metazoa; phylum Chordata; class Actinopteri; order Cypriniformes; family Leuciscidae; genus Tiaroga; species Tiaroga cobitis. The sequence goes on along the minus strand of CM060594.1, from coordinate 29,796,340 downwards.
TCCTTGACCCTGGACTGCGGCCAAATCACTAATCTTTTGATGTTGCCTTAAGTCCTTGACAGTTTTTGAATTTCTGTCATGAGCGTCAAATTGTGTCAGGTTAAAAATAATTCACCTTTTAAAGACACTTTGATTCATTCTTTTGCATTACATTCAGCTGCCACTCACACATCCCACCGGCTAGTTGATGTTGAAGTGTACACTGCCATTCTAAAGTTTGGGGTCAGTAGGATTTTTTTAATGACTTACAAAGAAGTCTCTTATGCTCACATGAGCCTTCATAAATTATTCTAATATGTTTTATTTTGTAACAATGTAAATGTCTTTAGTGTCACTTTTTTCGCATCAATTTAATGCATCCTTGCTGATTAAGTGTTCATTTCTTACAAAAGAAAAAATACTGGCTGAACAATAGACACTATTGTAGTTTTATACAGTACATCCACTCTCTCTCACACACACACACACACACGTTCAAACTCACCAGTTACGATTCCTTCCATCAAAAGTGACAACTCCATTTTCATCAGGTGTCCACTGGATACCTTAAAAATCATAGAATTGAATTAATTTACTGTCTCCTCTCCATGAGAGAGATGGAGAAGGATTTCTGTGTCCATATGCATGTAAGATCTGGGAAGCCTGAGTTTATCAGTTTGGTTACTGTGTCAATACTGTGATGACATGATGATTAATGAGAGAGTCAGAGAGAAGAGGCCTGAGTCATTGTCACAAATAATTATACCAGTAATTTTGTGTCAATCAGACTCTTATCTCTCTGTCCTGTGTCTGAATGAGCAAAACTGCATGTTCAGTAACCTGCAACGCTGCATTTGAAGGGCTAAGGCTGTTGATGATTACCAGGGTAAAGTCTGAAAAATCCAGATGAACTGCCGAAGTATTGCCAGGTTAGAGTCGGGTCCTTCTCAAAGTTACTGATAAATACGTCATTCAGGGCTTCTGACATAAACACTCCGTTCAGAATATCAGGATCTGAGAGACAGAAAGAGATCTGCTTTATCTTCAGTTTCTAATCAGGGATGAAAATGCACTGTGTCTTACCTTTGTTATAGACATTGGTTGGCACTTGTATGACACTTTGCTGAGTATTGACAGGCAATTTGTTGAAGTGTTCATTCTCCTCCAGAGGAAATTCACCCCCCAGCTCCACATTGTTCCCATCCTCGTTTACTTTGTTAATCATCATGGAGTTGTAGTAGTCAAACTGCAGAACAACAAGTGTAAATGAATATAGACTGAGGGATGAACAGGAGAATAAGGGGAAGGATCGATGATGGATAGCTCACCTCTAATGTGGCATTATATTCATGATATAAATCTGCATCCTCTGCTATCTCTGCCATTCTCTGTATAAAACACATTAAAATAAATTCAGGAGATTGCCTCCTTTTTGATCATCCAAAAAACAACAAACAACAAATTATTTAATTAACCCATAAGAACCCGCTGTGACGTGGGTGTCACAAACACTGGTGATCATCTGAAAAGTTTTTTTAAAGCATTATACCTCACTTTCAACCCAGGAAGTCACTAAGGGACATTTAAGGAACACCCGGGTTCAGTCATGTGACAATGTGTGCATTTTTGTTGCCATGTAACATTTCCAAAATGGTGGCCTGTCTGGTGTGCACATGTTGCAGTGTCAGCGATTTTTAAAAACACTTGTTTTTGTTATTAAAGGTATGTTTCAACCCATGCAACAATTCTAATGTTTTAATAACATATCCTAGATTACACTTGACCTGATTTTAAAACATGTCTTGTATGAATTGATATAAAACAAGTTTTGAAAATGTTGTGGTGACATATGTGTCACATCGGGCTTTTAACCTTAAAACAGTAGGTGGAATTTTGATGTGACGTATGTGTCACATTAAGAAAAATGGTAATGACCTGCTCAAATAATTTAGCTGATTCAATTATTTTAGAGTTATTTATATTTTGCTGCTCAATTCAAACCATATTTTAACATATGTAAACAAAAAAAAATTCAAATTAATAACATTGTTAAAGGGTAACTAAACCTCTGGTCAGAGCCTGACTCCACCCACTGGCAATATTTGAAAAATGCTGGAAAAGTGGGCAGAGGCCAGTGGAGGGGGGGGCGTGCACCTGAAACACATCTCTCTGTAGGCAAGGGGGCATGGTTAGCTGGTGCCTGCTTCGTCACAGGGCACCACAAAAAAATAATCAAAAAAATGTATTTCTGGTTAAACCGTATATACCTGAAAAGGTAGAATTTTGCAATGTTATTGCACTACATGCATGTTCAACATGTTGACCTCCAGTGTGAGGTAGTTATTTATTTTTATTCAGTTTGCACATTTTCGAGTTGTGAAAAAATAATCAAAAAAATTATTTCTGATTAAACCGTTTACCTGAATAGGTCACAGTTATGGTCACAGTTATGTGGTTTTGAAAAATGTGGCAAAGCAAATAAAATGCAAAAACTATTACTTCTGAAAAAGTTTTTATTTTTTTATTTATCTTCCCAGAAAAGTTATAATTTTGAAAATGTTGTGGAAAAGAAAATAAACAAAAAAAATTATTTAGCAAGAAAACTGACAAAAAAAAAAAAAATTCCAAATGAGAAATAAAAGCCCAATGTGACATATTTAACATAAAAAATTATCATTAACGCCCAATGTGAAATATATGTAACATTACAGATCTTTGACAAGGAGTGGTTGTATTTAAAAAACAACAGCAGAAACATGTTTTAAGTGGTCCATTTAGTCTGTTTTATATGCCCCATAATTTTCCTATAAGGGGAAATTGGTCCGGGTTCTTATGGGTTAAATAATTACACATTACTACAATAAACTGATTTATCTGACCTTGACCGACTTCATTTTCCTGCCCAGCATGTTCTCCATTTCTTCAGCAAATTCCTTCACCATCTTTATACCATCCACTTCCACCATCTTGATAATGGGCTCCACATCTTTATATTTCTACGCACAGATGCAAACAAACACTCACACGTTTTATGGGGACTTACATAGACATAATGATTTTTATACTGTACAAACTGAATATTCCCATAAACCCATAAACGCAACCCTCACAGAAAAATGTCTGGATTTTTACATTTTCAAAAAACATAATTTAGTATGATTTATAAGATGTTTTCCTAATTGGGACCAAAAAATGTCCTCACATGTTAAAAAATTGCTAGTATTACTATCTTTATGGGGACATTTTGTTTAAAGCAAAGCAAAGGTCAAACTCTAGATCAGCACTCTATCAAAGGCCACTGAGAGCAGAATCTCAATGAATCCTGCTCTCCACCAATTGGCTATTGGGACACGGGGTCAGACAGGGATAATCCACCTCCACAAAACACTGTGAGAGTACCAGGCTTTATTCTGAGCTTAGATTAGACCCACAAAAACAAAAAAGAGAGAGAAGGAATAGAGGGAGGAGGAGATGCTGCAGTCTGGGAAGGTTAATCCTCTTCCTGCCTCACTGTTCAGGCACATCCTGCTGTTGTGCTGCACTAATAAAGGGCCTTAAGGTGAAAGAACGCCTACATATTCAGGTCAGATACAGTATAGACTGGTCGTTATATGTCTTTCTGGTATGCAGATGGGCTGCTCGTAGGCTGGCAGCGGGTCTGTGGTTAACAGTACAAAGTAGTGTTAATTAGAGTGTAGTGTGAATTCAAACAGATGCCAGATAACTGGACACAGCTGCACATGACATTTACCAGCCGTTAGACTCATTGCTAATGTAGTGATTTACAGATAAAACCTGCTTCCTCTGCAGATTATCAGACAATATCAGAAATGTCCCTGATTGCTTTGATATTAGGATGAAATAAGGGGGTAAAGACACATTTCAGTAATAATCAGGAGTAAAAAAAAATAGAATTGCAGTGCTAAACAGCAGAAGAGTCATAATGACTAATTATTTTACTGTCACAATAGACAAACCTTCTGTAAGAGTTGGGCACCTGAGTATCTGTTTGACAAGGTCCAAATCTGTTTTCCAAAGGCAGTGGCCCACTGTTGAACCCTGTTCAAAACACAAACGAAAAGCGTTAGACATTAAATCTAATTAATTTTAAAATAGATCTTAAAATAAATATCAAGTAACTGCCATTTCAAACAATAAAATGTCTAGGGGAGGGACATTCTCATTCTAGAGAGCATTTGAAAATCTGTAGTATAGTCTAGCAGTTTGGAGTAAGGAAGATTTTTTTGTTGTTGTTGAAAGAAATGAATACCTTTATTCAGGATGGACATACTAAATTGATCAAAAGTGACGTTAAGAACATTTATAATGTTACAAAAGCATGCTGGTTTTTTTTTCTATTCATCAAAAGAATCCTTAATTTATCACTGTTTCAACAGACATATTAAGCAGCTCAACTGTTTCCAACACTGATAATAAAATATTTCTTGAGCAGCAAATCAGCATATGATTTCTGACGGACCATGTGATACTGAAGACTAGAAAAATGGCTGCTAAAAATTCAGCTTTGCCATCACAGGAATAAATTACATTTTTTTTAAATATTAAAAGAGAAAACGGTTATTTTAAATTGTTCATACTAATAATAAATAAATGTACACCTGGTAAGCAGATTTCTTTCAAAAACATTACAAAATCCAACCACAAACTTGAATGATAGTGTATTTGTTATCTAACACATATGGACTAAAACCTAGAAAACTCATATTTTGATTAATGGCAAGTTGTCCTTGAAATCTGACAACAGAAGCAGTTAGCAATTTATTTCTCAAACTTGGAGGATTTTAACTGATGGTGAAGGAAAACATTGTTATTGAAAACACAGGGGCACAATTTTCTGCTTTTGCTCCCAGTGTGACTAAAGATTTTAAGCGTATTAAAGTTAGCTTGTTTTCCATAATTTGACTTTCAGGAACTTAATTAGCCCTCAGAGAGATCAAAAAGTCTGTTCAAACAGGCTGTGTGTGTGGATTTTGAGCGAATGTTGCCAATTGGAGGTTAAGCTTTGGCTTACAGTGCTTTTACAGTAGCTGTATTCAAGCAGTGACAGGAGGTGTGCAGGTCATGACCTGCACGTATTAAGATGAGGTCTGGGGACATACTGCATTTCTGCACAAGGATTCAGAGGAGTGCTATAGTGGTTCATCTGTACTATGAGTTTCTTAAATGTGTTAGGGCAAAGTCCATATTTATGTTACATTTAGCAAAACAGGAGCCTAAAAATAGGATAGTTTCTCTCACAATGTGCATATCTTGTAGCTGTGGGGTTGTTTGGAAGTGTTTTGAGGGTTAAGCTAAACTTGTGCTGAGATGAACTGGACTCACGTTTCAGGCGATATCCTCATCTGAGCTTGTGTTTGGATGGTCCAACTTGAAAACAGCACCCAAAACAGTGTGATGCCCTTCATCCTACCCATCAACCCCTGACACGTGCATAAAACAGCAGTTTGTGTGATCTCTAGCTCACTGGATCCTGAAGACAGGCTATCTGCGGTAATCCCAGTCTAGTCTTGATATCAGATTGTAGCCAACAGACACTCCAGAAGCTTCAGAAGTGTGTTTTGGATGGCACAGAAATCTTCGCGGAAAGTTCTTGTGAAATAATGACATCCGGCTCTTTTATCCCCATTCCTGATCATCCCCCCTTGATGTTTACATCTCTTCTTTCCATCATTCTCTTCGTCACACCATTTCTTTATACAAATCCTCTAAGAGTTCCACCGATGTCTTCTCTTCTCTCTCATGCTCATCTTATGTTCAACACAGCTGGGAGGAACTGAAACAGAAGCAGAAACACTTACACACTGCCTTTGCCCTCCCCACTATGATAATCCACATGGATTACACTCAACTTCCACAGTGGGGGAGAGAGACAGGGAGGGAGAGATGTAGAGTATGTAGGGTGGGTGAGGGGCAGATGTATTGGAATAGAGAGATAAAAAGAAAGAGAAAAGGGTGAGCGGGAGAGGGTTTCTGTTAGATGATTATTAGTGTTTCGGGAGATGGCCATTGTCTGTCCAGTCAGAAAGAAGGAAACTAAACCTTGCACCAAAAAGGGACACTGAAGCTGCACTTGAAATGTATGAATGTCATTGCGCCAGTGGAACCTACAAGCAAATTATGCTAGCTATTTCCTCAACTTTTCTTCATACTTTCTCATTTTTCTGAGCCATTTAGGTATTGACTTTTAAACAACTTACCAAAGTGATTTTTACTGTATGGAGCCCCTAAAGGGACATGGTAAAAAAAAAGAAAGAAAAAAAGATGGGATGGGATATATTTCATTGTTTTTGCATTCTCTCGCAAAAGTATTGTATTCTCTCGTAATAGTATTGCTTTCCTTCTAGAAACTTTCAGTTCGCTTGCAAAACATTTGCTCTTTCTCTATTGCGTTCCCTTGAGAAACTTTGCGTTCACATGCCAAAGCATTGAAATATTTTTTTCCTCCCACCTCATTTTATTTCATCACAAAAGTTTTTCAAGAGAGCACAGTTTTTCAGCACTGAAAAGGTTTGTAAAAAGGTTTGTGAAAAGGAAAAGGTTTGTGAGCAAACACATTTTCTTGGGGAACGCAAAAACATCTTTACTGCCACTTTTGATCATTTTAATGCCTTATTGCTAAATGAAAGTATTTTAAGTAAAAAAAATCTTCCTGACCCGAGTTTTGAACAGTGCATGCTATAAAGTAACAATTTCTCACATGTTGTTCATCACATTAACTATGAACACATTGCACTAATGTAATTTTTGATATCTACTGAAGAAGAGTCTTCATTTCATACCATGACTTCTACTTTTCTTTAAAACAATCATCTCATTGCTCATCCTGTTTCCCTAAAACACAGGATTGTGAGTTTCAGTGTCCAGATGGCATGCTCTGGATTTCGTCCGCTGACCTAGTTAGTGTAGATAACAGCTTCCATCCTTCAGAAAGATGCACACCTGCACGAAGTGTGCTTGTGCTTGCAGATGTGAGCTGAGGATTTCAGTCTTGTGACAATGAAGGAGACCGTGACTGATTTTGCACTGCTCATTCAAGAGAGAACAATTTTAAGCTTTATTGTGAAAGATTTATTATTTATTGTTTTTTTTTTTAGATTGGTTTTGACGAATTTAATTGCTATTGACAATATGACTGAGGAAAAAAGAAAGTTCAAAATGTAAGGGTCAATAAGATTTTTTTTATTAATACTTTTATTCAGCAAGAGAGCATTAAATTGATTGAAAAAAGTGTCAGTAAAGACACATGTAATGTTTCAAAAATATTTAATAAATTAATAAATAATAAATATTTCAAATAAATGCTGTTCTTTTGAACTTTCAATCAGTTTTGCTCATATTTGGGTGCAAATATTTGTGAATGCAGTCTTAGCATAAATGGCTTCTAACAAAAACATGAAAAAACTTGACCCCAAACTTTTGAACAGTAGTGTGACAAAAGTTATCTTTTTAACGCTGGTCTTTTAATCTCCCAGTTTTCATCCAAGTAAATATTTCTGTTCAAAACCTACATTGTATAATCCACATATAGAAGGCAACCTACAATTCTCAGCATATTGTTTAATAAATTAATAGTGTATTAACCATGCATCTGGCTAGAACTGTTATGATTTTTTATTGTAAATTTGATTGATTTTAATAAACTGATGTTAATTGTTGTTATTAAGTCTTCGTGTAAGAACCCCATTATCTAAATGTCAGGAAAATAAATTAGACTGATGTCAAACATAAATGCTGTAATAAAACTAATCAGTAATTACTGACTTACTCAGGGTACAAAAATACCCGGAGTGAAACACACATGCATGTGATCCTCCCTTGTTTCCTGTATTCAAACAGTTGGATCGTAATGTGACAGACCATACAAATCAGCTGAACCCAACACACAAAGTCTAACCATGAAGCATACGTTTTTAATCTATCACCCATAACAGCACATGCACTCCCGGTAGCACTCTGGTAGCACATTTAAAAAAAAAAAATATTCTAAAGAGAGTCCACACAACAACTATACAGGTAAACTCCAGCTGATGAATGATAAAAACATTGACAGCCAATCAGCAGTGGCTCAGTGATTCATGTAGGTTGTCTACAAACCGGAAGGTTGGTGGTTCAATCCCCGGTTCCACCTGACCAAGTGTCGAGGTGTCCATGAGCAAGACACCTAACCCCAGCTGCTCCCGACGAGCTGGATGGTGCCTTGTATGGCTGACACCGCCGTCGGTGTATGAATGAGTGAGTGAGTGAATGGGTGAATGTGAGGCAAAATGTAAAGCGCTTTGGTGGCCATTGGGTCTGTGAAAGCGCTATAAAATGCAGTCCATTCACCAAAAAACTGCAGCACACATAGCATAAACAGAATGACATCAGACGCTAAATATAGTTATTGTTCTTATTGTGAATGGGCCTTAAAACAAAAAAAGTCCTGAGATTTTAATCCGGTCCAATAGAGGACTGTATAAGACATCATGCTACCCCTGGCCAAAGACTGCTTTGTTTTTATTTAAGCCATCAGCTAGTTGATGTGGATATGGTTTAGACAAACCTGTCAACAGGCATGTAAGATTTTTTCATGTTTTTGAAAGAAGAGCTATGCTCACCATATTTGATAAAAAAATAGTCATAACAGTAATATTGTGAAATAATATTGTAATTTGAATTTTCAGCAGCCGTTACTGCAGGCGTCAGTGTCACATGATCCTTCGGATATCATTCTAATTTGCTGCTCAAGAAACTGTTCATATTAATTTTAAAAACAGTTGTGCTGCTTACTATTTTTGTGGAAATGGTCATATTTTTTTAGAATTTTTTTATGAATAGAAAGTTCAAAAGAACAGAATTTATTTGAAATAGAAATCTTTAGTAACATAAATATCTATATTGTCACTGTTGATCAATTTAATGCATCCTTACTGAAAGTATTAATTTCTTTCAAAACAAACTAAAAATATCTTACTGATCTTAAACATTTGAATGGTAGTGTATGATGAAACCTTTCACACAGGCTTCAGCCATAACAGATCACATGTAGCATGTTAAAACCAATAAGATCAGAGAGCGTACACTATATGGGGTGTTGAGACATTATTTTAATAAGAAGAACAAATGGAAGAAAATAATTGTTTTAAATTTAAACCCGTTGATTGGAAAACACTGATGACATGGTATTGGGTTGTTTTTAAAAAAAGGGAACCTAAAAATATTCCAGCATGTTGATATAAGAACAGAAGTAACACACCATAGAAAAATAGAATATATATATGTACAGTCTTGTTTGCACATTTAAACAAAATCCATTTTCAATTTAAAGATGTGATTAAAATGAATAAACTCTTCCTGCTGGCTTGTGAAGGGATGAAGACGCTTTCTGTCTGTGTCGGCTGTGATTTGAAGATGATAGAAACCAAGACAAGACATGTTTGTCTTGTTATTCGTCATGTTATTTCTATTATATTTGAGGCTAGGGTCCTGTTTTTTTCTTTTGTGGGTCTGTTTAGAGATGCAAAGGTAAAAATGCCTTCATAAAAAGAAGAATGTCTTTTCATCTCAACAGGCAGCACATTTCCAGCCCTGATGTCTGAAAGCTAAATTAAATTTCCATTTTAAAATTCTCCTTCCAAAAAGTAAAATACTTCAGATTCCCACTTGTTAAAAAAATGTAAATTCTAAAATTCATACAATTTGCAACCAAACTGGTTTTCCTGTTGTGAATCTGTTGCTGAGGAACTGAACTCATTGGACGCTACACACAGAAAAGCAGGGTAGTCCTGAGATGGGATGCAGATATGTTTTCAGAGCGTGAAAGCTGCATGTATGTACACGCTCAAATGGTGTTTCTTCTTTAGAAAGGTTTCGAGCTTAAGTCTGTTGCGAGACGGGAGACGTATGCTTCATAGATGGTGTCCAGGAATGAGGCATCATTCTGAATCACAGAAAGAGAGAAACAAATCATTAGAGGTAGAGCAGCGATCACAGTCAAACACACTAAGACGGAGGGTCCCTTTTGATAAAAAAATAAAAAATAAAAAATTCTATTAATGTTAGATATACTACTGTTCGAAAGTTTGGAGTTTAAAATAATAATAATAATACTTTTATTCATCATCATCAAGGAAGCATTCAATTGATCAAACGTGACAGTAAAGACATTTATAATGTTACAAAATATTTATTTTTCAAATTAACACTGTTCTTTGGAACGTTTTATTCATCAAAGAATCCTGAGAAAGAGTATCATAGTTTCCACAAAAATATTAATCAGGAGTCAGGACAACTTTTTTCAGCAATCAAGAATGATTTCTGAAGGATCATGTGACACTGAAGACTGGAGTAATGGCTGCTGAAAACTTAGCTTTGCCATCACCGGAATAAATTACATTTTAAAATATATTTAAATAGAAAAGTTATTTTAAATTGTACTAATTTCACAATATAATATATAATAAATTACAATTATATATATACATGTATGCAATTGTATGTATATATATATATATATATATATATATATATATATATATATATATATATATATATAAACTGTTTTAAATCAAAATGTTGGTGAATCTCTAAACTGTATTATTAATATTGTAATAATCCAGATGGACATGGGTTTGGTTCTGACCTTGATAAGGTGGATCAATGTAGCCTGTAGTTGAATTTTGCTAAGTGCTCTGGGTTCAGCTGGTTCTGGTTCTGCTCGCGTGGCTTTACTCTGGGCGAACACACTGGGTGACAGGAGGGTGGGGGCTATAGTTGCTGGGATACGCTGTGGTGAAATCACCTGCATACACACACATTAAATCACAGGTTACAGATACAGGATGCTTCAGAATGGCTTGCTATTTATCTGAAAGTTGAAGATGTCTGTGTAAGGAGCATAAATGTGACGGATGCCTAAAGATTCCCAAATAGTTTAATCAAAATAACTGACACTGATTTATTTCACCTGAGTCAAATTGGGTTGGCTGAGACTGGAGGTGCTGACGGTCAGGCTGGGCTGTAGGAGCTCCTGACGGGGATGGAGCTCTTGCTCCTGCTGTACCAACGTGAGCCTCTGCAGAAGCTCATGAGGCGACACCACATTCCCTGCCACTCCAGCAGTCGGCGCTTTAGTTGGGACATAGATCAGGTGCTGAGCCAGTGCCGGCCCGGAGGCTTTAGCCATATGGTGGAATTGGGGCCCCACTCCACACTCTCCCTGACTTAATAATAAGGAAGGCATCCCAGGGGTGCCTGCCACAGGAGGAGGGTTCATTAGCAGTTTTTGTATTGGGTCAGGCTGGTTCTGGGCTGCCCCGTTTTCACACAGACGGCTCTCTGGGGATTCAGACAGAGGCTGCAGCAGCGAACCAGACATGAGCTTGTGGATGGCTGGACAGTGCTGCATGGGGGTGCTGGACACCACAGCGCCCCCTGCCAGAGAAGGATCATCATAAGACAGGGAGCGGGCCACTGCAGACCGTGCTGGACCTACCCTGCTGACAGACGAGCTGGGCTGTGGTGAGACACAGTCCAGCTTTGACTGAGCACCAAACAAAGTGACAGCTGAGAGGTGCTTCGAGTCCATTTCTGTATCCTAAGAGAGAGTAAAACTTTTTTTTTTTTTTTTTTTTACACATTCAAGCATTTACAGATAACACAAACTGAGTCACAAACATGCTGAGAGATTGCACCTGCTGTGTTTGTCCCTGAATGTGTGCATCCTGTGCTGGTTTGAGGGGAATGGGTTTGATCAGATGGGGATTTCCATAGATGACACCACCACTGCCAATTTCTTTCGGCTCGCTGAGTTTTCCCTAAAACGAAAGAAAAGGGGAAAAAAACATGAGTAAGAGAAGTGTACTGTGCACTGGTGACCTCTAGTGCATATAAGCACCTTAATAGTTGTGTAAGAAAAGAAAAGACTTTAAGACTTGTGTGTCTCACCTTGTCATAGTCATCTCGTGCTTTAGTAAGCATCTGCATTATATCCACACCCTGCTCTGCTGTTCGTGGAGAGACATAGCCAGTCGCTATTTGTGGCTGTAAATTCTGTTCAAGCCCTGCCAAACTGATACACACATAAAGAAAGAGTGAGTGTGTGAGAAAGTAAGAGCTAGGGTTAGAAATCAGCAACCCGTTCTTGTTGAACTACTTTTTGTTTTTTTATAAAGGAATCAAAAGATTGTAGTGACATTTGTTTTTTGTTAACAGCTTTTGATTATATGCCAAAATGGAACCAAGTATTAAAATACTCAGTGTTTCCTCTGCCTCAAAAAGAACAAAATAACAAAGACAAATTGTAAGCTTGAAGTTGGAATTTGTTGTGATGAGATAAAAAGATTGGGTACTGCTAAATCAGGGATGTCTAATCATGCTCCTGGAGGGCCAGATTCAAGCATATGCAGCGTCCCAATTCGCATACCATCCGTCCTAAATATTATTCGAAATTAGAATTAGTGTATCCCAAATTGTAGTATGTTGAAATGAGTATTCCAAAGATACACCAATGGTCTATTTTTTCTGGTTAGAATCTGAAGTACAGAATGATCCATGCACACAAAAGGCAAATATTGTCCACAACCCATTGAATTTTGGACGAGACATTTCGATTATAACAACAACAAAATCGACAAACATAGCAAATGTGCGAGACTGACGGTTAAGTAGAGAGATTTAGTAATTACTGTAGTCTTGAGATGACAACACGTGGCATTCTATTATAAACTTCATGTCCTCGGATTGGGAATTATGTGTTTCTATGGCAACACTCGATGCTTAAATTAATCTGCAGCGGTCAGAAGGTACAGCATTGTGAACTTTTATAAAGATACTTTTGGTCATTAACTTTTAAATGCATCATTACGCAAATACATGAAGAGAGTTCTCTGCATAAAAGACCCACGACTGGGAGATCGCGCATTACTTAATTTCTCTCCAATACAGTAGGAAATTAAATTAAATTGAATGTGGAGAATTTTAACTGCGAAAAGATGATTGACAGGGCAGTTTAAATAGTGACAGGATGCACATAACTAAGCGACAGAGTGGTCCGTTAAAGACGCAATTATGATGAATTAGGTCCCAAAGCTTGCCTACTTTTCTGCAACTTACTCAAAAGCATGTCCTTTTTATTCACAAAAACAGTACATAATTTTAGGGCATAGTATAAGTAGCCGAATTGGGACGTAGCGAGAGTTTAGCTCCCGCCCTATTTAAACACACCTGAATCAGCCAATCAAGGTCTTCAGTATCACTAGAAACTTCCAGGCATTTGTGTTGAAGCTTAACTTTGCAGGTCAGTGGCCCTTCAGAAGCAAGATTAGACACCTCTGCAGTAAATCAGGTTTTTATTGCATCGTCCTCGTCGTTTGCAGCAAAACAAGTGTAGCCCAATTTGGGAATGAATGAATTATGAGTAGGATCTTTATGAAAGTCTAAAAAAAGTTAAGTCTTGAATCAGTCTCAAATGTATTGTTACTATGTAAGGTTTAATTATGAGACACATTCTGGAAATAAAAACATTAACATGTGTTAAGTATATGTTATGATTCATCATAAATGTACTAGAAGACTAATTAAGAAAATTAAGGAATAGGAATCATTACATTTAATTTAAATCAGAACCAGAATCATCCCAAGTTAGAGCAGAGAAAGTTGTGCGAGTTTGCAAAGAGGAAAAACTTACTTCTTCATGAGTTCCGCTATACGCTGACAGTCTTCTTTATCATAGAACCAGATGCCAAAGATGGACACTGCCAATATATATACACACACACATGGATTAATATAAATATCAAATCACATTTAAACCAAAACCAATCATGATTAGAAGAAAATACAAATGTTTAGCACATGATCAGAATAACCAGTGGAAAAGGACCACTGAAACTGACAGCATACATGCACTAAAAATGCCATCGTACATACACACACTCCACTCTAGCCGACATTCCTTTCCCAAACAGTCCAAACTCCCAAGTGCCCAAGCAAAACTGGAGCCAACTGCTGTGCCAGTACACCAAAATGTCCTTAAACATCAAGATGAAGTCTTTTCAGATGCTTGTATCAACAGTCACTGGTCAACCGTATTGGGAACAATTAACAGAGATTTCAGTGATGGGTTCAGACTGTGGTTCCTCATGAATCCCTTATGAACTAACCTTAGAGCCTGGTGCTGACAGCTGAATCAGGACCTGTTCCATTCACCTCCAGAAGTAGCAGAGTGATAACAAAACCCAGAGCAGTAAGAGAGAGAGAGAGAGAGAGAGGGCTGGTGCTATATTCACAACCGTTCATTCTCAGAGCAGAGTGCACCACATGGGTCAGCGCCTGGGGGAAAAGCCCAAACAAAATACTGCCTGGGAACCGAGGAACACATCTCAGAGAGAGTGAGAGAGGGGGATGAGAACAAGGAGGAGGACAGAGAGAGTGATGAGAGGACACAGCAAATGCTTTTGAAGTTGAACTTCGCAAAACACAACAAAGAGAAAAGAAAAACAGAGACCCAAACTCTATACCCTCGCTCGTGTCAGACAGAGTGCAGGAGTGTTTGCTGCATGTTTTTCTGAATGGAGCTGAATCCACACACACACTGAGGAGACTGTGAACTTCTGACCGACTTCAATCTGCCGAGGATTCAAATCTCAGAAAGAGAAAGAAGATGCTGCGGGGGCTGTTCAGTGGGCGCAGGCCGAAGCACGAGCGACTGGAGGAGGAAGTAGAGGTGCGGTTCAAAGGAAAGCTTGTGTCGGAGAGAGAGCTGGGCTACACGTTTGTGCGGCAAGGAGGTAAGAGCTTTGTATACTTAACTGTCCTGCTGAAAGACTCCAGCTACACTGTCACAAATCACAACCACAACACTGCGTTTGTTTAAGAGACGAGGTGACAGAATCCAGCACCCTCGGCACATGAGGGAAAGCGTTGTGTAAAAGATAGACAGTGCAGGTCCTTCTTCCCATTGTCTAAAACCTCATTAGTAGTCTTTGCAAAGTATTATTGTTGCCCATACCAAGTATTAAAAGCACTTAAACTCTGGAACCGTTTGTTTGGTTGGGATATGAACAATACCTCAAAATAGGTCAGCGTGATTTGAAATTGTAATTTTTTTTTAAATCCAGGTTTTCAGAGTTTGTAGGGCTGTACAATTTGGCAATTTTGTGATTTATATATCATTATGGTAATATATAAAATAATAATAATAATTTTATAATAATAATTACTATTATTATTACTACATAAAAATTACTAAAAAAAACTAAAGAAATTACTTGGTGTAATTTCTCTTAAATAAAAGGAGTATTTAAGGAAATAATATAAGGATCATTTTATTTTGCAACTATAAAATTACAATGCTAATATTTATGCATGTCTTCATTTTTTTTTGTGAACCGAGCCACTCAAAACACTGGCAGATAATGTGCTGCTAACAGCTACCCTAACAGTCCCGTGCTTCACTCTAAAACATGCAGCACTTTTATTGAATTAAAACAGGCAAAGGAGATTCCTTTGACTTGTATCGAATGAGGGACAAAAGCCATATCTAGAAACCAGAATAGAGTGCAGCAGGAACGATTCTTAACAACTGTAAATGAGTTTTTCTCTGCTTTTGGTTCCATCACCTGAAGTTAGTAGGTTTTTTTTAATGGGACGATAGAGGTTGTCGGGTACATTAAATGTCATCATATCGAAAACTCGTCGACTAACTAGTCCGCTTTTACAGCCTTGTTGTGTTTATACTTGCTTTTATTTCAGGCAGTTGTATTTAGACATCAAAATTCATAAACATTAATTTGTGAAGATTATCTTGAAGAACAAACAGTGTAAGAACCATAAACTTTTTTGGTCACAGAGCTTATTTTCTACAATAATCTCCAACAGTCAAGGGAAAAATCCTACATGCTTGTTGTTGAGGGAACCATGATGTTAACTTCCAGGTTGGCCTGCAAAACTCTATCATTGAGACTTGTTGGTGGGCTCTTCGACTGTAAGAAACTAGCCAGAACACCCTAGAATGAGCCAGAACACCTTAGTAGTCACATACAGTTTCAATGAACTAAGAACCACTTAAAACATCTTTACAACTGCAAAGCAAGGCTTTGGCTACCACTCACAACAATCTACCATTGAGGCAGTGGAGATAAAAAAAAACACTAGGTGACAAATAATTTCTATATGCCGACACGGAGGCAGCGAGTATAAAGATTCCCGTCAGACAGATAGCAGTAACACAGATTTCCACCATCACTGCAAAGCTCAAACATCAGTTTTGGACTGTGAAGGGATCATCAGGATCTACAATGATTCATGTAATCAGCCTGAAGTACTTAAGGCTTTTCCGCATGCACTATTTGCAGGTCCCTTTATCATGAATTTCCTTGGAAGTCTGTGCATGTGTGCGTGTGAGAGGGGCTTGTTATCTAATCACGATTGGCTGGTCGGGTCTGTGATGCTGGCAGGAAACTGGAAGAGAAACACACACTAATCTGGACCATATAAGGCACTGTGGCTCTGGAGCCTTTCATGCAGACAGGCCTGCCAGCGATCTCTGATCTCTCTCTCTCTCACACACACACACACACACCAGTCTGACAGCTCTCTCAATCCAGACACACTTTTATTGCTGTTAAGTTCATTTTTTTGAATGGATACAACCGTGTGCTCCCTGCGCTGTTTATACCTGGTATTAACATCCGTTTCCAGCCATCTGTTTGACACTGGGTGCTAAATACACACCCAAATGGGGTCCGAAACATTTTTTAAATTCATTCACATCAACCACATTCAGGGTGGTCAAAACCATTGCACTTATAAAGCCCTAAGTTAACTTGTCCGCATTTTGCTTCAGCTCTCAGACAGTCTGAGTGATGTGATTTTTGTCATCAGCAAAGTCGGCTGATGTCTGATTTTTGTGTCTGCGCTGCCTTGTGCGTGGATTTGCAGTGATTTGAACACGGAAAATGAAGTATACCGGGGTCTTACATGCTCATGAGTTTAAACAAATGAAGAACCACCTATTTCAGATTCAGATTCAACTTAATTTTATGCAAATTAAGTGCACATTACTACAAGGGGTTAACGTTGATGTCTCAGCGGACTACTTATAATGAAATCACCCAAGATGGGTCTTAACAACAGATGTAAAGAGAGAGTAATTTTGTTTGCTGAACACCAGAACTTTGTTTGAGTTTTAAATTTCCCTGAAAGCATAGTCAATAAATAATAGATGAGGCCATTTTCTAAAATCTCATGTACAATCCCTCATGAAGGCATTCTTGTAGCTTAAGCATTAGAGCATGGCACTAGCAATGGCAATCGGGGTTGATTCCTAGAGAATGCATGAACCGATCAAATGTATATCTTGAATGCAATGCAAGTCGCTTTCGATAATACAGCATAAATGTAAATGTATAATGCACATTGAGTTTTTTAATCCGGTCTGTTATAACATGGTAAATGGTAATGGTAAATGGACTGCATTTATATAGCGCTTTCATAGACCCAATGGCCACCAAAGCGCTTTACACATTGCCTCACATTCACCCATTCACTCACTCATTCACACACCGACGGCGGTGTCAGCCATGCAAGGCGCCATCCAGCTCGTCGGGAGCAGCTGGGGTTAGGTGTCTTGCTCATGGACACCTCGTCACTTGGTCAGGTGGAACCGGGGATTGAACCACCAACCTTCTGGTTTGTAGACAACCTACATGAACCACTGAGCCACTGCCGCCATTTATAGACATTTATGACATGGATACTTTACTCTCATCTCATTATGTAAGGATTCATTTATGAAAAACAACTCGATATTTTTTTACTTTTTTAGTTTGACTTTTTAAAATATTTGACAAATATAGAGACTTACGGCGAGCATTCCTGTACAGGAGAAATGGATGCTGCAGCTGGAAATCTAAGTCTTTTGTGATGGGTTCGGTCAGGTTGTCCATACTCAAGCGATTCAGGATGGTGAAGCCATGCCTGGGGGAGGCAAGCCTGATGCACAGAAAAGTGCATAAAAAAAAGACATTAAAACTCACAAAATGAGTGGGAAAATAAACCTTATAAGTCTGAAGGACCTAAACATCTGTGAGTGGGAGTTTTGCAGTGTTAGTGCAGTCAAGTGTATTATATCAGAAGGTTGAAAAATATCATGAAGGTTATTTCTGTGATCCTTTGAACCACTTCAGATATCTAGGGCTCTGATTCAGGACTGTGTGTGTGTGTGTGTTGCTTCACTGCTGAACACATACAAACCTGTTATAGACAAACAGAGTTCCCTCCACATCTGTCTTTTCCTGCAGAAAAAAAAAAACATTTGTATTTGTTTATTTATTCATATTTAACATAGACATAAATAATTGTAACATTAAATTACAAATCCTACTTTTTTTGCATTCAATCATTAATATTTATAGTTTCTTAACAATAGTAATTCATCTACCATTGATACTGTCATTTATGGTAAATAATCTACCATTAATACGGTCATTAATGGTGTTGATATCATTGTTTACCCATTCATTAGTGGTGTTGTTGAAGGTGTAGAGTGCTACTTGGCTGGCCAGGTCTGTGATGCTGCTGATATAAGGATCGAGTCTCTTCAGGGCAGACAGACTCATGGACAAACAGTTCCCGACGCCTCCTGTGATTGCAGTCATGGCTCCAGCCCTGTTCTAGAAATAAAAACATTCAAACATTCAGACTCAAGATTACAATTAAAAACATTCAATTCAAAGAGTTTATTTCCGACAGCTGTCAGGCTGCTCAATAAATAGTCTTAGAGTAACGATATTACCCCACAGGCACTTGTTTGCATGCACACCATCATAGCCTATTAGGAATATTTGTACAGAGCTACTGCACAGAAATCTTCTTTATCTTAAATATATTTCAGTTCAGTGATCTTTATATTGCACATTGTGTTTTTTTCTGCATATTGTCTTGTATGTCTTATATATGATCAAAAGCTGAACCTACAACAATCTCCACCAGCCCATTTGTCTCAACTCTCAATAGTTAGCTTTTTACCTCTAAAAATGTACATATAAAATGTAATACTAATTATAGTTTAAATCAACGGTTTAAAACGATCAAACCTGAATGCATTTAAATATTTGATAAAAGTAGGCCTGTTTAAGTTGTGAATGTCATTTCATTTAACACAAATTTACACAAACCAGGGGTGAATGTTTATGCATTAAATTAACGGAATAAAGAAGGTATTTAAAAAAACAAAACAAATGTGTGGCATGTGCCCGTGCAAAACTCACATCCATGATGAAGTGAGGTTGATAAGGAGATCCTATGCGGTTGCTACAGTATTCTAACTGTTTATTCACTTGCCCGGGTCAAAATATCCCACCGCTAAGTATTGTAATGTATTCAGACTCCTTGATTTGGTTCGGGTCGCACGCCAAGCCGTAAATGCGATTGCTTTAAAATATAATAGCGCGTCTCGATTTGAGTCACCATTCTGTAGCACATTGTGAAAGTAAACTACACACAGAAGTTTCATATTGCGGATTCGCAGTTAAGTTACCCAAATTCCCAACAGTGTCTGAAATACAGTAATACTGATGCTTGCTTTATAACTCCCACTAATAATGGAAAATGCATGCATCTATAAGTTTACAAATAAATCAAATGAGGCCTTGGTGAGCTGCTGTTGCTCCGTTATAGATAGAACGGGAGTGAAACTTACCTGCACTTCAAATATCGCACAAATCCTAAAATTCCTTTAAACCGAGGTCCAACTCTGTAAAATAGCACTGAGGCACTTTGTTTCACGCTCCGGTCTACTGGTATATGTTTCCAATGTTCTGCAAATCAGTAAAACAGGAATATAGCGCTTCATTTCACTTGTCTAACTCCTGACCCACTGCCGTTTTCGCCATGTTTGCGCTGTCAAGAAGACAGAGCGAGCTGATCGCCGAGAGGGTGCGCACACAGGAAAAGTAATCAATGAGCGCGATTAACCGATGAGCCTGAAACACCGCCCCCTACAGCTGTATTGAGCTCAACTGAAAACCCGCCAGACCTTTAATTTACATCGTGGCCATTGGTAGTATACAAACGAAGTGAGCTGACGCTGCATCCAGTGGAGATCTTGAGGATTTGAAATTCTCGCATTCCTGCTCAATTCCTGTTCTGGTAGGCATTTTGCAATTGTTTGTTTGAATATTCTTTCCAAAACATATTTCGCAGCCCAGAAGCCATATACTGTCTTGGTGCAGTTTTAATAGTCAACCCTCTGTCATATAAAGGTGGTCATTTTTTTAATGGCTCTTGACATGGAAATCACATATTTGTTTGATCATTTCCCCCATATTATCTGACTCTTTTGACTTAATAAATTGATCAAGTCTTACTGCAAATAATTAATTTTTACAATTGCACTAGTAGCTGAATATGATTTTGCATGATGCTGCATTCCCAACAATGGTCATACCTGCAACACAACATAAACAAACAAAAACCGAGTGCACTTTCAACTTAGGACTCTAAGGTTGCAACAGGGAAAACCTAGAAACTGAATGGTACTATTGTGCCCTTGAGCAAGACACCAGGGTTGCTTCGAGGTGCCTGTCTAATTATATAGTGTTTTCTTCCAAGCCAATTTACCATCTAAAGGTCAATTTTCTCAACAGCACTTTACTCACACGCCACTAGAGGGCATCACTACACAATTACTCGTGGTTTATCATCGTTCTCGGCAGGATTTTAAACCTTTCCCAGAAAACACACCAGCCAGTGAAGTTTTTTTATATTAAAAATATTCTTGAATTTAAGGAAACATCTGTATGTTTTAGCTGATAACATTTTGTCCAAAAAAGTTATTTAACTTTGTCAGTTAACATTTACTTACCTAAAACAAACAGGTTAAGAAACAGTACAGAAGGGAAGAGGATGTGTCACCTCAGTTATGTTTAGTTAATTAGTAAATTGGTATAATTATAGTGTTAGTAAAAGAATCATGTAGAGCACGACCACTGTTGTATATCATATTCCGTGTGCAGACAGACATGATTAGTCTTGACATTTGAAATGTGGGTCTGGAAGCTGGGAGGATTTTTGTAATCTTTTAAGTGGCAAATTAACCTAACAAATTTTCCTTCTGTACCGATGCCCGTGATTCTCTGGATCCCTGGATTCCCAGAAGCGGCACTGAAAAACACTTTGCAAACTTTTCCTCTGTGCTTTGTAGCATACCAAAGTTAATCAATTATTTGGGGATGCTGAAGGGAAATCGTTGACCTCTGTCATGAACTTTTGTTCAAAGCCAAATCCAATCAAAGAACTTGGCCGTAGATTAAATGTCCGGGAACCTTGTTCTTCCTTCATCCAGGGGAACATCTGAAAACCTGCAATTATGAGTGTCTCTTCTTACTTATGCACTATGATTCTTCTGACAGCTTGAATATTGAAAAAAAATTCTGATGCACAGAAAGTGAAAGCGCAAGAGAGAGAGAGAGAGAGAGAGAGAGAGAGAGAGAGAGAGAGAGAGAGAGAGAGAGAAAGGATAATCTGGGGCCAGGGGTGTCTCTTGGGATATGTGAAGTTTTCTCATGGCTGGATGGAGGGACCAGGGAAGGGCCTGCTAAATTCGTACAAGGCCGTTTGCTGATGAAAGATTCTCAGTCATCTTGCAGAAATTACCAGGCCCCATCATCCCCTTTATCAGAGGCCGCCAGTCCTCAGGAAACCGCTTGTCCTGTCATGGGAGGATCAGGTCGGTTAAAGCTCAGCTGAAGGAGAAAAAATCGTCCCGGCACCTGCTGCTACTGCATGGGGAACTCAACATTCACCCATATAAGTGGCATCCAGCAACCAGCAGGAAGTGTATAATGTCTAAACATGGTGCATGGAGCCGTGACGGTGAGCGTATTTACACCAGATTCGTTGTGGTACAAATCACCTTCTCAAATGTTTCTGGACTGTAAAAGAAAATGAAACGCTTCACTGTGTTGGAGCTGATTTGACTCAATTTCCCCAAGTTTGCTTTCTCCCTCAAGAGATACAGCCCCGTGTGGAAAAGCGTGGAGGATTTATTCTCCTTTCTAGCGCAGTCACATCTGGAAGCAGTCAGGGAGTCTACAGGGGAGGGGGTTTGGTCGTCAGATCATTGCAGAGAGGCTGGTGGTGTGCGCTCTCTCTCCGCAGGGCCACAGACTGACTACTCCCCTTTTTCTCCAATATGGACTGGACGCGGCCGATTCTGCACTCTGTTTCCTAACGTGGCGCGACGCAAACTACGCCTGTTGTGGAACATCTCAGATGGAGTCGATCATATGCGAAGATCGAAGCCCGTGAGATCTGGAATATACACACCTTTTACCTTTTGCTGCGCTTTCTGAAACGGTCTCTGAAACTACGCCCGCTTTTCCTGCGCTTCTTCAGGCTGTTGCAGCATCCTTTTCGAACCGTTTCCGAGCCAATCGCGCCGATTTGATTATCGATTATCAGCAAGCGGCGCTGGTATCATGTTTCTTAGGTAGGGCCCGGATGTTCCAAAGATGCACTGGTTCGTTTTCTTAGGTGGCTCCTGCGAATATCCTTTCCTGATCTTTAGCTCCATAATGGGGATCAGGTAATATTAACTAAGCCGCGAGAGAAGGAATATCTTACGCTTTGCGTTTTTCATTTTTTGCTTCCCCCCCTTTTCTTTCATTTGTTTCCCTTGGGTTGTTTTTTCCTACCCCTTCTCTTTTTTTACAACCTTTTCTTCATTCACCTTCGGATAAAGCTGGACCACATATATGGTAAATGAAAGCAAAAACATGTACATACCGGAGGACACCCTTGAAAACCATCAAGGTAATTTTTCCATTTGTCTTCCCTCTGTTTGGAAACTATGTGTGCGTGTGTGTGTGTGTGTGTGTGTGTGCCATATGGATGTGTTGGGGGTGTATGATGAGTGTGTTGGCATTATCATGGGCATGACGCGGGGGTGTACCCGAACCTATCCATTTCCAAACACACTATGCGCACTGAAATCGCTTTTGGAGGACGATGAACAAATGTCATGAAATTTAGCCACTCATGCCCAACAGCTATTCTAATATTATTTTTGGAGGGAAGTGCATATATGTAGTTGATGAACTTGTTGGTTGGCTCGTGCGGCTGCTTATGGACACGCCACGGCTTGATCATGTATAGCATGTGGTCACAGACGCGCACACAGATGTCAATCGATTATCCTGTCAGCTGCTTCAGACTTAAAATGGCCTTTTAATCATTTTGTGCGGCCAGACTGCATTGATCACAGTCCAACAGCTCAAATGAACTCGGGGTGGTGTCATCGGCGCATCAGTGATTATTCTGTTCAGAGCATCTCAAATGGTGAAATGAAGCACCATCATTCATGCCCCCTCATTCTCGTGTTCATCTGTTGAATTTCATTTCTTTTGAGACAGCTGGTGTGGCGCAGCAGTCTCCACAGGTTGCGTCCTTTTAACGCTTGCGCAAAGCGAGGAGTCTCAGTCTTTTCCCTTTACAAGATTCCCTTCCATCCAGGGCCTCCTGTTGGCGCCGTGGCAACGGAGCTGCCGACCCATAGCAACAGCGCGGCTCATGATAAGCCCGCTCCCGGCGCGCGCACCTGCCGCACCTGAGTGAACAAACGCATCCAAGCAAAACTTGTAAATTGCGGCCAATTATGTAGCTCCGCCCCTTCAGGCCCACTGCACATCTGTCATGCAAAAAGCTAGTTGATTATGACAACTGAAATAATGATGTTTCTTTTGCACTGTCTGTGAGGGACAGTTGTGCGTTTTCATAGACGATTGAATACACTGACACACACTCTTTGTTGGTATTAAAATAGAAACAGTGCGACAAAGATGGGAAAAAGATTTAGAATCCCATTTTAGATGCTTTGTTGTGTCAGCTTTGACAGTAAACGTTTATCTTTTGATCTGCATGTCATTTTGTTCTATTCAGATTTGTGTCTTACAAATTTCCTCTTGATGTTGAAACATCACAACAGTTTCTTATCACTTTTCAGTTTCTTTAAATGTGCACAGTAATTGTTTGCTAAGTAGAAAAGTTTTATTCCTAATGACATAAACAAAGTTTTTGAGAAATATTTAAATGATGCATTCTTACATAATTTATGGTCTTTTTAGACCAAACTGTTTTATTCAGCTTGAAGCAAGTCACCCCATTATGGGCACTGCCATGTTGCGATCACATGACAAGCTGTGTACTGTAATAGACTGTTACTAATAATAATTATTAAAATAATAATATTAATCTATAAAGCGCTATCAGACACTTTACAATGCATAAAAAAGTATGCAACACAGCCCACAGAGAAAAAAAGTACAAAAAAAGCAGCAATCCAAGCAGAGATTAAATCCAAGAATTTTATATTATAAGAATGTTTTATTAATGTGTTTGGTATGAGACAGGGTAAAACTTTGAACAAAACTGAAAGATAAACAAACAGCTTTGTAAACAAACTTCATGCATCCAGGCCCACAGGTGTCAGTAAGTCCAAATGTTTACTGTTTGCACCTTTATCATTATCTAACTAAATGATTTACCTAGCCTTTAGTAGACAGAGCAGGATCTCCATGGTGGCCTGTAGCCCAGCAGATGTTCATGTTTGTGTTGTGTTGTCGTCTACCGCTGCTGACAAGGACTTGCTTTCAGGTAAACACAACCTCATTCAATCACAGGTCCAGGGCAGAGCAACGTATCACAGCCAAACATGAACCTCTTCTGCTGTACAAACACTCAAACAGCAGGAAAATGGAAAGCGTGTTTTGTGCACTATGATACACCGACCGTCACTTTCTGGAATGTTAAAGGGTTAGTTCACCCAAAATGAAAATTAAGTCATTAATTACTCACCCCCATGCTGTACCAACCCCGTAAGACCTTCGTTCGTCTTCGGAACACAAATGAAGATATTTATGATTAAATCTGAGAGGTTTATGACTGCTACATAGGCTCCCTAAGGGAATGACACCGGACGGCCCAGAAAGGCCTTGGAAATCTCTTGAAGTCTCGTTTCAGGCCTACAAGGCAGAAAAGGAATAGTCGAATAAAGTCGTTATTTTTGTTTGTTTTTTCGCACAAAAAGTATTCTCGTCGCTTGATAAACTTATAGTTGAGCCACTGTTGTGACATGGAATATTTAAACATTCTCTTTAATGACTTTCTGGGCCGTCCGGTGTCATTCCCTTAGGCAGCCTATGTAGCAGTCATAAACCTCTCAGATTTAATCATAAATATCTTCATTTGTGTTCCGAAGACGAACGAAGGCCTTACGGGGTTGGTACAGCATGGGGGTGAGTAATTAATGACTTAATTTTCATTTTTGGGTGAACTAACCCTTTAAATATGACTCGTGAAGTGCTTGAATGTCTGTGTCTGAACAAGCAGTTACTGAGAAACACAAGCAATTACACATTTTGTAAGATTTTTACTCTGCAGTTGAGGGGGAAATGCAGAATAATGAAATCATTGCTGATGTCACAGACAGTCATGCCACTCTGCTGTACTGTGATGTAATGATGCTATTGAGTTTTCATGGCAATCCAGTCATTTGAGGCTTTTTCTAGAACTTTGTTACAATGTAACACGAGGAGACATTTACGGAATGGCTTTAAAGGGATAGTTCACTTTGAAATTAATTTTTGATATGTTTTAGCTTACCTCTAGTGCATCCAAGATGTAGGTGTCTTTGTTTCCACAGTATCTTCAATTTTGATAATTTTAGGTAAAACCGTTGTTGTCTGTCAGTCATACAATGGAGGTGAAGGGGGTCCAACTCAAAGAGCAGTCAAAATTAAACATTATTTAATGACTCGTAAATGTAAGTACACATTGATGCCCTAAGACACGAAACGAGTGGTTTTTGTGAGAAAACGAACAGTATTTATATCTTTTTTAGCTCGTGTAAGCATATCCATGTCCAACTGATCTGAGAGCAGGGCGCTTCGGTCTGCGCATGCGTACAGCGTTCGCCGGAATGCCCCGGTTCAGGTTCAAATAAATAAGGTTGTGAAAAAAAATCAACGTTGTCTGTTGGTATATAGAAATCGTCTTCCATTGCGATCCTGTATATCTAAATATGTTTAGATCTTCACAGTGTAAGGTAAAACTTCCGAAATCTCTGCATAAACAATGAGTGACGTAAACACGCGCGAGGGAGCCCTTCCGGGGCATTCCGGCGAACGCTGTACGCATGCGCAGACCGAAGCGCCCTGCTCTCAGATCATTTGGACATGGATATGCTTACACGAGCTAAAAAAGATATAAATACTGTTCGTTTTCTCACAAAAACCACTCGTTTCGTGTCTTAGGGCATCAATGTGTACTTACATTTACGAGTCATTAAATAATGTTTAATTTTGACTGCTCTTTGAGTTGGACCCCCTTCACCTCCATTGTATGACTGACAGACAACAACGGTTTTACCTAAAATTATCAAAATTGAAGATACTGTGGAAACAAAGACACCTACATCTTGGATGCACTGGAGGTAAGCTAAAACATATCAAAAATTAATTTCAAAGTGAACTATCCCTTTAAAGGTTTTGCGAGTGCTTAGTATGTGCATTCCTTTCTCTTTGGCTCTTTTTCTCTCTTGAAGGTTGTTGGTTCCCTTGATGCTCATTGGTAATGAGGGTGGCATTATCTGGCTTCTTCCTCGGCTTTGTGCCAGGTTCATTTGACAGGTAATTCATGTCATTAACTAAATGAATATGTTTATGATAGATTTCAAAATGTCTGACGAGCCTATAGGACGCCATCTCGGATGACTGACTGACTGATGTCTGACAGGCGATCTGTCCCGGACTTTTCCTTCTTGTGCAGAATGATCGAGCATTTCTTGCTTCTGTTTCACTGTCAAACACATGCAGGTCTCCAAAGTCCCATGCAAGTGCACCCAAGTTATTCGATTCCTGGAATACGTTTGCTAATGTTGTTTGTTCAAAGCATTGTTTAATGTTTACCTCACAAATATTTAAGGCAGCTAAACCTGCATCAACATAAATCCTTCATGAGCGTGGTGAAGTCGAGAAAGTTGTCAGTTTGTTTATTGCCGTGGCTGCAACTAAGAGCATCTGCCGTCACACAGAGATCGTCACCAGTTTCTTGCCTTCCTCATTTGACACAGTGTATTCTGAAACGTAAGGACAAAAATATGGATCTTTACAGATCCAAGTGATTTTGGTTCCTGTCTAGCTATAACGAATTATCCACTTAAGCTTGTTCTATTTAATCACTATTTAGGCTATTCATTCATTCAAATCTGAAATGTAATTTGAGATATGTAGAATATGCCAAAGTGTATTAGGATGCCAAAGTAATTAGGCTGCATTGCCTGGTAGACTTCTCAATCTGCAGAGCAGTTGGTGCTGGTCACTGTGGGATTGTGGGACACATTAGGTGTCGTAACATAACAATCACAGGAGTGCGTTTGGTCTTAGCAACACACAGGACTTATTAGCTGTCTGTAAAAACACGCATGTTGAGCACAAATCATTTGCTCTCGCTTCTGCTTAACATCAGTGCTTGTGTTTCTAGCCAGAGTGCTTTCATATACGTTTACTGTATTTAAATTATTATGGCATGTTACTTTAATATGTTGGTAATCACATGCTGGACACTGTGAGTAGTCATTTAGCAGATGCTTTTATCCAAAGTGACTCACAGTAGACTTGTTGCTTTGGCAATCCCCCTGGAGCAACCTAAGGTTAAGTGCACAATTGTGATACTGCATGATTTGCTCATCATACGGCCAATATCATCCTTACTGTTATAGAAAATATGTTAACTAATGAATAAAATATAGCTGATTTTTAAAATGGATTTAATGTTCTACAATGTTGGTATTTCTGTGTATGTTGTATGAGCATTCTTATGAAGAATATATGAATAGTTCTTGTCTGTGAAAGAGTACGCTCGGGTTGGTGAATTTATGCTCTTTTTTTTTCCACTCATCAGGTTAAAACCATACATTTGAACATTAAAAAATAATAATAGCACATCCTAAACAAGTTAGAGTTATAACTCATGTTTGTAGCACAAATTATGTTGTAAAAGTTTCATGGCAAAAGATTGATACTTACAGTTAGGGATTTTAGGGATCCCTAGACTCCCTATACGGACCCTACCCATGTATTTAGACACACAAACATGCATGGAAACACTCTTTCTGCATGTTTGAAGTGTGTACACTCAACCCAGCTAATAAAATGTATGTTTGTGTATGTTTGGTCCTCTTCTCCCAATGCCCAGTGCTCAGTGTCAAATCCAGAGCAAGGAGAAGTAGATAAATGGAAGAATGACAGACTGCATGAATAAATGCGTATATGTTAATAAAGCAGAAAACAGCTGCTTGTGACACATTGGCACCGCAGGCACCCTCAGCATTATGGGAAATAACCAAAGCCCCCCGTTAACATGAGTCAGCAGCGGGTCACGACATGGGAGTCTAACAACCATCTCTCACTCCTCTGAACTGTAGTCCCCCTAGCAAAGACTGCACGAGTGTGTGCGAGCTCTGAGCGATCTGTGCGTGAAAATCTCTGAACTGCGCTAAACGAGTTGCCAGTACGACTGGTCGTAATTATCACTGTAACGTCAGTTCATCATCTTAATATTTCGTCAGTAATGGTTTCCGTATGAGAAGCAATGTTTCTGTGAGATTTTTGGAAATACACTTGGATTTTGCGCACACAGTCTTTAATCTTTAATCTAAAACTAAATCTGCCACGTCCAGCTCGAGTAAAAAGCTCTGTTGTTGACTCTACACTTCGTCATACTGTATTTTTAACACACACGGATTACTTGTTTATTGGTGAGCAGCTCCTTGTTTAATTGTTTTACTACATAAAACGCATTAAAAAGTATAAAACGCATCACAGTCAAACGTTTAGATTTTTATGGGCTGTACAAAAATTTAGGATACTACATTTTTACATTTTGTGAAAAAAAACCTGCTTAGCCATGCCATATTGCGACTGGGTGCCAGTGTGTTTCTGATGTGTTGTGTGGTTTCCAGGATGTTTTGAGTGGTTGCTATGTGTTTTCTTACTAGCCCATCCCCAAAGGTGACCAGATATCCTAATAAAATCATCACAATCCATGTTTTACAAGCCACATTCCATAGACGGAAGTCAGGATGTCATTTGTCTGTATGATTAGTCTTAGCTTTGGTTTGATTGTTATAAATAGAGATTTTTAACTGACATTGCTATGATCCATGCTTTGTTTCGCATCAGTATGATATGTGCCTAAAGTAACAAGAGTGGGTGGGTTAGGTAGTTCTCTGACAGCAGTACAACATAAAGACCAACTGAGGGGTAAACTGAAAACATGATGGAACTAATTTATATACAGGTTCTTCTTTTATTGCCCACCTTCCCGATAAAGCCATGTATATGATCTAATAGCTTTTAAATACAAACCTACTCACTTCTGGAAATCTGAAAAACCATTTCTATTGCCAAGCATCTTAAAAGCTTAAAAAAATAAATAAATAAAAAACATATCCTGCCTTAAAAGTGGTAGGAAGTCACACTAGTCTTTGACGCTGCAAAATTTCTAGGCCGGGATACTGCAGCGGTTGCAAAATGACGTGACTACTTGGTTGAACCGCGCAACACGGACCATTCATCAGCTCGGCCTAATAAACAGCGAGCCTAGAGCAGGTGCATTTACATGCGGACCGATCTCCATTACGCGACCATTTTTAAAAAGAGCTGCGAGATCCAGTGAGAAGTAGTTGAATTCGGAGCAGAATTGTCTTATCTCTATTATAAGCCCACATATGTCTCTGTGATTTAAATTAGTTTAAAGCCTAATGAAACCATGCTGACGTTCTCAACAACACTGACGTTGGAAACAGGAGAGACATTGTGCCATGAACAAACTAGAAAGAAGGCTTTTCACTCCACCCATCATGGATTTACTGTAGGAACAATATTTTGGCAGAATTGTGGTATATTATTATTGAGTGTTATTATAGTAATGTATAACAAAATATAATTTGGCAGTATTTTTTTTCAATATATACAGTGGGGAGAACAAGTATTTGATACACTGCCGATTTTGCAGGTTTTCCCACTTACAAAGCATTTAGAAGTCTGTCATTTTTATCATAGGTACTCTTCAACTGTGAGTGATGGAATCTAAAACAAAAATCCAGAAAATGACACTGTATGATTTTTAAGTAATTCATTTGCATTTTATTGCATGACGTAAGTATTTGATCACCTACCAACCAGTAAGAATTCCGGCTCTCACAGACCTGTTAGTTTCTCTTTAAGAAGCCCTCCTGTTCTCCACTCATTACCTGTATTAACTGCACCTGTTTGAACCCGTTACATGTATAAAAGACACCTGTCCATACACTCAATCAAACAGACTCCAACCTCTCCACAATGGCCAAGACCAGAGAGCTGTGTAAGGACATCAGATAAAATTGTAGACCTGCACAAGGCTGGGATGGGCTACAGGACAATAGGCACGCAGCTTGATGAGAAGGCAACAACAGTTGGCGCAATCATTATAAAATGGAAGAAGTTCAAGATGACAGTCAATCTCCCTCGGTCTGGAGCTCCATGCAAGATCTCACCTCGTGGGGCATCAATGATCATGAGGAAGGTGAGAGATCAGCCCAGTACTACACGGCAGGACCTGGTCAATGACCTGAAGAGAGCTGGGACCACAGTCTCAAAGAAAACCATTAGTAACACCCTACACCGTCATGGATTAAAAACCTGCAGCGCACACCAGGTCCCCCTGTTCAAGCCAGTGCATGTCCAGGCCCGTCTGAAGTTTGCCAATGACCATCTGGATGATCCAGAGGAGGAATGGGAGAAGGTCATGTGGTCTGATGAGACAAAAATAGAGCTTTTTGGTCTAAACTCCACTCGCCGTGTTTGGAGGAAGAAGGATGAGTACAACCCCAAGAACACCATCCCAACCGTGAAGCATGGAGGTGGAAACATCATTTTTGGGGATGCTTTTCTGCAAAGGGAACAGGATGACTGCACCGTATTGATGGAAGGATGGATGGGGCCATGTATCGCGAGATCTTGGCCAACAACCTCCTTCCCTCAGTAAGAGCATTGAAGATGGGCCGTGGCTGGGTCTTTCAGCATGACAACGACCCGAAACACACAGCCAGGGCAACTAAGGAGTGGCTCCGTAAGAAGCATCTCAAGGTCCTGGAGTGGCCTAGCCAGTCTGCAGACCTGAAACCAATAGAAAATCTTTGGCGTATTGCCCAGCGACAGTCCCGAAACCTGAAGTGATCTGGAGAAGGTCTGCATGGAGGAGTGGGCCAAAATCCCTGCTGCAGTGTGTGCAAACCTGGTCAAGAACTATAGGAAACGCATGATCTCTGTAATTGCAAACAAAGGTTTCTGTACCAAATATTAAGGTCTGCTTTTCTGATGTATCAAATACTTACAGTATGTCATGCAATAAAATGCAAATGAATTACTTAAAAATCATACAATGTGATTTTCTGGATTTTTGTTTTAGATTCCATCACTCACAGTTGAAGAGTACCTATGATAAAAATTTCAGACTTCTACATGCTTTGTAAGTGGGAAAACCTGCAAAATCGGCAGTGTATCAAATACTTGTTCTCCCCATTGTATTTTTTTGCATTTATATTTATACTAAATGTGTTTAGGCTACTGTTTTTCATAAAAAATGCCATAGTTTCATAGAAAACAGTTATTTTTGCATTTATATACTAATTGAGTTTAGGCAACTGTTTTATAGAAAACATATTAGAGATGCACCAATATGAAAATTTTGGCCGATACGATAACCGATGATTCTTTATATTGAAAGCCGATAACCATCATATTGGCCAATAAATCTAAATCATTTTTTAGATAATTTTTGAGAGCCTGATTACAAAAACAAAAAGTCTCACCATTAAAAGACATGTCCTTCGCACACAATTATATGTTCTAATTATGTAGCCTATATGACAGACTGGCACATGTTGTACTTAACTGTATTTTCCTTTTTGAAGTGGCGAACAGTGCGCATCTGAAGTGTCTCAGCTGAAGGAAAAATTCCCCTATTTATCGGCTTTAATCTATAGACCAAATTTACTTATCGGGCCGATATCGATAACATTAAAAATGAACATATGGTGAACGATATGGTGGCCGATATATCGTGCATCCCTAAAACATATAGTTATTTTTTATCATGGTAGTGAGGAGCCTTGCATGATTTTACCTGTGGTTACCATGATCTAGTAGATAAAGTAAATTTGAGAGCTGTCCAGTCCCACTGTCAAATTATTTAAATGTTTCCCTATAAAAATTAGGATGTTGACAGATTGACAGATGTTAAATTTACATTTGCATCCTAACTTAAACTCACTACTGTCAAATATCTATTCCCATGAGATGAATTATGTTATTATTAGTAACTGCACTTATTTGTGAAATACAATAGTACAGTTTTAATTATTAGTTTCTGTCCCCTCCCCCGGTACTAGGTGCTGATGTCAGCATCTGTAGAATTTGTTGGCACCGGTGCCACTGCTCTCATGTGTTAGTCTGGCAGAGATGTGCAGGGATTTGGGTTTAATTTAAAAGTTTAGGTTTGGTGTTAAAGTTTAAGCTGTTGTAAACGGGGGGCTTTGGTTATTTCCCATAATGCTGAGGGTGCCTGCGGTGCCAATGTGTCACAAGCAGCTGTTTTCTGCTTTATTAAATATGCATTTATTCATGCAAAATTTTCCATTTTCTAAATGCGTCATAATGATCTTAATGTGAACGATTCACCTATGCATATGACATCATATTTTTTTAAATAAAATATCATAGCTAGGTTTTCTGGTAAAAGAAAGACTTCTGGTGACATAACTTCTTTAATCATTTAGTCCGCTATCTTAATCCCGTCCCTTCACAATCGGCTGCAAGCTTGCATTCAGATCTGCCAATCAACAACAACCGATGAAATCATGTCCACGCCCAACATTTTTATAGTTTCACTGGGATGTATATTACTACTTCTGTTACATCGCAACTTTAGGTTCAATTTAGGTTCAATCACACCAGGTCGACCTCCCGTTTTATTGTCCACCTTGCAAAATCAAGTTTGATCACTAATTGACTAATCAGTAATTTTAGCATACTATTGTGTCTGTAGATAACTTTCAAAGTTTAACATTAGTGTTAAAGGTAGTGTTAATTACCAATAATAATAGTTGTCCTTGCCTAATTATAAGTGATAAAAGAAAAAAATGAGACTGCATATGAGATAAAGAGTTGTGAAAGAGTTAAGAGGGTTCTTTTTTCTCCTCTAAAATGTGGGTGGAAGTGTGAGTATGGTTGTGTATGTAGGCCAGGCCTGATGCGTTTGCTCTGAGTGAATATCAGATCAGCTCCCTGCAGACTGCCGTCTCTTTTAAACCATCAGTCGTACAGCACACTGCCTCACTCAGGATATTAACCAGCACCGTGAATAATGGCGAGAAAAAGAACCAAATGTTGGCCCACAGTTGATTTTCTTCTTGCGTCCTGTGTTGGTTTTTGCAGCAGATACTGTGTGGGTGTTGAGTCACATCCAGAGAGCAACAACACACGGATTGCAGGCCTGAGGTGGAGAGAACGTCCGTCAGAAGGTTTAGCGGGAAGTCTGACCTTGGGACAGAGAGTGGGGTCTTTTGTGTGGATATTACAATATTTCCTGTCTCCTTCGTACCCCATCTCTTTCTCCTCTGTCTGTCTTTAGCTGTCCCTCCTGCTAGCGGCCTAGTTTAGGTGGTGCAGAATTCTCAGTGTAGGTTGCATGTTTAATTCATCAATTTGAGCTTCGCTCAGCTATGAGAGCAAGACTTTATGGGTCTTTATGACTGGCACTCAGAATGCACTTGGCCATAGTAGCACATTTATCACATGGCTTTGACCTGATCTCATCTAACTCACCCAGGTGTCCTCATGTGCACAAGATTACAGTTATTCCCCTCACCTGGGTCTCATCGCAAGTTTCATAATGGTTAGCGGGAGCTGAGATTCAAGTGTTAATTCAGCTATGATAATAGTCTCATGACAATTTGTAACTATTTTACGTTTTGCCAAATTGGTGGCAATTATGAATTTGTGCAATTTCATTTGTACATTTGACCAGCCCACTGACAGTTATGTTTAGGGGGATGCAGGTTCATGTCTTGTTTATTTACTACAAATTGTACATATTTCAATCAATCTCATCATACAAATTTGTTCGAAGAGTAAACTAATTATATTTTGTCATGAGATCGGGTTGGTCTCATGACAGTTTGTAAATATTTTGCGATTTGGTGAATTGATTATGATTATGAATTACACTTTTGTATGATCCCCTCACACCCCCATGAGAGTTAGAGGTGGATGGTGACTTTTGCCTACAAATCTTTTTTTTTTGTTGCATGAGTCAGATCGTATGAATTCATTTGAAACTGCCAACTAGTACATTACTTAAGAATTCTCATGTGATCATGTTGTATAATTTAGATTTTAAGTGCATCTTCTAGGGTTAAACCAAGACCCTTAAAAAACTAAAATATCCATAGTATTTCTTAGCCAGGCCAATTACTTGACCGATAGGTGCAGTTGTATCTGCTGGATGAATTAGAAGTGTTGCCTCACCAATGGAAATACACAAATTAATTTTAAATATTTAAAATTCTGAGTATACTGTATATTGTGTAAAATAAGTGTTTGATTAATTTCATAAATTTTATGTACATCTCATTTGCTGTTATAAAGTTGTATTCTATGCATAGGCATTATATCACCCATCATCTGCTTTCTAGATATCTGTATTGACGACTGAAAAATATATATTAGTTGACAAGTTTACAGCCCATCCTGTGTTGTGATTCAGAATTTTCTTACTGTCTTAGAGGCCGTTTACACAACACCTTTTCCACAAAAAAACTGAACTTTGTATGTGTTTTGGCCTTTCGTTTACATAACAATGGCGTTTTTGGGGAAAAACCTTTCTGTTTTTAGTACATCGTTGTCGTGTGAAAGTACCCTTATATTGAGAAAATGTTGCCGACTCAAGACCCTGGAACACATTTTCAATAATCAGATCTCCCGATTAACATAATTAATGATGCATACACTTGAATTTTAATTACTCATTGGTTGTATATTGTATTCTTGTTTGGGGTTATTGAATGAGGGAGTGATGGATGTGTGTATTTATAGGGGAATGGAGTGGTTTTCTCTCCCAAGATGGCAGGGGCATATTACATCGAGTGATTTATGTACCACGTCAGTCATGCCAGCGTCACACACAGTCTGAAACGACTGCTGCTCTTGTGTCTCCATCAAAATCCACTCAACCCAACCCTGCCTGAAATATGGCCGAAAAACAGGCCCTAGCTCTATTCTGTGATGAATCTGAAACAAATTCAGTGATTTTCAACTTTTTAAAAAACGATTTTGTTTGAAATATTTCCATTTTGATTGATATTTTTCGCAAATCTGAAAGAAAATAAATACAGGTTTATGCTTAATTTTATTACACACCATTTTCATATGAATAATTCATACTTCATACGAAATTGCAAATTGCTTCATTAAACTGTTTTATCGAGATTGGGTTGACAGTTCATAAGTATATTTCAGATTTGGTGAAAGTTTTTTGTACGATATATTTGCATCCCCCTAAGTGTAAGGTTTAGCAGTAGGTTCAGGGGTAGACCTTCATGACATTTTACCTACAAAATCAAACATTTAGTTCGAGACAGATTGTACAAACTCATTTATTGTCATGTCTTGTCATGCCATGCCTAACTTCCTCTTTTGTCAACTCGGGAAACTCCTGAGCATTTCCTAACAGTTTCTGTCATGCAGTAGCATGTTAATGGCATGTTGTAGGTCTTTAGTTCATTTAAAAAAATCACTTGATAGATGTTATAAGGCAGATTTACCATATACAGCATAATTAATAAATGCCATCCCTCTCTGCATCCCTGAGACAAATGTTTGTTCGAGTGACTCAAGGTTTTTCTGCCCTCTACCTGCTGTCTGTTGCTCCCTGCCTGTCCTCTACCAGCTGTCTGTCCCTTTCTCTCCCTGTCTGATCTAACCCGCAGTCTGTCTCTCTTCCTGTCTGTTATCCACCCACTGTATGTCCCTCTTCTGTCCATCTCTGTCTTGACAGCATGTTGAGCTTCTCCTTTAGGCTCGCTTCATTTAGACTAACGTCAGATCTCTCATTCACTCTCTTTCTCACTCACTCTCTCTGACACTCACAAACTCCCTCACAGTCACACACGCAGACACTCATGCAGGAGATGAGTAGATAAGTGTTGAAATATTGGCGCCATCTAGCAGTTGTGCCCCGGCAAGTCATCATCACCATGGCAACTGAGAGAATTTAAATCTGTTGAAAGCCTAAAACCAAACCTTTGCAAGAAATGGTGGATGTATTTTTACTGAAACCAAATTCAAAACCATAGTTAACGTAAGTAGATGAAGCACTAAATGTTTTTGTTATTATGAAGTCTTAAGCTTTTGCTGCCTGGCGGACAAGGGCGTCAAACTCGCCCTTCACACATGTTCCAATCCTCCCTCAGGTGAAACTGTGCGGATAAAAGCCCTGCTCAATTAATAAATAAATAATATGGCTGTGTAGTCCTCCAGGTACATAAATGACAAATGTTATGGTTGTAATGATGATAAAATAAACTAATGTTAATAGTAAATACCTAAAATGTTTTTATAATTAGGTAGGTGACATTTCATATCAAATTAAATTATTATTATTTTTTATTAGAGACATGTTAGGGGTTCTGGCACAAATTTTAAAAAAAATTTTTTTTTACGTGTAACCCGGGTGATCCAGGCTACCAGTAGAAGAGTTAAGAGAGATGTAAAAAGATGAGAAAATTAAGAAAGAGAATAAGAGAGAAAACGAGTGCTTTAGAAGAGAAAGTGTTTCGTCCAATCATGATCGCGCTGCATTGATTGACACTCCAACGAGCCAATGGTAGCAGCGCACTGAGACGGCGCCGGCGACACTGACGCTGTCAGGGACAGAGAGAGAGCGAGCGAGTCAGACGAAACAGACGCACATTGGGTGATCTCTAGATATCCTGCATCAAAATATAGATATTGAGAAAAAGAGACTTGAAAGCAGTCAAAAGATTACATTTTTGAGTGAAAGTGATTGAACTTTGAAGAGCTGACGTCGAAGTGAGAAGACGACGGGGCAGAGAATTGAGAGCACCAAAGCACCGCAAATTATCATCTTATTGAACAAGACTTGAAATTCTTGCCTTGGTGAGTTTTATTTAATACTGATTTGACCTGTTACTAGAACTGTTTCAGACTCGGCGGCAAATCTGTAATGTGATATTAGCGTTCATATAGGCCGCTTATGCATAGTGTGTGAGCCAGTGCTAGTTTGCACGTTGGGCTAAAGCTAGTCTCGCGTAGCCAGACCTGAAGGTCTGACCTGACGGCTGAAGGTCTGGAATTCATAGCAGCTTTCTTTGGCCAAGGCCCGCCCATAAGGCCGTTTGACCGACATGTAAAACAACCAATTACAGTTCGTTTCGTTCAGCGTCACGTTTCTGTGCGTGGAAATGTCCCCACAACAACAGACCTGCGTGCAACAAGTCAGTCAGCATAGAAAATCAAAGAAGGAGAAGAAAACTTCAAGAGTCTTTCCCGTGAACCTCGCATACTTTTGATAATTCTACGTTTAGCTGATCTTGATAAATGCTCATTGTCACTCATGTAAACACAACAGTTTTTCTTCCGCAATCACACGTCTGTGCTTTGTTTCCCGGCGGACCGAAAATAAACGCGACACTCGCGCCCCCCGGAAATCCGATAAAATTCAACCAATCAGATGACGACTTCGACATTCCTGAAGTGTTTCCAGTTAAGTGTATCATATGGATCAGACGTTTAGCCAACGTTCCGTGGGCGTGACGTCTGAGGCTGAGACTAGGCTAAAGCTAACCACATGTGAAGATGAAAACGAGTCAGTGAAGAGTCACAATGTCGTGTATAAGTGTTTAATATGTTGTTTGATTTGTATACACGATATTTGTTGGTGAGTGTTTGAATAAAAGATTAATTATTGTTCTGCCTTGTGTTTTTGCAAGGCTGGGTTTTTTGTTTTTTCCCTTTCCTTTTTGTGTTTCATCTGAGAAATTGTGATTACTACGGAGCCCGGGAAGTCACCTGTGGGGGGAAAAAAACAATCCGTGGCGACGGTTTTGCAATCCGTCCCCTCAGTTTATAAACTGTACTCACGAATTCGTAAACTGTTCCCTCAGTTTAACAATTCGTGCCCACGGATTAATAAACCGTACCCACGAGTTCCTAATCCGTGCTCTCAGATTTCTAAACCGTGCCTTCAGTTTTTGCAATCTGCTGTACCTGTACCCACAAATTCATAAACGGTGCCCACGCTTTCGCAATCCGCACTCACGGGTTTGTGGCCCCTCCCCCAGTCTGTGCCGCATTCTTCAACCAGGCCTCTGTTTAGGTGCGGGATGCATTGCATTGTGTTTAAACCTCATTTTTTTAAATGGATAATTTCTTGGATTTTCTAAAAAACTACATTTAGGCTACTTGTATCTGTAAAGTCCATTTTTGGGAGGAAAAAGTTCAGTATAGAATAAGCAAAAATAGACTTCACATATAAAAAAAGAAATATTACACAAACACATTTCCAAAACTGTAAAAGGTTAGGTTACCTTTATAAAAATAAAACATTCATAAATGATTTTATGATAAACATATTACTGTCTTCAGTGAACTCATTTATAGTAATAAACGCAAATAATAATAATTATCATTATTTTTTATTAGGCTACATAGGCCTATTTAGAAGACGCTTTTATCAAAAAAAAAGAACAAAGCAATTGGTACGGTTTATGAATTTGTGGGTACTGGGTACAGATTGCAAAAACTGAAGGCACGGTTTAGAAATCTGAGAGCACGAATTAGGAACTCGTGGGTACGGTTTATTACTCCGTGGGCACGAATAGTTAAACCGAGGGAACAGTTTAAGAATTCGTGAGTACAGTTTATAAATTGAGGGGACGGATTGCAAAATCGTCGCCACGGATTGTTTTTTTTC
Source organism: Tiaroga cobitis (assembly GCA_030578255.1). NCBI lineage: Eukaryota > Metazoa > Chordata > Actinopteri > Cypriniformes > Leuciscidae > Tiaroga > Tiaroga cobitis. Next base: position 29,757,268 of record CM060594.1, on the reverse strand, counting down.
TTCCCCACAGGTGACTTCCCGGGCTCCGTAGATCAACGTCCTGACACGTGAGACGGATGTGAACGTATGTAAAAGGCGAGCGACCCACGGAGACAATTTGATTGTTGAACTTTGATCTTGAGTTCGTCGAAATGGTATGAGAAATCTTTTCATTTTTATTTTTGGACAAAGAGGACTGAGACTTTGTTTTTGCACATTTTTCCCTCGAGTTTTGAACTGAGAGACATTGATTCTGAACTGAACTATTCTAAAGAGTCAACAACTCTTTTGAGCGGAGTAATTTGATTCTGAACTGAAAAGACTTACACTTTGAAGGAAAAGACTGATTTGAGTTATTGAATTTGTAATATTTCGTTTTGAGAACATTGTCTATTGTTTCCTTCATATTTTTTGGAGGTTATACACAAACTGAGTCTGAGTTTTTTCAAAAAGGTTTTATTTTATTTCATTTTCATACCAAGTATATTGCAATTGTTATCAACTGAGTTGATTTGTTGAGTTGATGAGTAAATTTTCCTGAAATTTCCAAAAGAGAGTTGATTATAAGTATCATCATACATTGTTTGTTGTCATATGACAGTATTGACATTTACATGATACAGACGAATTGAAATTAAGGATTATCTTCAATGGATGCAATATTCCAACGAGTAAACAAAGTTATTGGTATTCACCTACCTGCTGTGTTGCCGCCTCCTCAAGTAGCCGCTCCTTGACTTCTGATCAGTTGGCCCATATCGAACTGTATTGAACCTGATTACACTAGAGCTGGCACGTGTGCCGCGCTACGTCTTGTGAAATGAGTAATATATACTAATGAGTTGTGGGTTTGCTGTCGGTCAGTATAGTTTGGGCTGCCTCATCATTCAATAACAATCTCATTGCAAAGATGTTACATTGTGATCAATAAAACTTATGTATTGCACAAACGGTTAAGATGAAAATAAAACTGATCAAAATAACTGGGATCCTTCAGAAGGGTATGCAGAGACACAGGTGCTACTTTTATATCAAAAGATCAAGGGAAATTTGGTCTTTCATGATATGACCTTTTAAACATCGGTTCCTTTGGTCAGGGATGAAGCTTTTTCTGACTTCACTGACACTTTGGTGAGTTTGATTTACCCGATGTACAGATTTTGTCAGCATAATTTGTGCATGGAAAAATGCTCATGAAGAGAATAATTATAAAGAAACATTGCCTTGTAATACTGATGAATTGTCTCAAATAAAATAGTACAACATTTTTGATTGGCAAGTCACAAAACACACAGAAAATTATTTTTATATACAAAATAGATATTTGAAATCTACATCTGTATTGTTAGAAACCTAAAACTATGCACCACCTCGTTCTCTAAAAATCGAATAATTTATTGAAAACTGGTGGTCTGTTTAGCATTTCCATCATTCTAAAGGTGCAATCAAATTTTTAAAAGTTCACAGGCAAAATTCAGCCATTTCAATAGGAAATACCGCAAAGAAGACTTTCGCCTGATGGACTTCCGGTGGTGAAGAAATTTGCCTGTCAGGTTCAGATTTGGTGAACTTTGACAGGAATTTGCAGCACCGACCAATAGCAAACCTCTTGGTTAAGCAGGGACCTTTATATGGGTGGAGATTCGTAACTTGACATCAAAGCAAAACTGATCCACAATGGATGAGGTGTTGTGTTGTCTACTCAGTCAGTTTTGTTTAACACTGCACTTCAATATTATATAATGATTGATAAAAATACAAATAAAATAATTGGAAAGTAGTTATTTAGGGTTGGTTCATTTGCTAGCCGGCAGATTAGCTTTGGATGCTTATTTCATGGTCCATATACCTGTATTTCATCTATGGTATTTCATTTGGTCTCGCTTTCTTTAACCTGCGAATTTTTTGCTTTTGCTGACCAACTGTAAATGTGACCACACAAGTTTCTTTCTACCCACCTCATGATTTCAGAGTCTGATGTAATGATAAAATCACAGCACAGTCATGTAAGGTTTGAAAAGGTAAAATGCACTTCTTGCTAAAGCAAAATATATTTCCCCACCTCGTATGCATGTTATTTTGAAAGATAACATTCTCGCTATTCATTCCCCATGAAAACAGTTATGAAATCCTGTTAGAAAGGTGTTCTGCTGTGGTTGCTTTGATTGGGCCCCAATCTGTGTTTTCCTACTTTGTGTAATCAGACAATAAAGTTTTAACTGTCTGATCCCTTAGTGCGCTTATAACTTATAACCAAATATTTTACATTTACAGTCAGAATGGCTAAGGTTATGAGAGTTGTTGTGCTCATTCTCTCTTCATTGGATTCATGAGGGATGCGACCCAAAACTTTTCAATTTATTACACTTAATAAAGTAAAACTGCTCACAAAGGGACTGCAATAATAATTGTTATACCTTTTGGTTTTTGCTCATTTTGTTAGAAAATGTTTTGCCTAAACCATTGAAAATGTATCCTCCGAGAGGATGTTACATTAGTAAAACATAGACCGAATTGAGACGGATACCATAAAACTAGAATTTCATGAAGCCTGATGTTACATTCAGTATGTGTACATTTAAATTTTAAACCATCTACTAATTTAAGAAAAGTTTTAATTAAAAAGTATTAATTAAAAATTATTACTGCCTACTGTGAAGTAAAATGATTATTGTGCTTCACTGATGTTCTTATGAATTTAATAAGTAGCAAAAGACATTTATAATGCTACAAAAGATTGTAATTAAAAAAAAAAATTTAATACTGGAGTAATGGCTGCTGAAATTTGCAGCTTTCCCATCAAAGGACTAAATTACATTTTACAATTTCAGGAAATTGTAATGATATTTCACAATATAGTTTTTACTGTATTATTAACCAAAGAAATGCAGCCTTGGTGAGCATAAGAGACATAATTCAAAAACATCTTACCGACACCATACTTTTGAAAAGTAGTGGCAACTCATGGCAAATGCCCTGTATTTTATTATGTAATATTGTAACCTAATAAGATCAGAAAACAACACAAAAACATTATTTATTTATTTTTCATTCCAGGTTGAAAAGGTCACATGACAGAAACGATTAATACAGTGTTTTTAAACCTTATTTGATTAAGCTTTGAGTTCTGGAGTAATTGCATTAGGCTGAAAAGATTTCCTGGTCAGCAGGAAGACAGAAACTCATGATCCTCTCTCTCTCTCTCTCTCTCTCTCTCTCTCTCTCTCTCTCTCTCTCTCTCTCTCTCTCTCTCTCTCTCTCTCTCTCCCTCTCCCCCCCCCCCCCCCCCCCCCCCCCCCATTGAAAATGTATCCTCCGAGAGGATGTTACATTAGTAAAACATAGACCGAATTGAGACGGATACCATAAAACTAGAATTTCATGAAGCCTGATGTTACATTCAGTATGTGTACATTTAAATTTTAAAACCCTCTACTAATTTAAGAAAAGTTTTAATTAAAAAGTATTAATTAAAAATTCTTACTGCCTACTGTGAAGTAAAATGATTATTGTGCTTCACTGATGTTCTTATGAATTTAATAAGTAGCAAAAGACATTTATAATGCTACAAAAGATTGTAATTAAAAAAAAAAAATTTATTCTCTCTCTCTCTCTCTCTCTCTCTCTCTCTCTCTCTCTCTCTCTCTCTCTCCTCTCTCTCTCTCTCTCTCTCTCTCTCTCTCTCTCTCTCTCTCTCTCTCTCTCATTTCTCCCAGACAATTTAATGCTTTTCCTGTGTCTTGTTTCTCAATCAATACTAAACCAGTTAATTAACTAACAGTTAATTTTTTGATCATCAGGACTAAATCCGTTGGGCCTTTGCTGGCTTTACCGCCTCAGCAAACTGTTCGACCTGCACAACGGGCATGAACATGTGCTCGAAAACAGGCTCAGTGGTCCGTAGTAACACTGACACTGTGTTTACACAGGCATTAAAGGAACAAGATCCTTCAGCCATGTTGCTGCAATCAAGTCTCTCGTGACAACTTATCGTGATGGATCGTTTGGCTCCGGGCCCAATTCTGTTCTGGCACAAGGATCAGAACTTACCTCTCTTTTCCCTGACCCATGTGCAATAGACTAACGTCCATTTGTATCTTTAAACAACTGTATATGCACGTGTGTTTTGTTTTAGCGATGGAAGTCCTACTTTTACGAGCGTTTAGCACACATCTGCGGCACAAGAATGGTGTCAGCTGCAGCATAACCCCGGCTAGCATGCTAACTGCTAACGCCGTGTTGTCTTACTGTACCTCTGCAGCCATCTGCTTCTCATCAGTGCTAATCACCCAAGACTCCCATAATTCCCTGTGACGGCACATAACGACACACAAACACGGGCTGCTGGTGGAAATAATAACACCAGCCATGATGCTGAGGAGCCCAGGAAAGCGAAGACCCGAGGCCGGTTCGGGCTTCCTCTCCTTTTCCGTTTCTTCCTCAATTCACAATCTCTCTCCCACTCTCTCGACCTTCAAGACAAATACATGAACCGGGGGGAAACAGGGATGTCATGACTCTGTTATCGGCGTCCTTGGCTGATTAATCACAATGCTTGAAAAGAGCCTTACAAGTGCACAGCGAGGCAATAAATCTACATGTGGTGAGTGAGATGGTGACTCGGGCCTTGATTAGAGGGTGCCGCTGTTTGCCAGACGTGGGATGTCAACATTCTTTGGGTCAGAACCATTCCAGCATGGAGTGACTAAAAGTGCTGATATGACACATTTGAGACCTGAGCATTGAGATAAAAAGAGCAGAAAGAGAGTCATAGCGGTGCGCTTTTAAAGGCCACATCTTCATCTATATATCTTCCATGCATTTTTTCTTTGATTCATCCTGGATCCATATGATGGCCGATTCTTTGTGCATCATCCTAAAGCTGCTGACTGGACGCCTCTTTATTCTCCGCAGTGCCGAGCACAGATGGACTCTATCTAAACAGTTTACTTGCTCTGGCACTCTCTGACAAAAGCAGACACACACCTGCTGTTCCAGCCACATCAGCATGGCACAATGCAGCTCTCCTCCAAGGCATTAGGCCCCGGGGACTCAAACCCATCGCCCTCTGAATAGTAGCCCGACAAGCATTTGGCTAATCCGTATAGGCTACTGAATTAGCCCTTGGGACTTAAAGGGATAGTTCACCCAAAAGGAAAGATTCTGTCATAATTTATTAACGTTGTTCCAAACTTGTTTATGTCGAACACCAAAGAAGATATTTTGATCTCAGTGATATTTGGTCCATAAAATGAAAGTCAATAGGGTCCATCTTCGTTTTCTCCGCTTCCGCTTCGTTATCTTCGTTTGATTTTGTTTGTTTTACACTGCAGATCGATCAAACGGGTGTTCATGTAGGCTGTTAATTGTAAGACTTGCTTTGTGAAGTCTTCATGTTATTTATGAGAGCCAGTATTGCCATTTCTTTTACACAACGGTCTAGAGTTTCACACACTTTCACGTGTTTCTTCCATCTGCCGACAGTGTCGCCATTTCTCATTTCACCCGTTTTTGTGCGTACGCCTGGGTCAGAGCTCGCGTGAAGGACCGCACATTTTTCCCGTCAAGTTTGCTTTTTATAAATACCAATTATTGGGTAGAGAGCGGCGTACGCCTTCTTTTGTGCGTACGCAACGTTTATAAATGAGGCCCCTGGTCGTCTTAAACACTACAACAAACAAGAAGCTACAAAAAAATGTATTACGAAAATAGAAGGAAAACAAAGATGAGCGTTTGCTGTCACTGTTCAACATTTTAACTGTCGCCTTCAGACACTTAAACTAAACAGAGCATGAATGTTTCTGTGACTCTACAAAGCATATGAATATTTAATGAGATGTGCACTGAGGCAGTTTATGATTAGTTGTCAACCCTTGCACTACATTGTTTTACACTATGTACTTTGTCCATGAAATGAAAGGCTATGGGGTCCAATGTTGTTTTGGCACTACAATTTTGGGTTAACCCAGTAAAAACATAATCCAGTGTTAAAAACTGACTTAACTATATAATTTATATTTAACTACATTTTTTTCTGCTTAACACAACAGTCCATACAGTAAAAGTCAATGGGGTCCAGTGTTGTTTTTGGACAAACACTCTTCAGAATATCTTGATTTGTGTTCCACAGAAGAAAGGTCTGGAACAACATGAGATTGAGAAAATTAGATTTTTTTTATGAACTATCTCTTTAAGCATAGCATGAATCAACTTAAGTTTCACTCCTTTATTCAATCTATCAGCTACATTAGCCATGCAGACTCTGAGCAGATTCTCCTCTGGAACAAACTTAAAACCATGTGGATAAAATATTAACTGCATTAAGCTTCAGGAACCTTCCATTTTTTTTTTTTTTTTTTTTTTTTTTTAACTGAAACAAAATTTTCAAGTAATGTCCTCTGGTGGTATATAGTGCTGCCACTAACGACTAATCTTTCGACTAATTTTTCGATTAGTCAACTAATCTAAACGACTAATTAAAAAAAAATCAAGTGTTTATTTCGTTGTGTCCATTTTATTTTGAACTCAACTGAAGGGCCAAAACATAAAATGTCACCTGTTCAAAAACATTATGTATTAACAATCTAAGCATTAAGTATCTGCATTTCCATTAGGCTATACCATATTAGTCAGAGTCCTAATCTAATCCTCTAATAACAAACATGTATGTATTACTTAAATTAGCTCTTTGTTCTGCCTTAAAAAATGTACAGTAAGCTAATAATGATTAATTTATGTACATTTCTGAAAAGCATAACTGATAACATCACTCTGAATAGTAAATGCAATGCATTTTCTGTGAAAAGCGCTATACGAATAAATTGGAATTGAATTGAAAGAGTCTGGACTAGCCCACTATGAGTCGCGCTGAAAGCAGGCAGGCACGCAGTTATGTAGCTCGCGTTTACACTTGCGTGCATGGCGGGCCCGTGCCGCGGTTCGCGTGAATGTGAAAGCAACACGGACTCGGGAGCGCTTGTTCAGGAAGTTAAGTAACCTGCCCATGCGTTTTAGCTGATTATGATGCATTTAGTTAAATAAAACACATGTAAGGGATGATAGTGTTGATGATTTACCTTGGATACCCGAGAGTTGAGTCTGCAGTGTATTCGCGCATTGCGCGTGCAATCAGGGCAACACATTTGGAAATCCACTGTCTCCTCAAAAGAGTCAGTTTGAAAAACACAATATACTATTGACCCGCGTTCTGTTTTCTATCATGCGCCGTGCACGTTTGCGATGGCATAAGATGCACGCAAACTCAACAGGGTTCGAAAGAATTGAGTGTGAAACCAGACCAACGGTTTGGCGGAGAGCGGAGGGCGCCGGGAACAATCGCGCTCGCGCTCGGACTCGGACCGCAGCAAACGAGCCCACTGTGAAAGCTCCGTCACCTGCCTCCGCAATTTTTCATATCAAAGCAGTGAAGGTGGGCGGGAACGTGAAGGAAAATGATAGCAGATAAACCAGCAGGGCGCGCACGGCACACAGACTGGTGTGTGGAGGTGAATTACAGTGAACTGTTTGTGACGGGAGACCAAAAATAAATAGCGGTCAATAGTAAAACGACACGTCGACTAAAAAAATTGCCGTCGACTAATTTGCATGGTCGATTACGTCGACTAAGTCGACTAATCGCGGCAGCACTAGTGGTATATTAGACAGCTGAGAACCGTGTCGTCTTGCAAATGACACGAGCAGATATTAAGTCATATTAAGAGACTCTTTTATTCCTGTTCTTCTGAAGATGTAATTTGAATTTTCAGCAGTTGGCAGCAAGTTGTGTGTCCTGTCTAAACCATGTATTACTTCAGCAATAACAGAATGTTCAGATGCAGACATTTGCCTCTCGTAGGGGCCAGATATTGCATCAATTTGACTTAAAGCCTGACTGCTGAGGTCAAAGATCTGTTTTCACTTGGTCTGTTGACGTAAAGGAATGGTCGGTTTGATGTATTCCAATTCAGGGTCTTTTAAAATTTTACTGTCCATAGTAAAACAAATGGATTTCTTTATATATAAAAAGAGTTGTTAAAACAAGTACAATGTTCAATGTTCCTTAGACCCCTATATTTTCTAGTATTCAGTATCAAATGGACCCTTTTAAATTAAATGGACAATTGTAATGTATTTTTTCCTCTGCTGATGCGTTTTGTAACAGGAAGTTGGTGTGGGATATCGAAGTGCTTGTATTTTGTATTTATACTTTTGGTTTAATTGATATTCCTAGCTGTTAGGAGGAGGGACATTTTATTCGACAAAGATTTTGTTGTCGTCCGATATTTTTGATGGATTTCCTGGAAGAGAATCACTGTAAACAAATGTTGTCAACATTTAGGAGGACTTCAGCATATAGATTTGCCTCACAGCTAACAGACGCAGACTAAACAACACAATACTACATTTATGAAAGCATCTTCTCCTGGAGAAGTGGATTAAAGCATCTAAAACCTGGCTAATTGTGTAATATATTTCTCTGTGTTTGTTCTTGGCAGGTTTGATCTTTCTGCTTTTCTGTTTATGCAGCTGCTCACACATACACACATGTGCATGACTCTTATCTGATTATATATGGACAGGCTCTGGGTAGTGTACGTAAGTGGCATGTGGCCATAATTCCGTGTATGTTAATCCTGTCCTTAGTAGGATTAATTAATTATTTGAATACATTTTGAGTGGAAATATATTATCCCAGAGCACAATTTGCTGTGTTGTAATTAGATGTTGAAGAAATGTGGCCTGCTAATGAAATGCCTGAATTTCCTCAAGGTGCCCTTCAGGTGCAGTGGAAGGTTGGCCCAGAAGGAAGTGTGGGTGTGTTTTATGCCTGATGAACTTCAGTTCTTCTGCCGAATCCAGGAATCCTGTTGGATTTAGTGAGGATGTAATTCTTCATGGAAAATGAATAGGGGGCAGGTTTCCAAAGAGTAAAACCTCCTTTTCCTTTTTTCCTCTTTTCCTCATTGTCTCTCTTTGTACTCAGTGTTGTTTAGATGGTTTTGGATACAGTATGTCATTTGGAGACCACAAATGAGATGCTTTCATCACTGGAAAGACCAATGTGAGTTAAGGAAGAAAAGAAAGAAAGCATTTGGATTACTTCCACTGCTGTCAACCATGTGATGCTTTCGGCTTAACGGGGATGGAGAACTTTTCATGACCTGATTGATTTCTATGAACAAGCTGTTAAAAGGATCATTCTTTTTGTACCGTGCCTTTTGGCCCTCATGATATGTTAAAAAAAAAGTGGTTTGGATCAGATTTTTGCATCAGGATGTCTATTTCAGCTGCAGCTAATATGTTTAAAATGAGTGAAAATGTGGTAAAGGTGCTAGGGCTGTCGCGGTTATGGAATTTCCCCTGCGGTAATGTTGAGTGGCTCAATAGCGCGATATGCGGTATTACCGCCATTTATTTATTTCATTTATATGTATTTGTTGCTATATAAATAAAGTTTACGATGTCGACAAAAACAAGGACATTTTCAGTAACTAATGTAACCGAAACTAAACAGCGTCTATATGCGCATTGAAAGGCTTTCACTCAGCGCGCATATTGTTATGACAACGGACTTTGAGTGAGTCACAGGGTGAGTCATTAAACCGTTCATTCAACGAACACATTAAAAAAAGCTGATTCATTAAAAGAGATGTAATGAAACAAGGTGTTAATTATTTTTAACTTGCAGTTCCACTTTTCAAGGCTCAGCTGAGCAGCAATGCGTCGCATGGGTAACGCTGAAGCTGATGCTTCACTTAAATTAGAGACCAATATGGCATTGATTCACTGCGTGACTTGCTGATTTTATTTCCCCGCGGCTTCCTCGCGCTGCTGCTGACGCGCATTTATGGGAAATACCCGTGACGTGAACGTTAAAAGGATGATACGACAAATATTTCGCTTTCCTTTGACACGGCAACCTTTTCACGACTTCAAAGACAGACGCAGGTAATCGCACGCGCTCTGCCGATCTCTCTCATTCACTGTCCGTGTGAAGCCTCAGTCGGCTACACATCACCAAGATAAACGGTCTTTTTATCATTATGAACTTGTTCAACATTCAATACACATGCATGAAGTTCAAAACAAGAAGGGTATAGCCTTATAAAAAACGTGAATATCGCGGTTGTTGCGGTTACGTGCAATCCTCTGCGGTTGACTTGTCAGAAGCGCGGGTACTACAATATTGCGGTTATCGCGACAGCCCTAAAAGGTGCATGGTGCCAAAATGACTTTTAAATACGTTATTTAGCTAATTTGTCAGCTTGCAATTGAATTACTCTGCATTATATATTTTCCCCTGTTGCTTAACAAATAAATGTTAAATGAATAGGCAGCAGATCAGTAGCTGATCTTGAACTTTTATTAAATACATGTTAGTGTTAAATTAGAAAGTTTTGAAATTGAATTGATTTTCCATGATATTTTTTTTTCTTACATGATGGAGCGTGTATGAGTGGACAAGCTAGATATGATGATAAAACAAATCAAGTGTTTAAATTAAGTGAGTTGTTTAATGTGTCATCTAGAAATTGATGCCAAAGCTGATGAATTTACTTATTTTTGGGTTAATTTCTTGAGGCTGCCATTAGTACATTAACTGAGGGGAAAGAAATACTTGGGACAGACTGAAAACAACATTGAGGAAATTTAACAGGACAAAATAGGATTTATTTAACAGATCTCAGTCAAGATCTTTTTTTAATTTTTGATTTGCGGGTGACAAGTATATATATTATGCATAAAAAATTATTTCCTTAAGGGGTGCAACATCTTGTCACTGCAGCAGTAACCTCAAAGGGAGTCTTAAGTTCAACTTTGGTACAACTTTGCAGTGCACCTTATTTACCCCTAAAAATGTGCGTATTTGATCCTTTAAAGATGTCCTTAGTACTTTGATGTCCCTTTGAGGGCACTGCCCCAGTGACAAGCTGTTGTACGCCTTAAGGTACAATCTTTGCACTTTTGTTTTCTGAGAGTGTAAGCTGTAATTTATATATTCACATACTCTACCGTTCAAAAGTTTGGTGTCAGTGTTTTTGACAGTGGTCTTTTATGCTGCTCACCAAGGCTGCATTTATTTGATTAAAAATACAGTAATATTATTATTACAAATTAAAATAACTTTTTTCTATTTGAAAATATTTAAAAATGTAATTTTATTCCTGTGATGGCAAAGCTGAATGTTCAGCATCATTACTCTTCTGAAATCACAATATGCTGATTTGCTACTCAAGAAACAGTTCTTTTTATTTGTTGTTGAAAACTGTTGTGCTGCTTAATATTTTGGAAAACATATATTTTTTAGGATTGTTTTATGAATAGAAAGTTCAAAAGAACAAAATATTTTTAAAATAGAAATATTTTGTAAAATGATAAAATGTCTTTACTGCCTCTTTTGATTAATTTAATGCATCCTTGCTGTTGCTCATACATTTCTTTAAAAAATACAAACCAAAAAGCAAAATCTTACTGACGAGTGAGTGAGTGAGTGAGTGAGTGAGTGAGTGAGTGAGTGAGTGAGTGAGTGAGTGAGTGAGTGAGTGAGTGAGTGAGTGAGTGAGTGAGTGAGTGAGTGAGTGAGTGAGTGAGTGAGTGAGTGAGTGAGTGAGTGAGTGAGTGAGTGAGTGAGTGAGTGAGTGAGTGAGTGAGTGAGTGAGTGAGTGAGTGAGTGAGTGAGTGAGTGAGTGAGTGAGTGTAAACAATTGAACTCAATTCTCTTGAGAGAAATTTTAGTCCATGTTTTGAATGTAATGTGAGATTATTTTCCTCAGGGCAAGAAATACAGTGAATGTGTATAATTAATAATTCAAGATCGTTTTGACAGTAGAGTGTGGTCAATGCTAATATATTTACACTCCAGAATCAATATTTTAACAGTGACATTGCACAATTGTGATCCAAATTTTCACATCAGAAGAAAAATAATCTTTCTGAGTCATTGTTTTAGATTTAACAAATACTTTCTTGATGTTTATAACAAATCGTTCATTCAACCAAATCTGTGTTGACCAAGAGTTTAGAGATTCTTATCAGTCTGTATAAATTTGTGAATTTGGATCATTGCTGCCGTCATATTTGAGGCTAAATACCAAGGCATGTTGTAAATTTCTGATGGGCTCTTTCTCCTTAAAATCAGTGCCAGAATCCTGTCCCACCAACCAGAACTAATGAATAACTCAATTGTATTTGAGCCGTAATGGATGTCTCTGCTCTGATGAAGGATCCAGTTGCACATTCCAACAGGACACAAACCTCAGTTTAACACCTCTGATTAATACAGTCTGCAGTTTGATCACTGGGGAACAGGTAGTGGTTGAGCGCTGGGGCTGGGCCGCAGCCAGAAGTAATGTATCGGGATTTGTATTCATTACAGATACACTGTGGGCTCTCCTGTCTCGGTGCCAGGATAAGAGAGATGGAAGACCGGCCCGGTGCACTATGAGCACAAGGAGCGAGTGAGCACACTACTGGAATATGAATGAGAGAGAGAGAGAGAGAGAGAGAGAGAGGGGGGGGGGGGGGGGGCAGAATCATTTTCCTATTGTCAGCTTCAGCTTTTGTTATATCAGTATCCTGCTCACCTTTTGGTGGTGCCAATCAGCTTTGTGGGTATAATCTTATGTTAAACTTCTGCTTTCTCTCAGAAATGTACTGCTTCATTTGAAGTGTGATCTTTTATCCCTACATCTCAGCAGCGGTCTTGTAAAATATGATATGAGACATGTAGGTTCTGACCTTAGAGCAGCTGATGTGTCAGGCAGATGGTGCTGAGGGTCTTTGGGCCCCCTTACCTGTTATAAACACACTGGTCCTGGTTGTAAAATCATTCTAATGATGTAAATGTCTTTCTCAGCATACCCTTGTCTTGTTCTGAATTATCAGCAGTTGCAGTTCATTTCCAGTAACTTTTTAAGTCGACATTAAATCAAATTGGACAATTTCCTTTAAAAATCCCTAAAATCCTTTAGTAATATAGTATAGTAACCTTTTTAGTTAAATTCCACATTAAGTTAATTTTAAATATTTAATATACACTGTATGTAATCTTTTAGTAGACTAGTTTTACATGAACTGATAACAATCAAAGATATAATTTTTTTTTATGCTGTGTTAATTTGGGATACAGTAATTTACTTCAGCAATTACGCGTCCATCACATTGACCGCATTCAATTGTATTATGAATTGTATTATGAATACATTTAATTCTGGTCCACTAATTTGATTGGACAAGTGTCCCAAGAGTTTTACGTGGATTGTAAAGTTGTATCCTGTAACGCAGTTTAGATGTTATGGTAAGAATGAGGCGGGAACCGGCGAACATTTAATAATTTTGTATTTGTTTATTTTATTATTAAATTGAAGTAAAAGACAGCAGCCCCTCATGGACGACTGCTGTCACATAATAAAACACCAACAAAACAAAACACAGGTTCAGGCCCGTTCTTCTCTCGATCTTCACTGTCGTCGCTCCTCCTTTATGCTTCCGCTCCTCCGTGAGAGATGCGAGACCGGTGCGTCTCACAGGTGTCATTCATTGTCACTCACGCCACCGGCCTCGCGCCGCTCTTACGTCCCTCTGCCTCGTCCTGCTCGCCACATATCCAAACAATGGAATTTTTTATTGAAATGTAAACCTATGCATGGATGGATTGTTCATAATAAGATTATTAAGATGCATTTAGAAAACAGATGAAAGGGTGAATTTCCATTTAAGTTTTTGTGAACCTCTAATTATTTTATGCTAAATATTTTTTTCTTTCAGATATAGATAACATTACAGTTGGTAATAGTCTTGTAAATACTGTTTAATGCTTTCTTTACATTTCCCTATACATGTCATATTGGCATTTAAAACAGCAGCACGTGTGAAGTGAATTTGAGCTGTAATGGATGTCTCTGCTCTGATGATGAAGGATCCAGATCCTCAAACAAACAGGACTCTGGGCTGTAGTAGCCTGACCTAAGTTTGCTTTGCTTTTCCTGTCATTGTACCCATAAGCAGCCCTTAGGCTTTTCATCTAATGCTCTAGCTCAAAGGAATGAGGTAAGACTCTTCAGGGTCAATAGAGAAGTAATTTCAGGACTGCCAGAGATGACGAATTATCAAGCTTGCGCTTGTTTTTTTTCTTCTTCTCTGTTGCGCTGTTGCTTTTGACTCTCTGCCTGTCTGCGGTTTGTGTGCGTAACAGATGTCAGTGACGGCGTCTCTGTGAGTCTGGCAGTCAGTTTTTATTTTATAGTTGAACCTTCCCCTAAGTAGTTTTTCAAAGAACTATCTGACCCTTTCCGTGAAATAAATCCTGGAAGAACCATTTCCGAGAGTTAGGGTTATATCAGAGGAATGACAGCCGTAGTTTCCTCGCAAAGGCTTGATTCCCTCGTTTTTATGATCAGAAATGGCTAGGAATTTTTTCCACCTCCTCATTTCGCCAAGACCAGCCCACCCTTTCTCATGTGACCTTTCACCATTCCCTTCTAACACACACACACACACACACACACAGGTGTGCAGAAGGGTCAGTGCGGTCCCAAACCTTCCTCTTCGTCTTCTTGGACCCCAAAATAACTCTGCTGTTCTAATTAACGTAATTAATTTCACTTATAGCAGTTAATTATTTCAGAATGGGTGAAGAACGGAACGCTGGAATGAAGTGAGAGAGTGAGAGATGAAAAGAGAGAAGGTGGTGGTCTCAGGAGTCTGTCTAATCTTGGTTTAGGGCAGTGGAGGAAGATTAGAGCTACTCATGCACTCCTGAAGAAAAGACGTGAACCCAATTACATCTTCTGTCTTTTTTTCTGCTTCTCTCCTTATTTTAGCCCTCCTGAGTGCTGCCGTGAGCGCCTGTGTGTAATGATGACTGTTAAACTGGCTAATAACATCTCAGAACTGAAAAGAGTTTAGGTCAGCTCAACCCAGTTCCTGTTACAGTCCTGTTACAGGTGGTCAAATATGCATACTTCCTTGCTACACAGTATGCAAACAGCAGTATGAGTAGGCTATTCGAATATTTAGTATGACCATGATATAGTTAGCAAGCAGTAGCAGTACCAGAATGACGTACTGCCTCAGATGAGATTCAGATTTGTACAAACAGTGGCTATTTTACTATCTCATGAGGCCACAGGTGCTGGGGAACCAGCATTTAAAAGTTTGTGGAGAACTGTGAGCTATGGCAGCTCTTGTCAAGTATAAAGGCCTGTTCACACCAAGAATGATAACTATAAAGATTACTCTATTAGCGTCCGCACCAACAGGTGATAATGTTCTGTTATTATAAGTAAAAAAAATAAATTATATATATATATATATATATATATATATCTTTTAGTGAATCCAGTGACATTCTTCTGTGTTGTTAAAACCTGAATGTGAATAAATAAATTCATACCGGTTTGGAACAACTTGAGAGTGAGTAAATGATGACTGAATTTTTATTTTTGGGTGAACTATCCCTTCATATTAAAGTACAGGAAATTGGATGCTGCATTCACAGTGTTTGAGATTGACAACTGTTTTACATACAGTTGTGAGTCTCCAATTTGTCCCGTTCACACTACAGTGGATGAGAGCATGATTCAATAGTGTCTGTAACATTGGGTAACCGACGGCAATTCTCTTCTGTAACTTGCGAGTAATACCTGTAACCATCTGTTTTTAAAGTGCCGCACGTGATGTAATAGTTTTTTGCATGTCCAAATGCTCCTTTAGATCCCAAAAACAAACAACAAAGGTGGAACCTGTGCAACTTTTCGCAATCACTTCCTTCTGCAGTGCGGCACCATTGTGGGTCAAAGGAATTATAACTTACCTTATGAACTGCAGCCTTTTTTCTCTTCTCTTTCCCATTGCAAGGAATGCAGTATGACAATCACATTTTTTTTTTTTTATTCAGACCTATTCAAACCACAAAGGACACATCACCACGGCATGATGAAAAGACTAAATTAAGAATGTCATATAAATATATAGTGCGGTATTTGGCATTAAGACATGGGTACGTTATAAGTGAAAGACACCTGAAGCACATTCTTAAATTGAATGGGCTTTTTTGTCGCACTTTTGCACTGGCATGAAGTTGGTTTGACGTTGGACTTTCGAGATTCACCTTTTAGGGACTGTCTCAAAATTACATGCGACATTGGCATAAACGTTTCCAACTTCCAATAGCATTTGAAGACAATGACTTACTGTCATAAAACCAACTGTACATTGTTCACCCAGGTCTCATGTATGATGCAAACCTTTTAAATTTTTGATATTTATGACAATAAACTGTTAAATCATATGCAAATATTGCTATGTATTTCACTACTGTCACATACCTGACACCTAGATGAACAATGTACAGTTGGTTTTATGACTAAGTCATTGTCTTCAAAAATATTGTGCTTTAAATATTGTCATATTCTGTATATGATTCCATACAGTAGTGCAATACATAGCAATATTTGCATATGATTTAGCAGTTTATTGTCATAAATATCAAAA
The DNA here is from genome assembly GCA_030578255.1 of Tiaroga cobitis. Taxonomy (NCBI): domain Eukaryota; kingdom Metazoa; phylum Chordata; class Actinopteri; order Cypriniformes; family Leuciscidae; genus Tiaroga; species Tiaroga cobitis. The sequence continues at coordinate 29,740,795 of CM060594.1, read as the reverse complement.
ATCTAAAAGGTGTGCATCATGAGACCTGGGTGAACAATGTACAGGTCGATTTATGACTAAGTCATTGTCTTAAAATGCTATTGAGCTTTAAATATTGTCATATTTTGTGTATGATCCCATACAGTAGTGAAATACATAGCAATATTTGCATATGATTTAGCAGTTTATTGTCATAAATATCAAAAATCTAAAAGGTTTGCATCATACATGAGACCTGGGTGAACAATGTACAGTTGGTTTTATGACAGTAAGTCATTGTCTTCAAATGCTATTGAAGTTGGAAACGTTTATGCCAATGTCGCATGTAATTTTGAGACAGTCCCTAAAATGCGAATATCGAACGTCCAACGTCAAACCAACTTCATGCCAGTGGAAAAGTGTGGGAAAAAAAAGCCCATTCAATTTAAGAATGCGCTTCAGGTGTCTTTCACTTATAACGTACCCATGTCTTAATGCCAAAGACCGCACTATATATTTATATGACATTCCTAATTTAAAGTAAAATGTTATTTCTTCTGTCATCTCCATCTCTGCTGTAGCCCAGTCTATGCTATGGTACGGTTACAGTATTGTCCGCTGTGGCTTCCTCAACATAACTCGTGGCCACGACAAATAGATGTATATGATAAAAATATATCGTTCCCTCAACATATGATCTCGAGGCTACGACTTTGCATCGCGTGGCCACGACATAATTATATCGTTACCTCAACAAAATGATCTCGTGGCCACGACTTATAATCACGTTCCCACGACTTAATATGACGTTCCCACGACTTAATATCACGTTCCCACGAGTTTATATGTTGTGGCCACGACAAAAATAAGTGAACCGAACATGTCCCGTCCCGGTCACCGTACAGCAGAGAGTTGGACCAGGAAATAGTACTATTGGAAGTTCGATGCGTCAAGCAAATAGTGACTGATATGTATGTGATGTGCTGTATTGTGTCTTTAAGTATGTCATTGTTATTCTAAACTGCATTTAGGTACCATCTCAGAAAAAAAATTGCAACAATTCTAGAGTACAACAGCTTATCACTACGGCAGTACCTTTTTACCCCTAAATGGTTCATACCTTATGGGTACATATTATAACTCTGATGCAGTAATATGCACTTTATACGGTAAAGGGCAACTTTGTACCTTTTAAGGGTACTGCCCCAACGACAAGCTGTTGTACCCCAAAAGGCACTTTTTTTCTGACAGTGTAGTTGCGGGGGCAGTTTATGTTTCAATTTATTTGTCCATTTTTGTCAATTTTTTTTCTTGCTTTTTTCCCTGTTTAGCACATATCAACCAAAATTCTAACTTTAGTTCTAACTCCTGAAAATTTTAGCTTGTCACATTCTTTCATAACTAAACAATAATGACAACTGTGTTCTGCTTTTTTGAACGTAACCACAGTTTCGCCTGCATAGTATTTAAGAGCAACAAAAGGTGTGTGAATTTACCCAAACATAAATTGCTTTTAAAAATGTAATTCAAGGATTGCCACATACCCTTCACATCACGTCACAGAAGAGGGGAAAGGTGTTTAGAGAAAGACAGGAAGAGACATGGTGAATGAGTTGGACAGAACAGATAGAGAGGAAGAGATGATATTGGCAATGGCGGATGGAGAAGAGAGAGAGAGAGAGCAGAAGAGATGGTCTGATGAGTTATGTATAATTCAGTAAGTTATACATTATTAAAGAGAGTTCATATTTAGCTGTTATACACACAGGCATAAATTAAGAGAAAGAGGGAGAAAGCACGGACAGAATGAGAGAAATGAAGATGAGATAAAGTCGGCCTGAATGTGTGTGTGTGAGGATTTAGGAGAGAAACACGGTTGTTCAGATCAGCATTAATGCTCCGGGTTAAACGCAACGTTAATCTGGACCTGCGAGGTTTGTGCTGCGAGGCTCTTTTCGTAACGGAGATTACCGAATCCCTCTGCACACTCCGGGCCAAATTCCAGTACAGAATTCCAGGACTCTCATTCATGTCTTGACTTTCCTTCTAGAAGCATCGAATTCCATGAAAACCAGCTGCACTTTGGTTGGATTTAAACAGGCCAAACTGCATCATGATGGAACATTTTACTCAGTGTATGAAAGCCCTCATGACGGCATATGTATATGTGTCCAATATATATGAGGCAGTCGTTCAGACGTCTGCAAATGCAGATTTGTGGTTTGGGTTGGAATCAAGTTCAGTTCAGGATCAAGTGCCAATTTTCCAGTTTCCATTCCAGTTTTTGGGTCTTTTTTTATTGTGAAAGCAGTAGTTAATTTAAAGTCCTGTTAAGCCATGGGGCATCAAATAAACAAAAAAGATATGTTCTAAAATTAACACTCGCCAAATACAAGTAAAAATGGCTTCGGCGAGTAAATTCGCGAGCTCCTGGCCAGTTGGCTGGTAACTTTTTAAAGAATTGCAAAAGAATGAATTATTTACATTGTAAGAACAATAGTCTGACCCTTTTTGGTGTAAGCGATGACCATGAATAAATTCAAAAAGTGTGAAAATTATGCTGTCAATTCAGGGAATGTTTTTAAAGGCACGTCTGCTTTTAATTGTTTGTGTTTTTTAGCTACAGGCCATCTATCGTAAATACGTTTTAAACAAAACACAGAATGACAATGACAGTATTTATGTTTTATCAATGCATATGCATTCTGACTACTGTTAGTCAGTATGGCAGTGCAATGGCAGTAGTTACTGAAATGTGACTTAAATGTTGTTTAAATGTTCCAGTGATTAATATTTCATATGTATTTATTTTTAATTCGTCCCACAGTCATGTGCACTCTGTAGATAGCTTAAATTATGTCACCTGTTGATGTGAGGTGTGTTTTAACTTTTACAATCAGACTTCTGAATTTCATCTGATGTACTATCTGATAAAACTGGAAAAAAAAATACCATTGGTTTAAATTAGACATTGAATAACATAATTGTTGTAACTCAAGAAATTCATAGCAACACACTTTTAGCACTACTTCAAAACCAAGCACACAAATACGAGGAGCATAATAAGTTTGTCTTTTTTGTCGTAGCAAAATAACAATAAAAAGGAATCTCATTGTGTAGGTTACTTCTCTGTATGACCGTGTGATTAAATTTCATGTGTTTAAGTCTAAGCTACGATCGCTGCCATCTCTCTGGAATCCCTCACTCTCTGGCACCTACCCATGTGTGTCTGTGTTGATGACCAATATTAAACAGACATGCTTTGAACTCCATAGTGACTGTTGTCTGTTTCTTAAAATAACTGGACTGTGACCTTATCTCCTGGTCCTGTAGTCTAAATGTTTGTGAGCAGTCTTGTTTTAGGACATCAGGAATGGATGGAAAGAATAAAACATAAACATTAACATAATCCCAAGAAAGAAAGAGATTATATATGTTTGCTTATATAACCAGACTCATTGTAGTGCAAATACCTTGTTTAACCTCATCCCAGTAAAACCATTGTAAGAAATAGAACAATTAAATAAATACAAGGTTATAATTGTTGCAGTTTTCAGTGAAAGCCTTGAGCAGTACCTCAGGAGGACTACTTGTGCCGTGTCCAGTTAGGTCACGTTGCAACTCATTTTAAGCAAGTAATTTGTCTGTTCACACAAAAAGCAGAAAGGCTATTCGACACAACACAAAGCAGATCAGAACATGTTTCATATCTGATATGCGATGTGGAGCAGCATGATTAGGACACAACGTTCACTATATGTTAGTGTGTCGGTGGAGATTAGATTCTAATCTATAGCTTGTCGATAAAAAAAATGAATGAGACATCAGCATTTTAGTGGATAAATTAAAGTCAGTTTGAAATCAAAACTGACCCTATTTACTTTATTAATGCATGTTACTATTATTGTTGACTTTATGGCTGAATTTTTATGAACCACCATTTTTTTATTTTTTTTTATCTACACCATTATTCTATTCTATTCCATCCCATCCCATCCTATCGACTTCTATATGATATAATTTCCAAATAATTTTATTTATTTATTTTATAGATGTCAGTTTTTTTTTCCGGTGGCTAAATAATTTTGCTGCTGCTGTGCACCACTGTTTTGCTGTCTCTGGTGTGTGTATGTGAATATCTCAGGTCAGGATGTGAGTGTGTGTAAGTATTTCAGAAATGTGAGCTCAGGTGTGCGAATGTATGTCTATGTCTCAGGTGTATCTGTGTGTACGTCTCAGGTGTGTGATTATGTGTGTTTGTTGCCTCAGGTGTGTGCGTATATGTTAATGCTGAATGATGGCTAATTATGTGAGAACACATCCTGGGGCGTGTAAACATGTTGGTGTTGGCGTCCTGCTTTGTTAAGGTTTTGGTCATGTTTTGGTGTGTGTGCGTGTGCTATGGCTGAAAGACCAGTGAAGCGTGACTGAGCTGCTTGATCTGATTGGCTGGCTTTGATAGCAGTGATGTAATTGAACAGATGGTAATGGATGACACCTTCAGTGTGCCCCGCCTACTCTTCTCATGCCACACACGCACAGCAATGGCGAGTTTTTGAATGTGCATCCTAACACAAGCACTGCTGTTGTTTTGTCTGTATCTCTCTCAGCAAACACTCATTGTGTCTGTGTCTTTCATCTGTGTGTGTGAGAGAGTCAAAAAATCAGGTGGCCAAAGCCCTGTGTGTATCTCATCTTTATTATCCTGTCATTGGCTAATTTTCTTCTCAGTAGCTGGGTCTTTTCTCACTGATATATTTATTTTAGCTTTATGGCTTCAGAACATCCTCGAACTCCATTTCCCACAATTCCCTACTGAGTCATGAACAGTGAGTATTTCGTGCTTTACAGCTCACATGTGCATGTGTGACATCATCGAGCAATGACTCAGTGCCACATTAACTTGGCACACATATAGTCAAAATTAAACTTTTATGATGCACAGCTCAACCTCACTTTAAAGGCCTTTGTTCCACACATAATATTCTGATACATTAAAATTATTTTTTATTTTCCGAATATTAATAAACCCATTGACCTAATAGAGTTTAAAGTGTCTCATCTGAATGAAGGAAACTAAGTTCACCAAGATGCGTTACAAGATCTGTTGATGCCACCACATACAGATCTTTCGCTCTCTCTGTCACTTCTTCTCTCTCTCACTCTTGCGTTCTGTTACCTTACCTCAGAAAGAAAGATGACACTTTCTCCCTATGTATCTGGGTTATGCTGGCCTTGTATCTCTGCAGATTAATTTTAAACAGGATGTTATTAATACTGTGTTGCGTGTGTGCGTGCGTGTGTGTCTGTGTCTGTCGGTGTTCTGGGTCCACAGGGTCCCGTGTCTCTTTTTGTGTTTGGATCTTTCTGCAAGTAATGTACTAGGTTTTAAGGCTTAACTTGTGCCCCCTCTGCCACACTATTAAAATCTTAATCTCAATTTCTACAATATATGGATAATTAATGATTGTTTGTAATGATTATTGATCTTTGAATAGATTAAGGTGCTTGCAGAGGCCAAAGCGGTCAGATTTTGTTGGTTAGCATTGTCCAAGTTGTGTATTTTTCCACTGATGCCAATTCAAAAGTAGCTATGCATATCGAAAAATACTTTTTTCTTTTATTTTTTTTTGAAAGCAACAAACCATGTCATGTTTTAGATTTGGTCACCTTTACAGAAGAATCAACATTGAACTTTTAAACATGTTATTCAGTGTTTTTAACATTTAAAAATGACTGTTTCTTAGACGTGGTGTCTATGCTTTACAGAAAAACTCTATCCAAGGTATGTAGAAGAGATGACAAAGACAGCGAACTGAGATACAAGTAATGTAAATGGGTAACCTGCTTATATTCTGCGTTATGCTGCTGTAGTTTCATATTTTCTCACCTCTAAATATCCCAGTCATTTTATGTCATACAGATTGTCCCTTACTGGCTAACTGAGCAGAACCCCAGCAAATATAAGCTGTATTATGGTCCAGACATGCTGTGCCAAAACAAAATCACTGCCTTAACCACATCCCCAAACAATGCCATGGCCTTAAACGCATACAAAACAATATCACAGCTTTAACCACACCCCCAAACAATATCCAAATAGATGTGTTTGACTTCGACTGTGGCTGGATTTAATTGATCTGTGAGGGGAGGAGTTGAAAATGGTGACGTGATGAAAAAGTCGAATTCAGTTTCTCACAGCGAAGCTTGCAGTGTTTGCACACTTTATCTTAGATGAAGTGGATTAGATGCAATATTTGTCAAATACACAGACGTTTTTATGTAGAAACAGAAACACTTTTCATTCGATACTTTATGTACAGTTTAATACAGCGCCTGTACAAAGAGTAAAGTTTAATCCCACCCCAATAGCACTCCCTTAACACCTCCAAACAATGCCACAGTGTGTTTAAAAGGTGTATTTATCTTTGTGTTGTGACAAAGATTGTTTTCTCATATAGTAATGGTCAAATCATCATCTGACATCCACTGCTGTAATGCAACAGTGAAAAAGCTCTTACTGTACAACTCAGAGAGAAAGTGAACGAGTGTATGTGTTTTTGTGTGATGAGATGAATATATGAATGGTGATGCTGACTCATAAAACAGTATGCGAAAGAGTGTGCGACTGTGGTGTTAAAATGCACTCATGCTGAGGGATATGTGTGTTTGCTTAGTTGCTGGAGTGAAAATGATGACATATGGTCAAAAATGGCATATTTTGGAGAGAAAAAAAATTATACTCTGCCCAATCTCATTTAGCCCCCCTCCCTGATTGTTTCAGTCTCTTTTTTGCTCATAGCTACTTACAAAATGTTAAATAAATAAATGTATTTACATATTTAAAATAGCTCATACTGTAAGAAAATATATAGGTAAATAAAAATGCCATTTGCTAAAGGCTTTTTTATTCATTCGTTCCATTGTCATGTTGATGACTAAAATATAAAGAGCATTCTTTTTTTTTTTCAAAAGTTAAATCACTTTGTACAGGTTTTTTCCCCTTGCTTATTGCTCATTGATTTGTTCACTTTGTCTTTTATGTGTGTCCATTTAAGTGTTCATTAATTTGATTCTGCTAGTTAAAATACAATGTTAATCTTTTTTTTAAAGTCACCCTTTATTCAAAAGCTCTGAGAGAAGCCCAATACTGATCTCAGATCAGAGTAAAAGGGGATCTCCTGGTGTCTGGGATGCTGTTGCAGAATGTGATTGAATCTCAGTTCATCCATCCATCAGCAATATGGATTCTAAGCCGAACAGCTTTAGTGGCTGTCAGAGCTGATGGCTCATACTTTTGAAGGTTTTCAGTGAGGTGCAGATTTGATATCCGTGTATGATTGTGGGATTTGAAATGTGGTGATTTTTTCTTTTTCTTTTCTTTCTCTATTTCCTTTGGGTGAATTCAAGTTTGCAAGCGTATATGTGTGTGTATAGCTCTTTTTGTTTGTTTCTGCTTTTATGCATGATCATGTGTCTCATGTTAAGACACAAACTTATTTCCCAATTAGAAGAAAGTGTGTGTGAGAGTATCTCTCAAGAGAGTGAATTGAATGTGGGTTCTTTAGAATGAGTAACTGAGATTTTTCCTTTTGAAAGTACTTTAACCAGAGCATGGCATTACTACGGTAATTAGAGACAGCGTTTTAGGAGAGTCAGCATGTCATCGAGAAAAGCCCACTTTGACTTCCTGTATTTCAACAGTCTGAGAAGAGACAACAACCCTTCAGTGCTCTTTTACTCTCAAACATACTTTACTGAATCATAATGACCAAAACCCACTTTCTCTTATGTAAAAACGTCTAATTTAAAGCTGAAGTATATCAATTCTGCACCTCTAGCGCTACCCTACAAATAACTTACTTATAGGTAATGCACGTTTAACTCACCTCATTCTTATATGATGTTTCAAACTAATCAAGACTTTGGCTTATTCGGTGGGCTGAACCTTTTATCACAAAGAGAGGAGGAGAGAAAAGGGAGTGTACAGGATGGGCGAAATTGTCAGTTCTGTGGTTTACTGCTGAGATCTCACTCTGTCTCTCATTTTACACACACACACACACACACACACACTTCAGTAGGATGGTTGATGGTGGTTCTCTTTGGATTGTACGCTCTTGGACTGCATGGAGATGAGACACAGTCCTGCAGGGCTGCCATGTGTGATGTTTAGTGTGATATCATATGAATACTCTGTTGCTATTGGCCAGTATAATTAAATTGGAATGCCACAAAACAATTAACATTGTTGATTCATTGGCTTTTCACACCTGAAATTGGTTACCCAGGGGACATAAAATATAAATACCAAGGGTATTAAATCTTGGGTTCCTTGACTTCGAGATTTCACGCTGTACGTTTGTAAACCCATTTGTGGATGGATTGATGGTCTTATTTGCATATTCACAAGGTTAATAACATAGATTGGACAAGTACAGCATGTGACAAGCACACAAACTGTTTTAATAACCGCTTGTCCTTCTGGCTGTGGCTTTTTTGTTATAAAATGAATCTGGGTCTGGGACAAGTGTAAATAAAATATTTTATTTTCATTATTATTATTATTATTATTATTATTATTATTATTTCACCTTTTTGAATCTACCCTAAAAGACATTAGAAAAGTTGCCAATTAAATCAATTTAAAAAAATAAACCTTCACAGAACTTAGTGTTTTGTGTAGAAGTTCCTTTTCTGTGTGTGTTTCTGCTACATTAACGCCCCTCATGCTCTCTCATTCACTGTTTCCTTCTCTTCCTCTACAGGCTCCAACTATTCCAGTCCGTCGTTGGCTCCGGTCCCCAGTCTGAATGAGGACGAGGGTGTGGGGGGTGGGGGTGGGGTGTTGGGTCTTGCACCTGAACACATTCCCACCCCTGGCGCACCCCTAAGCTGGCAGGCAGCCATCGATGCGGCACGCCAGGCCAAGCTGATGGGCACCACCGGAGCCCCGATCTCCACCGTGAGCTCCACGCAGCGCAAACGCCAGCACTACACCAAACCCAAGAAACAGGCCAGCACTGCCTCCACGCGCCCACCCCGAGCCCTTCTCTGCCTCACTCTTAAAAACCCCATCCGCAGGGCGTGCATCAATATCGTGGAATGGAAGTATCCTTTTCTGAACTCTGACCTGCTGATATAATATACTACTGTTCAAAGGTTTAGGGTCAGTAAAAAAGTTTAATGTTTTTTTTTTTTTTTTATATATATTTTATTTAAAGCTTTTCACATTTTTACAGAACAACCCCCCACCCCATGCCAGCGTATAAGGGTGTACTCACACTAGCCAGTTTGAACCGTGCCCGAGTGCGTTTGACCACCAAAGCGCGGTTCATTTGACTAGTGTGAGTGCTCCGAACCGTGCCCGGGCGCGGCTCGATTAGCCGGCCCTGGCCCGCTTGGAAGAGGTGGGCCAGAGCACGGTTCAGTTGGACTCGGGCGCAGTTCGCATGCAGTGTGAGCGCTAACCGTGCTGGAGCACGGAACAGGACGCGTGACGTCATGGTTTTGCGACGCTCCAAAACCAACATGGTCGCTTTGGTCTACGGCAGAGGTGCAATGCTTGTTGGAAATTTGGGCAGATGAGAGCATACAAGAACAGCTGGACAAAACGCATAGAAAAATCCGTGACTATCTTCTTCGTCATGGATATCAAAGAACTACCGAGCAGTGTAGAGACAAGGTAAAAAAACTGCGGGCACAGTATTTAAGGGTACGGGATGCACTCCGTAAATCGGGCAGCTCTGCAGAAGAAAAGGAAAAATTTCAATGGTATGACGTGCTCCGGCAATGCTGAAACCCTATGTGAGTGCAGGCCAGAGGGGGAGTGGGGAGGGGGGACAATCGTACTCGGGCCCGGTTCATGGCAACCGTGCCTAGTGTGAGTACACCCTAAGTAACAAGAAAATAAAGTAAATAAATAATAATAAAAAATAAATAAACAATAATGATAAATGCCTATATATACATATGTATAAGTACATATACACACACAAACATACGATGCCCATACCTACATATGTACATACACATTGCAGATCTCTAGATACACATATATTAAAAGTAAAATGTTTAAAATAAAATGCCAATACCAATGATTACTTAATTATGGAAATAAAGTGATTTATTGTACCCTGCAAGACACTATATAATCTACAGTACTACACTTCTTAGAACATATGTCTAACATGTTAAATTCCATTATCCCCTTTCATAAATTCCAAATCTGCAAAAAATTATAACACACTGCTAACCTCTGCAATCCACGTCTCAAATTTAGGTACACACTCTTTGTTCCACATCAACAAAATTGCTTTTTTCGCTATTGTCATCCCATATTGTATAGTCTGGATTTGATTAAGGTTATAGGTCACTAAAGAAGGGGCCCAGCCTAATATTACAACTTTGGTATCATGAGGAAAATCAGTCTTAAGTATCTTTGAGTAAAAACAAAAGACCTTAGACCAGAATTTACATATTTTTGGGCAGAACCAGAATAAATGAGCCAATGAACCCTCATTGGACTTGCACTTAATACACAAAGGCGAGACAGAGGGATATATAGAATGTAATTTTGTACGAGAGTAGTGCGATCTATGCACCACTTTGTATTGTATCAGCTGAAAATTAGAACTGATGGAGCAGGACCTAATACCCGAAGGGCCTTGGCCCAGGAGTCTTCCGAAATATCTATACCCAAGTCTTTTTCCCAGGACATCTTTAAATACTGTGAAGTAGGAACTCTGGAGTCATTTAAGTATTCAACAAATTTGGAAACCTAAACCCTTCATATCAAGTTTAAAGGTCATACAGTAATAAAGATGCTCAGGGGGTTTATAGATTTCAAAGTTAGGTATATTACTTTTAACGTATCTTCGTACTTGTAAATACCTAAAAAAATGAGAGGGGGGTAGTCCAAACTTTTGCCTAAGATGGGCGAAGGAAGCAAATACATTGTTAATGTATAAATCACCTATCAATATAATTCCTTTTTCTTTCCATGATAAGAAAGTTTGATCTGTCTGCGAGGGAAGGAATGCGTGATTATAGGCTATAGGAGTAAGAGAGCACGTTTGAGGGAGTTTAAAGAGCTTTCTAAGGTGATACCACACCTTGAGAGAATTTACAACGATGTGGTTACATTTCTTAAATGTTCTAATAGGTTTATTTTCTGCAAAGAGTAACACAGGGAGGGAGGTATCCTGAATATCCCGCTCAATAATAAGCCATGCAGGAATGGTGGTAGTAGTCAATACTTGGGGATATGCATTACACCAATACATTAAGGCCCTTAGGTTGGCTGCACAATAATAGTGTTGAAAACAGGGAAGGCCTAAACCTCCTATAGCTTTCGTTTTACAGATATGAGCTTTAGATATACGATAGGCTTTATACCCCCAAATAAATGGCATAATCACAGAGTCAAGTGTCTTAGAGAATGACTGGGTTAGGAAGATTGGTACATTTTGAAACAAATAGAGAAACCTGGGAAAGGTAACCATTTTGATTGCGTTGACACGGCCAATCATTGTTAAAGGAAGTACTCGCCAAGTCTCTATCACTCTTCAGTTTGTCTATCATAACTTTATAATTTGTATCATATAACCGTTTGAAATGTCTAGGGACAGTGATACCAAGATATTTTAATTCAGTTACAGACCTAAAGAGGAGATTATTAACAAAAACTGGGTCCATATCATCGTATAATGGCATAAATTCACTTTTCTGCCAGTTAACATTATATCCAGAAAGGGTACCAAACTCCCTGATTAGATCGAACAAGAAAGGCAGAGATCTCTCAGGTTCTGAAAGAAAAAGAAGAACATCATCCGCATATAACGAAATCTGGTGTTTTATACCTCCCATCATAACAGGAGATATATGTGGATGATTTCTTATACTTATCGCTAAAGGTTCCATCGCGATAGCAAAAAGTAAAGGGCTCAGTGGGCAGCCCTGGCGGGTACCACGATGGAGGAGGAGAGAGGGCGATCTATTATTGTTTGTGAGAACAGAGGCAGAGGGGCAAAGATACAACATTTCAACCCACGAAGAAAAATGTCCCAGTCCAAATTCTTTAATGGTGCTTAATATGTAGGACCCTTCCACACTGTCAAATGCCTTATAAGCATCCAGGGCTAGAAAAGTTTAACGTTTTGAAAGAAGTGCCTTTATTTAATCAAAAATAGAGTAAAAACAGTTATATTGTAAAATACTATTGCAATCTATAGTAACTGTTTTCTATTTAAAAATTGTGCTTAATTCCTGTGATGGCAAATCAGAATTTTCAGCATTATTATGCCAGTCATCATTGTCACATGATTCTTATTAAATAAGTCTGATGTGCTGATTTGCTGCTCAAGAAACATTTCTTATTATTATCAATGTTGTGCAGCTTAATGTTTTTGTGGAAACTGTGATACGGTTGTTTTCAGGATTCTTTGATGACTGGAAAGTTCAAAAGAACATAATTTATTTGAAATAGTTTGTTACATTCTTTCCTGTGACTTTTGATTAATTTAATGCATCCTTTGCTAAATTAAAGTATTAATTCCTCTATTTAAAAAAAGTACTGATCCCAAACTTTGAACAGTAGTGTGTATATGTATATCTGTACTGTATCTGACCACATAGTTAGTTTGAAAGAGCGCACATGAGTATGACAAGCTGGTGAACTGATGCTCAAATTGATGTCACATTAGAGAGCAGCCAATACTTATGAAGGTTCTGTTTTATCTTTAATTTATACATTTGCATTGCATTCTTGGCGGACACTTTCCTCCCTGAGCGACATCCAAAAAAGCCTCACGTTGACATTGGGTTTATGATGATTGCTTCAGTAGCAGAGGATACTGTCGTTTTTTTGAGTGTCATTTTATCAGTGTTACAAATACACACTGCTCATAAACTCTTCAGGAAAAATGTCTCAGTCATAAATGCATTTTCACATTAATTCACAGAGGTGCATTTGAATACACTGTATGCAGTTATTATTAATTGCTGTATTATCTGCTTGTTAGTATTACAGGTGTGTTAGAGCCACTTTATTACACCTTACGGGTGTAAATGCAATTTGTTGTGGTTTGCTTTTATAGTGTTTTTGTGTAATGGTGTATAGGTCTCTTTAGATATGATTCCCTCTCCAAATTCTAAAAAGAGTTAAATCAATATTAGCTTTGAGTCATTTAAATTTTCCCCTCAACTGCCCTTTTACTGGAGACTGTAGGACGGCGTGTTCCCCTGTCCTTTTCCCCTTTCTTCTCTTCCTTTCTCTTTTTTCCCTTCTCTCTTACAGTTTTGTGTAATAATTTCTGCCCACAAGAGACAGCGATAGGCCCCCAACCAGGAAAATGTTAATGAGGATTGATTGGTTGAGTAAAATGCTTCATTCATCAGGAAAAGGAGATCCAGCTCCCATTCACAGTTTCAGCCAAGAACTGATCACATCATCAAAGAGTTCCTCATAAATTCACAAACCGGCATGAGGGAACGGCTGAACAGCGGAGACAGTGAAATATTTTCCCTCATTAGTTTCTGTGGGATATTTTATAAAAGTTAATCTTTTGCCGGTCCCATCCATATTTGTCTTCAGTCTTGCACACACTTGACTGGATCTGAATCTCCAGAGACTCCGGAGCCTATCTCTCCATGTCTTTGGCTCTGTTGCCATGCCAACAGCTCCTCTCAACAAGCTGAACAGGTCCACGCGTACACACACACACACACACACACACACACACACACACACACACAAATATATTCACCCCTCCCACATTCAAACACAAATGCACACGCATATTGACCCCTCCTACAAACACGCATTCGGTCATGCACATTCATACTAAATCCACCATCAAGCAGCTTTCGTATATAAAAGTGTTATTTATTACATTGTAAGAGCTTTAAAGATAAAATTCAGTTTGGGCCTGCCTACAATGGTCTGTTTTTACTCCCTTAGGGACCTGAACTACTGATCTACAAGCATGTTTATCTAAACGGGTTGAAGGGGCTATGGCTCTGTAATTCTGAACTAACCACCGAGAGCCATAACTCAAGGCCCAGACAGCAGATACAAGAGAAACATCCAGAAAAACAAGAACACATCTGTTTCTCCTCAGGACACGTGCCATGCGACTCAACACCCATCTCGGAGAAATCCATTCCTGTAACAAATGATGACACAGTTTGATTGCATTTCCAGCAGAACTGAAAGCCAAACAAACAATTTGGCCAGTGAAAAGAGAGAGAGGGAGGAAAAGGGTTGGGGGTTCTTGATGAAGGCCAGGTTTTTGACGAGCTCAGCCGTGCTATTAATGGCAAAGAAAAGAAAAAGATTTGGATGGGGAAAAAAAGACAATAGTGGATCTGGACCCTTAGACACTATCGTGTGCAATGTTAAGAGTTAACATGCACTGTACTGTATGTGTGTGTATTCTCCTTTTGTTTTGTGTATGCACCAGCTCTGATGTCATTTCCTTTAACATTGACTCCTCAGACCGTTTGAAATCATAATTTTGATGACTATTTTTGCAAACTGTGTGGCCTTAGCTGTCTACATCCCTTTCCCCGAGGATGATTCCAACGCAACCAACTCAAACCTGGTAAGCACAATGTCAAAAATTGTGATGATTTGATAGTAATGACAATGACGCAGCTCATTATTATAATGTTTATAATTATAATGTTTGTGCTGCTCCTGATGGTAGAACTGATATATATGCCAATTGGAGTGTGGATGAGTATGTATATATTGGTTGTGATGGTGATAATGATTTTGATGATAATGTGAGGTGGTGATAGTGATTAATATTATGTGATAATGGTGATGATAATATTGCTGATTATGGCAATGATAGTAGTATTTAGGATGGTTGTGACAGTGATGTAATGGTGAAGATAATACTGGTTGTGACTAATTGATAATGGTAATGGTGGTGGGGATGATTGTGGTTATAATAATGTGATGATGGTAATGTTGATGATAGTGGTGATTTCGCATATGCGATGATGGTGTTAGTGGTGAGAAATGAAAATGGTTGTGATGGTAATGATGATGGTGGTGATGATGATTATGCCAATGATAGTAGCAACGAGGATAGTGTTGGTTGTGATGGTGATTGACAATGCTGATCGTAGTGGTAACTAGTGAGGATGACAATGGTTATGGTGGTGGAGGTGACAACAATAATGGTTGTGACAGTCATGATATTGATGATAGTATGTGATAGTATATTATATTGTGGTAATGTGATGATGGAAGTGGTTAGATGGCAGTGATGATACGGTAATGGCTGTAATTATAGTCGTGATCAGTGTTGGGGAAAGTTACGTCTTACGTAACATCAAAGCTACATGCATTTTAGAACTTATACTGAATTTTGAAGATCTTGAAGTGCATATTGCTGAAACTAGAATAGAGAGAGTGGAGCTCTGTAAGCCTGAGAACAGCCTGTGTGCTTCAGTGCTCAATGTACAGTACATTCAGCTTGGATGAATGCAGAACGATGGAGTGTGTGGTTAATCTGGATGTTTGGCTGTGGCAAGAGTTCTCAGACCTCTCAGAGCTTCATGCCGTAGCCTGAGTAACACTAATCCATCCACCCATCAGCTTTGAGATCTGAAGCTACATTGTGTTCCTCACCGGGAAAATACATAATGGAAACCTGTAAATGAATGAAAGCATGCATCCACACTTTTAAGGGTATGCTGCTCATGGCCAAGCAGTGATTGCGCATGCAGCAGCCTTGGTTCATTTAAAATGTATTTTATGAGGCAATGCACTGCACCCCATGAAGCATTTGAGAATTACTTATCTGAGAAATAACTGTACTATATAAATAAAATAGTGGTGTAACGATACCCTCATGTCACGATTCGATACATATCACGATACTGAACTCACAAAACAATATTATTGCGCTACTCCAAGAAGACATTTGGTAAAAGGTTAACAAAAAAATGTACTGTTGATTAAAATGCTTAATTTGGTATTACATTGGGGTTGGGAATGAATAGGCTTGGACTTGGTGCTGGTAACCCAATGCACAGGAAAATGGTTACACCAGAATCCCTAAACAATATTCATGATTCTGAAGCTGAAAATAGAGAATTATTGTAGACAAATATGCTTGCACTGACTTGTCACTGACTAGATATATTTAAAATTATGTAGGCCACTTTTTACTGGTAACTAGACATTTTGCATCATCAGGACCTACACATATACCTCCATTGCATTATTATACATATATTCAACATTTTATATATAGTAGTTTAATGTAGTACTGACTAGGGCTGGGTTTCGATTCAAATTTCAAGAATCGATTCGATTCCGATTCTCAAGATCTTGAATCGATTATCATCATTCGATTCGATTCGATTCGATCCGATCTGATCTTCGAGATTTAGATCAGTGTTTTTAAAAAAAGCATTTTTTTCAGCTGTTACCTGAAGGACTGTATGCAACATATTGATACTATTATTATAGACATTCAACTGAGTATAGATGGTTGTAAAGAACAATCCCCCTTCCAGAGTGTTGATACAACTGCTTTCACAAACTTGCACTGGTGTAGACGACAGAGGACGCAGAGGTATATCAGCAGCAGTAGGGCTGACGCGATATCCGCAATCTTGTAGTACCACACACACTGACAAGTCAACCGCAGAGGATTGCAAGTAACCGCAGCAATATTCATGGTTTTTTATAAGGCTATACCCTTCTTGTTTTGAACTTCATGCATGTGTATTGAATGTTGAACAAGTTCATAATGATAACAAGACTGTTTATCATGGTGATTTGTAGCCTACGGCTTCCCACAGACAGTGAATGAGAGAGATCGGCAGAGCGCGTGCGATTACCTGCGTCTGTCTTTGAAGTCATATTCGTGGAAAGGTTGCCGTGTAAAAGGAAAGCGAAATATTTGTCATATAGTCCTTTTAACGTTCACGTCACGGAAATGCGCGTCAGCAGCAGCGCTGGTCAGCTTCCCACAGCGCGAGGAAGCCGCGGGGAAATAAACTCAGCGAGTCACGCATTGAATCAATACCATAATGGTCTTTAATAAATGAAGCATTTTCAGCGTTACCCATGCGACGCATTGCTGCTTAGCTGAGCCTTGAAAAGTGGAACTCAAAGTTAACAATAATTAACACCTTGTTTCATTATCTCTTTTAATGAATCAGTTTTTCTGAACGTGTTCGTTGAATGAACGGGTTAGTGACTCACTCAAAGTCCGTTGTCGTAACAATGTGCGCGCTGAGTGAAAGCCTTTCAATGCGCATATAGGGATCTCCCAGTCGCAGCAAGTTAAAGTTCAAAGAGATAATGTAAGCCTATTATTAAATCGATCCTCTGAGTTACGGATCGATCTTTAGAAATTTATATGAAAATCGATTCAGAATTGGTGAATCGATTTTTTCAACACAGCTCTAGTACTGACACTAAAACTCTGTAAACTTGATTTTTTTCACACTATTTTGCCTGAACAAGGCCTATACACAATACAGATTGTCACTATCCACGATACATGTTGCTTTTTGTATTGCGATATATTGTGATATGAAATGTTATTACCCATATAAATAATTTTAAGTCCCCTTTAAGTATACAATATAATACATTTGAAGTTTATTTTACAATATTAAAGCACATACAAATAATGTATAGTTGGCTAAGTTTTGAATATTTAAAAAATGTAAGTTTTTGGAAAGTGTAAGGATACCCAATTACGTCATTTACAATGCTTCATGGGAGTGGGCTTTTACTGAATTGATTACATAATTTGCAGTGCTTAATGCGAGTGGGTTTTAACCAGGTTATCATTTTCATGGTTACAGTGACTTCTCTCATTGGTAAAGCTAGCTCTCCTCACTATTATGGGTAATGTAGTTTTTATAGGAATTCAGCAATCAAACATGTACGCATTGACTTCTTGGCTCAGAGCTGGTAGGTCTGTCATTTAAACCTCTAAATTGTCATTAAAAAATAATTTCGCTATGGAGAAAATGAACTGGATTTTTACTTCCAGAAGCCGAATGTTGCTCACTATAGGCAGGTTAGAGTGACACAAGTACAGCTTCCTTCATTTGATGCATACAGTACACCCGTCTTCTTATGGGCTATGAATGGAATCTTTTGATGGGTAGAGGTTGTCATGGATATGGTATCCTTGGTGATGTTAAAATGCACAGCTACCGTGGTAACACAGTAACAATGCAGCCAACCTGCAAAGCAGAAGGTGCGTTTACTCTGAGACAAAGAACTCTTCGTTAACTATCCACTTATCTGTTGCTCCCTTCCACAGATAGTATGTTTATGTTCAACCAGATATAAAACTCTGTCCTCTTGGTAATGTTCACAGATTTTGAATAGTACCCATCATGTGTATCAGCAGGTCTAACACATTCATCTCAGACTTAAAGTTACTGGTCAAGCTGCGTTTTGTGGCATTTGACTTTGTCTAACAAGAGTCGCTTTCACACCACTACTCTCAGCGGAATGCCAACACCTGTGGAGCAGCGACTGACAGGAACTCATCAGCAGCCAGACAGCACATGTGAAATGAGGCTAGAGTCATATACATCAATAATCAAGAAGGACCTTCACACCGTTATTTGTTAGGCTTAACAATCCAGGTATCTGTTAACACGTTTCACATCTGCTTCTTGCACTCCATACAAGAAGCATCATTATTAGGCTTGTTGCTTGAACAAGTAGTCGAATAATTGGTCTTAAGAAAACCTGTATAATTGGGTTTGGGCTTACCTGACCCCGTTTGGACATATTCCTTGAGGAGCGTTTATATTCTTGTGTGCAAACACAACTAGATGGAGTGCAACAGAATGGAACAGAATGCAAGAGTCTCAAGCTGGACTATTTTTAACTTGACATGCTGCCTTAAAAATGCAACACTCATAGTGGGACGCTATAAAACAGTGTGAGATGTGACACAATGGCAAAAGACATTTGTCTTAATGTGTATTGTATGCCTGTAGTGGTGTTACTTTTAAAGCAGAAAGAATACAGCATTTCCTTTTATTGTGACTAACTGCATGCTATGCTAGTAGTTAAAGCATCATGGCTAAAAAATATCAGTAAGAAATCTATAAAATCTCATTAAATTCAATAAACAAATATACATAACGACTAGTCAATCATCTAAACCTCGTGATGAGTATGTGGGTGTGTTGAATGTGAGTTTGTGGATATTTGATTCTTAATTTTCATAAGCTTTTTTAATACTTTTATTAGTTACATTTTATATGAACGCATATAATATGAACATACACACTGTAAAAAGTGATTTTTTTTTTCAGTTGACTTAACTTAAAAAAGTGAGGAAACCCATTGCCTTAAAATCAAGTAAATAACCTCATTCGTAATTTGAAAAAATTACGTTATGTAAACTTGAGGTTTTTTTTTTTCAATTATGCATGAAGATTATTTACTTAATAATTTAAAGGCAATGGGTTTCCTCCCTTTTTTAAGTTAAGTCAACTGATCACTTTTTATAGTGCAGTAGCATATTCATATGAAGTCATAAAATGCATACATAAAAAAATAAATATACTTTTCCTGTAAATTCTGCAAATTTAAAGCTTGGCAAAATAGTACATCGTGACTGAAGGGACAATGTGTGTTGAGTAGGTATATGTTTATATTGTGTGTATAGTATACTGTATGTATATATATGTGTGTGTGTGTGTGTCTGTGTGCGTGTGTGTGTGTGTGTGTGTGTGTGTGTGTGTGTGTGTGTGTGTGTGTGTAAATGTGATTGTATCGAGCAGGATGTGTCTGATTGGTGAGATCTGAAATAAAGGCGTTTTTATTTTTAGAGCACTGTGAGAAAACGGCTGTCGCTGAGACTCTGGCGACTGGCCAGTTCACATTCTGCCCATTTCATCTACACAAACATCATATTTAGAAGAGATCCATTCTCTCTTCACTGCAATACACAGCCCACACAACACATGTGCAGTGTGCACACTCTTACCCGCAACAGTGAGCCTGTGCCATAAGGATTTGCCATGGTGTGTGTGTGTTTGTGTGTAAGAGATATGTGTGCAAGGTGTAACGTGTGTTGTGAAGGTGTGTGTGGAGTGAGTGGGAAAGGGTCAGAGCTCTGTGGGGACGGTGCAGTATTTTAAGACAGCTAAAAACATCACTAGTGCAGAGAGTGACCCACATACATTTCTTGTTCTCTCTCTCCTTCTCGCTCTCTTTCCACAGTGCCCTCTACCTACTCCACTGAGCACTGCAGCCTAGTGTAGCTTAAACCTGGCAACATATCTCTGTAATGTGCTCTCGTGTGACACCACAGAGATGTATGAAGTTGTGTTTTCATCTGTTGTGTGTGTGTGTAAAAGAGAGAGAGAGAGAGAGAGAGAGAGAGAGGGGGGGGGGGGGGGGGATGATCTTCACTGTGATGCTGCTGTGTCAGTGAGTTGGGGTCTGTTTCTCTCGGTCTCTCTCATCTTGCTAAATGTTCTCAGTTCTGCTACTGCTGTCACCATGCCTACCAGGAAATTTCCACTCCACTAGATGAGGTCATTGTTAAAGATCTCACAACTATTTCTCTCTTTCTTTTCTGCCTCATCTTTTCTTTTTTCTGAGAGAGAAAAAGAGAAGATTAGAAAAAAAGTCAACCAATTCTCTGATTGTAAACTGATTTATTTATTATCTTATTATCTATCCATCTATCATATCCTTTTATTTATCCATCATCCATCCATCCAGCTGTCTGTCTGTCTCTGTCTGTCAGTCTGATTTATTTATTTGTTTTTATTCCATCCATCCATCCGAATGTGACATCTAGAGAGGTGTCTGGGCTCTGTGTCTGTAATATTTGAGTCTGTGTCCCATCTATTTGTTCATCTTGTTGTACCTTTATTGTTTGGTGATCCATGGCAAGGTCACTTGGTTGTCAAGATTAAATCCATGCACATCTTTAGTTTCCATCTTTGCTGTCTCTGGTTTCTGTTTTACATTCTCACTCCTCCATATGAGATCTTTGCTGACATTTAAAGCTGTGCATGTCCCCGGTGTGTGTTTGTTTAGGGAGGTGGAGTTAAGCTAGCTTTCTGTACTAAACAAATCAGAGGTGTTTCAGTTCAAATAAGCTTTCCTGATGTCACAACAAATCAGATTTTTTTGTAGTCTTGTATATGAAGTATTTACAGCATTACATGTAAATACGAGTTACATTTTAACAGGAAAATAAATGTTTGGCCAAACGCAGTACTGTGTAATTTGGTTTCTGCTGTTCTGAAGTCTCTTGCAGTCAGTGTTTGTCTTTGGGAAGGTGTTGAGGAACAGCATAATCCATTTTTTGTTTTTGTTTTGTTTTATAATTCAATTATAGTGAGCAAATAAAATCTCTGCCTGACTCTGTCGTGTTCATTTTAATATGATTATGACAAAGCTTTTCAGACTTCCTAAGTCTTAGAACGAAGATCTGAAATGCATCTCATGCAAACATGGAGAATATTTGGATTAAAAATGCACTGGATGGTTGTCCAAAAAGTGGTCCACTTTTATAGTGGTGGTACTTTAAAAGTTGTTATATTTGACATATCCCTGTGGTGATGTTTATTTGTTTAATGTCTGCCGAAGGGGCCGGGAGTTCCGATCAGATAACACACGGCTAGTCATTTTCGAAAATGTGTTTTTGTACATCACAGATTTTGAAGTGGAATAATCGTTGATCTTGGGCAGAGAGGGACAGTGCACGTGTAGACTTTATGCATTGTTGCATGTGTCACACATGGCAAATGCAACAGATGTTTATTTCATGTTGCACATAGCATGTGTGAGAGGAAGCTTGATTTATGCTTGTGTGTGTGTGTGTGGGCTGAATTACTTCAATAATAATCATTTGATCTTTTGCTTCTGTGGTTGTTGTATATATCACTGGGTTCCTGTGTGTCTAGTGTACCTCACGCTAAGTCAGGATGTTCATTTATGGTCAATTTTGGACTTGAAAGTGGGGTGGTGCTGATAAAGCTGGGAAAAGGAACACACACACAAACAAAAGTGTGTAGAGTTTCTCCAAAATATACTTGGATTTTAATCTACCCGTGGTGTCGAGTGGAATGCTAAAAAAAAAAAAATTGTTATTTTAGTCAAGCAGCTGTATTAACTCAACTTCAGATGTTCCTGCCTCATAAGATCTATCACTGATGTCAGGCTTACTGAAGGTGTTCTGTGAAGTCTTGTGCATGTGTATATAAATAAAATACTTTTTGCCATATTTTTAGATCACACAATTGCTATATTTTTTTATTTTAAGGCAGTTCATAGCTGGCTAAGTTTGAAAACCGTAGACGATTGCATGTTAGGGGAATATTTAAAAAGTATGTTCAATATGAATGTGTGTAGTATAAATGTAATCTGGACGTACTACATCCGTCATTTTGTCATTATCATGTGACCTACCAGCGTGTGTTGCGTCACTTCACTTCCATTCATAAATCCTCTCCCGTGGATAGTTTTCACATACTATGTTGTATTTGATTGTATTTGATGTATTTGATTTCAGACGCAACGTCATTCTCTCTAAACCCCTCCTTTGCATGGGCCTACGTTGCTCTAATTGGTCAGACAGCCCTGTCTGTTGTGATTGGTCTACTGTTTTGTGTCAGAAACAAAATGTCCATTACCATAACTGAATTTCAGCTCCAGAGGCTTTATCAGCTCTTGATAAACAGTGATACGAACGATAGTGTCTTGTTTCCGTATCAATTCCAGCGTGGGTACTCATCCTTTTGAAGTGCATGCAAAGTGGATTCGCAGCACTGAAAACAGTCTTCTCGACATATCGACAACACGAACCAAACTCTTCCAGGACTCAATTACAACGACAGTGTTTATGAGTAGAGAGCGGGTCAAAGTAGACGTTGTTCACAGGCAGCCAATGAAGACCATTGGCTGTCATTATGCCAATTTGTTACATTGTTACGTAGGTTTGCAAGAGTCTGTTAAAATACTTGGGGCCAGCCTGTTAAAATAATTTCAATAGTATAGCCACAAGAAATTAATAATATGTGTGAAAAAAACCCCCACTTATTAACCTTTTGTAAAGTTATATGCAGTTTTACAACTTTGTCACCATGGCAAGCCATAAACCCTTAAACAGCTTTACACCTCAAATAGTTCACAAGTTTTAAAGTACTGTAAATTATTTACTTTAATGATTAGCTTTACATTTCTGCTTTTGAAAATTTGCCCCCTTCCATTGTAAGTGCCTCAAGTTAAAATTGTTTAGTAACCAACATTATACCACAAATTCTAAAGAATATTTAATCTGAAAGCTTATCCCCTCTGCTAAACCCATATCTCCCTCACCCTCATTTACGTCCTCACATTTATGACCCTTAAATGGGAATATATGAATAGTAAATCATAAATGCGTTGTGTTATGTGAGTTTGCTCTGCAGATGCATATTTAATGCCAAACACAAAGGCATAGAAGCATTATGGGAGCAGTGGGAGGCATTTTTTCAGCCTGAACACAGTACCGTAACAGCATGTGACTAAACGCCCACCTGCGTCAGACTGCTGTTTATTAAACATTCGGGTCATATGAAATCATATTGACTGCATTGATCGACTTGTCCTGTGGCCAGCAGAACAGCTACATCATCACCGACGTACCTGAGATCCGTTGGCACGCAACCTGGTACAGTGTGTCCTAAAGAACCGAGGAAGGGAAGCGAACGCCGCCACGAACACGAGCATGTCCTAAACTCACTCACTCACTCACACAGCTCTGGGATTTCAGATTGAGGACGAGCAAGAAAAATCGCTCTCTTTCTCTCATGGCGTTTCTCTTCTCTCTCCTTACCTTGGCCACAGTTTGTGAAGGGCACTTGGGTTGGTGTGAGGTTGTAATTCAAGCAGGTTAGTGACACATTGCTCCTCACCTCCTCTGAACTTGTCTTACACCTCTCCATCCCTCTTTCTCCTCTTTCTCCTCCTCCTCCTCCTCTTTCTCCCGTTGTCAGTACTCGGGGGAGGTAACCCAGTTTTTGTGGCCGGTAGCTACAAGCTGATGTTCTAATACAAACGATGGCTGAACTATGAATAATGAATCAGCTCCCACTCTTTAAGAGCTCCCTCTCTCCCTCTCTCCCCCCTATCTCTCTCTCTCTCTCTCTCTCTCTCTCTCTCTCTCTCTCTCTCTCTCTCTCTCTTCTCTCTCTCTCTCTCTCTCTCTCTCTCTCTCTCTCTCTCTCTCTCTCTCTTTACTCACACACTAATCAGAATGAGCTCAGAATGACCTTGTCGTCTTCCTTGTCCTCCACCAGTGGTGGCCTCAAGGGAAGGACGAAAAGTCCCTCATTCTGACAGGACTGTTGAATTTTAATCTTGCGACTTGACGTTTGGTCTTGAATCAATGCATCGGGGCAATACTGACTGACGGCTGAGCCCTTATGAACCTGCGGCCCACCATGTTCTTCTGCACTGTGAGCGTTTGGAATCTTAGCTCATCTCGCTAAGAGAGTTTGTGATATTTGAGTACATCCTGGAGTTTGGTAGTAGAGATTTTGGTGCTTATTGGTTTCTTGGTTTCTACTTCTGTGACATTATGATGGGTAGCACCGCCCACGGTGAAAATTCAGACAGCTCTTTATCAAGCATCATATGCTAGTATTGGCTAACAAAATCTCAGACAATTTTCACTTTTATACAGACAACTCACTTGAATATTTAGCAGGTTGATTCATAAATAATATTCTCCAACATGGAGCCTCAACATCAGCAAAACGAAGTGCAAAGAGGGTAGTTTTTGGCCTTTTTGCTACGCACACCCATAGTTTGACACTAGTGCCTTTTTCAGTAATTTGTTTTCTGGCAGACACCTAAATTCAAACTTATTGATGTCCCTTTGCTTATTCTTTAAGTGAACTTTTGCTTGTATTGGACTGTCGCCTTGAAGTTGGGAAAGTGAGTACAGAATGACACCTCTGATGTATGATTCAAACGTGGTGCTTTTCGTCCGGTGTGCGACTGGAGACCTAGAAGATGAGGCCACTATTTTAAATGGATGTCAATGGAAGAGTGGCTTATACTCTGAATTCGGTTTGCTGACTTATGTGAGAATACAGCTACTCACTTTATGAATTGACAGGCTGACCGTTAATCTTCAACGCGTTTACCATTAAACATACATTTTTATATTATTTAGAAATTGTAGGCGCCGATGGCCTCGTGGGCAAGTGCGCCGACATGTAGCGCCCGTTCTGTTTCGGGCGACCCGAGTTTGAGTCCCAGCTTGTAGACTTTTCCCGATCCAGTCCCCCCCCCCCCCCCCCCCCCCCCCTCTCTCTCTCTCTCTCTCTCTCTCTCCCACATCACTTCCTGTCTAGCTACTGTCCTATCCTAATAAAAGGCAAAAACGCCCAAAAAAATATATATTTTAAAAAATATATATTATTTGGAAATTACAATAAAATAAATGTTTTTTTTTATATATAAGAGAAGTTATAGAAAATTTAGTTTTTATTTCAATGGGGGATGGTATCCTGAAACAATGATTGACTGCATTAAAACTACAAGACATTCACTGATTCCAAACCAGATTTTAATAAATATATTTAAATATATGCAGTGCTTTTTATAGATGGTTTATTTCTGATATTTTTATTTTGCCTATAGAAATTCTGCATGGCTGGTAACTTAAATCTAGTAGCCAAATTGGCTGATGTGTGAAAACATAAATTATTGATTTGTTACTTGGTGTGTCTTTTTATCTTGCACCTTTAACCCTAAGATTATTCAGGTAGATTAAGTAAAATCAGATCTAGCCAATAAAACATAAAGTAGAGTTCTTCAGAAATGACGTTTTTTTAGGCTCAGTTTGTAGTCCCAAAGGAGGCAATCGTAACAAACACTTATTTAATTGATTAAAATCAATAAGCTAAGAGCTCTATAATCAAACTCTGCTGTTAATGCTGTTAATCGTCCCTCGATAGGGTTTCAGGTGTCCTTCACACTTAATGCAGGCAGCATCTGAAGAGAGCTTGACCCCTCAGTCTTTTTTTACTTTGTTTTCGGAAATTCCAATTACATTTTGTTAATCCAATCTTCCTGTTGTAGGAGTATCAATCTCTGTGATTCATGTCCAATAGCCAATCTGCTTCTTTACTATAGTCTTCGTCAATCTTACCCCCGCTTGTGGTTTTAAAACCTTCTCTTCATCCCTGTGTGGCCTCTTGATAATCTTTGAGGTTGGTTGCAAACATTTAAGTTTCTGAATTTACTTTTCACTCCTTTTGCTGTAGATCAGAGGAAGTCAAATACATTTGTGTATACTCTACACCAATATTATTTTAAAGGCACACTATGTAGAAATTGTGTTTTTGTCAAACAGCGACTCCTATAGTCACTGTGGAATACTTGCACTGTCGTAAGCTAGCTAGACATATGTGGAAATTATTGGACTGGTCTAATTATCAGCAATGGATGAATGAACAGCATCGTAAAAAAATGACATACTACAAGCAAGCGCAACAACTAGGGCTGCACGATTTGGGCCAAAATGGTAATCACGATTATTTTGATCAATATTGAGATCACGATTAATTATCACGATTATTTGTTGATTTTAACCAAAACAAATGTTATTGTCACATAGGCTGATTATATCTGCTGTAACGTCCATATTGTGCTACATTCCTGCTAATGTACAACTATGTGCATCAAAATAAAACAGGTCCTCTTATTCACCAAAGTTCAGTGCATCTCCTTAAAGAATATATAAAAATAAATAAAACAATAAAGAAAATGTAGCAAAACTTCAACAGGGCACTATTTTACATTTTACATTGTGTAAATATATTTTAAACTTGCATTGTAAAGTTATAATGGATGTGAATAAAACGCGCAAAATATAAAATTTTCTATCCATTCATAACAGAATGTAACCAAATGAGAACATTTCAAGGCAGAACTATGCACTATGGTTCGATTAATGGATGAAATTCAGAGTTATTGTTATTTGACGCTTAAGAAATGTAAAATGTTGTGGGCCAAGTCTTACTGCATAAATTTAATCTATTTAATCCTCCATATGAAAGTTTATGTGCTCGCCTCAAATTATTTCTATTTATTAAACAATATAGTTCAAAACAAGACGTTTGTAGTAGCCTACTGATTATTGGAGTCCATTAATCAAACTTTTATGCCTCTTATATAGTAATTATGTAGTATGTATGTACCAATTTACTAATGCTCACACTCGGTCTCTCACTCTCTCTCTCGCGCAGACACAATCGGTATCTCTCGCGCGCTGTCGCTCGCACGCAGACACACTGTATTTCTCGGGCACTTTCGAGCGCGCTTTTGGACACTCGGTCTCTCTCGTGCACTGTCGCTCGTGCGCAGACACAGTTTCTGTCGCGCACTGGGGCTCATGGAGGCACGTAATCAGACAGTGGTTTACGGAGCGCTAGATTGGCTTTGCAAAAAAAAACTTTGATACGGAGCATTCTGTGAACGGAATGACGCATTTTAAATATCGCTCGATCGCGCGAATTTGATCGTGGGAAGCCAAAATCGTGATCGTGATTAAAATTCGATTAATCGTGCAGCCCTAGCAACAACATAGACTTACTAGTCCATCAACAAGATCGCCAGGTCAGCATCGCTGTTGCATCCAGTGCTGCTTTTTAGCTCGCGCCAACGAGTGAAAGCCCGACCGAGTGGGACCCATAATGCTTGTCCGGTTCCTCACGCGGTCAGATTCACTTTTCCTTTTCCTAGTCTCTTCCGACCGCGTTTTCTTTGCTTTTTCCATCGTCGAGTATCACGTCTGAAATGCGCACAAGTGTCTTCGTGCTTCATATGTTGTTGATGTGTGTGACGTTGTTGCCGTAAAGCATGTCGTTATTCTCGCGAGATTTGTCGGGGGCGCTCCTCTCAAACTTGCATTGCTGGTTTTTACAGCGGCGTCCCCCCCAAGCTTTACTACCAGGATGATTCGCCCTACTATGAGTTTGTTTGCCACCGAAATGACTTTGAAGCTGTTATATTAAGGTAAATTCTTGCGTAGTGTGCCTTTAAGTTGTACTGTTTAAATATGATTTTAAGTACACAACATTCTCCCTTTCTGCAACCGAATATGCCTACTTCCTAATATCCAAAAAGCAGTACGTCAAATGGCAGTATTCATAAAACAGGTGAAAATACTGGGGAAAATACACAGGAGAGGGGAGGATGTTGGAGATCACATGACCATGCTAAAATGGATGATGTAGTATGTCCTTATTGTGTTCATATTACACATGAATGAATCATACTTTGAAAGGTTTGTCGCCGCATACTGTGCAGTACACTATAAAAAATATTGTTGCTTTGATTTTAAGAAAGTAAGTTACCTTTGAGTTCATTGAAATTAAAAATTGAGTTAATACAATGGATATCGGTTTAATAAATAGAAACCCAAAATATTATGTTGTCTGAACCACATTAATTATCCAAGTTGATTTGACAAAAACAAAAAAGTTGTGATAAATCATGAAAATACTTGTGTATGCAATTTCCATGTGATCACCTGCACCTGTAGAGTGTTCTGGATCAGTTATTCATGTAACTTCAGTTAAAACACAAATCATCAGTGGGCGTGTTAGCTCTGTAAAAAACAAAAAAGTTGCTAGGCAACATGATCAACACTTGTTTTTGAGGATCTTAAGAAAAAAATGAGCTTTTAATAGTAGAGAAAGAGGGGAGGGTGTAAATAGTAGCAAGGCAAGAGAGAAATGGGGGGGGGGGGGGGGGGCTTGTATTTGGGGATGTGGAACAGCTGCATCCTCTCAGCCTGCCAGGGGGGCCGCCCCCCAACAGACACGCACACACACACCACCTTTGCCCCACGGCCCGAACTATAGTTAGCTGTCTAAGCGCTGCCTAGCAACCACATCCAAAGCAGAATGATGGAGGTTCAGCACGTCCCCGTTCTATCTCCGTCCTCCTTTCTGTGTCATTTTAGTTTTCTCTGCATGTTAGTATGCGAGTATGATTTATACTGTAAAGTTGATTTAGGTACGAATGAGTGAAGTGAAGTTGTGCTGCAATCTAATTGGCTATCACAACTTATGGCCCATGCTGTCACTGCTGAGAGCTGCTTCGGGTCATGAGCTCAGAAGGGTTTGACAGCAATGACACAGCTAAGATGTTGCCTGTACGCTTCAGCGCATGATGTATATCCCATGAACACACTTTCATCTCATCCATAGGTTTGTGGCAGCCCTGAAGCATGACAAGATGAGATTGTATTCATATGGAAATGTCCTCTTATACGCTTTACTAATGAGATATCAGCTCTCTCTCCTCCTACTCTTTTCTCTCTCTCTCTGTCCCTCTCTCCCTCTCCAAGGTGTTATCAGTAGGTGATGTGTTTGAGTAAGATGGATCTTGTGACTGGTGTGTGTGTGTGTGTTCTCTTTGTCACACTGTCCTCTCTGCTGTCCATTCCAGTGATGTTTCTACCAACAGCTCATCTCAATTAACAGCTCTTTTTACGCAATTTCCCAGAAGGTTGTAGCATCTTGCGTAGTACACAATAAAAAAAAAGACAGAAAAATAATTGAAAGCATGTCATTCAAGTGTTTTTGATGTTTTTGGTATTTTTAATTAACTAATTAACAAAAAGTCATGTCATATTGTATACACACATATATGTATACTTTTTAAAATGTGTCATTGGTGTTTTTTGTTTTGTTTTCACACATTTTAACAGAGCTAGGATTAATATGTTTATATGATTTTTTTGTTGCTATTTAGTGTTACCTTCACTTGCCTGCTGCAACAGCTAATTGTCGATTCTAGGGTACCTTTTTTTTCTGAAATATCTAAAAATGTCTCCATTAGAGGGTTTTTTGTTGCCATTAGTGAAATACACATCTGTCTGCAGGACTTGAACATCACAATATGTTTAAATTGAAAGAAGTGCGATTAAAGCATATATATATGCCTGTATGATATAATTTAAAATCACAGTACTCCACATATTTTACTCTGATTATGGTTACTGTAATTATTACCATAATCACAGTATTCTGTTTATGTAACTTAATCTCTTTACTCCCTTTAATCGCATAATAAGGGTGCATGTAAACATACTGTAGCCATTGTCAGTGTAGAGTCACTAGTTCCTTCTGCTGGAAGTATTTACACCATAAAGATGTGCTTTTATTACTTTGTGTGATCATATATCTTAAACAGACTAAAATGTACTGTCCATATACAGATAACTCACACTACGAAACTCTTAAACTGATCTGTTACTTTGATCTCTTACTATGAATGTAATTCACAATAAAACGCGTACTCTTAATGTAGTTAAGTCTAGAGACCACTTGAACACGCACACACACTCGCGCGCACACACGCACACACGCACACACACTCACACACACGCACACATACACACACCTGTGTATTATGCAGAGATGAATCTGTGTGTAAAAGACTGCTGAGTGAGGCATCCTTGCCTACTAGTACTGTTATGTTGAATTATTATTATTATTATTTTATATGTCGAGCACAGGAATTAATCAAGCACTGGTCGTAAGAAACAAATACATCTGACTGCAGAAATCACACCATCAATGAGAGCAGCACAGAAAGATACAAACAAAGCATGATCATTATTAGCTGGAAGCATTGCTGAACTAAATTGTTTATTTCTTTTGCCATGTTTCTCTGAGTTGGCTGACAGGTCAGATCTGAAAGTTGAAAAAGGTCACAGTTATGCTCTGGACATGTCTAAACATGCTTTGATGCAATATAAATATGCCATAGGCATCACACTGAAGTTACCATGGATGTGTGTGTGTGTAGATTGGAGTTAAAGTGAGTCAGATTAAACTGATGATAATCTGTGATGCACATCAGCTGTCTTTAATTACAGTGAACTCTCAAATACTCTCTCACTCACACACAAACACACACGCGCGCACACACACACACACACACACACAAACACACAATCCTACCTTAAATGACATACAACACCTTGCTGACATCAGCACACAAATGATTGAATAAGAGCATGAGGAGACGCGTGTGTGTGTGTGTGTGTGTGTGTGTGTAAGCTGGATAAAGCATCAGGCTGTGTTTTTCAGACAGATGAACTCTAAGCCTTGGACACACACATAACACATACAGTCCCTGTAGCCTCTCAATCCCTCTATCTCTCTACGTTCCTTGCACAATCATTTGTTCATCACCGCCCTCAAGATGGCTGAAAAGGAAATTGAGTGAAATTATATTTGGCCCACTGTAATTTCCTTTAGAATTTTTCCTCCCTTTTGTTATCAAGTCAAACCTTTTACTCTCTCATTCTCTATTTTGTTTTGCTTTTATTATATTAATACATGTTTATGAATGTATTATTTGATAAATATTATTTTCAATAATATTAACCAACACATTTTTTATTTCGAGATTATCAGTAAAATAGATTATTCAATTTTATGAAGAAATTGGGAGTGGGGCCTTAAAAGAACAGCAAAGCAAACGCACACCTTTTGAGGTGCAAGTTAAAGGAACAAACTCAATGCAAAGAGAATGTAACTGCACACTCACTTAAGCTTAAAAACTCTGAACTTCAGTTGTAAGGATGTTGTTACGTGGTTGCTAGGTCGTTGCTAGGGTATTCTGGCCAATTGCTAGTTGGTTGCTTACTGGCCCACCACTAAAGGCCAATTCACACCGCACTGACAAACGCGGACAGATGTGGACAATCACAAGATCACAGTAAGTTACTTCTCAGACATTCCTCAACCTGACAAGCACCGATTCAACATGTCCAGTCGGCAAAAGGCGAATACAAGCTCAGACAGACGACAACAGACTCCGATACAGGTGTAACACACTGATCCGACAAAACCTGACAAAGTGTCTGTTGCTGTCTGTCAGCGTCTGTCGGTGCAGTGTGAATTGGCCTTTAAGTTTTTGTCACATTTACTGGTGTTTGCAGAATTTTCACAGACGAAATCCAGTCATTTCAATCAGAATCCATGCAATCTCCTTGTGTGTTGACCAACAGAAAGCTGTTTGATTTGAAAGTGATTTCTGTGTGAGCTATGTTTTATACATCACTACTATATTGACAATGGACCTTTTGCTCACAAAATGTCATCAAAAATCGTCTGCTATTTAAGTTGGGTGAAAATGTTAAGTCTGATCTCCTAATATCTAGAATATTAATAGCACACCTCTCCTGAAAAAAAAAGCATGATTTCAGGTATCCTTCATGTCCATAGGGTTTGGGATTTGTTTCTTCGGTCATGCTGCAAATGTTTTACACTGTTACAACGTCATATTTTTATTTAGAGCTTTTTCTGTCTATGAGTGTGTGTGAGGCTAAGTATAATGTGACCATGTTTCTCATTATTCCAGGTGTGTATTGACAGGAAGGTGGCAATGATAAATGTGAGAGATGAATTTGGAGAGTTTGAGATAAAATTAGAAGAGAGACTGTGTGTGTTAGAAGAGAGACGGTGTGTGTTAGAAGAGAGACGGTGTGTGTTAGAAGAGAGACTGTGTGTGTGTGTGTGTGTGTGTGTGTGTGTCAGAGAGAGAGTCACCTTGTACTGAGGAACAGAGATGCCCATAGACCCACGTATATTACCATCATCACTCACAAACGTAATTACACTCTCTCACACACACACACACACATTTGCCAAGCTGTTCCATGTTTTATGGTGTCCATGCCACTGGATGCTCCTCTATCCTGTATTGTCTCTTGCTCCCTCTTTCTCTCTCAGACAGAATTAATCACTCATGCTCTCATCCTTCAGTATCAGTAAATCAATCGCAGTGAATGAATGCACATCCTTCACCTCAGAGAGTGAATGATTTTTTTTCTTATTTTGCATCGATTTCATATGTCTTGGCCAATAGTTCTTTGGCAAATAATCCTCTGTCATGCCAATAAGCTACATTGAAAGAGAGAGGATTCTACCTGGTAACCCTTATGCCAGGCTGCTGGCATCACTGCAGGCAGTGTCAGTGAGTGCGTGTGTGTGTGTGTGTGTACTGTTCTTTGCTCTCTTTACACTGGAAGCATGACACAGCGTTCACATCCTCTTTTTTACTTTCGTGACAGGATATTCAAAGAGAAAAAATTTAGGATTTTTTTTTTGATCATCTTATTTAGGAAGTTATTGGATTGTGGAAAACTGTCTCCAAATGACAGGTAGTTTGAGCGGAGGGACTGAAAAAAATATGTCAGCTTGGTGACATCAGCTGACAAGGAAAGTAATTTTTGAGCCGGATCAGGTTATTACATTTGATCAAAGATTATGCAGACAAGAATTTATGTTTGTTTTTTGTTTGTTTGCTCTATTATACGTCACTTTGGATAAAAGCGTTTCCTGAATGTAAAGATGTAACTGCTTTTTTTTCTTTGCTTTTTTTTTGTTTTTTCCCTCTATTGTGTCACTTTGGATAAAGGTTTCTGCTAAATGCATAGATGTAAATGTTTGTTTGTTTGTTTGTTTGTTTCCTCTATTACAAGTCACTTTGGATAAAGGAGTTTCCAAAATGCTTGTAAATGTTTGTTTGTTTCTTCCCTCTATTGTAAGTCATTTTGGATAAAAGTGTCTGCTAAATGCATGGATGTAAATGTTTGTTTGTTTGTTTGTTCATTCTACTATTACAAGTCACTTTGGATAAGTGTCTGCTAAATTCACAGATGTGAATGTTTGTTTGTTTGTTTGTTTGTTTCCTCTGTAACAAGTCACTTTGGATAAGTTTCTGCTAAATGCATGAATGTAAGCGTAAATGTTTATTTGTTGGGTTTTTTTTCACTATTGTAAGTCACGTTGGATAAAAGAGTCTGCTAATTGTATATATGTATATGTTTTTTTTTCATGGAATAATATGCAGCTAATCATTCTCTATTAGACCAGGATTGTGTATTATGAAAGTCAGTGGGCTTGTCTTCAGGAAGTTTCAGCTTATTTCAAAAAATGTTGTGCTAATGTTAAAGTACACATTTCCCATAGGCTTATGATAATATTAAAGTGAGATGACAATGACTCAGCAATATTAATTTATTTTTTGAAAAAGAGATCACTCTCAAAAAAGACGGCATGAATCATGTCAGGGTGATGTAATTACAACCGTTTCTCAACAACCCGCTCGGTTCTTGCGTGCAGGTTGGCACATGGTGGCAAATTTTTTTTTTTTTTTCAATATTGATGAAAACTCCATGAGTTTTCTCTACATTTATGTAACGTCTTCCAGTTTAAGGTGCACTCATGTTGACAGCGATTTACCACCGGAGGTTTCCGAGTGTCTGTGTGGCTGGTTGCTAGTAGGCGTTCCATCTCTACTGCTGTATCAGGAGGTGGATCACATGTCCTCTACTGTGTCTTCCTTCCCAATGGTGTTCGCTGCATTGCATCACTGCTCATTTGCCTAAAGTTTAACTCTGGTGTACATGGTCTGTGTCACCTCACATCAGCAACTCTCATGGAAAAGGAATGACTTCCGGCTGTTTTGTCGTTGCAAATTGTTGTCAGTGTGAAAAGCCTCTTTAGAGATTTTCTGTTTTAGACTCACCTGCCACACGGCATTCATGCGCTTGCTTTCCTCTTCCCAAAGCAAATCTTTTCTCCTCTCAGTAACTGAACTGCGTATTTCGCTTTCTCGCTCTCTCACGACACCACCCACTACCTACAGTTTTAGTCCATCATAACCCACAACTGGTGTGTGTGTATTTGTGTGTGTGTGTGTAGTTAAGGCATGACTCTGTTTTTCAGCCATCTGTTATGGAGTTCACAAACTGTTTTTATTGCTGTTCATCCTGTTATAAAGCTCTGTGAACACACACACACAAACACACACACACACACACGTGTATTTTGTTGTACAGTTGTCATTTTACTACATTTCAAGTAGCGTGAGTTACGTAATCAGATTACTTTTTTCAAGTAACAATTAACCCAAGTTATTTTGTTTTTCCTTTTCTTCTGTCACCATGTTGAGAGAAATTGGGAGTAAGTGCAGAGGCGTTGCGTGCGCTGTGTGAACATGATGCTTATTGTAGTTCTATGTGAGCAATGCATGTTGTCAGACTGTTTTAGGTATATCCAATCAATTCAGTGTAGTTCTTCATAGCCTGAACAGCTAAAACAACATGAATTTTGATTTAATTATATACGAAAGTTCACCCACATTCTTAAAAATAAAGCATGTTTATTGGCATCTATGGTTCCATGAAGAACCTTTGACATCCATGAAGAAATCCCCACCCCAACCCCCAAATTTTTTTTTTCTTTATAGTGAAAAAAAAATCTTCAGAATAAAAAAACAGTTCTTTACGCTTGGAGAATAAAGGTGTTCTTCTTTGGGGAACCCTAAATGGTTCTTATATGGCATCGATGTAAAACCCCCCCTTTGGAAGCTTAATGTTACATTTCGTTCACTAAATGGTGAATGAGTGAAAGAGTGAGAGGCTTCAGACACAGTGTATACATGAGTGTAAGTAGTAGAGCATTTCCTCTGATGCTTATATATGTCATCATGAATGTATGTCTCTCTCTGCCTCCTGCCATTGTTCTTAAGTAATCTATTGCGTTGACAACAAATACAGTAAATAAAATGAATTATGATTTGATTACTTTGCATTATTTCAGTATTTATTTTGATAATATTCCCTCAAAATAGTCTTACTATTAGAAGCAATACCCAGCTAAGAAAGTGCGTGTAGAGGTTGACCTGTACTTGTGAGGGCCAAGTTAATATTTTTGACTTAGTATGAAAACCGTTGCGTCTAGTGATCCTCATGAATATACCTTCAAAAGTGTGTGTGTGTGTGTGTGTGTGTGTGCACGTCTTTCTAGTGCGCAGATATGCTGTTGTATGTGACCTCTGAATCTTGAGCTTTTGGGAAAAGGCCACAAATGAACTGCCACAATTAGAAAGGCTAATTTAGCCATGACACTTCAAAGGCCCAGATTCCTCCTTTCTCTACTTCTTCTCTCTCCCTCTCTTTCTCTTTATTTCTTTCTCCCCTCCTGGTGTTTGTGTGTACTGTATGCATGCATGTAGGTTGTGTTAATGTAAATGCTTTTGTTTGAGCTAATTATTTGTTTGTGCGTGTTTCTGTGAAGTATAGCTTCTGTGTTTTTATTAGCTAATTAAGACCCTTATACATCATCCAGACGCCGGATACACGCGTGTGTGCATGTGTTTTTTATACATGCGGTTGTCTATGCCACCAGTTAAATGTTCAGGAATTTGATTATTTGTGGCTATTTCTATACTGAGGCATTCAGTAGGACACACACACACACACACACGTTGAAGAGGAGAAAGAGGAAAGAAGAGCTAGAAAGAGACTGACCTACTTTAGGGGGCTGGATTCTGGTAACACACACCTCTCAGAGAGTATGAAGGGAAGAGAGAGATGGGAGTGTGTGGCAGCTGAATAAGAGATTTTGGATGACACTTGCTCTCAGACGCCACCTAGTGACTCGAGTGAATTACCTTACAGTGCTAAATGTATTTCTAACTTTTTACAAAAATTAATTTTCCTTTTTTTAAATCTTATTTATAGAGTATACAGTAAAACTATTGAATGTTTTAATATAGAAGGAATAAGTATTATATGTTCTATATTTGTACACCTTATCATTAGCTGGTCTCTTTTAAACATCGGAGGGAATATTTGTTTTTAACGACCCTACAAGTTAAACAATCAAAATATGAGAGAAACATTTTATTTTTAAAATATATATATTTTAATTATAAGGGAAGAACAAAACACTAAACTTGGTTGAGGTTTTCATCTTACAAAATCTTTTGGCAAAAAGGCAAACTACAGCTACAGGTTTTATTTTACTATGCCAAAAAAAATGCATAGAAAAGCAAAACGCTCACAGGAAAAAACATACATTTATCAGTTATTAATATTTTGTTGGTTCTCTCTTGTTTTTTTTTTCATGTTCATAATTTCTTTGAATGACAGAAATATATGTCTGCAAAATTTGGCATGTTTTATTGGGTTTTTTCCTAAATATTTAGAAAAATATTCCTATATTTATCCTAAATAAAACAATTGACTCCAAGCACAACAATGCAATATGCTTGCAAAATCTTTAACACATATGAATAAAAGGTCAAGATTTCCTTGGCCGGACATCACTGGCCACTACTGTATGTATTTACATGTATAACAAAATACATCTTTTTATGGTCTTAACCATTTTAATCACAAATCACTGGTCAGGAAATTAGCAAGAATTGCACAAATACTGTAGATAAAGTTATTTAACACGGAACAGCCTTTCTCTTTGTTTTCTTTAAATCTTTAATCTGTGTGGGTAAACTTTGCAGACAGCTTTTTACAGGAAGAAGAGTCAGTGTTGTTCCACTCAATGTTGATGACTTCAAACAGTTCATAAGTTGTTGATGAAACGTCTCTCAGTTAGTTTGAGTTTAATGTGAGTCCAAATTTTCATTGTAGGGTTCAAATCTGGACTCTGCAGGCCAAACCATGAGCCTGATAGACCCGCTCTCATAGTGCTCTCATGACTTTTCATAGTGCTCAAGTAGTGCTCAACAGTACCAGCGGTGCGTCACTGTGTTAGATATGAGTTTATTATTATATTTCAGACTCCACTTAGCCCATGTTTTATGTGTATACGTATATAGTATTGTAATTGTGAAGTTGAATATAATCTAATCATGTAAACCCACACATTTACTTTCTATATGTAAAAAATCATTTTTCGTTTTATACATCTCGCTCCGTTTTATGTGACCTCTTGGCTTCAAGAATTCTGAACAAATAATTTAGCACAACCCCTTTCTGCTGGGTAATGTAGTTCCTGCGGCCCCCAGCTTCCTGTATCCCAGAAAAGGCTTACAGCAAGTTGCTATGACAACAGAGAATCATCAGAAAGTGAAGCAAGTTTCTTAGTGTTTGAGTTTGAGGAAATCATGTAGTTATGATGTTGCATAGTGTGTTATATGAGAATTAATAAATTATAAATACAATTTAAAAAGGAAAAAACATGCCTTTTATTCATGATGCTCCATGGGAAGCAGGCATGTGTGTGTGTGCGCGGATGCGTGTGTGTGTGTGTGTGTGTGTGCGCGTGTGTGCGCAGTTGCTCGTTATCATTCCAAGTCTGTTCTGTGGTCAAAAATTAAACAAGCCATCATGCTGTGATGTGCCATTTGAATATATTGATGTAATTACGTAATGCTATACAGAGCTGCACAGTGGCACCAGGACAGATGTTTGTGACAGGTGCATTGTGGGTCCTCAGGCCACAAGTGTTTGGGTTTACAAGCCGCAGATTTAAATTAAGCATGTTTGGTTATTGTGGGCGAATGTGTCATCCATATCACAGAGTGACATCATATAATAATCAATGCTCAGGTGTAAATTGATTTACCATCCATCTAAAATAGTAAGCAGAATTAGAATGAAACCCTCCCGTAAGTGTAAACAACTGCCACTACAGTTTTTGTAAATGTCCCACCACAAAAAAAATATTGATAAAAATCTTTAGGGTTCCTTTGCATTAGGGCTGGGTAAAAAATATCGATTTCTCGATATTAATCGATTCTCATTTTTACGAACCGATATCGATTCTTAAATCTCAAGAATCGATTAGTCATCCTGTTTTCATTTGATGATCGCGTAGAACATTGTATCGTGCATCCCATCCAATAAATCGAAATAATCTTTGTGCTTTGTGACTATTATTATGAAATAAAGTCTCAAATTTCAAATTACGTCCATTTTCTTACGAAATTCAAAAACATAAATACCGTTTTGGCGCTGTGGCGTGAGATCGCTCTGGCTCAGCTCAAGAGAAGCAGCAGCACGGAGCGCACATGATCTCATTCTCCTCTTCCGCCTTAATAATACCAGTTACAGCGCCAAATAAACATCAATGAGCATCTGAAAGTGTGTTAAAAGATAGAGTACAACTTCGAAATCCGTATCATGTAACGTGGTATCGCTCAATCAGTGTTTCATCCGTGGAAAGACGTCAGTTAAACAGCAAGTAAACAATGGCATGTAACGTCACATTTACCTCAGAAAAAACATTAAACTTAGTAACTTAGTCAGTTAGTCAGCTAGAAAAAATAACTCTAGAGAGAAGAATTTTGCTAAATATATGCACCATATTACATATTCATTATAATTTTTAATGTTCTTTAATATTTAATGCATGTTTGAATAAATCTGGCAAGTTTTTATGACAGCCACCATTTAAATGTTTATATTTCATATAACTTTCTTATTATAAAAATAAATAAGTGTAATTTAAGTGTTTGTATAGCTTCAAATCAGTTAATTTTTACCTTCAAAATTATAGTAGGCTAATGAAGCCTAGTTGGCTACAACTGACTCCCATAGTTTACAGCATTAGTTAAGAGATTTGTTTTCCTTGAAAAAAATTGCCATGCATTGTACCTGATATCCAAAATAATCTATATTGAATCGAATCGTAATCGTAATCGAATCGAATTGCAAGCTTGTGAATCGAAATCGAATCGAATTGTGAAATTTGTGTCAATACCCAGCCCTACTTTGCATACAGAGAAAATCTGCTATCAGATCGGTATATGAAAGGATGAGTTGCAGCTGCAGTATCGATGTATCTTAGGACGTCAGATCTCTCTGTCCTGTGAGTTACAGATGTCCTTGGGCCAAAGACCTCTTTTTGGTAGATGACACTCATTTTGTCCTGTCTCCATCTTCACACCTCCTACTCTCATCTCTTCATAACTTCTCTCCTCTCCTCTCTCTCTCTCTTTTCTTCTCTGTCGCATTAGATTAGAAAGAGCTGTGTTTTGCTGTTAGGCAGATATTTATGCACTCCGAGTATGGTTATTTTTGTCTGTCTTTAGTTTGCTACGGTTTAGGTAGATTGTGTGTTAGTGCTGTGTCGCGGAGTTCTGAAACTACGTTGGTTTATTTTTAATTTAATTAGAACATGTATGTTCCATTTGATGTTAACAGTTACATTGTAAAGACACAACAACCACCTTTTACACCTTTCACAATTCCCTGTGTCTCTGTTTCATGGACACTTTTTTTAATATTCTGTTTTCTTTCTGTGCCTGTGTTCTCTTCTTGTGGTTTAGTTCCTGTTTCCATCGATACTCTTGTTTGTTACCATGTCAAGTTTCATCAAATTTGTCTATTTTATATTTCCTCAAAAATAGCTACTACAATAATATAGTAAAAACCATGTTTCATGTTGATTTTTTTCTGTTTCGTTATAGCTTGGTGTTGTTATTATTTGAATTAGTATTACTAGTTTCAATTAGTCTGTAAACACAACAGGTATCATAAAAGTGCAGAGGTGCAGATTTTATTTAAAGGACCTGAGTGCGCAATAATTTCATCGTTTCAAGTAATTTCATCGTTTCAAGTTATATATATATTTATGTATATATTTCAATACTACAATAATACAGTAAAAGCATATTTCACATGTACTTATTTATTTATGCACATTAACAAAATAATCAAATGCATCCATTTGTGCTGCTACTTCCATTACATTCTTTGCACTTGGTTTGGATCTCAATGAGAACACCGTGAGCTCAAGGAAGGCACCCTCCCTCTGAAATATTGTCCTCTGGTGTTCCTGTTGGACGGTGTTACATACGAATGATTTATACATTATCCAATTTCATATTTCACTGCCTCCTGTGCCTGCTCAGAGGAAATGGCCCTGGCCTGTATGTGTTTGTTGTGGGTCTTTTATAAAGTTTGTTGTGGTCCTGTGACCTGAGCATTTCTTGAATATCTTTTGCAATCCTGCAGTCCCACGCTGCAACAAACGTCTGTGACGAGGGTCAACGTCAGCAAACCCTCACACATTAACAGAATAATCAAATACTTAATTAATTCTTTTTGTGTATTTTGTGAATTACTGTATGGAGATAATAAGCTGCTGCTTCACATTTAACTTTTAACCAGTCTTTTACAAGAGTCTTCAACAGAGAAAAATGTCATGTTCTTGCCCACACACACACAGTGTGGGAGGATTGTGGTTTTGGCTGTTCATGACGTTTGATGGAGCCTCACTTTGGCATCATCACCAATCAAAACAATGCTCTGCAGAGTGCACGGTCTCCATGACAACAAGTGTCATAGTTACCACAGACTTTCAGCTTTCTGCCCAAATTCAGCATTTTGGACATTTATTTATGTGATTTCATGTCTGCATGAGCTCTTCTGTACATAATTAAGACAGTCGTCAGTCATCTCTGAATCGATTAAACACATTTAAACATTTATGTCGGACCATAACATAAACTGTTACCATGTTTTGTTTTGTTTTTGGACATGTACCATAATGGTTTTACCATATTACTGTATTATTTTGTAAATTCTAATGAATATGAATATATCAAAGTATCATGCTTTTACCATCACTTCACCTTGGTAACTGCACAGTGGTGCTATAATAACCTTTGAAGTAAATAATCATCAAAGAACACATTTCTGTTCGTTTTTATCTCAGGTGCACAGTCAGACCCTAAATAGCAGCATAGGAGTGTGGCAACACACTGCTCAGAAAGGACGAGAGTGATTGAAGCGCCGGTCACACAAACCTCATCCTGGAATCAATCCGTCACCAGTTCCCGATCGCACAATGTGGCACTGTTGCCATGGCAAATGAATGATTGGGAATGATGAATGCATGGTTCAGTGTTGTTTACGTAAAGACATCTCAGAATAATTCTCTCTCTCTCTCCTATGCTGCGCTTAACGCTCTGTTTAGTTTCAGCATCTCTCTTCCCTGATGCCGGTGCCATCAACTCCTCCTTACATGGTGCTCCTCTAAACTCATCCCTCTCTGTACTGTCGTCATGGCGATGCTCTTTAGCCATCTCACTCAGATTCCTAACATTCCTGATCCTGAGCAATGTGAGCATGTTGCTGTGGAGATGAGCTGGAGTGTGAAAGGTGAATAAACGGTGAAATGCAGCAACATGAGAGCACAGGCCTCATTGTTTGTGTATTACAGATGCGAATGCAGGGTATTCATGTATACTTCAGCTTTTACAATCAGCTGGTTCTATTTTGCAACACATTTCTATTTCTGTAGTTTATTCCTTTTAAAGTCCATTCTGTAGTTTACTGTCTGTCCTACAGTTTACTTTGTGTTTTGAACTGTCGTGTCCAGGTAACATTTCACCACCCAAAAAGAAAAGGAGAAAAAAAGTAAAGAATTGTATTGGCTTAAACCACATTTTGCCTTTTAATGTGGTTGCAAAGAAAATCATTACCATCATGTGATTTACAATCACTCCATTTTTAGCATGCCATGTGGTGTAGTTCAGAATCTGTCCTGTCACTCAGTTGTCAGGGTGTTCAGGTGGACGTCCTGTCCTGTAGTTTGCAATCTGTCCTGTATTTCACAGTCTCTCTGTTTTGAGTGTGTGCTGTAGTTCAGAATCTGTCCTGCCACTCAGTTTATGTCCTGTATTTCAGGTGGTAGACTCTCATCTGTAGTTTACAATCTCAAAGTTCTGAGTGTGCCCCGTGGGTTAGAATGGTAGTGCAATGTTTGTCAAGTAGTTGTTTGTCAAGTAGACGGAATCTGTCCTGTTGTTAAGGTGACCGAGTCTGTCTGTAGTTGACAATCTGTCATGTGGCTCATGCCTGTCCTGTAGTTTTGTGTCTGTCTTATAGTTTAGAGCAGGTTTTCTCAAATCTTGGGGTACTGCATCCACTGTCCTGCAGAGTTTACCTCCAACCTTGATCAAACTCACCTGCCTGTAACTTTCTAGTAATCCTAAACACCTTTATTATTTTGTTCAGGTGTGTTTGATTATGGTTGGAGCTGAACTCTGCAGCAAACTCTGCACCGTGGCGGTGGACCCAACCACAGAGGACAGTTTCAGCAGAAGTTCCGCGGCAGAGGAGGCCACCAGCAGAATCGTGAGGGTTTTGGCAACAAAAACGGGTTTGCCCAAACCTTTAACCAGAGTTGGCAACAAGGGTTCTGGGACCAGAAGCCATGGAATCAACAGTACCACCCAGGATATTACAAAGTGCACATTTGTATTAAAGACTCATGGCCTCTGTTGCACGGAGATGCACAGCCACAGAATATCCATCCTCGAGGGCCTCAAGGGCCAAAGTTGAGAATCTGTGGTTTACAGTCTTCCCTGTATTTCAGTGCCTACTCCCTAGCCTTTAACACAGTGTCCTATTTTAAAATTTGTTCTATGTTAATCTAATCTATGTTAAATGTGGCACAAACTAAGCCAAGCTACTACAAACCATGGTTGTTTAAGAAGAATATCTGGAATAATTTAATTAAATTTAACTGGACGGTATTCTTTTCTTTTTTTTTTCTATGAATTTGCCACTCTCTGAATTTGTCTATGAATTTAATAGCACTTCTAAAAACCTCTGATGTTCCCGTATGAGACTGTATGATATATAATTCTGTTTTTTAAAGCTAATCCCAATAAGATAAGAAGTACACTGTTTAGATGCAGGAAAGTCTTTCTCTCCTATTAACACTTTTCTCCTGTTGTTTTCTTATCTCATGTCTTGTTAAACTTTTTTCAGTTCTTAGGCTCTGTGTGAGTGTGTTGCCATGGCAACAATGGATGTAAATGAAAACTTGTGTATAGAGTTAAGAGAGAAATGACAAGGACAGTTAGACTAGATTTCTCTTTAAAATTATTCAGCCTGAATTGAAACAAAAACATAAAGACAGGTAGATGGAGGTGGAACAGTGTGTTTTCAGACTGTGGTGTTTGTTAAAGGTCTGAGCTTGGCAGCCAGAAGAGACATCAGAAATATTTGGCTTGAGTCCTTCACTGAGATGTCACACCGGTCTCATCAACATTATTTACATTCCACTGAGAAAAGCAGACC
This sequence comes from Tiaroga cobitis, assembly GCA_030578255.1. Taxonomy (NCBI): domain Eukaryota; kingdom Metazoa; phylum Chordata; class Actinopteri; order Cypriniformes; family Leuciscidae; genus Tiaroga; species Tiaroga cobitis. The sequence continues at coordinate 29,696,942 of CM060594.1, read as the reverse complement.
AGCTCTTCCCCTCTCTTTCTTTGTAAGCTTTTGTGCTTCTCTGTGATCATTCCTGTCAGCCAAATGCACAAAAGGGCAGATGTCTCTGTTTATGTGTGTATAATTTTTACCAGCCTTATTATTGTGCAGACGCAGAGGTTATAGTCATCAGAATATTTTGTGCAGCATTTTAGGCTCCATATTATAATTGATAGAACTGTGAATTTCACAAAAGTGAGTACACCCCTCACATTTCAGCAAACATTTTAGCATATCTTCTCAAGGGACAATACTATAGAAATGAAACTTGAAAGATTTTAGAGTAGTCATTATGTGCTGCTTGTATAGCAGTATATATTTACTGTCCTCTGAAAATAACTCAACATACAGCCATTATTATCAAAATAGCTGGCAACAAAAGTGAACATGTCTGTGTCCAAAGTGTCAATATTTTGTGTGAGCACCATAGTTATCTAGCCCTGCCTTAATCCTCATGGACATGGCATTCATCAGAGCTGCACAGGTTGTTGCTGGGCTCCTCTTCCACTCCTCAATAATGACATCATGGAGCCGCTGGATGTTAGGCACATGGAGCCTCTCCACCTTCCGCTTGAGGACGCCCCACAGGTACTCAATAGGGTTCAGGTCTGGAGACATACTTGGCCACTCCATCACCTTCACCTTCAGCATCCTCAGGAAGGCAGTTGTCATCTTGGCGGTGTGTTTGGAGTCGTTATCAAGCCGTTCGGCCCAGTTTCTGAAGGGAAGGCATCATGTTCTGCATCAGAATGTCACACTACATGTTGGAATCCATGTTTCTCTCACTGAAGCGCAGCTCCCCAGTACCAGCGGCACTCATGTGGCCCCAGACCATGATGTTACCACCACCATGCTTGACTGTAGGCAAGACACCATTTTCTTGGTGCTCCTCACCAGGGCGTCGCCACACATGCTGGACCATCTGAGCCAAACAAGTTTATCTTTGTCTCATCGGGCCACAGGACATGGTTCCAGTAATTCACACTCTTGGACAGGTTGCTTTCAGCAAATTGTTTGCGGGCCATCTTGTGAGCCAGCTTCAGAAGAGGCTTCCTTCTGGGATGACGAACATGCAAACCGACTTGTTACAGTGTGCGCCGTATGGTCTGAGCACTGACAAGCGGACCTTCCGCTCCGGCAACCTCTAAAGCAATGCTGGCAGCACTCATGCGTCTTGTTTTTTGAAGCCAGCTTCTGCACCTGGCGCACAGCACGGGGGGTGGGGGGGAGGGGTGTACTGAAAACCAGTCAGTATCTGGTGTGATCACCATTTGCCTTACGCAGTGCAACACTTCTCCTTCGCATAGAGTTGATCAGGTTGTTGATTGTGGCCTGTGGAATGTTGGTCCACTCCTCTTCAATGGCTGTGTCGAAGTTGCTGGATATTGACAGGAGCTGGAACACACTGTCGTATATGCCAATCCAGAGCATCCCAAACATGCTCAATGGGTGACATGTCCGGTGAGTATGCTGGTCATGCAAGAACTGGGATGTATTCAGCTTCCAGGAATTGTGTACAGATCCTTGCAACATGGGGCCGTGCATTATCATGCTGCAACATGAGGTGATGGTCGTGGATGAATGGCACAACAATGGGCCTCAGGATCTCGTCACGGCAGGGGCGGAGCTACGTGGTGGCCAGGGGGGGGGCCACGGCGACCACTGGTCAAGGATCGGCCCCCCTGCCGGCCCCCCAAACCTCACGGCCCCACCTCCAGTCTGAGGAAGGGGGGAAATAAATGTAATTAAAAAAACCCTCCTGAACAGAAACGGTCTAAAGGAAGCTGAAATGTATGCGTTATTTTTTTTATCAAGTCATTTGTCAGTTACGCTACAAGCCCCACATTAGCAACATGTTAGGTCACGCCCCCATCAACAGTGCAAGACATTACGTGCCTGCATAACGTGCCTGTATTCTGACAGTGCTTAATGGAGACTAGCAGCTAACCACTGGATACCACCGTAACTAACAGGTAAACGACGCGTAAAATCCATTTTAGACGAATGGTCTTTTTTTTTCCGAACGTACCACGTCTGGTGCTACTTCCATTGATGCACATTTATTATTCACAATATGGAAAGAGGAAATAAAACATAGTTTGTTAAGAGCGTGACTCAAAAATAACATTAATGGGCTTATTCAAGTCCTCTTTTATTGTTTGAATTATTGTTATCCATTCCGCATCTCCCACATGTGTTTTAGCAAGGCGGGTGTTGCAAGATGGCGCAATATATCGGGAGAGACATGTGGGTCAGACATGATTTTGACCACTTCATTAAGTTTTGTTTTGTAGAAAGCCTTTCTAAAAAGTGAATTTCGTTTTGTATCATTTGTATCTTATTTTTAATCAGTGTTTCATCAACAAATTGCCTGGTGTTTCATCAACAAATTACGTGGTACGTAATAAATAAGAAGCAAACAATATAATCAGGACACGGAGGCGCAGGCGAGATTGCATTGCTCGTGAACTGGAGCTCGTCTCATAAATGAACCGAAACTCAGCGTTTAAGCTGCCTCACAGACACGAGAAATATATATATATATATATATATATATATATATATATATATATATATATAGAAAGCTTAAAATGTCTAATTTTAAACGAAACAATTCAAAACGAAATTAGAAACCGACTACTCGCTGCTTATGTAATCCATAAGAAATGTGCATGTCTCTCTATAGGCGAGTTAACTACTGCAGTCACTATTTCAGCCGACACTGAAAACACTAATTTATTAAAAAAAACAATTAAAATGTCTCCTTGCCATATTTGAAACATTCATAATCATTACTTTTAGCCGGTTCCTTGAGACAGCTTTTGCATTATTGGCAGCGTCACCCTCTTACATTAACACGGCGTCACTATCGAATCAGCACTGAAAACATGGGGATTTTTTTAAACAATAATCACACAACCTATTCGATATTCTATAATTAAATTAACAAATCGAATATTCGAAAATCGTAACTCATCCCTAGTCACTACTGCTTTATTAGTTTATCCAGTGTAAAACCCGGACACCGCCACAATGTTGCTTTTTGTTAATGACTGTTCTACAGGATTTAACACAGAGGAACAGCTCACTACCAGTTACAAAAGACACTGTAACAGTCACAGGCAATTCTAGTTGCATTTTTCATCAATTAATAGCCTATCTTTACTTATGATCCCGCCATCTAGTGTAAAAAAAATGTTTTGGCCCGATGCTAACCCTACTTGCCGACCCCTGGTTTATGGCCTGACGAGCCACGGGAAAACTGCTACTCTGAGTGACGCGGTGCGTGAGTTTTAAAATAGTAGTTTTTGACAATCAAGTGGCACCCCAAATAAAAGACTGGCCCAAGCTGGCCCCCCCCAGAAATCATGTCCTGGCTACGCCCCTGCGTCACGGTATCTCTGTGCATTCAAAATGCCATCAATAAAATGCATCTGTGTTTGTTGTCCATAACATACGCCTGCCCATACCATAACCCCAACGGCACCATGGACCACTCAATCCACAACGTTGACATCAGCAAACAGCTCACCCACACAACGCCATACACGCTGTCTGCCATCAGCCCTGTACAGTGAAAACTGGGATTCATCCGTGAGGAGAACACCTCTCCAAAGTGCCAGACGCCATCGAATGTGAGCATTTGCCCACTCAAGTCGGTTACGACGGCGAACTGCAGTCAGGTCGAGACCCCGATGAGGACGAAGAGCATGCAGATGAGCTTCCCTGAGACGGTTTCTGACAATTTGCGCAGAAATTGTTTGGTTATGCAAACCGATTGTTGCAGCAGCTGTCCGGGTGGCTGGTCTCAGATGATCTTTGAGGTGAAGATGCTGGATGTGGAGGTCTTGGGCTGGTGTGGTTACACGTGGTCTGCGGTTGTGAGGCCGGCTCTGAAACGCCTTTCGAGACGGCTTATGGTAGAGAAATGAACATTCAATTCACGGGCAACAACTCTTGTGGACATTACTGCTGTCAGCATGCCAATTGCAGGCTCCCTCAAAACTTGTGACATCTATGGCATTGTGCTCTGTGATAAAACTGCACATTTTAGAGTGGCCTTTTGTTGTGACCAGCCTAAGGCAAACCTGTGCAATAATCATGCTGTCTAATCAGCATCTTGATATGCCACACCTGTGAGGTGGATGGATTATCTCGGCAAAGTGCTCACTAACACAAATTTAGACAGATTTGAGAGAAATAGGCATTTTGTGTACATAGAAAAAGTATTTTTTTTATATTTATTTTTTTATTTAACAGACAGACATACAGACCAAAATAGTGCAGTAACGAACAATCTAGTAATTCCATAATTCAAGAAGTGAAATAAAAGTGTGTAAATGTATAGGTGTGAGTGTGGGTGTGTGTGCATAAGCAAAGTAACCATTTATTATTTATTACCATCATCATTACCATCACCACCACCACTCCTCACTACCATCATACTGCCAACATTGTATTAGTCAATTTTTATTTTTATTCTTATTTCCATCTTTCCTGTAACAATTACCATTGTCAGCACTCTCCAAAAATAAAAGATACTATAATAAGATAATATAAGATAACCCTCCCCCACGTCTCTTCAGTCCCTATTTTCTCCTTTTTTTTTTTTTGTATGTTATGTATCCACCTTATTCCTGACAAGCTTACTGCGTTTTTAATTATGGGCGGCACTTCCGGTTTGGGGAACTTCCATTCAAAAAGGCTGAAACAATTCATTTCCAATCATAAGGTTGCCCTACAAATAAAGCTTATCCGTCAGTTTGACTGGATGAGCTGTCAATTTTTCTTCATGATTTATTTTCAGACATCATGAGAATAACGTTATACTTGGTATTTTAGTGTGACATGTTATAACAAGAATATCTACGGCAAGAGCTCTTTTCAGTCGCTGCTTTCTTTTCCTCATGATGATTTTTATTTTTTCCTTTGCAATCCGCTGTAAAAGTATGAAAAAGGACAACATGTACGGCACATTTGTGGTCTGTTCTCCCGAATTTAATTTACGATATTCCATTAATAATTCACTGGAATGCACGAAGAATCTCTCGTTATTCTCCTCAAATCCTCACGTCTCTTTCCAGGTTTGTTTTCACAGGTAAATGCAATCTATAATCTGTCAAAATGACGGAAATCACTTTGATGTAGCGTCACGTAATGCTGAAGTTAATGCACATTTTTGATTAAGGCTTGTTATACAATAGATATATTTGCCTACTACAGTGATATTTAACCAAAGACTCGCGCTTTTGGGGCTATTTTTGGTCTGTTGATTCTTTTAAACTTTTAAATTTCATTTTAATGTTCGATGATTGAAGGGTGAGTCGATTAATGTCATCTCATTGTGACACTTTTTTAACGTATTGCGATCATAGAGCGAGCCTTTCACTGATTGTTTACATCTTAACGGAAGTTACACCCATAATTCGCGCAAAGCGTCATGGGGCGCAGGAATAAGGTGGATAGTGTCTAAGATGCATTAATAGAAGGGGTACAGTGTGAGAGTGTCTCAACTTGGGACAGAGATGCTGTCCCATGGAAACCACTTCTCGCCTGTCTTGCCTGCCTAAGTGTTTATGAGGCTTTTCAACGTATATATGCATATACATATATATATATATATACACACACATACATATATGTATATATATATATATATAGAGAGAGAGAGAGAGACTTAGATCTTTGAGTTCAGCTCATGAAAAATGGGGGCAAAAACAAAAGTGTTGCGTTTATAATTTTGTTCAGTGTATATACTGCTATACAAGCAGCACATTGACTACTCTAAAATATATCCAAGTTTCATTTCTATAGTATTGTTCCTTGAGAAGCTAGTACACTAAAATGTTTGCTGAAATGTGAGGGGTTTACTCACTTTCGTGAGATACAGTGTGTATATGTGTCTGTGTGTGTTTATATATATATATATATATATATATATATATATATATATATATATATATATATATATATATATATATATATAATATCCGAACGCAAAATTACCGCATTGTGATAATGAGAAGTCTTAATTGTCATGAAAATAAAGTCACAATGCATAATAATCAGTAATCAGTGTTCCTAAAAATAGGCTTAATTTTAATGTTCCCCCAGAAAAAGGGAGATATTGTAATATTACTAATAGTAATTATAAAAATTACTAATGTTTAATAAATAGATTAAAATGGTAAAAATGTCCCTTTTTGATATACTTACTATTTATGCACTGCAGGTGTTTGACATTGTCCTTTTTTGAAGGTTGTGTGTGGATGTGTGTGAGAGTGAATTTGGCTTCTATTGATTGATTAATCTGTTGCAGAGACCCCTGGTCATCAAGGTGGAGGAGGGGGGGCCGGGGTCCTCTGGGATGGAGCCCCGGTCGGCAGACACTTGACAGCCCATAGCTTTATATCTAGTATATACTGCTGAAACAAATGTGTGTGTGAGAGAGACTGTGCACATATGTGATTATGACCACAAACATGTGCATGAACATCTGTCTGTATGTATCTGATCTCTTTGAGTCTGTAGACATGTAATAGGGCTGGTGGCTTTGAGTCCCAACAGTTTACAGCTTCCTTTAAACCCTCCTTACTTCTCTCTCTGTGAGTCACTTGCACGGCAGAGTGAGTCATATTGCTTTAATCATGCCGTAGAGAAGCTGTCCGACAGATGGATAGAGAGAAAAAGACAGAAGGAAAAGGAAAGAAAGAGAGATCCCCAATGTCACTTATCCATTTATCTCCCCAAATGTATAAATTACACAAGTGTTGTACCATAAGCCATGAAATCTATTTTTCTCACAAATAACTCACATCTTAGTCACATATAACTCTACAGAGGTGACGAGCATGTGCCGCTTTAATCTCGGGAATGTAGCATCTTTGTTTGGTTCTTTTTTTTCTTTCTTTTTTTTCTTGACCCAGCATCAAAACAGTACGTTACACTCCACCCACCCAACCTCCACTGTCAATTAAAAGACTAACAAGATTTTACTCCTTTGAGAAAGGCAGCGCTACCTCGTCCATCCTTAATGCCGTTTTCTTACCAGTCTCCTCTCCTGCTGGCAGCAACATCCTCTACATTCACGCCGCGTTCAGTTTCTCATGAACAGGAGAGGGGAGTTGTTCCGTAACGGTCACTACAAGTGACATAAACTAACAAGCAACCCACAAAATCAACAATAAAGCCCTTTATTTATTGTTGATTGCCTGTTAGTGTTTTTTGCAAGAAAGGCAAGAATCACTATTAAGGTGCAGTCCCATTTTCTGCGGAATTTTCACGGGCAAAATCCAGTCATTTCTAGCAAGCTAGAATTTCTTGTGAGGACAAAAGATTTTGTATGTCACACAAATTGGCTGCGTTAACTTACAGAAAGCTGATTGGATTGAAAGTGACATGCACACACTATTGACAATGGATGTTTTTTTGTCTTTTTTTTTTTTTTGCCTGCAAAATCTCATTAAAAATTTCGCTATTGTAATTGCACATATCTCCGACATGTTGAACATCCCATGATGTTTCTGCTGTAGATGTGAAAAAATACCTCAAAACAGACTTGAAAAATGTTTCACCTGGTGGACTATAATAGGTACAATAACCATATCTAAATAGACTTTCTGGTTGGGAATTTTTTACTTAGGTCATTTATCAACCACTCTAGCTACTGCATAGCAGCGTTCTAAAGACCACTCAAAACACCTTAACAATCACATAGCAACACCCTAGCAACCACCCAGAACAGACTAGCATCATGATGGTGAATTCAGCACAAGAAAACATCATTTACATTGTCTTATAAAGCTATAAAAATCTAGTTTTCATTTTTAAAATTGCCTTATATTCTTGGTATAAGATCCTACCAAGAGACCCTCCTGTTGAAGAAGATCGGACATAAAAGGAAATTAATTTCATGTTCATTTTGTACCTCATGTTTGCCTAAGAAAAAATGGTTTAGTGTGAAGCTGAAGAATTTGTGTGTGTATGTGTTTCTGACTCTACCTGAGATGGTAAGACGACCACCCAGAATACAGACGTACACACTCTCGTTCTTAAGAACTAGAAGCTGCAGATAAGTCTGTTCCTATGGGACAGAATATTTTTGGTACCTGCTGAGACAGATAGAGAGAGACAAAGAGAGAAAGAAAGGGAGGGTATACTGATGAGTATGTGGTTAATTTTAGAAAGTGGTGTGAGAAATGCAGCGGAACAGAGTGTTCCTCCTCTTTTCTCAGCCGTTTACCTCCGATTGGTCAAACTTTGCGCAGTGATCCCTTTTGGCCAATGAGACGTATCGTCATGGGGGAATTATGAGAGTAATAGACCCATCAGGGTCCTTCCTTAAATATACACACACTCAGAGAAAATATGATCCCCGCCCCATGTCGATTATTATATTAGTGTAGGGAGAGTGGGTGGAATTTGGCAGTCACTTTTAGATAGCATTTGAGCACTGCACCATAAATAATTCCTCTCTCAAATACACACACACACGCTCTGGGCTGCTGGTGTCGGTGCAGTGTGATGATGAATAGACCTAGTGATGTTATTTCTGGAGAAATTACGATACTGCCAGAACTCCCTTCATATCTGGTTTTAGAGCAAGGTTCAGTTTGGATAGTTTGTTTAGGTTTCTTTGGGTTTAGTCCAGGAGCACAGGAACGTTTGGAAAAGTGGGGGAGGCACATTATAAAAAGGCAGCTTAGTTCAAGATGTTTGGCCAATAGTCTTCACATGATTTGCTGAAAAAGAGTCACCGGTGAAGAATCACAATTCTTGCTAGGATTTCTTACTGTTTGCGCATTGCCGTCACAAACATTTGGCAGAGACAGCTGGCAGAGTTTTTAAGTTGTTGTTTGCACTGCAGCCAACCCAAATGAAAATTTAAATTAATTATTAATAATAAAAAGAATAAAAATGATACAAAATTAAAATTTTTACTGTATTTTGACATATATATAAAAATCTAAATACAGTAAAAATTGTATTTTTGTAAAATATTATTACAAAATAAAAGAACTATCTTCTATTTGGATATATTGTGAATGGTAATTTATTCCTGTGATGTCAAAGCTGAATTTCTAGTATCATTACTCCAGTCTTCAGTGTAACATGATCCTTCAGAAGTCAGCATAATATGCTGATTTGCTGCTAAAGAAACATCTATTGTTATCATCAATGTTGAAAATGGTTGCTCTGCTTAACATTTTTGTGGAAAAGGTTATACTTTTTTCAGGTTTCTTTGAAGAATAGAAAGTTCAATGAACACCATTTTTTTGCATTTATTAAAATTATTTATTAAATTCATTAAAGCATTTATTAAATAGTAATCTTTAGTAGCACTATAAATGTTACTTTCGATCAATTTAATGAATCCTTGATGAATAAAAGTATTAATTTCTCTATTTTTTTTAAATCTTACCCCAAATGTTTGAATGGTATCATTGTTTCCACAAAAATATTAAGCAGTAAAACTGTTTTCAACATTGATAATAATAAGAAATATTTCTTGAGCAGCAAATCAGCATAATACTGATTTCTGAAGGATCATGTGACACTGAAGACTGGAGTAATGATAATTTGTCGTCACAGGAATACATAAAAGAAATTATTTTTAAATTGTAATATTCCACAATATTACTGTTTTTACTCTATTTTTGGTTAAATAAATACAGCCTTAGTGAGCATAAGAGACTTCTTTCAAAAACATTTAAAAAAAATTTTAATGTTTCCAAACTTTTGACATGTAGGCTACTGTAATTATTAATAAAATATTGATGATAAAATAGTAAATATATAATGCATAAAATATAATTAGGTATTTTGAAAAATTATTTTAATTATTAGTGTGGGTTATAAGAATGAGAAAGTGAAAAAATTGACCTGTTAACTACCCCCTTTTTGAGCATAGATCTGAGCTTAAAGGTGACATATTATTCCCCTTTTCACAAGATGTAATATACATATATGGTAGGGCTGTCACTTTTTATTCTATATTCGAATATGCATTCGAACATGACGTGAAATATCCGTTATAAATAAACTAACCGGTTTTTAAAGTGCCATGTTTAGCGCATTTTTTACAGTCTATGATTAGATCGTTTGTTTTTCATTTTATTGTTTGCCATCTCATCCAGTAGCGGGCACTCTAAACGTATTGTAGCGTAAACTCATGACCAAATCAAGCGAATAATAGCCAATAGCCACCCTGTTTTGAAAATGGAAGATAACGCACAGAACGGCCAGCCTGAGCGGAGAATTTCTACCCCAACTCATCTAAAAAGTAGTGTCTGGAAATGGACAATCCGATTGATGAATCCGAACATGAACATGTTTACATTAACGATACATAAAGTAATGTGCGCGTTATATGTCACAAGATTCAAATCCGAATTGATTTTTTGACATGCGCACACTGCACGAATATGCCGCTGTTCGCGCATAACTATTCTCCTCTATTGGTTCTTTATTTGTTTTAAACAGCAGACTTGATATTTATCCGTCTCTGGTCATGATTTGGAGACGATGAGCATGATTTGCCGTGCTGCTTGCCTGCTTATATTGATCACGCAGTAAAACCCTGCGCCCAAAACCAGTCGTCCGTGGATGATAATCTGAAACAAGCGCTGGTGGGACGTTGTCCTGCTTCACTTCACAGACGCTGAGTGAAATAAGAATTTTTTAATAACGGAACACTCATTTATGACACTCTATTCAACAGGAAGAACAGCTCGCTCCGTGCGTAATACGTCATTGCACATGCGCAGTCCTTTTAGTTTCGTAGATATTCGAATATATTCGAATACATTGCTTGATATTTGATATCCGTTCGAATTTGATTTTTCTCAAAAGTGACAGCCCTAATATATGGTGTTCCCAGCCCAGAATGTGTCTGTAAAATTTCAGCTCAAAATACCCCCCAGATCATCCATTATATCTTGTCAAATTTGCCCCATTTTGGGTGTGAGCAAAAACGCGGCTTTTTTGTGTGTCCCTTTAATCGCGAGTTGCTGCTCCCCGCCTCCGTCCGTTCAGAATACAAACGATCATTTACACAAGCTTCGTCAGTCTCCAGCTATAACAAAACGTATATCTCACTCACCTGAAATCTCAGAAATAACCCAGAAGAGCTAGGATGCAACTTTTAGAAACACCTGGACGTTTCTGAATGGTTAGTGCATTTATGTAGTTGTTGTGGAGTTACATTAATTCATCTCACCGACTTGCATGTAACGTTACCGTCATGTTTAACTTTTACAAAAGTTGACACAGATCCCTGAGGTCTTTATAAGACAGCTGTGATTTTTTTTTTTGGGGGGGGGGGGGGGGGGGGGGGGGGGGGGTTCCACAGGGTTCTGTGCTCGTCTGTGCTCCTCTGTGCTCCTCTGTGCAACCAACGACAGAACAGTTTGCATGCTTTGCTCGAACTTTTGCCATTGCGTTAGATCTTGTTACACTGTTGTGGCTTGCGAAAACCAAATGGCGGCGCCGTGCGAGGAAACGTGCAGATTAAGGGGCAGTAATATTATAATATATAATATATATATATAATAAGATCGTCAGAAGGGGAGCGAAATCTGATCCGTTTATTTTTGACAGACTTGCAGAGAAAGGCTTATTAAAAAAAGTTACTTGGTTGTCACTTTTCACATTTTCTGGGTTGGTTGATGCAGCAGGGAATAGCACTTAAACACTGAAAAAGTCAGATTTTCATGATACGTCCCCTTTAAATTGTAAGTCATGAATGCTGTGGAATACAGGCATTATAATGTTGATATATTTTTAAAGAAGACACTCATATCATTGCTAAAGTAAAATGTCAAAAACAATTTTTTTTTGGTTAAGTTAAAAAAGTTAAAAGGTAATTCTGAGTGTAAAATTGCTAGAAAATCAAAGCCATAATGTCTAACCAAGTTGTGTTCCAAATTTTAAGCAGGACACTGACAGTTAACAGGTCGTTAAATTATATTAATAACAATTTAATAGTAAAAATTTAAGTACTTAAAAAATGCAGTTTAGGATACATCCCAATAGTTAGAACTTTCTCCTGCAGTAGATGCATGCTACAGTGACTCTGAATGAAAAGAATAAAATGTAACAGATTTGCGAGACCATAAAGGCTGAAAGCTTCCTTGTGTGTTGACTACAGGTGTGGTAAGCACGCATGTGGCCGTGTAACTTCCTGTCGCAGTGTGGCGTGGGGGTAACGACGGAGAGCGGCTTTCCTCAGTGAAATGAGCCGAGCCACACACGTGCGAACACTTATACGCAGGATTCACAGTAGGCTGCTGCTCACCAGCTGTCTCCATGGAGACCAAGATGGGCTCTGGTTGTCATGGAAACTGACAGCAGCATGCTGTGGGTTTTGCAACGTGTACGGCTCCCGAGAGCACTATTTAACTGTGCGTACAGTCAATATTTAATCTGAGTCAGGACTTCAACTAAAATCTCCTAATTCATCATGTCGTTTCTCACAGGTTCTTCGGCCACATGGGAATATAAACCCGATACAAATGAAGAGCATGTCACAGCTGTAACCAAATGATCACACAAGCGCTTACACAAACCCAGCAGGAACGTATCAGATGTAAAGCCTGTTGCCGGAGCCGTGGTTTAGAAGTTAGTGCATCTGTCCGAGTTTGAATTTGGCTTGCGTCTTCATTCACTTGTTCCCGTCCACTTTTTTTTGTCCATGCTTTCAAGACAAAAAGAGTGTTTCTATAAGCTGCTGTGTCCCTAACTAAGGAACAGTGTGTTGCTTTGAGACATCATTTGTCCGTCAGAAATGACTTGTGGGTAGGTGTGTCTGACATGGCATCTGCTGACCGCAAATCCTGTTACCTTGGTTACAGACAGACTGGGCATAAAGGTAAGGTCACAAAGATCAGGAGGTTCTGTCCCCCGAGGAGCTCCTTGTAATTTGATTGGCTCGCGGCCCCGTTTGTGCACCCATCACAGAAAATTGAATTATCGTGACTGTCATCCAGAGAGCCGCACAGCTCACCTCTCCTGTCTGCATCCTTCCATCTCTCCCCTCCTCCTCTCATTTACTTCTCATTTTTGCCTCTCTGCTCTTCCTTCGATTCTTTTATCATGTCTTCTCTCATTTGTTTGCCTGCATCGTTGTTGCTCACTTTTTAGAGAGTGGAAAAAGAAAGGGATGGGTTGTAAACCAGTTAATAGGCCACAGTTCCTGTGCAGATGCGAGTTAAAGGAATACCCAAAAAGTAATATTCTGTCATTCCCCCCCCCCCAAAGTAAATGTTTTTCCTTCCACATATTCAGACTGGTGCATCTTGTTTGAATACAACACTCAAAAACGAATGGAATTTGACGACAATTACGTCAAACCTGATGGCACTCCTCAGTGTGCCCTTTTTTTATTCTAAACGTCAATGCAAATTATTGGAGCCACTAAAGGAAAAAAATATGAGATGGAAGGATAAATTATATCATGATTGTTTTGCACTCACTCGCAAAACGTATGTGTTCCCTCAAGAAAGTTTACATTCGCTCGCAAAAGTTTTACGTTCCACCAAGAAATGTTACATTTCCCCAAAAACAATGCAAAGTTTCTCAGGGGAATGTAAAACTAAAACATTTCTTATGTGCCTGTTTTTTTTTATATACTCTCCTTAGAGGCTCTGTAGTAAATTTCAGGCTGAGATAAAGATTATCACGATTTCTCACACAAAACTATCATAGGTGAACATTTGCAATGTGGTGCAAAAGTCATATGTACCACTTTTATGATACTGTTATTATATATGTGTGTGTTTGTGTGTAGCCTGGTAAACCCTACGTTATGAGGACAAAATGTCCCCACAAAGATGGCAATATCCGAAATCCTTGTCCTTGTGGGTATAGTTTTTGGTCCCCATTGGGAAAACAGCTTATAAATCAGACTAAATGAGTTTTTTTCTTAAAAGTAAAAATGTAGAAAGTTTTCTGTGATGGGTAGGTTTAGGGGTAGGGTTAGTGTCGGGGGACAGAATATACAGTTTGTACAGTGTAAAAATCATTGCGTCTATGGTAAGTCCCTATAATACATGAAAACCCAATGTGTGTGTGTCCGGGAAAGGTCCTGGATCAGAGGCAGAACCTGAGAGCACAGAGTTGCACTGTGCTAGATGCCTGTGAGTGTGTGTGTCTGTCTCTGTGCCAGCTGGTTCAAAGGAACTAACACGTCTCGCCTTCTAAGAGTCTTAATAATACATTCTCACTCACACGGATATCTTACGCTACTCCAGGCTTAAATTGACCTTTTTAAATGTGCTATTGCTGCAATTATGGGCATGAGTGAGTAGCCTGTAAATCGCTCTCTCTCACTTACACTTTCTCTGTCTCTCTCGCTCTCGATCCGTCTTTCAGAGAGCAGCCGGTCAGTCTTGCTGAAGGATATGCAGCGTAAACTCATAATTATGAAGTCATAACACACAGAAACACAAACACACACTCTCTTTGTCTTCATTGTCCTCACAGATACCTCATAAGGAGAGATTAGATATGGGACTGTTGTGATAGGCATGATATTGTCACCTGATGGACTGATATAGTTGTGTTTAGCACAAATTAAGGCTGGTGGAGAGAATACTGAAAGAATTTTGAGAGAATATTGACTCTTTAAAGAAGTAATGCTTGGTTTAAAAAGGATCTTTTCATGACTATTTTCCACCCTCTCTCTGACACTTAGAATTAAACTGGATGATTTTTGCTGATACGGCTTTAAAATGCATAGCCTATGTAAAGTCCTCTGCATGTGAATGAGATTGCAAGTGTTTTCCAAGCTGATTTTGGAAATTGGAGTTGATTTTTGTAGGATAGCTTCAATAAATGGTCTCTTTGGACTGAGAAGAACTGGGCAGTTTTGAACATTACAGTATGTTTTTATAGTACATCAAACCTTTGCAAATTTGATTTCTCAGGAAGGAATCCCTTTAAACAAAGCGAGTGGAGCACAATCAAGAGTCATTCCACACCATTTACTTTACACAACCAATTTGTACTTGTTACTGATGTGCAGGAAAGAAGAGGATTCTGGCATGTTGTGTAGTTTGAATGGATCTGAGAACTTATGGGCCCAAATCCGGATTTTGGGAAGACCCATGAACTATTGAGAACAGATTGACGATCCCTACAGTTATCGTATTTTGTAAAAGTTACTGTTGACAGGTCAGGCCATGGGAATATTTCTGTCTCAGTGAGTATAGTTGGAGGCCTTATTTTGTTCTGTGGACCCAAACAGATCTCAGGGGACTAGACCGTCTCAGTGCAGCTCCCACGACCTCTGACCTCCTACATCCACACACACACACACACACACACAGCAAATCAGGAGAAAAGGAGTGGAGTCAAGCAAGATTGTATGTGTTCTAGTTAGACTGCATGGATACATCTTATCCAGTCACATTGTTGAACACAGAGGGAATAAAGAGAACAGGATATCAAATTGTGAATCCATGATTAAATCTAATACAGCAGATTCATCTGTCTATTTAAATGTAATTGTTAGATTGTGTGTGTGTGTGTGTGTGTGTGCGTGTCTGTGTGTGTGTTTGTCTGTCTGTGTGTCTGTAATGGATTACATTGGCGTTGATTGCGCTGATGACCGAGGGCTCTTGTCAGTAATTGAGCTTAATTAATTTAAGAGCCTCGGATAGATTTTGGATCTCAGAGTTTAGTGTACAGTAAAGTAGGTGATAACAGGATCATTTAACCCTGTTTTTAAAGCAGGTGGATTTAAAATGTGATTCCACACAAACTAAACACCATTCTGCTCCTGTTCAGTATCTGTTGAAAAGTCATCATTATTAATACACACGTAGTGTTTTTTCTATATTTTTATTGTTGCAAATCCATGTGCTGCTGTTTTTTTTTTTCTTTTGAACACAAAAATAATTTGAAATGATAAAGGTCATTATATATATTATATTATAACATTATATATAAAATTAGCAGACACATTTATTGGACTCATTAATTAGCTGCACTTGCCTAATGTGTTACTCTCGTGTTAAATTTTTTTTTTAAGTTTATGTTAAAAAAAAGTTTAAAAAGTGACTAATGCATTTTAAATGTAAGCAACATTTGGCTCTGTATACTAGTGTTTCTGTTACTAAGAAACATGTTTTTCTCATCTGAATTAAGTGGTTTTGATTGAGAGTGCAGCTTTGCAGTGAATCATCTACATGTGTTGAAGTTTTAAATTGACTAGTTCCTTAAAATGAAGGCTTATCATGATGTTCAGTCCACTATCCCCTCCACAAAGGAAATTGCCAGCAGAATCTTTTTTTATTTAATTTTTTTTTTTTTATAATAAAACTCAGCTACAATTAGGGCTGGGCGATATATCGATATAAAAAATATATTGATATATTTTTAAATGCGATATGGAATTAGACCATATCGCATATATCGATACGGTGCAAATATGCGCTGTGATCCTTGCTCCAAACAAGCTGCTGACCCGGAGCTCTCTGCACTGCTCCCCGCGCGTGAAACTACGCGCTGCAGAAGCCCCAGCCGCAAGCCATCGACAACCCGAAACGGTGTTTCCGCTACATTCATTCTGCCGTGATGGTCCGCAACACCAAACATCATCCCGCCACGGCTGCAGCTTCTCAGTAAAGTCCGATATTATGCACACTATTGTGTTATTGTTAAGCCCCACTAAAGGCATACAAATATTGTAAAGCACCATAAAGTTTTTGTGCACTATATTCCAAGACTTCTAAAGTCATTCGATTGCATAATGTGAGGTAAAAATTTATATTTAAGTCGTTAAGTTAAAGTTAATGAAAACTCATCTCTCCTCAGTCATTCTCCATTGATTCAGCATTCAAACAGCGCGTCACGTTCGGTTACGACATAACACGATGACACTCTCTTCAAGATCAATGTTCCCATTATTGTACTTTATTTGTAGATAAATGTCTATGGTTTACATACAATTACTATCTTACTGGAGTTTACTGCGCTTTCTAAATCATATTCCTTTCTCCCGGGTGTCTGTTAGATTGCAGCATTGGAGTAGAGAGCGCTATAAATTGTTCTTCATGCGCACTGTAACTGAAATTTAAAACTGTTAAAAGAAAAGGCTCAATAAACTGTTGCATAGATATAATATTTCACTTTGTGCAAATGTGAAGCGCTGCACGCTGTGACTGCGCGTTGCTTCGAGTGCATCATTTTGCGCACGGGATGCACATAATCGCTTTGCCGCTCTTATTGGAGCCTTTCATATTATAATACTTAGGCAAGGTTAGGGGCAAGGGGGCGTGGCCCATGGGACTATCACTGCCACCACAGCTGGGAAAAAATCCTAGAGGAAACACTGCGAAAAAGCTCCAGCCCCGAAACAAAGCTCACTGCAAACTTAATTTTCCTGCAGCCACCTTATGGAGCTTTGATTTCAAAAAAGGTACTCCTGTTGCTATACAGTATTTATGTTTACATTTTATTGTTATTTGAACAGCTGACCATTTAATTATGAACCAGGTGAAGAAACCTGTTCATTTGATTTTGCACCTGTTCACTGAAATAGCCAGTTTCAACTTTCAATAAAACTAGGCTACTTGTGACGTCATATTTGGCTTTGACTTTGACTTTGAACATTTGCTCTCACTTTGAGGAAAAAATATCGGGATATATATCGTATATCGATATTCATCCTAAATATATCGGGATATGACTTTTGGTCCATATCGCCCAGCCCTAGCTACAATGACATTTTATGGTAATTTCCAAGCCTAATGTTCTCCCTTCTGTGTGCAGAGACTATTTTGACTTTTGTCTTAAGATTATCATTTTTTTGATTCCCACTGAATGTGTACTGGTCTAAATGTTATTTCTGAGCGTAACAGTTGAGCTCTTTGTCTCGTTTAAGTCTCTTTCATTATTATTAAAAAACTAATTATATAATTTATTGCAATTTTATATACTTTTATTCCAGCAAATATTGATATGAAATCAATATTATCGATTAATCAATTGACGGCCTTCATTGAAACAAATCACGTCTGAAATCCCTTTTTTCCCACAGTCCTGTAGCTCTAGACACATCCTCAGAGATGAATGTCTGTGTTTTGATTCTCACAGGAAAGTTGGGAGACAGTCAGCAAAGACTGAAATTCATCTGGCATTTACAGACGCAGCATTTCTGCTCTATAATCCACTCGAACACAGTGTCTCTGGTGCAGCGACATTCTGTGTGTTTGTGTGTGTGATATCTGTTCTCTTCTGATAGGCCTGATCTGTAATAAAATGTCATGCAGACAAATGGCTCTACATTTTCTGATGTTGGTTCAGAGCTTCGGGCGGCTTTACGTTTAAAGATATTAGAGATGATGCAATTACAGAACTAATATCCTCTTTCTCTCTGTTTTGTCTGTTTAGGAACGGGTGGAGTATCTATTTCTGATCATTTTTACGGTGGAGGCGTTTCTGAAAGTTATTGCATACGGGCTGCTGTGTCATCCTAATGCGTACCTGCGGAATGGCTGGAACCTGTTGGATTTCATCATTGTGGTGGTAGGGTGAGTACAAGAACCCTGTGTAACCCTTGAGACACATATGGACGAGTGAGTGTATGGTTTGAGTTATCATGGAAACATTTTAATAAAGAAAAATGCTTTTTATAACGCGTTAGTGTATAGCATCATTGCGTTTGCACATCTTTAGTGGCAAATATAAAAGCTGCGCACAGATTATATTTTATATAATATTTTATATAAAAGGAAATGGATTGTCCTACATAACAATAAAAAGCTGTGCTATATATATATATATATATATATATATATATATATATATATATATATATATATATATATATATATATATATCAGCAAATAAAATAATATATATATTTTTTATTATATAATATATATATATATATATATATATATATATATATATATATATATATATATATATATATATATATATAAAAAGCACAGCTTTTTATTGTTATGTAGGACAATCCATTTCCTTTTTGATTGGCAAATTTGTCCAGAATGTGTCTGTGTATATATATATATATCCTTTGCCCCCATCTGTCGCAGATGACAATGAGTGACTTTTATTTGAACATAGTTCATTTCCAGGACCTGCTGAAAAAAGTTTTTGGGGGGGATTCCCAATAAAAAAAGTCACTCACACTAATTGTCTGAATGTCATTTCTGAATGTAACAGTTACGTTCTATGTCTCATTCAAAATAGAAAAACATCTTCAATTCAGTTGAAAAAAAAAAATCTTCAATTCAAATGGACTTTTCACGTCGGAAAAGCTATTCTATTTTGCATGATGCTGCATCCTGAGTAAAGTCAAGATTGCTATCATTTAATGACTTAAAGAACACATTACTTTAATTAGTTAACATATTTTGAAAACTGGAATGTAAAATGATAATGAGTCAGTAACTTCCTCTTTCATTCTCTCTTTCAGGCTCTTCAGTGCAATATTAGAGCAGGCCACTAAAGGAGACGGTGGGACTTCAATGGGAGGCAAGGCTGCAGGGTTTGATGTTAAAGCCCTGCGAGCCTTTAGAGTGTTGAGACCTCTGAGACTCGTGTCTGGAGTACCTAGTGAGTAACGCACACACACACACACACACACACACACACACACACACACTCTCTCTCATCTGAGGATTGCTGAGTAAGTCGTTTATGAGTCAGGGCTGAGAAACAGAGAGGACATTAATTTAAATTACCTTTCTGTGGGAGGATCTGAAACGATTCTACAAAATGTAGATTCAGTAATCACAACCCAGAAATTCAGAAGTCAAAACTCTATTAAGCTGTTGTTATCAGCAGGTGCAAGCACAGCTTTTTATTGTTATGTAGGAAAATCCATTTCCTTTTTGATTGGCAAATTTGTCCAGAATGTGTCTGTTCATTACCCGTTATTATGCGTCTCTCTGGAATACTTCTGTTTAGGCAGTTGCTTTATTCTGCAGTCAAATGTTTGTCTAATGTTGTCACAGTATAATGGCTGTTAAACTGTACACTGTAATTGACCATCCATTTTAACCTGTTCTGGCTTCACTTCACTATGAGATTAATGATCATGATCAGTTGACTGTACATTTTATCATTGATCATATTCAAAGTATTAACAGTTACTTTGCACTTCATTCATAAAACAAAGAAAACCATCCATGAGGAAAATGATTAGTTTGATGATAAAATGGATGAGTTTTTTTTTTTAGAATGATTTTCTTTGTGGTTGCAGGTTTACAGGTGGTGCTGAACTCCATCATTAAAGCCATGGTTCCCCTCCTGCACATCGCTCTGCTCGTTCTGTTCGTCATCATCATTTATGCCATCATCGGCCTCGAGCTCTTCATGGGCAAGATGCACAGAACCTGTTTTTTCTTCAAAGATGGACACAAAGGTCAGGACTTTATCTTTAGCAATTGTTCCTCCCTTGTTCTAGTCATTGTTTTCACCCAGATAAACTGTCAAAATCTTATTTTCGTTCAGGTCCTATATCTGAAGAGAAGCCAGCCCCCTGCGCCCCAAGCTCTGCCCATGGACGACACTGCTCCCCGGCCAACTTAACACAGTGCATGATGGGATGGGAGGGTCCAAATGACGGAATCACAAACTTTGATAACTTTGCATTTGCCATGCTGACTGTGTTTCAATGCATCACGATGGAGGGCTGGACTGACGTCCTGTACTGGGTGAGTCTGCTCCAGTAACGGCACACCACACCTTATGATTGAACACATGAGCAAACATGGTCCAGAACAGCGAGACATGCACAGCATATGAATGAGGTAGGGTTAGGAATATTTCCCAGTCTTCTTAGTTAAAAACCATAAAGGAACCCTATTGGAATTTCTAAAGGGAATCCTAATGTAACATAATGCTATGAATGTTCTCATAGGATTTCACACAAAATCTTGGTATTTTAGAACATACAATTGTCAATAGGACTATAATGATTACCTGCAAGATAAAATGCATAACATTTAAACTATTTAAATGCATAATATTGAAAACCATTTTTCCCCATGTGATTTCCATTATTATGGATGGACATTCTGTGACATTCTGAGTTTCTGATAAAGATCAAATAAAAATGTAAGAATTTCAGATATTTTAAACCTTTGGTTACATTGAAAATTATTCTGTCAATTTTTCACCAAGATAATGTTTTAAATTTGCAGAAATGACTTGCTAAACATCAGTAAGAATGTGTTGAATGTGTTGAAAACATCATATGACATTATTTTCCAGCAAAAGAGTTTTTATGAATTTATGAAGTTATATTATAGCTGTATAATTTCCTTTTTGTAAATAAAAAAATAATTTTAGTGCTCTAATAATTAGTAAATTAATTGTAAACTTATAATTTTAGTATATAATCAGTATATTTCTAGCAAATATATAAAACCATTGCTAAAACTAAACATTGAACATTCTTGTATGGTGGAGCCATTGAAAATGTTTGCAAGGCAAGTAAAAATAAGGACTACTTGCCCGACTCGCTAGCAGAAAAAAACCCTGTTGAGCCCTCTGTGTGTGTGTGTGATTTATATCACTGCTGATCTCTACAGGCCATCTATACGGTATCTCAGTTTTCTGCACTCTCACAGATACTTAAAGTGATTGACGGTTTTCCTGATAACATCCTGTAACACAGTCAAAAAGACTCGGCTGAACGTTTCTCTCTCTCTCTCTCTCTCTCTCTCTCTCTCTCTCTCTCTCTCTCTCTCTCTCTCTCTCTCTCTCTCTCTTTCTCTCCGTTGAAGATGCTCTATGCTTCATGGGTTTGCTTGATGTTCTGGGTTTCAGAGGGGCAAGCATGTGCTGTTCACTGCACTCGTTTCTGCTGACTGTCTTCCTCTTCTCTCCACTCTTCTGTCTTTTTTTCTAACTGTCCCCTCCTCGTCTCAGATGCAGGATGCCATGGGTTATGAGCTTCCGTGGGTCTATTTTGTCAGTCTGGTCATCTTTGGATCCTTTTTCGTTCTAAATCTGGTTCTGGGTGTGTTGAGCGGGTAAGCATTGTGTGCTGAGTGTGCGTGTGTTTTCTGTGGACAATACAACAAGCTCTCACTGAACCATCCAACATTTTTTTTTCTTAAAGCACTGGGATTATGCGAGCCACAGAGGGTTTGTGTAGCACTGTCCATGTCCAGCAGACACATACTAATCGATCATTCATCCCTCTGTACCCCTCCATCCATCCCTCTCTCTCCCCATATTTCAACCCTTCCCTCCATTCCCAGGTCAATGATGCTGTAGGGAATTCCTGGCCGTGGCTTTATTTTGTCACTTTAATCATCATTGGCTCCTTTTTTGTTCTTAATTTGGTTCTTGGGGTTTTAAGCGGGTAAGGGACACTCATTCATTCTCTCTCCATATGTTTTTCTCTCTTTCTAACTGAATTTTTATCCTTTGTCGGAGAGAGTGTGTGTGTGTGAGAGAGCTCTGTGTATTTTCTGTTTAACACAAATGTAAACAATGAAGGATCAGAGGCGTTTTGTTTCCTTTTTCTCTTTCTATAAAAAATTGGTTTCTGTTGACACTCTTTAATATCTAATTACATGTGTGCATTTTATAGCCAACTTTGCTATGAATTTAATCACACTTCTTCAAAATGTGCCCAAAAGTCAACATGAAATCAGCTTTGACCCCATTGAATTAAAATTTTCTCGTTGAATATCTTGTTCTGTTTCATGAAAGTACTACTGTACAAAAGTTTGGGATCCGTAAGATTTGTTTTTAAAGAAATTGATACCTTTGTTCATCAAGGATGCATTACATTTATCAAAGGTGACACAAAAGGCATTTATAATGTTGTGGAGATTTCTATTTCAAGTAAATGCTGTTCTTTTGTGCGACACGATGTTTAAGTAGCACAACTTTTTTCAACATACAAAATGTTTCTTGAGCACTAAATCAACATATTAGAATGATTTCTGAAGGATCATGTGAAACTCAAGACTGGAGTAATTTTACTGGAGTAATCATTGAGAGTCAATTTGAAATATATTAGTATAGAAAACAGTTATTTTAAATTGTATTAATATTTTACATTATTTATGTTTTTACTGTATTTTTGATCAAATAATTGCAGCCTTGGTGACAAAAACTAGTGCATATAGTGAACTAGTGAATACCAGTTTATGCTGACTTTAATCACTTTTATAATATTTAATTGCACTATTAAGAATAATTCTTTAATTCTTAATTCAGTTTATAGGATGGATATTTAGCAGAAGTCTCTCCTCTTTTCAGAGAGTTCTCTAAAGAGCGAGAAAAGGCCAAAGCTCGCGGCGATTTCCAGAAGCTCCGTGAGAAGCAGCAGCTGGAGGAGGATCTGAAGGGCTACCTGGACTGGATCACGCAGGCGGAGGATATCGACCCTGAGAATGACGACGAGGGACTGGATGACGACAAACCTAGAAATCGTAAGTACGAAGCAGGGAAGCACCAGGATAGGGAATTGATCTGCTCTTAGTTTGTTAGAATCCGAGTTGTTCGCAAGAACTTTGTCCATGCATATTTAATATATTCATTTTGAAAGCAAATGAGGACATTGAAATGTTTTAAGTGTTCCAATGATTGCTTTAATCTATACTTAATCTGAAAATACTTCCAAATCTATATATATATCTACACGAAATATTTTTTTCTTTTATCTCTGGCCCTTCATGCATGCTCAAGGCCTGACATTACATAGCAAGGCTGATGTACATTCTCACTCTCTACATATGCAAACAATCTTAAAATATTAGAAACACTGTGTGGATCGTGGGTAATATACTCTGAAGAAACAAATTTGCCTGTTGGCTAGTTTTCTGTCTCTGTTTTCCATTTGAAAATAAACAGCAGCTCACCTTAAAAGATTAACTTTGCACATTGGCTGCCAAGTTCTAGTGGACAAAACCTTTGGAATACGTTCATCCAGATATAAATCATTAGCTCATATTCTGTATACTGCAGATGGGAGTTCTCCATCAGAAACTCACCACAAACCAAACTCAAAGGGATATTATGGACGTTTGTGCTTGTATGTGGACTGGCTTTGCAGTCCTTATTAGGGATAAAAAAAAGCAGCAAACAGAAGCAGACCAAACCTCCTTGTGAGGAGATTTCAATAAGGATAACAATTTCAGAGAGGATCTAGATAGTGATCTAGATCGAGCAAGATGTCTAAAAATGCCAGTTTTATGCTTGGGGTTTGTTTAGAGTAATTATAATTTATCTATGTTAAGAATAATAGATGCAAACGATAAGTTCTTGCAGGCATATACTTGTGTGTGTGTGTGTATTTGGACTTTTTTCATAGCCTGAGATTGTGTACTGAGATCAGATGGGAAAGAACTTTCACACGCGTACAATATATTCAGATATACCCTAATGCACATGCTGAGGCACATCTAGTGGCACAAAATAGAACTGCACCTCATTAATGCAACAATTATTTGTGTGTTTTGTATGAACAGTGATGTTTTATGTTAAGTGTTGGGTGTGACTTGTGTGCTCAATGATAAATGTTCAGGATGGAGAGGACTGGTGGCGTCTCTCTCTCTTTCATTGTCTGCGAATGTGTCTGTCTTTGACTGTTTGAGTCTTGCTCTGTTGTTTTCAGGGAAGACTCATCGTTTACAGTACATCCGTGGAGCGGTGAAGAAAAAAGCGGCTCTGCTTCGTAAGGCGTGTGCGTCTCAATAGCAACCACGGTTTACTTTTGCGTCTGCATGGCAAAAGTGCAACAAGCCTCCCAGACCTTTATACTGACCCCTAACCCATCCTCACCCTCCAATCTGGGTACGGAGGGTGATGGGGACTCCCTGCTCAGTTCTTTTAGATTTCTGAATGAGGATGATGGGCATGAAGATCTGAGAGTTTTGAAATTTTGGCCCACAGCTCTTTTGGGGTGGTAGATGTTTTTTCTGTTTGAAATATCTGGACTTTTAGCATGTTATTGTTTTTTGTTTTTGTTTTCTCCAGGTATTTTAATCAGAATCCAGTTGCTTTGTATTACATTTTAGTCACACATCAGGGTCCTGTTCTGATGTGATCTGCATGTGATGCCTAGACAGAAACAGTTCTGCTGTGCACACCACGGTCCAGATGGGTCTGACTCTGAGATTGTGGTTTCTCTTTGACAGCCATTGTGAGACGTTCATAGAGAGATAGGATGCAAAGTATTGTGGACATATTTTTTTCGGATTCATGTTGCCTATCCCCATCGGTCTACGCTAGATTTGCATTAGTGTTTATGTTATTTTTTATATCTTTAATAAAACAAGATGAAAAAATTACAAGAGTAACAATCATTTCCATCTAAAATACATTAATTTTCAAAATACATCACTGTTCGACATTTGGAATCTTCTCTCGGAATATTCGATCAAACATAATCCCATAATCCCATTTCCAAGGGTGGTGTATTCTGGTTGATAATGTTTTGTTTTTGTTTATCTGAGAAATGGAATTAGGGAAAAAAGGTCAGAGCCAATGAGAATGCAGCATGGAATTTAGAGATCCTGCTTGACCCCGCCCCCTGTGCATGTTAATGAGATGGAATTGTAGGCCTGCATGCTGATTGGAAGATTAGAACTGTTTTGGCTGGCAACAGAATCTTTTACATGACATATTTGGGTAAGTTTGTCAAACTGTTTTTTTTTTTTTTTTTTTTTTTTTTAAGGCCTAGTTTAATCAAGATTGATTCATAGGTTCAACACCCATAAAACTATACTAAGAGTATAGTATTTTGTAAGTATGTGTCTGTTGATGAAGTGTGGTATTGTATTCTTTGCAAGCACTTTCATCTTAATCATGGTTCATCTTAAACGTTGAAGGTCACATCTTAGCATGGATATGGATGAAAAGTTGGCTTGGATGTTATCAGGACTGTCTGTTTATAAAGAACTGGCACAGTAACAACTATGTTTGTATGTTATGATTTAGTTTTTTTTGTTCTGTGGAATTTAGGATTATTCATTTTTTATTATTGCATATTGCTGACAACCAGCTTTATGATGCTCGCAGCATCATATACAAAATTAGCTAGTCTCTGTTTCTCAGTGAAACTGCACTTATCACAAAAATAGTGAAGAAAATATATTGTGATTACCGTACTCGCATTTTACATTTAGTAAATTTTAATTTTGGACCCTGATCTAATCTCTGCTGTCAAAGTGTTCTTTACAGGTTGGAAGTCAGTTTCTTGTTTGTCAGCGCGTGTGTGAAACCAGCCTTTGATGAGCAATGAGTATCGTCTTTACTGGTAATTCATCTCTCTCACTCTCACTCTCTCTCTCTCTCTCTTAGTGAGTATGCCGGCCAGTGAAAATGAGTCAGTGAACACTGATAATGCTCCAGCTGGAGACATGGAAGGAGAGACCTGCTGTACCCGTATGGCGTAAGTCTACACAGCATTCCGTTCATCCTCTTTTCTCCTCTTGCCTCTGTTCTCCATCCTGATCATCTCCTCTGCTTTTCTCTAATTCCTATATTCATTTTGCCCCATGTTTAATCCTCTTCAGACGTATTCTTTTCAGTATTCAGACATTTACAGAAATCTCAGTTGTAAGGTTGAGCTCTAGTTTTAAACGGAGTCCCAGGTTTTTGGCAGTAAACTGGCAGGCGAGGTCAGCATGGCCCAGTGGGCGGCTTCTGGCGCGCCCGTGATCTTCAGTGTCGTTTTCTCTCTGTGCATCTGTTGCTGTTGTCTGTTTTCCAGCTGATCTGCCCTGTCAGTGATCAGTGTTTTATGTCACAAACACAGATAGGAACACAATAGCCATAATAGTTATTATATATAAACATTCCCACAGATATTGAAAAGTGAATGTGAATCTATTAAACAGTTAAATCAGAAGAACTGTTCAATTACTCACACATGTGAATACAAAGTTAAACGAAAAAATGTATTCCTGTAAACTATAAGTCTTTCCTGAAAACAACATTTGTCAAGCCAATGCATCACACTAAACTGAAACAGACCTGTTAATATCCTATCTATCTATCTATCTATCTGTCTATCTATCTGTCTGTCTGTCTATCTATCTATCTATCTATCTATCTATCTATCTATCTATCTATCTATCTTATCTATCTTATCTATCTTATCTATCTATCTATCTTTATCTATCTATCTATCTAATCTATCTATCTAATCTATCTTTATCTATATCTATCTATGGGTGTCACTCAGTTGCTCCTGCTCATCATCTTTTGTTCCACATGGGGGCGCTGTAAGAGTGATGTATGAGCAAGCCCACCTGACTGCCCCTCCAGTTCTGCTGTCTCTGTGGAAACACTGTCCTTCATGATGTCGTGTCTGTTCTGAATGTATAATACATTCTGTTTTCCATTCCAGAAATAGGATCTCCAAATCCAAATTCAGGTTAGTACATTACATATCGTCTGAAGGCGAGGCTGCCTCTCATATATATATATATATATGTATATGTATATGTATATATATATGTGTGTGTGTTGTGTTTTGATGCCAGTGTTGTGTTTTGATCATCACGGTTGCCCTCTAATCAGTGGCTGCATATCCATTAACAAGTTCAGAATTATTCAGACTTGTTTGCTATAGATGCCAAAATAATTCAAAACAGCAGAATCTCTAATCACTGCCAGTTGAAACAGGCATACCGTAGTTATGTTTATAGAAAGTGCATTTAGTGAATACTGAAAGGATATTTATCCCAGCTGGTAAGAATTGCGGGTTGAAGAATCAGGTTGCACATACTTTGAATTCTGAACTTTTTATATTACATTCTTCTCTTTGTCTCTCTATCTCTCTGTCTTTGTTTTTGCAGTCGATATTCACGCCGGTGGAATCGGTTATGCCGGCGCAAGTGCCGCGCAGCAGTGAAGTCAAATGTGTTCTACTGGCTGGTGATTTTCCTGGTATTTTTGAACACACTTACCATTGCCTCAGAGCACCATCAGCAGCTAGACTGGCTCACCAATGTTCAAGGTACTCAACATTACAATACTGTACATATTTCAAAATACAATACTAAAATATTGTAACTATTGAAATGTAAAACAATGCAGCTTTGAGCGGTCAAATATGTGTAAAAATTAGGGGTGTAACGATTCCTTTTAACAACGATTCGATTCGTATCACGATTCGTGGTTGTCGATACGATTCAAGGACGATATTGGTTCATTTAGAACGATACGATCCGAAACGATTCAGTGACTTGAAATCGATTCAGTAACTTTTTAGCCAAAAATTCAACCAGTGTGACTGAAATAAATACCTGGATACTGGACAGTGCGGGTAAAGTTTCCTAGATTCATGTTGTTTCTTGTAAGGGAATCAATCAGGTATCAATTAATTATAGATATAAACTAGGGCTGCACGATTTGGGGAAAATGTCATATTGCGATTATTGAGGTCAATATTGCGATTGCGATATGCAATTGCGATATAATAAACAAATGATTTCATGAGTGAACTTGCTTGGTTCTCAAGGAAAATGCACACAATTAGTGATAATGCTGAAATGTGTAGGCTATTTCTCAACTCAAACTTGCAACAACAACTAAATGATTAATAACACCTATAATGATCAATAAGCCATTGATGTCTGGATAAAAATGTCTGGACATTCCTGTTTAACAGGTAGGACATACAGACATTGAATTAAGTTCAACAGTCTACACTGCAAACATTATAAATGATAGAATAATCCTTATTAAAGTTACAAAAGTTATTTAGTCTTTAGTTATTTAGTTATTTAGTTATTTAGTTATTTAAGTTATTTTGTTTTTCTCTGTTCCTTTTGTTCTTTGATTAACTTTAACGACAGAGATAATTAGTGGCTACTGTGTACTGTCCCTTTAAGACCACCGCCGCTCCTGAGTCTGACAGAGACGCGGATCACACACGCGCCTCATTCTCTCATGAGTCACAACTCTTTACGGCCATCGTAAGACTGCTCTTGTGTTAAGATACTCGACAAAAAGACATTTTGGCATAATTGTGTGTTTTTGTTCGTTCAAGCGCGAAAGAGAACTGTATTCTGCCGTGCTGTCTTGTGCGCACGCACGATACTGGCGCGAGTCTTTCTCGGTGTGTGTGTGTCAGTCAACGCGAACTTTTTTGTCTTGTCACGAATCTTTCTTACTTAAATCTCACGAATTGACTGAATCGAGTAACGTTTAACGCCTTTATCATTAAACGTGCTAAGAAAAAAACATCCATATAAAGTCTGACCTGCTTAAATCCAATGCGTTATTTCCTAGTATCGATAAAATCGATTGATTACCTTTTAAAACGATGTTAGATCGATATATGTCGTCCGGAAGGCCAACTTGCTGAGCACAGATCGATGTAGTTGGATCATAGGAATATAAATCAATTCACCGATGTAGTCGATGAATCGTTACACCCCTAGTAAAAATGTATCTTTGATAAACGTTTGATAAACTGTACTGTAATTAGTTTAATTACCTTTGGCAATGCTACTTCTATGTGTTCCATGTCTCGTATCTCTCTATAGCAGGAATGGGCAACTTCAGAGGGCTAAAGAGCCACTGTCCTGCAGAGTTTCTAACCCAGGAAATAGCATTCTTGACCTTGATTAGCTTGTTCAGGTGTGTTTAATTTGGGTTGGAGCTGAAAGTGGCCCTCCAGGTCCAAAGTTGCCCATCCCTGCTCTACAGTCTCTTGGAGCTCAGCAGTGACCATCCAGTCTCATTAAACCCTGTCAAATGTTGTTATGTGATTGATCTCAGAGCCTTGGTTTGGTCTATCTATATTAATAACACAATATTGATTCTGTGTGTAATGTCACACCATATTTGTTTTTTCGGATCCACTCAATGTACACTACTGTTCTAAGATTTTTTCAAATGTTTTTGAAAGAAGTCTCTTATGCTTACTAAGGCTGCATTTATTTGATCAAAAATACATTACAAACAGTAATATTGTGAAATATTATTACAATTTAAAATAAATTGTAAATTTAAAATAAGTGAAATTAATTTTCAGCATCATTACTCCAGTCTTCAGTTTCACATGATCCTTCAGAAATCAGTATAATATGCTGATTTGCTGCTCAAAAAACATTTAATATTATTATCAACGTTGAAACATCTTTAATACAATAAATTTATAAATCTTTTGTAATATTATTAATGTATTTAATGTCATTTCTGATCACTTTAATGTCTCCTTGCTAAATAAAAAGTATTCATTTCATAAAAAAAAATCTTACTGACTCCAAACTTTTGAATTTGTATAAATCTTGAATGGATGTGTTATGTGCCTACAGATATCGCCAATAAGGTGTTGCTTGCTCTTTTTACCGGTGAGATGCTGCTGAAGATGTACAGCCTGGGCCTACAGGCCTATTTCGTCTCCCTTTTTAACCGCTTCGACAGTTTTGTGGTGTGCGGTGGGATTCTTGAGACCATCCTGGTGGAGACAAAGATCATGTCACCCCTGGGTATCTCTGTGCTGCGCTGCGTACGTCTGCTCCGCATCTTCAAGATCACCAGGTATGTGTTCGAGACTGTGTGTGTGTATGTTTAGCTAGTTGTGGTGTGTGACTTTGTATTAATTCTGACTGTCCATTCTCAGGTACTGGAACTCTCTCAGTAATCTGGTTGCGTCTCTACTGAATTCTGTGCGTTCGATCGCATCCCTACTTCTGCTGCTCTTCCTGTTCATCATCATCTTCAGTCTGCTTGGAATGCAGCTCTTTGGTGGCAAGTTCAACTTCGATGAGACCCGGCGCAGCACCTTTGATAATTTCCCCCAGTCTCTCCTCACCGTCTTTCAGGTTCTGCCACAGTCTGAATCTCAGCACACACTCTCCATGTGTCATTAAACATGACCCATGTGTGACATGAATTTATTTTGTGATTGTAGATTTTAACTGGTGAGGACTGGAACTCTGTGATGTATGATGGCATCATGGCGTACGGAGGGCCCTCCTTTCCTGGCATGCTCGTCTGCATTTATTTCATCATCCTCTTCATCTGTGGAAACTGTATCCTAAAAAAACCACCTGTTTCTAGTCTTATAAAACTGATAGTTCTGTTTCTGGATGTTCCTGAACTCTAAACAGACATCCTCCTGAATGTCTTCTTGGCCATTGCCGTGGACAACCTGGCAGACGCCGAGAGTCTGACATCAGCACAGAAAGAGGAAGAGGAGGAGAAAGAGAGGAAAAAACTGGCCAGGTTCAGTGACTCAGTTCATATAAGTGCAGTGCTTTTAGATGGTCTGAGGGCCTATTAAACCTTCCTATGAGGATTTCCTGTCTCTCGCTTAATGAGCTCATTAAGGCTGTATCGGTTATGACTTCATTAGGAAATGAAGTATCATTTTACAGAAGTGTTTTTGCCCCTCTGAAGAGCTGTAAATACAGGTGCTTAGTGGGACGATAGAGCTGCACACACACACACACATTTATGACGTGATTTCTGTCTTACAGAACGGCTAGTCCCGAGAAGCGCCAGAAATCTGAGAAACCACCTCTGGAGGATAAAAAGAAAGAGGAAAAGATTGAACTAAAATCCATCACTTCTGATGGAGAGACACCAACTGCCACCAAGGTCACTAGCAAGAGGCAGAGATAGAAACACAAAATAAAGCAATAATAGGAATATAGTGCACACCCTAGAGTGAAATCAAAAACATGTTAAAATCACTTATGTTCAAAATATTGTTTGGATTAATTGATAGTCCCAGTAGTACATTCTGAAAACACCACACACTGTATTTATATTTGTAAATACGATAAAGGAGAAAGTTAATTAACATAAAAAATCTCAATGCATCAATGCAAAAAGACAACGGACCACACACACACAAATACGCAGGCATTTACATTTAGATGGACAGGGACTTTTTGTATCAATTAATCTATTATTAAGATAATTCTTCAAAATAATTGTCTAATTAAGTTTTTTGGGATTAATTCACATTTTCCAGTAATTTGGGCGAAGAAATAATAATAATTTAAATTTGAATTATAATATTATTATCTCCAAAGGCAAATCTTTATTCTGCACACAGCCTAGAGTGACTTGTGTTTAAAATGGTGGTAACAACAACATGATAAAGAAATGACACAAATGTTCAAATCTTTGTTTATTGTGGAAAAGATGACATACAAACCATACACGAATACACAGCCATTTACAGATGCACTGGGACTTTGTAGTTGTTCATTTATTTGTAATAATTAATTCTTCTAATGAATAGTTTTTTTTTTATTAATTTCCTTTTACAGTAATTTGTTGGGTAAAAAAGTATTTATAATATTAATTAATAATAATAATATAATATTATTACTAATAATAATCATTTTAAAATAATAGTATTAATTGTATAATAATTAATATTATAACATTTTTAAAATGGTTTGCTTCTCTGTTTTTAGATCAACATAGATGAGTACACGGGGGAGGAGAACGAAGAGAAGAATCCATATCCTGTGAACGATTTCCCAGGTGTGTTAAAAATATATTTATATAAAAAAAATAAAAATAAAAAATAGGAAACTGACAGAAGTAATTCCACAGAAGAGAGTTTTATTCAGCTCTAGGAGCACTCGATGTGAATTGTTTTTCAGTTGAGAAAAGATCTTCTCTACTGTTGATTTCCCGGTCACCTTCACTAGATGATGTAGGTCATTAGAGTGATGCGAAGACTTCTTCTGTTGGACTGTTGAGGAATGATGTGTCTGGTGCAGTTATTGGATTTTTTTTCTTCCAAAAATTCTCTTTTGTCTGTTCTTTTTAGCAGGAGCGGAGGACGAGGAAGAGCCAGAGATGCCAGTAGGTCCTCGTCCACGTCCACTCTCCGACATTCAGCTGAAGGAGAAAGCCATCCCCATGCCAGAAGCCAGAGCTTTCTTTATTTTCAGCCCCAGTAACAAGTATGAAATGCACATACACACACCTATAGACCTTGATTTTCAGTGGGTAATGTCACTCGGTATGTATTCTACAGTCCACACGAAAATGTCTCTCAAACCCAATTTTTACCCCTCTCTCTCTTCTGTAGGTTCAGGGTTTTGTGTCATAAGATTGTAAACCACAACGTCTTCACCAATTTAATCCTGTTCTTTATACTGCTGAGCAGCATTTCACTGGCAGCGGAGGACCCAGTGAAGAATGACTCATTCAGGAATCAGGTACACGCAAACACACACTGACATATACATCATATTTGTAGCGCTGCTGTTACGAGGCTTTGATATGTGCGTGTCTCACTTTTTCTCTGCTAGATTCTAGGCTATGCAGATTATGTGTTTACAGGAATCTTCACCATAGAGATCATATTAAAGGTAAATTTACATGTAAAGGTAAATGTGTCCCCCATTTCATGCTAATAAAATCTTTCCTACTATAACCTTCTCATGAGTTTCTTTCATACTCATCTAATTCCTCGCTGTCTCTCCATTTGTCTGCTCTTCCTCTCAGATGACAGCGTATGGAGCGTTCCTACATAAGGGTTCATTTTGTCGAAATTATTTTAATATTTTGGATCTGGTGGTGGTCAGTGTGTCTCTGATCTCCTCTGGAATTCAGTAAGTACTTTTTTCCAAACTAACTGACAAACTAACCAGTACTACTGCTTCTCATGTCACAAATAACCTATCCAGTGCAACCCTTTTTAATATCTATGTCCAATCAAATGCTATTCAGTTCATGTCCAGCCTGTAACAGGTGATCCATTAGAGGCAAGTTGTAGAACCCAAGTTCAATTTATTAATACTCAAAACAAGATCAAGCGTAAAACAAAGGAATGGCTTGGCATGGAACTCAAAACAGAAACATGGACATGACGCCAACAGTGGTTACAGGGAAACAATACTTGACCAGGGGCCTATACCATGAAGCCGGTTTAGGTGGCTAGCCAGGTATGTTTCAGTTTAGTTTGTGCCAACCCTGGGTTTTATGCACCATGAAAATGGTTTGGCTTTTAGCAGTGTTCATCGCCATAGTAACTTAAGCTCCGCGGCTAACCTGGTCCGGTGCAGGTTATGTTCCAGGTAAGAGATCTCAACCCGAAATTGGACCAATCAGCTGTGAGCAAAGGATAAAGTCACTCCACCTGTTTCTACTCCAAATTAAAGGTCACTGCATAGCAAATGATTTTTAAAGACAAAATCGTCTGGCTTTTAGTAACACTTAATTAAAATAATAATTTTGTATGATTTAGATATTATTTATGTAATTATTAATAGATCACACGTACAATTTTATCAATTATTTTTACGCACAATTTAAAGGTATAAATATATAAAGGTAATATAAATACGCTTTAGAATCAATAGATTAAGCTATAAAATGACTAAATGTGATCTTAAAAGTTCAATGCTCTCTATACCTTTATCAACTGAATAAATTAACTTCACAACTTTTACTTGCACTGATATAGCAAGACTTTTTCTTTTAGTTGTCCTCTTTCATAGACAGCTATTCTTGCTGTGTAAATTTATTTAAATTCCTAATTTTTTTTTAAATCTCGTAATATTCTGCAGAAGAGAGAAGTGAATTGCGCTGCTTCTCTCGTGAGAAATAAATCGCAGTTTCACTCTTTCTCAGCATGTGATTGGCTGTTCGCTACTGATGTCACACCTAAACTCAGGATCAAAGTTGATAAAGTTGATGATCAGCATCATGGTACCAACAAAGCTGGTTTGGTTTGGTTTGGTTTGGTTTGGTCAACTCAAAACTAATCCTGTAACCCAGAGTTTGTTCAACTACCATCATGGTACTGGCCCCAGGACACATGGCAAACATGAGGGCTTAAATACACAAGACTAATGACTAGACAAGGGACACCTGTGAACATAATCATGACAATCAACCAATGACAACATGACACATTCACATTGGGAACACATGGCAGGATCACATGACTATAACAGGGAATCACATGACAACAGGAAACATGACTGACATGAAACATGGACCACAACCAAGACGTGACACAGCCAACCCAGTGTTACTATTACCCAGTTACCCAGTTATTTTTGGTGTAGGCCATTTAGAATTTGTATGACCACATTGGCGTATCCTTACGAATCATCACCATGCCCCTGAGGGTATTCAAAAAGTTTCAGTTGATACAGTGTCACCTTGTGGTCAAAAATTTTAATGGAAATTTAAACGATGCGTTGGAAATTAATAAAATTATAAAAGTTTAAGTACTAAAATGAAAACTGAAATAAAGATCATTTAAACTAAAATTAAACTGAAAATATAAACATGAAAGCTAATAAAAAATATGAATAAATATTATAATAGTTTACAAATAATGTTAAAATAAATAACACTGGGCTAATAAAGATGCTGTCTGTTCCAAATTTCCGGCACTAAATTAATTAGCATCCTATAGTTGGAGGTCAGCAATGACATTAAAATATAAATCCTTAATCTAAATTAAAACTAAATCCCATCTGTAAATGAGACCCTGTTGCTCACATTCCATTTTTTTTATATATTTTAATATTATTATAAAACTTGTAACTGTATTTATACGTTTAATCTATACATTTAAATGGTCATATCCAGTGTAATTAAGATTAATATGGAGTTGCATTTCTTGCCTCCCCTGCTGTCCGTGGGAATCTGCATCTCTGTATAGTGTTGTGCGTAGGTCACATGATCAGTAATTAGCCAGTGTGATTGGTGGTGCTAAACTGTGCGCTGTGATTCACAGGTCAAGTGCCATTAATGTAGTGAAGATTCTCAGAGTGCTGAGGGTATTGAGGCCCCTGAGAGCAATCAACAGAGCCAAGGGCCTCAAAGTGAGTCTCTCTCTTTTTTATGCACAGAAAATTTGCACAAAAAACTGTTCAGAACTGTTCACTCTACATGCTTTTCATGTATTGTGATAGATGTGATGAACATTTATTTTAATTGAGAGCTTTATTTGCATCCACAGCATGTGGTCCAGTGTGTGTTTGTAGCCATCCGCACCATTGGGAATATCGTCATCGTCACCTCTTTGCTGCAGTTCATGTTTGCCTGTATTGGTGTTCAACTCTTCAAGGTAAGTTCTGCTGTCTCTCAACACACACTTCGGTAACAGATCGAACAGGTTTATACATTAAAAACCCATTTCTCTATAGAGAACATAAACATGATTTTTTTTTTCAATTCTGCAACCCTGCTGTTGGCACATTAGTCAATGTGTGTGAACTAATGTTTGTTTTCTAGGGCAAATTCTACTACTGCACAGACACCTCTAAACAGACACAGGCCGATTGCAGGTAACGTCCCTGTGTCTTTGGATGCAAAGATGTACATTTACAGTTAAAAAACTGCTCAAAGCGAATTCATATGTATGTGTGCACTGTGTGTGTATGTTTGTGTTACAGGGGGTCATACATATTGTACAAGGATGGGAATGTTGGGAAGCCAGAGAAAGCTCTGCGTTCATGGGAGAATAGTGATTTCAACTTTGATGATGTTCTGCAGGGCATGATGGCTCTGTTTGCCGTGTCTACTTTTGAGGGTTGGCCAGCGTACGATACACAAACTCACGGACACTTACTCATATGCTCACAGACATACTTCACATACACTATATATCAAAAATTTAATTTAAAATAAGTGTTTCTATTTTAATATATTTATTCAAGTGAACAGTCTGTAATATTTTTTTTTAAATTCAAAACAGTGATTCAAAACACTGACAGGAACTTCTCTGTCTTCCCACAGGCTCCTCTACAGAGCCATTGACTCCCATACAGAGGATGTTGGGCCGATCTACAACTACCGGGTGGTCATCTCTATATTCTTCATCATCTACATCATCATCATCGCCTTCTTCATGATGAACATATTTGTAGGTTTCGTGATTGTGACATTTCAGGAGCAGGGAGAGCAAGAGTACAAAAACTGTGAGCTGGACAAGAACCAGGTAGACTGATGACAGTAAATCGAGTTTGCTTAAATTAATGTTTTTGATAATGGTTGAAATGTATAATATTTCTTCAGGAATACAGAGAGTGTTTTAAAGGGTAACTCTGATTATATATGTCCATGTGTTTTTGTGTACAGCGTCAGTGTGTGGAATATGCCCTGAAGGCTCGCCCCCTGCGCAGGTACATCCCCAAGAACCCGTATCAGTACAAGGTTTGGTACGTGGTGAACTCCACCTACTTTGAGTACCTGATGTTCACCCTCATTCTTCTCAATACCATCTGCCTGGCCATGCAGGTCAGTACACTCAGGGACCGAACTAATGCATACAGACAAAAATACACAAATCCTTATCTTTTAAAAAAAAAAATTTTTTTATTAATTTTGTTGTTTGCAGCATCATGGTCAATCTCAGTCCTTCAACAAAGCCATGAACATCCTCAATATGTTGTTCACCGGCCTCTTCACTGTGGAAATGATCCTCAAACTCATCGCCTTCAAACCAAGGGTACGTCCTCACACACACTCTGCTTGTTTTTATGTATTATATATTACAAACAAATTTAATTAAGCAGTGCATTTAGGTTTATTATTAGGCATTTGTGTCCATGAAATACTCAAAATCAAGTCTTTAAAATGAAATTATATATATTTTTTTAAATATCAGACTTGAGATGATTAGACTATGAGCTATTCTTAATACAGATGTCCCAGCATGCATTCTTTAGTATTTTATTATCAGTGCTTTTGTGTTCTTTTGCTGTGTGCCATTTAATAACCAATTTTTGCAGCTGTCCTCCAGGCTAGATGTTTTCTGTTCATTTGCTTATGTTTTTATTTGTTTTGTTTTTGTTTTGTTTTGTTTTATCAAAAATGCAGTTTATAGTGGATAACTCTGCTTATCACCAGAAATGTCACATTTCACTTATTTACCCTATATGGCTTTAACTACAATCACTAGCTTTGCCCCAGATGATGACTGAGATAAATCTAATGTAAAATGATAGTCTCTCTCACGCTCTTCTTCAGAAATGAGTTACTTCGCCTGCCTTAAGACATAGACAGCCAGTAATTCTATCAGTTAGTGTTTAAAGAGCTTTATTTCTTGCATAACTTGGCAGCCATTTCCAGTCCGTTAAAGGTTTCCTGCCCTATTAAGCACAAATCAGATATTGTAAAGATGGTGTCAGTAGAGATGCCATCCGCTCAGAATTACTCACAGGAAGAAGCAGACGTGCTCTCAGAATTCCTCTAGCGCAATGAAAGCCATCTTTTCCCAGTATACAAGAGCATCAACACAATTCTAAGAGCATTTTCCTGTGGAAATGGATATATTTAATCAGTAATTTCCTGAAAGTCTGGATGAGCTGATTTTGTTGTGCTGAATTGTGATTGGCTAACGAGCATTTGGGATGTTGACTGTGCTCATGCATCATGGGTACGGGCAGCGCTAGTTATGGTCAATTCTGCCTCTCTAACTGCCCTCTCTCACCCCTCACCCCACCTTCCCCTCGTCCTGTGTAGGGTTACTTTAGTGACCCCTGGAATGTTTTTGACTTCCTCATCGTAATTGGCAGCATTATAGACGTCATTCTGAGTGAGATCAACGTAAGTACATCGCCACCTCTCTCTCTTTCTTTCTCTCTCTCTCTCTTCCCACCTCCTTTTCTCTCTTTTGCTCTCCTGTCCATCTCTGCTGTCTTTCATTCCCCTGTGCTTCCTGCCATTCTCTGCTCCTGCTATCTCCTCCAACTCTTCATTTCCTGTTCCAATGGCAAGATGGCTTCTGTGGCAGGTCGCCCTCTGGTGGTGAGAGGTTTATTTAGGGCACACAGCGCGCAAGAAAACGAATGGTTCGAACAGGAGCGTTTTTCAGCAGGCCAGTGAAAGAGAGAGAGCGAACGTTTGTATTCATCTTCCAGGCCGTGATGTATATTTTTTTGCTGTAACTAACAGTCACACCTGAACTAACCCAGGAGTCCCGGCCATTCTTTTCAGGGTGGTTTTGGTGGATGTTTGACTGCTGTTGTGGAGCATGACAGGTCCCAGGTCATCATGGGATTCTCTGATTTCGTTTTGATTTCTTCACACCCGTCATTTGATTTTATGATTTTTTTCCTCATGTCTTCTGTGAGTTAAATGTTCATGTGTAACTGTTTTCTTCTTTATTTTCTCCTCTCTCCTTTTCTTTTTCATTTTTTTCCGTCCAGCATTATTTTGTTGATGCATGGAACACGTTTGATGCCCTTATTGTAGTGGGTAGTGTTGTTGATATAGCCATCACAGAGGTTAACGTAAGTAATCTCTCTCTCTCAATCTGCCTGCCTGCACCCCCATAACCCTCCCACACTAACAAAGATGGAGTTGCTTTAACCCTCCACCCGCACACATAGGCATGAAAGACCTTGTATAGCTCTCAGGGTGATATATTCTGGCTTCACAATCAATATTCAATCAAATCGTGTTGCCAATCAGTTACATTAAGATGGATGGTCAGTCTTATCAATGTTGCCCATAATTCAATAAATTCTGATAAATGTTTTACTGTTGTATCAATTCATAAACCTTCAAACTCATTTGGACAGAAGAGCCCAGATTCTACTCAGAAAAATAGTTTCCCCCCTCCATAATGGTATTAATACTTAATGTATATTGTCAACCAATTTAGATCTGGTACAGACTTGTTGTATGTGTGTAAACAACAAAAGCGCATATGAGGTCCACATTTTTCTCTTCGAATTTGGGTCACATTTAAATGTGATGAATTCAAACTTGATGAATATCTGATAGATTGGCTGGGTTTCACCTGAAATCATCACTTGTAAAATGTTAAATTCATATATATATTTTTTTTTTAATCTGTAGTTAAAACCCAGACAGTACTTTATCTTTGGCACCGTTTTTATTTACAGGTACACTACCTTTCAAAAGTTTGGTTTGGTACTCAAGAAACATCTCTCATTAATATCTATTCTGGAAACAGTTGTGCTGCTTAGTATTTCAGTGGAAACTGTGATGTTTTTCATGAAAAGAACAGCATTTATTTGTAACTTTATAAATGTCTTCACTTTAACAATTCAACAAGGATGCATCAAATTGGTCAAAAGTTAAAGTATTAAAAAAACTGATCCCAAACTTTTGAGTGGTAGTGGTTTTATCTGTTACTATTTATTCTAAAAAGTTATGAAAACACATAATCACCTCCATTTTCTGAGAACATCAAGCTATATGAATATGCTTGAAGGTAGATGAACATTGACTACAAGACTACAGGTCCATGTGGTGTTGTTTTTTTTTACTTGAGTTAAAGATTTGAGCTCTTTGATCAAAAGGGATTTTTGAAGGTAGTTTATGATTGACAGCAGTTGTGCCGGAGATATACCCCCTGTTTTGCTATACACATCCATTTCAGCACTGACTGGGTTTGATTTGGTTGGAGTTTTCTCTTCATCGAGCATCTGATTTGATATAAAGGCATGACCCAGCATTGTGTTTGGATTGTTTGTTTTTCCCCCTTTATTTTCGTTTGAGAAAACTCTGAGCACTTTTTTCTCATGCTTCATTAACCCGTTAATTAATCTGATTAGTGATCTGAAATGAAACTGATGAATCCGTGCTGATAGCCAGTCCCTCCTCTCAGTGCTACAAGGAGATTAGAGTGAAACCGGACGACTCTGTTCTCCCTTAGAAAAGCGTTAATGTAACCCCTCCTCCCCCTGAGGCCGCTCTGCTCCTCTCAGTGCTTTGTCCTCCCTGCCTGTTGGAGGCGCTGTCTGATTTGCGGTGTCTGATTGGACAGAAGCGGGGGGTGGAGAGATGGGAGTGTTTGCCAGCTCTGTCTTGCTGACGATGCCACATTGCATCCTTCTCTATGAATGCTTCTTCTTTTCTGTCTCTCTGTTCTGCATTTTCCTCCCCTTTTCAGTGTTTTTTCTTCTGTCTCTTCTCTCTTTCTTCTTTGGTACTCTTGTACACCCGCATAGCATTCTGTGTAGGCCTGCTCCCTGTGTCATTAGCTGTTGGCTGACTGATATGACCACAATCACTGACATTAATTGGCTAAAACGCATTTCATAAAACTCCTATTGACCAACCATTGGGGAATCTCATGAAATGTCCTGATTGTATTTTACCTCAAAAAGAAAGAATAAAAAGAAAGATATAGTAATGTTATATATATATATATATATATATATATATATATATATATATATATATATATATATATATATATATATATATTTATAATATTATAAAGAAAATGATGGAGATTTATTTAATTTATTTATTTTCATTTAAGCAAAAGTAAAATGCAACAAATACTACCTCGAATTTATGTTTACATTAAATATTTATTTATTTATTTAGAATCAATATTATTATTATCATTGGGGGAAGTGGGTTTAAATGTGCATAAATTAAATACAGCATGCAACATGCATAAGGCAAATACCACCATGGTTTATATGTTAACGTTAAATACTAAATTTATTATTTAAAATAAATAGACCTAAAATTGGGTATTTGGATTTAGTTGATTGATTGATTGGCTGTCATTGTCTGTTTGTTTGATTGATTGATCTATTCTTTTGTTTGAAAATATAAACAAGACATTTATTTTCGTGATATTCACCCTAAGACCTGAATTTATCATTGATTGTCAGCCAGCCGATGGGCATGATTGTAACCTTCAGGGGGCAGCGTTTACCAGTGTGTGCCAAATCTCTATACTTGTGCAATGTGAGATAATATCTGTGATATGGAGCAGTCCTCTGAAAGTGGCTCTGTGTGGAGATTTGATCATGATAACTGTCTCACAGATGCACATTTGGAACAAGTTACCGTTGACTCAATTCTGTAATGTGTGTGCTACATGCATGGTTGGGGTTGCCAGATCCTCTGCAGTTCTACTGCAACAACATCGATTAAATAATCGAATTGTCATTGCCATATAAAAACTTGAAAATATAATAGACAGTCATTTCAGCCTATCGTGGCACTGCAGAGGATTTAGAAATCAGTCTCTCTGCATGTAGAAATTCAACACACACCTACATACAGTCACTCACTGCATCACACACACACACACACCGTGATAGACCTTATGAGAGATTCTTGACTCGGATCGTGAGAGATGTCAAATCTGTGCATGTGTCTGCGTGTGTCACCAACCCATCCTCCAGTCTGCGGCTGCAGAACAGCGTATGGCTCCTCCTCACACGGACCATGTGCTGTAGCCCCTCAGCTGGCAGAAAGACAGATGTGCTATGAGGCGTCTCCCCTGCAAACGACCCAACAGATGTACCTCAAAACACACTGACGGA
Organism: Tiaroga cobitis; assembly: GCA_030578255.1. Classification (NCBI taxonomy): domain Eukaryota; kingdom Metazoa; phylum Chordata; class Actinopteri; order Cypriniformes; family Leuciscidae; genus Tiaroga; species Tiaroga cobitis. The sequence continues at coordinate 29,654,712 of CM060594.1, read as the reverse complement.
CACTTTCCCACACATATTCCCCCACACCAACACACACACACACACACACAGGTGTACAGTGGGTGGTTGGCGTTGCTATAGCTTTCATCTGTCTGTCTTTCTTTAAAGCCAGCTGACCTCTCCTCCTCTCCCCCCTCCTCTGTGGTAAGACCAATGGTACGGACCAACGGTAACCAAAACCCCACCTCTCATTCCAGCCCATCACCTGTCAACCTGTCCATCACCACCTGTCATTCACCACGTGACTTCGGCATGAACGCACGTGTTCTCTCTCATCACTGTGGCATTGGGCAGGCACGTGTATATGCTGGTAGTGTGTCCATTGCCTCGACCTCTCCCCTCCCCTAGGCTGCGATGCCTGTCATTGGTGCGCTGTAGTCACATGGTCATCGCTCTCTCTGTGTGTGGTCCAGTGTCGGCCTCTGCTGGTCAGCTCTGATGTGACAGTTCACCATCTGTGTGGCAGAGCTCTGAAATAAGCTGGGGGCTTGTGAAAAGACGATTTCCTGTGCGATGTCCATATGCATGAAGCTTTTTCTCAGTTTTGCTTGGTTTGTTTGATGTGTTTTTACAGGGCATGTGTGTGCAGATTCAGGTATTAGATATTTTTAGAGGTGCACTGAGTAATTTTTTGTGTTGTGCTTACACTGACACCTAGTGGTGTGGACGCATCAAATAATATCAAAGTAAAATTTTATCAACCAATGCCATTGAAGAAATGCACTATTCACTGTCATGCATATCAAATATTATAAGTGTCAGATAACAGGGGTCTTGTCAAGATTTGGTTGGTCAGGGGATTTCACACTGGCAGGAAATACAAATTCTATGAGGTCACCCTCTCCATGAAAATAAAACCGCTTTTTAGGTGACTGATATGACTGCTGGCTTTATTCTATATAACTGTTGATTTACGTGATTATTAACAAATTTTTAAAACTACAATTAATTTCTATTTGTAAAGCTCTTTTAATGCGAAAACACTGAGTGCACCTTTAAAACAGCGAGCAGCAATTGTAAGTATATATATATATATATGTGTATATATATATATATATATATATAGAAGTAAAATTATAAAGAGTGTACAAATGACTATGCCCATTTCCGCCACATAAGGGAAAAAAGTCACGTAAATCCTAATTATGACATAAAAAGTTTTAAATTATGTCATTATGATGTACTAAGTCAAACTTATGACACTCAGTTTTGAGATAAAAAATGTAAGTCGACATACACATAATTATGAGATAAGTGATAATTATGATGTCATAGTGACCGTCATTTTGACATTTGTCAGTGTTGACCATAATTATGACATTTTATTTCATAATTTCAACTTTTTATCTCATAATTCAAAGATTTCTGGTCATGATTAGGACTTTTGATCTCATATGACTTACTATCTCCTAATTTGTACTTTTTGTCATAATTATAACGCTCTGTCATAATTATGACTTACCAAAGTATGATAGGGTTTTTTTTTCTCATGTGGCGGAAATGGGCTCCCATATATGATAGATGTTAAAGGACGAGATAAATGTTACGCCTGTGGTTTAATGTCTGTGTTCTAATATCACCTGTGAAATACAGTGATATGCTTCCATGTCAGGTTAGTGCTGTAGGGTATATTATATTTGATTAGCTGGAAAGATTATTACTTCAGGGGTGTTGTGCATTGTGGTGGACATCTATTAATGCTTTGCATTCATTTGGAAAATTGTCATTTTTTCATAAAGCCACCAGACATTCTGTGTCTCTGTAGTGTGCTATTGGTGGAAGTGTTTAACATGCTGTAGTAGACATATTAAATTTGTGTGTGTCACCTTGAATTGTTCTTGGTGGTGTACAGATGGTTGAGTGTATTTATGTGTGTGTGTGCGTGCCTCCCCATGAACACTCATGTGTTTGTGTCTGTCATGCTGAAAAAGGGACTCCAAAACACTGAAGATAACGCCAGGATCTCAATCACGTTCTTTCGGCTGTTCCGCGTGATGAGGCTGGTGAAGCTCCTGTCTCGGGGAGAGGGCATTCGGACGCTACTCTGGACATTCATTAAATCCTTTCAGGTGAGAAGAATTAAATTAGGCTGCATCTTTTTGTGTAACTCTACTGTGGTCCAGACTTTGCTAAAAAAAAATTGTTATTTGACTAATAGGTCATTCAGGTTAACGAGTGAAAAGGAACAGAAAGTGGGCTTACATTTTTCTGCTATATTCCTGTATTGCTTTGTATATTTAATCTTTCCTTTTCCTTTACCCCTTCTCCATCTCTCTCTCTTTGTTCACAGGCTCTTCCCTATGTTGCTTTGCTGATCGTAATGCTGTTCTTCATCTATGCCGTCATTGGGATGCAGGTCAGACCCGGCTTCATTTGCTTCACACTCCCTCCTCATCTTCCTCAAGGAAGTGACTTCATGTCTGTTAGAGCTCCTGTACTTGTACATGTTGATGCTGAGTGATGTGTTTCTGACTCCACAGATGTTTGGTAAGATTGGCCTGAGGGACAACAGCCAGATCAACCGAAACAACAACTTCCAGACGTTTCCTCAGGCTGTTCTGCTGCTCTTCAGGTCAGCTACCCTTCCACTTTCGCTCTTTCACTCGTTTGATGTCTCGTTGTCACTGTGAGCTTGTGTATTTGTGTAGGTGTGCAACAGGGGAGGCATGGCAGGAAATCATGCTGGCCTGTTCTCCGAACCGCCCGTGTGAGAAGGGGTCAGAGGTCGTCAATTCCAGTGAAGACTGTGGCAGCCACTTTGCCATCATCTACTTTGTCAGCTTTTATATGCTCTGCGCCTTCCTGGTAAGTTGACATCGAGATTCCTTCCCACTAAGCAACTGTGTTATTGTATATCAGCTGTGAAATGTGCTGTGAAATCATCTCCACCAGCACGACATCAGTGTTTACCATATCTATAATAATAACAGAAGCAGCGGGTGTGATTCTGGGTTTCGCGAACACAAGATGATTCAGATCCTTGCTCTCCCACAGATCATTAACCTCTTTGTGGCCGTCATCATGGACAACTTTGACTATTTAACACGTGATTGGTCAATATTGGGGCCGCATCATCTGGATGAGTTCAAGAGGATATGGGCGGAATACGATCCTGAGGCCAAGTCAGTCACTTCCTGTTTTGCCATCTTTCACACTTCCGCTCTCTCCAATCATCTGCAGTCTCTAGATCTTATCATGAATATTCATTGATTAGTATTACTAAAGTTGAGATCGGACTTCAATGTGATTGCAGGGGTCGGATAAAGCACCTGGATGTGGTGACGTTACTGCGCAGGATTCAGCCTCCCCTTGGATTTGGAAAGCTTTGTCCACATAGAGTGGCTTGCAAGGTACCCAAAATCACAAAACAAGCTTATTCTGCAGTGCATTATTAACATTGCTTGACTTATTTTAATGCGTGCATCTGCAGCGGCTTGTGTCCATGAACATGCCTCTCAATAGCGACGGAACAGTGATGTTCAACGCTACTCTCTTTGCCCTAGTACGGACGGCTTTACGAATCAAAACTGAAGGTGTGAAAATGTCACACAATACTTATGCAGGTCATAAACACACGCATAACCCTAATACACATACTAACCTTCAACCTTCAAAACGGACAGATCTTTATCAGTCACTGCTTGTATGTGTTTGCTTTGAATCAGGTAACCTGGAACAAGCGAATGAGGAACTCAGGGCCATCGTGAAGAAGATCTGGAAGAGGACGAGCATGAAGCTGCTGGATCAAGTTGTTCCCCCTGCTGGAGGTGGGTGGTGGGAAAAGGTCGAAGGTTTATGTTACGTTTATGTACACTACTCAGACGTTTAAATATTATTACCATTTAAAATAACTGTTTTCTATTTGAATATATTTTCAAATGTAATTTGTTCCTGTGATGCAAAGCTGAATTTTCAACATCATTACTCCAGTCTTTAGTGTCACATGATCTAATATGCTGCTTTGATGAATAGAAAGTTCATAACAGCAGCCTTTATTTGAAGATGAAAATCTTTTGTAACAATGTAAGACAAAGTCTTGACTGACACTTTTGCTCAGTTTAATGCATCTTTGCTGAATAAAAGAAAAGAAAAAAATCTATCTGACCCCAAACTTGTATACTAAATAATAAAAAAGAAATGTAGTCAAGTTCTCTTCTCCTGTCCTAGAACTTCAAGATGCTGTCAAGTGTATTTCAAGAGCTTAAACGGATATATGTATTAACTAAAAGAAAAATGCAGGAAGCAACATAACCACCCAGCACAACAATCAAAACCTGAGTGTGTGTTACCTTGCCCAACAGATGATGAAGTTACAGTGGGGAAGTTCTATGCCACATTCCTGATTCAGGAATACTTCAGGAAATTTAAGAAGCGCAAGGAACAGGGCCTGGTGGCCAAAATTCCCCCAAAGACTGCTCTTTCACTGCAGGTGGGTACAGAAGACCACATGCACACTTTCACCTGCTACAACTGAGAAGTGTGTTTTGTTAGCATATGAATCTGTTTCTGTTTGCATGTGTTCTGACCAGGCTGGCCTGCGTACACTGCATGATATGGGTCCTGAGATCAGAAGAGCGATATCAGGAGACCTGACCGTGGAGGAGGAATTGGAGAGAGCCATGAAAGAAACCGTGTGTACTGCTTCTGAGGATGATATCTTCAGGGTAAAGGTCTGAAATTGCCTCTTATTTCCTCTTTTCTCTGCTCACATCATCGCTTCTGCTGCCGGAGCTTCTGCCCACTTGCATGCGACCATCAGCCGGATCTTCAAACCAGAGTCCTTTCCTGGCTGTGAAGGGTTGCTGTGGCAGAGCTGCTTGTTTAGATTCATTGCTCAGCACTGGAGGCCTTAAATTCTTTTTTCCATTTGTGATTTAGTATAACAAAATCATTATGTTCATATTAAGTTCATAAACGTTTCCAATTTTACAAGCTTTACTTCTAAAGATATTAGAAGTAATTAATGCGCAGCGCTTTGCCCTCATCATACAGATCAGAGTTTTAAAGGAAAATCCAAATAACTCTATTAAGAATGATTCATTTGGATTTAGTCATCAGTGATGTTGAAGTACATTTGTAGACGGTTTAGAAAAATCAAAAACATCACTGCTGTCTGAATGTAAGTGCAGAGTGAACAGAGGAAGTGGAAAGTGTTTCAGTGTATGTGTGTCTGTTTGGCCTCATTTACCTGGTATTAACATTTGTGTTTAGTAATCCGGATCAGATGTAGACATCACTAAATAATATAGCTGAGAGCGTGTTACTGTATAAATCAAGAAACTGTAGAAATCAAACCAAATGTAATGAGTTTAATAATAGTATACAAAGTTAATTATATAATTTAATAGATAGTAGTAACCATAAAATAGTAACCATAATATAAAATATTATTGAGAATGTTATGCCCTAAGATTTTTTGTTATATTGAGATCAAAAGAAAATTAAGTTGATCATGAGAAAACAAGAAAAAAAAATCAGAAGTTTTACAGAAAACAACGTCCAAGCAAACTCATCCATGCAAACATGTACTTGCACAAGACGTCATGACTTGTGCATGACATGTAATGTCACACTAACATGTGATGTATGTAGTCCCTCTGCTCGACGACATCTACTGAAGATATTAATACCAGGTGTGAACGGGGAGGGATGATCAGGTTTGCGTAAATGTGACCACTCATGCTCGCATATTTGTCTTTGCAGCGTTCTGGGGGCCTCTTCGGTAACCACGTCAACTACTATAACCAGAGTGATGGTCACGCCTCCTTCCCACAATCCTTCACAACACAGCGGCCATTGCACATCAGTAAATCTGGGAGTCCCGGCGAGGCAGAATCTCCCTCTCATCAGAAGCTCGTCGACTCCACCTTCACTCCGAGCAGTTACTCTTCCTCAGGATCCAACGCAAACATCAACAATGCCAACAACACAGCCATCGGACACCGGTATCCCAAACCTACCATCAGCACAGTGGACGGACAAACGGGGCCTCCCCTCACCACTGTCCCACTGCCACGGCCCACATGGTGCTTTCCTAATAAGAGGTAGGATGACATGTGCTTTCTGTACTAGAAAGCAGATGTGTGAGTTAGTGGGGAGATTTTCCGTTTTGTCAGAATATAGTTCCTAATTGTGGTTTGTCTCACCCCTGATTGTCTTTGATGTGAACCAGGAGCTGTTTCTATGATTCTTTCATGCGGTACGTTCATCTCACAGAGAGAGACCTCATCTCTTTGGAGGGCTGTTGTATGCTCTGTCCATACTGGGGTGGATCTGAAGCGAAATGTGTGCAACACACACTCTCAGTGTGTTGAGAGATCCACTCCATGCATAAGTTTATCTAGCAGGATCTGTGAGCAGCTTTCCTGATTGGCTGACAGCTGAATGAGCATGTGCTAGGCCAGCGGATTTCAACTGGTTTTCCTTCTGAACCCAGATTTCATGCTCTCAGTGATGAAAAATTCACCCAAACCTGGGGATGTGAAACATGTTCATGTTCAACAAATTAAATTACTTAATTATTACTAAAATTAACTTAAACTTAAATAAAAATTGAAATAAAAAGCTAATTCAAAATATTAATAAATATAATATTTAATAACACTGCTGACAGATGAATTTGTTTGAATATTTGAATGTAGACCCTTTGACATCAACATAAACATATAGATTAAGGCTATTTTTTTTTTTTTTTTGTAATATAAAACTATCCTATTTATCATAACTAAGCATGTTTGTATGGTTGTTGCATTGTTTTCCCCTGCTATCAGAACTTGCGACCCACCAGTTGAAAACCGCTCTGCTCGGCCATGTTAGGTGTTAGTGTTGAAGCTCATCCTGCTGGTCATTTCCAGGCTGTACTGAAGGGGCTCTTCATTTCGACCAAAATACAAAAGCATCAATTGTACAAGCAGCTCTGCCGGCAAGCTATTAAACAGGAAGTACTACATGTTTTCAGCACAATCCCAAAAAAAGGATACACGGTTATTTCTGTTAGTGGAGCTCCAGTCTTTATGAAGTGCCCCTTGACAAAAAATGTCTCCTCTTAAATGTAGTATCATAAGGTTTCCATGCAAAAATAATATCAGTGCTTCTGTAATGTGACACAATCAGTTAAAACTGTGCATTGCGGTTTGTTCGACAGCAGTGCTTCAGACAAAACAAACCGTAAGCTGCTTCAATTGATTGTACATTATATCAGCCTTATGAGAGCTTGAGGAGAGAATAACTGCTGTTATCTGTAAAGTTATAGGCGAGGTTTCCTCAATTTCTCAAGAGCAGATGATAAAGATGCGCAATATGCTTATAGTTCACCTGTGTGTGTTGATGTGTGTCTTGTGTAGCTCTGATTCCAGTGACAGTCGTCTCCCTATAATACGCAGAGAGGAAGCGTCTACGGATGAGACGTACGATGAAACATTTCTAGATGAGCGAGATCAGGCCATGCTCTCAATGGACATGTAAGACTTCAATATTCTGCTTTTACCTAAATTAATATCAGAACATTTAATACAACAATAAGCCACAGGAGGGTGTGCGATACAGTGATGCATGACCACAGGTAGCTTATTGCCTTCTATAAAAATGACAAATTTGGTACAAAGACGCGATATTTCATAGAAGGAATAGAAAACCAGTTATTTTAAATTGTAATATTTCACAATTGCTGTTTTACTGTATTTTTGATCAAATAAATGCAGCCTTGGTGCAACATACAGTAAGAGACTTCTTTCAAAAACAAAAAAAACTTACTGACCCCAAACTTTACAAAATATAATTTCTTAGACTTTATTTTGGGGTGAAATTTGACAGTTTCGTGAGATTCAACCTCCTAGAAAGAATAATATTTGGTTATTTCGAGTCCACTTCAGACATTCAACTAACTATAAGTAGCTTTGCAACTACATGTCAACTAACTCTCATTAGAGTAACAGTAGACTGTTAGGTTAGGGTTCAGGTTAGTAGAATAAGATGACATGTAGTTGCAAAGATACTTATAGACAGTAGAATGTCTGTTGGGGGACCATGAAAATAAATAGTTGACAGATGGCAGACAAACTTCCTTATAGTTAGTAGAATGTCTAAAGTGGACCATCGAAATAAAGTATTACCTAATATATTAATATTCTGAATGTGTGTGCTGGGTGCAGGCTGGAATTTCAGGATGAAGAGAGCAAGCAGTTGGCTCCCATGGTGGAGGCGGATGTAGAGGAGGAGAGGAGGCTGTGGCAGTCTCCACGGCGCCGGGCCTTTCTCTGCCCCACTGCACTGGGTAAATACTCACACACATACATTACAGTTCCTTTGATTCCATACAATCTTTAGTTTTGCTTCAGATGTGATGCTGAAGTTAAATGCATATTTATTTTTTAACAGGTCGACGGTCTTCCTTTCACTTGGAGTGTCTGAGAAAACATAACAGACCTGATGTTTCTCAGAAGACAGCACTACCACTGCACCTAGTGCATCATCAGGTGAGCTTATCCACACACATGCTTGACAAAGGCTTTTTTGAATCCTTTTCACTCATTCATCATCTGGTTTTCAAAGGCTCTGGCTGTGGCAGGGTTAAGTCCCTTGCTGAGACGGAGTCATTCTCCGACGCTGTTCACGCGTCTGTGTTCCACACCTCCTGCGAGTCCCAGCGGCCGCGGCGGGGGAGGGCCGTGCTACCAGCCCGTTCCTTCTCTGCGGTTGGAGGGCAGCGGATCTTACGAGAAACTCAACAGCAGCATGCCGTCTGTGAACTGCAGCTCGTGGTACAGCGACAGTAACGGCAACCACAGCAGGAGCGTGCAGAGGACGCAGCGACCCGTGTCCCTCACGGTTCCGCCGGTCTCGCGCAGAGACTCCACATCCCTGGCACACGGGAGCGCCGGCAGCCTTGTGGAGGCGGTAAGATGCATTTTCCCTCACTTTATGCAAGACTTTACAGGCAAAACCATTATTTTTTAAAGCCAATGGTAAATCTTATAACTGTGGGTTGTTTTGGTTCCTAAACGTTTTCTTTCAAGCCCTGTTTACATCTGGAATTAAGATGCATTTTGGTCGATCGGATCACAAGTGGGCAACGCTAAATACAGGTGTAAACGGGATCTAAAACGCTTTGAGCTTGTCCTCTTTCGACAACTTCTAGAGGTAGTCGAAAACGCATTAGACCGGATTACTTTTGTAGTGTAAACGCTCGTGGTCAAATGTGTTCGGACCACAAAAGACCACCTACTCTCCGCCTACTGACCTATAACGCCTAAACATTATGGGAAGCGCGCTAGCCAGACGGGATTTAAACTTGGTTGACTGAAGACCCAAGTTTGGTTTGAAGATGAAAAAAAATGACCAAGCACAATGTTCTCTTACCATTACTGATTTCTCGCTCACGCTCTCCGTGGGTTTTTCCGTCATCTCACACATTTACCTGCCCATTGACACTCCGCTCAAATAAATCAGGACAGAAGTGGTGGAAAGTGGATAAAAGATAGAGATTAAAACACCAGGTGTAAACAGATATGTCTCCCTCGTCTACTTGTGATCCGATCGACCAAAACGCTTAATACCAGGTGTAAACAGGGCCTCATACTGGTGGAAAGAAAACATCCCAAATACACATTAAGTGTACACAATTTATCTATTTTCGTCTGTAGATTTCAGTTACAATACATGTCTTTAAAGGCTGCTTTCTCAAAATTAGTTTTTTTTTTCTCATGCAAGGAGCCAGAAACTCCTCTGAAACTCATTTCAGAAGCACTTTCTCCAAACTGTTCAGTTTTATTCTTATCTATATTCTGAAGGTTTTTACAGAGGGGTTTGTTCATAGGACATTTGCCTAATTTATATAACATTTTTTATTCCTTAAATATTGTTTCTTTTTTTCTGGCTGTTGATGGTATTTTCTGGTTTATGGAGAGAAACAGAGATATCCAAGATCCCCTCCTTAAAAACCTTTAACCTGAACATAAAATGAAACAATTTTAAACCTGGCTTTATCCAATGTTCAGATTTCTGTGGTGGAAATGTATAATTGAGTGCATGTTTAATAAGGTAATGCCTCTTTTGCACATTTAAACATAAAACACATAATAAACAAATGTCTTAATGTACTGTGATTGATCAACTGGGGAAAGTATGGTGACTGTTTTTCTTTTTTTGTAAGTGTCTTGTCTACAGTCCTCAAAGTCTTACTTTCTTCACTCAGGTGTTGATATCTGAGGGTTTGGGTCGGTATGCACAGGATCCCACCTTCATCCAGGTAGCGAAGCAGGAACTAGCGGACGCCTGCGACATGACCATGGAGGAGATGGAGAATGCCGCTGACAACATTCTCAATGCTAACGCGCCACCCAACGCCAACGGAAACCTGCTACCCTTCATGCAGTGCAGAGACACTGGCTCGCAGGAGTCCCATTGCAGCCACGCACTGGGCCTCTCCACCCCCACAGGCTCTGATGAGCTGCTGGGGACAGAGTTAGAGCAGTCCGAGGGGGCTGGGCAGAGGAACAGCGCTCTGATGGACGATGAAGATATGGAGTGTGTGACAAGCTTGTAGGGGGAACAGCAGCAGCACGGAGGACTTCCTGTGTCTTAGCCCAGCTCTCTCCGAGGACACTGCTGTCCTGTAGTCTGACCCGTCTGTTGCGTGTACCTTCCGTAGGGGTATAAGGCCATTCTGCTTAGCTGAGACCGAGTTGGTTTTTAGTTCGTCTGTGTGTTTGCAAGAGCACGAGCGAGTAGGCGTGTGTACATGTTTGTGTGCGTGTTTCTAAAAGTGCCTCACAGTTCTCACAACCTTGATTGCAGTAAGGAAATGAAAAACAACCCTGACCAAGCAGGGAATTAAGGGAAAAGATGCGATGTTGTTGCTCAAGCAGTGGGATCTGTCTGCCGGTGGGAGGACAGAGCGAGTTTGCGCTGACCTGTGTGTGTGTGATGGTAGGACTCGACAGCCGCCTCATCGGCGTGGACGTGTTGTGCCGAGCAGGTGGATCTTGTCGGCCCAGGAGCCGTCAGGGGTTCAAGAGATGCTCAGAGAGACACACTGGAGCGGCTCTCTCATGCTCGCTCTCTTTCCTTTCACGGGACTGTCCATCCATCCATCCATCTGCTCATCAAGAGAAATGTCATCCGTCTCCTTTTCGGCTTTCTTGTTCAGTTAATGATTTTTGCTGCTTTTTAAATTTGATTTCCACCCATGATTCTCTAGGTAAGCCTGCACCTGCACTTCCACTGTTTTTTTCAGTGGAAGACTGAACTCCCAAAATTGCTTTTTCTCGTGTACCGTTTCGGCTTTCAGGTAGCTGCTAGCCATGCAAGGTACGGGTCATTGCATCAGTGGCCTTGTATTTGAGATCTGCTTCAGGTTTTTTTTTTTTTTTTTTTTTCAGCATTTAGTGTTTATAATGTTTATCTTGGATTGCGCACAGGTGGATGCTGTTTTTTTTTTCTTAAATTATTATTATTATTATTATTGAAGGCATTTAAGATGTTTATGCCAGATGCAGTGTTGTGAATCTAATACCTCTTACTGACACACAAAAAATTATTTATTTATTTATTCCTGTCAGAGGTGAAGCGTGTTCCGCCGGGGGTTCGGTCTCACTCACAATGTTTATTGGTAGCTCACAAGCTGTAAATGAGCAGTGTCACTCGCCTGGAATCAGGTAGCACTGACAGGTCTCATGGTTCCCCTTGCTGCTGTTGGATCGGACTCACGTTTTGCTCTGAAACTACTGACGTTTCTTCACTGCTGATCTCCAGAAACATTCAGCTGACAGCTGCGATTCTGTCATGATCCCACCTGCTCGACACAGGAAACAGCAGATCTTTGGAAGGTCAGTAAAGGTGCACTTTGAAGAGAGGAAGAAGGGTGGAGTATTCAGGGATGTCTGGGTAGCGCATCATTTAAGAAAAAAACAAACTAATGTAGTTCACACAGGGCTAAATATATGACCATCATTATGAAAGTACCAACATCAGCAGTGTCATCATCATACAATGTTATTGATCGCTATTATCATTACTATTATTGTTAAGGATATTTTTCTGCTGTTTCCATGCAGTTCGGCAGACACACAGAGAACTACTTATTGATCTATTATGCAAATAAGGTGTTGAAGCATTAGCATTGTGTTGGTAATGTGTCGACGGGATGGAAGGTGTCCCCAAAACACATCCGCTGATGAGAAACCTGACCAATCCACTTCCAGGCATCTCTCCGTTCGTGCAACACTAGACTCGGTTAGAAGTTCTGTCACTGTTTTGCACACTACTTCAGACAATATAAATTCCTCTTTCCATACATGAAAAGATAATCGACTATTTTTGTCAAACTGACTCTTCACTTTTTACACCCATCGTCCTGGCGTTTGATTTCAGGCCTCAAACATCCCATTTGATTTCCGTCTCTGGTCCTGTGCTGTTGTTGTGGGTGCGATAGAGTTCCTGATTGTTTACAGGAGGTCTCTGCTCTGAGGATGATGCAAAGCTTGTGTAAAAAACGTGACAAATGTAGCCAGAATCCACCTGCCCTGTTCCAAAGCCGCCACCTCACCCTCATATCTCCTCCACGCACGTGCCATATGTCATTGTGAGGCTGCCCCAGGCATATTTCGAGGCCTTGGTTGTGTACGTGTGCGAGTTTCTCCGTGTTTAGCATATGCAGAGTGCAGAAACGAGCGTGTTTGTGTGGTGTTCGTGTTAGTATATGCAGGATGAGTGCGCGAGTGCATGCGTATGTGCTTGCATACCACAAGATATGCAAAAACAATGCAATAACTTTGACTGTACAACAGTTTTCTTTCAGAACTACAGCTGTACAAAAATCTAAGATACAGAGAGAAATATATTCACTGTTGTGTATTAAGTTACAGAACTTTAAATCGAAGAAACCTGTCATACTTGAAATCGGATGCATTTGAGTATTGAGTATTTTGAAAATCTTGTGCGGGTCAGTTTGGTTTGATGTTTTTCTTCCGTTGGTTTCAATTATCTCTGCATGAGGATTATTTTGGTGTGCCAAACGTTTTGAGTATTTTTTTGTTGTTTTCATTTTAAACATTGAGGAAACACTGATGACGAGGAGTGAAGGTGTAAATACAGGCGGAGAAGAGAAGTGTCTCATTGGTGTGAAAATGATTTTGCATATCTTGTGCTCAGCTGAAAGGTGCATGATACGCAAGAGCAGCTCTCTCTCTCTCTCTCTCGCTTTTTTCCCTTTTATCTTTTCATTCACTCACCCTCCTTGTCCTTTCTTCAGCAGACATCACAGTGAAGGCGTTTTATTACGGCACCCGCATGCCGGAGAATGGGCTCACTCTAAATGATTGGTCATGCACATAAATTCTCACTATTATTTAAGGCTGCAAGCGGAAACATTAGAAATCCCCTGTCATTTCTCAAGCCTCAAGGACAATCCGCGTTCGGCGAGGAGATTTAGGTTGGAAATAATGGATTTGGATGCTAAGCTTGAATTTTTCTTTCTCGTTTTTGGTTGCGTTTGCATAGAATCTTAAGAATCAACCTAGCAGACAGAGTCGTCCTCTCCCTTCATTTGCCAATGATTGTATATTTTTATAGACTTAGAAAAGAATTAACACTAGAAAAGCAACAATATAAACTCATCTATATCTGCTGAATGTCAGGGTTAAAATGGCTACACACAACCGTGTTTGAGAATGTATGTAGTGATTATGTATAGATAGAAATTAAATTTATGATAGAGAAATATAGAGTAAATCATTCGTATTCACCGCAGTAGCTCCTTTGAAACTCCGGTCGTACGGCCTGTTTTTAAGCAGGATGGTTGGGTGTTTTTGCTGAGGGAGGAGTGCAATGAGATTAATCAAGAGATTTCAAATCCGAGGGCTTTTTCACCGCTGCTTTATTCAGATCAACACATCACGTTCCCCTCCGAGCACCTGCACATGATAGAACAGTGTGGAAAAGCCACGAGCTTTCATGACACAAAAGCAGCCCCTGTGTTAAATGAAACCACTAATGAATGAACACAGAGAGCTGTCCGCTCAGGCCTTGGGGAAATGTACCAAATATTTGACTGAATATTTTATTAGTTGCTCAGTGAGGTTTTTTGCCCAAATGGTTGTAATGTAGCTTTTCTTCTCTCAGTAAAATCAGAAGTTATTTTATATATTTTAATATATGAGAAATATTTATCAGATGGAAGTTTAGATATTTTGCTCTGGTTGGAGGGAACGGCCAAAGTCGTGATATTTCAGTGGGGGAAGCGTAGGTCGCTCTCCTGATGGACTCTGATTGGTTGTGGCTTATATTTCGATTTGCCATCGGTAGCAGTAGAGCACACACAAGTTTCCCTAATAAAAAAAGGATATATTGAAAGAAAAAAAAAAATCGTTTGATCAGAATGTATGAAAGAAAAAAACTATCCATAGCAATTGAGCAGCATTGTTATAATCTTTCAAGTTCATAAAACATTACAGTAAACCACAGTAGGGCAGTTTTTTTTTATTATTATTATTTTGTTTTATCTTTAGGGTGTTTTTGTTTTATTTGGATAAACCCAGTAATGCACAGTCGGGCCATCTGGTGTTTCTGGGTTCATGTGTGTTCGTTGGCTAATTCTGCATGTGTCAGACTGAAGGAACGTGCCGTGGGGTTGACCTTTGACCCAGAGGAAGCCTGGACAGCTGCAATGTCTGCCCTCTGGTTTAACCTTTGTGTAGCACGTATCTCTAATGTCATATGACTGTTAATTTGATATTATAAGTTAATGTAGTTTGTTAATGAGTTTTAATGATAAATTAAAAGCTAAGGTGGTGATGCAATAATCACAATTTGCACAGTTAAACCACATTTAGTTTGACACATCGTACACAATCCAAGTGAAGGATGAATATATGCATAGATTTTAGCTGTCGTGTAATTATTAATTTCGCCCTAAGCTCAAAATGTCAATCTTGCCATAGTTTCATTTCAACTGGTGGGACGATAATTAATGCAGATTGTTTCAGGCTGTCTCCTGCAGTAGGTGAGACGGGTCTTCAGTGTTTTTTACTGCACTGACTGCTTTTGAAACCCGAAATCACGGGTAGGTTAGGGCCTAATGAATGCAGAACAATTTATATTTTAAGTGGCATTTCCCCGCCTCTAGTTCCACCCAGCGAATGTAGCACTAGAGACATAGAAATGATCAGAACGGTAACGATTATGATGAGGAGCTCGATAGTTAATTTTGCACAAATCTCCATGTATGAGTGAACATATTGTAATGGCTTATTCTTTATCTTTCTGCAGAGATGGACGTAATGCTCCAGCTCTGGGCTTGATTCGTTGGGTCTCTTTCTATAAAGGGTAGGGGAACTGAGGGAATTGATTCCCTCACTCTCACTCATCGACACCGTCCCACAAGTCTTTCTGTTGGCTGAAAGGCGAATCTGCGTCACACTATTTTGATGCGATTCGGTTGTCATTTAACCACTCGAGTCCATCAGACTCACAAAGGGAGAAATCTGAGCGGGTCGTCTCAGTGGCTTTATTTCGGTGACCACACAAGCAGCTTCTCTAGCTTTGATCGACGGTGCGGACGGGAAGAGTGGTCTCAAGGTCCTGCGCTGTTTGTTAGATTCACGAGCTGAATTAAAATTAGATGCGTGTCGTGCTTTTGGTAGAATTCGAAGGAATCAGTGCTGACCATTCAGGACTCTCACGAAACACTGTCAGAGGTCATTCACATTTTGGACTATTTAATCGAGTTTAGACCCCAGGTGTTATTGAGAAGTCTGTGAGACGTCTGCATGGTCTGTCATTCCCTCCTCTACTTTTACTGACTCTTTTGTTTCATTCCATCATTCTTTCATTTGTTCATTTAGATTTTAAAAAGAATACGCTACGTAAATCTGAAGATTCAATCACTTTTTCTACTCCTATTTTCAAAAAAAAAAGTGAAAAGAAAAAAAAACAACAAAAAATTGGATTTGTAAATAAGTGATTGTACAGTTTGTATCTGTATCTGTCAGTCTGTCTTTGGTGACAGAGTGTGTCTTGCTTATAACGCACGCTACCAGTAAATAAAAACTAAAAAATATCTTTAGATTGTATGGTTCTTGACAGGAAGTTTTAAATTAATCTCTGCTGTATATTCCTGTAATATTGCATTTTTATCTGAGGAATGATGTTATTAAACAATTGCAAATAAAGTGAATTTCTTAAGGTTTGGTTCTTCTCCATCTTATGAATGCTGCACTGTTCACAGGTAATTGTTCTCACCTGAACTATGTTCTTCTTCTAGCCAGCAGAGCTTCTGAATACTGTTTTGAAACAGATGTTGTTTTATTATGGTCATTCCATGATATTTTTAATGACAAATTATATTAAACAAATTATAAATATAATACATTCATTTTGCATTAAATCCAGAGTCCAGCCACTGGATCAGCACAATCTTCAAAATGATTTATAAAAATGCAGCCTGTGTAAAGCAGTCATATATGTGTGTCTGCATACTTCCTGTGTTTTGGTTTAGCTGGACGAGTGCATCTCCTTGTGGTTGATCATCCGTGACTCTCCGTGATGGAGTGTGAAGAACTGATCTGGATTCAGTCCATGATTCACCATAGCCTCACGCAAACGTGCTGGAGGCTCAAGATAATGCTAAGAGAGAAATAAACAGCAAGGAACAGGATTTAATTCAATTCTTTCAAAAACATTTTAAGAAAACTGTTTGAAAAGTAGTTTATATGTACTACTGTTCAAAACTTTGGGGATCTCTTGTGCTCATCAGTAAAAACAATAATACAGGACTCTGAAATATTACAATTTAAATAAACTGTTTTCTATTGCAAAATATTTTGCATTGTAATTTATTCTGGATTTGGTGCTCAAGAAACATGCGAGAAAAACTTGTCAATGTTAAAACTCGTGTGTGTTTACACAACATATTATATAAATAAACAGGAAAAACAACTGCAAAAAAAATCCCTACTCCAAATACTGAATTCCTAGTTCACCAAGTGAGACCTAAATAAAAGGTCAGAAAAAATGTTCTCCCCTTAATAATCCTCGGACTGACAAGTATATTAAACAATGCTAACCTAATCCTGAGACGCAGTAAAACTTAAGTCCTCTAAACTGACTTAATCAGCTAATTGTAATCTAGAAACCAGCTAAAATGTGTACATGCCTCTCTGAGGGAGTGTTGAGCCTGAAGAAGCATGGAAACGTAGACACAACAGTGAAGCCTGACATACTACACAGTCCTTCCAGAAAAACGAGATTATGCGATCGCATGATTTAGTGCATAATCAGCCAAAGTCCACGTTTATGCGGGAGCCGCATTTTTTTCAAATACGCCGCACTTCCGCCACATAAATCGCCGATTTCCGTGCAAAATACGTGGGGCTTGCATGATTTCATAATCCTCGCATTTTTGTTGCAAAAAAGTCACATATATCTTAGCAGAAAGTTGAAAAATGTTGCGTTTCACACAAGAGCAGCCATTTCCCCCTGTTGCCATGTTATGAAGTGCCGTAATTACGCGACGTGAACATCATCGAAAAGCTGTAAAACAGCACACTTTCTTTTTTTATATATTTTATTTATTTATTTTTACAGAAGTTGTAGCAATTTTCCTTTTTTAAAGCTACAGAACTAGTTTTGACTCATCAATGTTTTGTAAGTTAGTTTGATGTATTTATTAAGGTCTGAAATAAAACAAGATGAGAACTTAAATATTCCCAGCACTTTCTGTGATGTAGTTATGCTTGCTTATCATAGAAAGTAATAAGAAATGACTCTTTACATTAAGGTAGTAGCCTAGTGAGAACAGGGTGTTGGGGGAATCACTTTTTTTCATCAAACCGCAGTTTTTGCAAGTTCCAGCAATCTATCGCATAAAATTGCTTAAACATCCCGCACATTCCATCGTATTTTTAAAGAAAGTGGGCCGCATAATCAAGGATTTTTGCCCGCAACAATCACAAAAAAACTCTGCGTTTTCCTGGAAGGACTGACTACAACTACAAAGACTGGACTCCCCAACTGCAGCTGGACAGCTATTACACACAATCAGAGCAGTGACCGCCATTCACACTGAGAAAATGAATGTGTGGGGGAGAGAGAGAGCGAGAGAAAGACGGGCTAATACCTCATAGGCCAAAGCAAATGTCCCCCAGTGAATGGCCAGCGATGTTTTCGCCTGAATGTCAATGTGAATCAGAACAGCCTCTTCAGGGTCCACATGTTGAGACTTCATGATCCCTCTAAACAAGAAAAGTTAAATCATTATTTAATGAACTTTTGTTTAATACACACAGCTGTTCTTTACAGTCTTACCTGGGAAGGTACGCTCCGATCGGGATGGCAGCCAGGTCAAACGGTCCGAGCCGTTTTCCGATCTCCTTAAACTCTGAACAGTATCCTGTATCTCCAGCGAAGAAGAAACGACAATTGGGCCCTACGATGGTCCAGCTACCCCATAATGCCTTGTTCTCATCCACAGGCGAGCGTTTGCACCAGTGCTGTGCAGGCGTGCAAAAAAACGTGACATCATCATGCCCGGGAATGCGGCTCCCCACCCACCAGTCGAGTTCTGCGACGTTCTCACAGCCTGCCTTCCTCATCCATTCGGCCAACCCAAGCGGCACAAACCAGTGCAAACCAGAACCAAAGCGAACGTTCAGCGCTGCCACAGAGCCTGCGTCGAGGTGATCGTAGTGTGTATGACTGATGACCACAGCGTCCAGGCGAGGAATCTGTTCTACAGTGCAAGGCGGGTCACGGTAACGCTTCGGGCCCACGAATGCCAGTGGAGAGGCTCTCTGGCTGAACATGGGATCAGTCAGAACCACCAGTCCTTCCATCTCCACCAGAACAGAGGCATGACCCAGCCAGGTCGCTCGCACAGATGGGCCCGTCTGCCCGCACTGATCTGGCCTCTGGACGAAATACGGCTCCAGAACCGGCAGCTCGCGGTCCAGAACCTGAGGATAAAAAACAGAAAACATTTAAAAAATGTTTTCCTTTTTTTAATTAAATTTGAAATAAAGAAGATACATATAATTGTTAAATTTGATATACATTTATAATTGCATATTTACATTTCATACCTATTTATAAATGCATAAATACTGAATATACATTTCTATAAACATTTTATTTTATTTATGCACATTTTTAATTATATTTACTTTATGCCTATTTCAAATTATGAATGCATAAATTAATATGAAATTGATTATACATTTATATATAAATGTCTAAATACAAAATAATAAGTTTATATAATTATTATAATATACGATTATATAATTAATATACATTTATATAAGATTATTACTTTTTATACATTTAATGTAATTTTCTATAAAAGTAAATGTATATTGTATTTTATCATTTATATATTTATAATGATTATAAATAGGCATAAAAAGTAAATGTAGAATTATAAATGTATAAATATGAAATGTAATCATTTTATATATAAATGTACATTACATTTATAATTACTATAAATGTGTATAACAAGTAAATGTATACTATAAATGTATAAATAGGTGAAAAGTAAATTAAAAATTTATCAAATTTATCAAATAAATGTTTTATATAACATTTATATATGTTACATAAAATATTAAACTATTATGTTAAACTGAAAAGCTATTCCACCGTTCGAAGCAAATTATTTCAAAACATTAAAGGAAATGTTGTATGCCATTTAGCTGCCCCTTTTCTACTTTAAAATCCTCTATACCCCAGACTTTACAGACAATAATCAAATCTAAACTAGTTTTACTTGCTAATGCTTATATTCAATAATATTCCTGTTTTAAAGCACAGGAATCATGTGTGTGTGTGTGTGTGTGTGTGTGTGTGTGACATTTCAGATTCCACGCTGCTGAATCAATGCATTCCTGATCAGTAATTCCTAAACCGAGCACAAAATGTGTGTTGTTTACCTCTTTGACACTGGGCACATTACTGTTGTTCTTCTCCACGAGGAACAGGCGAGCAATGGTACTGTAGGAGGGGAACTGCCATGTTGTCCAAGGGTTTACAAAGCACCCACGAGAGTCCTGTCTGGAACATGAAACATCTTTCTCTCCTCGGTAATCCAGCGGGAAGTTGTTCCCTGCAGTGACTAAAGGTTTCTCTGCCATGGAAGTCCTGTCTGCAGCTGAACTGCACAAACACCTGTTAAACACATATTTGAGCTACTTTAGCATAAAACAGATAAGAACACATAAGAGGTGAAAGACCTTAATTAACACAACTATCCTGCAGAAAACCGCACAAAAAAATGTATTCACACATGGCTTTTTTCTGCATATCCTTCTGGTTGCTTGTGCACATTTGCATTGGCGTTACTTAACTTACCAGTATCAGTACAAGTAGCCTTTATTTGTATAGCGCTTTATACAATACAGATTGTTTCAAAGCAGCTTTGCATCATTTAATCATTTAACTGTTATCACTGTAAACACACATTTTTAGGGCAAGGCTGTAAACTCAAAACTGGACTATGAAACCTAAACCTATACCTTGATAGCGCATTTTTTTTTATTCTGGCGGACACCTTCATAAAAAAAATATGTAACGTGCACTGTCTCTAATGAATATGCGATATTTATCTGGCCAGAGAATCTAATTATGTCACATTTGTAATATATACCTTCATAAAAGGTGATAAATCAACCTAAGAAAACAACAGTTTATAACGAACCCGACAATCCCGGGGCGGATTATAAAGCAGAATGTATGCTTGTCTCGTCTATTATGTGCTCGCGTGTGTTGTTGTTGTTGTCAAACAGACATGACAAGATACGTACCGATGGGTCAGCTCTACCAGCCGCACTAGTCTCGAGCCTGTCTGTCTGAGGAGTCCCTCGAGCGCCGCACGAGCGTGCCGCCTCTGATGTAAGCGCCACAGTAAAGGAGCTGATGATGTATGAGCAGCCATAAGGGACAAAAACCTAATAACGAAACGCGTCAAAGTTCAACGTGCCAACACGCGCAGTTTGATTCAGTAGTTCAAAACGGCATATTAATAACGTGTGAGAATCGTAAAAAAAAAAACTCCGTGTTTTATGGGGTTTCGGTGCGTGTGAAAAGGGGACTAGCCGGTTTGGTTGCAGAAGAGTTTCCTTGTAATGAACGATCCACGGATTATCACAGCCAGAAAGTTTGGACACCCACTCATCGATGAGTTTAGCAAGACCAGACTAGTTCATTTCTATGGGAAAGCCTTTAGGGCCAAAAACACGCGAATTTTAACGCGTATTTCACGTGTAAAATTCGCGTAAAATACACGTGAAATACGCGTTAAAAATCAGTATGAACGGGTCGGTGTCATTGGCTGCTGAAGACTTGGGTCTAACCATTTCTGTGAGCTTAGAGGGGTGTACCTTTCATAGACTAGGCTACCACCAGTTTACATTCTATTTCTATTTTCTGTTTACTTATTCAGGTTTTTTGTATAACCTATATGAATAATATATTTAAATAGCAGTTTTATGACAATTCAGATAAAAATAAAATTAACTTGTTTTTCTCCACTCATGCCTTTTTGTAAATAAACACATTAGTGGACATTCTAGTTTTAACATCAAAGCATTAACGTGTGTGGGGAAATCAGTTACAGTGGAGGTAACCAATGCAGGTTTATGATCACTGCAGGTTTAAGATACAGACCACTGTAATCAATATCTGTCTTTGGAAAACAACCTGAGCTTTTGTTGTGCTTACATTTACAGCTATAGCAAGCAGGGGGCGCTTTTTCAAACCTTTTTGTTCTGAAATTGGGCACTCAGACAAACTGTAATTAGGTATACAGGTAATATTATCAATTTAAAGGAATTTAATGACTTAAAGTATTTAAATATGTTATTTAAGGCTTTCAGGATTAGAATGAGAGCTTGTGCTCAGGCCAGGACAGGTATAAGAACTTGATTTGTCTTTCCTGACAGCAGAAGTATTTTACTGCTACCAAAATTAAATATCCTCCTATTTCTTTTTTTTCTTTTTCTTCGTTTTCTTGTGTAGCCCAAAGAAAATAGATAGATTGCATTTTTATTAGGGCTGGGCAAAAATTGATTTTCCTTTTAATCTTTTTTTAAAATGTGGTTGATTCAAAATCGATTCTCAACGGCCACGAATCGATTTTTTCCATATTCAGGGCTCGCCGTGCTGCGGCTTCTCTCTCTGCACAAGGCAAGCATCAAGTATGGAGCGAATTATGTGCCAAAACCTCACACACACACAAAACGTGTTTTACTCACACCCAATGATTCACAAACAAACTCAATGTGGTTTGTAAATACAAAACATCACTCACAAACTAATACATATTGTTCTGCAAATAAAAAACGTAACTATCAAACAAATACAGTATGTTTTACATATACATAGAAACGTATTTCTTCAATGACAAAAATATCTTTCAAGTACAAACTAAAATCTTTCAAGTACAAACTAAAATCTTTCAAGTACAAACTAAAATCTTTTAAGTACAAACTAAAATCTTTCAAGTACAAAACAAAATTCTACAAGTACAAAGCAAAATTCTACAAGTACAAAACAAAATTCTACAAGTACAAAGCAAAATTCTACAAGTACAAAGCAAAATTCTACAAGTACAAAGCAAAATTCTACAAGTACAAAACAAAATTCTACAAGTACAAAACAAAATTCTACAAGTACAAAGCAAAATTCTACAAGTACAAAGCAAAATTCTACAAGTACAAAACAAAATTCTACTAGTACAAAGCAAAATTCTACAAGTACAAAACAAAATTCTACAAGTACAAAACAAAATTCTACAAGTACAAAGCAAAATTCTACAAGTACAAAACAAAATTCTACAAGTACGAAAAATTGTCACGTGACTTTTGGCACTATTTTTCCGCGTCCAGGCAGATTTTCTCACAAATGCAGTTGAGCAACTTCCTCTTCTAGAACAGTAGATGGCGCTAATATAGGGGATCAATTTTGCGCTAGTCTCTCGGGAGAAACACTGATGTGAAACACGTGCTTGCCTTTGCCCATGGGAAAATGAGTGGTGAACAGGTGTGTTTCTGTCTTACTTTATCTATAATTAACCTTATTGAGGTTTTGGTAAATGTTTATTATTTAGACAGAAATCTACATTAGCACTTAGAAGCACTCCACTCTGATAAGGGAATCTATTAACTGAAAGCTCTGCCATCATGTTGCTTTTTACATTTTTGTAAAAACGTTTCATTTACTGAATGAGTCTATTTCTTTCGTTCTCCATAAATAAATGAAAATATTTCATTTAATTGAAAGGGTCCCACTTTTTCAGTAATTTAGTTGGAATTCAGTCAGCGTAACTGTTAATGTAATTTAAATAATGAATGAACAAAACAAACAATAATTGTTTCTTAACTCCCCTGTGAAGTATTGCCCAAATTATTATTTTGGACAGACAAATGAAACCCTCCTTTCAATTAAATTAAATGTTCTCATTAATTTATGGAGAACGAAAGAAATATACTCATTCAGTGTAAATAATCACTAATTTAGTAATTTCACACGCGTCTTATCCCACTGAGCAAAATGATGTCCAAAAGACGTCTTTTTAAAGTCTTTGTCACAAAAGTCGGACGTTGAAAAGACGTCCACTGAGGAGCCAGAATGAACGTTTTTATGACGTCTTTCTTTGACGTGCTCTGGACGTCCAATTTAGACGTTCATT
This sequence comes from Tiaroga cobitis, assembly GCA_030578255.1. Lineage (NCBI taxonomy): Eukaryota > Metazoa > Chordata > Actinopteri > Cypriniformes > Leuciscidae > Tiaroga > Tiaroga cobitis. Next base: position 29,631,035 of record CM060594.1, on the reverse strand, counting down.
GAACCTTCATACAAGTTTAAAAACTAGTTCAAATGTGGCCATTGTGGACATATTTTCAACATAACTTATGGTCTCATTTAGACATAATTCCTTTGACTATTGCTGTCAGATGATCTTAGTGAGAATTGGCAGAGGTTTAGATGTTGATATTTGTCACCATTGTGGAGATCAGTGTGTGCTTTAGTTGGGCTCTTGGTCCCCTTTGTTTTTACTTTAGCTTTTCTTTGGCTGTTGTAACTGTGTGTTTGTAGAACACCATTGTTGTGGCAGAGAAAGCCAAGAATAAGTAAGACCAGGTGTTTTCAGCTTCATGATGATGATGATGATGATGAAATCATCACAAAACTTGCATCAAATGTTGTCAGATACTTTGGCATTTCTAGCCGCCCACCTTGTGGAACTGCAATACTGGCACCAATAGAATTTATATTATCACTTATTTAGAGGTGGATAAAAATGATGTGCAAACTTATTATGTTGTCACACACAGACATCAAGATTTTGCGTATGATTCACAAAAATGGTGACAATAAAAAAAAAATCGTCATGCTGCAATGCATGATGGGTAGCTTTCATAGTTCAAAACTCATCATTGATTCCCAAGCTTTTATGTTTAGATGGTCACCGTTGTTGTGATTCATATCCAAAATCTTGATGTCTGTGTGTGACTATATGATACATTTGCTCAAAACATGTGCGCATGCTTTTTATATTTTAAAAATATTTTATATTCTATTGGCACCAATATTGTAGTTCCACGTGGTTGGTGGTTAAATACTATTTCAAACTCAACATTTTATGCTTTATTTGTTATTATGACACCATCAACATTGAACTGATAACACCTGGTCTTACTTTTCTTGGCTTTCTCTGCCACAACATATGCGTGCTACAAACACACTGTTACAGCAGCCAAAGAAAAGCTAAAGTAAAAATGAAGGGGACCAAGAGCCCAACTAAGCAAACACTGATCTCCACAATGGTGACACTTCAAATGAAACAAATATCAACATCTAAACCTCTGCTAATTCTCACTAAGATCATCTGACAGCAATAGTCAAAGGAATTATGTCTAAATGAGACCATAAATTATGTTAAAACATGTCCACAATGGCCACATTTGAACTAGTTTTTAAACTTGTATGAAGGTTCAATGAACGTCTATATTGGACGTCCAGAACACGTCAAAAAAAGACGTCATAGAAACTTTCATTCTGGCTCCTCAGTGGACGTCAGAATGATCATATTTCTGTAATGCATTTTCATTTTAATTTTGCAACTTATAAAGCGTTTCAATAATGCATATTAAAACTAGTGTATGAAATGGCAAATGTAAATGATGTAATTTCATTTTCATTTTGCACCAAACGTTGCTAGAATGGTAATGTAAAATGTACATTTAAATACAGAATGCAATGCCATTTTACATATTGAATTGTCATTTTGCATATTACATTTCAAATTGAACATTGCTACCCATATGCTTCCATATCAACGGGGAAATGCCATAGGGAAATGCACTGTGATGCTACGGGAATGTGAGATCGAGTCAGCCGACCTGCTATATGGAGCTGATTCTGAACGAACTCGTCTTCGAGATGAACGTGTTCTAACGCATTTTTAGTCAATAAAATGTTAACACAATAGTACACATTTTACCATTAATTTTTTGACATTATAGGGGAAGCTGAGTTTCCCTTGCAGTCTTAAAGAAATCGCCACTGCTGTATACCTAATTACAGTTTGTCTGAGTGCCCAATTTCAGAACAAAAAGGTTTGAAAAAGCGCCCCCTGCTTGCTATAGCTGTAAATGTAAGTACAACAAAAGCTCACGTTGTTTTCCAAAGACAGATATTGATTACAGTGGTCTGTATCTTAAACCTGCAGTGATCATAAACCTGCATTGGTTACCTCCACTGTAACTGATTTCCCCACACACGTTAATGCTTTGATGTTAAAACTAGAATGTCCACTAATGTGTTTATTTACAAAAAGGCATGAGTGGAGAAAAACAAGTTAATTTTATTTTTATCTAAATTGTCATAAAACTGCTATTTAAATATATTATTCATATAGGTTATACAAAAAACCTGAATAAGTAAACAGAAAATAGAAATAGAATGTAAACTGGTGGTAGCCTAGTCTATGAAAGGTAGACCCCTCTAAGCTCACAGAAATGGTTAGACCCAAGTCTTCAGCAGCCAATGACACCGACCCGTTCATACTGATTTTTAACGCGTATTTCACGTGTATTTTACGTGTAAAATACACGTGAAATACGCGTGACATAATCAATGCGTATTTCACATGTATTTTACACGTGAAATACGCGTGTTTTTGGCCCTAAAGGCTTTCCATACATTTCTGTACATTTCGGTGTCAAAACTGGAGCAAAAATGCTTGTGATTGTGAATATATATCCAACTCTCTAACATGACAAATATGATTCATCTGATTTAGAATATCATCCAGTGTTGTAGCTTTTCACATTCAGAGAACCTTAATATCATTTCCTTAAGTAAGATGTAGTTGCACTTGCAATGTTTTACTACAAGAAGGTAGGTTTGGGAACGTTTAAGACTACTGGTGTTAACACTGTACAAACGTGTGAATAAGAATGATATACTGCATTAATTTTCCGATGTGGATATGTGTATTAATCCATGAAAATGTGTTTTTGTAAGTTGGACGTGGGGAAAAGTTTAAAATCGTGTTGGAAGTGTCACGTGTGTAAATTTGCGGAACTGAATTTATCAGTCAGTCCCATAGACTGTAAAAAAAGGTCAGTCCCATAGATAAGACAGTAAAAGAAAGGTCAGTCCACATGTCTACTTGATTATATCTGAAATGCCATAGACCAGGGGTCTCCAACACGTCGCTCGCGAGCTACCAGTAGCTCGTGGCCTGATTGGAGGTAGCTCGCTAAGGGTCCGTTCACATTAACTGTTCGTTATTTCAAATGTAGGCGCGTGGGCAAGCGCGCTCATAATTGAAGCGACACGCTCATTTTTTCCAGGCGCAGCGAGATGAGAAAATCTCAACTTTTCAGAATGCCGCAAGCACACCGCAGGTCATGTGACAAGAACCAACCAATCAGCTTCACCCTTTCCGTAACATTGAAAGCTCAGTCAACATGAAGGATGGGGGTGCACCCAAACAATACGGGTGTTTTTCTCTTCTCCGTAAATAAATCTGCATGAGTTAGGGTTAGTGCATTGTAACTGTCAGTACCGTAAAACTTCAAATAATAGCCGAGTCCCAAATAGACGCCTGTCTCTTTTACACGCCTGGTGTGGCTGCAGGTTTGGGTAAATAAAGGCCGGTCTCAAATAGAGGCCGGGTCTGTTTTTTAGTTTGGGGATGTATTTAATCCTCTAAAACCGTCAGATCGTCCGCTTTTTGGCGGCCGCCAAAGCAAATTTTTTTCCCTCCAAACTAAGCCTTTTTTGATCGATGAGTGATGTAGAATAGAATGACTGGTGCGCCCGACAGAGAGAGAGAGAGAGCCCCGGCCGCGCGCGCGCACTCTCACGTCTTCAAACAACACGAGCGCTGTCTTGCTCTCTCTCCCTCGCGCATATATTAATCAAAATCAATTGACGACGCGATAGGAAAAGGTCGGAAGAATAGTCGGAAGACCGCAGTTTCACGTGGAGCATTTGGAGATTTTTAGAGATTAGAGACAGGCCTAAACACTCAATGAACAACATCTCAACACTAAATTATAAAGGCCTGTCTCATATAGACGCCTGTCTCAAATACAAGCCGGTGCAGTTCGACGATTTGGGAAAATAAAGGCCCGGGCTACTATTTGAAGTTTTACGGTAATTTATCTTTTTTGACTCATTCTTTGTATAAAACTGATTTAAAGGCTAAAATATGTGAGGTTTATCTTTTTATAAAACCTTTTTTGTCAAAACTTTATTTGAACTTGTACATGTTAGTAGATAACATGTTGCTAGACACTCCTTTAAAATCTGGCCATCATTTTTAATGTTATTATTTTAATATTTATGCAAACAAAAAGTGCATATTGATACTATTTTTTTGTTATTTGCTGGTTTTCGCCTTAAAACTTGGTGAATTGATTTTATTTAGTAGTATTAGTACTTTTTGAACAGGATTCTGTGATAACCGTGATCATTTTGGTCACTATAATCATGAAATGAAATTTTCATGCCATTTCATCTCTAGTTATGATCCACTATAAAATCAACTATAATTATGTGTTTACAGTATAATATGCAAAGTACAATTTTCTATAAAAAAAATAATCTCTGATTCTGTTCTTTTCTCTGACATTTAAGGGTGACATATATAGGCCTACAAAAACTCTTTTAGGTCTAAAACAGTTTGGATAGCTGTTAATATGAGAGTTATGAGACATTATTTAAGAGATTTAAGTATTGTATTACATGAGTAGCTCTCGGCCACTTTCATTTTTAAAAAGTAGCTCTCAATTGAAAAAAGGTTGGAGACCCCTGCCATAGACCAATTAGCCTTTCGCCGAGCCCCGCCCCCCTTGGTTACTGTTGCTACGTCCGACAAACAAATGGTCAAACACGACCAGCGCGACAGATTGCCATGACGGGAAGAGGTGTACCCGTGCGTGTCAGTGACCTTTTTTGGGCAAATACCTCCGCGATGTCCTCCATATCGAGGCAAAAGGGGTTACAGTACGCAGTGGAGGGATATATTCAACATATAAAAATACAGAATGAAGGAGACACGACTACTATCGAGGCTAATGCTTACCGGTCTCAAGCGAAATCGGAGAAACCCCATGACCTGTACATCAAATGCAACCAGCACAGCCTTGAAGAAGATTTTATAAGCTGGTTCAGTGGCTAATTGTTTGGAGTTAGAAATATATAACTTGCGCTGCATATTTAGTAATTTTGCCTCAGATACAGCATTATACATTCGCTTTAAAGGGGTCATGACATGAGAAACCAAATTTGCCTTGATCTTTTGGTATTTAAGAGGTCTTTGTACCATTAAAACCTCCTGCAAGTTTCATAGCTTAAGACGTCATCCCCATTATAAACGAAGCATTTATTTAATCAAGCTCTAAATACAGCTCGTTCTAGATCCTTTGTTCTTAGTGACGTCACGGTACGAAGTGACTTACCAGTCGTTTGCATATGACTGCCTCCAGCGCAGGACAACTATGCTTCATTTCGCATCATCGCATGCGCTGTCGTGCAGCGAGTGACTGCGATGCCACGCAGATGTGCTGTTCCTGCTGTGGACAAGCAACATGTTTGAATGCTGCCGAACGATCCAGACGTCAGGGAAAGCAGTTGGATGCAGTTTATTTGCAGCATATGCAGCGCGCCAAAGCCTTATTTGTTCGGTGAGTGATGTAGATGAGTGTGACAGGGCGCATGTTACTGAAAGAACGACAAGAGAGAGCGAGAGAGAGAGAGAGAGAGAGAGAGAGAGAGAGAGCCCCGGCCGCGCGCGCGCCTTCAAACTGACCTGCTCTCTCTCTCTCTGCAATTATAGTATTACTCTAGTTTTTTGTACAAATTTTTTTTTTAAATGTACTAATTTATAACCTTTTTCCACCTTGTTTCTCCCCCTCTGATTCAAACAGTCTGTTTTGGAGGTGTTTCCCCTTTAAGAGTTCAGTGTTAACGCCCACTGTTATGATTGGCTAACGTCAGTGCTGCTTATGCATAAACTATTAACGTTAATCATTTTGTATCACATGTAGGCTACACAATGCTCTGCCACGTGAAACTTCGGTCTTCGATCTTTTACCATCGTGTCAATTCTCAATTGATTTTGATTCATATGCGCGAGAGAGGGAGAGAGAGAGTAATTTCAACACATTTCTGTTTCTTAAAAACGACAACGCTTCATTACAGATACCATAATATTATATTTTGCCTCACAAAACAGTATAACTTTAGAAAGTCTTCAAACCACAGTAACGTAAAACAATAACTTGCTATAGAGAGGGCACATTAACAAACAAGTTGTGATGTTTACTAGTTTAGTAACGTTAGGCTAACCGAGATTAGAGAGTTTGTGGACTCTTTGGAATTATAAATACCATTGACATCTTTTATATCAGGGCTCGACATTAACGCTTGTCCTGGACAAGTGGATTTTTTTGAAGGGACAAGTAAAATAGAATTGTAACGTTACTTGCACGACAGGACAAGTAGCCTGATTTGAACGTTAATAAGAAAAGAAAAATTACTAGGAAATCCTTAAACCGAGAGAATGATTCTGATTTTAGTACATGTATTGTAAGTTAACTTTAGCTGGAAATAACATTATTCAAGAACCGCTATAATGCCAAAACAATCTGTTACCTTAAATTATATGTTTATCTCTGTAAAGCTGCTTTGAAACAATCCATTGTTAAAAGCGCTATATAAATGAAGATGACTTGACTTGACTTGACTAAGTAGTGATCGATGGATAATAAATGTATATATATTACTGACGGTAACAAGGTTGTGCCGTTGAGGCTCGCGCAGGCCCTCCAGGAGAAATCAAAACAAATGAGCGCAGCACACACGAAGACGCAGTTAACATACTGCCGATAAAAATTCAAAATGTGGAGTTTCTATATTTCTAACGATACCGTTGACGAGTAGAACTACATGATACAGTTAGACCTCACACGACGAGTGCTGTTTTCCTGAATAACGTTACCATCAGGATTGAAAATGTGACATTGATTTCATACAACAGTTCAAATTAAGTCACTTACATTTTAGATGCAATATTGACGGTTGTTGTTCTGTTTTAGCCGCGAAAATAGTTCCAAAACATCACAGAACCATACATCTCACAGCAACACTCACACGTGTTTTCATTATTGAATTATTCAGCATTTTGAACAAATCATTTGAATGAATCAATGATTCGCTCATTAAGACGGTCGCCTGCTGGCGGTTTAGTGTTATGTTTAAAACATACTACTGTGATTCTTTCAAACGTTTCTTATTTGAATATTTAAAGCAATCTCATTAAATTATTTAATGCAACTGTAAGTTAACTGAACCGTTTTAACTGCTTCATGTTATGAACTGTTATATTAAATGAATAACATTTTGACAGTTAACACATTCGAGGTTTATGTCTCCATCTCCTTGTCTGAAATGTTATGTTAAAAGTTCAATGGTGTTTGTTTGTTTGTTTGTCCCTGAAGGAAATTGCAATGTCTTTTTCACATCCATAAGATCTTTCTGATGTATTAATAACTGTTGTGTCACAAATGTATTGTCAAATGTGAATAAAGTCTCTCTAAGCTCATTTGATGTTCTGGTGTCTCTTTGAGTGACTCTTGTGCTCAGTGACTGAATCTGTACAATCCACTCACAATAAAACTCAAACATCTGAACAGATGTACCTGGTGTGAAATCAGCGGTAACACTTATAACAGCAGCCAGCAACCAACAAAATGACAATCAGCTCATAACAGGATATGAGTAAAAAAACACTGAATATGATTAATTCTGATTAAATAAGCTGTAACGCTCATCAGTCTCATAGAAGATGAGAAGAGCTTCAGTCAGGAGTTTGTGTGTGTTTTGTGTGACTAAGATCTATGACTTAAACTGTTGCGTTGAGCTCTAACTCTAACTAAATAATGATGTTAATTAGGGTTGTTTCACTCACATGCAACTCAGACTATTCTTCTAAGTTATTTTTTCACAGTAAGAAGTTGCCAGCAGTGCAGTGGTATGAGTGTTTGCGTGGAGAGTTAAGAGCCTGGGTTCTAATCCCACCTCTGCATTTGACAAAAACACAAAAGGAAATTCAAATCATTAAAAAATTTGTGGCTCACAAGATAATTATTTGCCTTTAGTACATAAAACTTAATTCAAATCCAGTTGTTTTATTTTGTCATGTCTTGTTATATTTTATCACATTTCAAACTGAAATACAAACGCATTCACCCAGAGTCCTGAGTTCAAATACCACTATTGCCTACTTTAAAACTCATGTTTTGTATTATATCCAACAAAGCGGCCCAAACAGCAACACTTGCTGTGAAAGTCACAGTGGCTTAAGTGGCTGAACGCACGTTAATTGTGAACAAGGCTGCGCTGGATGCTTGGGTTCAAATCCCATTATTGTTTACATTAAAACCCACGTTTAGTATTATTACCAACAAAGCGCCCCAAACAGCAGCACTTGTTGTGAAAGTCACAGTGGCGCAAGTGGCTAAACGCACGTTAATTGTGAACAAGGCTGCGCTAGATGCTTGGGTTCAAATCCCATTATTGTTCACATTAAAACCCATGTTTTGTATTATATCCAGCAAAGCGGCCCAAACAGCAAGTGGCTAAACGCACGTTAGTTGTGAACAAGGCTGTGCTAGATGCTTGGGTTTAAATCCCATTATTGTTCACATTAAACCCCACGTTTAGTATTATTACCAACAAAGCGCCCCAAACAGCAGAACTTGTTGTGAAAGTCACAGTGGCGCAAGTGGCTAAACGCACGTTAGTTGTGAACAGGGCTGCGCTAGATGCTTGGGTTCAAATCCCATTATTGTTCACATTAAAACCCATGTTTTGTATTATATCCAGCAAAGCAGCCCAAACAGCAAGTGGCTAAACGCACGTTAGTTGTGAAAAAGGCTGCGCTAGATGCTTGGGTTCAAATCCCATTATTGTTCACATTAAAACCCACGTTTAGTATTATTACCAACAAAGCGGCCCAAACAGCAGCACTTGTTGTGAAATCCACAGTGGCGCAAGTGGCTAAACGCACGTTAGTTGTGAACAAGGCTGCGCTAGATGCTTGGGTTCAAATCCCATTATTGTTTACATTAAAACCCACGTTTTGTATTATATACAGCAAAGTTGGCCCGAACAGCAGTGCTTTTCGTGAAAGCCATGATGGTGCAGTGGTTAAACACATCAGTTGTGGATGAGGTTGCAATAAAGGCTTGGGTTCAAATCCCGCTATTCCTTATATTAAATTGCATTACATCCAAAAACCTTCCTAATATTCAACCTAACACCCCAAATGTCAGCACTCAGTGTGAAAGCCCTGATGGTGTAGTGGCTAAACAAACATCAGTTGAGGATGAGGCTGCGATAAAGGCTTGGGTTCAAATCCCACTTCGGCAGCGTGGCTTTAACTGGTTTATTGTAAAATCCCAGATCACATACTGAAATATAAGTTCCTTCACCTGTCCAGTCAAGAGATCTGTGGCTCACAGGTAAGAGCGCTGCCTCACGGTTTCAGAGGTTGCTGATCTCCGCGATATGAATGAATGCTGTGGTGCGAGTGAGAAGGCGTGGGGGATCATGGGGTCCCCCTTGAGCTCCCGCACGATGTCCAGCAGTGGTTATGCTTTTAACTGAAAAAAATTAAAAAGGCTATAAAAAAAATTCCATTCACCATCCCTTCCCCACCTACTTAGGTTACCATAATTTGCTTTTCAAAGGGGAAACCCTTCAAAACAAAAATGATGGTAACCTACACATTTACAAGCCAACAACACACACTGACATGTTAGAAGCATTAGCCTACCTGTGTCTGAGCAGATGTCCATCAAACAGTGAATGTCTGTCCACACGTCACTGGGTGTAACGGTCCAAACACATCTCTTATTCTGTGGGGCAAAGACATAATCAACAAAGACGTCGCTCTATATTGTATATATAAACGTTACATGTTATAATAGCACAAACAATCTTAATTTACACATTTATGCCAAATTAAATTATGAATAATACACATTTACAAGCCAACAACACACACTGTCATGTTAGAAGCATTAGCCTACCTGTGTCTGAGCAGATGTCCATCAAACAGTGAATGTCTGTCCACACGTCACTGGGTGTAACGGTCCAAACACATCTCTTATTCTGTGGGGCAAAGACATAATCAACAAAGACGTCGCTCTATATTGTATATATAAACGTTACATGTTATAATAGCACAAACAATCTTAATTTATACATTTATGCCAAATTAAATTATGAATAATAAAATAAATTATATAGACAGAGCTTTAAATTTGTGGTACTGGAGGAGTGTAATGACTACTTGAAATGGCTGTGAGTCTTTCATCTTACCGGTTTGTCTGAACAACCAAAGCCCAGGAAGTCGAGGGCAACGACTATGTTAAAGCGTTGAGTCAGAGAATTCCAGATCTACAAAACAAAAGCTAAAGATTCAAAAGACTTCATGAGCAAATGCTGTGCAATGACAACCTGAACTGTGTAAATTAGCAAGACCATCAGAGCTTCACAGAACACCAACTAACTCTATTATACATGAATCCAGCAGACTATTAACAACAGTGACACCACCACAACATCAGATCTACTGCTTATTGTTCTACTTTATAAGCCTTATAGGAATCACCTCCTTAGATTCACATGATAAAGATCATGCAACAGCAGGGTTAAAGTTAGACTTTTAAACAGAGAATGAGTGTCTGACACAGAAAGAGCTGCATCACCAAAATAATCCAGCAAACAATCCTGCTTTGACACATAGAAGAATGATACATCAACGCAAACATCAAATTCATATGATGATTGCAATATAATGTGTGGTTGTGACTTTAGAAGAGAAAAGCACTTCATGTGGAAAGAGACTTACAGGTGAGTCGCACGACATTCTTGATTCCTGCACTTTATAACAGTGTGTGTCGGTTGTTTTTTGCAGATGGACTGAAATATGTGTTGTTAAGTGACATTACGAGTCTGTCACTGAGCTGTCATCTGCAGGGTTTGTACTTTAATGGCCTTAAAACTACCAGGAACGTGTTGTGGCGGCTGTCAGCAGGTGTCATGTTGTTGTTGACAAGAATCCAAAGGTGTCATGCTGAACGTGAAGCGCGCTTACGCCGCCTAGAAGAGCGGATGGCAAACTGCACAGTTTCTACCAGACGAATCGTGTAATTACCACCAACAGACCGAAAATTACTTCAGGTTGGGTCATTGACTTAGTTCTTATGCGTCCAGCTTACTTTAAAAATGTCATACTCAAAAAAATCACATTACGTGAAATAATACAAGACAGCTGATCACCAGCTCGCTCCTGTGGCCAATAAGTGGATCAACAGCATTAACAGATGAAACGCCAAACTCAAACTGGCCTTTGGTGAGACGACAGAAATGTTTAATTTTTACATATTTTAAACTAAATCCGTGATTTTGTCAGGACCTGGACCAGCAGATAAAGTTGGAATCTACTAGTTAATTGACTCAGATCAGCTCTGAACTAAAGGGTAAGGGACAAATCAAACGTCTGATGTGTTGAACTTACAGTCACATGGCCGAAACACAAACACAAATAAAGGAACAAAAGACATTAATAGACTTCTTGAATGGTTTGTTTATCAGTAAAGAAGCTTTTTGAATCTTTCGACTTAACGTGATCTTTGTCTTTTTGTTCACAATTAAACAATGATTTTCGAGTCGTTGTTGTGTTGGTATTTGTAGATATACAGCTCCTCCTTGTGGACATGAAGTATATCTGCATTAATAATTGATGACACCAGCAGGATTAAAGAGACGGGAGGAATTTTGAGGAATGAAAGGAAGGGGAGCGCCTGGATAGAGAGCCGTGACTCTAATTATTACACCAAGCAAACTAATAATTGTATTATTGAAACCCATAAATAACATAGCAAGTTTAGACGAATCACCATATCCGTGTACATTGAGCAAGTTACAGAAATTATGTAGTACATTTAAAAAAAAAATATATATATATATATATATATATATATATATATAATCCCACTCTTGCTGTGAATGAGTTGATAAAGCTGAGATTGAAGTGAAGCCTGTGGGATCCTTCAGCTGTGGAAAGTGAAGCACCGCACGCTAGTGACACATGCTGGTCAAAATAGTGTCAATGCAACGAGAACAGCCCAAACATGTGCAATGATGACACTATATATTTCCATTAAAATGCAATTTATTAAATGCAATTTACAAATCCTTAAATACTATTAAATATGAAGTATATGTACAAACTGTATAATTGTATTAATTTGTAGTATGTGGTTTTAGGAGGTTTTTGACTAATCAGACCAATGAAATACAGGTAACTCTATCAGTCTCAATTCTTCCATTATACACACTTGTGTTTGTCATTAAACTTAAATATAAAACTGACCCAGATCAGAAGAAACCATGTATTAAACAATTGTTCATGGGTTCACCAGATGGTCACAAACCCCCTAGTGGCTCCAAACTATCAAAATGTCCAAATGTTTCGAAACAGTATGATGTGAAGAAACCTCGTTTTTCTGAAATCACATGACATGTCCAGTTTGATGCTAGCTTTGAAAAACTGATTCAAAACAAAAGAAAAGAAATGCATTAAAGACCTGTTACGTCCAAGGACGTATTCCTTCATTTATTTATTTGGTGTTACATCCAAGGACGTATTAATTTATTTGTTTATATTATTGATCTTGTTTTTTCTTTGAACCTTTTTGATTTACTCTGTTCCTGAAAGTGTGGGCGTGGTCGTGTGCCCTGTGTTGTTTGCTTGCTGTCTCTCTTTCTCTCTCTCTACTCGCTCTCAGGCCTAATCGTCAGCACCTGTCACTCGTTTGTGAGTCTACCTGAAACGGAGAGTATAAGGGTGCAGTCCAGCGTTTGCAGAGAATGCACTTCTCCCCTGATCTAGACTGAACTCTGTTGATAACTCTCTGCTGATATTCAGAGATTGTAGTTAGCAGTGGCCTGTTTTAAGAGATCTTGTTCTCACTCCATCTAAAAATTGAAAGAAGGAATTGATTGTCTTTGAGTTCTTGTTTAATTCTTGTTTAATGTTTACTGTTGTAAGGGAAGCTGTAGGGGGTGAGTGCCTTTTTCTTTGAATACTGTTTTGTCTATGTTTTTGTGTAGCAAGGGAGTTGAGGAAAGTTTGTGTTGTTTATTTCTTTTTGTTTAACCTTTCTTAGGTTAGTTAGAACTCCTTCTCGATTTAGTTAGTGGGCTGTTTTGTTTGTTATTTTAGGCCTTGCTCTCCCCTGAGCCATTGCTCCCTAGTAACACATGTTCTGTCCTTTTATTTTTATATATTGTTTGTAAATAAAATCCTTTCTTTGACATTTATATCGTCTGGTGTAATCTTCACTCTGGGACAGAGGATTGAATTGTGTTCTCGCCTTTTTCCTTTTGGCTTTTCCTTTTGTTACTTCCCCTTGCAACCCCTAGACGGTAAGGGGAACGTAACAGACCCTAAAACACACTAACACATGTTGTATGGCTCAGAGGATAAACATCTGTCTTTCCCACATGCAAGCTTGGGTTCAAATCCCACAATTGCCAAGAGTTTTTAATCATATAAAACAGATCTCTCAATAAAACCCTTCCAAAACCCGTTTAGAATTGGTCAGACTCAGTGGCACATGAGGAAAAGTGTAGTGCAGTGGTCACCAACCTCGGTCCTGGAGGGCCGATGTCCTGCAGAGTTTAGCTCCAACCAGGTCCAACACACCTGCCTGACAGTTTCTATTATGCCTAGTGAGACCTTGATTAGCTGGTTCAGGTGTGTTTAATTGGGGTTGGAGCTAAACTCTGCAGGACACCGGCCCTCCAGGACCGAGGTTGGTGACCCATGGTGTAGTGTTTTCGTCATGAAGACCCGAGGTCAAATCCCACTATTACTTATTTTAAAACTATTGTAATATATTCAACAAAACAGCCCAAATGCCAGAACTCAGCGTAAGAGCCATGATGGTGCAGTGGCTAAACACACATCAGTTGTGATTGAGGCTGCAATAAAGGCTTGGGTTCAAATCCCACTATTGCTTATATTAAATTGCATTACATCCAACAAACCTTCCTAATATTCAACAAAACACCCCAAATGCCAGCACTCAGTGTGAAAGCCATGATGGTGCAGTGGCTAAACACACATCAGTTGAGGATAAGGATGAGGCTGCAATAAAGGCTCGGATACAAATCCCGAACCTTTGTCATGCTTTGTCCCTATTAAAAAAAAAAAATCCCACTATTGCTTATATTAAATTGCATTACATCCAACAAACTTTCCTAATATTCAACAAACCCCCCCCCCCAAATGCCAGCACTCAGTGTGAAAGCCATGATGGTGCAGTGGCTAAACACACATCAGTTGAGGATGAGGCTGCGATAAAGGCTTGGGTTCAAATCCCACTTCGGCAGGTAGGCTGTATGTGATCCCTCACTTTAACTGGTTTATTGTAAAATCCCAGCTCACATACAGGTGAATAGTGAAATATAAGTTCCCTCACATGTCCAGGCAAGAGATCTGTGGCTCACAGGTAAGAGCACTGCCTCGTGGTTTCAGAGGTTGCTGGTTCAATCCCAGCTAGATCTCCACGATATGAATGAGTGGTGTGGTGTGAGTGTGAAGGGCGCGCCCAAAGAAGGGGGATACCAGTGAGGTCTCCCCCTGAACTTCCAGCACAACGTCCAACAGTGGTTATGCTTTTGGCAAGAAATAGCAGTATAAATATTTTAATTTTCCATCCCTTCCCCACCTACTTAGGTTCCCATCATTTTCTTTTTAAAGAGGCAACCCTTCAAAAGAAAAATGACGGTAACCTACACATTTACTACTCAACAAAACACACAAGAGGATCTAAACATTACCTGTGCATGAGCAGATCTCCATCATTACAGTGAATGTCTGTCCACATGACCCAAACCTCTGTACGGTCCTTTCTGTAGAGAACAAGACAAGAGATGAATAAACATACACTGATACACACACATACACTCAAGTAATTCATATTGTATATACATTTCAATTGTACAATAGAACTATAAATCTCCATTTACACATTTTTCACCAAAACAACACACAATTTACATTTCAAAAAGTTTGCTGTGTGAAAGAGGATGAAACTTAAAATAGATATATTATGGCTAATAAAAGAGATATATATCTTAAAGACAGGCATTTAAAAATGCTGCTTTGGAGCGTAATGATCTACTTGTAGTGTGATTGCATGCAGTATCTTATCAAAGTGGAAGCCAAGTGTGTCTGTCTGTAAGAATCGCAGCATCTGATCTATATAGAATGACATTATATAGATCAGTGATCGCAGCATATTTATTTTACAGCTGCAAATATGTCCTCTGTTATATACTTATACATCTGAAGATGGCGTTAAATTTGAGATATATCCAGCTGCAGACCCGCAGCACTACCAGTTTCAGAACCCCAGCGCCAGAACCGGAAGTGAAGGAGGGGCGGAATTACCAGTATTGACAATGACACAAGTATGGTTATTTTTGCAAGTATTTAAAATTGTTGCATCTTTTAAATAATATTTAGGGTATGTTTTTATTACACAGTGAGTCTATAGAAATACCAGACTTACATTTCACGGCTCGTTGTATGAACTATAACTGGAATATGACAAATAAGGAGCAAGATAGCGCTCGTGTTGTTTGAAGAGGTGAGAGTGCGCGCGCGCGGCCTGGGCTCTCTCTCTCTCTCTCTCTCTCTCTCTCTCTCTGCTCGTTAAGCGCCCTGTCATGCGCAGCAGTCATTCTATACATCACTCACCGATCAAAATAGGCTTTGGCGGATGATCTGACGGGTTTTAGAAGATTAAATACAACCTGAAACTAAAAAATAGACCCGACCTCTATTTGAGACCGGCCTTTAACTTATTTACCCAAACCTGCAGCCACACCAAGCCTGTAAAAGAGACAACCGTCTATTTGGGACTCGGCTATTATTTGAAGTTTTACGGTACATTTTTATTGTTTCTTTTAAAACAATGCCGATTTTTCTCTCTTTATTAGATTTTTGACATTACTTTACATAAAGAAAAATGCAGGCTGCACATGTTCTTGTGAAATAAAGTATATTTTATATAAAATGCCCATAAGTTTCAAGCATTATTTTTCACCCTCATGATCAGGAAGTAACTCTCATAATACAATAAAACGGATAACTATATACAATTATATTACACAAAATCAAAGTTTTAAAATGCTTATTGCACTATACCTTAATGTATCATTATAATAAGTATAAAGTATGACGTTTCGTGTGTAATAATGCCGTTTCGTGTCTAAGCAAATTACGCTCCAAAACGTTAGGTAGCGTTACTCGGTTTAGAACGTAAGCTCCGCCCCTCACTTCCGGTCCTGGCGCTGGTGTTAGAACGTAAGCTCCGCCTCTTACTTCCGGTTCTGGCGCTGGGGTTCTGAAACTGGTGGTGCTGCGGGTCTGCAGCTGGATACTATAGTTAAAATTACTCGGAGCCATAATCATTCATCTTGTATCATACATACAGCTAGAAGTAGGAAAACTATGAAGTAGCAGGAGAACATCACAACACAAATGGCGCTTTTCCACTACACAGTACCAGCTCGCCTCGGCTCGGCTCGACTCGCCTTTGTTTGCTTTTCCACTGTGTAAAAGTTGTACCTGTACCTGCTTTCGGGTACTTTTTTTCGTACCACCTCCGGCGAGGTTCTAAGCGAGCTAAGGCGATACTAAAATGTGACGTGAAAACAATGCCGACTGCTGATTGGTCACAGAGAATCTGCGTCATCATTGCACGCGCCAGATGGAGTATCCAGAATAAATAACCCCGCCATTTTGAAATAGTTTGGCCAGAGATAGTTACTAAACTTACTACTATTATTATGGCAACTCGGAAGAATACACCGTGGTCAAACGAGGAGGTGCAGACATTCCTTTGTTTGGTTGCCGAAGAGAGGATCCAGCGAGAGCTTGATGGGGCAACGAGGAACGAAAAGCGTCGCTATGACGACCGGGTACTATTTGTGGCGGTACTTTCTGCAATGGAAAACGGAGCGAAAAGCGAGCCGAGTCGAGCTGGTACTGGTAATGGAAAAGCGCCAAAAATGACTCTTTTAACAATAAGGCACGAGAGGCTGCTTTTATAACCACACAATACAAATATTAAAGTAAAAAAAATATATATATATGTATTAGTGCAACTTTCATGAAGTAAAATCACTAAAAGTCTTCCTTCCGCTAGAAAAAAAATAGTCCCTGACCGTGCCGTGAACAGCAGCAACAACGTTCCAATGTGAGCATGAAAGCTAAAAAAACCAACTTAGGAACCGTTCTCAAACTTTGTTTCGTTCTTTTTTTTTTACTACACAATATGTGATTTTTCCCCACACAAATAGCTTATCTCTCAGCAGGAGAAAACGTTAATTTCCCGTTTATTCTATTATTTTCCTCTCTGCACTGCATAAACCTTACCAAATATTTACATAAATAAAAACACAAGGGCACATATTTTGATAGGTCTTTAATCTATTTTATTAATGTTATTAATTTAGTTGCTAAATGCTGCCTAACTAGATGCTTTTTCCATTGTTGTTTATTTACATTTATTTAAACATCTCTGTTTATTGTGCATGCATTAAATATTTGTCTCATTTCAATCGGCTCCACTGTGGTGATATTTGACGCGGTTCTCTTTAGTTGGGGCTCAGCAGTGTTTCCTGTTTATGTTGATACGGGTGGTTGGTTGCAAAGGGTGTTGCGCAGTGATAAATAGAACCGTTGGGTGAAGCGGTCATAGCCGTGTTTTATCCATAGGTTTTATCTTGAATAAAGCACAGCTATTGACTAATCAGAATCGAGGATTGGAACTAAACGTTTTATAAATATAAATATATGACACTACTACAGTGATTACCACAGAAAAAAAAAGAGTGATTAACGGATGTTTCTACTTTGTTCCTTTTATAAGTAATAACAATAAGAGCTACTGGCGTAGCTTCTTCAGTTCCATAGACGGTAAAAAAAGGTCAGTTCATACAAAGCATCATTCACTTGACGCATGCTAGTTAGTTTACAGTTACTTGCGCTCTGTGTGGAAAGAGACTGCTTACGTTAAAAGTCTGTAGACACTGAAGCTACAGAGCTCTCATCTGCACGAGCAGAAAACTCCGTTTATCTGTTCAAACGTGTTGTGGAGAGTGTTTACATGCGTCACGTCGCCAAGGAGCCAAAGGTGTCATGCTGAAAGTGAAGTCCGCTTTCGCCCCTAGTGAAACGGATGGCAAACTGCAGTATCCACCAGAAGAGTTATTTTAGTCTTTCTCTCGTTACTGTATGATCATTTTTATATCCGTTTGTGTTGGTATCTTCTTCACTCTTCAGTGGTCACGTGTGACCTGTTATTTTTCTCATCGCCGGTGTAGAACCAACCACAGTCGTTTATGATTATAAGCGAGTGTCTTTTAATTGTTTTACAGTCTATGGTTTTTGTATTTTGATTTAAGTATGATAGAACATCGAGAAACTCATTGATAGCAGACAAAAATAACCCAACATTATGCAATAAGAACCCAGATGCAGTTGCATTCTCACATCTAGCTAATACTGTATTTTCAGTCCATTTGCTGCACCTCATTTTTAAGTTATGTTGTTCAATAACCTTGCAGAGCACTTGTGTCAAGGGAAGGGAGGAGACAGGTCAGCAGCAGGTCTCTGTATTAGAAACAGATTTGCAGGCCGTGTTATCCCACACAACACTGAGTAATAGATCACAGATTTCTGGGTGGATAATCTCTTCGTGGGCAGGGCAGATTTCACATGCAGCACAGCTGATAAACAGACCTCATCCAGGCATTTAGTGCTCAGACTAATCCACAGTTTTCAGCTTTATGACAATCTTTTCACATGGACATGTTTACAATGCTCTCTGATCAGAGTGGTCAAAATATTTGTACATTCTTCCACACCAAAACCAATTACAAACAGTGCACACTGTAAGTTGTAACACATTCTCCATTGTGTTATCAGGATGTGCTACAGTACAGCTCGATGCAGCACAGTACTGCGTTTTGAATGACAAACATCATGCTTATTATAATGAGATAGCCTATATTAAATGAGTTAAGAGCACAGTATAAAATCAGCTTTTGCTCTGTTGGTGTTATTTAACATGTTATATGGCACCATTCTGGTAATTTATAGTAAGCGAGACCGGGGTAATCATAACGGGGCAAATGAAATGCAATAAATGTCCGCAATCACAAGCGAGCCAGAGCAATATCCGCACATGCTCATAGAGTTCTGTCTCTGCCTGAGGAAAATGTTTCTTTATTAAACCTCATCAAATAACAAATAGGCATTACGCCTGCACAATTGCCAACACAATAAATATAAGCAGCATAAACTGAGCATAAATTAAATTGATATAGGCTAATTAACTTTTTAAATTTTTATTAGGCCTATGTTTTATCATTTTTATATATATTTGTATTATTCAGCATTTTGAATTAATTGTTTTCTTTATGTATATGCATGTCTGAGTGTATGTCATGTAGACTCACCTAAAGGATTATTAGGAACACCTGTTCAATTTCTCATTAATGCAATTATCTAATCAACCAATCACATGGCAGTTGCTTCAATGCATTTAGGGGTGTGGTCCTGGTCAAGACAATCTCCTGAACTCCAAACTGAATGTCAGAATGGGAAAGAAAGTTGATTTAAGCAATTTTGAGGTGTGGCATGGTTGTTGGTGCCAGACGGGCCGGTCTGAGTATTTCACAATCTGCTCAGTTACTGGGATTTTCACGCACAACCATTTCTAGGGTTTACAAAGAATGGTGTGAAAAGGGAAAAACATCCAGTATGCGGCAGTCCTGTGGGCGAAAATGCCTTGTTGACGCTAGAGGTCAGAGGAGAATGGGCCGACTGCTTCAAGCTGATAGAAGAGCAACTTTGACTGAAATAACCACTCGTTACAACCGAGGTATGCAGCAAAGCATTTGTGAAGCCACAACACGCACAACCTTGAGGCGGATGGGCTACAACAGCAGAAGACCCCACCGGGTACCCACTCATCCCCACTACAAATAGGAAAAAGAGGCTACAATTTGCTCACCAAAATTGGACAGTTGAAGACTGGAAAAATGTTGCCTGGTCTGATGAGTCTCGATTTCTGTTGAGACATTCAGATGGTAGAGTCAGAATTTGGCGTAAACAGAATGAGAACATGGATCCATCATGCCTTGTTACCACTGTGCAGGCCGGTGGTGGTGGTGTAATGGTGTGGGGGATGTTTTCTTGGCACACTTTAGGCCCCCTAGTGCCAATTGGGCATCGTTTAAATGCCACGGCCTACATGAGCATTGTTTCTGACCATGTCCATCCCTTTATGGCCACCATGTACCCATCAGAAGGCTACCTCCAGCAGGATAATGCACCATGTCACAAAGCTGGAATAATTTCAAATTGGTTTCTTGAACATGACAATGAGTTCACTGTACTAAAATGGCCCCCACAGTCACCAGATCTCAACCCAATAGAGCATCTTTGGGATGTGGTGGAACGGGAGCTTAATGCCCTGGATGTGCATCCCACAAATCTCCATCAACTGCAAGATGCTATCCTATCAATATGGGCCAACGTTTCTAAAGAATGCTTTCAGCACCTTGTTGAATCGATGTCGCGTAGAATTAAGGCAGTTCTGAAGGCGAAAGGGGGTCAAACACAGTATTAGTATGGTGTTCCTAATAATCCTTTAGGTGAGTGTATATGTATTATGTGTGTGTGTGTGTGTGTGTGTGTGTGTGTGTGTGCCTGTGTGCGTATATATATATATATATAAAATGTATAGGCCCTACACACACACACACATAATTATTTTACTGCTGCAAATTGCACTTATTATATAAATTAGTTAATGACTTAATGACAGATGTGAAAGCGTTTCTACAGACTTTGCCAAATAACCCCTTAATGTGTGCAGAAGTAGCCTAGTGTGTGAGTGTGAGCGAGCACACTTGTTCAGTGCGGGCTGTGCAGCTTTAAAGCGCTCGCTCCATGATGCCTTGCGGTGTCGTGTCCCGCTCGCTCGCGCTCACTGTATTTACGCTCGTGAGAGAGAGAGAGAGCAGATCTAACGTTACTGCTGCTGCTGATGTAACGGGCCACACTGACTGAACTTCAGCAAGCGGACCGTCCGAACGGAACTGAACCGGACCGCATTTACTGGCATCAAATGAAGAGAGTGTTTACGATACATTAAAGGAAAAGCTAGATAATCTGATTAAATCTCGGTTCTGATTTGGGGAAGCGAAGCGGACCCGGATTGAGGATTTTGGCTGCCCGGGACTGCAGACACACGCAAGGTACGCAAATGATTTTAAATAAACGTCTCCGCACCGTGTTTTGGAGTCCAAAATTTGGACTGTCGGGGAAGCCCGAGAGAAGGGCGACATGTATTGAATGCGTTTTCATGGGGGACCTTTAAATAGTTGTGACGGGACGCGTTAGCTACATGAACGCGCAGGAGAACAGACGCATGACACGAGACTGTGTGCAGTCAATGTCAGGTCTTTTATCACCAGCCCCAGATCTACATATGCGTTTTAACGTGTTAAATGACAGTATGATAAGTGTTTTCCATCAGATCAGCAGCAGGCCCGCAGCCCCTCCTAAACTTACAAAACACACATCACTGCATCCCATAAACACTAATTGCGACTCTTCAGCCGTGGCTTTATGTTAACTTCATTCATGAGTCATCATTATTAGACATTTATAAAGAGGGAGAGAGCTGTCACAATGACTGTCTCTGATCATCTAAGGTTTTGAATCAAAATAATGATGGTAGGGTGAGGGTCCATTGTCTTACCCCATAGTGTATTATTTACATATACTTTAAGTCATGTGCCTATACAGAATTTGCTTTTCACTGGAGTAAAAGTGCAACTAGCCACAGCCTCACTGGTAATGTTTATCAAATTCAGTAATTATGATGGTGTTAAATATTTGAATTAAAGTTTAATGACATTTCTAATTATTGAAATGTGTGATCTGTTCAATGGAGTTACCCATAACTGAAAATTCTGTCATCATTTATTAATCATTATCAATCTTATTTTAAGTAGCAAAGAACGCTATTTTATGTGAAAGTTAAGGACTTGTGATTCCGCTTTATGTAAACAACTGAAAGAATAACGAAGTGCTGTAAACAGTAAAACTATTTGTGCAACAAACCAGTGCGTTTATGACTATGATAATACATTAAAATAAAATAACAAATACTAGTTTGCCAGGTTAAGCAGCTTAACAGACAGTTTTTGTACAGCTAAAACAACTAGAAGCGTCTGACTTTAAAATGGCGGCACACTTGTTAAAAATATGTAGTAAATGTTGACAGAATTTTCATTTTTAGTTATACTTTCTCTTTAAGAATTAGGCCAATGTGATGTTGCTAAATGATTTATTACTTGAAGTTATGAATGTGATCAAACTATGATCTCAAACAACTAAGGATCCAACACCTTCAAAGTTATATACATACTGTCATACAAACTGTGTAATATTGCACTCTTATTAATAGATAGGAATGTTTTTGTTAAGGTGGCTTGGTTACATAAACCGACTATCAGAACTTGTACAAGAATATGCAGTAGAGGCCAAACTGTTGCCTTTGTAATTAAAGTAATGCACTTTTCAGCAGGTTTAAATTTCTGTTCATCACTCATCAGCATCAGATTGAAGTTTTCTACATCTTACTAGCCTACATCTTTAACAAATGAGCTTTACAGATAACCATGTGAATATTTAATGGCTATGTTTTAATCATAAGTTGGCTTTTTTTGTACATTAGTTCTTCTTTGTTTCTTTTTTTTTTTTTGGTGAACTAATGTACCACTCCTTCAGATGCAGCAGCCAGAGCAAGACCCATCAAAAATAGACCAGATTGAGTCATCTTAGACACAGGATGTTATGCAAACATTGGAGTTGTATGTGCATTTTTCAGATTTCGGACACCACCTTCCTCTGCCTCACTCACTCGTAGATCTGTTTATACATGCCTCAGTCATAGAACTGACTCACTCACAACCAATTACACATCCCTCAGCCTCTTATTATACAGTCTTATATGACAACAGCTGGCTCATTAAACACCCACTGATCAGATCTGCTGATCGTGGATTGTTGTACACGAGAGTGCTAAATAACTCCAGCGCACGTCCTACCAGAGGAAGAGAGAAGAAGCTGAGGAAAGCAGAAGGCGGAGTAACATTACAGAGGTAGTGATATGGAACTGTGCTGAGAGATGTACATGTAATATCATGAATAAATGCATGGCAATGCAGATAAGGATCTTGAGTAGGCTGCAGAAGGCTGTTCTACTCTTTTGATGAGTTAGGAAGACCAGATCTGCACCAACAGATTTCCACAAAATTGGAGCATCCTTTTGAAGTTATTCACTTTTTTGGTTAAATATGTGTGGCAAAAAATGTTTGGTCTGTGGTCTCAGGAACTTTAGGTAATTAAAATATCCCTGCTTTTGTATTTTTGCTGGTTTCTAATACAAGTGTGTCACAGGTCACAGACAGTTCACTTCCCTCTTCTGAACCCATACTGACCAACTCAAGGAAATTAAAGGATTTATCTGTTGTGCAAGAGAAAAACAATGACAGAGAAAAAGAAAATCGCCTTTTGTTCTCTGGTTTCTTTGTTTTGTTAATGGCGCTTTGCATTAATTTACCAGTATTTATTTTTACTACTAATTAGTGGGGCTTGCTAATGCATTGCTGTTATTATTGCTCAAATGTAGAGTTAGTTGTTTTTCCAAACCCTTAAGCTTAAAGCCAAAAGTAGCGTAAGCGATAGGGTATGCAGTGCATGTGATGCAAATCATCAGCATAGTATGCAAGTATTGTTTGCTTGCAGCCGCTGATACTCTGTTCAGCTTGCATATTTTGGCAGCCTTTTTTTCTTGCACTCGTTTGTCCGAAAAGTGGAAACACTGCCACGGCTGTTGTTTCAGTAAAAAAAAGAAACAGATGAGATGGGGCAGCAACAAACTACTAAAGACCACGACTACAATAGACACCCGCAAGTTTAAACAAAGACATTTTATGTGTCATTTTTATATGCCACTTCTAAAGAGAAATAGCGATGGATGAGGATGAAATCTTCTAGTGTGCACGTGTCGAGTGCTGGCGTTAATGCATGCTATCAAATGGAGTATACTTTGAAAGGTTAGGCTTTTGGCCTAACCTTTCATTGAAACCAACTAGAACACCCAAGAAACTGCACAAAAACACATTAAAAAGCACTCCAAATGCCTTCGCAACCAGATAGTAGTGCATTGACAACTACAACACCCTGGCATTATGGAGCGCTAAAAAAATGCTGTGTTGTTTCAACCCATGTTTGGGTCAAATATGGACAAACCCAACCATTGGTTTAAGTTTTAAAATTAAATGTTCAAACCCAATGGTTGGGTTTGTCCATATTTGACCCAGACATAGAGTGTGGTGTTTTATTTATTTATAGGCAATCATTCAGAAATATAAAAATCTAATTTTGACATATTGTTTGAGTGCCCATGCAATGGCAAAGTGCAGTGACTCTCAAAACATTTGAAGAAAACATCTCTTAGAGTCAAACATAGTTCTCATATTATTTACCAATGATTGACAAAGGAGAGTTGAAACAAGATTGAACTCTCTCTTGCCTAAAAGCAGAATTTAAATTTTGTTTAAATATCGCTAATTAAACGTTGTGTTGAACGGCATGCGGGCTATACATATGTCCAACACCCCTTCCCCCACATTGTTTGTGAAAGAGCCACTTGTATGTATTCACCTCAGACTAAAGTTACTTTGAGTTAATGAATCTTACTCAGGGTTTCTTCTCATCCTTAACAGAGGCTGTACTGACAAACAATTTTATTTTGAATGGTTAAAATTCAGTGTCAGTTTGTGCGTTGTTCAGCTGTGAACCCCTGACAGGACAAAGTTATACAGTGGGACACGGGACAAAAGTTAAAATAAAGAGATTGTTCCTTAATTGCTGCTGTTTGTTAGTTCCCAGGCCGGTCACAGCCGGCCATGTGAGAGATTCACAAAACTGCAAAAGCATCACCATGGAGATGGATTGTTTGTGTCCAGTCATGCTGTGAGGCCTGCAGGGGTGGGCGTCTCTCCAGCAGACCTTTGTGTTTGCCTGGACCCTTAGAAAACACACCGGTCCTGAGAAGGTGTTCATGTGCTGTATATAAAACTACAAGAATCACACCAACTGAAATACTAGACAGCGGAACAAGCTTTCATCTCAAATGACATCTTTTAGAAAAAAAACATTTTGAATGTTTTGCTGATTAAAGGACTGACACCAAATTATACAACAGAAAAGCATATTAAAAGGACTGTACTGCCAACCCTCACAGCTTCGTTTATTATTTGTGACCGCTTAAGGATGACAGCTACGCTGACTAGTTTTATAAATATTTGACTTAGAACAGAGTTAGTAAAGCGAGAATGGATGAACAACATTGACCTGACAGAGCATGTGAGAGCGCAGCATGCTGGGACCGTTACATCCGATGGGTTACTGTTGGATCTAGCTATATGTGCTGTACTGATCGGTGTTTATGGACGTCAGACATGTGAGTCGACTGGAATGTGAGTTTAGATGCATTATTACGTCTCCTTTAGCGGCTGTCTTGGCTGCACCTTACAGTGAAGGCCCCACCAAATCCTTGAGTTTGTTAAATTTAGCCCCAGGTCATGAAGCCGAAGCTAGTCTGGCGCAGATGCCTGTATCACTCATGTCTATACAGTTAAACTCAAATTCAGCAGCTGACACATAATACTGTTGGGGGTAGGGCTTTAACACTAGGTTAAAACATGCATGGAAACAACACCACATAACTGTATGAGTGTTCTACATTGGGTGCAGTTGAACTTTTTTTTTGTTTTGTTTTTTCAACTATCAATTTTAACTAAACAATATTGATGCATATAATTCAATTGATACAAATGATCTCTTTACTCTTATCAGTAATCAATGAAAATTTAATTTACTGAAGTCAGACGGGCAAAATAAATTGGAGTAGCCTTGCAGTGAATCAAAAATAAAAATGAGATGTCCATCAACTAGCCACACACTGTACCTGGCTCTTACAGTGTAGATCTCTCGAGTGTAACAATCCTTAAGAGAACAACAGGATAGCATTAAAGGCCAAACCAGAATATAGTAAGTGAAAATTGATTTGCAAGCTGGATTTAAGGATAATAACAGATGAGAGCTTGAGCACTTTGGCACTTCAGCACCCAAACCCTCCATTTACACCAAGAACTAAATATTTTATCTGTCAGACTGACACTGTGTGGAGTATATTAAAGAACCAAGTGTCATTGTTATTCGAGATGATTCCAATGACAGAGAGGGAGTATTTATGGTTGAATAATTTCTTAAATAAGTGGAATTACCACAAACATGTATTTTGTCTCACAAGCAGTGATAAGAGCAGCATGCAGACCAGAGAGCTTGTAACGGGTGTCTGCAGAAGTGAGGAATGACATCTTCCAGATGAGAGGCATGGAGCTGAAGGTGTGGGTGGATGGAGTGCAGCGCATCGTCTGTGGTGTCACTGAGGTCACCACATGTCAAGAGGTTGTGATCGCTTTGGCCCAAGCAATAGGTGAGACATTAAATCTGATGTGAATAACTTGTAAATGTACCACAATGGCACCATTTTTAAAAGAACTTCTTTTCCATGTTTTGTATGTTCCCTTCCATGCTCCGTTTGTTCCTCCTTTCCTCAGGACACAACATAACACTCACTATGGTTGTCTCCTTGACAACAAGCCCTCATTGAGATCAGAGATTGAAGGAGTGAAATGCAGTATTGTCCCTTCTAGTCTCAAGAGTTCGACCCTATCACCCTATACTGGAAAAAAATGGAGACTGTGTCTTATTCCATTATTTCATGAATAAGTACAATCTCTGTTCCACTGTGGCGCCTGGTCTTTTGTGAATGTCGGATGAATTTCCTTTGGAAAGTTAAATCTTTGTGTCACCATGTTTTTAGAGCTTTAGAGCTTCTCTCTTTAGCCATACACAGTTTGATTAAAGTTAAAGTGTGCAGTTTTTTGTATGTTAAAATACCTTCTTCTTTCCCAGCTTACTACTATATGTAAGCCATTCATAGGCTGATTTCCCCGGAGTGTAAAGGCTGTGGCTCCGCTAACAAACAATGCTGAGTTTGTTTGAACATTCTCATTAAGCCTAGCCCTGCAACACAGGCTCAACAAATGGCCAATAGGGGAAATTTGAGAAACTTGCTTGAATACAATACTTATTTTTGCAATTCATCGTGGTGATGCTACTGGTGCAGAAATTATGCACTTCATCTTGAACTGAAAATAGTTACAGTTGACACTACACAGAGCAAATGACAGATGTTTTAATAAGTATTTTAAAAATCATTGATAATGTAAAAGTATTGTATTGCAGGGCGGACTGGTCGCTATACGCTGATTGAAAAATGGCGTGAGACAGAGAGGCACCTGGCACCCCATGAGAATCCTGTGGTTTCTCTGAATAAGTGGGGTCAGTACGCTAGTGATGTGCAGTTGGTGCTTCAACGTACAGGCCCTTCTCTGAGCGAGCGCCCCACCTCGGACACCTCTGCGAGAGCCCCTGAGCGCAGCCTATATCGCCAAAGTCTCCCTCCCATGGCAAAGCTCCGGCCCACAGCCAACGATCGTTCCCTCAAACGCCGTGAACCAAAACGAAAGTCCCTCACTTTCACAGGTGGTGCCAAGGGGTTGCGTGAAATCTTCGGGAAGAGTCGTGAGGGTGAGACCAAGCAAAGAACGATGAACACAATCCGCAGCAGCACACCGGCACCTACGCAGGAGCTGTCCCTTCTGGTGCAGTTGCAGAAAGATAAACTGCGCGTCCTAGAGCAGAAACTGCAACGCTGTGAAACCGAGTTGCAGCAGCAATTGACGGAGGAAGAAGAAGAGGAGCTAGTCGAACTAGAGCAGCAGGTCCGCAGGAATGAGGCGGAGATGAAGGAGCATGAATTCTGGGAGAATGAGCTGCAGATTGAGCAGGACAACGAGAGGCAACTGCGTGCGCAGCTGCAGGAACTGCGTAGCCGTGTACAAGAGTGCGAGGAGCAGCTGGGAGAGTACCTGGCTCGTATTCAGTGCATGGAGGCAGGGCTGGAGGCAGAGCGCTTACAACAAGAGCTGATGGAAACGCGAATAGCAGATGAAATGGAGGTACAGTCGCGACTGGATAAGGCCCGTGCCGAGCTGGACGTGCAGGTGCAGCAGGCTGCAAGACTGGAGAGCAACTGCAGAGCTGTGGAGCTCTCGCTTGGGCAGTCAAACATTAGGCTACAGGTGAGATCACCTAAAGGAATATAACAATTCACTTACACTAACATTGCTGACTTTCTGACCAAGGTTTTGACTGAGGTTGCACTCACACTAGAGCTTTTGCGGTGGACGGAGTCCATTTGACATCAGCAAGGTTCATTTGGTTGGTGTGGAAGTGTCCAAACTAGGGCTGTAACGATACGCGATATAAAATCGAAATCGCGATACTCAGGTCCACGATCCTGTATCGCGATGTGAGAAGGCAGAATCGCGATCACACCCCTTCCAACTCCCAGAGTTATCCTTCCTGTCCAGAACCAGGGCTCGAATTTCGGCGCGGGATTGCGGGTATTGCGCATAATTCTAATCATTCCCGCAGGTCTCCCATTTATAATGCGGCAAATTCCCGCAATCGTAATCCACACAGATAATAAAATCAAATCATTCTTTTAACAACTATCTTCCAGACGCAATTTCACAAACAGCGTGAGTGTTCAGCGGTGCCGCGCGCGTCTTCTATCTCTTCTCTCATAATGTGTTGTGCAAGGCAGGCGCTGCATGCGGCGATAATACACACTCGCGTTTTGGAGTCGGGACCATAGACTGTAAAAGTCTTTTTAAGTCTTACCAGTTTAAACATTCAAGCAATTTTAAACTAATCAGTGCTCGCGCGCTCTCTGAGAGATTATTTTCTATGCGCACATTCATAGAAAATCCGCCTCAAAAACAGCTGGCCAGTAACTATTTTTCGCGGATTATATTGCTTTAACACGCAAAATTGTCAATTTCGGTCTTTGTGAGTAGGCTATACTCTAAACATAGTCGGTTTTGTCTTTAATAGGCATAAAACGCATGCCAGTATAATGAACACAGGATCCGTGCACTAGCTCTTAAAGTGACGGAAGCCATATGTGTCGGTCATTAATTTTGTTGTCAAAACAACAAAAGATGGCTTTAAGTTAAAGAAATCAGGATTAATAGCCTATGTATTTAATTTGTTCAGGACTAAAATACTACCCAGTGTTATTTTCCATTTGATTACTTTATTCAGTTTCTGTATGTGAATACTAGTGTTAGACCTATTCAAAAACGTTTCTCTTTAATTGTCTTTATTTGTATCTTTATTCTATTGTATTTATTTGTGCTACTTTTTTCAATTTAATTAAACAATTTAAATCAAGCTTCCTTGTGATGTGTAAATTCTTAACAACAATATTACCTCATTGTAAAAATGCAATGAGCGTAAACATTTAGGCAAGATAAATGTAATAATTTTGTTTGGAAAAATCCTAATGTTATTTAATAAAAATACCGGTATTTTTTTTCTTCTCTCAAAATCTCTTTTTTCACCACAAGCCCCGCCCCCTCAAGCCCCGCCCCCGTGATAGAATCGCGATACGAATCGAATCGTGGGTCAAAAATCGTGATACGAATCGAATCGTGGGTTTGGTGTATCGTTACAGCCCTAGTCCAAACTCAGGTGCACAACAGTAAACCTAATACAAAGTATGCAGGTGTGGTTCGCAGTTGGTATGAAATCAATTTTTCCTGAATTGCAGAAGTGAATTGCTTTTAATGAATTGGGGAGCATGCAAAGATGAAATAGTGGATTTCTCTCTCAAAGATGGTCATATCTCAGGGGTGCCCAGTCCTGCTCCTGGAGTACCACTATCCTGAAGAGTTTAGCTCAAATCCTAACCAGTTGATCAAGGTCTTCAGGATCACAAGAAACTTTCAGTGTTGGGGTAGGTCGGAGCTAAACTCTGCAGGTCATTGGCCCTCCAGGAGCAGGATAGGACACCTCTATCATAGCTGCTTGTCTCCTTGGTGAGCAGTTCGCAATCTTTGCATTTCGTGCAGTGCATTAGTGGCAGATGATCTCAAGTGCCGTTCTGTGCGTATACATTTTTGGTAGTTAATCCAAAGTACTTGTACCAAGTGTGACAACTGCCTCTGAGGAAAAGTGCTAATGAATAGCAAAACAAACATGAATAGCAAAACAATCATGACCAGTACTTTGTTTCATACAGTAGAAGCATGGCCCTGCTGAAACCTAGTGAGCTACAGCTGCTTTGTTTTAGACTCTTTGGCCTTAAGTTCCAACAATGCGACTAATCGGCTTTGCAGAATGTTAGGGACCAGGGTGGGGGGTGGAGGGTAGTGGTCACAGATGTTATGTAAGAGATCTTTGCCAGAGCTTACAGATGAAGTGAAGGAGTAGAATATGTTCCAGTACAGTTTGCATTCACCTGGAATGTTATATAAAACAGATACACTTGTATTTAGAGCACTAAATTCTCTCTGGACTATCTTGGTAACAAATTAGATGGATGTCTTTTGGAGCACACTCTTTTGGCCTCCCTCTTTTTTTAAAAGTGTGAACATGGTAAGGTATAAGAGAAAACATTTGATTTGATTGTCTATTTTAGATGTTAGATTATTTAACTTTTAATTGTTTGATTTAGGAGAGAGAGCAGGAGCTGGAACAGTTAACTAAGGAGCTAAGGCAGGTAAACCTTCAACAGTTTATTCAACAGACTGGCACCAAAGTAACAGTTCTACCAGCAGACCCTAGTGAGGAGGAAGCTAACACAGGTACAAACACATATATATTCTGTTCTTTTCTTGATTTATGTAAATCAAATGTAACCAACCTATAACGAATGTCTCTCTCTAAATTCTGTCAACTTTAAAGTATACTCTTTAACTAAAGTCTCTCTTTGTTTTGTCTCTGTAGAGTCAGAAAATCAGTCTGGATCTCTGAAGCGGCTTGGATCAGCCCGACAACTTCCCGCTGACCTACGAGTTCTGCAGAGCCCCCTGAACACGACCTTTAACCCGGAAGGCATATATGTCTGATTTTGCACCGGCATCAACATCTAAATGCAGTCAATTTCCCACATGACTCCACATCACTCCAAGACCATGATTTAGAGTCTTCGGCGAGATCACACTCCTTGGAAATATAGAGGTATCTGTTGTTCACTCTACAGAAAATATGCAGTGAGCATGTTCACGGTGAAGATTCCTTCCTCTTGATGGCTGTTTGACTAATCCAACCCAATCAGTGCTTTCTCCAAATCCTACAAAGACAACTCCAGCTGAATGTATGCTCACTTTCACTGGACCCAAAACGCAGTAAGGCTTTTAACATGTATTGAACAAGGCAACTACTAAACTCATACAGAAAAAGAGACAGAATACATGCTGCCTCAGCCTAAGTTCAATCCATTGACCTTTTGGTGCAAGTTAGAAAATGCAGCATCATGATGTCTTTCATTTATAGAATGTTTCTCAATCTCCAGGTAAACCTCACACTCAATGCGATATGCAAGCAGCAGGAACTTTAGGGAGATGCAAAGAGATCGTAGAGGATGATAAATTATGCAGTTTATGTTTTATGGCTCATAGTCGTGATGAAAGCTCATAGAAGTGATGAAAGCTCATAGAAAGGGGTGGGGTTTCGCCTTAGTTTGCACTTTATTGGCCAAAACATCTGCTGTGGAATTTCACAGAAATCTTAAAAGCTGAAGAATAATTTTCTGCGTTTGATCGCACTAATCAGGAAAACAGGTGCATGCGATATTTTAAAGTGTGAAAGTGAGGAAGAGAGGTGTTTTTGCATGAAAGCAGCTTGTGACAAGTGAACTTTGTTACCTTTTAAAATGAAGCAACCTGATTTTGTGCTGAATGATAGTTTAAAAAAGTAGCCTTTTAATAATGCAAGTACAGAACAATGTAGTTACGCACAAGTCCTTCTAATGACTGGTCTAGATCAATGTGTTCTGCCAGTAAACCTTTTTGGCCAATGAATGCATTTTATTTCTGTTTATTTCTGCAAGTTATTTTTTTATTTACCTGATCTCACTAAAATGCTATCCACATACTAGCAAAGATCACATTAGTTGCATATATTTTAAACTAAACTGTGTTTTACTAGTTTTCAGAACTATATTTTATTTCAGATTAAACCAAAGTGTTCTGGAAGTCATGAATGTAGAGATTTGTAATTGTGCAAAGGGATGCAGCTCCAAAATATTTTGTTGATGACATAATTTTTTTTTTTTTTTGTGAATGTTTTAACTGTAGTAGCACCTGGTTCCCTTAAAAACACATTCACGGAGATGCAGAATGACTACATTTATTTTTACATTTAGCAAGGAGCTCTTGATGGTGTGAATAAGGATTTGCTCATTTAGATTTGCTGCAGTTGCTTCTGGATTTGTTTGGATATTTTTGTAAACTAATTGAACAGATTTTATTTTTTTAAAAATTTTTCTTCCAAAAAACACTTTTGCCAAAAGTTAACATTTTAACATGATCTTCATGGATGACTAAATCGTTGTATCTCTTCGTAAAAAAAGACAGGTTTGGTTTAAAGCCTTGCACATCATGTTAAGGTTTCTATACGTTCAAAACAAAATCCATCTGCTTCTACATTTGGAATAGTTGTGTGTTGATTTCACACAGAACTGGTGCTCAGATGATCTACAAAAGAGCATTCGGTTGTCTGAATGCCGCATGACTTTAAGAACCAAGTCATCTCTGTGTGACGAGGATAATGTTTGAGACGCATGCCTTTCTTAAAAAAAGTGTAAATAGCATATAGCAACATATCAATAAGTAGCAAAGATGACTATTTTTAACATGGATGAAAAAAAATTGCACAACACTCTTAACAGCTAATATAAACAATGTTTTTATTTTTAGCATTGTTAGGCTGCATGCACTGACGTTCAGTTTTAAGCTTGTGTGGCCTGAGGATACACTTATGGCACTTAATACAGGTATAATACTCAACGGGTTGTATTAAGGTGTAACATGGACTGTGCTAAATGCCCGTATAAATATCGGTAACTCTTCCTTTTACAGTCCTGTTACCCATGTACATACTATGTACTTATTATAGTAATTACAATTACTGGGTAATAACTAGGTACTAACCCTGAACTTACCCCTAAACCTACCCCTAACCCATGTACTTACCTTATATTAGCCAGTACTTTCTAGGTAAGTACACTGTAAGTACACGTAAGTACTGTACTGTAAAAGGAAGCGTTGCCTAAATATCTGTGCAATTGTAACAGGCTTG
The DNA here is from genome assembly GCA_030578255.1 of Tiaroga cobitis. NCBI lineage: Eukaryota > Metazoa > Chordata > Actinopteri > Cypriniformes > Leuciscidae > Tiaroga > Tiaroga cobitis. Next base: position 29,597,843 of record CM060594.1, on the reverse strand, counting down.
AGGTGTGGGACTGATGTGTATGCATTAGAAATTAACAGTGTGTATTCTATCACCTGCTGCTATACACACACAGGTGTGACTAACACAACATTAAGCTCAGCTGATAGTTTAGATCAAATGGCATTATGGATTGATATCTCTGGATCACAAGTTTTGACCTTTAATGCAGTACCAAAATCCATTTGGGCAACAAACTTCTATTCAGCTCTATTTTAAACAAATTATGTTAAACAAACTACTTCATTCTTAAGAAGTGTCAAATGCCCGGAACACACATTGAAATGATTTATGGTGACATGTTTATCAAGCAGCATAAACTATTTATGCCATCAGTAACATTGTAAAATGCTAAATAAATTTAGAATAGAGCATTGTTGTTTATTGTGTCCTTTTCTAGTTGCAGTCAACAGCCTAGAACTTGTGTTATTTGTATGTGTGCGATTAGCGAAATTATTACACAGCAGATCAATCGTGATAATCTGTTGTCAGATATTTTTGTATAATAACCACAAAACTGACCATTGTCCAAGGCAACCAATTTTCAAAGTCACGATGTAACGAAAGTAGCAACAGATCCTTTCTTCCGTATTGTATAGTGAAAGTGGATTATTAAAAAGAAAAAGAATTGGGTGGGGACTTTGTTGGGGGTTCTGTCCATTGGTTGTTTATTGGATGGAGGCAAATATGAATGCAAGGGGCAGGGTTTGAGCAGACTAAATGATTGGAGAAATCCGGCATTCATCACGAGAGGAAAGTTTCACTGAAGGTCAAGTTTTTTTGACCTGGTAATTTTTAATTAAAATATCACTCAACATATGCTGGACTTTCTTCATCCTCTCATTAACCAATGGATAGAAGTAAGTCCCAGCTGTAATTATTATTATTATTTTTTTTTCAATAATCTGTTTCACTCAGATGCACGTCACAATACGGAAGAAAAGCTATGTTGCTACTTCTATTACATCGTGAGTGACATTAAGAATCTGAGGAACAGATTTTTTTTTTTTTTTACGTTTACTGTTTAGAAATTCAGCCTGGCAACAGTTACAAAAAGTGTCCACAAAGCTGGTCCTAAAAATATCAGAACAATCCCAGTCTCAGCTTAATGAGGGGGTCCAGCTGGTTAAAGACCTGACTAAGTTCAAACACCTTGATTTCCCTGTTGGCTTCTTCCCAACAGGAGTTCAAGCTCCAGACACTGTGAATGCAAAGAGTGGCATGAGGTAGTTATTTTGCCCTGTTAGATGGATTTCACTCAAATCGAATGACTGCAGGCTTCTTCAGTGCAGAGGTGGGAAGTTCTGCTGAGAAAAGGAGCACTGCATGCCGGGAACCAAACCCCACACAAACAATTACTTTCACCTCTACTCGATATGTGTGCATGACAGAAAGCATTAGTATCACATATATTCAACGCTCAATGCCTCATCCTCACTGGAGTCGGAAAACGTGACACTAACTTCCTTCGTCCTTGGCTAGATTCCTGTTTCTGTGCATTACTGAGTCAAAACACATCAAGGCTTACACATCCAGTAAACACACTTTTGGAGCCTTTTTTAAAAGATTCATGAGCTAAGACTTTTGACTATCGCCATAAAGACACGAGTGGGCTGTCTGAGCAACACGTTGGTGAGAGGTGATCCCACCAGTGTATTCATCCATGGAAAAATACAGTGTTGTTGACATAATTGCAAACAAAGTTGTTCCCAAGCATGTCTTGTTTTGTTGCTACGTTTTTTTTTTACTACTTGCTCAGACAAAAATACTGCCTTCTGGCAATAATTATACTTTTTGCACAGCAGATAGCAAATCAAACTGGCAGTCTGTAGCATTTCTTGCACTTGCAATTTGTATCACACTGTCTTGTGAGCAGGCCACCTAAGGCTGAGACTCCATTAGGCCCTGTCCAAAGTGGTGCCCTTGAGGAGCTGGATGTCAACGGCCCTGTCACAAATGGCACCCTAAGCCCTTGTGGTCTTCCTCAAAGTCCAGATTTTGTGACGTAATGTCGCTTTGACTGCCGGGTAGAACGGTGGAAGTGCACAAAGAGGCCACAGTGAAACCTAAAAAGACAAATGGGACACCCTACAGTTTTGTGGACTTAAGGGACACATGCTTGCTCATGGAGGCCAATGTGAGTCTGCAAGACAGCAAAGGCAAATGAAGTGTGCCATTAGGGACAAGGTTATGAACTCGACGAGACCATAGGTGCCTCATTTGTCATTTTAGAGTTCCAAAGGGTGCTCAAGAGTGCCTCCATGTGGCCAAATGAACTTTTGGCAGTATTTCACAGAAATGTCCACTTGGATGAGGACCACTGGGACAGAGGGTGCTTTTTAGGACAGGACTCATCTTGATAAAGCTAACAAAAATCTGGGTTTATAAGGCTTTTGTGTATTTTTCTCATTTGTTTACTGATTCGCCATCTCTTGACATTTCCAGAGGTAGTTGTTCCTTCTTAACCCATGAAATACACAGGAAGGTAAATGAACCAGGATAAAGACAATTTGCATTGAGCAAAGTACATTTACATCGACACACACACATAATACAAACATGGACTAACACTGTTTACAAGTTTCTTTATTCTGTTTCAGAATCTTTGTACAAACTAAAGCATATAAAAAGTGTGTCCTTTATAAAACATTGCCTTACTCTTCTTTGTCGGAAACAAAACCAGCATCCTGGCAAAAACATCATTTGATATCATGCCAAAGGTCACATCACATCCTCTCAAAAAAATCAATGATCCTGCAGAGATGAGAAGAGGCGTGTTCCACACATCATCTGGTGGTTTTTCCATTCTCATGAACATCCATCCTAATAAAGAAAACACAGCGAATAAACACAAAATGACTGATTAATGTGATCACAGGGTACACAGTGAGACGAACAGTGAGGTCAACACACCCATTTTCTTCTTTCAGATGTTGATAAAGTTCAGCCTTGTTATTCACTGAACTCAATCTTCCTGCAAACTCCTGATGCTTCCTGGAGTTGGCTTGAGTTATTCTGTTGGTCCAAAGGGTGAGTAGGGACACAGGACCTGCAAGACAAGAGACCATATTTGACAGCTGTTTCAACTCGTACACAGATCTGATTGGCTGCTATACCTCATATTGCCACATTCTAACTTGCCTTTTCATTCACTTTGGATGATGATCTTTCTGACTTGGCTTGTAGCTTCTAATTCTGACCATAAAATTGATGCCGTGCACGTGCAGTACAAGTAACTCGACTGTGCTGATGTAGCTGGTGCTTTCTTCGCTAGTTTTCTCATTAAAGATTGATCATTAAAAACATCATGTAGGTCCACACACAATGGTCCATTAAAGTGTGTATGTATGTATTCTTTTAGCAGAACATCTCACATTGCCCAAGGGTTTCTTGTAAAGCTAGGTTTATGGCTTTTAGATTGAAAGTTGCAATGCATTCTTGAGCATTTGAGATTCACCAAAAGTCATACATTCTTGTTCACTATGATATTTAATTCTTAAAATTATTTTTAATATAATTTAAAATCCAATGTGATTAATAAATAATATTTCTATATTAATTTAATTTAATTATTAATAAAAAACAACAACAGAGGATTAATTACCAAAAAAAAAAAAAAAAAACATAAAAGTGAACCTTTAGATTTCTCGGGAGGCTGCTGCTCCTCTGTAGCTAAACGTGGTTTCTTGTTCAGGGGCTCCGGGGAGTCCGGTGAATCTTTGATGATTTCACATTCGCTCTGTTCATCCTTCTCTCGCTCCATTACCCCCTTCAGTCTGGAGGAGAAAAAGGACATACAGTATACATCAGAAACACACATATCAGGAGATTAATGAAGAAAGCAAAATCCCCCGTCATCAATTTACAAGTAGCTGCGGTTTGACAGATGTTAATGTGAACGTCAGTATCTTGTTCATTAACACTAACCTCTCAGAGTCTGTAGTCCAGCCCTTCTCCTCTGTGTCCTTGCCATTTTTTTCAGTTTTGTCCTCTTTGTCCTCTCTCTTCCTTCCCCTTTTTTTCCTTTCCTCCTCCTCAGGTGGTTTGCTCCGACAAGCACAGATACAATCCAGCACACGTTGGTGCCGCTCACTGGTGCCCACATGAGTCTTTACTAACGTCTCCAACTCATTCCACATGATCCGATACTGCTCATCACTATACACATAAAACATCAGCATCAACATACACAGTAAACATGTATTCACTAATACGACTTTGAAAGTTTACGTTAACATGCAGTAGTAGATTAATAGATAGCAAGGTAGCTCACTAGGTTTTGGAACAGAGCCACACAACAAGACAAAATCAAAACCTGATGTGATATTCTCACCGTTTGGGACCTTTTCCTCTGGAGCCCACGGTTGAAATGGGCAAAGGGTCACTCTTCCTCTCCATATCAACAAGATTATAGACAGTCTTCTGACAGGTAAGCACATCTTCCTCTGTTAGAGTGTCCTTCACTATGAGGTTAGCTAATGGTACCACCTGGAATATACACACAAAGATGACCACAATACCCGAGAAAACACACACACACACAGATGCACACAATAAGCATGGCAAAAACTGTCCAAAAATTCTTCAAAATAGGATTTGCTTATCAACCTTTTTTGACTTGAAGGCCCCCCACTGTCCAACACAAGATTCAAAGCCCCCCTACATAACATAATATTAACAGAACTATGATTCCGTCATCCTGCGGCCCCCTTGGTAGTTTGCGGAGGCCTCCTAGTGGGCCCCTGCCCCCAGGTTGAGAACCACAGATTTAGATGTTGTCCCTCACCGCCTGCATGTTGAAGATGGTGGTCTGGGAGATGATCATTGGCCAGTATCGTGTGTGTCGTTCTAGTTGAGATTTGGCTCTCTCCACTGGAGCTCTGCCTGCTGCATCTACCATTGAGTCCGGGAATGGAGTCAGACGATTCTCACGCATAAACTCACCGAAGTCCTGAAAAGAGATATTAACAAGATTTACTCTGCAGCCACATGCAGGAAATGTAATGTATCAATTCTGCATTAACATTGCATGTTGTCACAATTTTTCCCTCAAATGAATTGGATTCATCTGTGGCTGTTATGAACCGCAAAACGCTTCATCACTACCAAAGTACCTCTATGACAATGTTGAAGCGTTTGTCAAATTTGTAATTACAACTTTCTCTATAAACTAACAACTAAAATGGCAAAGACATACATGTTTTTTACAGGTTGGAAACACGTAATTATGGTTATCACTACATTATGTGAACGCAGCACAAGTCAGTAGGTCAAAGACTTGCTTGTTGAGCTTACAGTGATGCGGTAGTCGGTCACTCGGCCACCGCAGCCCTCGCTGATGGAGGGCGGGTCCTCCAATGTTGAGCGTGTGCTGTTCAGGACATGCAGAAAAATTTCTCCTCCATGGCTGCTCAACATGTGACTGATGACCTTAGACCCTGACTTGCGGGGCTGCTCTAGTAGCACAGATCGACCTGGGAAGACCCAAGACAAATGGAAAATATACAATAAAGCATGTACTTCCACAGTTTCATAGCCGAGCCTCTCTCTTTCTGTTACCAAAAATATTAATGAGTGAAACTATATTCAATAAGAAAAAAATGCATGGTGGGGCAGAGAGATTGTGCACACACACCATTCAACAGGAAGTTGGTGAGGCAGGAAGATGGCCGGCTGTTAACGTCCACTGGAGAAATACGATACGCCCCTGTGCAGTAATGCAGTTCTGCAAAAAGAAAGAAAAATCATGAATTTGTCATGTGGCAGAAAGAAGAAAACATTTCCCAGAGTTCCACTCACCCACACTGTTGGTGCGTGGAGTGCACCATTTGAGTGTGACAGTTTCCTTCAGCCCACTGTCTCTGCTGGTGCTGCCGGCCATGTGCAAATCACCTACACATGACATGAACACAAAAATGAGTAACATTCTGCTAAATTTATCCTTTTCTTTCCCCCATAACAAGATCAGATTTAGAACATGAATTTACAGAATTGTAATTTTTAAATGAACTATCCCTTTAATTAAATCATTGATTACCAGTATATTATATTCAAATAATATATCTTCCAATAATATTCAAATAAAATATATCATAAACATTGATAAAAAGGTTTTTACTTGATACAATTTGAAATTTCAAAGACTTTCTCAATATTTAATTAATAAAAAGTGGTAAGTATAGTAATAACATGTAAAACTTTGAAATGTCTGTATATTCACTCATTGATTAGAGGTTAATCATCAGATACAATATGTTTATTGTTGAAAATACAATGTATGATTGTTTTATAAGCTTATGTTCCACGGGTCAAAAGTGATAATTGTTTTTGTTTTGTTTTTGCATTCTTTTTTTAATGCGTTATAAAGGTTGAGAACAGATGCTGTGGTCTAATGTCCAAATGATTTATGCAGTGAAATGTAGGCTGTGTTGGATTTTTGATGCAAAAAATATATATATTTGTTTAATGCGTTATAAAGGTTGAGAACAGATGCTGTGGTCTAATGTCCAATTCATTTATTCAGTGAAATGTACGCTGTGTTGGATTTTTGATGCAAAAGACTGATTTACTCACCACTCTTAATAAATTCCATATGTGCATCACGATGGTGCAGAAGCTCAACGTCGTAATTTGCTGAAGTGTTAGCATGCTGCTCCTCCTTCTCACACATGTACATATACACAGAAATACACATACGCATCAGCAGCTGGGCCTCTACACTACTAACACATCACAATCTACTGCTGCTTTCATGTTTGAAGAGCACAGAGATTATAAAATAACTGTGCCCTCAGAGATATGATGTCCACAAAGGCCTCGGAGTCTCCAAGCTGGTTCATATGCTGTGGAGATCAGAGGCTGTAAGCAACAAATAGAGCTTACACACATTAAGAACAGGAGAAGAGAGGAGAAGGACTGGGAGAACAGAGACGGGTGGACTCCATGGAGCAGGACGTTTCATCTCTGGGGTCACTGGCCTCAAACACACATCTTAAAACTACTGTGTGTTTCTGCAGGGACCTGCAGCTTTTAAAAACACAAGCGACCAGAACAAGAAAACACACTTCACATCCGGCCACACCCAGCCAGGGCAAAATACATCACCCAGAAAGAAGAAAGAGATAGAGATAGCAAAAGCAAAAGAGAAATACCCCCGATAGAGAATAAGTCTGGGGGCTGAAAGGGGATCTAAAGGGTCAATTGTTCATCCAGCTGGGTGCTAATCTACTTTCTGGAGAGCATGGATGAGTGGAATTATTCCTTTAGAATTGTTTAAGTCAACATGAAATGGCTTTCGCAACCCATTTAACTTCCCTGATGTGATGAATTTTAAAGTGAAACTTATTGTTCAAAAAGACAAATAGGGTGTGGGACCTGATTTTATCCATTAAGAATTGAATGGATCATAAAAAATGGATATCGATCAGTGTGATCCAAACAAGTTGGTTCTGTTCACTGTTTCAAAAACTCTTATAAATCAGCCGGAATGGTTAAAGCATTAATCTGATTCACTTACTGAATCGCAAATTATTAAAAACAGTGTGTGTAAACACTTTTTTGCAAGAATGATATTATATGTACCTTAGATTTCTGTTCAAATCTAAAATGATTTGGGAACAGAAAGCTGAGAGCACTAACAGCAATAAAATCGAAAAAAAAAAACATTCCCTTTATTTCTTCCTTTAAAGTACAATTCTTAATGGAACCATTAAGAATTTGAATCAGAATTGTTAAATCTGACTTTTATTTCAGAGCTTCTTAGTGCATCCAAATAAAAAAACCTTTTTTTTTTCTTAAAAAAAAAAAATCTCTTATTTAAGACTGACCAACATTAAATTACAACATTGAGTACTGACAAGATTTTAGAAAATCTGCATTACCTACAAGAGTAGCCAAAAGTGATGCAAAATAGTCATTTCAAGGCAGAGTAATATTCAAACAAAGTGTAAACTTTTTTTTTGTGATAACATACATAATAACTGTGCATAATAAGACCAGAAATGTGCATTAGGAAACTAAATAAGGTAAATTTTGATTTCATGTTGACTTTATGCATTTAATATACTAATGAATAATATTTCATATATAATTTAAAAAACTACTTTCCTTAATAGGCCTTATATTTTTTACACTGTAAACATACAACAGGATTATCCAAATGTAGCTGTGCTTAGGAAAGAGCATTTAAAATTATTATAGCCCAATTAAACGTAATATGTAAATGTTTCTTTGAAGCTCCCATTAATAATCAGAGATTAGCAAGAGCTGGATGAGGGGGTGGGGTTTTGATCTGGATAAGTAATAGTAGCTCTTGTAAAGTACTGACCTGCTCACAGACATTTAATGTAGGCTAGCAAAACAAACAATAAACCATGAAAACAGCAGCTGTGTAAGCAACCGATATAGTGCAAACAAGTGATGAAGAGAGAAAGAGAGAGACATGCAGCGAGGAGACTGTTTGACAGTCAGTCTGACCTTCATTGGGATGTTTGTGATGGTGGTTGAGGCCAAATCAAAGTGCTGCTGAACCAGCACATTCAGTTTGCAGGCTAGATAGCGTCCAGCTCGCACACTGTGAACCTCACTGCTCAACACTGATGAGAGCTGCACACACAGAGAAGACAAAGACACATTACTACACAATAGTGACAACACATTTGCAGTATAGTTCTTTTTAATACTGAACCTGAAAAATAACACATAATAGCAAGTGAAGTTTGAAAGCATCAAGGCAGAATGCTTTAAAAGTAGAGCTGGGAATCACAAACTGGTACTTTTTTAGAATAGTTTTGTCTGATTTTTAAAAATACTTCTGTTTCATAAAATGTATAATGTTGTCAACAATTATGGAGCTGGTTCATTTGATTAAAGGCTCAGAACTCTCTATAGAAGATTTTTTTCAATATCTCATTATGTAAATCCCAATGGAAATTAATTTGCATTTAGCACTAATGCAGAGAGAGATGCTACCTCTTTCTTTTGCCGATCCGAGACCAGAGTGTCATCACCCTGCGGGTAGATGTGGACCAGCACAAGCTCACACTGCTGAATCGGCATCATTCTGCACAGTAAAAAAATATATAACAATAAGAATACGAGCCTGCTAATTGTGTGAGAATAAAAGTGACTCCAGCACTCAGAGGTATCAGAACTGACCTGTCAGAGCCAGCTGCCAGTTTGTTCTGCTCTTGAATGGTTTCCAGCACACAGTCCTCTAGCATTCTGACATGAGTGTCACTAAGAGGGAGAGATATATATATATATATATATACACACCCTATCCAATCAGAAGTTTGGAGTCATGTTTTTGAAAGAAGTCACTTATGTTCATGCAGTAAAAGTCAGTAAAACCACTGATACTGTGGAAATGTTTTACATTTTAAAATAATTGTTTTCTATTTTAAAATACTTTAAAAAGTAATTTATTTCTGTGATGACAAATATCTCTAAAAAAAAAGTTTTATTTAAACCCATGAAAATGCAGATCATGTCGAAAAATAACTTTTTAAAAACTTGTTCTACTTCTAACCCTTAGCAGATGTTGACCATATATACACAGGTATAGTGCTTACCTTTTGGCATTGGTGAGACAGATAATGCGCCCCCTATTGGCCACTCTGTCAGCCGTGTCCATCAGAGCAGTACGAGCCTCATGCTGATATTCTGTAATCTTACACAGTGATTCCACAGCCGCCACCAGCCCATGCAGGACACTGCAGCATTCAGGATCCTGACGAGGGTTTGGAGGCCCAACAGCTGCCAAGGCAGCCATCAGCTGACAAACAGCACAGATATACACTTAACACTAATTCAACACAATGCTCAGATTACTCTGGTACAAGAAAGGTGCTTGATATGGACATGCAGAGTGACAGATGTGGGTTTACCTCCTGTGTGCTCTGATCTTGCTGCTTCCAGCTGTTCAAGATGTGAACCTCAGAATCGCTCACAATGTAGTTCACCTGAGAGACATTAAAGGAATAGTTGAAACAGAAATGTAATTCTGTCATTATTTACTTAACCGCAATTAATTCCTAATTGATTTCCTACTTTTTTCCACCATAGAACATAAAAGGAGCATTTTTGAAGAATTTTCACACAGCTCTTTTCCATTCAAAACAATTCATTCATAGCGACTATACCTATAAATAGCGCCAGTTTCCATTCACTCACCAGTTTCTTGGTGGGATAAATGTCATACAGGATTCGACAGTACTCCATGGAGCACTCAATTGCACACGTCCAGAGAGATTTGGAGACTGGAGCCAGAGGAATCACGCCCTGTGAACGGCTTTTGGTCAGCATATCACATTCAATCAGCTGTCGGCTGGACTCTGCCATGTACGGGCAGTGATCGACCACAAAGGCCGTCTTGTGTGAAACTGAGTACATCCTCATCCTGGTCATGCAGCACAGAGACTGTAAAAAATAAAATAGGCACTTGAAATATATGGATGTATGGCAAGAGAAGCAAACCGTGCTCCTGCTCACTGTCCTGCAGAGTTTAGCTCCAACCCTAGTCAAAGACACAGGAACATCCTAATCGATTAATTGAACATTACAGGCAGGTGTGTTGGAGTAGAGTTGAAACTGAACTTTGCAGGAGCAGGACTACCCTTGTTATATGGCCTCATGTTTTCAACTTCAAGAGAGGTATGAATAAATTAACGTTATACACAGAGAGAGAGACATAAAATATAGTAAATAAGAATAACCAAAGTAACATATAATAAGAATAGGGTATATATAAAATTATATAAATAACCACACATATATATAACAACAGCTAACATAGTAACTTAGGCTTCTCCTTATGAAACTTAGCATTAATGTTCAGTATATACTGTAAAAAAACAGTACTAAATGTAAATAAACCTGTCAACAGAGTAACCAAACAACGAACGTTAGCCTAGTTAAAAATATAGGTTGACAATACACTAGACATGTCTTTCTGAAAAGAAAATGTCATTACCGTTACAAAAGAAATGACTTAATACAAGGTTGTCGAGATTTATTTAATTGATGATAATTACGTAAACAATAATAGTTATTATTTTATCACCTTGTGTGTCACAGAAACGCAGCTAGCTTTAGCTTGCTAGCATCGCCAGCTAGTTTTCCATCGTTGGAAAATGCGCACTCAATAAAACCACTCGCATAGAAAATGATGGTATATAATTGAATTGATAAAAAATAAACAAACTCAAATGACAAAGTGATTACATGTAAAAGGGAAACAGACGAATTAGCAAACGGCCCGACAGAAGAAAAATGAAAGCGCAAGGGACATAATACACCGTTACTCACATCCGTCCGTCAGTGAAATTCCGCCCTGTAACTAAGCTCAAATGAAACGGTCCTGGTGCAGAGTGGCATCATGGAGACGTGACTGACGCGTTCATTTCAGTCTTAGTAGTAAAAATAAAAATACATTTGAATGTTAAATTATTTAGCTATAAATGAGTCATTCATTCGCAGTCCATAATCAGAAAACCCCTTCAACTTTGGACTCGCTACACAACTCATGCTGTTTGTCAGTGTCATGGAAAGACTAACCAGGGAATTCAAATTTGTTTGAAGATGTGTGTTGCTCATTGTGCGTAATTATACTTTGCATGGCAAATTGTTTATTGGTGGGTACAGCCACTGGTGAGTATAATGGAAAGATGTAATAACTAAGTCAAATATAATTTTCTTCACACAGTAGCTCCTTCAGTTTACAGTCAGTTTCAGCAGAGCACTTGTAACCTAACTTACTCTGTTCAATGTTGTATCAATGTTCAGTGGATTTCTCCAACTTTTATCTGCCTTTTCTGGTAAGTATTTTAATATCGCAGTACGTAGCCTATAGGATATACCGTAATCTTTAGTTTTAATATTTTCAGGTGTGCTCTGCTCATTGTGTTTTAGATTATTTTATTCTGTTCATACTCTTTAAGATAAAGCTGTTCTTAATAATTAATTCCGATATGGAGTTCATAAGCAGCCATACAGTTCAGCAAGTAATGGATTAATTTGGACTTGTTTCATTCTTGTGTTTTCATTCTCTCTATAATTTATATTAATCAGACCAAATCACTAAATGGACTTAAGAGACAGTATCTCAAAGTCCAAAATGTTTCATACATGTAAACAAAAACAGACCTGAGTCACTTTCAAAACAAATGTTTTTTCTTTCTTGAGAAAACATAACTTTTCTAACCATCAAGTGTTTAACTCTAGAGATACCAACCCTCACTTTCCCAAGTAAAGGAAAAAAACTTAAACTACACGAGAAGAACTGCACCACTATCCTTTATGATGTTAGTTCAAATCATAATGGTAAATATTACTTCAGGATTGAGAGTGGTGGTCTGAAATACTCCTACGTTAAAAGCGCCTGCACTGAAACTGTCATTGGTGAGTGATTTCGGTCTTTTATTAATAAATGATTGTGTTAGATGATTTTTTTAAATGTATTTGTCATGCCATTATTGTCACTTTACTTAATCTTATATTTGTGTGTCTTTCAGAGTCTCCCCCAAACCCACAGTGAAGCTGTATGAGGATCAGGATCAGGAGGTGTTGGAGGGGAGCTCTGTGAGTCTGCGCTGCTCTGCTGAGACTCTCTGCTCCTCTCCTCCACCAACTCTCACATGGAGCTTCACTCCCAGAATCCCCCTCAGTGAGAGCGGCAGACAACAGGAGCTCCTCATCTCTGATCTGAACTTCACTGCTACTCACCGTCACCACAGAGTCACTTTCACCTGCACTATAACCTACCAGCTACAGGACAAGAACAAAACAGCACAGGACAACATCACATTACATGTTCAGTGTAAGTGATGCTTTGTATCAGTTTTGACTTGGTAATCATATTATTGTAAATTGTATTGTGTGGCAATGTATTTGTTTCCCCTCAGATTTCCCTAAAAACACATCAGTTTCTGTGCTTCCGTCTGGCTCGGTGTTGGAAGGCAGTTCTGTGACTCTGACCTGCAGCAGTGATGCAAATCCAGCAATGCTGAACTACACCTGGTCCAGACAGAGTGGAAGAGAGTTGAAGCAGCTGCAGACTGGATACACTCTTACCTTCAACAGGACTGACCTGACACAGAGAGGCTGGTACCACTGTAAAGCTCAGAACAAACACGGCTACCAAGAGTCATCAGTGATGCTGGACATTCCGTGTGAGTAATAAAGGAATAGAGAAAAACTTTCAACCAATAATACAAATGTATTCCATCATTAACTATGATTTCTATGGAACATAAAAAAAGTTATTTAGCAGAATGCCATGGCTGTTTTTTTTTTCATACAACAGCAGTCAAGGCTGTCAAGTTAAAAAAGACAAAAAAATTAACATTAGACATAGGTCCCATTTGAGGTGTTTGTTTCTTTGTTTGTTAAAATTTTTGAATGTCCGTGAATCGTTATTTATTTGCACTTATCCAGAAGTCAATTAATACTGCAAAGTTATACGATTATAAATAGAGTGTACGAGTCCTTATTTTGTCCCTTATTGGAGCTTGTCAGCCCCAGTTCCTATTCACTTTTATTTTTGGAAAAGTGCAGCCTGGACATTCTGCTTCTTTTTCTGTTACATGGGGGAAAATTAAATGAGTTTGGAATGACTGTTTTAATGTCTCTTTTACTTGCTGATTTGCTTTACATTCATTAGCACTTTAGTTGAAGCATATTCTATGCTAGTCGGTGTGACCTTTGATCTTACACCTTTAACCCTATGATTATTCAGGTAGGGCAAGGTTAGTCAAATTTAGCCTAATCCTTAAAGAACTCACCCGCCAGCAGGTTGAAGTCCTTCAGGAATGACGTAGAAGACTCCTTTGTGGTTGTTCTTTTTTTGAGGCTCAGTTCGTAGTTATAAGTAAAGTCTGACATGAGGCAATCGTAACAATAAAAATGCTTATTTTATTGGTTACAATACAAAGCTAAATGCAAAATAAAATAATATACTTAAATCATTAAATCAGCTTAAGATAAAAAGCGCTATAATCTAGCCTTTAACCAGAAATATTGGAGAGGCTGGTACAGTAAGTGCCCCTTGTTAGGGTATTAGGCATACTTCACGCTTAATGCAGGCAGCATCCGAGGAGGCCTTTTACTCCTCAGACTTTTATACTACTTTTTGGGAAATTCCACTTCCATATTTTTCATCAATTAATCAATGTCCTGTATGATCCATTCTTTCTGCTGTTGTATCAGTCTCTGTGACTCAGTCTCAATCCTCTGGATGTCCTTCCTCTGTCTCTTACGCTGTTGTCTTCTAGCACTCTTCCTCTTCTTCATTGAAGTGTTCATCTTGCTCACCTCCGCTTGAGGGTGCAAGCATGCTCTCTTCACCCCTGTTTGTTTTCTCATTAACCTTTTGTGGTTGGTTACAAACAGTTCAAGCACTACAACTTTCACAATTTTCTTCTCATCTCATCTTGTTTCAATGACACACAAAATGCAACATCATTCTGAGTTGCCGTTTGCACAACATAGCATTTCATTATGCAAGCATATATGGCATTAATTCAAATGCAAATAAATACCATCTTTGAACAGGTAAATAGCAATATCATAATCTAAAACATCTCAAATTAATAAATAAAACCTTTATTAGTACTCCAGTGTCAAGTTAAATCTACTATAGAGCCAGGAACAAATACAAACAAAAACAAATCTCAGCTAGTGTCTGAATGTGAACTGCAAGCCATCTTCAGTGATTGTATGTGAACTACAATAGAAAAGTTACTAAGAAAAGGTCCCAGTTGTCCTGCTCAGACTTTTCTTGATCTTTCTCTCTATTAGATGCTCCTCAAATCTCCACTTCCTCGAGCTGTGACAGTGTAACTGTGTGTTTCTGTGAGATTGATGGGAATCCCTCTCCTGAACTGGAGTGGCATCTGTCTGGACGTCCTGTCAGTAACTCTTCAAACACGTTCATCAGTGAAGAGCGATTGAACAGCACAGGCTTGAGGAGCTCCATCACTCTACGTCAGTCACTCTCACACACATACACTCTGCAGTGTGTCGGCAGCAACACTCATGGCACTGCAAGAAAACTGTTTCAACTGAGTCTGAATCTCTTCTCTCAAGAGGCTTCATGTAAATTTCAACTTTAATCTATTTCAATCATTGATATGGCAATGAATCAGCTATAGCCTGCTGCGTTTTTTAATGAATGGAATTATTCAGATACATTGTGTTTAATATTTGCTTGATATCAATACAGTTGCTCTTTGGAATAAAGAAAGTTTCCATGAACTGTCACTTTAATAGTGTTTAACGTTTACGCCGTCCTGGTTGGATTCGTAGCTGGGGCTACATTTATGGCCATCTTATGGGTCACAACACTGCTGTACAAGTAAGTAATCTGTGTGATGCCTGATGTAAACACTATAGTATGATCTTTCCCCGAAGGACAAAAACACACAAATGTGATCTCTTTAATATCACAATTGTTTCTCTTAGACAGCAATGAGTGAAATATAGAGCAAATAGAGACTATTACTTGAGACTCATGCTTTTCTAGTCACTCCATTAAGTATCAAATATGGCTCAGATGTTCCTCTTAAAATTCTGTAGATGAAATAAAATTAGAAACACAAGAGGGGGTGAGATTTCCCAGAAAAAAACCCTCTTGTGTTTCTAATTTGATTTCATCTACAGAATTTTAAGAGGAACATCTGAGCCATATTTGATGCTTAACGGAGTTCTACGTAACATTATGGGCCCTATCTTGCACCCACCGCAATTGACTTTGTACACCGACGCATGTATCATTCCTATTTTAGCAGACTTTTCCCTCCACAGATGCACGTCGGTAAATTAGGGAATGAACTTGCGCTCCCGGGGGTGGTTCAGCTAAAAGAGGAGGCGTGTTCCGGCGCAAACGTTCCCTGGTGCTATTTTGCAGTTTCAGAAAACGATTCCGCCACAGACCAGGAAAAACCTAGTCTAAAGTCAGTGGCGATTTATTCAGGGCCCATGCTTGGCCATAATGTAGCATGTGAACAACGCGCATACACTTTGCTTCTCTCATCTAGGCTACACAGACGCAGCAGTTCCCATTTTTGCAAACATACATAATTACAAGGAAAAATATGACCACACGAGGGAAATCATTGTGGTGTCCATGAAGATGTGAAAAAATAGGCATAAATCTAGCTTACACATTTACCCAAATTATTATACGCCTGTTTAACCGAAGCTAATTTGACATACAATGACACTTCTCTGTCTTTTACGACCCTGGCGAAAACGTCTGTCCTTGGCTGTGAACCGCTCCTGGCGTGGTCTGGCAAATCCCATTATAATAGCAATCCGCCATGGAACAAGCGCGCCTGCTTTTAAAGGGAATGTGAGATGACGCTCCTATTGGTTTATTGCACGTTACGCCCAGACCACACCCATGAGTAATGTAGCTACTTCACACCAACCCATTTTAGATTTGCGTCGAGATCCGCCCACAAAGTTACTTGCGTTTCTCGTTTGATACTTGCATTTCAGATCGTTAAAGTAGGGCCCTATATTTCATTTAAAGGGATAGTTCACCCAAAAATGAAAATTCAGTCGTTCCAAACCCGTAATACTTTCGTTCATCTTCGGAACACAAATTAAGATCTTTTTGATCTGACAGCTACACAACTGACACTTTGACGCTTTAAAAAGTTCATAAAGAGATCGTAAAACTAATCCATATGAATTGAGCGGTTTAGTCCAAATTTGAAGAGACTCGATTGCTTTCTTTGATGAACAGATTTAATTTAGGCTTTTATTCACATAAACATCAATCAATGGAAGCTCAAGCATCTTCACTTGATGTGCGAAAACCAATGAGGTTCATTTTCGTTCTACACAGCATGTTTGAGCTTCCACAAGAACCAATGAGGTTCATTCTCATGTTACGCAGCACGTTTGAGCTTCTGCAAGAGGTTTGTTCTAGCACGTCAAGCAGGTTCGGTTGTTTATATGCAGAGCCGGACAGTAACGGAGTACATTTACTTGAGTACAGTACTTAAGTACAATTTTGAGGGATCTGTACTTTACTCGAGTATCATTTTTGGGGAGTACTCATGACTTTACTCAAGTACATTTGAGAGGCAAATATTGTACTCTTTACTCCAATACATTTCTATCCAAAACCGTGAGTACCCGAGTAAAAAAAAAAAAAGAAAAATCTCGGAAACCCTCAATTTGTTGTTTCCCTCTCAAACGTGATTGGATTGTGCAGGCGCCACTGATTGGGACAGCCTATCAGCAATCACTTTCAGCTTTCCGCCAAAGTCAACTCCATGGTCAGATTTTATATTACACATTAATGTAAGCCAAGCATTTGGTTTGATGTTCTTGAGTATGTGGTGTGTTTAACACAGTCAGGTTCAAATGTGGCAGTGGCGTAGCCACGAGGGATTTCTGATTTCTTAAAAAAAAAACTTTAGGAGGCAAAATATATTTTTACTGATTATGTGAATTACACTGCGCAAACCAAAGTAGGCTACTACCCAGCGAATGAAGAAGGGTTGGCGCTCAGTCTCCACAGTACATAAAATATTAATTTTGTTTTATTTTATTTTTCGGGTTTACATTTATGAGGAAAAAACAATGTTATGGACGTGTTCTCCGTTACGGACGTGAGCACTCTGAAAGCGGCATAAAAAATGCTTTAAAACTTTCACAGAGACATCAAACAGAAAACACAAAACCTTTCTTTAACCTGAATTTCGTTTTGCATTAATTGTATCTTAATTTTAATCAATGTTTCATCAACCAATTGCCTGGGTTTAATAAATAAGAAGTAAATAGCAGACGATAGATAAGAAACGGAGGCGCCGGCACGTGAACTGGATCTCGTCTCATAAATGAACCGAAACTCAGTGTATAAGGTAGCCTACTTGCCTCTCACAGACTCTCACTACTTTTAAACAGAAAAATTCAAAACGTAAGAAAACAGACTACAGATTGCTCTCTGCTTATGTAATCCGTATGAAATGTGCATTTCTCTCTGGCGCGTTCACTACTGAAGATCGCGAGTCAGCATCGTCAACTTCATCTAGCCGACACTGACAAAGAAAACACTTGTTTATTAACAAGTGTTTATTAATAAACAATTAAAATATCTCCTTGCTATATTTTACATATTCATAATCATTCCTTTTGCCGGTTCTTTGTGACAGCTTTTAGGTGCTTTATTGGCAGCGCCACCCTTACATGTGGTGTGTGTGTGTGTGTGTTGTCCCCACATTTAAAGATGGGACCCCCCAAAAATTTAATTAAATTAAATAAAGCAACATGGTAAAAAGATGAAAATGACTTGATTTTACTTTCAATACCTTTTACATTCTCCAAGGTATTAACATTAACATTTTTCATAACTCCATGTAGGACGTTTCTGTGCATAAATGTAAGCACTGTGGCAGTAGATTAGTAATGCAATATTTAGAAAATCTACTCTTGTACTCTTGATACTCAAGTACTTTTAAAAACAAGTACTTTAGTACTTTTACTTAAGTAGACATCTGAATGTAGTACTTTTACTTGTACTTGAGTAAAATTTAGCAAGGGGTATCTGTACTTTTACTCAAGTAACAAAGCTCTGTACTCTGTCCGCCTCTGTTTATATGTGAATAAAAGCCCAAATTAAATCTGTTCATCATATAAAGCAATCAAGTCTCTTCCGAAAATTTTCCGCTCAATTCATATGGATTAGTTTTACGATCGGTTTATGAGCTTTTTGAAGCGTCAAAGTGGTAGTTGCATATAGCTGCCAATGGAGGGACAGAAAGCTCTCAGATTTCATTTTTTGGTTGACCTATCCCTTTAAGTCTCCTGAGCTATGAAAGAGCAACCGCCTAGCAATAAAAATGTCTAATGAATGTGGTACAAGCAGTTATATGTTTTTAATTATGGATTATTTCTTTAGATGGATCTGCAGGACTCAAAGGGGAGATAAAACTGGACTCATTCAGACTGATGTGGTATGTTACAGTATATCAAACACACATTCTATTCATTCTCAAACATGTCAAACTCATGTACGACAGAACACTTTTACATATAGTTACTCTTTCCAAGTTTATTTTTCATAAAAGCTCTCTACTGATGATTCTCCATCTTTGTTCATCCACAAGGCTGATACAGTGGACAGTGGGGAAGAGCCTTTTTATGTCAATAAAGTTGAGTTATCAGCTGAAGCCCCCACAATAAATCATCCAGAAACTCTACATTATTCCACCATTAACTTTAACAACACCAAACCAGAGTCAAAAGACATGAAAGGCATCTCTTCGCTTACTGTCGACTATGCTGTGGTCCGATATTGCGGTCGAAGCGTAGCAGATAGCGAGGCAAAGATCAGAGGAGTGCCCTCAACGCCACATGAAGATACCATTTACCAAGTTCCTCACAAAGTAAGAAGGAGTGCAGATGTGAACATAAAGCAAGGTGAATCTATCTAAGAAAGCGCCAAATACAATATTTATAAACACCTAAATTCTTCATTCAAATAGGGATTTTAGAGCACATGGAAGCCACACTTAAATATATATTTTGTCATTGCATTAGATAACAAATGATTAATCACATTTGTATATGGTGTCAAGGAGATTTTAAGTGGGTGTTTAAAGTAATTTCCTAATTAAGTTCACAGAGCTGTCCTATCAGAGCAACCACTGGTGTAGTTCATTACATTTTCTATGAACATGTTCCATTAACATCGGACAATCACAAAGTGTCACAATATTTTTGTATTAATTTTGTGTGTATTGATATATCATTTAAAACCTCCACAAACGTATTTTTGGGAATTAAAAATCATGTGTTTGTGCAGTCTTTCTTTAAAAATGCCTTTATCATTTTTATTATCATTATTTTGTAATATAATTTAGTCATGTTACACTTTACATAAATCTTTAAGTGTCCAAACACTCTTTGTGGGGCACTGCATATTTACAATGTGCAGGTTATTTCCAAATAAATGTTGTCGTTTACTGTACACTTGCACCCTTTCAAATGGGACTTGAATATTCTGTCTACTTTTATTTTGGTTATATCATTTGTATATTTGATTGAGAGCTGCAACATTCTGCAAAAATAAAGTATGTTTTATAGACATTTGAAACCAAAGTTTATTCTTTTACAAGATCACAAACATTCTTGTAGATAGCTTTCAGGTTTTATATTCATGTATGCAAGATAAAAACAAAATGAATAAGTGTTTTGTTTTAAATTGCACAATTGTAAGGCTTCAATTTGTAAACTTATATTTTCCTTTTGTTTCTCTGACATATACTGTAGAATTTATCTGCCAAAAATGCCTTTTTGCCATTTTATTTTAATGACCAGTACAATTTAGAAGCCTATATACCAACTTACACCTATACCATTCCCAATATGATTATGTGATTGTAACTTTCAGTAAATCAAATAGAATGAGTTCAGTTGCATCCGTCTTATCATGTTGCTTATTATTTTTTATACATTTATTTGCAGACCCAAACAGTCACTGGGTCCATTCATATACATGACTCAAGTTTGTTGAATGTCCATAATGAAAATAACATTGCTCTAAACTCATAGATCATATTCAATTCCATTACGACCATGTAAAACTCTTTATCTCATGTGACACAAGAAAACGGCACCTTTCTGTTGACACCTGTTTTGCATTATGGTTATATTATAACAGCATTGGCTTTGTTCTCAAAGATGCATTCATCTTTCTTTGTTTATCTTTGCAAATTTACATGGGTGGTAATTTGAACCCTGACCAAGTTTTGCATAAAAATTTGAACAATGTTGCCTGATGCCCAAAGGAAGTCACAAGGTATACCTATTCTTTATATACCGTACGTTTCAAAAGCATTTACACACAACCCTTTAGTAACCACAAAGGTTAGCCTACATTATAAGTCAGTCAAAGTGTGCTAAAGAGATGCTGAGAAGCAGATGATATATATACTGTAAATATATATATATATATACATATACATATATATATATATATATATATATATATATATATATATATATATATATATATATATATATATATGTGTATATACTGTGCAAAAGTCTTAGGCACCTTAGTATTTTCACCCCCCAAAAAAGTTTTAGCCAGTTATTTATATATTTTGCTGTAGTATGTCAGTAGGAAATATCAGAAAAACATCCCTTTTTCCATTAATTGTAAAAATCGAGTGAGATTTTTGTATGCACAAGGAGTCCGACAACAGCCGGTGCTCCACAAAGAGATCTCATTGAGATTACATGAAGAAACAGAAAAAACTGAGGCAACGTCTCCAAGATGCTTTAAGAAACCTTCCTGCTTTCTTGTTGTCTTGTGTTGATGTCGTACGCGGCTGGTGTTTTCATCTGCATTTATCTGGAGGACATATTTTTTTAGAGTGTTTGCTCATCTGCAATACGTCTATAGGACGTTTCCTGTCAGATGTCAAATAGACGTTTACGAATTGTCTTTAAGATGTTTATGATTTAGAATCTATGTAAAACTGACATCTTAAAGACGTCTATCAGATGTTAGTAAACAGCAGATGCTCTCCAGATGAAGTGATCTTTAACAGAAATATTGCAGACGTGCGTGTGCTATCTCTCAGGTGTTCCTGTCTTGTTTTGTTTGAGCACATGGCTTGTGACTGTGTTGGCTGGACATGTGCTCTTGTTTTTGTTTTTATTGTGAGCACATGGCTTGTCATGTCCTTTGTGCCATGTGCTCTTCTGTCTATTGTCTTCTTAAATCTTTCCTCGCCATTGACGGAAATTTCCATCATTTGTAAGAAACGCTTCCCCGCCATTCCCTGCACGTTCTTAACCCGATTATGCAGAATAAGCCCACAATGCACTTGATCATGTAAACGGGTTAACCCGTTTTGCTTTATCGGAGTAAGGTCATAAACGGCTTATGCATAAATCGATCACCACAGCTAGATTTTTTACCCTTAAGCCGATTTCGCCCAGCATGTAAGTGCGTTAACCTGCTTTCTGTCGGCTTATTGAAGTGCGCATGTGTAATAACATTAACATTTACATTTAGTCATTTAGCAGACGCTTTTATCCAAAGCGACTTACAACTGAGGACTAAACCAAGCGAGTCATCGTGAATAGACAAAAACAATGCAAGAAGTGCTCAAAATACAAAGTTCAGACATTGCTCAGAGTAGCATAAGCCAGATAAGCAAGGATTTAAAGGAAAAGGAAAGAATTATTTATTTATTTATTTATTTTTACGTTAAGTGCTCACGGAAGAGATGAGTTTTCAGTTGTCTTTTGAATGCTGTCAGGGATTCTGCATTCCGGATGACGGTGGGGAGATCATTCCACCTGCATGGTACCGTGAATGAGAATGTTCTGGAGAGTGATTTTGAGGCTCTCTGTGATGGTACCACGAGCCGTCGCTCATTGACTGATCGTAGGCTTCTGGTAGGGATGTACACTTGTAGTAGTGAGTGGAAGTAGGAGGGAGCTGAACCTGTGGTCAATCTGTAAGCAAGTGTCAACACCTTGAACTTGATGCGAGCAACGAGTGGTAGCCAGTGCAGAGAGATGAACAGAGGAGTGACGTGGGCCCTTTTGGGCTCGTTGAAGACCAGACGAGCTGCAGCATTCTGGATCATTTGTAGAGGTTTAGTTGCACATGATGGAAGTCCAGCCAGAAGAGTATTGGAGTAATCAAGCCTAGAAATTACCAGGGCCTGGACGAGAAGTTGTGTTGCATGCTCAGTTAGGAAAGGCCTGATCTTCCTGATGTTGTACATAGCAAACCTGCATGATCGAGCTGTCTTTGTGATGTGGTCTGTGAAGGTCAGCTGATCATCAAAGATTACTCCAAGATTTCTGACCGACCTTGATGGGGAGATTGAGGATGAATCTAGCTGGATAGTGAAGTCGTGCTGTAGAGACGGATTGGCAGGGAGGATGAGAAGCTCAGTCTTTGCCAGGTTGAGCTGCAGGTGATGTTCCTTCATCTATGCCGAGATGTCCGCCAGACAGCTTGAGATCCGTACAGCTACTGTGGGATCATCTGGTTGAAATGAGAGGTAGAGCTGGGTGTCGTCAGCATAGCAATGGTAAGAGAAACCATGTGCCTGTATGATGGGTCCCAGTGATGTGGTGTAAATAAAGAAGAGGAGCGGTCCAAGAACTGAACCCTGGGGAACCCCTGTGGTCAGTTGATGTGCTTTGGATACCTCACCTCTCCATGTGACCCTGAAGGACCTACCTGTGAGATAGGACTCAAACCAGTGGAGAGGAGTACCTGTAATGCCCAGTGATGAGAGGGTGGAGAGAAGAATCTGATGGTTCACAGTGTCGAAGGCAGCAGACAGATCCAGGAGGATGAGAACTGATGATTTGGAAGCAGATAATGTGATAATGTGACAGGAACATGGATTTAAGCACATCCAGAGAGAGAGAGAGAGAGAGAGAGAGAGAGAGAGAGAGCGTTTTGCAGTAAGGGAGGAGGAAATATATATTGAAAACTCAGATGCTTTCTTGACCACAAAAAATTATAATAGTGCTCTCATCTCGTGCAGCAGATAAAGAAGTGGTCCAGTCAAAATGCTGCAACTGTAACTGCATGATAGGGTAATATGTGAGCCGTAAGTTTCCTGCTGACATGTTGCAATACTCTTCTTCTGTTTTTAATGCTTTATTTACATCACAACCGACATAACCAGTGAAATACTCTGAGTCAGATATGCAAATTATTATGTTTTGACATCACTAGCGGGAAATAACCTGATTTATTAATAAAGTCTTGTAAATGTGGTTTACTTGCATTGCATGGTTATTGGTTTGCATGTAAACCCGGACAACAGGTTATTTCAGAAAGCTGATTTTTTTGTGAGTTATCAGATCTGTTGAAGATGTGGTTTCTGTTCATGTGTGCCAAGACATTTTAGAAATCCCGACCGGGCGATGTTTTACGGCCATGTCCATGATAAAGTGTGGTCACCCACCCAATAAACATACAGTTAGGGTGAAATTAAATGACTTAAACTGAGATTTTGGCCATATTGCCCTGCGTTTACACTTGGCATTAACATGTGACCTGTATCCGGATGTTGTCCACATACGAGACAAGTGTAAACGCGTTTCTGATCGGAATGTTATCCGATCAGTGTGTCCAGGTTCGGAGGTAGGCTAGGCTAGTCGAGGGCGCATTGTGATCAGATCTCAGTGTAATGTAAACGCGATCCAGCCATCGTGTCTGCATTCGTGGAGGCTACATCGCAAATATACTGACATGTTTGCCTTTGCACCCTAAAGTTGCAGAACCATTAATTTTCTGTAAAGAGCGCACATTTTTTTTATCCCGCCACAGCTGGCAACGTTCTTGGACCCATACGTTTCTCTGTACCGTTTCCATTACGGCATCTATCCACATTATTAGCACTGCAGCATCTTCATCCTCCTCATTTTGCGAAATTTGTAAAATGTCCCCCACCACTTCAGGTCGACTTTGCACCGGAGCCATCCTTTTTTCTTTTTATTTTCGCGGGAATGCAAGATCCGATCTGTTATCCAGATACAGAAGCCACTTGATGTGAACATGTGTAAACGCACCGTGTCCTGATTGGCTTATGATCCGATCTGCTTGATTGGATCAAGGTGATCGCATGTTAATGCCAAAGGCTTGCGTTTCGATATGGGTGTGTGCAGTTTACCTTATACAACAAAACGTTCAAGTATCATCAAGTTATGTTTATCACAGATCTTATTTCACTCATTGCGTAAAAAATCCATAAGAAAAAAAATCTTGAAGGAACAAGTGGTGAATTGGTTTTCCGGGTTTTGACGTCATCCATGTAGCACTATCTTTTCACTATCTTTTTTTAATTAACTGCTTTTTTCATTATTTATAAAAAAAAAAAAAACCTGTGACATTGTTCCATGTTTTATTTTTTTATTTTTTATTATTAAAGATGTAACTTGTAGAAATGTCTCTCAGCAGGAAATAGTTTGCCTAAAATGGAGAAGCACTGCAGGCCACAGTGTTGCTTAAAGTGGTGCAAGACTTTTCTGCATGTGACACAACACCTATGTTTTGCATTGTAAACGTAACATTCAATGCACCCAAATATGTCAATTCTGTCACCATTTACCATGTTTGGTTCTTCCTTCTTTGAAACAGAAAATTATGAAATCTATTTTCATTATGAAATAATAGTAATGATAATAAATAAATGATCCCTCTTACCATCCCTCCTGAATTCAAAAGTGCACTTTGAAATACACAGAGTAAAACCTATTAGGTAAACTTTCTACATAATAAAATGTCCAATTTAATAGGAATGTTACGTTTTAAAATGTTACCATTTTTTCCTGTGGAAAAAAAAGGTATGTTCATGATGTTACAGGAACTAGACTGATGTAATGAAAAAGGAAGTTACGAAGCCAGTCATTATGTTGGCACTGTTCTGTTCTTACAGCACGGTTTCTATACTACTACTCAAATTTTTCTACGTCAAATTTTGACAAAATTTGTAGACGCACGAGAGTGTGTTTTTCTTTCTTTCATTGGATTTCACAAAAGGATGGATATCTGGACAGCAGAGAAAATTCTTCTTCTCAGTTTTCTGTTGAAAGGTTTGTCTACCTTTTCTTTCCCTTGAGTAAACAAAATCATTGTTTCTTTACTGGTCATAAGGCCTTATTGTAAGAGTAATAAGCATTATTTTTTAATAAGTTTAAGTTTTAATTTGTTTTCTCCATTAAAGTTGCCACAGGGATGCCTGTATGATTCTTATCTGGTACACAGATGAAGAAAAATGTAATCATAGGCTGCGCCTGCTTGGTATAAAACTGTTACACTCAAGTCTGGCCCTCGAGGTCCACTTTCCTGCAAGGTTTAGCTCTGATCGAACTCACCTGCTTGTGACTTTCCAGTAATCTTGAACACTTTGATTATCTTGTTCAGGAGTGTTTGATTTGGGTTGGAGCTAAACTCAAGTGAACCCCTGCTATAATCAATGTCATTTGTTGAACAGTTTTATTCTTACCTCATCAGCTCTTTGAATCAATGATGGTTTGTTGAAAGCTGCCAACTGACAGTCCCATCTGGCTGGAACAGGCTGCCTGTATAAATACAGGTGAAACCGGTGACCTATAGAGAAATTTGAAGGTCACCGTTCAATTTGGGTTTTATAAATATAACTGTCTGAAATTGAGAGGGGTAACATATTGCAGAATAAAATCATTCAGAAGAAGAGGCAGGATTGTAGGAATCAGGGAGTCATATTTTTCTGGAAGTAGTCTGAGGTACTGAATGCTGGATGTAGTCGAGCTGTCACACCTGTTCAACATTGCATGTGAATCAGGGCCAGGCCCTTGCGATTGGCAGATGGGTGTATTTGATTTAAAAAAAATAAAATCTTAAAAAGGGGTCTGGAGGGTTTGTTCCAATTATCAAGCAATCACACTCAAAATAAACCAATATCCCAGAGCATTAACTCCAGTAACTCCAACAGTTCACTGAACTGAGACATGTTTTGCTGAGAGAACTGATGAGCACGAGCAGCCGATATTGAGCATGCGTGTACTACCAAACATACAGGTACAGCCGGTCACGGTCGCTTTGGCCAGCTGGTATCCATAGGGGGCGGGACGCTTTAGATTCTGGAGCATTTGATTGGACAGAAGATGTGTTGAGAAGCTGAAGTCCGCGGTGACGTCATAAAAATCCTACGTCCATTTTAGCGGAAATGAGAGAGTGTAAGTTTTGAATGCTTATATCTCCTAAATGCAATTTTTCTTATTGTTTTGGATCATACCAGCTTATTCATAACCTTAAGGCTAACATATTCATACTAAGAGCTTAAAAAACGTACATTTTGATCTCAGGGGGCCTTTAAGTCAGTCAATCTTGTCCCCCGTGAGTGTTGGACTCCCTTAGCCTCACTGATTCTGTTTGTGATAATCATAGACAGTATCTCAAGATGAAGCTGAGTGGTGGAGAGTGTCCACTTTTAGGGCCATTGTCTCGAGTGTTGCCCTGATGGCCTTGTTAGGCTGTGAACTTTAGGGCTTGGGTGTTTGATTCTTCCTGAGGGTCAGTACCTCCAAATCTGAGACCATGGTTTTCAGCCAGGTTAAATTTAGATTATTAGTCACTCAAACCTTTATCTAAACCTCTCACCGTCGGTCGCGCACATCCGCATGTTTTGTCGTTTTTTTAACCCCTTTTACTCTTGTTTGTAGTTCTGAACTGAATCCTCCTCCAAAGCGCAATGGGTTGTGGGCAATATTAGCCTTTAGAGTGTGCACGGATCCACACTTTGAAAATCTACCAAAAAATAGTAGATCATCCGGGGACTTTTGCTACTCTTTTCAACATACTATGGGACACTTATTCTAATCTCACATACCATTTAGGATGAATATTATGGACATTAGGACGCAGGGTAAGTGCATGTTTTTCTTTTTTAATTATTTTTCACATTTGTGTTGTAGGTGTTCGGGGTAGAGAATTCAGCATCAGTCTGCCAAAGAAGATTAAAGCTCTCAGTGGATCATGTGTGATTATAAAGTGCACACTTGAGATTGAGGACAACTATGAAAAAGACCTCACTGAGAGAGCTACGGGATGTTGGCATAAAGATGGGACTCAGATTGAAAAAATAGTTTTCAATGCCATGTCAAGCCAAAACTCCATTATTAGGGGAAATATAACTGGACGATTACATGAGAAGAACTGTACCACCATCTTTTATGATGTTAGATCAAATTACAGTGGTAATTATTACTTTAGGATTGAGGGTGAAGGTGCATTCAAATGGACTTATTCTAAAGAATATGTTCAGATAGAAGTGATTGGTAAGATATTGTACATGACAAATTGTAAACTTGTATGCCACAATGAAATGGCTACATATATATACATTTATAATTATTTGTTTCAGAGTCTCCCCCCAAACCCACAGTGAAGCTGTATGAGGATCAGGATCAGGAGGTGTTGGAGGGGAGCTCTGTGAGTCTGCGCTGCTCTGCTGAGACTCTCTGCTCCTCTCCTCCACCAACTCTCACATGGAGCTTCACTCCCAGAATCCCCCTCAGTGAGAGCGGCAGACAACAGGAGCTCCTCATCTCTGATCTGAACTTCACTGCTACTCACCGTCACCACAGAGTCACTTTCACCTGCACTATAACCTACCAGCTACAGGACAAGAACAAAACAGCACAGGACAACATCACATTACATGTTCAGTGTAAGTGATGCTTTGTATCAGTTTTGTGGCATCAGTTCTTTTCTCCCCCATAACATGCTAAAAATGTATAATATAATTCTCTCTTTTTCTTTTTCAGATGCCCCTAAAATCTCTCCCTCCTCCAGCTGTAGCGGAACTAATGTAACTGTGTGTTTCTGTGAGGGTGATGGGAATCCCTCTCCTGAACTGGAGTGGCATCTGTCTGGACGTCCTGTCAGTAACTCTTCAAACACGTTCATCAGTGAAGAGCGATTGAACAGCACAGGCTTGAGGAGCTCCATCACTCTACGTCAGTCGCTCTCACACACATACACTCTGGAGTGTGTCGGTAACAACACTCATGGCACTGCAAGAAAACCGTTTCAACTTAATCTCTTCCCTCCAGAAAGAGGTAAACTTAAATACACACTAACATAAGTCATAATAAAATTGTCTGCCAAATGCATACATAATTTTTTTTCTCATTGCTCACAAGATGCACATCTTTTCTCCATCTCAATTGGAGTTGCTGTTGGGGGTTCCCTGATGATGATGTTGTGTATCATTATATATTGTGCACGGTGCGTACAAAATATTTGTAAGGTATCATGCTCTCTGGAATACTTGATTCTGATTGGTTAATCTCCTAATATTTGGCATCATCCACATCAATGTTGTAAATTAGTCAGTTCATCTGGATAACTAAAATTAGTGCTACGTCTTTCACACTACCAGGCTCAGAAGGCCATGACAAAAACTGGGAAAGGACTCAGCGATTGATTTAACAAGGTTTATTATAACGTAAAATAATCCAAACAATACCTGAATGATGAGATGAGTTAGTCAGCAACCTCAGTCGTGTAAGTGTGGATGAGTGGTCGTGGTGTAAAGTGTTGAAGTGTTAAAGTAAACCAAACATGTAACAGAACCAAAACAAGTGACTGCTGGTAGCAAGGATCAGACCCCGCAAGATCTTGGAGGTGGAGCTTTTATCTCCTGTGGAGCACTGGGACCAAGTGTTCCCAATCGGGGAGGACCTCTGCAATCAGCTCCTCAAAAACAGAAGAACACGTCACCCTTGCAGTACTGACAAACGAAAACAGTCAAGCCACACAGGGGCGTCACAAGACTTATGTGCTTGTTTTATTAAAACGCAACCAGTGCAATCTGGCATCTCAGTTATGTAGTAAAAATGACCTAAAGCCAAGATAATACAAACTACATGTTGAGGTCCTGCTCGATCAGCTGGGGTTTCTTTTGGGACAGTGACCCCCAGTACATTTGTACAATGCAAGTCATAAATTTGAATGCAGGCTGTGACTAGCTTTTTTTAATCATGGAAAAATGTTTTTCAGGAGAGAAAACAGCAGATCCTCACAGACAAAACAAGAAGGTACTACTGGAATCATTATGACTGATAGGGTGAGTAGTACCAACAAAACATACTATTCATTCAAATATGGCACCTTAACACACAACAGTGCTGGTAAATATTCCATCATTTTAAACATGTACAGCAGTTCACTCAAAAACTACAATTTTGTCAAAATTATTTAGTCATGTGGTTTTAAGCCCATATTTGACTTCACCTGTATCGCTCTTTTATATATAATGCAAGTGAGCAAGGACTGGGGCTGTGGAATTCCAAAATAACAAAAAGCACCTATAGAAGAATCATAAAAGTGGTTGATAGAACTTGTGCATTACACTCCAAGAATTGATCTTTATTTTAAAGGCAGAATACACCACAGCAATTCACCCCAAATTCCATACTTCATTCATCTTCTAGGCTATTCAGCAAGAGGGCGAGAGTGAGTCTGTTTATGCCAATAATTTCATGCTGTCATCTGCTGAAGATGCTACACTGAATCGTCAAGAATCCCTCCATTACGCCTCCATTGACTTCAGAAACATCCAACCAGAGTCGGAAGAAATCAGGGGTATCTCCTCGCTGACCACTGACTATGCTGTTATCCATTATTCTGGTGAATTGGTGGAGACAAAAGGCTCTGTGGGAGGTGATTAGCCCAACAGCAACATCTCAGCTTTGAAGTCCCAGAAAGATTGAACTGTACCAGACACCAATGTTAATCTTGTATAAAGCATAAACAACTCAACCCTGGAGTCCATTTTCAGGCCTTCCCACTCCGTCTCCAGCGCTGGAAAGATTTTCTTAGCAGGTCCTAAAGGTCTTGCTTTATCATAACCCTTCTTTTCCCAATGATATTCCTTTGACTCTCTTTATACAGTCTTTCTTCAAATCTTCCTCTTGCTCACTCTCTCTCCTCACCCATCATGAGTGCATTGGTAATGCTGTTTGTCTACAAATGTGCTGTGATGCTCGGTCAGATCCACCTTTAACGGACTTTCTCAAAAATCACTTCACCTTTAATTTGACAACACAACTGAATAGTTTTAGCGTTTAATGACATATGTATTATATATTTAAACTCCCCGTGTAGTTAATAATATTATCCCTTAAAACTCCTCTTTGATCACCAAAATGACATATTTTAACACTTTTTTTTCCCCCTTTGAAAAACATTACTTCATGCCAAAATAGCTTGAATGTAACTCTACACCCTTGCCTCATTTAGTATATATTCTATAAATATGCAAATTAGCCCTGCCTCCACTCACTCGCACCAGCTCAGAGAGATCCACTCGTTGACGTGATTGGTTACAAGGTAGTTTGTGACATCAGAAACGCCAGCGATTTCAAACTGCGTCTTTGATTCACTTCAGTTTTAAAGAGAAAATACTTCGCAATGGTGTTGACATGAATTTGTAAGTTTTTTTTGTTTGTTTGTTTGTTTTTTCACAGGGGGACTTTAAATGTCAGCCTTTTGTGAAAATGTGTCAAAAGTAATCTTTGTCTCAGGTGCATCATTTTTCTCTAAAGGACAATTAAGCAGTAAGAATATAGATGTATTATAATGGACTAAACGTTAGTAACATGATTTTTTTTTTCCAGATTGTCCACCAAACTGAAAGTGAGTCTTCTTTATAAGGCCAAGAAATAGTAAGGCATGATATAGGATGATGATGGTGTT
This sequence comes from Tiaroga cobitis, assembly GCA_030578255.1. Lineage (NCBI taxonomy): Eukaryota > Metazoa > Chordata > Actinopteri > Cypriniformes > Leuciscidae > Tiaroga > Tiaroga cobitis. The sequence goes on along the minus strand of CM060594.1, from coordinate 29,566,603 downwards.
TGATGATGTTTTCAGGCACAGAATAAGGCAACAGACACATACGTATGCTTTTCTTCAGCTCTCAGCTCCACCCTCTGAATATGACTTTGAAAATTAAGAGAGGTGACGCATAATAAACAACAAATACACCCTTTTGTCGTTTCCTTTGTTTTCTTCAGTCAGTTGTTCTTTAAGGATTTATACAATGCATGGATTTCCTCATGAAAGACTCATAACTCATTTCACATGGATCCTATGTCTGAAACATTACAAAAGGCTGAAGACCTACACAAGAAAAAATATGAATTTTTTGTCATGCTGAATTCGGAACCGCATACTAGTATTCAGACTACTTTTACCATATCTTTTTATGGCAAAAATAGTAAAAGTATTGGCTAGTTTGCGGTTCTAAATTCATCAAAAATTTTACTGAGTTTTGTGTAGTTATTTCGCTTTTTTCCCCCATTCATCCACATTTACAATTTCCTTGCCAGGAACTTGTTGATTTGATTGATGCTATGTCCCATAAAAGTATGTACTCTTTTTATAAAGAAAAATTAGATGCCTCTGTCATACATTGTCAATCATCCTGTAACCGTTAAATATCTTTTTATTCATGTTTCTAGATGTGAACCAAATCCTCATTGTTAAGGCTGAGCCATAACGACATTAATAATTTTGTAATATTTCTCCTTATAATAAGAGTGATTATGCTTTTTGATAAATGTATATTTTGTGGGGGGTTTTGTATTGTATCATGTGACTGACTAGTTTTATAAGTGTTACGTATGCATAACAATTTTGAAGAATAAGAAAGAAAAGGAAGGGTCGGTGATGGATAATCTTTTTATCGTAGAAAAAGGCTAGAATTCATGTTTTTGAAACATGAATAAGTGTAAAGTAGTTTTGAGTTAGATTTTGTTCTTATGTAACCAGACAAAGAAAAGTTTTACAAAACAAGTTATGGATTCACGTGTCAAGTTTTCACCTTTGTAGTCCTTTTTTCCAGGTGCTGTCTGTGTTCCAGTTTGCCTGGATCTGCATGACTTGGTAGGAGTGTGGTGCAAGGTCTGCCAAGGAGTAGCCTAATTCTGCAGGGGATGGTAAATCACTGCATACCAGTATTTCTCTTTCAATGTTGCTGTATCTTGATTGACATTCAGTAGTGTCTTTGAACTGAAAGCAATGGGCCTGTTGTCTTGCACCAGTGCTACACCAATGGCTCTCTGTGATGCATCTACCTCCAGTGTGAGGGTGGCTGGATTGTAATACTTTAAGCAAACATCAACAGTCACTGTTGTCTTTAGGTCATCGAAGCATTTCTGATTATCAGTGTCCCATATCCATTGTGAGTCACTTTTCAGCAATCCTCTCAGATTGTGGGATTTATCAGCAAACTTTGGTATGTAGGGTGACAGGTAGTTTAGCATGCCTATGAATCGATAAAGATCATCTTTGCTTTGTGGTGTTGGCATTTTTTGTATATTGTGGATTTTGGCTGGATCTGGTCTAATGCCTTTGTCTGTTTACAGGTTGCCAGAAAATGATATGCTCTACTGTTTGATGATACACTTGTCACTGTTAAACACCAGACCTGTTTCCACAGCTCTTTCCATCAGGCTAATCAGATTTCATGTCGTGATCCTCGTCGTCAACTCCACATACTGCAACGTCGTCTGCTATGCTGATTACACCATGAAGACCTTCAAGAATTGGGTCCATTTTGGCTTTGAAAACGTCTTGGGACAAAATGAGACCAAATGGTAAGCGCCTCCAGCAGTATCTTCCAAATAGAGGGCGTAACGTAGTTAGAATTTGTGACTCCTCGTCAAGATGTATCGATCAGTATCTGGCTTTTGCGTCTACCTTGCTAAACACTTTTGCATTTGCAAATTTTGGGTTTAGTTTGTCCACAGTTGGAATTTTGTGAGGCCACCTCTTCGGGCTTGCATTTAGTTTCTGAGGGTTTAGGCAGATCAGTAGTCCGTCTTTTTTGTTCTGAAGGCAAGACTAACATCAACCGGTGTGCTCTTCTACTTTTCGCACGACTCCTTGATCAACAAGTTTGTTCAACTCATTTTGAAGTTTGTCCTTGATGTGGATACTGCATTTGCGTGGTGGGTCGATGAATGGATTGGCACCTTCCTTAAGGATGAGCTTTGCTGTGCCATTGAAACTGCCAATTTTATCAAATTGGTCTGAGTATTTCTCTCTTAGGTCTTTGATGCTTTTTATGTGTTGTTGGGTACTCTCTTTTGTTTGTCGTCCCTCATGCCCATTGTTTCTCTTTTAGCCATTGCATCAACATTTACTGCCACAAGGCTGGGGAGCTCACTCGTAGTCCAACCACAGCTGGTCCAGGTACGTCAACGACATAGAACTTTGCATCTATCCATCTGGGCTTTTTGTACTGGCATGGCATGTTGATGGTTCAAAAGCAGGGGATCATGATGTTAATTGTACATTGGACCCTGCTTTTAGATATTCCATGCTTTGTGATGTTACACCATACATCTGTTTGAATGTACACAGTGGGAGTGTGTTTCCAGATGCCCCTGTATCTATTTTCGGGCGAAGTGTGTATCCATGTCCTTGCAAGAGAGGTTTAACATTCAGAGTTGTATATGCCTCATCTCTGGGTGGTTTCACATGGATGCTATGTATACATTTTGCACTGATGGTGATGGAGTAGAAGTGTTTTTTTTTATGTATACTCATGTCTTTATTGCTGTCTACAGTGCTAATGGCTGTTGTATCTGTTCATTACCAGCTCCTAAAGGCTTATCTTCACTAATCTGCAAATTACGTCAGCAATGGGGTGACCTTTAGGCTTGCTGTATAGGTCGTTTCTTAAAGCATCGAAGGAGTACTGGCAATGATAAGTTTGACTAAACGTTAATTGAGCTTAATGTCAGTGAATTGGCATTTCAGTGTTAAAGTTCTGGCTCTAGGCACAAAGTCATCAATGCTCTCATTTGGTTTCTGTCTATATTATATGAGATGGAGCCTGTTCTGAAGTTCACATTTAACTTTAGTTGTCCTTCAAAGAAATTCAACAAGGTGTCAGGCTTTCTCTTATCTGAACCCACTTGCATTGACTCGTTTGAATCCTTCATCTCCAATTCCTCTACATATTAGCTTGTTTTTCTGCATTCGTTATTTCTTCATCTTCTAGACTGCTTCACTCTGATCGGGGTCAGACCAGTTCAAAATTTATACTGTACTAATGTTAAAAGTAGTCGTTCTTTTCCATATTTTGTTGTATTGTCTGGACTGATAAGCCATTATCACGCAGACAATATGCTCCTTTAAAGATCCCACAAAGGTGTACATGAGAGCGCGTCACGGAGTTGTCTCCCGCTTAGGCATTCCACACAGCATTGGGCTCGCAGAATAATGTTCTCGCTTCACTGGTCACGAACACTCACGCAGATGATAATATAGTTGTTTACCGCAATGAAGTATTTTTCAGCATCGTAGGTGGATAAGAACATCTTTACTAGGGATTCAACATGTTCAACATGACAAATTTGCAGGACACTCCCATAGCGTAGCTACGTATCACAACCATTGAAATGGCGAAGAACGGAAAATGGTTCAGATTGCTCTCACTTATCAAAAGTGTAATGGTTTGTTGGCAATATTAGCCGTTAGACTGTGCAAGCATCACACCTGGCCCTATCGGAAATAAAACCATCTGGGCATAGGCTAGGCTACTGTGATTTGAGACAGATTATCTTCTAATCTCGCATAGGCCTATACTGTTTAAAAGGAGAGATTACAAAACATGTATATTTTGTCTTCTACAATCAGCTGTCGCTACTTTCAGGATTTTATATGCATTTTTTCATATGAACCACTCATAGCCTACTGAATGTGACTTTCCGATAATAGGTTTTGGCAACACTTTACAATAAGATCCCATTTGTTAACATTAGTTAAGGGTTAGTTCACACAAAAATGAAAATTCTGTCATTAATCAGGCATTTATGTCACTCCAAACAGTTGTTTTGTGAGCGCGCGTTGGAGATTAAAATTTTGTAATTAAAGTGGTAACATTTTTAATCCTTCAATTCATTAGCTAACATGAACTAACAATGAGCAATATTTTTAAAACATTTACTAATCTTTGTTAATGTTCATTGTTCATCATTGTTATTAGTTCACAGTGCATTAACAAATGTTGACAAATAGGCCTACAACTTTGGACTAAAAATGTATCAGTAAATGTTGAAAATACCATTGACTAAGATTAATAAATGCAGAAGCAGTCGTGTTAACAAACTTATTAACTTATGTTAACAAATGAAACCTTATTGTAAAACCTTAGGTAAGTTTTTATTTCAAGTAAATCTATTTTTTTGTATTATTGTTGTGTAGAATAATGAACTGTATGTTGCCTTTTGTACTCTTCTTCTGGTTTTGGATAGTCAACTGCTGCAGTATTTTTTCCCCATGATTCAGGCTTTTGCTTTCTGTTATTAAAGATGATAACCATAAATAAATGCTTTTAAGAAGTGAAGTCAAAAGTCCATATATGGAGAAATGTCAGCACAGTGTTGCATTTTCTCATTTGAGCAACAAATTCTAAATGCATCTAAAAATCGAAATGCTGAAAGAATAATATTTTGTAGCACACCATTCATTTTCAGTCAGCGGTGTGAGTGAATTCTGTCAGTAAATCACTGGTGGGGGTTCAGAGCAGGGATGTAGCGCAGATCTTGGGGGAAGTTGTAAGTTGAATTGCAGCAAGTAGAGACAGTTTGAATTCCAATCAGCAGTGAGCATCTCTATATGTCCTACTGACTCCAGACAGCAGAGAACTGAACCTTTTTCTTAGATTATTGAATTCACCAATGCACTTTTCCACCACAGCTTTAATTGGAAAACATTGCAAGAAGATCCCCAGCCGTGTCTTGATGCCACAGTATTTATGCTTATGTAAAAATAAAAGACAGTTTTAGGGGATTCAGTAATGGCTTACTTGAGTTGTTTCTGCATATTAGGTTGGGATGGTAGAAATAATGTAAATGGACAGTTCATGTCTACATTTCAAATGATTTTAAAAGGCTGCTTCCGATGAGCTGATAAGGCAATGCAGATTCTTTACCACTTAAAAACAATACGCTCTTATATGAATTCTGAGCAGGACACTGATGGAACTGTCATATGTTTTAATACTGGAAATGACAGCAACTGCATATGTCTTAAAATACAAAATCTGAAGTATAATCAGTTTACTAAATTATTGATATGATCTTCCACTTTGTAAAAGGAAGGTACTATTTATTGTTGCTCTGTCTGTGAACAGGATGTAATTTGATGATGATGGAGGAAGTTGTTCACTAGTAGTCAGTCAGTATATTATGTTCACACTGCACAGTTTCACTTAGTCCCGACTCCCAAATCATCGGCAGACGCAACCATACGGAACTTGGTGTCCTTCTGCATTTAAGAAAAACACATTTTTCTTATTTCTGGCAAGTCTTGTACTCTTCTTATTCAATTTTAGAGGTTTATTCAGAAGTATTGTTCTAATTATTGAGCTACTGGACACTTACCACGAGTTCATACATGATCAAATGTATGACAAAAATGATCAGTTTACATTCCTTAGTAAATATGTGTTTTCTATGAGTTTATTTTTGTCACGTTTGTGCAGATTTACAAGTGTGTGTTTCCTCACTGGACTGAGTATCTGTTAATGAAGAGATGAACAAGGCAGAGCAAATCATTCTTTTCTCTTTTCTGCTACAAGGTGTGGTTTCCTTTCTCTTCACATCTAGTTTTTAAACAACTGTGTGATGTGAATGAGAGCATAAATTGTGCTAAACTATTATTCTGTATGTGTGTTGCTTCAGATAGTTTACTTACAGTTACAGACAATTAAGAACATTTATGAAATGTTGAAAAACAGCTTCTCAAGACTTGAAAATAAGATTATTACTATTTAAATTAAATTGCAGTGGAATATTTTCTTTCACTGTTGCTTCTGTTCTGCTTATGTTTATACTTTTAACAATTAACCTGTAAAGCAAATCAATGTTTTATAATGGGAAAAAAAATAAGTTTGTTTGTAACATTTTGTATAGCAGAAATGTCTGAATGCTTCAGTGTTTGTTTCTGCTGGTGTCTGAATGCTTTTCATCATGTGTGTGTTATTAGGTGTTTGCTGTAGAGATTACAACATCAGTCTGTCAGAGAAGATTGAAGCTCTCAGTGGATCCTGTGTGATTATAAAGTGCACATTTGAGATTGAGGATACATTTGACAAAAACCTCACTGAGAATGATGCTATAGGATTTTGGCTCAAAGATGGACAATGTGAATCACCATCAAGTGTTTAACTCTAGAGTTCCCAATTCTAATCACTTTAAAGGGGCAATAACTGGAAAACTACACAAGAAGAACTGCACAACTATTTTTTGTAATGTTAGTTCAAATCATAATGGTAAATATTACTTCAGGATTGAGAGTGGTGGTCTGAAATACACCTATACAGAAAGCCCCTCAACTGTAAATGTCATTGGTGAGTGATTTCAGTCTTTTCTTAATAAATGATTGTGTTAGATGATTTTTTTAAATGTATTTGTCATGCCATTATTGTCACTTTACTTAATCTTATATTTGTGTGTCTTTCGGAGTCTCCCCCCAAACCCACAGTGAAGCTGTATGAGGATCAGGATCAGGAGGTGTTGGAGGGGAGCTCTGTGAGTCTGCGCTGCTCTGCTGAGACTCTCTGCTCCTCTCCTCCACCAACTCTCACATGGAGCTTCACTCCCAGAATCCCCCTCAGTGAGAGCGGCAGACAACAGGAGCTCCTCATCTCTGATCTGAACTTCACTGCTACTCACCGTCACCACAGAGTCACTTTCACCTGCACTATAACCTACCAGCTACAGGACAAGAACAAAACAGCACAGGACAACATCACATTACATGTTCAGTGTAGGATGTTTTGTGGCATCAGTTCTTTTCTCCTCCATAAGACGCCCATAAATCTATATGTATAATATCATTCTCTTTCTCTTTTTCAGATGTCCCTAAAATCTCTCCCTCCTCCAGCTGTAGCGGAACTGATGTAACTGTGTGTTTCTGTGAGATTGATGGGAATCCCTCTCCTGAACTGGAGTGGCATCTGTCTGGACGTCCTGTCAGTAACTCTTCAAACACGTTCATCAGTGAAGAGCGATTGAACAGCACAGGCTTGAGGAGCTCCATCACTCCACGTCAGTCACTCTCACACACATACACTCTGCAGTGTGTCGGTAACAACACTCGTGGCACTGCAAGAAAACTGCTTCCCTCTGTTGCACGTGAGTTTCAGTTCTGTGATTCATCCCATAGAACACACATATGGCCCTGTCCCAAATGGCACATGTGTACTTGACTTGTTGTCTTAACTTACAATGGCCACAGCGTTTGCATGTCCGTTAACTCCACAAGACTGTATATGGTGTCCCATTTGTTATTTTAGGTTTCAGAAGGGTGCTTGTGAGCGCCCCTTTGCTGACGATATGCGCCCTCGATGTGCACTTTTGCTGTGTCTGTAAGCTCGCGAGCAGCAGACTTCTCCCGGACAGTCAAAACGGCATTAAGCTAGGGCTTAGGTTTCCATTTTTGACAGGGCCTATCTCTACCCATTCTCCATACTGCTCATCCTCTGTAGGATTGTGGGAAATTGTGGATCTTTCAAATGATGATTAGTAAATAAAAAAAGTCGTAACATTATCAGTCATTACTGCTAATGCCAATCTTTCACTTTTCATATCATTCCTATGCTCCTGCCATCATTGTTATTTTGTTGTTTAAAGATTAAAATATGGCTCTATATCCCTTGTTTAATTGAATCAGTGGATCATCATTGGTTTTCCAAACACTCCTTTATTCTTCTTTAGGTGTGAATGTTTCGTCTGTGATGATTGGAGTTGCTGTTGCAGCTGTGCTGGTCATTATTGTCATGTTAGGCAGAAACACAGGAAGCAATCGCGAGTATAATACAATTATTTATTTTGAGCACAACAAACACAAGTCCAGGGTGCAGTAAGCCAGGTGGAGATAGGTGACGCAGGGACTTCGATGGTCAATATCGGTGACGTGCAGACAAACGGTGAGACAATCCAAATCCACACGGAAGACGACGAACAGGAAACACCAGGCAGGAACACGAACCAGAAGACACAGGAACATCAAACAACGATCTGACAAAGGTGAGAGAACAGCGGTGAGTTTATGAAGCGTGGTGAGATGAACTGCAGCTGGTGATTGTAATGATGAACAGCTGGAGTGGATCAGGTAATGACATACAGACACGCCCCTTGCACACGTGCACTCATACAACAACATAAACACAAGACTAGAAGGAACCAGCGAATACATCTACCGTGACAGTACCCCTCCTCCTAAGAACGCCTCCTGGCGTTCTCAGACTCCCTTACCTGCCGATTGTAATCATCGATAAGGGAGTGATCCAGGATGTCCCTAGCAGGAACCCAACTTCTCTCCTCCGGACCGTAACCTTCCCAGTCCACCAAGTACTGAAATCCGCGTCCCCTCCGCCTAGAGTCCAGAATACGGTTGACCGAATATGTGGTCTCCCCATCTACGAGCCGCGGTGGAGGAGGAACCGGGACAGGCGGATTAATGTGAGAATGAAAAACGGGTTTGATTTTAGATACATGGAACACGGAATGAACCCTCCTGTACGCAGGAGGTAGTTTGAGGTGGACTGCCACCGGACTAATAATCTTGGTGACAGGAAACGGGCCAATAAATTTGGGAGCAAGTTTATTGGAAACGGTGCGAAGAGGAATGTTCTTAGTTGAAAGCCACACTTTTTGACCAACGACGTATACGGGAGGCTTTGACCGGTGGCGATCGGCCTTGGCCTTGGTGCGCGCCCCCACCTGGAGTAGAGTCTCCCGGGCTCTAGTCCAGGTGCGGTGACACCTCTGGACAAAGGCGTGAGCGGAGGGAACCGCAACCTCGGATTCCAGACTGGGAAAAATTGGTGGCTGGTAACCTACACTACACTCAAACGGAGATAGGCCCGTCGCTGACACTGGCAACGTGTTGTGTGCGTACTCCACCATAGAGAGTTGTTGACTCCAAGACGAAGGATTTCTGGAAACCAAACATCGCAACATTCTCTCCAAATCTTGGTTGGCTCTCTCTGTTTGACCATTGCTCTGGGGATGAAACCCAGATGACAGACTAACCGTCGCCCCCAGTAATCTACAAAATTCTCGCCAAAATTTGAACACAAACTGGGGTCCCCGGTCGGAGACCACGTCTATCGGGAGGCCATGTAACCGAAAGACATGATCTACGACCGTAGCCGCTGTCTCCTTAGCTGAAGGTAATTTGGGTAAGGGAATGAAATGTGCTGCCTTCGAGAATCGGTCCACCACAGTTAAAACCACTGTGTTACCCTGGGAGGGTGGGAGGGCGGTAATAAAATCTAGAGCGATATGGGACCAGGGTCTCGAAGGCACCGGCAGCGGTTGAAGTAGCCCATCTGGAGGTCGATTGGAAGACTTACCAGTGGCACAAACAGAGCAAGCCAAAACAAAATCGCGAATGTCACGAGCCATAAGTGGCCACCAGAATCGTTGCTTGACTAGAAATCCAGTGCGATTAATTCCTGGATGACAAGCTACGTTGGAGCGGTGACCCCACTGGATAACGTCAGACCGTAAGCCCTCCGGCACAAATAATCGGTGGACACCCGGGCGGAGGCGTTACCCCTTCCAAGGCCTCTTTGACCTTCGCTTCGACCTCCCATGTGAGTGTTGAAACAAATACAGTTTCGGGTAAAATACACTCGGAAGTGGACGGGCGACCGGAAAAATCAAATATACGAGAAAGTGAGTCGGGTTTGATGTTCTTAGAACCCGGACGATATTGGAGAGAAAAATCAAAACGACCGAAAAAAAGTGCCCACCGAGCCTGCCTGGAGTTCAATCTTTTAGCAGTTCTGATATATTCGAGGTTCTTATGATCAGTCCAGACGATAAAAGGTACCCCCGACCCTTCTAACCAGTGATGCCACTCCTCCAACGCCAACTTGACTGCCAACAACTCTCTATTACCAATGTCGTAATTACGTTCGGCTGGAGATAAACGATGGGACAAAAACGCGCAAGGATGCATCTTGTCGTCTACAGGTGAACGCTGAGATAACACCGCCCCTACTCCCACCTCTGATGCGTCGACCTCCACCATGAACTGACGTGATGAATCAGGGGTAATTAGAATGGGGGCTGAAACAAAGCGGCCTTTGAGTTTCTTGAACACAGTCTCGGCTGTGTCGGACCACCTGAACGCAGTTCTGGGGGAGGTCAAGGCAGTCAGAGGCGCGACCAGCTGGCTGAAGTTGCGAATGAATCGCCGGTAGAAATTGGCGAACCCCAGAAACCTCTGCAGGGCCTTGCGGGAATCTGAACTTGGCCAATCCACCACAGCCTTAATCTTCTCAGGGTCCATCCGCATCCCCTCAGACGACACGATGTATCCTAAAAAAGGAACAGACTGTGCATGAAAATCGCATTTCTCCGCCTTGACAAAAAGCCCATTCTCTAGCAACCTCTGAAGCACTCGTCGGACATGCTGCACATGCTCCTGGAGAGATGCAGAAAAAATCAATATGTCATCCAGGTAGACATATATGAATTGATCGATCATATCTCGCAACACGTCATTGACCAGTGCCTGGAAAACTGCTGGGGAGTTGGACAGCCCAAACGGCATGACCAAATATTCAAAGTGCCCCCTAGGGGTGTTAAACGCAGTTTTCCACTCGTCACCCTCCCTGATGCGGACCAAATGATAAGCGTTACGTAAGTCCAATTTGGTGAAGATGGATGCTCCCTGCAACCTCTCGAAGGCTGAAGACATCAACGGCAAAGGATAAGTATTCTTTACCGTGATGTTATTCAGCCCTCGGTAATCAATGCAAGGTCGCAGAGAACCATCCTTTTTCCCCACAAAAAAGAACCCCGCCCCCGCTGGAGAAGAGGAAGGGCGAATGAACTTGGTTGCTAGAGAATCAGAAATATATTTCTCCATAGCCTCTCTTTCAGGAACCGAAAGCGAATATAACTTGCCCTTAGGCGGAGACTTACCTGGGAGTAAATCTATTGCACAGTCGTAGGGACTATGCGGAGGGAGAGAAGCAGCACAAGACTTACTGAACACTTCCTTCAGGTCCAGATACTCCGCGGGCACGTTAGACAAATCCCCTGCTTCCTCCTGAAACACAGAAACAGGTACAGACGAACAAGCAGACACGAGACAAGACCTATGACATTCCTGACTCCACTCCAGCACAGATCTATGTATCCAGTCCACTCGGGGGTTGTGTTGAATGAGCCATGGGTGTCCTAGAACAACGGGTGCCAGGGGTGAATCCAAAATAAAAAATGAAATAGTTTCCGAGTGATTGCCAGAGGTGATGAGAGTGATTTCTTCAGTGGATAATGAGATGGTGGGAAGTTCTTGTCCGTTGAGTGCATGAACTGCAATCTGCTGTGGGAGGGGTTTGATGGGAATCTGAAATCTGCGTGCAAAACTATGGTCCATGAAATTACCTTCGGCCCCCGAATCCAACAGTGCTTGACAATCGTGCTGGTGGATTGACCATCTTAGTCTTACCGAGAGGAGGGTGGAGGTAGATCTTGTCGTGGATGAGGTCTTCCTGGCGGAGATCCCACCCGATAGTAGCCTCATGTTTACTATCGGGCTGGGGCTTTTACCGGACAGTTGTAGGCGTAGTGTCCGGCAGTACAGGCAAAGGCCCTGGGACCTCCGCCTCTCCTTCTCCTCCCGGGAAAGCCGAGCTCGACCCACCTGCATGGGCTCGTGATCGTAGACGGGGCTGACCACGTCCCTGCCGCTGGATCGTAGCCCGTCGGTTGCCTCAAATGTGCGGGTGGACGTGGCTCGACGCTCGACTCTGGACAGCCGAGCGTCCACCCGCAGGGCCAGATCGATGAGTCCGTTGAGGGTAGTGGGAAGATCCAGGGCGTAGATCTCCTTCTGGACGTGGTCAGCCAACCCATGCAGGAACACGTCCCACTGCGCCTCCTCGTTCCATCCACACTCCGCCGCCAAGGTCCGGAACTCGATGGAAAACTCGGACACTGATCTTCCTCCCTGCCGTAGCTCGACCAATGTTCTGGCCGCCTCTCTTCCAGTGACCGCACGGTCAAAAACCAGTCTCATCTCGGCGGCGAGGGTCTGGAACGAGGCACAGCATGGACTTTGGTTTTCCCACACCGCCGTTCCCCAGAGTGCCGCTCTCCCAGTCAATAGCGTCAGCACAAACGCCACTTTGGCTTGCTCGGTCTGAAAAGTGTGAGGTTGCAGGGCAAAGTGCATAGAACATCGAGTCAAGAAAGCTCTACAAAATGACGGTTCACCTGAGTATGCCTCTGGGGTGGGTAGCCGGGGTTCTGACTGGGAGGAGCTTCCTGATGGTGCGGGAGGAACGGTCGGTGTGGGTGGCGCAGTGGGAGGTCATAGGCGCTGGATCTGCTGGGTGAGCTCGGACACCTGCGTCACCAGGGCTTGAACTGCACGGCCCGTATCTCCAATCTCCTTCTCTTGTGAGTTCATTCTATGGATGCTGTGATGGACGAACTCTTCAAATGATGATGACGAGGCGCTCGCTGCTTCCATTCCATGGTCAGATCGTTCTGTCATGTTAGGCAGAAACACAGGAAGCAATCGCGAGTATAATACAATTATTTATTTTGAGCACAACAAACACAAGTCCAGGGTGCAGTAAGCCAGGTGGAGATAGGTGACGCAGGGACTTCGATGGTCAATATCGGTGACGTGCAGACAAACGGTGAGACAATCCAAATCCACACGGAAGACGACGACGAACAGGAAACACCAGGCAGGAACACGAACCAGAAGACACGGGAACATCAAACAACGATCTGACAAAGGTGAGAGAACAGCGGTGAGTTTATGAAGCGTGGTGAGATGAACTGCAGCTGGTGATTGTAATGATGAACAGCTGGAGTGGATCAGGTAATGACATTCAGACACGCCCCTTGCACACGTGCACTCATACAACAACATAAACACAAGACTAGAAGGAACCAGCGAATACATCTACCGTGACAATTATGCTCTGTGCCATTACATGTGTCTGTGTACGGTAGGTGAACGACACATATAAGGAATTAAAAACCGTAGCAGAACAAACCTAATAAATAACCTGAACAATTCCAAGATAGAAGAAAATATCATTGTCACAAAACAGACTCAACATAATGAGCTGATGGATTTTGTTTTATATAAGCTCACGTGCTTTTCTGACATATGGTGCAGATAGTGATTCATTCAGTTATGGGGAGAGAAATATTTAAATACAACTTTATTCCAAGAACAATAGCAGCTGAGAAATAAAGCTAGTATATAACTGATATTAAACATGAACACATGCTTTTCAGAAAAAAGGGTATGAAACTTCTGCAGACTAAAAGAGAAGGTGCTACAAGAAATATTTCGACCAGTGATGTGAGTTACAAATGACACAAAAAAAACAAAAAACAAGTTAAACGTAAATACACTTTTTACCAACCTAATAAAGTACACAAAGTGCTGAACAATTTACACAGTAGAGCTTTCAATCACTGATTCAACCCTGTCAATGTTTTAGGCCGTTCCACATGAGGATGAAGCAGAGTCTGTTTATGCCAATGGTTTCGTGATGTCTTCTGCTGGAACTGCCACAGAAAGTCCCGAATCCTACATTTACTCCTCCATTGACTTTACAGCTGAGTCACGAGAGTTCGGGAGTGCCTCCTCACTTCATGCTGACTACACTTTGGTCCAACATTGTTCTGTAGGAATGGCAAATACAGAGAGCTCAATATTTGAGTCTTCAAGAGCAATAGAGGCTCGGGTGATTGTGAGAACAGATGTGGTTACTAAACAAACCGAGTCAAAGGAATCCGAGAAAGAGCTGCTAGCAGACTCCTCTCAGCTTTACACAGTGGTTAAACGTCGTAACCCAGAGAACTGGAGAATTTGCCATTTGTTTTCTCCTAAATATTTCTGATATATGTTAACAATATACATTTTTTAAATCAAGCCTCATTATTTCTAACATATCACACAACTTTAGATGTTGCTGATGGGTTGTGAAATGTGGTTAAAAACAAAAAAGCGAACAAATGACTGTTAAAGCCAGTGGAGGACTGACTTCAGGAGGGGCACAAAGATAAAAAAAAGAGCACTGTAAAAGTTGTTTGAATAGTTCTTATACAGCGTTTTCATTTATTGTATTCAGTAAATATTCTCCCCATTTTTTCCATTATTTTATGTTTTTAAATGTTAAACCATGGTATTATTTGAAGTGCCTTGGAGTTACCATGGAAATAGGAATGTGACACATTCTATTCTATTATATCTATGATTCTGCTTTCGAGGCAGCAAGTTAATAGTCCGGATAAAAGCCACTTCTGAATTAATGAGTAACATAATCGGTCTTAGATTTTCATTCAGCCCTTTTGAGGCTACACAGCACTGATGTGGGCCAGGAAGGAATTGAGTTTGAAATCTCAGATTGAACATATTTGAAAACTGATACTGATGACTTTTTAAAAATGATTTGCATTCATTTTACATTCCCAGAAGAAAGTGGACTTCTATATACACAAAATAAAGAAAACAAAGGATCTATGAATTTCGTTCATTGTTTTCATATATACAGTATTTGTATAGATTGTCAATCGTTTTACATTTCCTAAGCCTTTTGACTTTCTTTGTTGTGTCTTCAACATTGCCAATTAAAGCTTCAAATGGTTCTCTAATCTTCACAAATGCATAATAGGATCTTAGGGTTCTTAAAGAGTTCTCCCAAAAATTCTGTCTATAACTTCTCACCTTCATGTCGTTTTATGATGTCTTTACTACCTTTCTGGGGCTTGAAAGTGGTAGTTGCATAGGCTGTTAAATGATGGACAGAAATCTCTCAGATTTCATTAAAAAGATCTTGTTTGTGTTACAAAAAAAGACCGAAATTCTTACGGGTTTGGGATGACATGAAGATGAGCAATTAATGACTCAGCAACGTGTGTAACAACCATATATTTTGTTATCTTTTCTTTGTTTTTGCTCATTTATTAATTTATAATCATACGGTATAATCATTTAATTATTCAGTTTAATAATATAATCATTTAAGATGTATTTAACAATGTAATTATTTTTATTATATTGCTTTTTATTTGACTTATTTACTTGCTCTGTAGTGGTTGTTACTGTTGTTTAATTTTAGGATTTTGTGGTTTCTTATAGTTCTAGTTGCTTTTGAATTGGTAAAATAACACTTGTTAAGCTTGTGCTGGGTGGACGAAGTAGGAATGAAGTTCGAAGTCCTACTGAGCATTTAAAAACATATAGGCCTAAGCAAAGATTATTCAATAAACTCTGCTCTTTTTCAGCAATACTTCGTCTCCTGCTGTCTGCTATTTCACGGCTTCCTCTGTCTGTCTTTTTGGCTGATCTGATGAAGAGAGTTATAATGTCAGAATTGTGAGATATAAACTCGCAATTGCGAGTTATGAAGACAGAATTGCGTGACATAAACTTGCAATTCTGATTTTTTTTCATCCCTCTGCCCTACTCACTCCGAAGGGCAGATTATGACCATAAATAATTAAATTACTTCCTTGAAGTGACCATTGCATGTTCCCTTTGCTAATGAACCGGTGGAACTGCCCTTCGTGAAGGGATTCAGTTGTTCACTTTCATTTGGAATGCTCCTACAAATGGCGTCCCCTTCCTGAAGTGCCCTTCAAGGGTGAAAAAAAGCTGTTTGGAATTCGCTGTATATTACATAAAATAAACTCAAAATTGTGAGTAATAATGTCAAAGAAAAATAGTCAGAATTGCGAGTTTATATCTGAGAAAAAAAAGTTGCAATACCTTTTTTTATTCTGTGGCCGAAACAAGCTTCCATACTTATGGTCTTATAAAGTCCCTTGGCAAATAAACACGATCCTGACTACATTTTGTTCTGCTTTCTTTAATGATGTTATTGAGGAGAATACAGACACAGCTTTGTGTGACATTAACACAAAATTAAGTATTGTGAGGACCCAAACTGAGTCAAGAAAGACCAGGAGCAGGTCGACACACACAAAAATTCTACCAAAGTGGGCAGGTGTTGAATATAGCTTGTTGAATAGGTGTGTACTGGAAAAATCAAACCTGAACAGAACGGAACAGAGGCTTGTTTGGTGTAATTTAAAAACACAAGAAATTTTTTTCTCTGTAATTCTTGTTTTAAAAGAATCTGCTTATTATTTGTATACTTTGTGACATAGCCCCAAAGTCAAGAGAAGTTTAGGCTGCCACACAACCACAAGAGAGGTGGGAACAGGGTTAACAGAAAGTGTCTTTTAGTTATCCAAGAACATAGGATGGCCAAAAGGAATCTAAACTAGAATTTAGGTTCTTCCCGTTCTGGGGTGTCCGTGACAGCTTTGTTCCACCCATCTGCTTGAACGCTAGGCCACCTTGATGGCGAAAACAGAACAAAAGAAAGGCAAAGTTGGTAAAGCAGAGGTTACAAGTTTAACCATGTCTTTTTCTCTTCAGCCGGTCTCACTCTAGGTCTCCCTGGGCTTCCGCACCTCCTGGGGGTGTCTGGATCCAGAACCATTCAACCCTGAGTGAAGCAAAGCTCCCAGATTTATAGTGAGCTCCTTTGTAGTAGAATTCTCTCCCCAGCAGGTAATGTGGCAGTTTTTTTCAGGGCCCACCTAATGGCCAAAAAATCTTTCTCCACGGTAGAATAATTACGTTCGTGTTTGGTGGCTGATGAAAGTAATAGGATGTTTTTCATTTCTCAACTTTGAGAGGTCTGTGCCCGGTTGCATAAAGCACCTTAAGTGTAATTTTCCCTTAAGGTTGCCCTTATGTTTCTCGTAAACCTAAGGGTGTTGCAGAAAAAAAACCTTAAGTGTTACTTAAGGGTTTCTTTAAGTGAAACGCCATAAACAAATTTCCCTTAAATGCTGTTTTTTTCATTTCCCTTAAAAAGCGTTAAGTGTTGCATAAAACCCCTTAACGGTCATTTCCCTAAGTATAATTTAAGGGTTGGAAATCGTAACCTTAAGAGTAACGCGGACAAAAATAAGACGACATGGCTGATTTTATGAAACCAGTTGAAGATTTTATGAAACCAGTTGAAGATTTATGTGCCAAGAAGAATTTTTAGGGATAGGGAGAACCCTTTGGACCATCTTAGCGATGACAAATTGTTGCAAGAATACCGGTTTGATCGACGCGCAATATTTGACATCGCTAACAAACTACACGGCGACCTTGACCATGTCACACATCACAATCACTCTTTACCTGCGGTGTTACTGTTTATAGCACTACGTTCTCTTACGAGAGGTTCTCTCGTATTGCGTAAGTTTAGCTTACGCTACGGGAAAGATTCATCTTCTCGAGATATTGAAGCCAAAAAATTATCCTTAATTTTGTATTCATTGTCAACGCAGTGCAGCAGCTAGCAGACCTAGAGCAGGCCATCTCGCGTGCTCATTGGCTGCCCTGCTGGCATCTGCTGCAGCCTACCAGTGAGCCCCGCGTGACGTCACGCCCAATGAAGGGCGCTCGCGCCTTCATAGCGTCACAGCCCGCCACAATGGGCGTGGCTTAGCGTATAAAAGAAGGGGCTGTAGGCTGACTTCCCTGATTTTTCGACTCTTCAGCGAGCTCTCCGCATCGCTGGACCAGAGTGAAGCCACCGCCGCCGTCGAACAGCGAACAGCGAACAGCCAGCGTAGGACAGCGCTGAGGAAGCCGGCCGTCTTCGCCACCTTCAGCCATCCGTGCGAGCTACGCTATCCGGCGACGTATCCTTTTTACACTGTTGTATTCTCTTCTAGCTTACTCCTAAAAGAGCGCGAGTGTCTTTTTAAAGATGCCTCGCATTTCCTGCGGCTCGTTTAGGGCCCCGGAGACAGCCGGAACCTGTGGCCACTGCGACGCGCTCGCCGGAGAATCTCCCTCGAGCCTCGCTCTCGCCTTCCCCGCCTCTCTTCACCGACGCGCAGCTGCCGCTCACGAGCCTCACTGCCGTCGCGTCTGAGGATGAGGTTGAGGGACACGCCACAAGGGACTGCTGTTCTAACTGCGGCTAGCTTCCTTTACGTTACAAGGAAGCTACCGCGCCCACCATAGAAGCAGTCACTCCGCCCTTTGCGGGACCGCGCAGTGATAAGCGCCGTTCCCAAAGGCAGCCGGAGCCTGTAGCCACAGCGACGCGCTCGCCGGAAAGCCTCCCTCGAGCCTCGCTTTTCACCTTCCCCGCCTCCCTTCACCGACGCGCAGCTGCCGCTCACGAGCCTCACTGCCGTCGCGTCTGAGGATGAGGTCGAGGGACACGCTATGGACTGCTGTTCTAACCGCGGCTAGCTTCCTTTACGTTACAAGGAAGCTGCCGCGCGCGCTCTTATCTGCTCGCGCTACTTAAGCTTTCGTAGTTTCCCCCATGGCTCAGTGGCTAAACTCAAAGCATTCGCGCCAGAGACCCGCGTTCGATCCCGGCTCTCGCAGCAGAAAAAATTTATGCAGCTCTCCTCTATGAGCTCGCGACCAGCTTCCTTACGAACAGAAAGCGAGCGCGCGCCCCCCGAGCGCATGCGTCACCGGCGAAGGAAGGAGAGAGTGTGGGTTTTTTGTCCCGCCGAGGCCTGACAAACCCCCTCTTTTTCTCAAACATTTTCCAGCTCCTCCTAGTTCGAGCGGCTGGTAATGTCTATACTGCAGTAGAGAGCCTGTTATAACACGCACGCCTGCAGACAATGCCGACTCGCACACGGAAACTGTGATGACGCTCTCTCTCTTATCTGCTCGCGCCAACTAAAGCTTACTATGTTTCCCCTGTGGCTCACTGGTTAAACCCTAAGCTTTCGCGCCAGAGACCCGTGTTCGATTCCCGGCTCTCGCAGCAAAAAAAAAAAAAAAAAAATAATTATTATGCAGCTCAACTCTCTGAGCTCGCGTCCAGCTTTCTTACGTACAGAGAGCGAGCGCGCGCCCCCGAGCGCATGCGTCACCGGCGAAAGAAGGAGAGAGTGTGGTTTTTTGTCCCGCCGAGGCTTGACAAACCCCCTCTTTCTCTCTCAAACATTTTCCAGCTCCTCCTAGTTCGAGCGGCTGGTAATGTCTATACTGCAGTAGAGAGCCTGTTATAACACGCACGCCTGCAGACAATGCCGACACGCACACGAAAACTGTGATGACGCTCTCTCTTTTATGTGATCGCGCCAACTAAAGCTTATGTTGTTTCCCCTGTGGCTCAGGGGCTAAACCTTAAGCTTTTGCCCCGGAGACCCGTGTTCGATTCCGGCTCCCGCAGCAGATAAAATTTATGCGGCTCTCCTCAGCGAGCCGCCGTATTCAAGTTTATTTCCCTGTCAGTCCCCTTCAATCAGGCTACTGCAGTGGTCCATTTAGCAGCCAACGAGCCGGCTCATTTGCCCTCTCGCCTGCACACATATACGCCGTCTTTACGGCGACCCAGAGAAAATCTCAAAAGAATATAATGTCTGGTCCGGCTCACGCCGTGGGTGTTTTAAGTGTAGTGAAAGTGCCCACGCCCCAGTGTTCACCCCTACACACAAGCACATCAAATCTCGTGTCACTCACAGAGCACACTCTCAGAAAGCGCAGAAAGGCCGCTCGAGTGTTGAATATAATGAATGTGTCCACAGGTCTGTGCCCACTATCTGCCCGCTCTGTTACACGGTCAATAAAACCGGTTATGAATGTAAGTCTCGTGCCCGCCGGAGAGCGTTCACGCTTACTGACACACACCTCCCCCCGGGCGCCGCCCGCGCGTTTAAATGTTATCACAAAATGCAGGGCATTGATAAGACGCTCCCCATCCGTTATGATCGGGGCGTCAAATACACTTGTAAGTCTCGTGCCCGCGCACACGCGCTCACGCTTACAGAAAGCTTTTCCACCCGAAGCGCTGCTTGCGCGTCAAAAAGTGAGAATAAAATGCTCCCCATCCCTTATGATTGGGACACCTCACATAAATCAGACGGTCTCGGCTCTCAGCGAGAGGCCATTGCCCAGAACCGAGAGCGCGCGCGCCGCGCTTTCGGCTCCGGCTCAGTCTCACAAGCTCGCAAATGGCGGCGATCTGAACCCGGAGGCCATTCGCCCCCTAGCGGCTCACATAGCTGCGTGGGAAACTATCCCAGGGATTTCAGAATGGGTTCTGAGCACAATAAGCAGGGCTATACACTTCAATTCATTGGCCGTCCCCAGCGCTTTTGAGCCCGGACCGCGACGATAGTGAATGCGGAAGTAGCACACCTACTTCACGCAGAAATAGCAAAGCTGCTGTGCAAAGGGGCTATAGAAAAGGTGCCGCCTTCTCTGAGCGAGTCAGGCTTTACAGCCGTTATTTTCTCGTACCCAAGAAGGACGGATCTGAGACATTTGAACAAAGTGCTTGTGAAAAGACTGTTCAAAATGCTTACGACCAGGAAAAACCTCGCGCACGCTCGCCCGAGGAACTGGTTTATTTCTCTAGATCTGAAGGATGCCTATTTTCAGATTCAGATAATACCCCGTCACAGGCAATTTTTGAGATTTGCCTTCGACAGTCAGGTATATCAATACACCGTCCTGCCGTTCGGCCTGTCTCTAGCACCCCGTGCATTTACGAAGTGCATGGACGCGGCGCTCGCCCCCCTGAGAAGTCAGGGGCTGCGAATATTGAACTATCTGGACAATTGGCTGATTTTGGCACAGTCAGAGACAGAGCTGCTATCTCACAGAACAGTGCTTCGCAGTCACCTGGAAAGCTTGGGTCTCATGGTCAACTGGACCAAGAGCTCATTACAACCCAGCCAGTCAATTTTCTTTTTAAGAATAGAACTGGACTCGGTGACCTATGTCGGCTCGTCTATCGGCACAGCGCGCGCTCCGTGTTCGCCACCTAGCCGCGTCTTTCCAGAAGGACAGCTTTCTCCCTTTGAAAGCATTTTAAAGGATGCTGGGCTGTATGGCATCAGCTGCAGCGGTGCTCCAGCTGGGCCTACTGCGCATGCGCCCGCTCCAACGCTGGTTGAATGCTCGCCTGTCCCACCGGGCTTGGGTTTCTGGCGGTCAGAAAATCAGAGTGACTCAGACCCGCATAGCGGCTCTGCAGCCCTGGTTAGTGGCCGACTGGTACCAGCTGGGAGTAAGGATGGGAACCATCTCTTATCGGAAAGCCATTTCGACAGACGCGTCCAACTGGGGTTGGGGCGCGCTGTTCGAGGGCAGACCGGTCTTCGGCCAGTGGTCAGACCAAGAGAGGTGTTTTCACATAAACTGTCTGGAGATGGTAGCGGTCGAGAATGCGCTGAAGCGCTTCCTCCCGTTCATACAGGACCAACATGTTATTGTCCGCTCGGACAACATGTCTGTGGTATCCTATGTAAACCGTCAGGGCGGTGTCAGATCCAGAAATCTCTGCAATCTGACGGAACGCCTCCTTATTTGGTCTCAGATGCACCTGCCCTCGCTGAGGGCGGCGCATGTGCCTAGCCATTTGAACGACGGCCCAGACAAACTGTCCAGGGACAACGTTCCCCCAGGGGAATGGTCCCTGGGCCCCCAAACGGTCCAGAAACTGTGGCGCCTATTCGGCAGGGCGGAAGTCGACCTATTTGCGTCAAAAGACAACGCTCAATGCCCGACGTTCTTCTCGAAGGACGAGGACGCGCTGGCCCAGGTTTGGCCCAGCCTCCGGCTATATGCTTTCCCTCCGGTCTCTCTGTTACCACAGGTGATCAAGAGAATCAGGGAAACGCGCCACTCGGTGCTCCTCATAGCCCCGCGTTGGGAGAATCAGATTGGTTCCCGGAGCTAGCACGGCTGTCACATACAGCTCCGTGGCCTATTCCGGTGAGGGCAGATCTCCTCTCTCAGGCTCGCGGCACGATCTGGCATCCCCATCCAGAGCGCTGGTCTCTGCACGCATGGTTGATCAACGGGTACTCGTTGCCCTGCCAGAAGGAGTAATGAACACGATCGCGCAGTCTAGAGCCCCTTCCACGAGAAGGCTCTACGCGTCTAAATGGTCGGTGTTCTCTGGATGGTGCACCGACAGAGGTCTGGACCCGCGGACATGCGGGGTGGCGCATCTATTCTCCTTCCTACAAGGGCTGTTGGATAAGGGAAGGTCCCCATCCACGCTCAAAGTATACGTGGCGGCCGTGGCAGCGTTCGCAGAATCGACGCACGGCCAGTCATTAGGAGGACATGAGTTGGCCATCCGCTTCCTTAGAGGAGCTAGGAGGATGAACCCGCCGCGCCCCCCGTTGGTTCCCATGTGGGATCTTTCACTGGTCCTAGAGGCCCTGAAAGCTTTTCCCTTCGAACCACTAAACTCCGTGGGGTTGAAATATCTATCACTGAAACCGTCTTTCTGACTGCACTGTCGTCAGTAAAACGTGTGAGGGACCTGCATGCGCTGTCTGTCAGCGCATCGTGTCTTGAGTTCGGGCCGTATGACTCTAAAGTCATCCTCAGACCTAGACATGGCTACGTTCCTAAAGTGATGGGCACTCCGTTCAGAGCGCAAGTTATCTCGTTGTCAGCTCTGCCAGCGTCTGACAGCGAAAGTGATGTGAACCTCCCCTGCCCTGTCAGAGTACTGAGGTTTTACACTACGCGCTCCGCCTTATTCAGGCGTTCGGAACAGCTGTTTGTTTCGTTCGGTGGGCGCACCAAGGGTCTCGCCTCCTCGAAACAGAGCCTGTCCAGATGGATAGTGGACTCTATAGCAGACGCTTACACGTCAAAAGGTTTGCAATGCCCTCTGGGCATCAGGGCTCATTCCACGAGAGGCGTGGCCTCTTCGTGGGCATGGTCCAGTGGAATTTCTATCCATGACATTTGTGTAGCGGCGGGCTGGAGCTCCCCGTCTACCTCTGTCAGGTTTTATAACCTAGAAGTTCCTGCCTTGCAGGCTAAACTGTTGTCAGTTAAAAGGGAGGTGTATTCTGCCCAGACATCCTGCTCAGATCACTCTCACATGACTCAGCTCTCCTGGTTGAGCTGCACTAAGTAGGGTATGTGCCATGTGCCTATACAGACCGGCGCGCTGCTCTGTATTCCCTATGTGTGCGTATGTACAAGTGATGGTGCGCGTGGCTGGCCACCTTATTCTCCACCTTACAGGGTTCCCCTGAAAGTTCGGGGTCTCATGGTGGATGCTTGGCGCGCACGGCGTTGACAAAGTGTTCCCGTAGCGTAAGCTAAACTTACGCAATACGAGAGAACCTCTCGTAAGAGAACGATACTCGGTTACTAACGTAACCTCGGTTCTCTCTAGAGAGGGAACGAGTATTGCGTAACCGGCCGTGCTCGCGCCACGAGCGACTTCGCTTCAGTGGTCGAAAAACCAGGGAAGTCAGCCTACAGCCCCTTCTTTTATACGCTAAGCCACGCCCATTCTGGCGGGCTGTGACGCTATGAAGGCGCGAGCGCCCTTCATTGGGCGTGACGTCACGCGGGGCTCACTGGTAGGCTGCAGCAGATGCCAGCAGGGCAGCCAATGAGCACGCGAGATGGCCTGCTCTAGGTCTGCTAGCTGCTGCACTGCGTTGACAATGAATACAAAATTAAGGATAATTTTTTGGCTTCAATATCTCGAGAAGATGAATCTTTCCCGTAGCGTAAGCTAAACTTACGCAATACTCGTTCCCTCTCTAGAGAGAACCGAGGTTACGTTAGTAACCGAGTATCGTTTTTTTTCAACTGGGAGTTTTCAGACGATAATGGGAGATGTTTTCCACCACGTGCATAAATCGTCTGTCAGCAGAGTGGTTCACCGGGTTGCGGGGGCTCTTTTTACGTCATTTAAACGCAACGGTAAGTTTCCTTCCCATAGTTTGCTTTTCAAAATTGCTTTTATTTGACAATATTCGTCAAGAAGAATACATTTCTCCTCCTCCGTCCAATTAGGCTTTCTTTTTTTTTCTTTATCATTCCGATATCCTAGCCTACTTTATTTGATTAAACCGCAAAATTGCTAGTGTTAGTGTTTTGCGTATCAATGGCAACAACAGACTTTTATAACGTGAATCCAGGATCGCTGTCATGAAACACTTAAATGTTTCCCTTACCTAAGAGAACCGTTTAAGAGATTATATGCAACACCCTTAAGTTATTCTCTTAGGTAAGGGGAAATCGCCCCTTAAGTATCATACTCAAGGGAAAAACTTAACCCTTGTGCATCAATTAAAAAAAGTTACACATAGGTACATAGAGGACAAAAATGTCCAAGTCGAAAAACAGTCATAAAAATGTGAAGCTTGGGAGCACTTAAGTTTGGTATCATTTTAAAGAAGACCCTTGGCAGATTATTGCTGAAGTAAAACAAAATGAATAAGTAAATCGAAAAAAAAGTTATATAGGTATACGTTTATGAAAATGATTTATGAAAATTATTTTATATAAAATGTATATTTTATAAAACAAGCTGAACTCTAAAACGGCAAGAAAATCAAAGCCATACATCTAAATAAGTTGTGTTCCAAATTTGAGGTTGATATCTCGAAGAATGAGCTTTCAGTAAGAGTTTGGGCGCGGTAACAGATTTCTCCCATTGGGTGCCAGCAAAACTCCACTGGTCACACAGTGATTGGATTTGTTATTTGCAGTTGAGTTTTTCTCTCTTAATATTACAAACACACACATGCACACACACACACATTTTTTTTATAACACACATACTAACCACACTCAGACATCCATACCAACACACCCACACAATTATCGTTGCACAATTTATCCAATTGGCTCTATAATATGCCGAAGCAGAAAACAGGAATAAAGCGAGTATTTGCTTTATAGGCCAAACCTGGAAAAATGGCACCATCTGATAAAAAATGGTAAAAATTTAAATTTTGAAGCCTTGCCAACAGAATGAAAGCCTCTTAACAAAGATTGCATAATTTTATAGTTAAATGAACCTGGGATTAAAAAATGCAGTTTTAATGGGTTTCAATGGGGACATTTTTGTCCAAAAGGCGCTGAGAGGGAGTATTTTGTGTACTTAGTGCAAAAAAGATTTTTCAAAGGAAATGGGGGTGAATTAGTAAAATTACAATAAAAATACTCACCTGTGCCAAAATTCACGCAGTTAGCATTAAAAAAAAAAAAAGTTACGCATAGCTACAAAGTGGACAAAAATGTCCATGTCAAAAATCTGTCACAAAAATGTTACGCTTGGGAGCAAAGACTTAAGTTTGGTCTCATTTTAAAGAGGACCCATGGTGGATTATTGCTGAAGTTAAACAAGTGAAAAAAGTGAAACCACAAATTTCGTATAGAGGTTTAAGTTTATGAAAATTATTTATGAACATTATTATCGCTGTTTTATATAAAATAAATATTTTATGAAACATGTTGAACTCTAAAATGACATGCGTTGAGTTTATGTGAATCAGTTGACAGTAAATTAGCATGGGATGTAGGTTTTTGCTTTTTTTTCAACCCCTTTTTAAGAAAAAGAGACACAAGCATCAATTCTTTTCTTTTTTTCTTTTTCTGGTAATAATCAACATTATGAGCTTAACTTAACCCAAATTTCTCCTTTAAACATCAAATATTGGTAGCAGTTATTGTACAGCCTGTGGCAATGCGACTGGATTGAGTGAAAATTAAGCGAATAGAGTAAGTACTTGATGACTGCAGACTGTCTAAAAGAAAAGCAAAAAAAAGTAAAAACATTAAAAAAAACAAATGTGCTACATAAGTTGTTGCAATCCAATGTTGGTCAGTATCAGCCCTGGTATCCCTGGTAGGTAGGGACTGCTCAGTGGATGAGTGTTACTGGCCTCTAATCAACCGAAACCCCCCTGGAAGGCCTAAAAGTCAAGTAAAGCCAAGCGTCAAGAAACCCCAGCCCCTCTGGGCTTTTGCAACACCCTCAGGCCAGGAATCAGAGAGAAGGGCCCTTATCAGAAAAGCCCTATCGCATCCCAGAGGCCCATAGAGAAGCAATCCATGAAGAAGTAAGGAAGATGTTAGACTTGAACAGTATTGAGTTGTTTAGATGCCTCCAAAACCGGAATAGGAGCAGTGCCAGGTTGCATAAAGCACCTTAACCCCTTATGCATCCTTATGGACATTTTTGTCCTTTTCAGTTTTGTGTTTTTGATCACTTAGCCTGTGTTAATGCTAACTGCATAAAATTTGGCACAGGTGTGTATTTTTATTGGAATTTTTCTATTTCACTGCCATTTTCTTAAAAAAATATTTTTTGGACTAGGTACACAAAATACTCCCTCTCAGCGCCTTTTGGACGAAAATGTCCCCATTGAAACCCATTAAAACTGCATTTTTTAATCCCAGGTTCATTTAACTATAAAATGATGCAATCTTTTTTAAGAGGCTTTCATTCTGTTGGCAAGGCTTCAAAATTTAAATTTTTACCATTTTTTATCAGATGGTGCCATTTTTCCAGGTTTGGCCTATAAAACAAATATCGTTTTATTCCTGTTTTCTGCTTCGCCATATTATAGAGCCAATTGGATAAATTGTGCAATGATAATTGTGTGGTTGTGTTGGTATGGATGTCTGAGTGTGGTTAGTATGTGTGTTTTAAAAAAATGTGTGTGTGTGTGTGTGCTTGTAATATTTGAGAGAAAAAAACTCTATTGCAAATCTAAAATCCAATCACTGTGTGCACCAGTGGAGTTTTGCTGGCACCCAATGGGGAAAATCTGTTACTGCGCCCAAACAAAATCTTACCGAAAGCTCATTTTTTGAGATATCAACCTCAATTTTGGAACACAACTTATTTAGATTTATGGCTTTGAATTAAATCAGTTTTAGAGTTCAACATGTTTCATAAAATATTTATTTTATATAAAACAGCGATAATAATGTTCATAAATAATTTTCATAAACTTAAACCTCTATACGAAATTTGTGGTTTCACTTTTTTCACTTGTTTAACTTCAGCAATAATCCACCATGGGTCCTCTTTAAAATGAGACCAAACTTAAGTCTTTGCTCCCAAGCGTAACATTTTTGTGACAGATTTTTGACATGGACATTTTTGTCCACTTTGTAGCTATGCGTAACTTTTTTTTTTTTTAATGCTAACTGCGTGAATTTTGGCACAGGTGAGTATTTTTATTGTAATTTTACTAATTCACCCCCATTTCCTTTGAAAAATCTTTTTTGCACTAAGTACACAAAATACTCCCTCTCAGCGCCTTTTGGACGAAAATGTCCCCATTGAAACCCATTAAAACTGCATTTTTTAATCCCAGGTTCATTTAACTATAAAATGATGCAATCTTTTTTAAGAGGCTTTCATTCTGTTGGCAAGGCTTCAAAATTTAAATTTTTACCATTTTTTATCAGATGGTGCCATTTTTCCAGGTTTGGCCTATAAAACAAATATCGTTTTATTCCTGTTTTCTGCTTCGCCATATTATAGAGCCAATTGGATAAATTGTGCAACGTTAATTGTGTGGTTGTGTTGGTATGGATGTCTGAGTGTGGTTAGTATGTGTGTTTTAAAAAAATGTGTGTGTGTGTGTGTGCTTGTAATATTTGAGAGAAAAAAACTCTATTGCAAATCTAAAATCCAATCACTGTGTGCACCAGTGGAGTTTTGCTGGCACCCAATGGGGAAAATCTGTTACTGCGCCCAAACAAAATCTTACCGAAAGCTCATTTTTTGAGATATCAACCTCAATTTTGGAACACAACTTATTTAGATTTATGGCTTTGAATTAAATCAGTTTTCAACACTCCACATCATAAGCGAATACATGAACAGTTTGTGACACAGGTGTTTATAATGAGCTGAGCTCTGATTAAAGCAGTTTCTTCAAGTAATTTGCAACTTTCTATCATCTCTAACATGGAAATATGATTGCCTGGCAACCATCTCTATCATCTCCAGATGCATCACTCATCATCCAATCATAATGCACATTGTTTCATTCATATTCAATGTGCACAAAAATTGCCTGATTTCAGTTTTTCAAAGCTTTAAAACTAAATATAAATACTGAACAATGCATGTCATAACGTGTATCAAGAAAAGTGGTCCCTGCACAAAATGAAAGCTCAATCAACTTAGATCAGACAACATTTCATGGTTACCATTGTTGCAAACAATTTTTAGTTCCCTATCAGTCGGTCAGTCTCGCCGAATAGGATTCTCGCTAGAAAGGCCAATCTACTTTGAGTGAAACTAAACGAACCAATGCACATTGGCGTGCAATCATTTGCATAAGTTGTTCAGCCACACAGCGTGGGTATATAATAAGCAGGTGCGATTGCACTTCGATGCTGTTTTCTCAACCAAGAGTGTTTCTTCAAACGAGTGCGAGTTTTCAACGGGACCTCTCCAGTCTGGTGCGGGTGATCTCTCTCTCTCTCTCTCTCTCTCTCTCTCTCTCTCTCTCTCTCTCTGTCTTTTTTGTTTTCAAATTTGAGCAAAACAAAAAAGCTGTATTTACAGCTGGTAAGGTGTGCTGTGAGAGTGTTGAAAAGCTGTTCTTAAAGCTGGTAAGATCACCAGCGAGAGAGACAGCGCACGACAGGTGCACATTCCTGTCTGTGTTCGCTGTGACTGTTCCCCTGCGTGCTTCAGCACCAAAGAGAGCAGTCCCTAAAAGAGCTTACACGGGTAGAGCGAGTTTTTTTAAAGATGTCACTCTACCTGTGTGTTTCTGGATGCGGTCGTTACCTGGGATCACGGGATGGTCACAAGCGCTGTATCACGTGTCTGGGCATTGAACACGCTGAGGATGACCTGAGGATTACAGTGAGCGTGCTACCTTCAGTGAACCAACCCCCTAGGAGCTCTCATTCCTCCCACGCTCCGCAGCCAGTAGAGCCGCCGACGGAACGTGCTAGACCATCCACGAGGTGTGTATCAGTCGTTTCCTTCAGCGCTCCCCGCGATGAACAGATCGCTGCATCGGATGGTGGGTCAGACTTCTCTGCGGATGATGATTCGGCGCCACTGCCCCCTTCGGGTGTGGTAGCGGTGCCCGAGTCGGACCCGGAGATGATGGCCATGCTTTCCTGAGCCGCTAACAGGATCGGGCTCATGTGGAACCCTCGAGGCTGGACAACTGGTGTCTCGGGGTGGCGCGTGCTGGTTCTCAGCAACCCACCCCAGTGCCTTTCTTCCCGGAGGTGCATGAGGAGCTGGCACCTTTTACTGCCAGAAACCGCCCCGATGGCTCCTCCTCCCTCACCACCCTTGATGGCGGGGCGGCTAAGGGTTACACGCGTATCCCACCTTTGGAGCGGGCCGTTGCTATGCAACAGTGCCCTAACTCCACTTAGGGGAAGTGTGTCTCCCTTCCTGGGCCTGTAAGTACTCGTCGGAATTAACCGGCAAGGCTTACAAGGCCTGTGGGGAAGCCGCCTCTGCCACACATGCCACGGCGTTGTTGCAGGTCCATCAGGCCAAGGCACTGAAGGACCTGCATGAGGGTGGTCACAATCCACAAGTTCTCCAAGAACTTTTGTGCCGCAACGGACTTCGTGCGACGAAGGTCACCGCGCGGTCAGTGGATCGTGCGATGTCCACTATGGTGGTCCAGGAACGCCATCTCTGGCTGTGTCTGGCTGATATGAGGGAGACCTACAAAGTCAGGTTCCTTAACTCCCCCGTGTCCCAGACCGGCCTCTTCGGCGACGCGGTCGAGAACTTCGCCCAGTAGTTCTCGGCTGTAAAAAAGCAGACTGAGGCGATCAGACACATCTTGCTGCAACGGTCAGCTGATGCCTCCACCCCCTCAGTCTGCTCGTGCGCCGCAGCAGCCTCTACCTAAGCGGCGCCGAGGAGCCAGTCGCAGGCAGGCCGCCCCGCCCTGACCTGGAGATGGATGGGACTGCTCTCCAGTAGATGGTGACCGCACCACTTTCTCCCCCGGAAGAGGGCCGTGTGGAAAATCCTTTCTTCCCTTTTATTTGTGTTCCGCCACTGGCCTTAAAACCAGCGGTACCCAAATTTTCAATAAAAGAGCAGTTTCTTCCATCTCTGGGTCCAAAGAGGGCCCGGGGAGCAGTGGGAGGAGAGAATCCTCACCACTCTCATCCGCCTCTTCTATCACCAGCGGGCAGCAGCGTGCAGTTCGAGAACGCAATCAAGCTGCCTTCCGTGCCTCCTGCCCCATGGAACCAGGTAAGTGTTGCACAGCACACTCAGGCCGCCTCCCAGAGAGAGCCTCCCGAGCCGCATCCCTGTGTTCCACCTCGCTGCCCCACTGCGGGTACTCCTACGGTCCCTTTGATCCCGCTTGTACGGTCTCTGTGAGCCTGGTTAGCGCTCCCCAGTCCATCTCGCTGGCTCATTTGGACCATCAGGCTCGGCTATGCGATTCAGTTTGCCCGGCGTCCCCCCAAGTTTCGGGCCATCCACTCCACTACAGTGAGAGCAGCCGATGCCCATGTCTTGCAGGCGGAGATCACAATTCTACTAGCGAAGGACGCGATAGAGCCGGCCCCTCCAGCCGATATGAGGTCAGGGTAATACAGTCCCTACTTCATTGTACCCAAGAAAGGCAGTGGGTTACAATTAATCTTGGACCTGCGAGTTTTAAATCGGAGTCTCTACAAGCTACTGTTCAAAATGCTCACGCAGAAACGCATTTTTCAACCTCGGCCAGTTGGGTCTTCAGGTCAACTGGGGAAAAGAGCAAACTCTCCCCCGGGCAGAGGATCCCTTTTCTCAGTGTGGAGTTGGATTCTGTCGCACAGACAGCGCACCTCGCAGAGGAACCGCTCAGTCAGTGCTGAACTGCTTGAACACGTTCAAAGGCATGACGGTGGTCTCACTGAAATTCTTTCAGAGGCTCCTGGGACATATGGCAGCAGCGGTAACACCGCTCGGGCTGCTCCATATGAGACCGCTTCAGCACTGCTTCACGGCCGAGTCTCAACAAGAACAAGAAAGGGCACAATTTCCCAGTGTTATACAATATTCTCACTGTATGGGTTATCACGGAACAACAGTGACAGATACACTCTGCGTAAGCCCTCTCCTATCGTCCTTCCAGGCAAGAAGGGGCAAGAAGCTCGCACAGGGCGCTGGATGAGGTCAGCAGCTGTGACGCTTTGGTAGCGATTCCTATTCGTCGGTCACTACGTACTTCGAGAGTGATCGACTGATAGGGAACATCTTGGTTACATATGGTAACCCTCGTTCCCTGAAGGAGGGAAAGGAGGCGTACGTCCCGTCGCCACATCTGCTGCGACCCGCCGTCAACTCATCGGGTCGGCTCCTCAGCAAAAAACTGAAGTGCAATCGCACCTACTGCTCATTATATACCCGCTATGCATGACTGAACAGCTGATGCAAATGATTGCACGCCAATGTGCAATGGCTCGTTTAGTTTCACTTGAAGTAGATTGGCCTCTCTAGCGAGATTCCTATTCGTCGGTCACAACGTACGCCTCCGTTCCCTCCTTCAGGGAACGAGGGTTACCATATGTAACCGAGACGTTCTTTCTGACAAGCTGAGGGGTAAATTTAATACATTGCTCCATGACACGTCAATTATTTCAAAATTAGTTTTTTTCCAATTGATTATAAAGAATAAACTGATTTTTTGTACAATTTCCTTTAA
This sequence comes from Tiaroga cobitis, assembly GCA_030578255.1. Lineage (NCBI taxonomy): Eukaryota > Metazoa > Chordata > Actinopteri > Cypriniformes > Leuciscidae > Tiaroga > Tiaroga cobitis. Next base: position 29,534,966 of record CM060594.1, on the reverse strand, counting down.
CCTTTATTGACACAATATGACAATGCAAAGCAAAACAAAAAGTTTTCATATGTCAAACTTTAATAAACATAAAACAAAACTCAACTTTCATTGGCAAAACAGAAAAAAACAAAACAAACAAAACAAGCTTTATTTTCAGATTTCTACATTTAATTATCTTTGGGTTCCTCTGAGATGCATGATGGACATTCAAGTACATTTTCTGATGGATCCATCACCACAGATGACCCACAGCCTCCCCAAATCGAAGGTCACATGTTTGTGGTTGTTGGGACAGACAACAATCATTTGCCATCCTGTGCCAGCAGGATTTGTTTGAGAGACTCCGACTCTATAAAAGATAAGTGATAAGATAATGGTATCTAATAAATGAAAATCATTCTTGAATTTTACCTTTGCTAATATTTAACAGATTTATTAAAGAAAACAAGCTTTCAGTGCTATTTTCAGCTCACCTTTGCATCAAAGACCCCTGATAGTCGACACCATATACGCTGCCATCAGTTGCAACTTCGACCATAGACAGAGTTCCATTAACAGCATCCCAAAAAGCTGACCCACCACAGGAAGAACTCGTCACATTCTGAGAAACACAAAAAGATACAAACAACTCACTTGACTAAAACTGATTACTTTTTTTTAGGCTTTTCCTTTTTGTTCAAACTTTTCCACTCTTACCCTTTTGAGGAGCACATTCTCTTGAAAGTTCACTCCCCAACAGCTGTACGGGCCACAGCTGTAGTACTTCAGCCTTCCTGTGATTTGTGTCCAAGGAATAATTTCAGATGGCCGTTTGCTGTTAGCATCCTTATTAAAGCAGTAGATGTCGTCTATTGGAGTAACACCTGCAACAATCTCACTTCCAGCATCCACCTGCTTTAAACCTCCTGACAGTAAAAATAAAGAGATTGAAGGGAGAAGTCAGACAAAATATGGACTGATAAGAAAATCTGCATTCAGCATCTTGAGCTTAATTTTCATTATTATTATTTTATTTATTTTTACCTTGAATCGGCCTGAAGATTCCGCTCTGAAACTTGAAGACGGTGTTTGCTGGACTCACTCCAAACTGTCCAGCCGGTCCAACAGTAATGTGCTTCAGTGATGCATTTATTCTTGTAAAACTGTTTCCCAGAAATAGGAAAGCTTCATTGTCATTGTTGACTCCACCCACTGAGCCCAATCCAGCATCAATCTGCTTCAGGGTACCAGGAATCACTTCACACTCTAAAGCTATGGAAATATTTGGGTTGGGGTCATTTGAATTATTCTGCAATTGTTAGTATCATGATATGATTCTGAATCTCCAAACACACATTCATCGTTTACCTCGAGTATAAAGAATCTGGCAGCTGAAGAGTAGCAGGATGCACTGACAAGCTTTCATTGTGCTGCAACACAGAGTGTTTGTCTCGTCATATACATAAACAGAAATCAAATGTCCATGATGTTAAGTCTTCTTAAATTCTACATAACATAAACAAATAAACCACCATAATTATTTTGTTTTAATTGAAACCAACCTTTTCTTGATCTTAGACGTGTCAGCTGGTTTCAGCAGTCCTCTTCTCACAACCACAATGTTTGGAGATGCTGGTGAATGACTGCTAGGTTTGTTTTTATAGCTGTAGTTTGCTTCCTGATCAGGAAAGGGAAACCCGTGCTGTACAGAATTATGCAGTGGATCAAGATCTACTGCTGGGTGGAGCAGAACTCTTATGTCACTGGTTCTTATGAACTTGCAATGTTCATTGACTGAATAGCTTTTGTCTCCACACGTGCACACGTTTGCCCTCATGCCATTGTCACATTCCTTTGATGCAATTGGATTTTTTTTATGTTTGGTAAGAACATGTGATGCTTAAACCTGGCACAAGGTTGTTTAATATAAATTGAATGTAAACCCAACAAGAAAATAAAAACCTCGCCTTCTGCGGTAAAGTCATTCTGAAGTAGTGTAATGCAATTTAACAAGGATTGCGATGAAATTACATAACTGAATTCATAAAGCATCAGAAAAGGTTGTGGAGAGGCACTTACAACGGACAATTTTCAGGGTATTTAAAAGAAGAAATATCAAGCTTATAATTATCTGAAAGCAATTCAATTTTTCTTTTAAAACTTTTTTTAAAATCTTTTTAGTTTTGCAGTGTATGGTGTTGCATTGTCATGGCAACAAAGTTGTACATTTGGATATAACATTACACTTTACAATAAGGTTTCATTAGTTAACATTAACTACTTCAGTTAACATGAACTAAGCATTTATTAATCTTTCTTAATCTTAAAAGGTTTACTAATGCATTATTAAAATCAAAAGTTATATTTGATAACATTAGTTAATACACTGTGAACTAACATGAACTGTATTTTTATTAACTAACATTAACAAAGATTAACAAATACTGTAACAAATGTCTAATATCATACAGAATCACATCAAAACGACTTCCCATCGACTCCCTGAACAAAAAAAAAAAAAAAAAGAAAGAAAAGAAAAGTTTTCTTTTGGCATATTGCTTTTATTCGACAAATGGATATTGGTTGATCCCCTTATCACCTTTATCCAAAGAATAACACCGCGCCGTTGGATTACACCAATTTGTGACACTTTCGTGAGGTCTTTTCGGGGAACCGCCACTTTTCAGTGTCTCATGAACAATATTCTCCGGCCATACGCTGTGTATGCTGGTGCCTATCTGATGATATTATTATCTATATTACTGACTGTATTACTTAGCTGCACATATAAAAGCATGGGAAAACATCCCAGGGGTCTCGAAGTGGGTGCTAAGCACTATAAAGCAGGGTTATGCGTTACAGTTCGCTCGCCGTCCCCCTCGATTTCGAGCACGGACCGCGACGACAGTGAAAGCAGAAGTAGCACACCTACTTCGCTCGGAAATAACAAAACTGCTGTGCAAAGGGGCCATAGAACCGGTACCGCCTTCTCTGAGCGAGTCAGGCTTTTACAGCCGTTATTTTCTCGTGCCCAAGAAGGACGGGGGACTCAGACCCATACTGGATTTGAGGCATGTGAACAAAGCTCTTATGAAATGACCGTTCAAAATGCTTACAACCAGACAACTCCTCGTGCACATTCGCCAGGGGGACTGGTTTATATCTCTCGATCTGAAAGATGCCTATTTCCAGATTCAGATAATACCCCGTCACAGGCCATTCTTGAGATTCGCCTTCGACGATCGGGTTTATCAATACACCGTCCTGCCGTTCGGCCTGTCCTTGGCACCCCGTACATTCACGAAGTGCATGGACGCGGCTCTCGCCCCCTTGAGAACTCAGGGCGTGCGAATTTTGAACTATCTGGACGATTGATTGATTCTAGCACAGTCAGAGACAGAGCTGTTATCTCACAGAACTGCGCTTCTCAGCCATCTGAAATGCCTAGGTCTCACGGTCAACTGGACCAAGAGCTCATTACTGCCCAGTCAGTCAATTTCCTTTTTAGGAATAGAACTGGACTCAGTGACCATGACGCTCGCCTGTCTACACAGCGCGCGCGCTGTGTCCGGCAACTGGCCATGTCATTCACGGCGGGCAGCGTTTCCCCTCTGAAAAAATTCCAGAGGATGCTAGGCTTGATGGCTTCAGCCTTGGCGGTACTCCAGCTAGGTTTACCATGCATGCGCCCGCTACAGCATTGGCTGGCCGCGCGTGTGCCACACCGAGCTTGGAGGTCGGGTCGCGAGCGGATCAGAGTATCACAGCTCTGCAGCCCTGGTCAGTAGCCGACTGGTACCAGAGGAGAGTGACTATGGGGGCGGTCTCATACAGGAAGGTCATCTCGACGGATGCGTCCAACTCAGGTTGGGGCGCCACCCTCGAGGGCAGACCAGTCTTCGGCCTGTGGTCAGACCGGGAAAGACTCCTCCTTATAAACTGTCTGGAAATGATAGCGGTCGAGAACGCGCTGAAACGCTTCCTCCCGCTCATTCAGGACAACCATGTTCTAGTCCGCTCGGACAACATGTCTGTGGTGTCCTATTTAAATCGCCAGGGCGACGTCAGATCCAGGAACCGCTGCAATCTGGCGGAACGCCTCCTCGTTTGGTCTCAGCACCATCTGCGCTCACTGAGAGCTGCACATGTGCCGGGTCACCTGAACGATGGCCCAGACAGACTGTCCAGGGACAACGTTCCCCCGGGAGAATGGTCCCTGCACCCCCAAACAGTCCAGTTTATTATGGCGCCTTTTCGGCAAAGCGGAAGTCGACCTCTTTGCGTCACAAGACAACGCTCACTGCCTGACGTTCTTTTCGAAGGACAGGGACGCGCTTGCCCGGACGTGGCCAAGCCGTCCGCTATATGCATTTCCTACGGTATCTCTGTTACCACAGGTGATCAAGAGAATCAGGGAAACACGCCATTCAGTGCTCCTCATAGCCCCGCGATGGGAGAACCAGACTTGGTTCCCAGAGCTAATGCGGCTGTCACGGACAGCCCCATGGCCTGTCCCGCTGAGAGCAGACCTCCTCTCTCAAGCGCGCGGCTGGATTTAGCATCCCCACCCGGAGCGTTGGTCGCTACACGTGTGGGTGATCAATGGGTATCCCTGCCAGACGCAGTAATGAACTCAATCTCGCAGTCTAGAGCACCTTCTACCAGAAGGCTCTACGCGTCCAAATGGTCTGTGTTCTCTAAGTGGTGCACTAACAAAAACCTTGATCCGCGAACGTGTGGGGTCCCGCGGCTGCTCAGTTTCCTTCAAGAGCTGCTGGATAGGGGCAGATCCCCCTCCACGCTCAAAGTCTATGTGGTGGCTGTCGCAGCATTCTCTGAATCAATGCACGGCCAGTCAATAGGCAGAAACGAGTTTATCATACGCTTCCTCAGAGGAGCCAGAAGGATGAACCCCCCGCGCCCCCCCTCGGTTCCTATGTGGGACCTTTCTCTGGTCGTAGAGGCCCTGAAAGCATTCCCCTTTGAACCCCTGAACACAGCGGACCTGAAATACCTGTCGCTCAAAGCTGTTTTTCTGATCGCACTGTCATCAGTCAAACGCGTGGGGGATTTACACGCGCTGTCTGTAAGCGCGTCGTGTCTTGAGTTTGGCCCCAATGACTCTAAAGTCATCCTCAAGCCTAGACATGGTTACGTTCCCAAAGTGGTTGGCACCCCATTCAGAGCACAGGTCATTTCTCTATCGGCTCTGCCAGCATCCGATAGTGAAAGTGATGTTAATCTCCTCTGCCCAGTCAGAGTTCTGAGATTGTACATTACGCGCTCCGCCCCATTCAGGCGCTCTGAGCAGCTGTTTGTTTCGTTCGGTGGGTGCACTAAAGGTCTCGCCTCCTCGAAACAGAGCCTGTCCAGGTGGATAGTAGACGCAATCGCAGCCGCTTACACGGCAAAAGGTCTGCAGTGCCCCTTGGGCATCAGGGCTCATTCCACTAGAGCCGCTCTGTATTGCCTGTCAATGCTTGTTTACACGCGCTTATACGCTCATGGTACTCGCGCTTATGCTCACGCTTATGTACATGCGTGTTGTTCCCACTTTCTAGGTTCACAGAAGTGTTGTGACTCATGAGGTGGATGTGGGCGCACGCGTCGTAGACAATGGGTTCCAGTAGCGTAAGCTAAACTTACGCAATACGAGAGAACCTCTCGTAAGAGAACGATACTGGTTACTAACGTAACCTCGGTTCTCTCTGGAAGAGGGAATGAGTATTGCGTAACCTGCCGTGCTAAACGCCACAAGCGCTATTTAACTTCAGTCGATGAAAACCAGAGAATCAGCCTCCGAGCCCCGCTTATATGCTAAGCCACGCCCATTCTGGCTGGCTAGGACGCGGCGACGTGACGTCACGTCGGGCTCACTGGTAGGCTGTGCAGTTCCCGCAGAGCAGCCGAGCGTGCTAGAATGCCCGCTCTAGGTCTGCTAGCTGCTGCACTGTGTTGACAACATATACAAAATTAAGGATAATTTTTGGCTTCAATATCTCGAGAAGATGAATCTTTAGCGTAAGCTAAACTTACGCAATACTCGTTCCCTCTTCTAGAGAGAACCGAGGTTACGTTAGTAACCAGTATCGTTTTATTTAGGTACAATTTTAAAATGTTTTTGAAAGAAGTCTCTCGTGGCTGCATTTATTTGATCAAAAAAAGTAAAAATTGCAATAAAGTGAAATATTATTACAATTTAATAGTGTTTCTATTTTAATTCGTTAAAATGTAATTTATTCTTTTGATGGAAAGGCTGATTTTTCAGAAGCCATTACTCCAGTCTTCCCATGATCCTTCAGAAATCATTCTGATAGGTTGATTTTGTGCTCTGGAAACATTTCTTATTTTGAAATTTGAAAACAGTTGATGAAACCATGATGCATGCTACAATGTAAAAGTGTCACTTTTAATCAATTTAATGCTTGCTGAATAAAGTAATAATTGAGAGAGAGAGACAGAGACACACGACACGAAATTTTCAGCAATGTGGGCAGTTGTGTAATGAACAGGTGAGTACGGGACAAACAGGCCCGATCAGAAGCGTGTTTAGTGTTATTTAAAAACAAGGAAACAACATGAAAAACATGGAAATAACCTGTTACTTGCATAATACTTATGCAATGAAATAATTACTTGCATGCTTTCACATTCTTTTCACAATCTTTTTTTTAAATCGGCTGGCCGTCACCAAGTACTTCGTTTCACTTTCCCTCAATCCAGTCGCATTGTCACAGGCTGTACAAGAACTAACCGAATAAACGAAAAGAAAACACAGGCTGTGTTCGAAATCGCCCCCTCATTCACGATTCCCTACATTGCTCCACTAATATAGTCCACTTGAAGGAGGGAATGAAAATGAGTGAGTGAATTCGGAGGGCTGCCGCTTTTGCATAGTTTGTGCTTGCTGTTTAATAACCATTTGAAACTTAGCAAACAGGGAGCTCCAGTAGTAAGATGAAAAGAATTGATCTTGAACTCTGTCATGGAAACTAGCATGTATAAACTTTAATTAAGCAATTTAATAATCAAGCAAAAAGGAATGTATACCTGTATGTGTCACGGTATTCTTTTCATGGACTTTTAGTTTGTATTCATTAGTTGCTGTTTTCCTTTGTTTATGTAATGACGGAGAGGAGGCAGTCGAATCCATCTGCAGCACTTTATTCAAACAGGTAATGAAACAAGGAATCACTGACATGAAACAAAGGAACACGTTTCAGCATGTAGCGTGGCAAAACAAGACTTCACAATGAACATAGAACTGAGCAGTCCAGATAAAGGGTAGGTAATGATTAACAGGTGGGAGTGATGAGACTGAGTGGAGAAACCAGGCAGGGATGGAACCTAATGATAGCAGAGGGGAATGATGGGAAGTGCAGTTCTAGAACTCAGCTGACAAGGAGCGTGTGAGATCGGGGAGAGGTGAAGGCGCGCGCTCAGTGACAGCCGCGCGCTCCGTGACAGAGCCCCCCTCCTGCGAGCGGCTCCGGAAGCGAGGACCTGGACGACGAGGTCTTCCACGGGGTCTTGGAGCTGGACGATCTGGGTGAGTGTGATGGTAAGTGTGAAGCAGAGCAGGGTCCAGGACGTCCTGAGACCTGACCCAGGAACGTTCCTCGGGGCCATACCCCTCCCAGTCAATCAAATATTGCAGTGCCCCGCCGCGGCGTCTGGAGTCCAGGATCTCTCGTACCCGGTACGCCTCCTCGCCTCCGACCTCAATGGGGGGAGCCTGCACGTGACCGACCTCCTCCTGGACCTCCTCTCTCCTGGGAGCAGCAGCGGGTCTGAAAAGAGACATATGAAAGGTGGGTGAGATTCTATAATGTGCTGGGAGTTCCAGCCGAAACGAGACCGGAGTGATCTGCCGAAGAATCTTGAAGGGCCCGATGAAGCGAGGGGATAGTTTCTTGCTTGGGAGCCTCAAACGCAGATCACGGGTGGAAAGCCACACCCACTGACCAGGCCGATACCGGGGACCCTCAAGCCTCCTTCGATCCGCCTGCAGCTGATAGTGATGGATGGCACGTCGCAGATGGACATGAGCGGCATTCCAAGTGGCCTCGCTGCGTTGCAGCCACGCATCCACGCATCCACCGCAGGGAGGTCTGACGGTTCTCCTGCCCACGGGAAGAGGGGAGGTTGAAAACCTAAAACACACTGGAAGGGTGTTAGACCAGTGGCAGGCTTTACCAGGGAATTTTGGGCGTACTCCGCCCAGGCCAGGAAGCGGCTCCAGTCTTGTTGATTCTCGTGACAGTACGTCCGCAGAAAGCGAATGAGGTCCTGATTCAACCGTTCAACCTGACCGTTGGCCTGCGGATGGTATCCCGAGGTGAGGCTGACATTGATGTTGAGTTTGGAGCAGAGTTCTCTCCAAATGCGGGAAGCGAACTGGGGACCACGGTCGGAGACGATGTCCTCGGGGAGACCAAAAAGACGAAATACGTGGTTGAGAAGCACCTCCGCAGTCTGCATGGCAGTGGGCAGACCCTTCAGGGGGATCAAACGAAAGGATTTGGAGAAGCGATCCACGACTGACAGAACTGTGGTAAATCCCTGAGACAGAGGCAAATCAGTTACGAAATCCACAGCGATATGGGACCATGGGCGTTGAGGCACTGGCAATGGCTGTAAGAGACCGGCAGGTTTAAGGTGGGAAGATTTGACAGTGTTACAGATGGAACATTGGTGAATGAATTTGATAACATCAGCCCGGAGGGTGGACCACCAGAAGTGGTTGGAGACTAGCTGTACTGTAGCAGAGATACCTGGATGTCCAGCGCTGAGTGTGCTGTGAACCCATTGAAGCACCCGATCACGGAGTTCGAGAGGCACGAAAAGGCGATTCTCTTGACATTCAGGCGGAATAGGAAGAGCTTGTTGTGCCTCGGTAACCTCCGAGATGATGTCCCACTGCACTGGAGCAACGATCAGAGTGGAGGGAAGGATGGGTTCTGGCTTGGAAATCTCATTGAAATCCTCGAACTGGCGAGACAGAGCATCAGCCTTCCCGTTCTTGGACCCAGGTCTGTACGTGATCCTGAAATTAAATCGAGAGAAGAACAGTGACCAGCGAGCCTGACGAGCATTCAAACGCTTGGCGGACCTGATATATTCAAGATTTCTGTGGTCAGTGAGGACGGTGAAAGGCTGACGTGCACCCTCCAGCCAGTGCCTCCACTCCTCCAAGGCTGCTTTCATGGCCAGAAGCTCTCGGTCGCCCACATCATAATTGCGCTCCGCCGAATTAAGCTTGCGGGAGAAAAAAGCACAGGGAAACATTTTAGCGGGGTTACCGTGGCGTTGAGACAGGATCGCACCAACTCCAGTGCTTGAAGCGTCAACCTCCACGATAAACTCGCTCTCTGGGTTAGGATGATGGAGAATGGGTGCGAACGTGAACCTCTCTTTCAGCCGGGAAAACGCTGAAGTGCATTCGGAAGACCACCGGAAGCGCTTCCCCCCCCCCCCTGGAGAAGAGATGTTAGAGAAGCCACAATGAGACTGAAATTACGTATAAACCTACGATAAAAATTGGCAAAGCCCAGGAATCGCTGTAATTCTTTCACAGAGGAAGGTTGAGGCCAGTCCACCACAGCTTTGACCTTGCTGTCATCCATGATAACCCCCTCGGCGCTGATGATATATCCTAGGAAGGCGATCCGGGTCTGATGAAATTCGCACTTCTGAGTCTTGGCGTATAGCTGGTTCTCAATTAGGCGTTTGAGGACTGCACGCACATCCTGGACGTGTGCTTCGAGGGTCTCTGAAAAAATCAAGATGTCGTCAATATAAACAATAACTTTCTGATTCAGCATGTCACGAAAGATTTCATTAACAAACGACTGGAACACCGAAGGACTATTGGACAGCCCGAATGGCATAACCCGGTACTCATAGTGCCCTGTGGTCGTAGAAAAGGCCGTCTTCCACTCATCGCCCCTCCGTATGCGAATGAGGTTGTAAGCGTTCCTCAAATCCAGCTTGGTGAAGTAACGGGCTGAGCGAAGCATCTCCAGGGCTGCAGGGACTAAAGGCAGAGGATAACGATACTTCACGGTTACCTCATTAAGACCTCGGAAATCAATGCAGGGCCGGAGACTCCCATCCTTCTTCTTAACGAAGAAAAACCCAGCGGACGCGGGGGATGTGGAAGTGGTGATGAAACCCTTAGCAAGTTGCTCCTCGATATACGAATTCATAGCCTCAGTTTCCGGTTGCGAAAGTGGATACACACGGCCGTGCGGGGGAACGGCTCCGGGTAGCAGTTCAATAGCGCAGTCACTGGCCCGGTGCGGGGGTAGAAGTGAAGCCTCTCTCTCGCTGAATGCCAGGGCAAGATCATGGTAGACCGCAGGAACTCCTTGCAAGTTCAACTTCTCAGAGGGACTGTGGCTTGATTCAGGACCATGGAGAGCAGGCAAGCAGTGGACCTGACAGAAAGGAGACCATTGAGTAATTCTCCTCTCAGTCCAGGAAATTAGAGGGTTGTGTCTCTCCAGCCAGGGCAATCCCAAAATTACTGTATGATGAGGTGAACTGATGGTATACAACTGAATTCTCTCCGTGTGACGAGACCCGAAGCTGAGAGTCAGTGGCTGCGTGATGTAATGTACCTCCCCTGTCCCCAGGGGGCGTCCATCCAGGGCTGCCACTGCCACACGAGACTCACAAGGGATGAGAGTGAGATGATTAGACAAGGCAAAATCCAGATCAACAAAATTCCCAGCGGCACCAGAGTCAATTAAAGCCCTTATTTCACAAATACTTCCATTAAAACTAAAGGAAACTTCGAGACTGAGAGAGTTAGAGTTAGGAGGATTAATCGAAGAACTCACCGCAGAAGTATCTCTGGATCTGGATCTCACCGGACAAGAAGCTCTCAGATGACCGGCTTGAGCACAGTACAGGCACAATTTATTCCGGTGCCTCCTCTCACGTTCCTCCGTAGAGAGACGTGTGAAGCCGACCTGCATGGGCTCGAAATCTGAGCTGGCTGGTGGATTAGTGAAGAGACTGGGCGAGAGAGGTGCGCGTCGAGAGCGGATGAGATTGTCGAGGCGAATGGCGAGCTCCATAAGTTCTCCGAGGGTCCTTCCATCATCGCGACAAGCCAATTCCCCTTGCAGCGCTCTTCATTTATCTAAATTGGCGACATTACACCTTGAAAGAAGTATCAGTAAAACTACAGGGGAAGGGGACGGGATGAGGAGGAGGGAAGGTCTAGCTAGCCTCCGTTTTGTTTGACAATACTTTGAACGTCAACAAGAAGTGATGTCACCCAGCATCGCTTAGAGCACCTTTAAGTACATTACATCAAGTAAACATGCTTTTACAAGAACCACTCGACACAAATATTCCACTGAGCTTGTTTGGTGTCATATTTAAGATTCTTTTATATGAGCAATAGATATGGCTTGATGGTTTATCTTTAGTTGTGTAATTTCATTTGTCGTTCTTTCACTTTATTTATTTCACATGTTCACTTCACATGCTGCACGTTTTCATATTGTTTCGTGTAGAGTGTGCCAGGCAATGGCTGTTGAGGTGGCAGACACTTTTGAACAGTTTGCTGGAAGTCTGGAAGCTACTGATGGCAGTATGTTGAAGCCTTATAAACTTAAGCTCAAAAATAGTCATAGCACTGAAAACTTGTTTTATATATGAAGCCATCCGATTTGGACAAAATAATATTTCATGTTAAAAAGATTAAATAAGAAATTATCGTTTTAAAACATGTTGGGTGAGCATGTTTATCTGATCGATTACACAACAAAGTTTTGTACTTTAAAAAAACAGATCTCACTCAAACGACAATTTTCCCGCTGTTGATTTTGCTAACATGTTGCAAAACATAGAGTTTGGAAAACAAATTTTGAATCTGTGGTGCTCAAACGCTATACATGAATTACTATACAACATTAAAACTCATATTCTTAAGTAACTTGGATACAGTAAGTAATCTCTAAAAACCAATTAGAACTAAATAAAGAACAATAAAAGTTGACTTTTTTTTTCCTGCGTCACTGATTCAATCTTATATGAAATAGCAAACCTTAAGATTTGATACAAAAATTTGATTTAAAAAAAAGAGTAAATCAGCAGTAAAGTGAAATATTACAATTTAAAAGTACTTTTTCTATTTTAATTTGTTGAAATGTCATTTATTCTTGTGATGGAAAGGCTGATTTTTTTTCCAGCAGCCATTACTCCAGTCTTCACTTGTTGATTTTTCTTATTATGAATTTTGAAAACATTTGTGGTGCTTATTATTTTTGTTGAAACCATGGCGCATGTTACAATGTAAAAGTGTCACTTTTGATCAGTTTAATGCTTGCTTAATAAAATAATAAAATAATAATTCATTTCCTTAAAAAAACCCACGCGCACACACACACACACACACACACACACACGCACGCACGCACGCACACACACACACACACACACACACACACACACAGAGTACTGGCAAAATCAAAGCTGAACAGACCATATCAGAGGCATTGTTTCCAAAACATAAGGAAATATTTTTCTCTGTAATTGTTGTTTCAAAAGAATCTTCTTAACCTGTTTTATTTTAAAAATAGTTATGTAATGTAATAATTACTTGTATGCTTTCACTTTCTTAAATCTGAGGTAATCAGTTACATAAAAAAGTGTAAGTTACGTAAGAAATTCAGTTTAAGCAAGCAGAACAGGCAGATTTTTATTTTGTACTCATACATTTTTATTTATCTTAACTTGAAATATTTTAGTAAGCTAATTCATACATTTAACTTAAAATGATTATGTTACTGGTGTGAGTGAGGACTGAAGAGGAGCCAGAGGAAGGGAGGACCCCGACGAAACCGAATGGGTGGAGGGATGAGGCTCAGCCAAAGGCCCGGATGTTCGTTGCAGAGGCAGAGTGGTGACTGACCAAGGCGGATGTTGGATGCTGGGTGGTCGAGATCCTCCTTGTCCTACTTGTCTCACTTTTTTGCAATTAATTATTATTATTTTTTTCTTATTTTACTTCATAAAAATAATAATATAATAATAATTTTAATCTTAATTAAAAAAAAATATTTAAATGAATAATGTATTAATTAGTTTCAATTAATTGTTTAATAAATAGCATTTGCAGCTTAAAGGGGTACCACTTTTAAGGCCCAGAAAGGTAGTAAAGGCATCATAAAAAAATCCACGTGACCTCAATTTTATGAAGCGACGCGAGTGCTTTGTCTGCGCAAAAAACAACAACATAATTTACCACTTTATTTACAAAATGTTAATCTCCAACACGCGTTCATGAGAGCACCACCATGACGCAAGAGCAGATGTTGTTGCGTGAACACGCGTTGTAGATTAATATTTTGTAAATAAAGTGGTAAATTATGTTTTTTTGCACTCGCGTCCCTTCATAAAATTGTGCTCACATGGATTACTTTTATGATGCCTTTGCTACCTTTCTGGGCCTTGAAAGTGGTAGTTGCGTAGACTCAGGCTGTCAATGGAGGGACAGAAATCTCTCAGATTTCATTAAAAAGATCTTAATTTGTGTTTTTAAGATGAACAAAAAGGGTTTGGAACAACATGAGGGTGAGTAAATGATGACAGAATTTTCATTATTGGGTGAACTAACCTTTAAAATGAAAATTATACAAAGAAGTAATATCTGTTAAAAAAAAATTTAAAAGCATCAAAAAACCCGACACAACAACATTTTTGGGGGCTGGGTTATGTATGACAGACCAATGACAGATGGGGGAGTGTGTGGTCATTATTAATTGCTCACGAATTACACACAACTTTAAAATCTGTGGTATAGATAAATAAATCCATTAGCAAAAATAACCACACATCAGGAACAAAGTGAACAGCCTGATCTTCTGTAATGGTGATGTTCATCCGCAGAACCAGATAAATAAAGCAAACATATGGATTACCATAAGGGATTTACAATGAAAATAAAAAGGGCCAAGCCGTAAGATTTTAGTGTGAAAAAAATATACTTGCTAACCTTTTCTGTGAAGGGCAGTAACACTTTACAATAAGGTCTCATTTGGTAATGTATTAACTAACATGAACTAACAATGAGCAATACATTTGTTACAGTATTTGTTCATCTTTGTTAATGTTAGTTAATAAAAATACAGTTGTTCATTGTTTGTTCGTGTTAGTTCACAGTGTATTAACTAATGATATCAAATATAACTTTTGATTTTAATAGTACTTAATACGTAAGTAAACGTTTTAAGATTAAGAAAGATTAATAAATGCTTAGTTCATGTTAACTGAAGTAGTTAATGTTAACTAATGAAACCTTATTGTAAAGTGTAATGTTATATCCAAATGTACAACTTCGCTGCCATGACAATGCAACACCATACACTGCAAAACTAAAAAGATTCTGATTAAATTGCTTTCAGATAATTATAAGCTTGATATTTCATCTTTTAAATACCCTGAAATGTGTCCGTTGTAAGTGCCTCCCCACAACCTTTTCTGATGCTTTATGAATTCAGTTATGTAATTTCATTGCAATCCTTGTTAAATTGCATTACGCTACTTCAGAATGACTTTACCGCAGAAGGCGAGGTTTTATTTTCTTGTTGAGTTTACATTCAATTTAACAACCTTGTACCAGGTTTAAGCATCACATGTTCTTACCAAACATTTTTAAAAAAAAATCCAATTGCATCAAAGGAATGTGACAATGGCATGAGGGCAAATGTGTGCACGTGTGGAGACAAAAGCTATTCAGTCAATGAACATTGCAAGTTCATAAGAACCAGTGACATAAGAGTTCTGCTCCACCCAGCAGTAGATCTTGATCCACTGCATAATTCTGTACAGCACGGGTTTCCCTTTCCTGATCAGGAAGCAAACTACAGCTATAAAAACAAACCTAGCAGTCATTCACCAGCATCTCCAAACATTGTGGTTGTGAGAAGAGGACTGCTGAAACCAGCTGACACGTCTAAGATCAAGAAAAGGTTGGTTTCAATTAAAACAAAATAATTATGCTGGTTTATTTGTTTGTTTATGTTATGTAGAATTTAAGAAGACTTAACATCATGGACATTTGATTTCTGTTTATGTATATGACGAGACAAACACTCTGTGTTGCAGCACAATGAAAGCTTGTCAGTGCATCCTGCTACTCTTCAGCTGCCAGATTCTTTATACTCGAGGTAAACGATGAATGTGTGTTTGGAGAGTCAGAATCATATCATGATACTAACAATTGCAGAATAATTCAAATGACCCCAACCCAAATATTTCCATAGCTTTAGAGTGTGAAGTGATTCCTGGTACCCTGAAGCAGATTGATGCTGGATTGGGCTCAGTGGGTGGAGTCAACAATGACAATGAAGTCTTCCTATTTCTGGGAAACAGTTTTACAAGAATAAATGCATCACTAAAGCACATTACTGTTGGACCGGCTGGACAGTTTGGAGTGAGTCCAGCAAACACCGTCTTCAAGTTTCAGAGCGGAAACTTCAGGCAGATTCAAGGTAAAAAAATAAATACGGTAAATAAAAAAATTAGGCTCAAGGTTATCTTATCTGTCTGACTTCTCCCTTCAATCTCTTTATTTCAGTGTCAGGAGGTTTAAAGCAGGTGGATGCTGGAAGTGAGATTGTTGCAGGTGTTAATCCGCTAGAAGACGTCTTCTGCATTAACAAGGATACTAACAGCAATGGGCCACCTGCAAATGCTGCTTGGACACAACTCACGGGAGGAAGGCTGAAGTACTACAGCTGTGGCCCGTACAGCTGTTGGGGGGTGAACTTTACAGATAATGTCTTCCTCAAAAGGGTAAGAGTAAAATCCAGAGTGGAAGGGCTCGAACAAAAAGAAAAATCCTAAGTAGCCTACCCAGTATCAGACAAGTGAGTTGTTTGTATCTTGTTGTGTTTCTCAGAATGTGACGAGTTCTTCCTGTGGTGGGTCAGCTTTTTCGGAGATTGTTAATGGAACTCTGTCTATGGTCGAAGTTGCAACTGATGGCAGCGTATATGGTGTCGACTCTCAGGGGTCTTTGCTGCAAAGGTGAGCTGAAAATAGCACTGAAAGCTTGTTTTAAGAAACCTTCTAAAAATGAACAACAGTAAAATTTTATAATAATTTTTACTTATTAGAAACCATTATCTTATCACTTATCTTTTATAGAGTCGGAGTCTCTCAAGCTAATCCCGCTGGTACAGGATGGCAAAGGATTGCCGCCTGTCCCTTTGGCCACAAACATGTGACCTTCGATGTGGGGTGGCTGTGGGTCATCTGTGGTGATGGATCCATCAGAAGATGTACTTGAATGACCATCATGCATCTCAGAGGAACCAAATGATCAAATGTATAGAAATCTGAAAATAAGGCTTGTTTTGTTTGTTTTTGTTGTTTTGTTTGTTCAGCCAATGAAAGTTGAGTTTTGTTTTTATGTTCATTGAAGTTTGACATATAGAGTTTTGTTTTGCATTGCTATATGTCAATAAAGTTTAAATGAAATGACACAAGAGTTGGACTGCTTCATACTCACCTTTTCTTCATAATCAACTGAATTCTTTTTTTTAAAATGATTGTCATGAATCATGGAGAAATGCATCATAATTAAAAACTCTTTGCATTGCAACAATACACTTACAATGTTAGTCCTTTTGAGGGACTACATTTTTATGTGGATCAACCTCTGGATGTGCATTACTGACGTATTTTATTTAGTATTTATGTTCAATATTTAAGTTTTAAAAAACGTCAATCGCAATCTTAAACTCTTTGTACACATTGGGTATCAATGAAACCTGTTGCTTTATGATTGGATGATGAGTGATGCAGCTGGAGATGACAGATGGTTGTCAGGCGATCAATCACATAGAGATGCGCCTCATTCACAACACACATGGTGAAGTTGCTAAATTACTTGAAAAACGTGTATGTGTTTGCAGAGCCTCTAATTAGAGCTCAGTCATTGGCATCTCATTATAAAGCCTGTGTCACACACTGTGCATGTATTTGCTAATGATGTGGAGTTTTGAAAGTGACAGGGTCAGGGTCTAATTTGGATCAGTTTAAATTAGTGAGGGATCTGAATAAAGTTTCATGGCACATATTCTGTATTCCTGTGTGGGTTTCATTCTTAGACTAGTAGTACACAGCAACCAAATCATCATGGCAACGCAGAAATGCTGGCTGGATGAATTAAACAGGAGAACGGCACAGCCTTGTGGTGCCACACAATATAACATCTTATGGATTTATATCAGGCTGTATGTGGCCACTCACATACAGATCAAATTCTGGGAAAAGCAATTTCTAGCAAGGTAGAAAGGTAGGCTATTTCGAACATTTGTTGTAATGCCTATATGCATTTGTGAAAACATAATTCAGACAACAACGATAGAACACCATATTAGCTAGGCCTACTCATCTTAGCAGTGTTACATTTATTAGGCAAAAGTGATACACGTGTGCCCTTTATACAAAAAGTTTAGATTTTATTAGGCTAAAGAAGATGAGGTGTAGACTTGTATGAAGTGTAGGCTACATTCAAACACAATGAAAATGTATTGAACAAAAGTAAAATAATCAAACGTGAGTGTTTGGAGGTTTAAATTCAATACGAAATGGGTAAATTACAAACATTTAATACTTAAATTTGTTAAATTGATCTGAGAACTCGCAGCCGGGTTTTTTTACAGTGTAGGTAGGTCATAAGGCTACCATTGAAAGCCAGCTTTGGAGGGACAGTGTTTTTGTTTTCAATATAAATAAACAACATTAAGACAGATAAAACAAACAAACAAACAAAACAAAAAACACACACAAAAGAGTAAAATAAATAAACAGTAGCCGACAATAAATGTGCAGCGGAAGTTCTGCGATGACGTCAGTTTTGCGCGGGGACCTTCAAACATGTGTGGACGCGTCATTAAACAAGTCTTTTGGCAGAAGGGTTTTAGACCTATTATATGTTTTAGACCCCCGTGAGCCACTTAAACGATTGTGGAAAGTCATTTGTACCCGGGCCGTAAATATATTATTCCGTACTTTTTAATGAACAACATGGATAGATATGCTATGACTGACTGTATTATATATTTGACATATGACGTCCGTTACTAGGCTAAACAACAAATCAAGTGAAAGATGTCTCGAGATGTGACAACGCAGAAAGAGTTATTGTGGAGACAACAGCGCCGCGCGGTGGTTACGGGAAAAGTTACAGCGGCGAGGCGCGTTTGTTTCTCCGGGGTTTGGCTCGTGAGAGCGGGTGGCTCGCGCTGACAGGTCCGCGAGAGGGACAGCCACACTCTCATTTCTCTTCACGGACTATACACCCGCCGGAGAGAGTCACTGGCCATTCACAGCACCTGACCTGTACAGCATCTCCGTTTGTAATTCATCCTCCGTTGCCTATAGAGCAGCCGGTGAAGCAGGTGAGGCGGCTTTTGTGGAATTCGCTGCCTGTCTAAAAGGTGACAATGCGAAATAACGTGACTCGCAGACTTGCGGAGAGATTGTAAATCCCTGGAAAGGTACGTAATGCTTCCTTTTATTCTATAAACTTATCTTATAAATAAAGTGCACTAAAGTAAATTGATACTTAAACGTGTACGTCGCATTTCAACTGTTGCCAGTGCACGAGCCGTCATCAATAAAATAGAAGGTGGAATAGACTTGCTTTTATGGAACTCACAATGTTGTTGTTTTTTGTTGTTGTTAAATTGCTCTCTGGCTGTTGATAAAGTGTTGGTGGTTGTTTCTCACAAGCATGAAGGATGCTGAGGGATGCAACACAACATGCTCTGATGCTCCAGGCAACGGAACATGCAGAAAAAAAATCTCTCATCAGTTAGAGCTGATCTTATGTGCGAATATCAAATACAAGCAAGAAACGATCATTTAGGAATCGACACATGTTTTTCTCTTGAACAAATCAGTCGCCTACCAACCCTTGAAGAACACTTTGCACTACAAATGCTTGCTACATGCCATGGCATGCTGTATAATGCACGTGCAGAAGTATGTTTTTTAACACCAAGCATTCACTGCATGTAAAATTTTATGCGAACATTTAGTTAAATGCATACTTTTATGATTTCAGTTCACTTAAGTGCTTCTGTTGGATAATAATGATTTTTTTGCAGTGTAAATACATGTATGGATGTATGTAGAATATAATGAATTATGTTGAAGCATGTGTTATTCAACATCAAACATTTTGTACCAAGACTAATTGTATAATTGTATGCTTTTGGTTCACTGAAGTACTCCTGCAAAATGATACATACATTTCTCACAGTAAAATATTCAAATTAGTCTCTCAATTGTAAAGTCGCAAAAACCTTCATGTAACAATGCAATAATTATAGGAAGGTTGTTTTGAAATAGTTTTAAATGTGTATATCACAACACATTGCTTGAGATGTCATGTCACCTAAAAAATTACAAAGCAATGCAAATGAACAAAAAAGTGTGAATAAATCCTGCATGCGTGTGGCACGTCTGATAGTTTTGGCTGCCATTAAAAAGCCCTGGGCTTTATAATGAGGGATCCGTGTCATCCTATCTGTAGTCTACGAATGGATTACGATTAAGGGGCTTATTTTTGACAGATACCATCCATGCAGTGAATGCTGTTGAATTACACGCATTTCAACTAATTGCCTTTTGCTCATTTCTTAATCGTCTCCTGATTTCACGGTCATGAAAGACAAGACATTTGATGTCGCGCTGCATGATTATGTTATTCACACACATGTTTGGTCCCAATCCAGTTCCTCTTGCCAAAGCGTCCTGTATCCTGCACTACAGTAAACAAACTCAAGTGCTGAAAGGCACACGGGAGAATCGCTGTAATCCAGGCTTGCCGAAAGGAACCAAAGACAGATGAATCAGTTCTCTGGGCGGATGGAGAGTTAATGAGATTTTCTCACACTTGTCACCACATGGTTTCTAATTTGAACCGGTGGCCACTTTCACTAGCGGTGCAGTGGACCCTGAAGGACTCTGCTTTTCTCCTCTTCTCTGCTCACAGATCATCCCTCAATCTCCTCAAGCCTTTCTCCTCCCATCTCCATCTGCAGAGACCCTAGCTCCTTTTTCTCATTCTGTGTTTCCTACGGCCATTCTTTATATTCCATTTGACATGTTTTTCCTCAGCTTATAGCACTCAGAGTCATTTTAAAGGTAAACTGCATCATTTCTTTACCAGTGATGATTTTGTGGTGGGGCTGCTGTCTTTTTAAATAGCCAATTGGCTTAAAGGGTTAGTTCACCCAAAAATGAAAATTAAGTCATTAATTACTCACCCCCATGCTGTACCAACCCCGTAAGACCTTCGTTCGTCGTCGGAACACAAATGAAGATATTTATGATTAAATCTGAGAGGTTCATGACTGCTACATAGGCTCCCTAAGGGAACGAAACCTGACGGCCCAGAAAGTCATTAAAGAAAATGTTTAAATATTCCATGTCACAACAGTGGCTCAACTATAAGTTTATCAAGCGACGAGAATACTTTTTGTGCGGAAATAAAACAAAAATAACAACTTTATTCGACTATTTTTTGGGCCTTTCCGGTGTCATTCCCTTAGGGAGCCTATATAGCAGTCATAAACCTCTCAGATTTAATCATAAATATCTTTTGTGTTCCGAAGACGAACGAAGGCCTTACGGGGTTGGTACAGCACGGGGGTGAGTAATTAATGACTTAATTTTCATTTTTGGGTGAACTAACCCTTCAAGTTACGTAACATAGTTGCGAATTTGTGTATATGTGAATATTTACTGCATTTGATGAAAAATGAGCGAACTTATTCACATTTATATGGTTCCTTGTTTTGACAGTTAAAAAGCATGTTATATGAATGTGTATATATGAATATTTGGACATTCTACTGCACATCCGCCTTGTTGGCGTTGTCATGTGACTTATGGCATCACATGTCCACACTTTATAGTTGTGAAGTTGGTATATTCACACATGGGGTGTGATCTTTATTTCCTAGTCAGTTCAAAGCCTTTGATTGGACAAAAATCTGTATAGTGCAACATGAGCATCAATATTTTTTTGTCCATTTTTGCAGAAGAGAAAGAAAGTATGTTTAAATGTGCATATCCTTTTACTTTCGGTTTCATTGTTATTTAGAAGCAATTTGGAAAAACAGCAGGAGAAAAACAATGGCACTTGAGAAATTGTTTTTTGGACATTGTGACTGAAGTTGAGGATAGAATGAGAGACTGAGATGGAGAGAAGGAGAAAGGGAGAGAGAACAAGAAAGGCCGAGTTGATTTTTCACTTGGATCCGTTAAAGGCAGAGCGTGTTCTGACACTGATGGCTTGTGAAGCGACTCTCAAATGCCTGTGAATTAGGTTGTCATGACAAATAGGCATTCTTTCCTGCACTTGTCTGTTACTGCAGCCAACACTGTCTCTGAGTGGAAGAAATAGAGGAAATAATGAAAAAGGTGTCTAACTACTTCCTTTCTTTTTATCTCTGCTCTGCAGTCTCAATCCATCTATACAACTGCGGTATTTTGGGTTGTTACTGTGGTTTTTAGACATCCAGGGATTTCTGGAGACTCTCCAGTAATCAGGCTTTTATTATTTGCATTATGTGCTTGGAATATTACACCTATTGACTCATGCCATTTAACCTTTTGAACGTGTTTTAAAGCTGAGTATCTATATTAGAGCTGCACGATTCTGGATACATTGTGAATCACATTTTTTTATTTCTAACAGACATCACAATTCTGACAATGTAATTTAAACAATCGTTATTTGAAGGGCTATGTTACTTTCAAAATGTGATTTGCTCTATTTTGATCGCTGCCATAGACATCAGTGTTTATATCTAAACTATTAACATTTATCCCAGTACTTCTGTGATAATTTATATTTATATAACTTATAACTATAATTTATATAATTTATATAACACAGAAATAACGATACTGTGTGTGTGGTTTATCAAACTGTTTGTGAAGCTGTTTCTTATGATAATTGCTCTCTCTGGGTCAGTGGCAACACAGATTTGATGTTCCGTTGTGATTTTGTCGAAGGTTTAATGTACATTTAGGAATGAGATCACTTGGGTGTTTGAATCAAGATCGCGATCTTTTAACGATTAATCGTGCATATAGCCTATAGACACTCACCTAAAGGATTATTAGGAACACCATACTAATACTGAGTTTGACCCCCTTTCGCCTTCAGAACTGCCTTAATTCTACGTGGCATTGATTCAACAATGTGCTGAAAGCATTCTTTAGAAATGTTGGCCCATATAGCATTTTGCAGTTGATGGAGATTTGTGGGATGCACATCCAGGGCACGAAGCTCCCGTTCCACCACATCCCAAAGATGCTCTATTGGGTTGAGATCTGGTGACGGTGGGGGCCATTTTAGTACAGTGAACTCATTGTCATGTTCAAGAAACCAATTTGAAATGATTCGAGCTTTGTGACATGGTGCATTATCCTGCTGGAAGTAGCCTTCAGAGGATGGGTACATGGCAGAGATGGGGACTCGAGTCTGAGACTCGGACTCGAGTGCGACTTAAGTCGCACACACAGTGACTTCAGACTTGACTTGAGACTCGTCCTCGAAAGACTTCAGACTCGACACGTGAACAATGTTTATTTTTAGGAAACGTCTGATGAGCTCGCTGTAAAATTCATAGACAATTGGAAAAGTTTTTGGGGCAAGCCTGATCTGTTGAAAAGAGATGGTATCCATCCCTCCTGGGCTGGTGCTGCTCTTCTCTCTAGTAATTTGGCTCATAGTCTTAGAGATAAAACATGACAATCTGGGGCTCAGGTCAGGAAGCAGACAGACTGGCTAAACCGACCGTCTGCTAGCGGCCTCACGTCACCAAGGTCAGATAAATCCCATCACATAGAGTCTCTTTCACCTAGATGTCATCATATAGAGACTGTGTCTGTTCCCCGAATTTGGAAATCCAAAAAACGTCAGGTTAAAAATTTAATTGATGTTCAACAAATAAAAAACAGATATAATACAGATGAGCAAATGATAAAGCTTGGGTTGCTGAATATTCGATCCCTTACTTCAAAATCTCTCATAGTTAATGATATGATTTCAGATTATAATCTTGATATGCTGTGTTTGACAGAAACCTGGCTAAAACCAAACGATTACATTATTTTGAATGAGTCAACCCCACAAGATTACAGTTATAAACATGAACCTCGTCTGAAAGGCAAAGGGGGAGGTGTTGCTGGAATTTATAGTAATATTTTCAAAACCACTAAGAAATCTAGCTTTAAATATACTTCTTTTGAAGTATTGGTGCTTAATGTAAAAATATATAGTGTAAACGATAAATCACATTTGAGAATTATGCTGGCTACTGTATACAGGCCACCAGGGCACCATAAAGATTTTATCAAAGAATTTGCGGACTTTCTATCAGAATTAGTATTGGCTGCAGATAAAGTACTAATTGTTGGTGATTTTAATATACATGTAGATAATGAAAAAGATGCATTGGGATTGGCATTTAAAGACATTGTAAACTCAATTGGAGTTAGACAACACGTGTCAGGACCTACTCATCGTCGTAATCATACTCTAGATCTAATATTATCACATGGAATAGATGTTGATGCCGTTGAAATTCTGCAGCAGAGCGATGATATCTCAGATCATTATCTAGTCTCATGTAAATTACATTTAGCCAAGGCTGCAAAGCCGACTCCGTGTTATAAATACGTTAGACCTATAACTTCTGCCACTAAAGATTGCTTTATCAATAATCTTCCTAATCAGTTTCATCATCTCAGCATCCCGGATAGCTTAGAAGAACTTGATATTGCAACAGAAACGTTTAACTCTCTCTTTTCCAGCACTTTAGACGCAGTTGCTCCGTTGCGCTTAAAGAAGATTAAAGAAAATAGCCCAACGCCGTGGTACAGCGAGCACACCCGGGCCCTTAAGAGAGCAGCCAGAAAAATGGAGCGCAACTGGAAGAAAACTAAACTAGAGGTATTTCGGATTTCGTGGAAAGAGAGCTCGATTGCTTACAGAGAGGCTTTAAAAGCTGCTAGATCTGCTTATTTTTCAAACCTATTAGAAGAAAATAAACATAATCCAAGGTATTTATTTGAAACAGTGGCTAAACTAACGAAAAAGAAAGCTTCAAGCTCAGAAGTGTCCAAGCAACACAGCAGTGATGACTTTATGAACTTCTTCACTTATAAGATTGATAATATCAGGGACAAAATTATAACTATGCAACCGTCTACCACAGTATCGCATCAGGAAGTGCATTGTAGTCTCCCTGAGGAAAAATTTGATTCATTTGTTGCTATAGGAGAGGAAGAATTCTGCAAACTCGTTAATTCATCTAAATAGACAACTTGTATGTTAGATCCTATACCGACTAAGCTACTGAAAGAGATGTTTCCAGAGGTCATATATCCTCTTCTTAATATCATTAATTCATCTTTGTCTCTAGGATACGTACCAAAAACCTTTAAACTGGCTATGATAAAACCGCTTGTTAAAAAAACACAACTTGATCCTACAGAATTAGTCAATTACAGGCCGATCTCGAATCTGCCTTTTCTGTCAAAGATATTAGAAAAAGCAGTATCTTCACAACTGTGTTCCTTTCTAGAAAGAAATGATATCTGCGAGGATTTTCAGTCCGGATTTAGACCGTACCATAGTACTGAGACCGCTCTCATTAGAGTCACAAATGATTTGCTCTTATCATCCGATCGTGGTTGTATCTCTCTATTAGTGTTACTCGATCTTAGTGCTGCATTTGACACAATTGACCACAACATTCTTTTAAATAGACTAGAAAACTATGTGGCATTAGTGGAATTGCACTAGCATGGTTTAAATCATACTTATCTGACCGTTATCAGTTTGTAGCAGTAAATGAAGAGATGTCTTATCGATCACAAGTTCAGTATGGCGTACCACAAGGCTCAGTACTAGGACCGCTGCTGTTCACTCTGTACATGCTACCATTAGGAGATATCATTAGGAAACATGGAGTTAGCTTTCACTGTTATGCCGATGATACTCAGCTGTATATTTCTTCAAAACCCAACAAACTTACCAATTCACAAAATTAACGGAATGCATAGCTGATATAAAAAATTGGATGACTAGTAATTTCCTACTACTAAATTCTGAAAAGACAGAGATTCTAATTATTGGACAAAAAACTTCCACACGTAATAACCCAGAATACTGTCTAACACTTGATGGCTGCTCTGTCAAGTCTTCGTCGTCGGTTAGGAACCTGGGTGTGCTCTTTGATACCAACCTTTCTTTTGAAAGCCACGTGTCTAGTATCTGTAAAACTGCATTTTTCCATCTTAAAAATATATCAAAAATACGCCATATGCTCTCATTGGGAAATGCGGAACAATTAGTCCATGCGTTCATGACCTCAAGGCTAGATTATTGTAATGCTCTACTGGGTGGTTGCCCTGCACGCTTAATAAATAAACTACAGCTAGTTCAAAACGCTGCAGCTCGAGTTCTTACCAGAACCAGGAAATATGACCATATTAGCCCGGTTCTGTCAACACTGCATTGGCTCCCTATTAAACATCGTATAAATTTTAAAATATTGTTTATTACCTACAAAGCACTAAATGGTTTAGCTCCGCAGTACTTGAGCGAGCTCTTAACGTATTATAGTCCTTCACGTCTATTGCGATCTCAAAATTCCGGCCAGTTGATAATACCTAGAATATCTAAATCGACTGCAGGCGGTAGATCCTTTTCCTATTTAGCACCAAAACTTTGGAACAGTCTTCCTACCATTGTCCGGGAAGCAGACACACTCTGTCAGTTCAAAGCTAGACTAAAAACACATCTCTTTGACCTAGCATACACATAACGCACTATAGACTTCTATAAATTCAATGTTAGGGTGCATAGATTAGGTCAGCCGGAACTGGGAACACTTCCCTTAAATCTTGATGTACTCGCTACATCATAAGAAGAATGGCATCTACGCTAATATTAGTGTCTGTTTATCCCGAGGTTTTCCCGCAGCCTGCCGGATCCAGGCCGTGTCCAGATCTGACGAAGGAGATCCGCCTGGACCCAATGACAATGCAGTGCTGAAGTATCCACTATCCTCTCCCTATGGAGGATCCCTTTCCCACTCTACAGATAAACCGTTGTGAATTCCGGCTCGCGTACCCCGAAGTGATAAAATAAAACAAAATTCTGTATCAAAATTTATAGGCAAGAAAAGTAGTTTGTTTAGGCTGGGTTGTATGAATTCTAAACCTGCGCACATATTTTAAAAAGCACATAACTATAGAATCAATTCTGAATGAGCATGTGAACGCCGTCAGCGTTAATCACAGGTTCGCGTTTAAAAGTCTGATCATTTCGACGGAGGTGAATCAATCAAAGTTAACTTTAGCTGGAAATAACATTATTCAAGAACCGCTATAATGCCAAAACAATCTGTTACCTTAAATTATATGTTTATCTCTGTAAAGCTGCTTTGAAACAATCCATTGTTAAAAGCGCTATATAAATGAAGATGACTTGACTTGACTTGACTTGTTAATCCCCTCCCTCCGTTACCTATAACCTGCCTACGTAACACGTACTACGTATCGGCTGCGCGCGCGCGACCACACATAAGAGGACAACAAACAAACATGTCAACTGCACCGGCCGCTGCTGTGCCATTCAGTGTAAGCTTTGGGTTTAAAAACTTCAAACAAGACGGCCCAAACAAAAGAAGCGCTCAATGCTAAATATGCGGTATCAGGATAAAAGATTCTGGCTCAACCACCTAATTTCATCAGGCATCTGAAAACACACCCTGAGGTCAGTAAACATGTTTAGCTCAGCATTGACCATCTACCGTTAGCTTGCTTCTTGCTTTAGCTACAGCCTAGGTTAACTCCGACTGTCTTCCTTATGAAATATTAATGAGCGTTTGTTTAATTGCCAAACTTGTGGTGGTTGATTAACGTAATAATTTGCCGCTGGCTTTCATTACGTTAATTATTAACATTGTCTGCAAACAGGTTACAGGATTATTGTTGTTTCATTTAGTTATAACGTTACACTGGTTTGAGAGTCTGGGATGTGTTGCTGACTTACAGTAGTTTATAAGCTATGATTAGTTGCGTAGGCAGTGCACATTAGGCCTACATGGATCTGCAAGTGATGGCGGGGGCGTGGAAATCACGAGCCACACGCGGCTGAGAGATCGCACAAATTTTTTCACGGCAAAAAACAGATATTAACATAAAAGTAAAGCATTCTTGGTGTTTTTGTCATGTTGCAATAGGCTGTTTACACTGATTATATACCAAAATCAAAGCTGATACTTTATGCTAATAGATAAAGGAGTCATAATAACATATTACATGCTTTGAATTCCTTATATATAGATATGCAGTGTTCTATGCAGCCTGGATGGGTCGCTGTACGTGATGCAACACTTATTATAACCACAAGAGACTTCAGACTTGACTTGGACTCTAGCACAGAGACTTGAGACTTGACTTGGACTCTAGCTCAGAGACTTGTGAGCATCTCTGGCCATAAAGGGATGGACATGGTCAGAAACAATGCTCAGGTAGGCCGTGGCATTTAAACGATGCCCAATTGGCACTAAGGGGCCAAAAGTGTGCCAAGAAAACATCCCCCACACTAGTGTTGTCACAATACGGGGCGGCAGTGGCTCAGTGGTTCATGTAGATTGTCTACAAACTGGAAGGTTGGTGGTTCAATCCCCGGTTCCACCTGACCAAGTGTCGAGGTGTCCATGAGCAAGACACCTAACCCCAGCTGCTCCCGACGAGCTGGATGGCGCCTTGCATGGCTGACACCGCCGTCGGTGTATGAATGAGTGAGTGAATGGGTGAATGTGAGGCAAATTGTAAAGCGCTTTGGTGGCCATTGGGTCTGTGAAAGCGCTATATAAATGCAGTCCATTTACCATTTACCATACTAGAATTTCTAACTTCGATACGATACCTTGAAAAATATCGATATTCGATACCATTTTCGATACCACAGAGAAAAAAACTGCCACAATATTAAAGGGGTATTTTTTTTATTTAATGCTAAATATAACAAGTCTAGAACATGACAATGAGGTATATTTTATATGAACAAAAATGTCCGGAGTTCTATTTGTTAATATTTTTTAATTGGACCAGAGCTAACATGATGTATTTTTATTACCTACTGTTATCAAAGATTAAAATATTCTGTAACAAAAAAGCACTTATCAAATTGGAGGATAGAGTGTCAGTAATGTATAATAATAAGATTAAACATTACATTTTCAGTTAAAGGCATTTCATTATTGAATTCAGAGATGCCATTGTCTAGCTGTTTAGTTTAATTAATATCTGTGTAATCAAATTGATGATAATCGCTAATGAAGGCAAATTGCAGAATTAAATAATAATTTTTGCATAAAGTTAAATAGGCACAAGTTAAGTTACATTTGACCACAGTTACAATATTTACTTGTCTAAGATTTCTCAGTCAGATTATGTTAACTTTAAGAATTACGGTGAAAAAACGAGACAACACAGACTCATATCAACAACAATACTAGGCCATCTTGTTTAATATTTCAGAAAAGTTAAAATGAGAAGAGTTACAGTGTTTTCTTTAGGATTTTTTTAGCAGATACTGTCTGTCCAAACAACAAACACCCCTAATGCTGAGCATATGCTTGCTAAATTGTACCCCTGGCCTGGAGCCTGTTTCTTAAGTCTGTTTTCACCTATACAATAATTTAAAAAAATGAGTAATGTGAGGGATTATTGATAGTCAAACAATCTTTTGGGTGCCCGCAGCCCGCTCGCAGTGTGAAGCGCGTGTCCACGCTATTCTCCGACATGCCCGCTCACGGTGTGTTTTTTACGCGTGTCCGTGCTATTCTCCAACATGCCCGCTCGCAGTGTGAAGCGTGTGTCCACGCTATTCTCCGACATGCCCACTCGCGGTGTGTAGCGCGTGTTCACGCTATTCTCCGACTCCGACATGCCCGCTCGCGGTGTGTTTTTTACGGGTGTCCGCGCTATTCTCCGACATGCCAGCTCGCGTCGCGGTGTTCTTTATCAATCAACCAAAGCCGGACGCGGGGGCGCCGCCCTCGCCATCTTTCCATTCACTTCACTTTTGCCATTTAACCAGAGCGAATGAGACGAGTGCGCCACGTGTGGTGTTTGTCAACGCGCCTTTGGAGAGAAGTGAAAGTGACCGCTCGGCTAGTATCGATACTTCGGGAAATTAGTATTGGTACCGTTCAGATATTTCAGTATCGATATTTATCGAAATATCGATATTTTTGACAACACTACCCCACACCATTACACCACCACCACCAGCCTGCACAGTGGTAACAAGGCATGATGGATCCATGTTCTCATTCTTTTTACGCCAAATTCTGACTCTACCATCTGAATGTCTCAACAGAAATCAAGACTCATCAGACCAGGCAACATTTTTCCAGTCTTCAACTGTCCAATTTTGGTGAGTTCTTGCAAATTGTAGCCTCTGTAGCCTCTTTTTCCTATTTGTAGTGGAGATGAGTGGTACCCGGTGGGGTCTTCTGCTGTTGTAGCCCATCCGCCTCAAGGTTGTGCGTGTTGTGGCTTCACAAATGCTTTGCTGCATACCTCGGTTGTAACGAGTGGTTATTTCAGTCAAAGTTGCTCTTCTATCAGCTTGAATCAGTCGACCCATTCTCCTCTGACCTCTAGCATCAACAAGGCATTTTCGCCCACAGGACTGCCGCATACTGGATGTTTTTCCCTTTTCACACCATTCTTTGTAAACCCTAGAAATGGTTGTGCGTGAAAATCCCAGTAACTGAGCAGATTGTGAAATACTCAGACCGGCCCGTCTGGCACCAACATCCATGCCACGCTCAAAATCGCTTAAATCACCTTTCTTTCCCATTCTGACATTCAGTTTGGAGTTCAGGAGATTGTCTTGACCAGGACCACACCCCTAAATGCATTGAAGCAACTGCCATGTGATTGGTTGATTAGATAATTGCATTAATGAGAAATTGAACAGGTATTCCTAATAATCCTTTAGGTGAGTGTATAATGTATACATGCTTTAGCTGTTTAAGTGGACTTGGCAACTGTGAAAAACCACAATATAGTCCATATTTTCTTTCCTTACTGCAGGTGTAGCGCTCATAAATTCCAGCAGGTCACGTGGAAAGCAAAGGACTCCAGAGCAGACTAAGAACAGAGTGCTACAGTTACATACAGTGCTACAGTGCTACAGCAATAATAATAATAATAATACATTTTATTTATGACAGCACATAGAGCTGAATGTTAAACTACAATGACATTTCCTCTCATTCTCCACTCCCATCTGAATGCAAAGTCGCGGCGAAAAGACTGGGTGTAACGGTCACCAGCTGGAGTGCCCTTGAGAGCCACCAGAGGGCACTCCAGATAGGACTATTATGACTCACAAACGACATTTCCCATAACTCACTGCCCGGACTCACCATCACTGATCACATTCACCTGTACCTCATTCACTGATTGCATTCACCGGTCTCATCATCTTGTTAGTCTGTCTATTTATACCATGTTCATTCATTCAGTCACCGCGAAGTTTTGTTTAAGTGTTACACTGCATTTCTGAGCATTATCCACCTGAGTTTGATTCCTGTGTTTGACCTGTGGATCGTTTATCGTTGCTGACCCTTCTCTGCCTGCCCTGACCCTGGACTGTTTCACTGGACTCTGATTCTCTCTGCCTGCCTCGACCCTTTGCTTGTATCTGGTTTGTCTCTGCCTTGTCTCCGTTGCCCTGTTTTGCTGTTGTTGATCCCTGCCTGTTTGACTACTCTTAATAAACGCTGCGAATGGATCCCCTTGTGTCTGCTGCATCGTAACACTGGGAAGCACATTCAGAAGATGCTCCTGTCGGATCCCTTAACACTCCTTCACTCCTTCACCATAAACATGGTTTGACATCATAAGATTTCTCCTTGTTTTAATGAACTCATTAGGCTACTGCTGAAGCAGACACAATGGGAATGGAGAGATAATAGTTAGGCATAATTTTCAAATAATATAAATGTTTTTTTTTTTTTACAGCCTCACCACAGATATTGTCCTTAAACAACTGTAAAAGAGGTCTTGGCTGTAAATCTAAAGCGCTGACATAATAATCAAAACTCTGCATATAGCCTATGACTCACAATGCCCCTTCGTTCACTTTTCATTTAATATGTCAGCCATAAGTTCCTGAGGTTTTTATGTTTATCATCAAAGAGTTTCTACAGCCAGATTCATTTCAATTAGAGCTTGCTGTCCTGTTAGCTTTGACGCTGAAAGGCTTTAATTAACCAATGCCAAATAACATAGACAATCAGCCTGTCTTTCTTTATCGTAGAGGTGCAGCCAGAATCCAATCTACTCCATTTAGGTGTCAGTTTGAGGGTGTGTGTGTGTGTTTGTTTGTGGCACCAAGATTGTTCCTCGTATGTGTTTTTCTTTGTGTGCTATTACGAGAGAATTAGACTTGGGCTTTTTCCACCTCACAGTGCTGAGTCTAGGGACCCACACTGATTGTTATTTCTGCTTGTGTGTGTGTGTGTGTGTGTGTGTGAGTGAATAGGAATTGGTGCGGACGGAGTCCAAGAAATGCTGAAGAAAAATAATTTCTTTCCTTCCCTAACAATCGTTGTGGCATCCATTGTATCATAAAATTCTGAATGCAAAAGAGGCATGTTTTGTGTAATGGCTGTTTTGTGGGTTTCTCTGTCACTGTGTTCATTTACTTGGTGGGTTAAATACTCTATGTACAATGACTTAGCAATGCATTTTTAACTAGCTTTTGTGTTGTTGTCATAGCAGCAGTGAAGTTAGATTCCTCAAAGAGGGTTTTGGATCATTTATTCAAAGGGATAAATGTAATTCGTTTCAAATTATCCTGCATTCAGTGGCGATGGCAGTTGAATTTGTGGGTTTTTATCAAACATAAATCAGTGAATGGATTTTAGCAGAGGATTATCCCAGCAGGCCAAAAAGAGCATCTGTTTCCCCCCGACTCCCTCCTGATCTCTCTGTCTACATTTGCCTATTTGATTTGTTTCTGTCTACCATCTTAATGTCTTTAATATCACAACTATATTATTTTCTGCTTATGTTGAATAAAGGGTAACCCACAGTTTATTGGTTTATTAAACAAGATAATTGAGAAAACAGGCCTATATTCAGAAAAGAGTTTGGAAAATGAGTCATTATCCGTCATATTCAGTAATGCTGTATCAATGGAGCATAGTGTGAGGTTTTCATAGTAAATTAAAGCATCATACATGCCATTGTGTGGTTTTAAATGGATCAAATGATTTGAAT
This sequence comes from Tiaroga cobitis, assembly GCA_030578255.1. Classification (NCBI taxonomy): domain Eukaryota; kingdom Metazoa; phylum Chordata; class Actinopteri; order Cypriniformes; family Leuciscidae; genus Tiaroga; species Tiaroga cobitis. The sequence goes on along the minus strand of CM060594.1, from coordinate 29,502,632 downwards.
GACAAAGTGCCCATTTGCTTGAGATTAATGTTAATGGTTTAAATACGTTAACAACATTAACACAGTGACCTTCTTAATCAAACTCACGGTGGGGAAAATCATCTCTCCCTAGAAAAATCTTCATAGAAAACTCACCTTAAATAGTAAAGCTCTGGGGAGCAAATTGCATTTCATTATCAAATCACCACTTCATTATGGCAGGGGATGAAAAGTTGCATTTTCAGTTGCCTTTTGAAGCTTAAAGGTAAATTGAAGATATCAAGCCTTTAATAATGCCCATAATATTATTAATCTTAGATATCATTACTATAGCAGCAAAAACAAAATAATTACAAAGGCTTCGTCTGAAATTACATACAACATTTGCTGAGAAACAGACGTCAAAACTATTATAAAAGTGTGTTCTAAGTCGAATGTGTGTATAAATGTAATTGGGACATATTACATATGTCATGTTGTCATTGTCCTGTGACCTACAACATCAGTTGTGTTGCTTCACTGTCACTTAAAGGGTTAGTTCACCCAAAAATGAAAATTAAGTCAGTAATTACTCACCCCCATGCTGTACCAACCCCGTAAGACCTTCGTTCGTCTTCGGAACACAAATGAAGATATTTTTGATTAAATGTGACAGCTGGATCACTCCTCCATAGGCTCCCTAAGGGAATGAATCCTGACGGCCCAGAAAGTCAATGAAGAAAATGTTTAAATATTCCATGTGACAACAGTAGCTCAACTAATTTTGTTTTTTCGCCCAAAAAGTATTCTCGTCGCTTAATAAACTTATAGTTGAGCCACTGTTGTCACATGGAATATTTAAACATTTTCTTCATTGACTTTCTGGGCCGTCAGGTTTCAATCCCTTTGGCAGCCTATGGAGGAGTGATCCAGCTGTCACATTTAATCAAAAATATCTTCATTTGTGTTCCGAAGACGAACGAAGGCCTTACGGGGTTGGTACAGCACGGGGGTGAGTAATTAATGACTTAATTTTCATTTTTGGGTGAACTAACCCTTTAACTTCTCTTCTGTGGCTTCATAGTAAGGTGTCCATTGGATGTGAAACTTGGTATGGGTCATCACCACGATGCCCTAAAGCAGGGGTTCCCAAACTTTTCCATTCCAAGACCCACGTAGACAAGAATAATCTATCTCAAGACCCACCAAAATAATTGTAAAGAATGAATGTGGGGTGGGAGGCGTTAGTTCTCTTTAGAGCAGTTTTTTTCCTTGTCTTATCTGACATATAAGTTTAATTTAGGGCTGTCAGTTAAACGCGTTATTAACGGCGTTAACGCAAACCCATTTTAACCCATTTAACCCATTTCAATTTTTTTTAGCGCGCGATTAACAGTCTTTTTGGTCTAGCAAACTTTGTAGTTTTTTTTCACATGCTGTTACTACAGGACGCTGCGCTGCGCTATGAAACCCATTCATTTTAATGGCTTGCGCCGCGCGAGGACGTTTTGTTGCTTCGTCGACCAAAGCGCAAGCGGATCTAGCTAGACCGGAAACAAAACAGCAGGCACGCCGCACACACTTGTTTGGGCTTGCGAGCCGGCCAAATAGTTGGTTAACGTTACGCTTTGAGTGGATGGCGAGCACGAGACGCCGAAATGGATGCCAATAAGATTCTGAATGGAAAGTTTACTTTTAAAAAGTTGCAAAAAGTTCCATTGACAAGACCAAAGTGATCTGTGTGTTTTGTCGTTGTGAACTGAGCTATCATCATCGCAGCGCGTCCAGTCTGAAATACCACTTGATGGCCAAGCACACACACACACACACACACAGCTGATGTGAATTCTCCGCCCCCTCGTCAATATCAGGACCTCGTCAGTATTTCTTTCACCCTTTTATTAATGGACAGTGTTACATTGAGAGATTATTTGCTCCAAGTGAGAATGTTAGTGTGAAATTGAACACAGTATATGCCAATGATGTTTTCAATAAAAAACATTTGCACAAAGCAAGCCGATCCACTTTTCCATGTTGATAAGAGCATTACAATGAGAAAAAATAATGGGACAAAAAGAAAATCAAGAGACATTTAGAATAGATACAAATAATTGCGATTAATCGCGAGTTAACTATGACATTAATGCGATTAATCGCGATTAAATATTTTAATCGTTTGACAGCCCTAGTTTAATTGCAATACAAACTTATGGTACATTATCAAAAATTTTGAGAATTAAAATAGTAGCCTAGTGGCTGTTGAAATAATGTGAAGAATACTGAGTAGTTTTTGTCTACTGACTCAACTGATTTACCCAAACATGGCAAAACAAATTTAAAGAAATGAAAAAGATTAAGTAAGTTTAATCTTAACCAAAGGTTTGATATGACAAAAAATCAGAATATAAAAAAAATAATAGACTAATAATTGTATTTGACAGTATGCCCAGGACCTAGAATTGTGTGTGTATACATTTTAAATGCTTTTTACATATATATTTTCCTTATGCGTTGGTAGGTATCAAAATGCATGCGAGGGAACACAAAACAACGCACTCTTACGACGACCATATCTCTGGAAGACAACAATGCTGTGTTGAACAGACGACAGAGATTAATGCGTTTCCCAAAAGCATCGTATGCCAAAGTAGATCGTAGAACCATTGCCACCAGGTAGGGCTGTCGCGATAACCGCAATATTGCAATACCGCGCTACTGACAGGCCAACCGCAGAGGAATGCAAGTAACCGCAGCAACCGCGAACCGCGTTTTCTTTTTTCATAAGGCCACCCTTCGTAGTTCGTACCATGTGTATTGAATGTTAAGTAAGTTAATAATGATAACAAGACTGTTTATCATGGTGATTTGTACAAAAGGCTTCGTGGATTTGCCTAAAGTAACAGACAGTGAATGTGATCGACTGAGCGTGTGCGATTACCTGCGTCTGTCTTTGAAGTCAAGTCATGTATATTCGTGAAAAGGTTGCCATTTCCAAGGAAAGCGAAATTTTTGTCGTATCATCCTTTTAACGTGTAAGAGTATTTACCATGAATGGCGGCAGCGCTGGTCAGCATTACACAGTGCGAGGAAGCCGTGGGGGGAAAGCAGCGAGTCACGCATTGAATCAATGCCATTGGTTTATTAAGTGAAGCATTGCTTCAGCTTTGCCCAAAAGTGAAGCATTGCTGGCCAGCTGAGCCTTGAAAAGTGGAGCTCAAAGTTAAAAAATAATTAACACCTTGTTTCATTACATCTATCATTTAAGGAATTAGCGTTTTGAACGTTTTTGTTGAATGAACGCCGGTTTAACGACTCACTCAAAGACAGTCCGTTGGCGTAACAATGTGCGCGCTGAGTGACAGCCTTTCAATGCGCAGAAACGCTGTTTAGTTTCGGTTACATTGTTTTTGTGTATGCTGACCACATCATAACACATATTTATATAGCAACAAATAAATATAAATAAATATAAATAAATAAATGGCGGTAATAGCGCATATCGCGCTATTGAGCCACTCAAAATTCCTTCACCGCGGCAGCCCTACCACCAGGTCTCTACAATCAACTTAGCTCGCGATGCTTCTGGGAAACGCAGCCCAGACCTAAATCAGCCTTTCGTGACATTTGAATTCTCCAGTGTAATGCGATCTCATGCAGAATGCAGTGCAGTGATTGGAGTAAACAAGTTTCTTCTTGTTCATAATGCGCACCAAACTGCTTAATGAACCGAAGCCGCTCTGAGACGGTGAAAATTGTTATCACATCAAGTCGCACGCGCGCGCTTCATGAAACACAATACTGACATATTTATCTAACTTTAAATCGCTCTAAGAAATATAGCGATTTTTATTTAACGTTGGTTCATCGTGCAACCTGTTTGTATCACTCATGAAATGTAAATTCAGCTGCAGCCAATATAGTGATTGCACGACCCACCTCTTCCCAATCTGCGACCCACAGTTTGAAAACCCCTGCCCTAAAGGAGCCTGAGAAGTTTCGAAAAATATAACTTTGGGTGTGGCCTACTTATTCTCACAAGACTCATCTTGTTAGACTCCTGAATCCTTGCCGAGTCCAACGATACTCGATTTTCACCCATGCTAGGTTTCGCCTTACGGTTTGTGTAGCGTTGTGATTTAGCGCTTTGGCAAACATTTGCCAATATCTTCGAAACAGTTAGACCGATCGAGACGAAACCACCATCAAAAGTTTGGAAACATAGGTCGTTGGCTATATGCTAATGCCCAAATGTCAAAATATTGATAGTAAGGGGTTGTAAAATCCAATCAAAGTCACGTGTCACTCATTTTTTACGTGTTTCTTCATATAAATGTCTATAACTCCGAAGTGAATTGAGATATTTTCACCAAAATTGACACACATATGTATGGGCTCACTCTGAGGACACATAAAAAAATGGTGGGATTGAGCCTCTTGGTGGCGCTATAATAGAACAAAATATGAAATTGCCATTGACTTCAATACAGTTCTATACAGTTCAATACAAATGCTATACTTAACAAATGCATTGCTGTAACATTACGAAACTCAGTATGTGCCATTAGCACCATGCCCTGAGGGTACTTAAAAGATTTTGAGACAGCGCCACCTTTTGGTCAAAAGTTATAATAACATTTCCTAAAATGCAAATAACTTTTAAATAAATCTGCCTATTGTAATGACACTGGTCTTAATAGATTCCTTGGGTTATGACGAGAACATAGATACCAAGTTTGCCGTATTTGGCCGAACTTCCTGTCCCCCATCTTGATTTTCATTCAATACCTACTTTTTCAAACTCCTCCAAGACAGTCTGTCCAATTTTCACCAAAATCGAATCGTATTATCTCCAGACTGTACCGACTAAAAGTTATGGATTTCGTGACGATAGACAAACCATTTTCGTATACCGCAGCAGCAAAGTTGAGGCATGCTGCCAAAATGACTATTCAGGGTTTATATCTGCAATGCCTTGACATATTGACTCCAAACTTTGTATGTGTCATTGTCACTTCACTCTGACCACATCACATCGATTTCGTAACTGCGCCACCTATTGGTCGAAAGTGATAAACCATTAAATCATCTTATAAGTTACTGTATATATGATTTTTCAGCCATTTGCCGAAAATCCTCTTAAAATGTCTTTAATTGCTCCTTGCTCCAGTTGGTCTGACACCTTCAGCCATGTTGGCATATCCTGTCATCTGCTTGCGCTTGGCCCCGCTAGTTGCTGCTTGCAGCTATATTTTAACTTTCTTTTCATCAAAGAATTCTGAAAAACAGCTATTTTAAATGATAATAATATTTCACAATATTATAGTTGTACTGTATTTCTGATCAAATAAATACATCCTTGGTGAGCATAAGACACTTATTTCAAAAACATAGGAAAAAGTTTCACCTGCACTGTTTAGTTGTGCTTTCTCATGCTTGTCTAAACTTTGTGAGGCTTGTTTAAAAACTTGTTCTCAGGTCTATTTGTCTGCCAAAGAAGTAGACAAACTCTGGTGTCTGCTGTAAACACACAGAATCGATTTATCTGCCATAATGACCTTTAACAAGATCTTAAGTCATTACAAACTATTTGCTTTCAAAACACAACAGGCGAAGACGCTGTGATCCCGCACAGCAACATCTCCCTCTTTTTCCAGCTTAGTGGGTCTCTGCCAATAAGGTTGCATGCCAGCCCTTCAGACGCCTCAAAGCTACAACTTGCTGGAGCATTAATTGGCCAATTACACTAATAAACAATAATAGAGGACCTCCCCTGTTTTGTGATGTTCCGCTCAAATCTTTTGCTTTCTTTCATGTCTCTTCATCATTCCCTCTCATTCTCTCGGGCATCCCAGCTCATGCAATGCTCGTTCTTGCAGACAGTCTGATCTTTTGCCCTGTGGTTCCTCCTGCCATGGTTGGGGACTGACATGCCTACTTGTTTTTTACTTAAAGTGAGTGGTTGAAGGCAATGCTTTCCATTACACTCTCCTCACCACAATTTTGATGCTCTGCAGATTTTTCCCCCCTTTTTTGTGTGAAATACAGGAGATTCACCCACTGGATGGAGAGAGCAGACTGGAGCATGCACGGGCGGTCAGCTCATTGGCTTCATGGTTCACTTTGTGGTGCGAAACAACACCTGCCCTCCTTTTAATATTTAACACTCAATTCGATGTGAATCTGAAAACATTTTACATCATCCTCCTACACACTTGCACACACGCAGCCTGACAAACCGAGTGTGGTGTAATGAATGTCATTAGTTTTCTGTGAGCTGCAGGCATGCAGAATTCATGAGAGGGCATTTATTTATGCCAGCATGGCAGGCGTGCGGATTATTGCAGGAGGTGGGGGAAAAAGTGTGAATTTACTGAAGAGAAGGAGGTAGGCAAACATCCTGTCGCAAACCTAAAGCTCTTGGAACACATGACAGTTGGATAAAGTTCAACCTTTGAGCAAGCCCAGATTTTACCAGGGTTAATGCTTTCACTTTTATGGTGACCTCTGGGTTATTCTCTAATGGTACGATGAGGTTTGAGTGGGTGAATCTCTGTCAGGGTGGTCTACACGTCTACGTGGTCTACGCGTTTGTGTCGATGTGTGGTTTCAGGGATGTTGCCCTGTCAGAAGCTGTAATATTTGAGAGAATGTCATTTTAATAGGATTCACTATAGCTGCACGATTGATCATTAAAAGATTGCCATCTCGATTCAAACACCCATGCGATCTTATTCACCAGTAGGTGGCGGCCAAAAAAAAATTTTTGTCATTGAATTGTTCATTCAAAAGGTTTGTTCAAAATGCTGATTCATCCAGTAATGAGTCATTCAACCATTTATTCAAACTGATTTAAAAAAAAGTTATTCAAATGAATATATAACAAATATTTTTTAAATAGACTGCAGAAATTAAAATTTTGTCAGAACCTCTAGTAAATTACATGTTATTTCTGTTTAGTTGTCTGATAAGAATCGTGATTGAATCGTGATCTAAAAAAAATAAATAATTGAGCAGCTCTAGGATTCACATGATTGGAAATTTCATGTCAGGGCAAAAAAATTGCCCTCAAATTGATAAAGAGTGCATTTAATGGGAAGTATTATAACTTAAGTGCTTCGGGCAATGCTTGTTTGCTCATGTTTTTGGCATAAAATGCAAGGCACATAGCGCCATATACGGACATTCTTTTCAGAAATGCTGGTGCTCAAAACACGTACTTTCCAGGAATTTCTTCAGTTTATTGCTGTTGTTGTGGCAGCCAGCAACAGCACAACCCTGAGCTCATATACATTTTTTAGTAATGTTCAAAAAGTTAATTAATTCAGCTACTCTTTTTACTCCAATTTAACAATGAGTTCCTATGGAAACCGGAAAAGGACAGCATATATAAATGGACGTTAGAATCATTCATGGTGGTGCTTATCGTTTGCTAAGGAAAAAGGTGGATACAGCTAGACTTATTCAGGGAGGTTCAAAAGTCAGAGACTTCTAGTAAACATCTTTTAGCATTAAATTTTTTTGCAGCTTTTTCATTGCATATATCAATCAGCATAACAATCTGAGTGAAAAGTTTTAATGTAAAATGTACATATGTACACAATTTGACAATTTGTTAGTAGCTATTGGTTTGTACCACTTTGGCTGTAATGACAGCTGCACTCATGCTGCATAAACTACACAAATTTGTGTAAAATCAAATGATAATTTTGTGCTCTGAAAGTTACATGATCAATGTCACAAATTTGCTTATTTGAGATTAGTGACCTAGAGAAATCTTAAATATCTAAAGACTAAAAATATTCATTGCACATCATAGCATTGCTTTGTTTTAAAAATGTAAAAATTTAAAACTTTGTTTCTTTCTATCTTTAAATTCGATTTTGAATCCCAGCTAGGGGTGTGCGATATTGAAAAAAAACCTAGATATCTTCTGGGATTTTCTCGATAACGATTAGACGGTATTTTGCTGAGTGTGTTTATTGTGTTGGTACTTTGTTTAGGACTGTCATGGACAGCCGACTCCTAAAGTTTTTGTGTTAATGCCTAATATGGGCATTTTTAGATATATAAAGCCATGTTTTAAACCTAATTATATGCATGCATCATCTTTGGTCAATTTCATAAATTTAATCAAATTCAATTATAATTAAAGCTGCTAGCAGCATTTACCGGTGTTCAAGCAGTTAAGGCCTTTAAGGCCGTTAAGCACAAAAGCATCAAAAGACATTAAGTTTTATATAGCAAGCATTTAACCACTGAGATCATAGATGGAATAGACCATGTTTTAGCATGATTTACCATGATATACCATATTTCAGTGTGATTTTTCATGATTTACCATGTTCCAGTATGATTTACCATGAATCTAGCATGATTTACCATAGTTTACCATGATATACCAAGTTCTAGTACTCGGAGTTTTCAAGTTTTCAGCACTACGTGCTTGAACACCTAATAAGAATGAGACCTTTTTGACAGTTATAGCGCCACCTATGGTCCGATCTCCATGAAACTTTGCATGCTTCTTCACCATGTTATGACACATATGCTCATACATTTTTGTGAAGTTCTGACTTTTCCTTTAGGATTTATAGGCTTTTGATTGTATTTTGCCCCGCCCCTTTTCTAAATGACCCTGTTACAGCCACCCAAATGCAAAATTTCAACTTTTTTTCGATAATTATTGATCTAGAGAGTCCAGAGAATAGGCCTAGACTGGTTTGGTTCTGATCGGGTGAAAAACCAGGGACTAGTTCGCAAAAGTAGGTTTTGAACAAAATCCGACATAACTTTTTTTTTGTTGCTTAAATCGAAATCGGAGATATACATCTTGTCCGTCTTGAGCCAAGGATCACAGTGGTGTAAAGTAGCTTGAAGCTAGGACCAACGGTCTAAGAGTTATGAGCAATTTAGTACTTTTGGTTGCTGTAGCGCCACCTATGGGCCAATCGGGGTCATACTCTGATAGGTTCTCCCCAAAAGTGTGGCCTACCATCTGGCCGAGTTTCAAGTCTCTAGGCCTTACGGTTTGGGCTGCACAATGCGTTTTAGGGGATTTTTTTTTTCCAAATAGCAATTACAATAGGTTTTCAGCACTTCGTGCTTGAACACCTAAAAATAAGACACAATAGGGCTGTTACCAATCAAATTAAATCAGTATCAACAATCTTCATCTTTGCAATATTGAATATTGATATTTAAAACAAGAAAAGATACTTTAAATGTGAAATTGAAGCCGCCAGTAGGTGGCAGCAAGTCACTGTTAATGAGCGAATCATTGAGATTCAACCGATTCATTCAAACGGCTGATTCATTCAAGGAAAGAAGCATTTGACTATCTTAATCTATCCTAGTCAACTGATTCGTTCAAAAAGCTGATTCACTCAGTAAGGAAACACCTCCGTGTGTGGCTTTGTTTTGAACTATTTTCTTTGGCGAAATAGAGCAAAAACAGGCAATATGGTGTCTAAAATGTAAGTCACTTTATATTAAAGTGTAAATTGCAGGTACAAATTTTCACGAAGATAATGCAATGAATGTGCATACTAAACATAAAGATAAGAACTGCCCACCATTGTTTTTTATGTTTTTTATACCAAAATGCTGAATATAATATGAAAAGTTGGTGCGTTTTACAGTGGTTTTAAGCACGCCCCCTCCCTTCCACAAGGCTGGGCGTGACGTCATAAAAGGTACTCCGGTAACACTTTATAATAACTGCACGCTATTAATCATTAAGTAAGCATGAGTAAACAGTTAATACATCATTTATGAAACATTAATAGACAAGCAGTTTGTAAATACAGCTATAAATGCTTTTTTCTTGATTTATAAACATATCTACAATGTGTTTAATAATTGCATTTTCATACTTTATTAATGATTAATTAATAATTTCTAAATGAAGTATAGCATTATTTACAAACCAGTTATTCAAGAGTTGTCAGTGGTTCATAAGATCACTTACAAGGTGTAAGTAAATGGAGTAAATTCAGGTAGTTATAAAGCATTTAGTAGTGGTCAGTTAACTATTTTTGTGAGCTCATCTAAAGTGAGGACTACTCATGCCTTGTAAAGCATTTATAAAGGAGATTTAAAGACTCAGTTATCTTCTAAACAGAAAAATGAAACAAAGACAACACAGTGATACAGAACATAGAAATTATTAACAGCATTTAAATCTATTTTGTAAATGCTTTACAAGGCATAAATAGTCCTCACTTTAGATGAGCTCACAAAAATAGTTAACTGACCACTACTAAATGCTTTATAACTACCCGGATTAACCCTGAATTACAGTATAAATACATGTTATTAAAGCATTTATTAACACACTAAGTAACTATTACTATATGTCTGAATAATAAGATGTATGAATGTACATTTAAATAGTTTATTAATCATTTACTTAAACTTTCTAAGTAATCTTATGAACCACTGACAACTTTTAAATAACTGGTTTATAAATAATGCAATACTTCATTTAAAAATGATAAATTGATCATTAATAAAGTATGAAAATACAATTATTAAACACACTGTAGATATGCTTTTAAATCAAGAATAAAGCATTTATAGCTGTATTTAAAAATGCTTATTAATGTCAGTTAATGCTTTATAAATGATGAATTAACTGTTTACTAATGCTTAACTAATGATTAATAGCATGCAGTTATTATAAAGTGTTACCGGTACTCCAAGCTTTTACTGTCTATGCTCCAGGCCTGGAGTTACGTTATATTGGAGTCCTAGCTAGCAAAAATGGTTAACTATTGTGTTTGTGTGGGATGTACGAATACATCAAAAACGGGGGAGAGGCTCCACAAGTTCCCCAAGGACAAACGGCTGATTCGTGCCTGTAAGTGTTAGCATAACTTACCCGAGGTAGAGCTTAGATCGGGCCCAAAAAAATCAAGCAAGACCCTACCCGAGCACGTTGTGTCCGAGCCCGGTCCGGCCCTGCCCGACACATTAACTGTATGAGCCCGAGCCCGATTTAAACTCGACCATTTTTTAATACGTGGGTCATTATTATGACTGACGTTCTCAACTACTTTCTATATTGCTTTCTCCCGCCCGCAACATTTATGTTTTGTCCCGCTCCCGCCCGCAAAAAGACTTTTTTTCTGTACCTCCAAATACTTTCAAGTTAGCCTACGTGTCGCCACCATACACATTAGCATAAATGCTCCTGATCAATTATTTGTTATAAAGCATTAACACACAAACCACTGTTATAACATAAAAGCAAGCGGGCTACACTGCGTGCATGGTTTGGCATGACTGCGCGCAAAGTGCGCTCCCATAATAATTCCTAAAAAGCTGACATCAGTTCATCGCGATCTCACACATCTCTGTTATTATCAATGAAGCTTTCGTAATATATACATTATGTTTGTTATAATTAGAGGATTTGCCAGCATACAGAATTCAGCACTGAACAAAAAGTCCGTTTTGAGCGGTGAGGGAAGTCTATCGTAAATGCTTCTGATTGGCCATTATTGCGTTCAAGAAATCAACACATATGTCTGTGATTGGCTACATCGCTCAACGCTGCAGACATGTTGGAAATAGAAACTCTGCCTGTAAACCGTTTCTATTTTGTTTTAGTTGTTCTTATTGCTTTTCTGCAACAGATGAATAAAAATGTATTCGTTTTTATGTTTTCTTCATAGATATTTCTAGTTTGCGGGAGTCCCGCGAATCGTTTTATTCTCCCTCAACCCGAACACACAGAGTGAGTGCATTACCGCCCGCGCTCCCTTTTATGACGTCATCACCCAGTTACGGTAAAAAAAACATGCTACCTTTGAAGAAACCCCAATAAATGTTATTTTAACGCATTTTAAGACAGAAATTTTTACATATATACACATTGAGCACTTTAATTTACACATGAATTGGTTGTGGTGGTTAACCTGAAATTTACACTTTAAAGCAACCAAACAGTTGTTTGGCACCATTGACTTCCATAGTAGAAAAAAAAATACTATGGAAGTCAATGATGGCAAAGTTCCAATCGTTCTTCAAAATATCTTCCTTTGTGTTCAGCAGAAGAAAGAAACTCATACAGGTTTGCAACAACTTGAGGGTGAGTAAATGAAGACAGAATTTTCATTTTTGGTTGGAGTATCCCTTTAACTTATATTAAATCACGCAGTGAAAGCATGCACTCTAAATGCGCACCCGCACTAGTCTAATATACAAGAGTATGCGTGTACTCTCTGGGTGTGTGTGGGATAGGCTATACTCGATAATGTCAAATAGCATGTTGTTAAAACAACAATAACGATATTATTGCAGACGATATATATCACACACCCCTAATCCAAGCTTTTCAACTCTGACTGTACTTTTGAACCCTACTGTACGTGTTGCATGGCACAGTGGGAATGATTTATATCATGGTTTACAATTAGAAGGTTGGTATCAGGTTTGTAAACCTGGAAATGCTGCCCAAAACAGGAAGATGCTTAAGTCATGCATCTTCTAACACTTCTCTGATTAGGTCGTTCCGGGAATGGCAGAGTTTTCCTCCGTGCCCAATTTGCCTGCTGGGGGACGGCAGCTATGGCTCGGAAAATACTTTTCTGCTGCCTGTCACTCTTTCCCTCGCCCTGTTTTCACTCCCTGAGAGTGTGTGTGAGTGATCCATAGCCTTCATCTGGCAGCGAAAAACAGCCAAGCAATTTGTCCCGACCTCTGTCATGTTTGCCCAGCCGCAGTTGCTGTTGGCGGAGTAGTGGCAGGCCCAATCTGGGATAGGATGCGTTTAATGGTGGCTGCAGGGCGCCTGTTGTCATTTGGATGTGTGTTTATGCGTAGGTTTCAGGCCATTGTGGTACATTGATAGGGAACATGAGTAATTTGCCTTATTGCCATGGACTCATCCCCTCTCAGTACTGGAAAATGGGTGTTTTTTCTTGCCCTGGGGTTTGAGAGCATTAGAGTTGCTTGTGCTTCTGTAAGTGTGTAAAATAGCAGTAAATGTTCTGTATGTGTTCATTGAGCTTATTGGTAATAGCTGCTAATGTGCCTACTGTAGACCCGTAAGAGAAAATATGAAGTGCCAAATCAAAGGCTGAGCTCTCTCAAGAAGACACCTGCTGCAGTAAACGATACACACATATTGATGATCAACAATGATGACACAAAGCTGCAACATGAAGCTATCAGATGTTCAAACAGTTTTATAATTCATGGGCTTTATTAACATTTCAGCACCTCTTCTATGCGTGCACAGCATTGTTTGTGAATTAAACTGAGAATGCCTCATCCATCCATCCATCCATCCATCCATCTTTTTGGAGTTTCAAGTCACTTCAAATCCAATCGCAATAAATCGATTCTAAAATTCTGAATTTTCCCCATCCCTGCGCATGCTACAATGTGAAGACATTCATCAAACACTACTGAATTTGACTCTATCTGTGCTAAATAACACACAGTTGGCAGTTCTTGATGTGTCATTGTGTCAGGTCATATGGCAGGATACAACGGATTCGACCTCAAACTGTGTTATTGGGAGGAAATTATGTTATTTGAGTTTAAATATTAATAGGAACTACAGGGATCAAATAGTTATTGTGTATTAAGCTTACTGCGAAACTGAACATTTTTGTGCAAATTGAATAATTTATTGCATGTTGTATCATCCCTACAAAAGTCATTACACATTTCTCAAATACTGTTATACTGTTAAGAAATTGTATCAGGTAACCTAAATGTGCTTTATGTGGTAACATCAAGTTTAAATGAAAAAAAAAGACAGATATTTAAAATTGAGCACTTGTATGTCAATAATGCACATGTGTTCTTTAGACTTTAAGCCATATGTTTTCTCACTCTGTTTAAATAGTAATCTTCTGTAAAGCTATCAAAATGGGAAGTGGTCATGCCTTTCTGTGAGTTTCCAATGAATAACATCTTTGACCATCAATCCTGTTACTGCTGCTTCAGAGTGGCATAAAAACAGTCCCATGTCAGGACTCGGAAAAAGGGACGTCAGTAAAGCCAAAGCCACATGGTGTGTTATTATCTTCTGGTGTGCTTCCATTTATCTCCTCCCCATGTCATCTCTATCCTCTGGTTTTCTTTTATACAACATCTGCAGCCTATTGCATTACAATGACCCCTCAAGGATGACCTGACTACGGGGCATAAGCCTGCAGATTCGCTTTGGTCTTGTCATCATTCCGTAACCGTAATATATGATTTGCCGGTCTCTGATGTAAGACCTTGAGAAGCTCTGTGAATGTGTTGCTCCTGATGTCATATTCGTTCCAGTCAATTACATCATCTACAGACTGGCTCATCCTCCTCATTCAGTGGTGTCTCCTTGAATCATCCGGTTGCATTGCACAGGTAGATACGTCACCACTCCTTTAAGAGTGTCTTCATAGATCATCATAGTCTGTGATGCTTTCATCCACCTCAAGCCCTTAAAAAAGAAGGCCCTCGCTGATTCACCCCAGCACGAATAAACTCGCAAACAGCCCTCGCTTCAAAGTTTAGGTGTGAACGCCTTTGATTCTGTCATGGGGAATGTAGGCCAATGGTATCAGGGTGCCCCCTCAGAGAGATGCTCACAGAGAACTACAGATAACATTTAAAGCGTCCCAGCTGTAGTGGGGTGAGAGGTGTGTTAAATTTCACTGCAGAGAGAGCCTGTATTTTCTCTCTAATGTTCAGAGCTACCCAGGGAGTCTTTTGGCAAGGTTATATAAAGTGATTTCAAAAGCAACGCATTGATTGGATTAATTTCAGTGTTACTCTTCTAATTATTTAACAGCATGGAGAGTAAATTTAATATGAACTGTTATTAAAAAAAGTAAAATAGGCGACGTAGTCTATCTCTGCATTGTTTTAGAAATTATTACTTTTATTTCGGAGTTACATTTAAATTCCTGAATTGGATGCTGGATTGTTATTTGAAGTTAAGGAAGTAGAGTAAAATGGAATGAAAAATAATTGCAAAGAAATTCACCGTTCTGTAAGTGTACCTGTAACCAAATGTGGTACTTATATAGTGATGTCAAAATATTCTGTACTTCGGAACCAAGTCGGTACTAAAAAAAATTAAACATCACGGTACCGGTGGTACCGAGTACCCGGTCAAACCCCGTTCTGGAAGCGCATGCACGAAGGGCGTGAAGTTGCGTCCTCTTCATGAAAGCGCTGAGACATGGCGACCGGCGGCACTGCTGATGTGGAGTCTGTGTATAATAAACTGCAAAAAGACTATTTAAATATTAACCCTGCATGTTCTGCTTGTCTGTGGGTGAATGAACGGCGCAGACTCGCGGTTTCATTTAAAGGGTTAGTTCACCCAAAAATGAATTAAAAACTTTTTGTGCGAAAAAACAAACAAAAATAACGACTTTATTCGACTATTCCTTTTCTTCCTTGTAGGCCTGAAACGAGACTTCAAGAGATTTCCACGACGCGCACGCGCGAGAACTGAACTGAAGTAGTTGAAGGAGATCGCAATTCTCGCGCGTGCGCGTCGTGGAAATCTCTTGAAGTCTCGTTTCAGGCCTACAAGGAAGAAAAGGAATAGTCGAATAAAGTCGTTATTTTTGTTTGTTTTTTCGCACAAAAAGTATTCTCGTCGCTTGATAAACTTATAGTTGAGCCACTGTTGCGACATGGAATATTTAAACATTTTCTTTAATGACTTTCTGGGCCGTCAAGTTTCATTCCCTTAGGGAGCCTATGGAGGAGTGATCAACCTCTCAGATTTAATCATAAATATCTTCATTTGTGTTCCGAAGACGAACGAAGGTCTTACGGGGTTGGTACAGCATGGGGGTGAGTAATTAATGACTTAATTTTCATTTTTGGGTGAACTAACCCTTTAACGTTACCTCACACACACACACACACACACACTGAAGCACGAGTGACGCTAGCGCTGTTTTTAGTCTCTGCTGCCTCACGATATGGTGACATGATTCATGATTCAATTCATCTCCAAGAGTCACTTCATAAGCATTTTACCGTTTCATTTGAGAAAAACTATCGTCATATCATACACGCACAGAAACTCAAAGGTCTTCACGGCAACCCGTCAAAATAAAAGTTTGGTTTAACTTAAAGAAATTGCCAGAAATAATTATATAGGCTACTGCACAATAGATTTAACTACGTCTCCATTAATTAAAAATACTACTACTACTACTAATAATAATGTGTGCATAGAAGGTTGCTTATTTTTCACTTGAATTTGTTATAAGCAATATTTCTCAATATCATCAATATTTTCGTTTAAACAGCATGTAGCCTTAAATGCTTTCATAAATGTACCGTCATAAATAATAAAGTCATCGAATTAAATTTAATTTTTTTTTTCAAATAATTAAAGGGATAGTTCGGCCAAAAATGATATTTAACCCATGCATTACTCACCCTCAAGCCGTTTGAGATGCATCTGTCAATCTTGTTTCAGACGAACACATTTTCAGTTATTTTAGAAAATGTATTAGACCCTTCAGTGGATATAATGTGAAGCAATGGGGTCCACCTCCTTCAAGTCCCAAAATGTGAATACATCCTTCACAAAAGTAATCCATCCGGCTCCAGGGGGATAAACGAAGGCCTTCTGAGGGTAATCCGTGCGGTTTTGTCCTAAAAATATACATATTTAAAACTTTATAAATGAAAATATCTGACTTCCGGCAACGATCGACGTGCGTTCACGGGTGATGGAAGTCAGCGTACGAGGTAAGACGTAGCGTAGGAACTGTTGTGACGTAGAACGAACGCGCCAGCGCAGCCAGAGAGCAGAGCAAAACAAAACAAGAAAGCGCGTGAACGCACGCGCGTCGATCGTTGCCGGAAGTCAGATATTTTCATTTATAAAGTTTTAAATATGTATATTTTTACGACAAAACCGCACAGATTACCCTCAGAAGGCATTCGTTTATCCCCCTGGAGCCGGATGGATTACTTTTGTGAAGGATGTATTCACATTTTGGGACTTGAAGGAGGTGGACCCCATTGCTTCACATTATATCCACTGAAGGGTCTAAGACATTTTCTAAAATAACTGAAAATGTGTTCGTCTGAAACAAGATTGACATATGCATCTCGAACGGCTTGAGGGTGAGTAATGCATGGGTTAAATATCATTTTTGGCCGAACTATCCCTTTAAATAAATTGGAAAAATAGTTCAAACTGATTTTGCTGTGGTACCGAAATTGGTACCGAGAACCGTAAAATTTTAATGGTATCGGTACCGACTACTGGAATTTTGGTACCGTGACATCCCTATACTTATAGAAATATTAGATAGATAATATTAATAATAAATATTTGAAATCACACCAGAAGTAATTTGTAGTTAATTTGTGTGTATTTAATTTTATTCAGTAATTTTTTATTTCAGTACATTCATCTTCCTGTCTTTCCAATTCAAATTCAAATTATAACTTCATGTGGGTCATGGTCAATCCAATCGAAAATGTTACTCTTAAAAAGGGAACACATTATTATATTCCAAATGTTAGCCAATCCTATTTCACGTGTTTTTTTTGAATGGTTGTACATGCCGCCTGGCCCATTGTCAGACACATTGCAATCAGGCTCAGCATGTTAGTAGTCTTTGCACGCAAGCAGATAGGAGGTAAGGACACCTTAAGCTGCACTGCGTATCGCGTCTTCCATTAGCTGCGTCCAGCTGCTCTAAATACCTCTTTAAGGGATTTTCACCTCCAGACGTCAGTTAATCACTGCTGGTGTTCTTGCGGCTCTCCGAAATCCATGTGGTTCAGGGTTTCCTCTCCCTTATGCCCGCCGCTTCCCATCAGGCCTTGTGTTCTGGCAGTTCAGACTCTTTGATGCCTGAACAACAATAATATATGGTTAATGTCTCCCTCGTGACACCCAGCCGACAGAATCTGATGTTGTTGGAGAAAAAAGAATGCACGGATATTACAACAGACACATATAATCTGTCTTCTCTGATTGGACTGTTTACTTGGAGTATTGCATACATTATGCCCATCAAACATGGTGGTTCCAATGTTTTTTTAATGCTTTCAGAGGAAGTTTTCATTTCCCCTCGTCTTAGCCATGTTAACTGTATAGACACTGTGTAATGTGTCTCGGTTTTTCTTTTGAGGCTTCATATATATTCACACAATCTACGGTTGCAAAGAACAGACACAAGATCCTCTGATAAAAGGCCAGCAATTTGTCCTACACACACCATGCCGGATTTGCATCTTGTGTCTTTTTCTCTCGGTTTACTCTACAATGATTCTTACCTCCACTGTCTCATCCCACACTTCTAATTCAGAGCCATATCCAGATGTATAGGGTTGTATTTACCCATGAGAGAATAGCACGAACAGTCAGTTCAGCATGATGCACTTCTGCCTAACATGTCAATGGAGAGCAAAGTCCCCTGAGTGTAAAAACAATCTGTAAATGAGCATCGTAGGGGGTTTACTTTTTGATGTACCCCCATCTTCCGCAACACCAGACATGTCTCATCAATAGCTGCCTCTGGCGACTTCTGATTCCTATTTGTGGATCTGACATACATTCAGTGTCTTATGTTTCGGCCTCTCATGGGCTTTTGTCCTTAATGATACAATTTTCTTTTTGTTTAGGATGCCTTTTGGATTTTGAATTAGAACAATTGTTTATGATTATAGAAGTGAATCTATCTAACAATGCCTCATGCTTTCTCCTATAATTTCTTTACCAAGCCAATATTTGTCTCCCCTCCCCCCTCCTTTTTTTTTTTTTTTTACTGTGCTCCATGAATTTGCAGCACTAGTTTATCTTGGTTTAGATTTTTTGGGGATCGCTGCATTGAACAGGCCCTGTTGCTCACAATTCATTAAAAAAAACCAGTCAACCATATAGGCAAGATTTGAGCTGAGCTGCCAGGGAGTGACAGGGCATATTGAGGATCCTAATTTTCCCATGGGACAATTCACAATGTTTTTTTTTTTGCCTGTTGAAATAGATGAAAACCATCTATTACCCAAACACACAAAAACATAGGGAGTCCTTGCCTTTAACCTATTGGTTCACCAACCAAATCTCTGTTTTTGTCCCTGATTACAGCAGAGCTTATAATGAAACTCTTTTGAAAAAGCTTTGGCCTTTATTACCCGAACCATTAAGCCAATCTCGAAAGCTGCACCTTGCTGCAATAAATGTCAGGATGAAATTGGTGAGACCTTTTTTGAGTTACTCCAAGAGTCGATGGCTTCAAACTGAATGGAGTCTGTCAGCCTAGACAAAGGTCATGGTTGAAAGGACAGCACTATACAATCAAATTCATTTTTGCACACTTTAATCACTTTAGTATTGGGTGAAGCGATTCCAAACACCCTTCAATTGGACCTTGGGGTCAAACACCTCTGCCTGGCCTTACAGTGTGAATAAGAAAGTGGGATACAACATACATCTTGTAATAAATCACAATGAGGAGTATCCAGTTGGGGGATGGGGTAGTGCTGAGGGTCTAGGCTGATTGCCATGGCGACAACATAGATGACTCGCTGATGTCTACTGCCAATCTACTGTAGCCACTGATTTATGGAGTGACACCGTGGCATAGATGGATGGGCAAATTACTGCCAAGTGCAACACGCAGAGGTGATGACTGGGGGTGAGCTCTCATGAGTGTCATATGTCACGTCAGGTGTCTCCTGATGGTATGGGGGGATGGAGAAAGAATTTCAGATCTGCCAATAAAGAAATCGCTCTTCCCAGGTTGGTGCTTTGCTGGGATTTCAGGTTTGATTGGACAGGGGAAAGCACTTGGAGAGTGCAAGGCTCAGAGATTAGGTTCTGGAACATTATTTTCCCAGGGAATCAATAGCTCTCCCTGGTTGCACCGATATGATGTTGAATGTGTCACATGTTGGTGCCTCCAAGGCCAGTGGTTGAGATGATTGTGGGTAAAGGCAGGTGCTCAGGTTTAGTGATATATGTTTCTCTGACCCATGAATGATACACAACTATTGATGATCTTTTAATGCTACTTATTTACATGCTATTACATGCTACCAATGTCTACCAAATCCATGCCACTCATTTAATTTCCGATTCACTCAAGACAGTCTTATTCTTGCAATATACACGTTGTGTGTAAAGCAGACTGCTAGGCCTGTGGTCAATATTTCTAACACACATTTTTATGCTTAGCAAGTTGAAACAACATTAGGTTTGTGATTAGCCAGCATGAAACAATGTTAGTTTTGTGATTATGTTTGTATGTTTGTGTATGTTATGTAGAGAGAGAGAGTGAGTTAGGAAAAAAGTGAAAAGAAATAGACACGGAAAGGTAATGTCATGTCCTATTTTAGGTTTCCACTCCGTGAATCAATTGTTCGTTTGGGGATTTGAAGGAGATCAGCTCTTGGTCCTTAGAGTAAGGTCAATGCATCTGCCTTGCAAACACAATAGAGATTGGATTCCAGTAAATAAACAAACCAAAAATGAGACAAATTCTATATTTGTACTGCTTGATTGTTGCAGAAAAGTACTAACCATTTAAACAACAAAATTTAGAATTATGTTGTTTTTGTTGTACCTTTTTAATGCTACAGATTATTGGCTCCTTCTGTGAAGGGATGTCATGGAGTCTTGTGTTTATCTTGGTATGTCCTCAAACGAACAACAAAGCAAACACACACCTTATGAAGTGCAAGTTAAAGGGAAAAATAACTTCACTCTCTCAAGCACATTTATTACGAACGTTTCGGCACAACAAGTAGCCTTTGTCAAGGTATAATTTCTTACAAGATGGAGAACAGTTTAATTAACAATTATACACTCTAACAAAAAGTCTCTAAAGCCGCGTTTCCACCGCAATTACCAGGAACTATTTGTCCCAGGAACTTTTTTCATAGGAACTTTTTTGCCCCAGAACGGTTGCTCACTGCGTTTACACCGTGGACTAAAGTACCGGGAAGATTAGTCTGGTGACGTTGAACTGCGTGCGACTGCTCCTCCCAGTCTGCGCGTACTTGTTTTGAGTTTTAAGTATTGAGGAGATTCAAGCTGTGCTGTTTTTGTGTGCGATCTATTGGTTTACTAACGAGGTAATTAACAAAACGGCAGAAAAGAGACGAACACTAATACCAAAGCGTATTCATTTCAGAAAGCTTGTAATGCTAGATAGACAACGTTTGTTATCAGCTATAGCGGACATGACCGTGAGATGGATGGGACGAACGCGCGCCATCCGGCAGAGAGAACAAGGTAAAAGAACCAATCAGCATGTTCAGCGCACAAGTCCCACCCCGAAAGTTCCTGAACTCTGAAAAAGTACTACCTCGCCAGCAGGGACTTTCTGGGGGGGAAATTTTTACCCGGAACTTCATTTAGACCCTGGTTCCTGCGGTGTAAACACACGGAGTACCACCCCAAAGTTCCTAGTTCCTGGGGAAAGTTCCTGCGGTGGAAACGCGGCTTAAGTGCCCCGTTCACACCGCAAGTCCTAATGCTCAATTCTGATTTTTTGCTCAGATCCGATTTTTTGATTGGCTGTTCACATTACCTTTTAAAATGTGACCTATATCTGATTGCAGTGTGAACTGTTTGAAGTTTCAAACTAACCAGCATGCGCAAAAGAACAATAACAATGACATCAGACGCAGCACGCAGTTGCACTAAAGTTCGGGAGGTTATGGAGGAAGTAAGCATATTTGCATTTATTTCATAATGTTTGTGTAATGGAAACTTTTGCGGGTTTATGGTTGCAAATTCACTACAGAGATCTGTGTGGATGCGTAGACGAAGCCAGGAGTGGTGGGAATATGACGTGAATAGTTTCACTGAAACGCTGTTCTCCTGTGTCCCCGTTCTTCCATTTCGTGTGCAATTTTTTCAAAAACGGAGCGGTTACGGTAGGTCCTTCTAGCTTGAATTGAAGTATCTCCCCATATACTACTTAGATCTAACACCTCACTCTCATTGACTCGCTTCATCGCTGTTCTCCATATCTCAGGGATGCAAACAGTGCGCTTTTAGGCGCCTCCCGCTTTTTTCACGTCAGTTTGGGTGACTTATGTGAATCGTGCAGATCCGCGTGGATGGCATTCTGCGCTCGTATACTGTTTTTTGCCCTCGTATTCTGGTCGTGAGTTTTGAGACGCCATAAATAAACGCCATAGGGCTGTTCACATATCGTGTCTTTTGCGCTCTCAAGTTCGTTATTCGCGGCCATAATTGAAGCGATTTTTCCAGGCGCAGCAAGATGAAAAAACTTCAACTTTTCAGAATGCCGCAAGCGCAGCACCGCAGGTCATGTGACGACAAGAACCAACCAATCAGTTTCACCCTTTCCGTAACAACATTGAAAGCTCAGTCATCATGAAGGATGGGGTCTCTCTCTATGGCTCTGACCCAAACACTACGGGTGTTTTTCTCTTCTCCGTAAATAAATCTTGTAGCAGAGCTACAGCAAGCATTTTTCGGTGGTGAAAATCTATTAGCTACTAAAACGTCTTTGTCGTTGTGGAGAGCGCAGTGCATGGTTGCATAGCAATGGCAGTCGCCATGGGAAAATCGGACCGAATTTTACTATTAATAATAAATGATAAGCTAATGTGCATTAATATATATGTCAAGTATTTAAAGGCTGAAATATGTGAGGTTCATCTTTTTATAAAACCTTTTTTTTGTAAAAAATGATTTAAAGGCTGAAATATGTGAGGTTTATCTTTTTATAAAACCTTTTTTGTCAAAACTTATTTGAATTTCATTTTACTATATGTGCCTATAGGGGTGGGCCGGGGATGGCAGGGGTTGGTGGCAATGTAAGTATCTGGATATTTACCGCGGGGCGAGGGCTTCGATTACCTCTCTCTTTTTTTACCATACATGTGTTTGCATCCCTGATATCTAGTCAAGTTTTTAATGTTAGGCTACTTTCTGTGTCTGTTGTGTCTAGGGCTTCGCCGGCGCATAATTGTGACAAATGTCGACGTAGATTGACGTAAATGTCGCATCAAATCCGCCTTGATTGTTCACACTGCGGCCGCATTGAAAAAAATCAGATCTGGGTCTGATTCAGGACCACATATGTATGTGGTCTAAATCTGATTTGAAAAAATCAGATCTGGGCTAGATTTGAGTGTTCACACTACCTCTGAAGAAGTCTGAACTGGTCACTTGACCCCAAAAAAATCAGATTTGGGCCACTTTTGCCTGCAGTGTGAACGGGCCGAAATATCTATATGAGAAAAAAAGATAAATACAAAAACAACAGCAATTAAATCTCAACATTTACAAACACAATCTCAAACTAACAAAAAATAAAAAAGGTTTAAATCCAATAAATACCAAATTAGGTCATCCAATCACAAAAAATAAATAAAAATTTAAACCATGTCATAACAAAGTTTTTAATTTATGTATCCAAAAGGCCTCCCGTTTCAGTACAATTCGATCCAAATCACCAGCTCTTCTTGGTGAGAGTATTCTCTCGATTTTTATTTAACATAATGAAGTAATAGGATGGTTAAACTCAGCAAAATGCACCACAAGAGGATAATTCATATTTATGCATCTTATTGAACTGCGATGTTCAGCTTGGTAGCTTGTACTTCGTGTCAGCATCAGTATTTCTGGTACGATTCAGGTTCAGAATGCACCATACACCGTCAGTATACCATCTGCAGCACGGTCATAAATGTCTCTCAGTGAGTAGTCCAATTTAGTAGACAATTTTTAGGCCAAATCACTTAGTATCGTAATTGTTGGCAGGTCAAGGGTGTCTTTGCACGTACATGCGTTTTTACATAAGGTAACTTCAATACCCTGAAATTATGCATTCCAGTGTTGCTAATCATTCATTTTGCCAAATCTTTAACCATGCTGACTCAACAGCAATCTATATCGGCATGTGCAGGCAGCTTTATCTGTCCTGAAATTCCAGCCTTCACACCCATTGGCCATCTTACAGTAGGATATTGACTGAGGAACCAAAAGAAATTCCATAATTGGTGGTCTCAGTGAGAATCAATTGTTTGCGGCTAGGACAGAAATTTCCGCCTGTCTACTTGTCTAGATGTATAACCCCAACGCATACATCCATACATGGTAACATACGTATGGCCACACAAATCGTGGCACAAAAAAGTTAAGGAACTGACCTTAGAGGAACTCACCCAGTTTTTAGAGTACACACAATTTTCCTTTTGACCCAAGTTAATCGGAAAACAGCGTCGACATGTCTGCCGTTGCAAAAATAGCGTGCTAATTGGATTTTTGCATGTTCACATCTGGGAATAGTTGAAGCAGGTGAGAGAAAGCTTTTACATGTCACGTCAACCCTGTTTGCCCTCCCCCCTAACTTGGCATCCTTTTATAACACCCCTCCAGGCGAATTGGCCAAAGTGTTTTCCATCAGACCGGGTCAGGGCTTATTCCTAATCTTGTCCAAGGAGGATAAAATGAAAGGTTAACCCTCCATAGACTCTTCACAGTTCTGGATCAATACAATGCTCACTGGATGAGTCTCTCGCATCAACCCTACCAAGTTAGATTGGCCATTGTGTTTCATCTTTTTTAATAGGTGCTTTGAGACCTATTTGAAACATCGACATGTCCAGCAGAGGGTCAAGTCAAGAAAGATACTCCTGTCAAGGACACTGTCCATTAATTAATTTGATGGAACTTAGATGGTTCAAGTATCGACAAGACATTTGTTTTGACAGATAAGTTGGGCAGGATGAAGCTGTGGTCCGATATGAGTTTCTCTTTGTTTGCTTTAGCACTTTATTCATTGAATGAACCTGCTCAGATCCTTTGATCCATGTCTCAGAAGTCTTTGATGGCACTATAATCCCATTCATCAAACCTCTAAGACCTTAGGTAGTACACCAGCTTTCTGATGAGAGAGAAAGAGACTGTCGCTAGCACAGGGAGTCACTGAGGAAGCACAGACAGTCCCTGCAGAGGCTTATTATGGAGTGTCATCGTCAGGCCAGGCCTTGATAAGAAGCAGCCGTTTTAATAAAATCTGCTGACTTACTCTGTCTGATCTGTCTGGTTACTGTGGCACCCTATACTAGGCACTTTTCCTATATTTTTCAATGTACTTTCTCTTTTTATTATTAAGGAAATATTATTAAAGGGTTGAATAAAAATTTGAGTATCTATTAACATAAATGCAATATGACATCCATAACTATGTGTTCAGTGGTGTATAAATAACTTACTTAATAAACCGTAATGTTTTTATTACCTTAGAATGAGGCATTTATATCTACATAGGCGCGGGAATCCCCTTCTATGAAGGTCGACATATTGTGACGTCATGTTTCTACCGTAGCCGACAGCGAACAAACAGGGTTACAGAGCGCGTTTCGTCACTACATTGAAAGAGATGCCGCAGAAAGCTAGAATAAGCTAGCCATAAACACTGTGAGTAGTGGATTTTCCCTTGACAGTGGTGTAAATTTGTAGTTGGATTGTTTCATGAAACTTAATTCTTCTCCCTTGCTGTGTTATGGCTTTGCTATGTGGGGATAAATGTTCTGGTTACATTCGTGAGACAGCTGATTAGTAGGCTACTCTTGTCATTGACTGTAAAACAGTTACAGGAATCACCAACCCGTCGATCTTGGAAGCATTTTAAGTCGATCGAGTTTCCAAAATCAGAGAAAAAAGCCTATGGTGTGTAGTAAATGGTGTCTAGGGGATGCGGAGGCGCGCGCGCTGTTACAATCACGTCATTTTTGCCGCACGCACCTTTGGGCTCATGCGGACGCGTCGAGTATAAACAAGGCTTTACGCTTTAACCAGCTCAGCCACAGTAACAGCTCATATTAGCCAGCTAAACTTGTACTACCCTGTTAGAAAAAATAAATAGTTGCATAGTTTCATGTGGTTTTTCTCCCTCGCTGTATTATGGGTTTGCTATGTGGGGAGAAATGTGCTGGTTACGTTCGTGAGACAATCAGCTGATTACTATTATTATATTATGTATTAAGACCCTTGATCCTCACCTGACAATAATGGCTTTGTAAACTTTATTCATGATGTGGTTTATAATGGACTGTGGTACAGAAGCTTGGTTTACTCTGGCTATTCTCTGCTGTCTCAGACAACGATGTTTGTCCCGTTTTAGCCACCGTAGCTTCTTCAAAAGGGAGGGGTGAGCGGTGGGCTGAGCCCTTAGTGCAAACTCGCAACCGAACCGCTAGATGTCGCTAAAAGTCACACACTGCACCTTTAAGAGGGCTCCTGTAGACCCTCATGACTGTGTGTCAAGGTCAGTAAAGGTGCGAGCACAGTTTGGGAAATATTTGTGAGCGAAATCTAGTCAGATCAATAGGAATCCATGCATTCAGGACGTTTGTCTGAGGGTGAGAGATTTCCCCAATGCAGATATCATAATGGGTTCAAGTGTGTCAGGCGGATTCACGTTTACCAACAGAAAGCTGCTTGTTTTGACAATAGACCTTTTTTCCACAAATTGCACTATTGTGACAGCATCTTAAATCTCTTAGAATATCAAATAATTTGACCTTTTTATGACAAGGCAATGTTAGTTCAGTAAATGTCATGTGGTGCAAAAATGCAATGATATTTATGAATTAATAATTTATATTTGTAAAAACTCTTTTTTAAAATGTGTATATTTAAAAAATATATATTTTTTAAAATAAAGATTAAAAGGATAGTTTACCCAAAAATGAAAATTTGCTGTTAATTTACTCACCCTCATGCCATCCAAGATGTAGGTGTCTTTTTTTCTTCTTCAGTAGAAAAGTAAAGAAGATTTTTGGCTGAAACTGTGGTCCTTGGTTATTCATATAATGGCTACCGTCACTTTGAGAGTCAAAAAACATATATAGGCAAAACAAAATATATATATAATGCCCGTGGCTCCTGACGATACATTAGGTCTTATGAAACAAAACTATTGGTCTTTGCGAGAAATATTATTACTTGTGATCCACAGCCTCGGCAAACGAGTGCGTTCACGGCAGTCTGGAGTGCGAGCTTCCTGTCGCAGAATTTGCGGGAGCAAACTTACACGTGAGGATGACACTGTGTTTGTTTACAACAGAGAGAGAGAGAGGACGCGCTTGTTTTGTTAATCAAAATGGTACTTACTTGCACGTATCCTGGATGCCATAACCTATATAAAAAATTTAAATCACGTTCTCTTGCGTTATCTCAATTGGGAATATTCTTTTCACAGATTCCTAACGTTTGAGCTCCCTCGCAAACATCATTATGCAACAGGAAGCTTGCGCTCCAAATTGTCGTGAATAAACTCAAGGATTGTTTGCAATGGTTGTGGATTGAGTAAATTGAACCTTTGCACCCCATACCCCTGAGTGATTAAATGTATCCTTGTCCAATTATCTTTAACAATAAATATGATGTATATCATGTCAATGAATCAGTAGTTTTAGAGCTTTGCGTTTTCCTCCATTTGTAGTCTATGTACTCTGGGCCCTTGAACTGTGTTACTGTACAGCTTGCTTTAAAAGTTCATACCTTTTTAGTTTCTATAGGGAAGGACAGTGTCACAGTAAAAGGGATACTCAGATATAGTGAAAACATCTTCCATTTAGCTCGTCTTTGGTGATTAAATCAAATCAATGTCTGTCTGTATAGTCTCCATCACATTAATCTGAAATTCATCTAACCTTACACATTTTAAAGTTAAATTAATTTTCAGATTAATGTGATCTGTCTATCTATTCATTCCTCTGTCTGAGAAATTAATATCAGTTCTGTTTCTTTATACTATTTATAGGCAATCTTGGTTTTGCACATCTTTTTTTCACTAGCGCTGGCAGAGTGGTGGTTACTGCAAAGACAGATGTGAAAATGTATCAATGACTGAATCTCGTAACCTCATTGTAGTTTAGAATAATGTACTAATCTGATGTTACTTGTAATATAGTAAAATTAATTCAATTATATTTGTACTTATGGAATGCTTATTGTATTTATATGGAATTATTAGCAACAGGCAAATGAATACAATTATTTCAGCTATCTAGAAGCAATGTTAGAAAGGACCTCTAATAGACACAATGGTTTTCATACTAAGCTATTGATATTAAACTATACCATACCACTAAAGAACAGAAGGCGTTACAGTAAAACATGATTTGGCTGATTTATAAGCAATTCAAATAGTAATTGTCACTTTAAAGGTCTTTACAAGATAGTTGTTGATATGTCTAACTACATATGTAAGGACATAATTGTATCGCTTTTATAGTTTGTAATACTCATGTAAGAGCAAGAAAAGCATCAATTTATCATTCAAGAACCTTTACAACACTAATGAATCACATGTTTTGTCTATCATCATGCATTGTTTTATATATCTGATTAATGGTATACTTATCTCAAGTAAGTATGGTTATTTTACTTGCCCTCTGAGAGACCTCACCTGTTAACATTACAGATGATATGTAGTGAAATGTAGAAGAAATATTGAAAGTTCAAGTTTAATGCCTCAGTGTTTGGTCAGAAGGTGCCATTTCTTTGCAAAGCACAACAATGTCCTTTTTCCAAGTGGGGAAGAACTTCATTGGCTGTTGGCCCAGTGGCGATGATCGTAAACGACTTTAGTAAAGGTCTAGGGCCTAACTGGTCAGAAGAAATGCTTATTGACCGTTGGCATCAGGATGGCTAGTTTTTAACAGGGCTCAGCTGGTGTGTAAAACAGGTCAAATGAAGCAAACTCACAAGAAACAAATCAATGCATTTCC
Organism: Tiaroga cobitis; assembly: GCA_030578255.1. Taxonomy (NCBI): domain Eukaryota; kingdom Metazoa; phylum Chordata; class Actinopteri; order Cypriniformes; family Leuciscidae; genus Tiaroga; species Tiaroga cobitis. The sequence goes on along the minus strand of CM060594.1, from coordinate 29,473,958 downwards.
TTACTTTTATTGAAACTCAATGTTGAAGCGAGAGAAATCGTTGAGTGTTTTTTCTCATGCATGTTAACCAGAAATTGCTGTCTCTAAGCATGCAAAGGAGTTCCCTGCAAATCTGTGTTGTTGAGGGCAGCTGGCTGGAGACAATTTGCTCTCTTTCCTGCTCCCTCCATTCTTCATGTGTGTCGTTTTGTCAGGTGGAGTTTATTTCTGTGGGTTTTTCTCTTCCTGTTGTGGATGCTGTTAGCGTGTGCCCTGTCTCCACACTCTAAAGTCATTCATCACTTACAGTACCTGCTTTGTATTTGGGTCTCCTGTTTTCCTTTTTTTTCTAGTTTGTATATAGGTCACATTGTTTTGGTGCTCTCTGTCATTGATGGACTAAATGTCCCCCTAGGGACTGAAGATTTGAGTGAATTTACTTCTGACATTTCATTGGTATGCCAATGAAACGTGTGACAAGCGTATAGCTAAAACGTGTGTGCTGTAACGTCGTTAGTTCATTCCAAATACTTTCTTTGTCCTGATGGTTAATGCAGTTCTCAAAAGCAGTAACTGATTTGATATTATTATTATAAACAATTTTCAGTTTTGGGTGACCTATACTTATACCTATACCTAAAACATTCTCTAAACTAGTATAAAAAAATAGAAAATTTCTCATTTCTACATTTTTAGTTCTTAATGACAGTGCTAATCTTTGGAGCAAAAGCGTAGCTTATGTCCTTGAAATGGTGCTCATTAAAAAGGGCCTAGGCCAAAGTGAATGGATAGTTCTGCAGCTGGCTTTCAGCAATGGATTTTTTTATATTTATGTTGACGGACCTTTGAAATTGATTGTCTCCCATGCCAACAAGATGGAATGTCTGACTTCATAATTGATGAAGTTTGTCTGCCCTCTTCACAGAGTCCTTCTAAAGATCTGCCAGTGCAATTAGCATCTACATTTTTTCTTTGGCTGCCACAATTTGCACAATCTCAGACCTGGAGCAACATGCAACCTCAGTAAAACTGCAGCATGAGAAAGAAAAAGTCAAGTCTGTCAGCATGTACTGATACGATATAGCAGTCCTGCCCCAGGGTGGAGAATAACTTCACACTCTCTTCTCTTCTCTTTTACTTCTTCCTCTTGCTTCTTTTTGTTTTGGGCTTTTATAGCACATCCCCATTCACATGCCTGAAGCCTGTACGCACCCTTCCTTACTTTGTCAGGATGTTTCTTGGGCTGCCAAAGTTCCTTGTTTTTTTTTTGAGAGAGAGAGAGAGAGAGAGAGAGAGAGAGAGAGAGAGAGGAAACTAGCTTTTAATAGTTCATGTTGCTATTTATCATAGAATGATGAAATTGATGCATTTGTATTGATTTGAAGTTGTTCTTTCATAGTTCAGTAGATTATCAGTTGTTTCACTTAATTATCAACTTTTTCTCAGATATCTCTCTTAAAAATCTATAACAAATGCACAAATGAGACAACTATTGGTAAAAAGAATCATAGAATCGCTATCATATAATTTGATAAGAATGTGATAGCTTGGAAGAATTTTATAAAAAATGTTTGAGTTTATATCAAAGTCCCTTTTGATGGCAAACTTGGATATCTTTGCAAATATGTCATTGTTGTCCCCTTTTCAGTCTCTTCAGAAATGACTAAACTTATTCAGGAAAAATATTTGAGAAAAAAAAAGGGTTTCTGCATTTCAAGGCGAAGCAATTAATATTAAAACATTTTTTGATGCAGATTTTTCTGTCCTATGGGATGTTGCGCTGACCATGTTGTTTATCATGTATATTTGCAACATTGCATATTAATGATATGTATTATTCTAGTGTATGCTCACCAACACTGCCCTTCAGTACAAACATGCCCAACACAAGCCTGATATCTATTGTTGTTTCACAGGGCATTGAGATCATGGATGTATTATATCCTGCTCCAACAAAAGGAAAATTACAATGAAGTGACTGTTGATTGGCAGCACACAATTATTTATTTGCTGTGGGTTGGTGTATCTGGATGTTGTGTTGTGGGCAGTATGGTAAGGGTTTCACAGGCAGGACAGAAAGGCTTCTTCTTTTTTTGCGTTTGTATACCATTTCTGTGGAAACATAACAAATACATGAGTGTTGGACAGAAAGAAAGAGGGCAGGTGGAAATGGATGTCTTTGAATACAGATGAATGTCAGACACTGATCATATGCATTCATAGTAAGCCTCCGGCTACGGTTCTCATAGAGCAACTCAGAAATTCACAATGAAAGATATTTCAAGCATCTCTGTCCTTCTCAGATGCCAGAGTGTTGGGCCATACCCTAGCTCATCATTAAAGGTACATGAGAAGCGAGAGGTCACGTTTGATCCTCTTCTTGCTCAGCTCCGTGTAATCCAGTGGTGGCTTGTTTCATCCACTGCATTAACATTTCACTCATTTTCCATTGATTTCCATTGATTTATCCAGGTAGACTGCTACAAGAATTTCAGGACAACATGGTTTTTTTTAGTGTCCCTGTTACACATCTTACATGTACTTCTATAGTAATAACAGTAAATTATGTGTCATAACAAGCAACTAAACCTAAACCAAACCCTAACCCTGATTATATAGTAAGTACATGTTGTTAATTAAAATTATTTAGTACTTAGTTGTGTAATTACACTGTAACAGGACACCTAAACATAAAGTGCAACTTTATTTGGGTGTTGTTCAACTGGTCCATGGAAATAGATGCTGTTATTATCTGGTCTTTTTTATTTCATTCTTAGCTTTTTGCCATTTTTTAATCAAAATAGTGGAGAGAACATAGGGAAATATGGGGGAAAAGAAGGGGAAATGGAATCGGGAAGCATCGCAAGGCAGATTCGAACTCACATTGCCCACATGAGCACCACAGCATAATGTATATGTGTCAAAATGTGTGCGCAAACCGAGGCAGTGGCTCCAGTTTCATTAGTCTTAATCGGAAAACTGCTGTCCATGTCTGAGTTCAACACCTATGATAATGTCCAATTTGGCAATGAGATCACAGTTTCATCTACACAAACACTGTGTCAGTCACAGCTAGAGGTGATTTGTATCTGATACCAGTCACTATCGTTTTCTATGCAACAAGCACCATGCAACAATGCCACTGTGTGCAAACAAAGCATTATCACAGCGCCACAGCACTGACACTGGCCTGTGATTGGAGCCTGTAGTGCCAGCTGGATGACTGGAGCCAGACATTCCCCATTGTGTGTTGCTCTGATCTATGCAACTTTGGGACTCAGCAGTGATGTAATTGGATGCAGAGGGTCAAAGAACAACAAAAAGCTCAGATGCCAAGAGACAGTGAGTCTTGGGCCGAAATTCCTTGCTGGAGTCATGGATTATATCATCCCTAAGGGATTTGAGAGCATCACGCATCAGAAGTTACACCTGGAAAGATGTGGTGCCGTGACCCGCATCTACAAACGTGCCTGTCACTCTTTCATGTTTTCTCTTTCTCCTCCTCTTTATTATAGTCTTCTTTATAACCTTGCTCTCCCAACTACCCAAACAATAAATCATTCCACCAGATGGAAATCGTACTGGGCCTCGGCAATGTCTTCATGTTAGGATAAATTGTGATAAATTTAGTGTTGTGTAAAAGCACAGATCATATTTATTCATGAAGCTTTCACACTGCATTCAATCCCTGTAAATGAGACTTCAAACAAATATAGCTAAAGAAGTCACACCACTGCCAAATGTAGAACAGAATAACGGAAGCACTCAAATGCCACAACAAGCCAAATTCTTTAGAGATTTATTTTTACCACGACCTTTACAAATCTCTTGAGTGGTTTTATATTGATAAATTGCTTTGCCTTTCAAATCAGTTAGATTTTGCATTTGTATGCTTTCATCTTGACGCCGCATCTGTTTTGCCTGGTGGAATAAAGAGGCCGAAAGTTTGTGTTTTACCTTTTTTTTATCATGAGGATTGTCATCTACCAGCTCTGTGGTTGTGTTAAGTACCTGTAGGAACACTGTGAGGGCTCAGATCCAGACCAAGATTGGGGTTTTGGCTTTGTGCAGCGCCGGCAGTTGAAATGTCAAATCATATCCCATGAGGAATCATTTAATTTTGTAAGAGAGGCAGGAGCATATTTAGGACATGGTGTTTCCCAGGTACTATTTCAGGGGTTGTGATGAAAACTTGAGTGAGTTCGAGTGAGAAACTTAAAAAAATCAATTGGAAGGCTGTTTATTTTTGTTTAGGTTTTTTTAAATTGTATTTCCTTGTACCATTTATGCATTTGCTTCCTAGGAAGTTCACGGTGGTACTGCAAGGGGTCTCCCAACTATTGTTTAATCATATAGGTTTTTATGAAAAACATTTTAGGGACTGGTCGTTTTTTTTATTTAAGGGGCCACCGGCCACCTGTAGTCAAAAAAACTTGACCCTCCCTTCGCCAGCAATAATTTTTTCTATGACCCTCCAAAATGATTGTGAAAAAAGGCATGACCCTCCCCGATAATTTATTGATTACTTCTGTACTGGTTTGCGCTTAATTGGCAAAGATGTTCAGATAGCCATTGTTTTTTTTATAACCATGACAAACGACTAAACTCCTGCTTTCTCGTCTTACTAGGGCTGTAACGATAGACCAAACCTACAATTCGGTTTGTATCACGATTTTTGATTAAAAAAAAAAAAATCATGTTTACGGTGCTGATGCAGTGGTGACGCGTTCATGTAAAATGTAATGTTTCTTTTCAAAAAAATTTCTCAAACATCAAATGAACTACAGTACGATAGAGAAAGAGGCCCTTGCATTAATTCTTGCCTTGCAACACTTTGAAGTGTATATTGGCTCGAGTGTATCACCTGTTACCATTTTCACTGATCATAATCCTCTTACGTTTCTCCAGCTAATGTCTAATAGCAATCATCGGTTAATGCGATGGTCTCTGATTTGTCAAAGCTACAATATGAAAATCTGTCAGTAAAATCAACCAGTAAAACATTATGTTTTATTTTATGGGTGGGGGTGTTAGGATTCTGAGATATTTTGTGTGTTTGTATCAATTGTCCTTGTGTGTGGGTGTGTCTTGCTCTCTCTTTCTCTCTGTGTATTGACCAGCTTGTTTCAGATGGGCGTTACCTCTGTTAATCTGTGGAAGACTGTGATTGGACCAGCTATGCACCTGACCTGGATATAAGGACTGTCTCTGACACACCATGGTTGCCTTTGAGCCTCGCTGACTTTGTGCTTTATGCCTTTGTGTTTTGCGGTTGTACCATTTAGGTGTTTCTCTTCAGCTTTGTGTGTTTCGCCATTATTTAATTGAGTAAGAGTGTCGTGCCAGAGAGATTATTAGTGTTTAGTGAAATTGAGTAAGTGTTAGTTGAATGTAATCCTACTTCTGGTTTTCTTCTATATCTGATTATTGCCTGATTGACTACGTCTTTGGATTCCGATTCTAACTTGTCAACCTGATACTATTTTAAACGTGTGTAAACATTCTTGTAATTATTACCATATTAAGGGATGTAGGGGGTTTGACGCCTATTTATTTGTATTTATTTTTCACTTTGTTTATGTGTAAGGGAGTTAGGTAAGTTAAACTGTATTTTCATTTCTTTCTTTTGTTAAAGGTCATTTAGGTTCTAAAAAGAGAATTGTTTTGTTTGTTATTTTGGCCTTGTCTGCCCCTGACGCTAACCCTTTATGGTCAATAAAATTCATATTACTTGTTATCTCTCTGGTAGTGTGACTCTCTTCCTTTACCTGTTGCGGCTGACCCCTAGCGGTCGTAACAGCCTAATACTAATAGTAATTAAAAAATGTGGTAGCCCTACGTCTAACACATCACACTCCACTGTTATAGTGGCAATTTCAGTAGATTTACTCACTAACATTGTTGTGGAAACACAATAAAAATGGAAACTAAAATATGGTAGTATGGTACAGCGCACATTATATCAGCTGCAGTTCTGGCGCCTCAGTCCCAATACTGTAAAACTCGACGTACATTCACATCACATGTTAATGCAGCGGTAGAGTTACACTCACAGGACACTGCACTTATTCGCAATCAGTTCAAAAAGTTCATTATTTGCTCGTGCTTTAAAGTTTTGCCGGGTAAACATTTCATTGGCGTTCTGTTCTAATGTACTTTTTCTGAGCGCGTACTGAAGTGCGTGCGCACTGTCAAACAGCGCCAAACTGGATTTTTGTTGGGTCAGACCCATCTGATAGCGATGGGGGGGGGGGGGGGGGGGCGAGACCGAGAGAGCTACATGGACCCTCCCCTCAACAAAGAATAAAAAGACATGACCCTCCCCTATTTTCCTCCGGTGGCCCTTTCCATAAATACCGACCGGTCCCTTCGCATTAAACAACATACAACATTAAAAAACTTCACTTAAAGCTACATTTAAGAAGCTTGATTTAAGCTAAATGTCCCTGCCATATACCTTTAAAAAAAAAAATATATATATATATATTATTTTTAGTATATTGAATAATAATAATTTGTACCCTGCCATTCAAAAGTTTGTGGTTAATGAGTTTTTAATATTTTTAAAATAAGTCTCTTTTATGGTCATAAAGGCTGGATTTATCTAATAAAAATGCAGTAAAAAAACAATATTGTGACATATTACATATTACAATTTAAAATACCTTTTTTTTAAATCTAAGATGTAATTTATTTCTGTGATGGCAAAGCTGAATTTTCAACAGTCATTTCTCCACTCTTCAGTGTCACATGATCCTTCAGAAATCAGTCTAATATGCTGATTTGGTTTAGTTACAATTCTTATTTTTTATATATTAATTTATTTAGATGCAAATGATTATTTAAATAAAGATAATTATTGTATACTTTAGAATTGATTATGTAATATATAAAACATTTTGAGGTTGAACATTTTGAGTTTCTTGGCCAAACGGATGTCTGACCTCTCTCATCAATTCACTGACTTCACCGGACATGGTGCTTTTGTGCCAGTGTCCTTCACCATGCTCACCAACCTGTGCCTTAATGTGCCACTCTCTCCCTGTTACCCTGGGCAACAAGCACTGCCCATCCCTGTTTGACTCGAGCCCACCAGACTGTGTCTGGCTGGCAGCACGTGAAAGCCAGCCGTCTCTCATCCAGTGTGCGTATGTGAGTGAGTGTGTGTGTGTGTGTGTGTGTCTACATCCCCTTCCCCCCTGCTTCATTAAGCACGAGCGCTCGATCAAGGCTGTGCATGCACAAACAAGACAATGGGCTATAATCATACAGGCAAAGGCAATGAAATCATCCTGCAGTTCCCTACAGTCATTGCCACTTCTATGCTTTCCCTCTCTATCAAACTCCCAGCAGTGCTTTAGCAAAGCAAGCCCTGCAGCCATTTTTCAAGATGGAGGTGATTGTGACTGATTAATGGAGCACCCTTATAATCAAATCTCACCACAGTGGCATTCCAATTATAGAGGGTCATCTTCTCGGGCTGCGGAAAACCTGGTTGATCCCACAGCGGTTCTCTCTGCATGTTCAGGTTTGGATTTTGTAGGCATGACCTATGTTTCAGCCTCCAATGTGCCCTCCTTTCCTTTGAGCACATCCACTTTCTGGACGACTGGGATGAAACTCATTAACGTTGACTTCCTCTTGGCTTGAGTTTGCTCCTTACCTCTATCCATACAGTGCAGATCTGCCCCTTTTGTTTGTCATTTTACAATTTTTTGCTCTCCGACATTCAGTTCACTTATCTATTGCTTTTTTTTTTACCTGATAGAAACGAATTGAGGTCAGCCGAGTCCAATTACAAAATAACAAGTGGCCTACATTTTATTAAAAAAGAGCAGTCCTTCAAGATTTATCTTGATGACCTATATTGCTATATATTGAAATCTTACTTTTTAGTTGAGCTTCATTTTTTGTTGTTTCACAGCATAGATAGCTAGCTACACAGGACAAGCTGTTGAAGACCCCCTGTGGTGAAAATCAAGTTTGTAATGTTGTTTATATGTCTATGTGGTGTTTTCAATATGCTTTAAGAAAAATCATGTGCAAAATTATAAGTCAACACCATTGCTGAGTATTTTCACCTTAAAACTGCAGTGAACCAAAGACAGTTGTTTCTTACATCACAAACTACCTTGTAACCAATTACGTCAGTGTGCCGGTGGACTTTAGTATATAATGAACTGCTGTGAGGCTGGGGAGTCTCAAGAGAAGTCAGGTTATCCTAGTATATTTTTCTGTTGATATGAAAAATCTGGTACATTTAACAATTTAGCGGGTGAATTTTGTATGTATATTACGATGTCATGATATGCCTTTCTCCACTGATGTTCTAAGTTGTTCAAAGCGTTTGTAAGGATACTGTTTTTTAGAGGATTTTTGATTTTAACAGGATCATGGTTTGTGTAACATTAGCAACACATTTTTAGCTGTTTGATAACGTAGTCGAGCAAAAGACTAATCATATTAATTACCGTTATGTGTCCAACGTTGTAAAAACTGATACAATTGTGCAACGTTTACTACAGTAAAGGTGACCGAGTGGATCAGGTATTCTTAGCTGGTGTGAGTGGAGGCGTGGCTAATTTGCATATTCACGGATCCGCATAAATACAATGAAGAGTGTAGGGTTACATTCAAGCTATTTTAAGGCATGAAGAATTTTTTTTCACAGCAAAAACATTTAAATGTCATTTTGGTGATCAAAGATGAGTTTTGTAAGGGTTAAAATGATTGATTACAGGGCGACTTTAAGTTTATTTTTGTTCTGAGGTGTGGGGTCGCAATGATGACATTTGTGCTTATATAAGCATTCTGAGAAAAACAAGCAAGCAGTTTGCATCATGCATTTTCACATTACACACCCTGACCCAGGCCGAAACCCTCTTCCAATTACACTGAGCTCTCTTCTCATCTCTGCAATCTCCAGAGCCCTTTGTTTTTTTCATCTTAAAATAGCCAGGCTAAAAAACACAACCCCCTGCTACTGCACCAACTTAAGCTGAGTTAAACCTCAGCCGATCCACCCTCATATGCAACCGGCTCTAATTCATTGATTGGACGAACAGCTTGTAGTCGTGCCGGATACATTAGGGTCGTGTTGGAGAGTTGTTTGCAAAATAGACAACTGGACTTCACTCTAATATAGTCTGTCTAGGCAACTCACAAAGAAGCGATTTGAAACATTGGCTGAGAATTATTCTGCCAAATGCGTTATTATTAAGAAACTAATCCAAGTGAAGAAAAAGGCTTGCCTTCTGCTTTTTTCCAAACTGATGATTAAGTCTTAGAGAGGTGCTCAAGTATTTTAATAAGTCAATACACATTCCACAACCATTTCAACTGTGGTTTTGAATGCTGGGATTTTTAATGGTATCCTTTGACTGAGTGTGTAATAAGGATCAATGGGTCTCTAAAATCTGTCAAGGCTTGCAGATCTTTTTTGAGTTACTGGAATGAATCAATCGCACCCACGCGCTCATAAAAACAAAAGGGTAATAAAAGTAGTTGTTAGAAAGAAGTTGAATTACGTTCCCATCTCTTTTGTCAATATTGCTGTAACTTATCTTCAGCATCGTCGGCTTTGTGTTTCTACATATGAGGGGTGTTTTAGTGGTAAAGACCAAGGTCACTGGAGGAAAAGATGTCTTGGGGTAAATATAATGTTTAGTGTTGTGAAAAGTACCGACTTCAGTACCAAGTCGACCCTGAAATTTAAAAAATGTGACGCTTTGAGCGCTGTTGAGCGGAATTGTAAACACCTCGGAATGGTCAGAGTACTCACGTGCTCATCAAACGCTCTTCAGCGAGCGCTTGCACGGATACACACACGGGAGCGTTTGAAAGCAGGCGTCTATCAGCGGATCGGTACGCTGGCGCTGATAGATGCCTGTTTGTGCTTTCAAACGCTCCTGCTTTCAAAACACTTTCAAACACTTCCGTGTGCTCTCAGACACTCCCTTGCGTTGATCATTGTAGCCAATCACAGACATATCCGATGAGCTCGTGAACACAATGGCCAATCAGAGGCGTTTATGATTCCGGTCAACAGCGCTCAAAGTGTCAAATTTTTTTTCATTTCAGTACCAACTTGGTACCGAAGTCGCTACTTTTGACAACACTAATAGTGTTGTCAGTATATTCCAGGAGTCACTTTGTCTTCATTATGTCATGTTTAGGCATTAACGTTTTATTTTGGATGATTGGGCTGATGGACACATTTTGCAGTAAAACACCCTAATCACCTGTTAGGCTGATTTGTTTGGTAATAACTGAGATTGTCTCGTATGTCACAGAGACATGATGTTTGACTATTTGTTTCAGAAGGCTGAACACGTTTGACGGGTCCTGATATCAACACCAGAGCTGCAGTGGGCTGGCTTTTTTCGATCCACTGACCTGATAGGATCTATCAACAAGTAGGCTAGCATCGATTTCTCTCGGGATGACCTGCCATATGGAGTTCAAAGGTTGAGCATTTGTTGAGCAAACATGACGCAATTTGGTGCAAACTGACAGATATCATGTATTTGAAATCTCATTTAGATAATTCAGAACAGGCGTCACCAAGGTTGGGCAAAAAAGTGCAAAGCAAAGAAATGCAATCAATGTAGAAAAATGAAACGATAATAGAGCATTCTGGGAAATGAAGGATTCATCCACCATGGTCCATAAAATTTAATTTAAATATATGAATTCTATAAATTTACATATTCCAGTGTATACACCACAATTTAAAAGTTTGGGGTCAGCAAGATCTTTATTTATTTACTTATTTTTTCATCATCATCGTGTTTACCCTAAGCACGTTTACCCTCAATCACAGTACATTACCTTGGCTTGGGGAGAGTCGAGCAGACTGCTAAAGGAATATCTCTCTCTCTCTCGCTCACTCTCTATCTTGATTTCTCTATAAATCAGTCTATTCATCTCTCCCCTGTCTTGCCTTTCACTTCTCGCATCCCTCTCACTCTGAGACAGATGCACATAATCAACATGCAAAAGCTGATTAAGAAATCACTGTTATGTTGTTTTCCTTTAGTTCACCTTCCTTTCTGTCCTTTTCTTTTTCTTATTTGCAATTTCTTGTTTCCTCTCTTTCGTTTACATCTTCCTGGCTGTGCATACCCAGCACGACATTAAACTGAATAGTGCAGTTAATCGGCTGCAAATTACTTGTACCTCGCAAAGGTTTAAGGAAGTTTTGTCAGGAATGACTTTTTCTCACTTTCTTTCCTCCCGCTGAAATGTCTTGCTTTCCTCTCCATCCAGATGGTTCATGTACCATTCTGCTTCATTGAACTTCATATTGCCTGAGTAGACTTCATTCACTCTGCGTTCAGTCAGTTTCTTTTCGAAGCCTTGTGGGAATTTGAATTTCCTCTTCTTCACAAGTGACATCATCTAAACTGAGTTTGTGAGGACCCGCTATACCATAAATATAGTTAAATTTGGCTATCTAGAGTGATTTTACTCCACTGAAATTTTTTAGAACCACAGCCAAAGGGATATTCCTATTTGGTCTTTTCATTGATATTCAGCATTTTTCATTTATCACACTAGAGTCTGAGGCCCAGTTATAACAAAAATAACCTCACTTTTTTTCTAAGACGCATATAATACTGAAGAAGATGGTTATATTACCCCTGTGCTAGAATGTGTTGTGTCAGACCAGATAGTTGATCTAATAAAATGCACAGTATAAAAACTCTACACACATTTTATGTGCAATAATGTTATTATAAATGTGTTGGCGTTGCCGGGCGGAATGAGATTTGTCTGGAGAAAAATGCAAACAAGAGTCTATGACTGATTTGGGATATTTTCTCTCCCCAAGCATGTATAAAAAAATAACTCTAATATGGACTGTAATTTGAATGTATGTTCTGGGATCATTTGGACTGGGAGAGTCGGTCATGTATATGTATCATGAAATTTTTTTTCTGAGGGTCTCTTTGAGAGAAAATGACACTTAAATATATATAACTTATATTCACACTTATATACTTGGACTCATCTAACACACACTCACACATCTCACTGCTAATGATGTTCATGTAGCATAACTGAATCAGCATAGCAATAGCAATGCTAAGGTCTTGGTTTTGATCCCATGAAAATGATATACTGGAAAAAAATGCATCAGAGCATACATTATCCATAGAAATATAGAAAATTGTCCATTTTTACCATAACAGTCCATTAACCACTACGTTTGTGCTCACTGTTTTTACAAATGACGTTCGATCACTGTATTCACAAAGCATTATAGTGATGTTAGTCACCTTGTGTCTATTACACATTGCATCAACCAGCTGTCAGTCTAGCCATCTCATGTGTTAAATGAAGGTCTCTAGCTTAGAGTCAGCGATGTGCAATGTGAATGAAATGAGACAGGATTATTACACAGCATTGAGATGGTACATTTCTGTTAGAATCTCATGAAGGACACTTTAGTAGTGCCATTGTGCAGATATGCCAATTTTGTCATATGTACACTGTGTGTATATACTGTATATAGTGTATATTCTTTATTTATTGACTATTTTTGTCAATAAAATTTGAGTTGTAATGCCTACACACATACACATGTAGTCACATAGGGTCATGAACTTTTTGTTTGACCGTAAAGGGATTTTCCATATTGCTTGCTGTGAAAATGGAGTCATCAGTATGCATGGGAGGTGGAATTACTTCACCGCTGCGCTCATTTGCCATGACAGGTTGCATTATTTTTTAGCGGAGCCAAATGATCATAAATGGTTTTGTTTGCCTCTCTTTTTCCCGGGGCTGCCGGCCACCTGAGGAATTGATTGTGCTATCTGGATTGTGATTATTGCTTGTGTTTATCTAACTGTCATTTATGGATGTATAGATTAAAACTCCCAATTTTCTTTACACAACCTAGATATTGAAATGTATAATGTGGAGCTTTTGCGCTGTTTGTTTATTAAACAAATAGAAATTAAAGCAAGTCTTTGTGTAAGATCAAAGATTATTCAATTTCTTGAAAATCGCTCCTTTTAGCTGTTCATTGGAAGCCAATTAACATCAGCGTGATATGACGAAGCATGCAATGAGCTCTCATGTCCTTTGCCAGCTTGTCCATGTAATTAAAGCAAAGCCAGACTGCAGGGAGAAATTGATTTTTTTTGTCTTTGTGTGCATGAAAGACCGTTCAAATAGAAAATGGACTGACATCAATAATGTCCACACTGACATTTCAGATTTGTTTTCATATTTGTCTTCAGACATTACTCACTGATTATAGTGGTAAATAAACCTCTAGAGTAGAAATACCAGTTAAAAAGGCTGCAGGACAGCTGCAATTTGTTTAAAAATTGATATAGATCAAACAATAAATATTGAAATGGTTTGTTTATTTAACTTTTTGTTTAGAATATCATAGTTATAAAATATTTGATAAAATAATAAAAGTCTGGGTCTGGGACAAGGCTCAGACTATATAGACTACAAAAAGTAGCAGAAATAAATTATAATATAATATAATATAATATAATATAATAATGTAATATTAAAATGACTGTTGAAAAAATCTGCCAGTAAATAAATAATAATAAAAAATATATCAATCCCTCAGCATAAATCTTTACATCCTTACATAAATAAAAGCTTACAAATCACACACATACAAGGTTTTACGTTTTATAGTAAAACCCCTGTGTGCTTAAATTTGAGGGATATTCCTGCCTGTTAAAATTTAGGCACGACCACATGGAAGCCAATCGGCAGTTCGGAGATGCACTGATGTCATGCAAATTTATTGGCAGGTGAATGGTGGCTGTGATTGGCTGCTTTCAAACACACATAGGCAGACTGGTTTGGGGGTGTGGTTTTGGAGACTGAGAGTGCCAGACATGCTTTTGATGGCTGGACATTACAAAGGCTACAACGTACAAGGCTTCAGGCGCTAGCCTGTCAGATTGCATTCCGAGTATAATATGTGAATTGTGCCAGTGCTTTGCTGCTGCTCCTCTGATGGAAGAGAGCGACTGAATAGTATGAAGAAAAGATGAGGAAGGGACACCAAGTCAGCAAAATGTTAATATACTGTCTCATTCTTGGCTAGAAATGCCACATGAAACAAAGCATCTTTGCACATTGTTGTAGTATTGTGCCTACCGATCTGTAGTAAGAGTGTGATAAACATACATTTTATGGTCTCACTTGTTTTCCATCACTGATTTTCTCACTTAATTGGCATTGTTCACAAAGTTCTACACATCTCGCAACCACTTTCATGTTCATATGTTTAATATTTTTGCAAATGTAAGACTGCTTTGGGCTATCACTACAAATGTAGTACTCTTAATTACGGTTAACACAGTCTAGCATATTTAAATCCATTCGGCATTATCGGTTACTGCATTCTGCACAGTATATACAAATCCTGCATACTGTTTTTTTTTAAATAGTAAGAGAAAATGCATGCATTATGCGTCAATTAACATTTAAAACAGTTATAGAATATGATGATAGAATATCCATTTGCCAACCTAGAATAAAACAAAACGATTTAATGAAAAAAAATCTCAATTAATTATTTTTAGATTTGTTTATTTATTTAGGATTTTGCATTTTAATCCAATTTTAGGTTCATGTATTATTCTTGCATTGTTATTTACTGTATATGCTGTTATAGTATTTATACATATTTTGAATGAGGTTTTAGTTGTATATTTTCAAAAACCAATTTTTTTTGCAATATTTCTATTTAGTTTTAATTTATTTAGAATTTTAGTATTCGTAAATTCGTAAGAATTTGTAATTCTTCACATAATTTTTTTTTAATCAATTTATCACATTCACATTATTTTACATGCCAAAACAATGTTTTAAATTTTCATTTAAGTTTTCTAAGTTTAAGCATATCATGTACTATTTTATTTTATCTTTATTTTAATCAACAATAGCAATGTTTATTCGTTTTAGTTAACAAAAAACACTGCAGTGTATAAATACTGCAAATAATAATAAGTACAAAAAAATATATGCTTAATTGTGACTTTTATTACGTTTTATTTTTCTCACTAGTAATGCATGATTGAGTCAAGAACATTGCATTGTGGGATACAGTGTCTTGCGGATTGTATTGTATAATATATACTGAATAGTTTGGTAATTGTACTATAGTAAGCATAGTGTTCTATACTTGCAATCTTGCATAACATTTTCATACACATATACAGTATACATACTGCAGAAATAGTATGAGAAGGTAGTATGTTGTTTTAAACAAGGGGAGAGAGAAATGTAGAGAGCAGGATGAGCACGCTATCACCATAGGGTGCAGTAGGTCTTGATTTCGCTGTTTTGAATTACAGAGTGGGGTCTTTAATGGAAGAGTTTAATTCTGAATCAAAGGTCAGCACTGTAATTTAGCCCTGTTAATAGGTGCCGGGGCAATGTAATTGGATCATTACAGCAGGAGATAATGATTGCTCGGCGGCCCATGTGACATTGAGCCCCACCTTACATGGGTGCAACCAACATCAAAAATGCTAACTTAATCAAAACAGGCACGGCAAGCAATACAAGTACCAGACTTTAGAAGATCAAGCCTTTAGTACATAATTACACTAATTACAGATCATTAGGCCTACTCTTAGCGCTGCTTGTTTTTGGGGGGGTTCTCACATCAGGTTGCTTTAGCCGCGCAATGCTTTGTTCAGATTTGAACCAATCTGTGGAAATAACTCAGAGAATGTGTGCTTACTATATTGATCCTTGAGTCTTTTAAATGCCATGATGCAGTGATAAGTCATCTACAATGTCATCCTTGCCAAACACATTCAGCAAAAACACACTAATAGCTTAAGCTGGTAGATGTGTTTTGGAACATAGTATCTGGGTTCTTGCTGATCTAAGATTGTAGTTTGCTTATTAAAGATTGTCCAAGTTGATCCAAGCTGATCACTAGTTAGTCCAAGCTGGTCCAAATGTGTTCTTAGCCAGTTCAAAGCTGTTATTAGCTTGTCTAAACTAGCCGTACGCTGGTCCGAGCTGATCATTAGTTACCCAAGCTGGTCCAAACTGGTCATTAGCTGGTAATTAGCTGGTAATTAGCTGGTCAAATCTAGTCATTAACTGGTCAAAGCTGGTAATTAGCTTTTTTTTAAACTTGCCATTATCTGGTCATTAGCTTGTCTAGGCATTAGCAGGTCAAAGCTGATCATTAGTTACCCAAGTTGGCCCAAACTGTTTATTTACCTGGTCATTAGATGCTAAGTAGCTGGTCAAAGCCAAGCTAGTCATTAGCTGGTCAAAACTGGTCTTTAGCCGCTCCGATCTGATCATTAGTTAGTCCAAGCTGGTCCAAACTGTTTATTTAGCTAGTCATTAGCTGGTCAGATCTAGCCCATAACTGGCTCATAATTAGCTCGCCTAAGCTGGTAATAAGCTTGTCTAACTTAGTCCTTAGCCAGGCAAAGTTGGTCTTTAGTTAGTCCAAACTGTTAATTTAGTCAGTCATTACCTGGTCAAAAACTAATCATTAGCTGGTCAAAACTGGTCATTATCTGGTCCAATCTGATCATTAGTTAGTCCAAAAATAGTCCAAACTGTTTATTTAGCTAGTCATTAGCTGGTCAGAAATAGTCAGAATGAAAATTATTTCATTCACTCACCCTCAAGTTGTTCCAAACCTGTAAAAATGTCTTTGTTATGCTGAACACAAAAGAAGATATTTTGAAGAAAGTTTGTAACCAGGCCGCTTTGGGGCACTATTGACTTTCATAGTAGGAAAAAATAATACTATGGAAGTCAATGGTGCCCCAGAACAATTTTTGGTCAAAACTGGCTTACCAGTCACCATGCCTCAAGTTGAATTTTCTATTAGAGTATATGCCATAGGTTTTGGCTGACTGTGCACATAAAAAGGAAAGTGCATTATTGAGACAGGTTCTCTGTTTCTTTCAATCAAGGGTGCCGAGTTCTGGCCGCTTTCATGTGTATTTGCGCTCTTGTCTGTGTTTACGCGCATGAGCTCCTACCTCTCGTGCCTGGAGGAGGGAGAGATCAGTTTTATTGGGGTCATCAGAGAGCATCTGCTCTACTCCACATCTCCTGATAGACTCTGGTGATGATGTTATTCTTCTATTCTTAGAGATGAGCTCATGCGGTGTGTCAGCTCTGCACAAACGACTACTTCCATCACACTCCAAGCCATCGGCAGATCTATGAGTTGGAAAAGTAAAGTATGTATTCCATAAATGTTAAGTAGGTGTTTAACACAGGCCACTTTCACTCAAAGTGGCTGTTCGCTGTGCGGGCATACCGGTAATCATATTATGTTCTAGAACTTAAATAAAAAAAATAAACATACATAACTCAGTTCTTATAGTGAGGCAATGGAGGTGGCCTCTTCACACGGAAAATCATAAATACTCATATCCACACGTTAGGGTTTGATTCATTAAAAGGTGCTACTACCAAGACATTTTTTTTGAAACATGAGGTAATGCATGTCTTTCCCACCTGTGGAAACTAAACCAACTATAGTAGAATGGCTTGTGGGTATAGGATGAACTGATGAAGCATACAAAATCTGAACAATCACCTCTAGTTCACTTTAATTAGGTCATTATGCTAAAGCTTGGATTTCCTGCTTATGTCTAGACATGACCAAATATCATAACATTCATGTCCATGGAAAAAGCATGGCTCACCTTGGATGTAGTCAGCCGGACTTTAAAGGCCTCCCTTGGCCTATTGAAGTTTATTGAAGGGACAGAACGATGCAGAAGCATTATGGTTTTTTTTATTGTTTTTTTGCTTTTTATAAATAAGATGGCTGTTTTAGCTGAGATGCATGTTCAGTCTAGCGGTAAATTGCTTGTCAAACTAAAAAGCACCCAAGATTCTGGCATGCTCTTTTCTGATACGAGTCACACAATATTGTAATGGAACAGATGAAGATTTAGCAAGTAGGACATCTTCCTGAATCAGTATGCTTTGTTGGTTGTGGAAATTCCTGTCAAGCAATCATATCCGTAAGCCTAAGTCAAACTCTACCATAATCCGTGAATGTACTATTTATTAATTTGCATATGTCTAAAATGAACACTGAACATTACATTACTGCACTTGACCCATGCACAACACTGCACAGGAGAGTGCTTTTTATAATTATAATAATGATTTTTATTTGTTTTTATTTTTTATTTATAATAAATTGCAAAAATAATATTATAAATGTATAAATTATTATTACTATGTTTTCAAGTCATATTTATTTATACATTTTTATATTTATTAAAAACTACTGAAAAGTGCTGTACAATAATAGAAAAGTGTAAAAATATAAAAGCTAAGAATACTAAATAAAATAAGCAAGCAATAAAAGTAATATGAAAAATGATAAAAGCAATTATAATAAACAAACATAAATAATAAATAAATAAATGAGTTGCTCTGCATGACTATATGAGGTTTAAAATAACAATATTGGATAGCAGGGCTGCTTTTGTTACATGTAAAAGAATTTCACAAACTTTTAACTCTTTCCCCACCAAAGTTTTTTAATAAATTTGCCAGCCACTGCCAGCATTTTTTATCATTTTCACAAAATTTTCATGGCCCCCAGAATATTTTGTTGTATGAATATCTGATGCAATATATCAAAAGAAAGAACAGAGCCCCTGCTTTTGTTTAAAAGCTTAACAACTGTCTAGTATTTAAACAAAACAACTGTTTTATTCTAGCTTCATGCATTGTTTTTTTTTATCAACACTTGAATGTGGTTACATTTCCATTAAAAAAAGTAGCATTTTGAGCAAAAAAATCGAATTCTTGTTAAAGACTACATCTAGATCGGATTCAAAATGATGATCAAAACATGGATGGAGTAGATCGAGTCCATCAACACCCCCAAAGCTTCACAGTCCTATAGCTTGTCCTGGGTCGACATTTCATTCAGTAACATTGGCAGTTTGGATTGATATGCTGTTTAATGTTGATGATCGCGTTATTTTACATATGCATCTGCTTACATATGCTATCGCTTGTCTCTGCTTCTTCTTCACATGTCTTTTGATCAGGACATTCAGTACTCTTTCAGAAGATGTGTCATAGCACCCCCTACCTTAAGAGTGAAAACACGGAAAGCTGTACATTTTCTTCAATTGCGGGGAAGCGTTGTCTCATAGATGATGGAAATTTCCGCCAATGGCAGGGAAAGAGTGAAAAATGTATTTATTAAACAATGTGGGCTGTAATACATTTCTCAGAATACTTAAAAAAAAGCATATACAGTGGAAAATTATGCCGTAGTAGTTCACCTACCCAAGAAGACCAAAATATATCTCCAGTTATCCTTTCACAACCTGTCAAATGCCTCAGCACAGAAATCCAGCAGTTGTTGCATAGATGGCTCAAAGAAGCGTGATCTGATCTCAGATCAGCTTTTGCTTTCATGACGGATCCTGAGATTATACAGTAGTCAATTCTCAAAAAATTCCAAATCAGCTCTGCTATGAAAGTTAACCACCCACATAATGTCACTTTTTTCCGAGTCAAGTGTGTGCAGTGTGAATGTGATTTGTAATGAATGGGATGCTGAATGCTCTGTTCCTATTTGTGGCATTAACAGCTTTTGCACAGACTGCTCCTCGTTGACAAACGCTCATTTGCAGCCCGACCCAAGTCTGGAACAGCATAAAACTCTTGGCATAAAAAAAACTCTTGAGAGTACTTTTGTAATCCTCTGAACAGTGTTTATTTGTTTATTTATATTTATTTTATTTATCTATTTAAAAAAAAAAAAGAAAAAAAAAAAGAATTTAGTAAATAAAAATGCCCAGTCAGTGCTGTCTATTGAGACCAAAGTCTTGGCTGAGATTTATATTAGACCGTCTGACATGAAAGACTGTTAAAGTTGCACAGTATGCCTTGGCTTTTACTCAGTACCTCATTCGTATTTTATTTGTATCTAGCTTTATAAAAATGACCTACATTTGGCAGGTGAACCCTTGCGCTTATTTGCTTTCATAGAGCAAAGTGCTCTTGTAGCCATACATAGGCCACCACAGTTAATGTATAAATGCCATTGCACATGTACAGTTTTCAAGCAAAACATTTGCAGAAGTTTGACAAGTAACCACTTTGTGGTAGTCAAATGCTCATGATCATAGTTAATGTGGTGAACTACACCTGTGGTCACTGAAATCACACTGAAAATGAAAATGTGTTGTTATTTCTGGGAAGAGCTGTACCATATATGAAAACATAAACTTATGTCACCAGCACACTGTTATTTATTCAGTTCATATTCATGCTTATCACAACCTTCTGTGTCCATTAACCTCTTGTCTTTTTCATCTCCCATGAGACCTTTCTCTTGTGTAAGTCTGGCTTAAAAGTGTTCTCTGGTTCATAATTGCTGACCGCATTGCTGATCTTCCAATGTCCTTATGCCTAGTGTTCACAATATTTAACGTTAAAATGCCATTTGAGTGCCCCAACATACAATACAGACAGCATCCTCAAAAAAAAAAATATTTTGGAAACAGCAACAACAAAAAATTAGCATGTAGATGGTCAAACATATTGTTAGACTTTAGTCTACAGTTTTTTGGAGCTTAGAAAGATAACAAAAACATGAATATTTTTTAAAACAAATTGACACTTCAAAATGCATCTTTGTAATACAGTGTGAGGCATCCATGTAGTTTGTACTGGTATTTTTTCCCATTTGCATGGTCCTGTCATGCATTTTAAGAAATGCGACCATGCACAACAATTTAATTAACCTGCTTTTGCGACTGAATTCATCCATTATTGGAAGACCATTTACATTTTTCTGCTCAAGGCGGATGTTCATTTTGGCTTTTAAGTATGCATATATTAACCCTCTGGGGTCGGCAATCACGCCGGCGAGATCTGCTCACTTTTTTTCTTATCAGTGCAAAACAAACTCAAAATACTTTGTTGATTTTGATCTTACATATAAGTGTTACACATCATTCAATACTGTTAAATGTCTTCTTTTTTTTGTGTACACTCTTATTAACATCAAAACCTTGTGTTTTTGTAAAATAAATAAAATAAACAGGGTGCGCTTTCAGCTCACACTGTCTCCTCAAAAATCTTTGTGAAACGCGTCCGAAAAATTAACTGTAACTCAGTAAATACTTGTCACAGAGACAATTTATCTTTATGAAGCTGAAATTCTCTTCTTTTAAATGAAGTAATTTATATAAAAAAGCAATTATTCTCAGTTGATGTAATCTGTAGAGAGAGATGTCGGTCTTTTTCCTTTCACCTAATTATAGCGTATGACGTGTTAATGTGACCACGCCCACTGAGAGCGCACGCTATTCAAACGTTAAAGGGTTAGTTCATCCAAAAATGAAAATTAAGTCATTAATTACTCACCCCATGCTGTACCAACCCCGTAAGACCTTCGTTCATCTTCGGAACACAAATGAAGATATTTTTGATTAAATGTGAGAGCTGGATCACTCCTCCATAGGCTCCCTAAGGGAATGAATCCTGACGGCCCAGAAAGTCAATGAAGAAAATGTTTAAATATTCCATGTGACAACAGTGGCTCAACTATAAGTTTATCAAGCGACGAGAATACTTTTCGTGCGAAAAAACAGACAAAAATAACGACTTTATTCGACTATTCCTTTTCTTCCTTGTAGGCCTGAAACGAGACTTCAAGAGATTTCCACGACGCATGCGCGAGAATTGCGATCTCCTTCAACTACTTCAGTTAAATTCTCGCGCATGCGCGTCGTGGAAATCTCTTGAAGTCTCGTTTCAGGCCTACAAGGAAGAAAAGGAATAGTCGAATAAAGTCGTTATTTTTGTCTGTTTTTTCGCACGAAAAGTATTCTCGTCGCTTGATAAACTTATAGTTGAGCCACTGTTGTCACATGGAATATTTAAACATTTTCTTTAATGACTTTCTGGGCCGTCAAGTTTCATTCCCTTAGGGAGCCTATGGAGGAGTGATCCAGCTGTCACATTTAATCAAAAATATCTTCATTTGTGTTCCGAAGACGAACGAAGGTCTTACGGGGTTGGCACAACATGGGGGTGAGTAATTAATGACTTAATTTTCATTTTTGGGTGAACTAACCCTTTAATGTTGAGGCAAGCCATGAAAACGCCCACATCAGAACGCCCTAACCTTCATCTCGTCTTGCTGCGCAGTGAGGAATAATTCCTGGAAAAGTTAACTCGGTTACCTGTTTCATTTCGAGGAGCACGGATTCAGCTGATGTAGTAAGTCATTTATTCTTAAGTGCTTTGTTCTTATCGCGTTATTGAATAGTGTCTGTAAACTGCACAAAGACTGTTTAAATATTAAATGCGTGTCTGTGTGCGAATGAATGGACGAATTCACAGACGCGCTCGCGCTGTGCGTTCATTCACTCTCGCTCCTACATTAGTAAGACTACTGAGATTTGTTCTAATCGCAATATAGAATAGTATCTGTAAAACCAAAAAGACTGTTTAAAAATGAATCGGGTGTCTGGGTGTGTGAACAAACGAACGCACAGATGCATAGCCTACTGTTACAGACTAAATAGATTAGAAAGTTTTTACTATAAAATAGACATCAAATAAGCTTTAGTTAGACAGTTTCTGCTCATATATTAAATATATATTATGTTTTGTCAAAAATAAACTAATCAACTGTTATCCAATGCAAGCTTATAATACTTGGAAAATAAAATTTCTTTTCAAGATGTTTCCAACTCTAACTTTGAACCAATTCTATACAATGACCCATATAACCTATTTGACCAGGATATATGTATGTAAATATATGTATGTATGTATGTATATGTATGTTGTCCTTTCAATTTTTCCCTGTGTGACACCTGAATGAAAGGCTCATTATTATGCGGGTCAGGTGAGAATCACCTAATTATTCATGATGGGGCTTGGACTGTTCAAGCCCATTCGCATATTGCCTTGGCAAACAAAAAAAAGTTTTTCACAATAAAACCCAATTCACAGTTTTATGTGAATGATTAGGCAGGATGTTTTTCAGATCATTTTGAAGAAAAAACACCAGGCTACAACATCCATTAGTCAAAAGTCTTGTGGACACATATTTATTATGTGTTTTGTATCCTTATTTCAGAAACTTTCATTTTTAGTTTTTTCAATAACCACGCATAAACAATATTCTCTCAAATATACAAACATGTACATACAAATTATATCACATATTATCGTAGCCCTGTTTGTGCTAAATATAGTGTAATTTCACCTGTGCCATTAATATGTTTATAAGCAACTGAAAAAAACACAAATGTCACAGCATGTCAGAACATCTCAAGGACCCCAAAAACACCTTAGACCCCAGAGGGTTAACAGTACTGAGATGCGAAGCTTGTGATACTTTTTTGAACTGTGTGTGTCCTTTACTTCATTTCAGAACCTAACAAACAGTAACACTGACCATTGTTTTTAAAACCAGATACCTCAAGCAAAAATGTACCATCGTTTTACCATGTTTTTTTGGATATGTTACCATAGCTATGCCATAGTGTATAACAGAGTACTACGATATTGTATTATTTTCTAAAGTCTGGTTGGCTTAAGAACCTTAAATATCGTTAAAGTATATTTAAATAAGAACCTTAAATAATCTTAAAATGGTTATTCGTCTGATATTCACCCTTGTTACGAATTAAGCCTTAGTTATTTTAGTAGGTATAGCTGGTCTTGTTTGTTATCAATCTAGTATCAATTTGGTGTTTCGGTCACCCTCAATTAATTAAACATCTCTAACTTTACATTTATGCGCATATACATTTAGTCCTGTGGTCCTTGGGGAACTGGCCAATCTGATTCCCAGTTTGCCGAGAATTGATCTTGCCAGATTGCCAAGGTGATGCCATATGGAATACATCAAAATGTGTCATTTCATGTGACAACGGCATGTATCCTCTCACGTTTTAGCCCTGTAATTATACTCTTGTTGCTTGTCGTCAGTGGATTAAGTACACCCAGGGGACCCCTATGTCTTCTCGCTCCTCCCCTCCTTCTCAAATCCAATCTCTCCCCCCTCTTACTGCCCATTGAGGCTGGTGCATGAATTCCCTATTTGGGGACTATTTATCATTGACATATGAAAAGGCTGTTTGGCCTTGTGGAACAGGGGTTTCTTCAAATTTAAGGACTCATTCAGCTTTATCAACATCATGCTAAAATAATGTCTTTGTTATGTTAAAAATATTTTTTTCTGGTTGTGTCTGCCTTTGTGATTTTACACAATGAGGTCCAATTGAATGGGAACAACCTTTATGTCATGTACAAGCCTGTGGCCTGTGAGAGGATGAATTCAAAGATATTTCGAGAAATTCCCTACTGTTTTTTTTCTCCATACCATGGAAGGCAATGGTCACCATAATCATTTGGTTACCAACATTCTTCAAAATATCTTCTTTTTTGTGTGTTCTACAGAAGAACAAAAAAGTCATACAGGTTTGTAAGGGCATGAGGGGGAGTAAATGGGGAGAACTTTTTTTTTAATCACTTTAACGTTTTTTAACACTGATGGTAATTGGAATCAGCACATCATGCCAAAGGTCTAATGGTGTTGTTTTATTAAGTGAACGAGCAAAACGAGCTGTTTATGGGGGGAAATGAGCAAGGCAAGTGCTTTTCCTCCGGAAGGTATTTCAACGGCATTCTCAATTATTCATAACAAGTAAATTCTTTAGATGTGACATCTATTAGCTCATTATATGTAGCATTATTTAATGTGTCTTACAAGGGAGAGATTTGCACAATAGCAATTGTTTCTTTTCAATGCCTCTTTTACTCCTTTAAGGAACAAGACATGAAATGAAATGACAGCTTAAGTGTATGTAAGGAAAATTCCTTGTCACACCATTATATAGCTAATCAACTGGGGGGGAAAAACCCATTCCTTACATTCCAACTGATCTTTACAAATTCAGCTGCAGATCTTAATTGGCTCCTACAGGATATTGCCTGTTTCTGGCAGAGCATTGCTGCGATGCATCTACTGGAAACTGGTAAGTGGATCCAGCCCACTGTCATTACCATCTAGGCGTGAAAGTCTCCTCACTACAGTGCTACATTTCTATTTTCCCTTCCATTAACTAAAAGAGACACATCATTTGGATCCCGATTTCCATCGTTTTTCCAATGACGGATTCGATAAAGATGTGTGCCGCCACTTTGCATGGTTCGGTGTCATCCGGTGTCACTCACAGTAGGAGAGCTATTCCCCTCCAACATCCCATGCATTTATTCATCAAGAGACTTCCCAAATTCCCAGGCGGGAATAATGATCATGTAAAAAGGGGCCTGGTGTCTCTAGTGGCTTGCGTCTCGTCCAGAAAGGCACAAGTGTGATAAGTCCTTGTCCTTTGCATGTCTCTCATGCATATTTGATACTCGTATAACATTACGCCTTTAATTACTGCATCTCCGGCTTCGCCCAGCCAATGACAAGGAAATAAATTCCCCATTGGCCTCCCTGTTCCCCTTTACCAAATTTCGCAAAGAGCCTCGCATACGGCTGAACATTCACTTAAGTAAGCCGCGAGAGTATAAATGCGCATTAAGGAAATCTGTTAACCCTGCTGGTGCCCAAGCGAAGAAGATGCCGGCGTGTCATTCCACCAGACTTAAATCCCTCTCATACGACACGTTAATTTAATAACAACGATATGAGCCAAGCCGGATTTGAAAGCCTGTCAGCATGAACGAAGCGCTGATATATACACAAGCAGTCATGCAATTGAACTTGGGCCTGATCTCATTCCCACTTCATCTTCATCTCTTGATCCGTTCATCTCTCCCTCGGCCCTTGCATTTCGAAAGATGATGTCTACTATGAGTAGTGGTGGGTTTCAAATGCCAGTCACATCTCTGGTGACACCTGTCAGTATGGAACCCAGGACAAGGATTTTGAGAGATGGCAGGTTCTGTATTGGAGGGCAAACGTTTGATTATGGCCTCCAGGGGAGATGGCTAATGGTGGCTAATTAATATCAGTAGGCGTAATAGACGACCCTGGCATCCAGAACCCTTGTTTACAAAAGATGTTTCCCATGGTGCCTGTTTATTTATGTACTGTAGTAACCTTTCTTTAAAAAAGAGTAGTTCACTAAAAAATGTCAATTCTGTCATTGTTTATTCACCCTCATTTAAATCCAAACCCATTTGCTGTTTTGAAATCACAGTTTATAGTGACCAATTCTATCTGGAAAATAAATGTTTACTTACATTTACATTACTTACATATTTTCTTACATTTTACTGAAACTGGATAGGAAGTTGGTAGTTCCATGGGACATTGTTTAATACATGTTTAAGTATTTAAGCAAGATGAGAAATATATTTTTTATTGTGTTTCTTTTCTTCAGTTATATTGAGATTTAGGACCGTTTCTCATATGTTGGGTTTCTGTTGTGGTGAAAAGTAGAGCTTTTGTTTAAGTTGAGGATGGGTACTCTAGGAGAATGCTGAATGTTGCTTTACTCAATGAGCAATGACTATTTAACATGGTAACATGGCCTTTTTTATTGCTTAGCTAGAGTGTTTCTAGCAATATAATATATGACACAGGAAGATCATGAATCACCAATAAATTTACTTAACTGGGTCACTTAAAATAAATGTTTTCCAGTATTTAACTGGTTTATATTATATTAGATATTATAGTATATTTACATGAATAAAAAAACAACAACTCTGACACATTTTATGAACTAAACCATGGAAAAAATATTGATGTAACTTAATTGATTCATGTGGAAACAATGCACATGATCATGTAAATCATGCAAATTTAACCCCCCCCCCCCCTTAAAACCCTCAGTGAACAACATTTATCCACAAAAGTCCTAACCATTTGAAAAAAAGCTAATAACACTGCCAGGGCATCCTCCAATCAGATTTCCAAGCTTACTGCTCTATTGCTTCCATTGTGGCCTGCTTTAGATAACTGGTGTGTGAACGCACACTGTGGCTATTTGTTCTGCCACATGCTAGCTCTTTAATAAAGCTCTTGCTAATTTCACACCTTCCTTCTCCCTCGTTTATGAAACCTCATATCAGTATTAAGAAGCTAATAGGAAATTGCTGAAATCAATCCCTCTGCTGTTGCTTTTTTGAGTCCAATGGAAATTGGGATTGAAATAAAACCAAGAGCTGTAGTTCTCCTAGCAACAGGCTGTGTATGTCTGAGACCCTGTTGCAAATTGTCTGGAATTATAACGCTGCCTTTGTGCAATTCGCATGTGAAGTGTGTTTAGCTTGACTCTATTGGAGAAACTTGTTCTCTTCTGCACTACAAGCCCTACTGAAAGTTTAAAATGGTATGAATTCCATGCTGGCCCAGTCTGGTATATGCTGCCATTACTGGTCTAGTTAGTGGAGCTGCGTGGTAATGCTGAAAAAAAAAAAAGATGGACATGGACATGGACCAGCACACTGGCATCTAAAACCCAATATGGTTAGCCAACAAAGCAGCAGATTTACACACCATTCAGAATTCAAGATTTCAGTTGAGAATAACTTTTAAATTACAATCCAATTCACGAATATGATTGACCACGATGCAGAATTGAAATTTCTTGAATTTTGAATAAATGGACAGACAGACGGATTGACTTTTGACAAGACACGAGTCCAAGTGAGCTGCAAGTTTATCCATCAAATCTTCATTAATGACAGTGATAGATGGCAATAAATAGATATACTGTAGATAGATGGCTATAGATAAAGATAAAGATTAAGATGCATGGATAATGATGGTTGGATAGGTAGGTACATAGATAGGAATCATGCACTGTTCCTTCGTTGGCCAGAGGAGAACTGGCCCCCCGACTGAGCCTGGTTTCTCCCAAGGTTTTTTTCTCCATTCTGTCCCTGATGGAGTTTTGGTTCCTTGCCACTGTTGCCTTGGCTTTTGGCTTGCTTAGTTGGGGACATTTAATATTCAATAATATTATTGATCTGCCTTACTTAAGGTGGACGTTGACGCAGTATCTTTTAGAAACAAACTTTGTTATATTGTTTTCATGTTATCACTGTGAAGCGCTTTGATACAATCTGTATTGTAAAAAGCGCTATATAAATAAAGGTGACTTGACTTGACTTGATAGGGAAATGGATAAATTGTATAGTTAAATTGATAAATAAATAAATAAATAAATATAGATAGATAGATATGAATGGATGGAGATGGATAGGACTGACTGACTGACTGACTGACTGACTGACTGACAGATAACAATGTTGATTGTTTCAGTCTGATATTGATTTGCCTGTATAAATGTCATTTTACATTTGTTTTGTAACATTTATACTTTGTTTGTTTATTTGTGGCCTTTAAAAGTTTCACAGACAGACAGACAGCCTGTTAATCAGAGTTTCTATGTTCACATACTCCTTAATTTATATCTTCTAATGCACCCCAACATTTTAGGAAAACATAATTTGCTAAAGCACTGAATGTCACTATAGAGGGGCGGAATACAAAAGAGAGCTCTCACAGAAGTTGAATAGTGACTCTATGATGCTCTCTATTTGGATAAGAGCAAGAAAACATCTGACAACCCTTTGAAACTCCTCATCAATACTTTTACAATGCTTTAAACACACCTCTAGGCTTTTCCTTACATGCCAAATGGTCTTCCACTGTCTTAGCTGTCTCTTTAGTCCTGATGTTCTGGTGACGTGAGGAGGAATCACATGAACTCAACAGGTTCCAATGCTGCTAGTCAATCTAAACGCCTCCGTGTCTCTTCAGTGCTGTAAGTGCAGCTGTTTTTCCATGTTCCGTCTTTGCCTTGCGGGCCGAAGGGAATTATATCTGTTGGAGTGGAGTCATGCTGTTGTGGATTTAGTCAGCGATAGTCATCCATATGCCCACCTGAGACTCACCTGTCAGAAAGGACGTGATGGGGATAAGGGAGGAAGAAACTGTTTGTCTCCTCGCATGTGTTTGAATTAAGATCCTTGTCTGTTCTTGGAGAGGGAAACGAACTTGCAGAGCTGCGGGAAATAGATTTTTGGGTTTGAAACTGCCAAAATGCTCCACAGCCCTCCTGAATCCATCCTGGTGGAAATATTAGTGATGGGAAGAAATACATGAGGGCATCATAAGAAAAAAAGGCATTTTGCTCAATGTAAGGAAATCTTTGCCATCTTTGATTTGAACTAAAATGTCTTAGTATGCATTGTGAAACCTTTTGAAATATAAAAACTCGTTCATCAAACTACCCATCAAACTAAAAGAGATTTTGAAGGAGAGCGGGAGAGATCCGATGAGGTGAGTGAAGGAGTAAGTTAGTTATACTGCTGAGAGTATAAGAAGTCGCTGAGAGCGTCGTTAAGGGTAACAGCAGCAGACAGTGAAGCGTGCTCTGTGGGGGCCCCGCTGGGCATTACTGGTGCAGCACCACCCCAGCAAAGTACGTCCCTGGGCTAGAGGTCCAGTGGCACCGTAAACCGGCTCAATCTCTTCCATCTCAGATAGGGGTGGACCAGTACTACTTTATTTTATTTTTTATTCTAAACTGTTTTAATTATTCTTATTTGTTTTGATTATTTTAATTTCATCTATGTAAAGGACTTTGAATTGCCATTGTGTATGAAATGTGCTATATAAATAAACTGGCCTTGCCTTGCCTTGCCTTAGCCTCTCAAATCATATTTTTTGCTCATAAATCATTTTCAGTTTCAGCAAGGGCAGGCTTTTGTTGATTCCTGGCAATAGGCTTGATTGTCTGTGTTTGTGTTAGGTGCTCGCAGAAATTTCATTGGGTCATTTTTCAAATAATATAACAGTCATGTTTGAGGAATTGCTGTGTTTCTGTTATTTTGCACCTTTTTGAAGATGACTGAAAAAAACTCATACACTTGCTGTCAGAAAAAAAGCAAGTATGACACTTCTGAAAGGCATGTTTTTCAGAGACCGCAGACCTAAAGCTGCTGTAAAGGTTTATTTATTTATTTATTTTTTTACCTGACAGAAATCACTGAAGTTGGTGACTTTTCTCTCTGACAGCCCTAGGCTTTGTGAACAGCAAAAAAATCTGAGTTCAGCCTTCACACCCCAAAAAATAACACTGCATTTTTAAATGTAAATTCTCAACCATTCTATTTACATAAAATGTATTGTACATTTTTTTTTATGTAAAAAAGTGTTATGATTAAAAAACAGTCAGAAAAACTGTGTGACTCTGTCATTTGTGCAATTGGATTGGCTGACATATCTTTAGAGGGTGGGGTTTTGAAAGAGTAGCCATGTGTTTAAAGTGATGGGGTAGTGGTCTAATTCAGTGGCTAAATCTGGTGGAAGTTGGCTTTAGATGGCTAACAAAACCAGTTAGCTATATGGATAACAAAACCACCATTGCGTTGTGACGTGATCTGTCATAGATCTATATTCTCAGCATTAGCTTATCAGTTTCTTAGCTCAGATATTTTATTAAAGGCAGACAAATATTCTTTAAGTCCCATAAAAGCATTGTATTTGTCAGAGCAGGCAAAAAAGCAACAAAACAAAACCTGGAAACCATCGTAAATGAGTTGAAAATATAGATGACATTCATGTTTGCTGCGAGAGGATGTATTTGTGCCAGAAGAGAAATCATTTTCTCCTAATGTATGTACATAGTAAATAACCCAGCACCGGTTTATTTTGATTCATGAGTCAATCAATGTAGCTGCGATTGGCTGTGGTTGCAGATGGTTGACAAGGTTCCACGTTGTCTCCCTCAGTTCAGTGTTTCTTTATTTATTTATGCCAGAAAGAGGGGGGAGAAAGTGATAAATAGGGAGACCGAGAAGGGATCTGGAGTGAAATAGACTGTATATTTCTTATCAACGCAGCGATCCACTCGGATGAGAGTATCAGTGTTGAACTCCTTCTCTTTGTTCCATGCCACATGTGTGCGTACAAGCGTGTCTGGAGAGCATTTGATCGAGGGTGGATCCGTGTTTGGCGCCGCACTCCCAATGCTGCTGAGTAGGGGAGGGGGAAGCTGTCGAGGAGTGTTTGATGTTCGGAATTACGAGCTTGCGTCTACGTTAGAATGTGTTTTAGGCATTTTTTGTATTGTACGCTTTTGTGTCGGACGTTCACCTGTGCGTTCAGCTGTGCACGTTTTCCGTAAGCCAATGTATGTGCGCTCACAATGTAGGTTTGTGTAATACAGAGATCTTGACCCCTGGGGACCAGCTTGTTCATTATTCTTCCTAAAAGAAGCATTAAAATTTCATCACTGCAACGCAATCTCCGCTTCTGCACACAGACCAAAGCATAGCTGGGATGCGGAAGGGGGTTGGGAAGGGAGAGGCTGAGCATCTCTTTCTCTCACTCTCTCTCTCTTTCTCTCTCATTCCGGGATTGGTTGGAAACGCAGAGGGCGGCACACACCCTCAGATTGTGATGGAAGTGATCGAGTGGCCCTTTTCCTGTGCGGAGTGAGGTGTCTGTTCTCAGAGTCTGCTGCACACAGGCGGGGGCTCTAAAAGAGGGGTCAATGAGGACCAAGCGGATTTTCCACCACATTTAGACATTATGGCACTTGTTGTAGTACTACCTGGCTCTCCATGTGGGCCTTGCCCACCTCCTGCAGGAAGGGATGCTGTAGACATGCTGGGGGATGGGAAGGTAAGATAGGCGCCTGGTGTTTCTACATGAAACTCTACCTGTTGGTTTCTGCATGTGAGGTGAAAGCTAGGGCTGGCGATAATGAATATTCATTGTAAAAATAATTGAAAATATTTTAGAATTATTGAATTAAATTGAAGCAATATTGCAATTATTTTAATGTACTTTTAATACACTCAAAAAATGGTAAGCCTTTTTTAAAGTTTACGAAATTTAATTAATAGTAAAATTTCATCAAATTGAATTGAATAAACCTTACATAATTAAATTGAATAAATTGAACAAACCTTAATCAATTATTCAATTAAATTATGTAAGGATTATTCAAATCAATTTGAATTTAAATAAAAAAATAATTTAATTCTTAAAAAAGGCTTATGTTTTTTAGAGTATCTTTTTCTAAACTAGTTTTGTGAGCTTTTGTCAATGCTTGAGTGCTTGAGAGTGGCAAAGTCGCAATGAAGTGAAGGTAGCGACAGATCTTTTTTTTTCCCATATTGTGATGTACATCCGAGTGTATAAAAATGTAGAGCAGGAACTTGGTTTTGTCCTTTGGTTATTGATCGGATGGACGCAGATCTCAATGCGAGTTTGTAAGAATGGGGCAGGGTTTAAGCTGGCAAAAAGATTGGAGAAGTCCGGCATACGTCACCAAAGAGAAATCTGTTGTTTCACCAGAATATTGAGCAACAGTTTCATTGCAATGTTGTTTTTTCTATGCCATTTTAAAGCAAATACATAAAAAACCCAGATTCTTTTAGCTAAATCGCCCATCCCCAGTCACGGCAGATGTATGATGCAGTGTTTTGTTTGTTATGTGTTTTGTAATATTGATAAATGAGGATATTAGACGGAAGTGTAGTCTGAATGACTTCATCTTCAGCTCTTCATGAACACATGTTCCACACAACATAAGGTGTGCATTGTGCGTTGTACTGTACATGTCGTGCCACTTCGTCTCCTTAGAGGACCTTCTGAGAAAGTCAGAAAGCACAGCTGCCTGGCATCTGCCACTCCCTGCACATATGCTGCTTTGTTTCTAATGTCTTACCTAGACGTTCTTTTATCTCTGTCTTTCTTCTTCCCTCACTTTATTGTGGCGGCAGTAAGCAGCTGATGAATATCTTTCAGGTCAGTAATGGTTTGTTGTATGTTGGAACGTGTGGTCGAGCGGGCGATGATTGCAAGGTAATTCACCTGCGTGGGACACTGGATCTGCACCGTTCCATGATGGATCACCTCTGAGGATGGGGGGATAGAGAGAGGGAGAGAGAGAGAGGAAAGGAGGGCTCCTGCTGGTAGCAGTATATCACAGTCAGGATAATAGAATTCTGCCGAGTTGACAGATCCGCGCTCACATAATATCCTACCTGCAGCCTGCACAGATCAGTACTTCAGCCCAGATCACATGAGAACAATATAATCCGCATGGCGACAACACTTTGCCTCCTATGGGTCAATAGCTCTGCCGTGGATTGAATCTGAGGTTGAGGATGATTAATAGTCAGTAACAGGTCTAATGAATACAAACTCCACCCCCATGACTGCTGTTGCTCTAGCAGCTGCCTTCATATTCATTTAATGTACTTATGACTTCCATCTTGATAATGGCTAATCTGTCTAATCTACTCTGTTTCACAGATTACCCAGTTTCCCGTTTGATTAAACGAAACTGAAGTCTTGAATGTGTGCCGCAAAGCTTTCAAGCTGTCCGCACGACTTGAGACACTTCAAGCGGTTTCCTTTTGCCGTTGAGTGTGTAAAGTGTGGGATTGAATTTGTTTACTCTGCTGTAGATTGATTTTTCGAACGCATTGAAGATTCTCAGTGCAGTTCACTCATGGTACTTTTTCAGGTAATCATCACCACAGGGCTGTTACAATGTACGCCATCCAGCTTTGATTGTGTTACATATGCAATTTTCCCTCCCATTACCTTCCCAGGTATTTTGCGGTTTAGCAAGTGGCATCGCCTCGCCTACCCGTCTAATGAGTAAAATAAGAATATGGCTTCCGCAATCTGCACCCATAACATGCCTGCCTTCAGTTCGCTGTTTATCTGTCATTTTGATGCGTTCATGTGATTTGGTAAGGCTCACACTGTTCAATAAATACCCATGACCAGGAAAGAACGATGGGGGGTTGATGGGAAGAATGTGTGTGTGTGTGTGTGTGTGTGTGTGTGTGTGTGTGAGAGCTCTCTGGTCACAGGCTGTTGCGCAGTGTATATATACCCCTGGGGCAAAGGATGTGTGTAGAAATGAGATTTGGACCCCATTATTGGACAGAAAAAGTTGTTTTATTAAGGAGACCATGGAAACGAAGAGCATCTTAAATGCACCAAAAATTGAGCCGAGTGCACAGGGAGGCTGTATATCACGCTGGCAATTACACCTCAGTACTACGCCGTGTAATAAAAGCGATTTTATGCAGACAGAGCGCATGAATAAGAGATGCTTATGGTGAAGAGGATATAAGGATGAAAATCACCACTGTTCCGTCTCACCTCTGACCTCACTGTCTGGACGGCTCGACAATCTATTCAAGTGGTGCTGGTTTTTGTAGCAAACCTCTTGCAGAACCGACCCACATTTGTGCCGGCCCATTGGCAAGATATTTATAGGCTATACAACATAAACTGGAAAAAGGCTGGAGCTGCTGTGAAACGCCAAACACCCTTTGATTGGAAAACAGGCAATGGAGAACACGAGAAAGCCCTCCATGGGATATAATCATTGCCCGCTCTACATGTTAACAATTTACGCTTAAAACTGAGATTTCATGTTATGATTTGTTCCCTGTTTATGAGGTTCTACCATCTTTCCATAATGTGATTTTACCGGAATCCTTCCGTAATCTCGCTAGATTACTCTGCTCTCCAGATTATCTGCTCAGGAACTGAATGGGAAAGGCAGTTCTGTGGTTTGGTATTAGTGTAATCTTAGTATAATTGGCTTCTAATTCGAAATCCATTGAAACGAATGAGTGAATAAAGGTGTTTTATGTCTAGCTGAGATTGCTCTGCCTTGAATAATGAGGCGGGGACTGTTGCTCAGAATATTTCTTGCTTCTGTTCTCTGAATGAGAAAGGGAGTGCCAGAATGGTGAAGAGAACAAAGAAACGAGTGCTGGCTTCATGTTTTCACACAAGAAAATGCCGAAAAAGAAGGTAGAACAGGGCTCATAGTACTGTATTTCTAAAATGTGATATAGTATGGGCAACCTTCATAAATGACATGTTAGCCTTTTTTTGTTTTTAACAAGCACAATATACAGTAGGGGCAACTTAAGTGTACAATGATTGTAACAAAAGTGTTCAACAAGGTTTGCAACCAACCCTTGTAAGAAAGTTTTACAAACCTTTTTGTGGCCAATTTATAAAACTTAATAAAACGTGCACCCTTTCATCAATATGATCATAGAATAATACATTTAAACATTTAAGAATTTCCTCTTCAACTCTTAAAAAGGCAATAATGCCATGTTTTTTGGCACTACCATGATGGTAATACCATGATATACTGTACCAACTGTAATGAAGTATTACATTCAATCCCAAAATTCCATGATGTACAAATATGGGAATGGTACAATACCATGGTATTACCTTCCGATACCATTTAGAAAAGGTAGAGATATTCAGATATAATAAGAGCAGTACATAAGACTGAGAGGGATGCTTGGGTACCTGCATCGCTTCCACCTTCCTGCCTCAACCTCTGTTACCGTGACAACAGGAAAACCACGGTCATTCCGACGGCACCACACCAATCAACCATGTCAGGGAATGACAAAATGTGTAGACTGCGTTCAGGACTCCAATGAACTGTATCAAGGGAGGGATGTTTTCACACTATGAATGATATGAACAGAAGTGTTACTATGTATCTGCGTAAGCTGGCACTGACCAGTTTGTTTCCCGTAGTGGCCGCATAGTGATAAATGGACGACTGTTTGTTCTATAATCCCTTTTGTATTGACCCTGCATGTTCCATCTCTCTCAAATTGTCTATTTCTGTTTGTTCTTGTATTCTTTTGAGCATGGAGTAGGATGGTCATGCAGGTATATGGGCTAAAGTTTGAAGACACTCCACTGTTTGCCTGAGGGCTCAGGGCTCGGTAAACAGAATTGTAAATTCAGCTGAGGCTTGAGCCTGCTTGGAAACTTTTGTAGTAAATGGGCACAGTTGGGACTCAAATTGAGACTGTTATGACAGTGTTGTCCAATTAAACTGCCCCACAAAATATATTCAGTGGTACAGACATCTAAATTTAGCTTTTACCTGTGTAGGCACTATAATGTTGTATACATACGCATATAAATCGGTCATATAGCCTCGGGGCCGACATATTTTGTGCAATTTAAAGCAATAATTTACCTGACAATTAATTTTTACCTGAAATTTTGTCAAGGTTTCTCTTAAACGTTTTTCCAAACCCGTACGACTGACTTTCTAAGGGAGATGTTTGAGGAGATTAATGGGACACAGTGATGTTTTAGTATTAAAGTATTAGTATTACAGCTTGCATTTGTCATTTTTATTAGTTTTTGTTTTAAATATTACTATTTAGGTTTAATTTATTTGTATTTTTAATTTTAGTTCTATTTGATTTATCTTTATTTACTTCCAGTTAATAATTGTAGTGCTTCAACTCAAACTTATGACAAAAAAAAAAAAAAAAATGCCAAAGCAACATACTAATTTGTATTTAATTTAAGTAAAATAATACTGTAACACTTTACAATAAGCTCTCATTAGTTAACACTAGTTAATACATTATCTGACATTAACTAACAATTAGGAATACATTTGTGACATATTTTATTCATATTTTTATCTGCTTTTCCACTGGGCCAAACAGTTCTATGAACTGTAAGGAATAGTTCCAGTTATATATCCACTTGAGCGTGGTACGGCACGATTACAAACCATTTTCGGCCCGCAATTCTCAGTGCGGTTGGCTAACCGTGGATGCGTGAGGTGACGTACCCACTCAGGATTTGTAACTTGTCTGTTGCCTGGCCTCCAGTTTCGATTCAGTTGCGAA
Source organism: Tiaroga cobitis (assembly GCA_030578255.1). NCBI lineage: Eukaryota > Metazoa > Chordata > Actinopteri > Cypriniformes > Leuciscidae > Tiaroga > Tiaroga cobitis. Next base: position 29,437,289 of record CM060594.1, on the reverse strand, counting down.
GCTATTTTATTAATACTTCATATGCACTTGCTTGTCATTTTAAAGCTTAGAAGCTTGGCTTTATAGGGAATATAAGGAAACTTACCAACTTTGACATATTGGAAATATACAACTGAAATATTGGAGGTGTTCCATTTTCGAAGCGTGAAACAATGACTCTACTTGAAAATTTAATCTGTAAAAACATCTTACATAACAGATAGTCTTGCTTCATATATTGTTAAAGAAGGTCTCAACTAAAAGCATATTCGTTTTAGTTAGAGATCACAATATACCAAGTTTTTGTATGAAAAATTGTCGCCAGCGCACATGTAAACAGTATACACACTTAAAGGTTTGGCGTCGCATTTTGGTTTATAACTGTGAAAAATTACTTAACCATAGTGGATCGCTTATCTTTATTTAGATTAGGTGGTCTTGATCCAAATGAGCCCATACACGACATAACACTATACGTAGATTGTGAGAAAATCCCCACGTAAAAACAAAACATGATGCTTGGCCAAAGCTATTAGCTAAAGCTAATCTATTTTCTTCAAATTTTCAATTAAATGAGACCATGAACTTAATGCCACCTTATGGTAAGTTTAAGTTATAAGCCCTTACTTTTAAGTTCCGGGTGTAATAAGGTTAATTTTAATAACGTAAATGCTGAAATGAACATTAACGAATAAGTGCTAATAAGTATTTTTCATTGTTAGGTCATAATACTAATGTACTAATTAACTAATGTAGTTCACCAATGCTAACAAATATCATGTTAATAATATTTTTTTATATATATTTATACATTTTTTATTTTATTTCAGCTTTATTTTAATTAAATAAAATGTATTACTTTTAATTAATGATAATAACCTTGATGTGACCTGGGCTGTCAAGTAAAAAAACAAAATAAAATAAAAAAGCACTAATGTACCTTGAAAGTCTTACGAAAAGTTCTGAAGTCATACGATAGCTTAGCTTGACAAACAGGCAGAGAGCTGTGAGATGAGTTCATGCCACATCAATATTTTTATAATATTAATTTTGTGAAAGCATCAGCCAGAGCACTTTCAATCAATGCTCAAGTCATGTGAAAGGACTAAACAAATGAATGAATCTATCTGAGCATGCTGCGTTTGTTCTCAGTAATGCTGAGGCAAGCAGTTGGCCAGTCTGACACGTTTATGTCGTATGGGGGTTTCAATAGCCCGTCCAGTTTTATTTAAAGCATGTTGCTTGGCATGTATTTAGAGTGATGTTACAGCTCCTCTCGTTTATCTCTGAAATGTGCCTCGTTCACGGTCGCTCTCTCTACAGATTTCCCTCTATAAACCAGGAACGGGGAATAAATCACTCTCGGGAAAGCAGTGAAATCAATTTATTGCTTGCAGAATAAAGCTCATCTTTTGTTTTTTTGCGAGTGCAGGGAGGACAGGTACGAAAGCTCGACTAGTAATTACACGTTTATTATGTTTTAATCATGCGTCTGTCTGGGGTTTCATTGCTGTCGGTTGATCCCTGATGGACACATGCCAGGTTGGGCGGATTATGTGTGCGTATATGTGATTGTGTTTGAAAAGCTAGAGTGCAGTCTTATCACGGTCTCTACCACTCCAGCACATCTGCAGTGCATGCTGTGGCCAAGCGTTTAATTGCTAGTCAATTTTGAAACTAATTCAAGGGAAATAAGCATTTGAATAATACTTGATTTTGTTGTTATTATTTTTGATTAACCACTTAAAAGAAGTACTGAATAAGGATACAATACAAAGCTTTTTTAATATGAGATGCCTGATGTATTATAGGATGCCCTCAGATGGCTGTTTTTACTACCACTGACTGACCTCTGATCTGTTATGAGACAGTACAGGGGCATTTCTGTGCCGCGATCATATATCCCAAAGGAAATCAGTGGAAGTCCACCATAGACATTTTTATACATTTTTATACATAGACAAATTAAAGTGGCGACACAGAGCCCAAGCCAATGAATCATATTGTATTGAATATACTCTAGCTCACTGATTGTCAATGAATGCTCAGTCAATAACAAATGTCAGGAAAAGAGCAGAGGAAAAGAGTTCAGCTCTTCAATAATCAGTTACTCTAGATATCACACTGACTTCACAATAAAAACTAGTATAGAAGTGCTACTAATATCCTGTGCTCATTGCACCCCATTCATGAAACTCAAACAGAACAAATTTGGGAATGATTTACACAGAAATTCATACTGTTTTTGTTTCATGAGTCATCAGAAAGACTTTTTAGTATTTTTTTTCCTCAGGTCCGTCCGTCCATCCATCCATCCATCCATCCATCCATTTTAAGGATGAATAATGGTATTGAATCAAACCTACACCTGCCTGACCTATTTAAATTAGCACATTGTTATTCAGATAGCAAATGTGATTTCTTTCCACCCTCTTGGTCTAATAACAGGCTTCCGTTCTCAAGTGTAGCGGATGTATATTAGAGACAGGGAGACATTTGCTTTATATTTTCGCCGCTTTTTCTAATCATTGGAACACACAATCTTATGGTCTAAATTCTGTAATTATTGTTCTGTAATATACTCTCGTAATAATTGCAATTGTTTTTCACCTCAAAACAACAACAATTTAGCTGCCAAGCAGAGTGGAGTATTTCCATTATCATGAGTGCTTTGATCTATTAATTTTGACAGCTTGGTTGTGGGTTTTTATCTCTGATATCACATATGTATTTGAAAAATGACTTACTGCCCTTACTGACAGAGGTATTCTAGTAAATGCTGTAAAATCCACAGCCAAATAAAGTATAATTGTCAGAAACTATGGACATACGTATGCAGAGTAAAGTGTGTCAGTCCTTTGCAGGAATGTTTCTTTTTGTGGTATTCAGTGGAACATAAGGGAAATTAAGAGTAATGAATTATGCAGGAGATGGTAGCACTCAGTTGAGCCTTCGAATGATGCTGTGTGTTTAGTGTCAAGGCAGATGCACCATGTAGATTTATATGCATTTGTTGATTCAATCAAGCTATTGTTTTGAAAATCCTGAGAGACCCTGGGCCTATTTTTTTCAAAGAATTGTTCTCTGACAAATAACAATAGCAAAATAATACTATCCCACTATGGATTGATTGTTCTTTCCATCTGTGTTCAGGGCAGTCAGAGCTGACAAAAATGACTTCTTAATTACCTTTTTGTATTCAAGTTTTGAAAAAAACGACTGCTGCATGTTACGCTTTTGAATAAAGGAAAACAAGTCTACAACAACTGAAAAGCATTGGGGAAGTAAATCAGTTCAATTCGGATGAACTAGTTAAAAAATTTGAACACACGCACACACAAACACAAACACACAACTTGGCAAGAATCAGATGCAATAATTGTCTAGACAAAAAGAAAAAAAAAACTTTTGGCCTAGGGAGGTTGGTTTTACACAAATAGCAAAGTGAATACATTCTGAGGTTAAAGAATTATTATTAATGAAACCCAAAACCTAGTATATCTCAATCCTAAAGAAGAAAATTGGGACTCACGGGCCAAAGTGTCTATCCGTGTCATTTTACTTTATAGTGGTGTCCATGAACTTCTAACATCTTGCAAGTCAAACACCCTTTGACAGGCCAATGTTTTGAAGTGTGCCAAAAGGGCAGACAAGGCCAGCCATGGATCCTGTGGTAATTGCTCAGAGCTTGGTCTCTTCCCAGAATGCCTCTTACAACCTCAGCATGACTCAATCCTTCCTTTCTTTAGCTGTTTTCTGGAGAAGAAGGGTGAAAACAATCATGTGCCAAAGAACAAACGTGTGTTTATTCACATATGGAGAAGAACACTAGTAGCAAAACTCGCTTTGATATGCAGATACACTGCCTCCCTACACTCGTTGCATGAAATAGCTCAAGGGATATTGACTTTCTAGTGAGTGTTAGCTATTTCGGTGAAGAGACTTCACATTTGGAATGCTGGGATTGCAAAAGATGCTCTATAGAAGAGGGTGACATTATCATCATCCTTTTTGACATTTAAGTGCTACTCATTTTCTTATTGAGGTCAATGACATGACCCATTTTCAGTTCTTGCACACAATGACTTGAATAAATCTCTTTTATGATACATATTTTCAAATACAAACCCAGCAACCAACACATGGAAATGCAGCAAAATAAAACAAAACAAACCTAAACAAAACTTTAAAAAGTAAAACAAATCAAAAACAAAAAAGTAAAACAAAATAAAATGTAAAACAAAAAATCAAAACACAAAACATAAAAGCAAAACAAAAAGCAAAACAAAATTCAAAACAAAAAGCAACTCCCCAAAAACGTTTATGAATTGTTTCATTCATGGTATTTGTAAAAATACTATTTGCCTTAAAAAATATTTTAAAAAAAACTAATGATTTGTGTATTCAAGTTGGAAGGAAATTATTATTACTTTTTGCTTAGTGGTTACATCACATGGTATTTTTAAACATTTAAACATTTGAAATTGAAAATGGAATGAATCATGATACTAACGTGAAAATGCAAATGTGGTTTTAAAATAGATTTTTAAAAGATTCATTCTTTATCTTTGACACTCAGATGTGTCACTGACCCGTTAATCACTGTGCCATTTCTAATGGTATGAAACAATGTGGCAAAGCTGTCTGTACTGGTTTACTCTTCTTTTTTTTTTATTATTGTTTACTACATTACTTGAACTGTTTATTTTACTGTATTGTCATGTATTTGATTTGTATCGATCACCTGAGTGCATCCTTTCCCTTAGTTGTATGTATTTTGTATTTTTGGGCGTCATTATCATTGTGGTATGTGTGTAGAACTGCTGGGTTGAAAACATTAAATCATGATAATAGTGACTTATATATATCAAGTATTGAAAACTACCAACAGAACAAACCGTAGGCTATGTGTGACCCACTGAAAATTGATCTACACCACGCATCAGCAGGTCGTGATGCACTTAGTACTGGTAGTGGGTCACATGAATGCTTTGTCGGGTTATTTGTGTTGACTAGTGTTTGGCCTCGCATTCAGCTCATAACTAACTAAAACATGATGAGAAAGGATTATTGCAAGAGGTAAATCGGCTTGCATGGGATTTCAGCTTTTTGCAAAATGTACAGATTGATCAAATGAATTCATATTGCTTATGTCAATTGATTACTTTGTTTTATTATGCCTTCTGGATATCTGGAGTCTGATAAGATGTGTTTGTTTTACAGATTTGAGGACCAAGGATGCAGCCCTGAGGTGGACTACCAGAACACACACACTGGGAGCTACTGGCTGGAAATTACAAACTTCTGAATGGATGTTTTCACGTGTGGAGAGGATGCTGGTCTTTTCATCCTGCTGACGTGGTCTCTGTGAATTGGGGTGTATCTCCGTTCCTCTTCATTTTCCATCTCCAGTTCTTCCAGAAAGGCCCACCTCAGCCTGAGAGAAGATGTGACCCAGGCAAAGGAATAATCTGGCTGCCTGTAGCCCCCTCCCTTTCTTCCACACGTTTGGCTCGTAGCTCTTTTCTCTCTGTCTTTCTCTCTCTCGCTCGGTCTCTCTTGGAGATATTACCGCTCTCACCGGGGATGGATGTACCGCCTGAAACTAGCAAGCATGTAAAGAAGTCCACAAGTCAAAAGCTGGAGGATCAGAAAAAGGTAAGACGCGTGGTTCATTCCTACCACTTCCGCAGGGCTGAAAGTTCAAGACCATCAGCAGTGCAGAATGGATGAGATTCTCCACGCCAGTTTTCTTGCTGTGCTCAAAGCGGCTGTTGGTGGTTTTTGTATATCCTGTTGTTTATTTATAAGCAGATTTTCAGGTAGTTCTACGGGGGTGTAGGATGACCTGAAAACAGGAAGGAACACAATTATAACACAATTGTGATCAGCTTTGCTCATGAATATTAATTATGTTCTGTAGGCCAAGAAGTCCTACCTAATTTGACTAAAATTGCAGATTTATGTACCTTAAAAAAGTATGTTTAAAGTAAAAGTATTATTTCCAGACAAGGGACAGTGTATAAACATGGATATATAATAACTAGTTTTATTATATAACATAATATATTAATATTATTTTTATTTTATACACTACTACTACTAGTACTACTACTACTATTGTATTATATATGCATAATTTGTCATTTTTTATTTAGAAAAAAGGTTGTTAGGGGAATTTCATTTCATATAATATTATTAAGTATTAATTATATTAAATATGAATAAATAATTACATATTTTGTCTTACTGTATTATTATTTGTATTATTATCATTATTAAATTGTAATTACACACACACACGCACACACACACACACACACACACACATATGGCCTTTTATTTAGAAAAACAATTAACATAAGCATGATGGAGAGGTTTATGTATTATAATTAATAAATTTATTGATAAAGTATTAATACATTATTAAATTATTATAATTATTATTATTTCTTTGATCATGTATTATTTTTCTTCTTTTATTCGGTAATTTCTGTGGGACTTTGGCATTTTTTTATTTAGAAAAAAGTTGAAAATCAACTTAAGCATTGAGATTTGGAGAAGCACTGGGAAGTTGTTTAGTGCCTCAGGTCTGCTCTACATTCTACATCTAGGACACTGTCCTTCTGTCGCTCACACTGCAGGTGAGAGTGGAGCTCCTGCTCTAAAGTGTGATTAGTTTTTAACACTTCGCCTTTGGACATAAAAGAAGTGTGTGCGCTGTTTGAACTGGATGGAGTCCCGCTGACCTGATTCTGGCTAATGAGGTACCTATGATAAGCCATCTTCTGCCAGAGAGTCCCTAACCTGCAGAAGACACCCAGTAATCTATCAGGCCTGACACCTGCAGCTTCATTAGGAGCTGATGAAGTTAGGAGCCAGACTTTATTGGTGTTTTATTTCTGTGTAGACCCAACATCTATTGGGAGGTCCCATATTAGCTCTTTAATGATACAAGCGGCAGAGCAGGGGCAAAGAAAGATGGGTGCATGTGTGTGTTGCAGGTGCAAGCTTCTGCTTACCTTTTGGAAAACTGTTTATTTATATCACAATTACAGTCAGTTTTATTCAACTTATTTCAAATGCAGTTTTAAAGACTTTACTGTGGACGTTCTTGGAATTGTTTATTGTGGCAGATTATGGAATTGGACAGCCCATTCTCATTAAGAAAACATCACTTAGATTTGACGTTGAGATTTGCTGTACAGATTACATACATTTGTGTGTTGTTTTGTGTAAATCTAGTTACAGTTTCACGTTCAGACAAATTGCTAGTACTGTAACTAGAATAACTTACCTCTGCTAATGGAGCAGAGGTAAATGAGGCGGGACAGTGACCGAGTTGGCCAGGCCCCCTAGTACTGCAGACGTTGCTGGCCTGATTGGGCAACTGACAGTTCCATCAACGGTCCCGAGCGTCCTTCACGCTGGCCCCGAGCCATCGGGCAGTCATTATTATCAAGCCCTTTACAATATTTACCTCGTCACAACCGGTCTCAATAGACATATAAAATTCTAAAAAAGCATCAGTATACAACAAAAGTGGCAAAACGAAATGAGCATAAATACACAACTTTATATACAAATGAAAAACAAATTTAATGTTAATACTGATCAAAGAAATCTTAACTGCATATATATATATCTCACATAACAATATGTTGATATAGTGACTGTTCCTCCTTCGTTTGTTTTAGTTGTGATTTAGACCCTAAGACCTTCTGGCTCTCACAAAACACTGACGTAAGTGGAAGAACAGAAGATACTGAAGAAGTTGCTTTTTCCTTCCATTTTCTCATTGAAATGAATAAAAGCTTTGTGCGGACAGACTGCTTTGATCATCAGTTGCGGAGGACCCAGTGTCCTCCTCATTCATCATAATCATACACTCTTACGCTAATGGACAGAAGCAGGTAAAAAAAAAAATCAATGTAAATATTGAGAGCTTGCTTGAATTAGACGGTTGGAGTATTGATGAAGAAGTGTCCTCTACAGCTTTCGACTGTTCGTTTGAATTCGAGATTAAGATGGCCAGAGGTGTTTGCTCTCGAAATAGGGAAACACTGCGTGCTAATGGACAGGAAGTGCTGTTGAATATTCATGAGAGAGACTGACCATCAAGTGTGGTGCTAGAGGTTTAGCGACAGTTTCAAGAGATGTCCATGAGGAGAAAATAGGAGAATACAGGCATTTCGTTTTTGAAAGACTTACGTGGTCATACCAGAGATGTTTGGCTGCAGAAGCTTGAGTTCTTGGAAGCAGTATTGAGATGGACGGCTCTGATTTCGGTGGTTTCTCATACAGACATGATTGTTGTCAGCCGACAGTACTTATGTATTTCAGAAGTACTTGGGAATATGGTTTTAGCATTGGATTGATAAGGATTTGTGAGTACTTTCGGCTACACACAGTTATTATCAGTTGATTATCTGGTCAAATGCTTAGATTTTAGTTATTTCAGTTACAAAATCTGTGCTGTTGTTTAGTTGGCAACATGTATATTTCTCCCAAAAATGAAAGTACTGTTATTATTTATTCTCATGTTGTTCCAAACCCATGTGACTTCCTTTTTCTTTCATTGGATATTAGAGGAAACATTTTGAAGAATGTTGATGCTGCTCTTTTTCTATACAATGAATGTGAACATTGAGAGAGAACATCTACTTTTATGTACCTTGAAAAAAAGATGAATTAAAACATCATAGAACTTGCATTTGTGGAAAGTACAAGACTTGCAGGTTTCTCATTTGCTCCGCAAGTGCACAATATTTTCATTATAAACGCACAAGTGAATTGACCCAGTCAGTTATCTCTAGTATCATTGGGGAAAGCATGTGCAGCTATAGTAACGCATGACATGTGTCTCATGAACAATTTATGTGGCAAATTTTAACGCTAATGTCAGCATCAAAGAGATCCTTCTAACTGGCTTTCCTTACATCTTCACATGAGAAACCATCTCCAGTGAGCTGAGATAATGGCTTCTGACTGTGTCATCATTACTGGTTTTTCATGATGCTCCATCTTGTCATTGTGCATGTGTTATGTACTCTAGACTGTGTGATATCAGTTACATCTGGGCGATATATGAAATAGTTCTGGAGATTTAAAACTAAACAATGATTTAAGTAATTAATATAAAGACGTTTTAAGTTATATTACTCAGTTTTATCTGCTTTTGTTTGAGGGCTTGCACCATTTTGAACAATACAATGTCATGACTGATTCTGAATGCGCCCATGCATTAATTAACTAAAACACCCCAATGCTTTGCATATCTGCACAATCTGCTCATGTGCAGAACACTAACCACATTTGACCAGATGCATATTCCCCTTTTAAATTGGACCGAAGGGAAACCAAGTTTCTCATTTTCCTTCTGCCTCCAGCAACCTCCAGCAATACAGCCGGGCTGAATGGAGGAAACTGCTGCGTTTGGCAGCTCTGCAGGGCTGTGTTCCCAGCAGAGTGCCCAACTGTACAGAATGCAGCGAGCTTTATAATAAACGGCTGGATAAATGCACAATCACTTAAACACAGCATCGTGGCTCTTATAGGGGTTATTGTGTCTCCTGCTCCGATTATTAAAACCGTATGCGGTCCTGCCCCCTACTTTACTCTTATCAGCCCTTTCGGAGCACTAATTCTTGTGGCCCCTTTTGGGACGCGCCGTACAATGAGAGATTTATATTACATTATGTATAGAGTCTGAAGGGAGTGTGAGTATATGATATGGTTAATTGCTCCCATTTATCTTGTCTGGAGAAAGGTAGATTCTCTAGCATAGCCCACCTTCCAGCTGCCCGTTCCTGTGCATGCTGGGAAGATCTGATAGGTGGATATTTCTGCATATTGGAGCTTAGAGGCAGTGGTCCACATTCTGTCTCCGCTCACACCTGCTGCCCATTAGTTCAACTTGGCAGGGAGTTGCACGCAATTATCAAGGCCTCCCTGAGCTCTGCGGCCAATCAGAAGGAGCTGTGGATTTGCTGACACTTGTCTGACAAATGCCTGCTGTGCGCCACCATTACCTAGCACTGTCATTGGCTGTGTTCAGAAGAGCATGTCACCATACTGGTCATAAAGTTTTTGTAATATGCAGTATGTATATTTCATGTTATGCGGATTTTTCCTATGCCTGGCATATTTGCCAAAATGTGCATGATTCACCAGAGCAGACAGCCAGGATTACAGTTTCCGATGATGCAATGTGCTTGACATGATATTCCCTTTTCAGTACAACATATGAAGTCAAGGCAACATCAACTGCAATATCTTCTTGTCTCGTTATTCATCATACTACCAACCAAACTTTTTTTAAATCTCAAAATGGGATTCAAAATGTAAAATATTGGTGATAACTGTATACCACTGGCTCTTAAAAAAGTCTACTAAAAGTCTACTAAGGATTCATGATATATTAGTGCCTTATTGGTTTCAGACAATATTTGGTATTTAATTGTTCATGCTTGTTTCCCCTAGATCTCCATATGAATATTGATATATGGAGATCTTGGGGAAACAAGCATCAAATAAATGCAGGATTGATGAGCATAAGAGCATACTGATTTTAAATCATCCTGTGCCCCCGTAGTCTGTCTAGTACCCCTGTTTAAGAACCAATGCCCGATATTTTTTCAAATTATACTTATGTAAAATTGTAGGCAGTATACCATGTATTGTGCACTGCAGTAAGGAGTATGCTAGCATTCCACTTCAGATGACCACTGATTGGCATCCAATCACTGCAGAGGTCTTGTCAAAGGATGTACAGTAAGTATAATCAGTGTCTTTGAGACCATTACTGTGATGCTGCTGTATCCGCGTCGTTGGCAAATGATATGCTCTTAGCATTAATAAACTGGGTCTTTAGTAGATGTCGAATGAATAATTGAAGAGTCTAGTTTTAGTGTTTCACAGTCATAAAAATACAGTGCTTCTCGTAACATTGCTGTAACCACTCTTGAAACAGGATATTGTTTTCCTTTGTAACAACTCTAAAAACTATTTCACCAGCCCTATTACACAGCTTGTCGCTTTTAATTTGCTTCAAGTCTTTTTAACAAGCCTGCTTTTTCTTTAAAGGTTAGCATGTAACTCTGAATCTTTCCTTTTTATTCAGTTTTATTCAGCTATAAACCCGTTTCCTGCTTCACTGCATGACAAACGTGTTTTATCTTGGGTTAAATAGTGATTTTGTGCTGTGTAACGTGAAGGACCAGCAGTCAGAGGCAGGTGTGTGATGGGTTTTGGGTGTTTAATCTTCTTATCGTGAGCTGGCACACGGTCTAAAGGGCGGCGTTGAAGCAATGAACCCACTTGACCTCGGGCAACTGCTGCTGGCAAGATCAACACTCCCCTATGTCGTGGCGCTAGCATGCTAATTCAAAAGAAGCCCCCTTTGCCACATTCCCCCCTGTGATGCACGTCTGTTGCTGGTCTGGGTCTGAGCCGCTGGGGATTAGCTGGTCACACAAGCGCCATTGGCACCATGCCGAAGAGTCGGACTGTCTGGGTGTCACAATATGACTGAATCACCATAAAAATGTAACCCACAGCTTACAGGAAACTGTGAAAATGTGAGAGGAGAAAGAAAACATTGGCCATTTTTCAACAAGAAAGAATCTGTCACTCAGTGTTGACTTTCAAAAGATACATCACTGTTGCACACACACATCAGTTTGCTGTTGTCAACATTTGTCACTCTGTCTCACTCTCTGTCTTTCTCTCTCTCCTTCACATTTCTTAACCTTGGCAGTTCTTTGAGTGTTGAAAAGAAATAAGGTGTCAGTTTCTTTTTAGGACATCCGTTGGCACATTTGATGTTTGTCTTAAGTTATTATTTCACAGTTTTAAGGTGTATGACAATTTATATCTATATATTATATATTATATTTTTTATTATTTATTATTTTGTTTGTGTTTAACAATAGTTAGACCGCCTAGAAATAATGTGGGGTCCCTTGATCATTTGGCTCTAATTTATCAGTTTAAATTGATTTTATTTATAGACGTAGGGATGCAACAATATGGGGATTTTTCTCAGGCTCTATATTCTATTCTATTCCATTCTATTCTATTCTATAATTTTATTTTATATTATATTATATTATATTATATTATTTTATTTGTGTTTAACAATAGGTAGATCTGACATAATAGACTAGGAATAATGTAGGGTCCAATGATCATTTGGCTATAATTTATCAGCTTAGATTTATTGGCCTGTTTTATTTTTTGTACCAATAATAGGATAACATTTATCGCTATACTTCATGATCTGCCCAACTCAACCAGAGCTGCGGAGTCAGTAGCCACTTTCAAGAAACAGCTGAAGACACATCTTTTTCGGCAGCACTTGATCCAGTAACACTAACACTTTCTCTTCTATTGAGATGAAACTAATATCACTCAGATGAAACTGAGAAGGGGCATAGCACTTGCATATTGTTGTCCTACTGTTAGTTTAACTGCTTCTATTGTTCTCATTTGTAAGTCGCTTTGGATAAAAGCGTCTGCTAAATGAATAAATGTAAATGTATACTGATGTGAGTCAAAATGTTGTGCATCACTAATCAGAAGTAGCTGTTACCAAGAAATCAGACTTGTGATTTTCTAGACACTAGAATATCATAAAGACTTTGGGTGGGCTCTTTTGACTTGGTTCCCACTTAGCATCATCCCACAACACCCTAGCATTCTAGTACCTGTTGCACTCACATTTTCTTCATAAAATGTAAAAGTTTAGTTCTTTGTTTGTTTATTCATTTATGTTTATTCATTTATTTATTTCCTAAGCATTAATCCAGACCCAAGAAATGTCCTGAGCTCCTGACATGAACCTAGGCTTATTTGCTTTGACACAAGCAAATTATAACACCATATTGCCACACATAGATCAGTTCTAGATTGAAATTCTGCCTGAATGGCTAATTGAGTTTCATATGTCACTGATTTTTCCTCCCAGGGAGCTTTATCTTATTAAATACATCCCCCGCTGCCCTATCTAACCAAATAATTCAAGTAGCTTTCCTAAAGCTCCAGGAATCCTTGTCCTTTCTGCTTTACCCATGATGCCATTCTCTTTGGTTATTGGTTGCACTGTAGTGAGGAGATGAGATTGCTTTCCCCTCCAGTTTGAATATCCCTCATTGATTGTGCCTATATTGAGATACAGCAACACTGCGCCTGTTAGAGGCCGGTCTTAAATCACAGGGAAGCAAATGCGCTTACAGCGGGATTGGGAATTCAAATGGATCGCCAAAAGCTGTATGGAAAGTATACTGTATGTCAACCATAAACTTTCATAGCAGCCTTTCTCCAGCCGTATCGACACTAACATGCTGATTTCCTGAAGTATAGGCATGTCAGAAAGGAAAACCACAAACTAAGTCGGCAAAATGTGTCGTTGAAATAGAAAACCTTTACTTGACTAGTGAGGCGAAAGTGTAAGTGAGTTTCATTGTGGGCAGAGGAATAAAAAAAAAGAACAATTTGTATCTAATGTTGCATCCAATATAAATGGTAATCATTTTGGGGGTTCAGACACGCACTCTCTCACGGTTATCAAAGTGCCTGAAAGCACACGGCTCTAAATCTAGTTTTAGGATGCCCTATCAGATATCAGAGCTGACAGTATAGGGGTAATCATAAGTCGGGCACTAATTCAACAAATCTTGCCATATTTCTTTTCCCACCTAATGGGAAAATTCAAGGTTCAGTGACCTGTGCAATGAGTTAAACTCTGAACACTGTGACTCACTGTATGCCACTTTATTAGATCACATTATGCAGGTGTTGAGCGCTCAGGAGGTGGTCGTTTTGATTTCAGACCTTAATACTCTCTTGGTTGATGATTTTTCATTTAGTTATGAACATTAAGTGCATGGAATTTGCATTCACAACCTAATGACGGCAATTGACGCCTCTCGCGGTTCAAACAAACAGGACTGGGCATTCGTCATTACGTTGTGCATGAAGTTCAAGTGTTACTCTTTTGGCGTAAATCGATATGTACGGCCGTCTGCCGTCTACACGAACGCATCACTTCACTTCAGAAGACCTTTATTAACCCCCGCAGATCCGTGTCGAGCACTTTAATAATAAATAGATGCGCTTTAATGCACTTCCAAAGTCAAACAGCCATTCACTCTCATTATCAAGCTTGGAAATATAACTCTGATTGTATTCGTCTGAAAAAAAAAATGTCATAGGATGGCTTCAGGGTGAGTAAATCATGGGCTGATTTTCATTTTTGGGTGAACTATCCCTTTAAGCGTGCATTTTCGTAATCTAGTAAACAAGTTAATACAATTTAAAAAAATCTTTAAAATTGTTGATACATTAGTATTCCAGCAGATGCATTACATTTGGTTGCATATCATTTTTTGGAAGTTTCAAAGAAATTTTTTAACTACTAACCTATTTCCTCTTCTATTTCAGCACATTTAGTGTCTGGTTTGGTTGTGGGTTGATACCTTTGCTGAAATATAAATCGCAAATGTGGTGCTGCAACTGGTGAATTTTTAAATGATAGATATCTGCACTTTCATATGCATGTCATATGAATTCCCTGTAGGGTTGTTTTTCAGTGTATGCCTTGAATTCATTGAGTATATGCATTGAAATTGAGCACATAGCACTTTTGCATGTTGTTCAGAAGACATGTATTAGTAACTACAGAGTATTAGATGATAGCTTGTCATTTTTTTTGCGCTGATATCCCTTTTACCTGCATCAAAAGTGTAGCTGCTCTTGTTAACAACAGTAGGCTTATCCTATCTGAAGAAGCACACAAATACCCAGAAAGCTGGTGAAGAATACCACCTCTGCTACCCGTCAAAGCCATGAGTCATTAGCACTCTTCCCACTCTTCCAACCACAGTGTTTGTTTTTGTTACACCTGGTCGTCAGAAACATGATAGGATAACTGAGGTGTTATCACATCTACATTCCTCAACAGCAGTGCATCATTTTCCAGAACATACCTGGCCGTCAATTTTCATGCATCTTTATTTTTTTTCATTTTCTACCTGTGAGTTTGTTGCATTCTCACGTTATTGCCTAAGAGCAAGTGCTCTTTTTTCTTTTCTTTTTTTTTTTCTTTTTAAAGAAAGCAATATGTTTACTCAGCAAGGATGGACTAAATTGATCAAAAGTGACAGTATAGACATAATGTTACAAAATAATGTTTTCAAATAAATGTTTTGATCCTGATTAGACAGCATCACGGTTTCCAGAAAAATATTAATAAACTGTTTTCAACATTAATAAGAAGAAGAAATGTATCTTGAGCAGCAAATCAGCATATTAGAATGATTTCTGAAGGACCACGTGACACTAAAGAAGAACAATAATACAATATCTTTAAATAATGGCTGTTCTCAGCAAACAGATCTCAAGTTTATAGTGTCTCAAGTAGAGAGGTTTTTTAAACTTATAATTGCAAGTCTAGAATGTAGAAACACGGTTGCATGATTTGATATCTTCCCATCTGTTGCAGTCAGAATCCCTGGTCACGGGGGATTGTGCCTTGAGGATTGGTTTGTTTGTGCATAACCACAATTACATCTGTCACAGGTGACTCATGAGTTGTGGGGGCACTTTGCACCATGGGATACAGCGCAAGATAAGCTGGGGGGAAATTTGTTTGTGTCCTTATGGCACTATCTGACACGAGTGACACTGACATTCTAGACTTGACATTCAGATCCATCGTGCCTGCCAAAATTGTACTTGCACATTTAAAACTTGCAAAATACACCAAGACTGATGTATTGTACCATTTAAAGCACTTTACCATCCTCAGATGATTTTAATATTATAGCAAGACCAGCAATACATTAAAATACACACCGTTTCGAAAGACACAAAACTATTTTTCAACTTCAATGCCATACAGTGACGTTAAACTCTGTAGCTTCTCACCCCCCTAAAAAAAAGTCTTGTGTTTAAGCTTCCATTCACCTCTGTTTAAAGGATGTCAGTTAGAAATGTACGGTTGGTGTCACTCTGAGTATCATTCCATTCCCATCAGGGTCTTTAGATACATTTAGCGGCGTCACATCAATAGTTATTAATCGCATAGCTGTGCTGCCACAGATGAACATCCATTACTCTCATCGACAGACACGGAATCAGGTTTTTTCACTCCTACCCGTAACCGTCCTACTCTACAATGGAATAAGCGCCAGGGCTACAGGATCACAACAGAACCGTAACGGCTGATTTAGGGGCAAATCGTCTTTACTTGCCGTGAATGTCACTGTAACCGTCCGTCTCATACGCAGAGCACAAAGCTGTCAAGGTTTTATTTTTGACACACTCTCTATCTCTCTCTTCACTACTGGCGTCAGAGGAAAGATGCTTGTACTTGCACTACTTGTGTGGTGGTCATGCGTGTTGAGCCAGACAGACTGTCAGGTGAAGAGTCATGTGTGTCTGGTTTGCCCTTCAGTTTAAAATAACACCCTCTCAACTGTCTCTTTACATAAATGGGCAATATGAGAAATAGTTTAATCAAAAAGAAAATTGTCACAATCTACTCATCCTAATATCACTCAAGCCATTATATATCAATACAATATTTGCAGTCAATAATGTAATATGGACTAGTTTTATTATACTTTATAGAGATGTAAGAACACAATATATTGGGATCCATATCGGCCAATATTAGTAATTTTAATTGATCTGTATCTGATATTTAATTGTGGACACTTTTTTTTTGCCTTCGATTTTAGATTAAATTGAATGTCATCTAGCACTAACTTTAAGTTATAGAGTTAGAGTATGGCAAAGATTCAAGTGCACTTAAAGCACAAATGGAGGTTCCACTTCTATTATAGGGACTTTCTCATCTCAACTATCCAACTTTCTCATCAACTAATCTCATAATTTATAGTTTTTTTTTGATTGTTTGTCAAGCCTTTGTCTAAAGACAATTTTCTACCCCTGTGGGGTATCCCTGACTTGAGAAAAGTACAATCTCTTCTTGTTAAGACCTTATCAACTGGTGAAATGTTTTGTTTTGTTTTCCATAGTTCAAGATATTTTGCACTCTAAGGCTGGTATGAGTAAGTAAATACTGTAATGTTGACCTCTTGTGGGATGTTTTTGCTGTGCGTGGGCAGCTTACCAGTGAACTGATCAGGGTTTCTGAAGAGATCAGACCAGTCCCTATAAACTCATCTTATATGGAGGTGTTTGCTAAATGTGTCTGAACTTAGTCATAAATATTTCTTGAAGCCAAGCTGTTTCATAACTGTTATATTATAATAGGTTTGCTTGGTTGGCTTTCATAAAGGAAATATAAAAGGTCATCATGACATGTCAGTGACATTTGAAACCATTAGTGAGAGAAACTCAGTGGAACGGAGATATAGAGATCATCTTAATAAGGCAGCCTGGGTTTTGGAAGAGTAGCTGAGTTGTGGAAAACAAATGGCCCTGCGAATAAGACAGTGTTTCTCTTAGCCTGTGGTAACTGCACATTTTGGGTTTGCGGGAAGATCCTTTTAGGTCAACACTAACAACTTCTGGGTAAAGCCACATAATATTCATTTCCCCCATAATATCTCCAAATGGTTTTCAAGCTCTGAAGCAAACCAGTTTTAGTGTCTATGACATTGACTTGTCATCCATGAGCTCATGAGTTACATAAGGCTGGCTGATCCCAGCTGACCAATATCATTTTTCAATTAAAACTGGATTTAAGTTGTCAAACAACAAATTATATTCCAGTTTTTTTTTCTTTCAGCATGTTGCGAAGCTAAGCTACTGACGTGATGATCTAATTAGCACAAAACATAGAAGTATGTAGTGCAGACAAATAAGGGGTAAAATATTTGGAATGCCCTTCAGGAAAGGTAACAACTCTCCTCGCATTTACGGTCGATTCCAATAGAGTTTATTAGCATGTTGCTAAGCTCATAATATACAAATGAAATAAACAGTGCTTTATTTTTTCAGCTACAGTAGGTGTATTTAACGGTAGCATTCAAGTAAAAAATTGAATGAGCTATAAAAAATAAAACACTACATAGACACTGTATAATTTGTACATTGATTCTTATTAAAGCTACTGTATTAAAGTCCTTCAATCAAGAGCAGTAAGTGATTTTATTTTTGTCTTTTGTTGCTTTATTAACATTAAGGGGATAGTTCCCCCCAAAATGAAAATGGTTTTAAACCTGAATGAGTTTCTTTCTTCCGATGAAAATAACATCTATTTTGAAGAATGGGGGTGACCAAACAGTTGATGTTTCCCATTGACTTCCATAGTATATTTTTTTTCTTACTATAGAAGCCAGCAACTATTTGGATACTAACTTTCTTCAAAATATCATATTTTGTGTTCAGCACAAGGGAGAAATGAATACAGGTTTGGAACAACATTAGAGTAAGTAAATAATGACAGAATTTTAATTTTTGGGTGAAATATCCCTTTAAGGACAAGCGGCAGCATGTTTACTAATTGGCTGTTGTCACTTTAAGACCTGCACACATCTAATATACAGACACCGACACACATTCAATACCTGAATGTATATAAAAAATAGTTCTACTAAATCAAACTTGGGGCTATTTTAAATGTATTAATGAATGCCTGACACATTGGTACGTGTTGCACTTGAAGGCAGCATTTTTGCAATGCATTCTGTGATTGCTTAAAAGCATATACGATTCAGCTGTATTTTGTCTTTGATTCCTTACAATGCTGCCTAGGTACTGTAGGCAACCTGCTAGGATTGCAACAGAGCTATTGTATGACTGAAATTGCGACACCACATACAACATACCTGAAGGACAACCTCATTCAACACCAGTATAGATTTCAGGGCACAGATACGCCAGTCAACGCTTTCTTGCCACCTTTGTTGTGCTGTGCACAGATAATGAGATGAGATGGCTGCTCACTCTTGCTACCACAATTGCTGATAGATTTGATAAAGACTGTTTACAAAGGAGAAAAGGACGGAGTTGGTAGCCACATATCATTTCTATATGCTCTTAGTGTTTGATTTAGTGGTGTAGTCCAAACAAGGACAAGTTCCTGCAGTCAACTGAATCTTAATATACTATCAGCACAACAACAACTGAGTAGCAGAGCATCAAAATAATGATTCGCTGTATAAGAACGTACTCTATAGACATCAAAATAGTGCCATATTATTGTGTCCTCCTACTGATTAGCCCTTTTTAATATAATTTTTACTCTGTAGTAGCTGATGCTCATTAATATTGTCATCTACAGTACAGACTTTATTACCACAGCACCTCATGCCCGGCTTAATCTCTTTTTGACATTCTCATTCGCCACATGCAAAAGGTCAAATGGTTTGTTTAGATTTATTTATAGTGTGAGCTGCTACTGTCGAGCCATTACATCACCTAAAACAACTAGTGAATTACTAAATGAACAGAGGGCAAGTATTGCAGGTCCCTGCTGAAAAGAACAGCATCACTGACCTGCTACTGTAGATCACAAGTCATTGTCAATAATAGTTGGTGCAGTCCTGTAAAACAGCTGCAGTTTAGGACTTGAGGTTGTGTGTCAGATGATTGTCACCTATATTAGGATGCCTTTTGCTATGTAAAGGCCCATTCACATTAAGGACTATAACTATAACGATACAGAGATGTTTTTAAAAATCATTCTAATTTGAAAAGAAAAGCAGAGTCCATACCACAACTATAATGATAACAGCACAGAGGAACAATATTGTTGGATCGATATAATTTCCAGTTGATAACTGATAAAAAACATTGACAGCCAATCAGGATCCATCAGCCAACCAGAGCTCAAGCATTTAAAGCGACAGATGACATAACTGCAGTGCACTTGTCATAAACAGAACGTTATTGTGCGTTGATGTGGATACTAATATAGGTAACGTTATTGGTATATTTATAGTTATCGTTCTTGGTGTGAACAGGCCTTAACATGAACTATGCTTGAATCAAACCAGCTGGGTGTTTTCAGAAGGGTTTGATTTGAAAAGTTGTCCACATCCCCCATCACTGCTCTGCCCTCCTCCTCTTGCCATTCAAATAGCATTATGCTTCTATTAAGTTAGAAGTAAACCTCAGGCACTTCAGCATCTGGCTGTACTGTTGTAATTGCCCTCTAGCAAGAGATTTGCACTCTGACGGAGCCTGAGTCTGTGCTGCGGATGTCATCAGAGACAAGAAGAGCGTAATGATAGAGTGAATCCCACAGCACTGGAGAAAGCAACCTCAGTATTGTCTTAATCAGCAGATCTAAACAGTTATTTTAGTGATGGCAAAGCTGAACATTGAGCGGTAAGTAATCCAGTCTTCAGTGTCTCCTGATCCTTCAGAAGTCATTCTAATATGCTGATTTGGTGCTCAAAAATGATTTCTTATTAATCTTATAATGCTATATAGTTTTTTGCTTAATATATTTGTGGAAACCGTGATCCATTTTTTTCAGGGTTTCTTTTATGAATAGAACGTTCAAAAGAACAGCATTTATTTTAATTGTTTGTTACATTATAAAAGCATTTTACTGTCACCATTGATCAATTTAATGCATCCTTGCTGAATAAAAGTATTTATTTCTTTAAAAAAATCTATATACTATATAAAATATGGTACAGTTTTGTAAACTAAAAGTTTTAAGTTAATATATATATATATATATATATATATATATATATATATATATATATATATATATATATATATATATATATATATATATATATATATATATATATATATATATATATATATTATTTGAAAATCTGTTTTCCAAAGTTATTCCAGTCTGAATTTGGCCCACAACAGTGCAGATTCCAGAAAGTATTCAGGTCTTTCTCTGTTAGTCAGGTGCCATGGCACACTTATGATTTTTCCATGGATGGAAAGCGTGCAACCTGGGGAGAAAAATATATCATCTTTTTCAATAGCTTTCCGTATAGCGAGAGGGGGAACATTTGGAGGACTGGCATGGATCCTAGAAAATCTTCCTAAGAATTTGCTTCAGGCAAGACATCATATAATCGCTGCAGGATTCTGGATGGACGAAGCGGTGATTATTTTTTTTTGTGTGATTGTTTGTATCAAACAAGAATAAAGTGCAGCCCCCCCACTGTCACATGCTCTTTTTCCCCTCAGAAGGAAATCGATCGAGTAGGACATCTCTGAATAGGAGGAAATTGGCCTGATTGCTAGTTCCCAGTGTCTGTTGCCATGCATCATGGGTACATGGACTCAAAATGAAGGGAAATATCAAACTCCCATTTAGACTGTCATTCAAAAAAATGCCTTCTGTTTCTTGATCTCTACTCTACTTTTATTGTAGCAATTCATAAGAAACGTTCGATTCATGCGTCATCACATTAAAATCGCGATGAAGAAAAGATTAATCTGTTGATAAAAGCTTTTACTTAAATTGATTGTAGCCTTTCTATCACAGTGTTCACAATGTCCTCACATGGTTTTACCATCATGTGTCCAATGGATAAGTTACTGTTATACTATACTGTTATACATCAATTCCTTTGGTAGATTAATTTGTTCTCTTCTCACAAATTATGTTAGGAATGGAACTAACTGTCCTTACAAAGTGGTACCATGTTACAGTAATGGTCAGATTGTAATACCATGGTATTTTGATGTATAGTACAGGTGAAACTCGAAAAATTAGAATATCTTGCAAAAGTTCGTTTTATATGCAAAGTGAGATATTTCAAGCCTTTATTTGTTATAATTTTGATGATTATGGCTTACAGCTATGAAAACTTTTTCACAATATTCTAATTTTGAATTTGGGGTTTTCATAAGCTGTGAGCCATAATTATCAAAATTATAACAAATAAAGGCTTGAAATATCTCACTTTGCATGTAATGAGTCTATATAATATATTAGTTTCACATTTTAAGTTGAATTACTGACGTAAATTAACTTTTGCACGATATTCTAATTTTTCGAGTTTCACCTGTATGTCCATAGCGAACCGTGACTCTTGAACTTTGGCCCTCTCACCCCCTTCCCTTGTCGGGAAAAAAGTAAACTCTGCCTAGCTTACTGTGTCGTCTGCTGTAGTACTGCACAAGTTACAGACATTACAAAGAATTGCATCATCACACAATCGGTGTGTCGTTTCAGTGGAATATGGTGACAAATGGCCACAAAACCAACAAAATTTAATGTAAGCTGACACATCATGACAGCGTTCAGACCCAAGCACGTTAGCGACAGACAATTCTGCATGTTAATAATAAATCATATCATTATACTAGCACAGCAGCCGATTAAATGTCTGTAACAGACCGTATTAAACTTATGATTTGGGAAAAATTTTACTATTATGCAGATATACAGACAATGTGCATGGTCGTTAAGTTAGTACATTTACAGACTAACTAGTAATTCTGCAAAATAACTGTTTTGTTAACATATAAAACAGTGGCAGCGGTGGCCAGAATAAAATCAGTCACATAACCTATTAGATTTTAAATAACGTACCCGAACAGCAAACAGTTCCAGCTGTAAAGCTTAAGCTTCTTGATTGATGCTGTCATCCAAGGGTATCACTCATAATTGCTGGGGTTGAAATGCTTTAAAAAGCCTTAGCTTTCTGCACAAAATTAAGCTCTGGCATAGGTTTTCCTTTGCGATTAACTCCAGCTTTTCTTTAAAAGTCAATCTTGAAAAAAAAAAGTGGATAATAAATTACCAAATTAATGTTATCAGCGTTTTTTTTTTTAGCATGTTCCTCACAGCGGGCAGAACGTGTCACAAACTTAGTGATTACAACAACCTCCCATTTAAAGGGACGATATGACTGGTCAATTTTACTAGATTATCTGAAATATTTAGTTGTTGAAATGTTGAGTTTACTTAACTATTTATTAAGTAATTACTAGCAAAAAATCTATATAACATATACAAGTCCAAAAAAAAAAAAGATGATGCCCTGGTATTTTTTAGTACTTTTTGTTAGTGTGACAATGTAACCTGTTTTCCTTAAACTTCGAAATCTTACAGCTAGTACTGATACATATTATATAACTTTACTTGAGTTGGCTTACTCAGTACATGTTCTCACAGTCTTTTATTCATACTCATAGGGTCTCCAGCTGTCATCTCCCTCATTAGTTTGCTCTCTCCAGATGTATGCCGCGTTAGCATCTTGAAGACAGACAAGCCTAGTCGACTGAACCAGTGGGAAACAGTGAGCGTGTGTGAGTGGGAGAATGAATACAGACCCCAGTATCGTCTGAGCACACCTGCAACGTTCCTCATCAGAAACCAGCTGCGGCGGACTAATCCCCCCTCTTTAATCCCCCACAATTAGCAGACACTTCAATACACCGACATGCAGCGGCTGCCCTCACCAACCTCTCAACTCAAACAGCCACATACATGACTCTGTTATGTTTTAATTAGGTCTGTTGGTTAAAAGCTGTAATCAAATGTATTGTTTGATAGCATTATTTACATGATTTTCTTTACATAAATTTATTATCACTTAATCATAGTCAATATGTGAATTGAAGTAATTCATGCAAATAACATAATATATAATGCATTATATATATATATATATATATATATATATATATATATATATATATATATATATATACTGTATATATATATATACATTTTTTTTTATATATAGTAAATTCACAATTATTCACAAGTTTAAAAAATCTCAATTAATTTTAATATGGTATTAAGATTGATTGTGATGATAAATTCATGTAAATAAAATCATGCAAATGATGTTAACAATTATTCTGTGTACATAATCTAGTATTAATTGAGATTTTTTAACTTGTAAATAATTTTGAATTGACTAAATAAACATATAAAATCATGTAATTTGTCAATTCACAATTATGTATATGTTTCTGAAAACCTGAATGCATGTTTTATTTATTTATATAACATGTAAACATAGTTTTATCTTCAGATTATTTGCAGTACTTCACGAGCCTTTAGGTCTGTTATTGAGCTTTTTTTAACAGAGGTGGTTCTTTATTGAAAGGTCATGCAGTCTACATGAAAATTAATTTAGTTTCAGAGATAAACACATACTGTTGAGGACTCCTCCTGTTATTCAGAGTTATGAAGGAAAAGAAAGAGGATCTGTGCTCAGATGACCAGATGTTTCTCCACTGCTGCCCTTTGAGTTCAAACTACTCAAACCAACAATAGTGTTGAAGTTCTTCTGTCAAATATGCTGCAAAATCTGCTGGGGGGTTTTTTGCCTTGGGAAACTCCCCTCCTCTTAGGTCTATGAACTCAAGGAAGGCTTTATCTCAAATAAAAAAATGTGTTTTACTTATTTTGACATTTTGACACAACTAAAGTTAGTTTAGTTAAGTTAGTTAAAGTTGTGCAGTATGTCTGAGGTCTTTAAAAAAAGTTCCACCAACACCTCTTCCCTGCTCATCACTGGAGCTCAAGCATGAAATAAGTCTATTTTGGTGAAAGTTCAATTTTAGATTCTGACGATAGGAGCCTCGCGTCCATCCCTTACTTCACTGTTGCTGTGGCAACCTCTGCCCTGCTTTGTGAGCAGCAGCTATAAAGCAGTTATACTTTGTGGAGCGTGGAGGCTGGAGAAGACGCGTTGGGTGGAAAGTAAACTACAGGCATTCAGTAGATGATGAGAACTATTGACCACTCATGCATGAAGTCGTAAGCCGTCAGGGAAGTGTGGGAAGTTTCTTCAGAGAAATTAGTAGGACACAACTTTTTTGGTATACAGTGCAGTCTTTCATCTAATATTGCAAATGGTGTACGTACTAGTAAACATTACACAATGGACAAGAGAAAACATCAGGAAGTGAACCTCTGAGGGATAGAGTGTCACTTAACCGTAGGGCTTTGGTTGTTTTTTATTTGCTCTTGTTATACTTGAAGTTCTTCAAGTGTTCGTAACATCATACAGTAGTAAACTTTTCGAACAACAGCTAACCCGTTGTGGCCCTCTGCACGTATACATTACCTCAAGAATCATTACGTAACATACAGAAGCTGGAATACATACTGTATGTAGGGCGACTGAATTGTCCCTGAAACCCAAACTGGGTCTGATACTTGGTTTGTTTTTGTTGTTTTTATGTCACTTTAGCTTCAAATTAAGACAAGAAGCATCAAAAGTTGGTGGGAAATGCAGGCAGAAACCTCAGAGGTCTGATTCCATCAGCGATGTGACAGCACAATTCTGCTACTTGTAATAGCTCTTTAATGTTCCAATGTCATTGTCTTTCTTCATTTTAATACAGATCGTGTAATTATATAATGATCAAACCTCTTTGTGGTTTCTCAACAGTATCTTCAAATCTCTTGTTCATCTTGTCCTCATCTCAGTCCCTCAAAGGGGAATATCAGTACTCTAACAAAGGCACAAAAGGAATTTGTTATGATTCTCTTTTTTTCTTGGAGGAATTTGATAATGATGTCAATTTTCTAAGCTCATCCCAGGCTTCTTTTTTTTTCTCCTTTTCCCTCAGCAATCAATTTTCAGCGCGACTAATTGTGGATTAAACATCCGAACGCCTTACTTTCTCACTTCTGCCAGAGGGATGAAGAGAAAGCAAATGAGAATAATCATCTTGCTCATCTCTTGTCAACTCGTATGGTCTTGCCATGGAATATTTGTGGCTGAGTGGTTTTGGGGATTGGGGAGTGGGGAGTGGGGGGTGGTGTCTTCATGGCGGTGTGAACAGTCAAACGCACTGTCAAACGCGAAAGCTTAGCTCATGTAAACATGAGATGCCACACATATCCAGAGATGCAGTCGGCTCCGTCACACTGCCTGTGCATTATGGGTGCTGAGAGCGCCGAAGAGATGCCATATGTGTCACGACTGCAGTGCTCTGGGAAGACAGGTTTGAAAACACACTTTTTTTCAGTCACTCTTCAAACTTGATGTGGCTACACGTGACATATTATTTTGGAAACACATCTCTGTTGTATCCATCATTGACATGGTGAAGATATTCTCTGTGGGCTTGGCAAATAAATTGATGGGTATTTTTAAGAAAAGTCACGTCCACAAACCTCTTGCGTAGTGTTTGGTCACACCACAAGATGTCCATGTGGCCTCAAAGCTTAAGCACTGCCACTCTGAGCTCGATTGCTATGTCTGAGGTAAAACACGCCCCCCTCATTAGCATACAGAGCAATAAATGAATAAATATCTAAATGTATAAATAAATAAATGAAGAAATAAATAAATACATTTATAAATAAATAAATGTAGACGTAAATGCATATATACATAAATAAAAGTGAAAGTAAATAAAAGTGGAAATAAATAAATGCATAAATAAATAAATGAATAAATAAATAAATGTGGGAAAATAGATAATTATACATAAATAGGGAAATAAAAGTATAAATAGTCATTTATTTATTTATTTTTTTTTACATTTATTCACGTAGTTATTTATTTAGAATGTTTATAGGTTTGGTCCTCCATAATACACTTCACCCAAAATTTCACTCACCCAAAGTTCGTCCTTATTGTCTTTTTTTTTCAGGTGCTCTCTGTAAGTTTTTGGTCAATTGCATGACACGGCTGGTCAACATGATGGTGCCCATTAAAGGACAACTCATTCCATGTAGAATAAAACTGCTTTTTCTAGAAGGATATGACTGGAGTCTTCATCTGTACCGTTTTAACTATGTTTCTAAACATTACAATTTGTTTCCCTTTTTATGTAAAACTTCTCTTAAATAGCAGAACACTGAAAACACCTTAAAGCAACAAAAAAACCTACAAAATCTACAAAAATTGTTACCTAGCTTGTTTTTAATATTAAATTACAGTCAAAGCTCTTGGTTGTAATTTCCCGAGGCATTGTGGATTCCCCTGCCCATCTGTTGAAAATGTAATTAATTCATACAAGAGAGCTCAAGGCATGGCAAACATCCTCATGTCCTCAGGTGCTTTTCTGAAATCCACTCTGCACCAGTTTAATGCAAAACGCCTCCTAAAGCTTGGTCAGCTGTTTAGATATGCAGACAATGTTTTTAATGGCATTGAGCCACTTTAGCTGAAGACCTAGAAACCTGGGGAAATTCGATAATTCTTGCTAATATGATTCAGTGAACACAGTGTGATATCAGATAATTCAATATGCAAATTGGCACATCCTAAAACACATAATAAACATTTCATTACTTCTTTTTGGATTCAGATTTGCAGCATTTACATGCTATTAAAATTTGCAAAGCCTCAAAACTTACTCAAAAATGCACTTTGAATCTGATTTTTATTTTATTTTATTTGATGTTTAAAAGAGAAGACGTTCATTGTAAGATTATTGCTATTAATATAACAACTTTTTGTTTGCCTGCAGAAAAGGAAGGCAAGGCCCTCTGAGATTACTTCTAATGGCTTCAATATGAGCTAATAAACATTCAGAGTAATGAGCAAGTGTTGTCTTGCCCTGTGGTACAATCACAGTCACTGATTACTTCCTACTCAACATCCTAACCAATTTCTAACTAAGCCACATACTCAAGCCAAGCCAGCTAATCTGCTTTTTTTTTTAAATGTGGCCATCTTTAATTTGCTGCCAAGTTCATTTATGAACAAGCAGCCATGCAACTTTTCGCTGTAATTCACTGCCTAATACTTGCAATGTAGACCCGTTCGCTACATATCCCCCCTGCTATGCGTAGAAATGAGGTTTAACTCATTTTCAGCTTCAATCATTCAATACCAGCTCCACTTCCTGTAGAGATGATAAATGTGATGCATTTCCCCTGTTTCCAAAGACACACATGCTCATTCCTCCATCCAATTAACATCAACTGGCCTGGACTTCCTCTCAGCAGAGGCGCTGGGACCTGTTATCTCTCCTGCAGCCGTTTCTCCACGGTTAGTCGTACAGCCAACCTCCACGGCCTCTTTTAACATATGGCACTTGCAGCACATCATGAGAATGCGCCCACATAGCGTTGCATTGTTTCACCTTGGCAACAGAGAATATTTCAAGCCCACCTGCCAGAGTCACACGGCCCGATGCCAGACTCAGGCAGATTTAATTAAAGACTCTGGAGCTCGTGAACACTGATATAAGGCTCGTCACTAGGGCACACAAATAAGGGTCGTGCAGAGAGAGAGAGAGAGAGAGAGAGAGAGAGAGTGAGAGGAGAAAGAAAGAAAGAAGGGAGGGATTCTGTTCTATTGTAGAGCTCTGGATGCAGGTTATAATTTCAGGATGCATGAACAATATGCTTGACACATAACAATCATTGTGGGATGCAAGTTTGAATCTGGCCTGCCATATATATATATATATATATATATATATATATAGAGAGAGAGAGAGAGAGAGAGAGAGAGAGAGAGAGAGAGAGAGCAAGAAAGTGCCAATCATCTTGGTCGAAATAACCACATTTGCTAAAGTATAAAGAACAGGTTCTGTAGATGCTATAGATTGTTGTTTTGTGGAAAGTTTCAACTTGCTTTATCAAACAGTTGCACAGGTTTAAAGGGATAGTTCATTCTTTACTTTATTTTGAAGAAATGTCTGTTTTGTCAATACAATGAAAGTCAAAGGGGTCAATTTGGACATATGCCAATTATTAGTTTGTTTAAATTCCACCAATTTCACAAGCTCACATTCAGATCTGCTTCTAAAGAATATAACCAAGTCACCTCTCTTCTTTTATTACATCATAATTTTAAAATAGATTGTTAGATATAGCACCCCGTAATAAATAAATAAATAGTCACATTATGAGAAGTAATAAAATTATTGAATATTTAAGTCAGATAGTGTTCTGACAAGACAGCGTGCTACTATTAGTTGTGTTTTTCTATATGGTACTGCATATAAAAAAAGTAAATTAGCTCATCGGTGTGGTGATTGGGATTTGGGAGTTTGGTTAATTGTCCTTTATATATCCGTGATGTCCAAACTACAGAAAATCTAATTTTTAAAAGAGATTGGGTGGAAAATTTGCGTCACGTAGAAAATCACCTTGGACAGGCATCATGAACCCAAGTAAGTCCATCACCAATAGGACACTTGAATCTTTGGTTCAGTTTTAAAAGTAAGGAGATTTCAGACAGTTTAGAGGTCTGCCGCTTGGGAATTAAGTTGTTCCTGCTCTGTCAAACAGATCATTTAGCAGAACTTTCTGGTTTATAACCTTATAGCAGTGGCTAAGCAGGCTTTTCAAACTTTTCGATTAACTGACAGGTCAAGTTTCACAATAAACTGTCATCTTTGTACAGTATGATCGATCACCATATATGTACCCCATGGCTTAACCCCCTATACTTCCTATAGGGTAGCCAATTTCTTATTAGATGTGCTGAGCATTAAACTACCTGTACCAGACAAATGTAAGATGGGATTGAATGGCACAGGTAAGAGTAGAGTGTTTTGAAAAACAAATATCCATGGAAGCAATCGACATCTTTGCTCTGATCTACACCAGAAAAGTCACAGGCAAGATCAGACCCTTGATTTATTTGCTGGTGTAAGGGGAAAGATCAAAAGCTTACTGCAGAAAAAGGAAAAACACATTCTCTGTAGTTTCCCTCTGTTCTGATTTATCAAATGCTTTAGATATTTGAACATGCTCTGTTTATATTCATGAACTTGCTCTTGTTTAGCTGCTGCAGTGCTTAAGTCAATTCAATTGGGATTTACAAATATGCATGACAACACAATTAATGCGCTTTGTAATTAGGAGAATGTGAATATCACAGTTGCCGTAAGTATGCTTACTGCATACTGTAGAATATATATTGTATACTGGCTAATGCTTGAATATAGTAATAATAATAATATCATAATACATATAATAAATAATAGTTAATAATAGTAACAACAATTATTTTTATTTGCATTTCTAATCAAGTTCTGTGACAAAATATTCTGCATACTTCATACTTTCAAAAACCGAATATGTAGTATGCTCTTCCAAATATACATAATGTTTCCACAGTATTACAGTGACTGTGCTATGTGTCCATTCATTGGTTCTGCTGAGTCACTTGTCAATCACACCAGTTCACTCAGGTTACAGTGGGCTGTTAGCTACATTGCCGCCAGTTGTGAAATGCTAAATGGAGCTACTGCAGTGTTGCTGAGTTCTATCCGCCAACTGTGTTTTTCTCTCGAGATGACATGCACTGCTTCCTCCGACCTTTCCAGTCATCTTCATCATCTCCTTCACACGGACAATGTGGTGGCTTTCTGGCTAGACAACCATGTGGGGACCCACAGGGAGACAGAGGGATTGGAAAATGAGCGTGTTTGTCTCTCCATCTCTCACGATACGTTTCCATCTCATCATGATGTTTCTCGTTAGAGCCTGAAAGAAGAGACACATTACTCTGACAGAAAATAAGGCAAAGAACAGCAGCTCCTCACTACTAGATTTGGTGCCAGAGTTTTCTACTGTCTCAGTTTATTAGGCCAGAGACATCCGCATAGGGTCCAGCACTGGCTGAATGACATTGGTACTCCAGTCATTTGTAAACTGGTCTGGCTGGCAAAAGTCCACAGACGCCTGGTCTATGAAGTGAAGAGGCCCAGTGCAGATGACTCAAACATTCTGACATTCAAACTCTTACACCCCGTCCTGTGTTATAGGAACAGCTCAGTGAGGGATGTTCACATTAATGGCAATTTTATTCTGCTTGCCCAGTTGGGTTAATAGTTAAAATTTCTCCTTGCAAACATCACTGGTCCCATCACAAAAAATCATTCTTTAATGAGCTGTCGATTTCTGGCAAGAAACCAGTGACAGAAACCATTGGGGGAATTCTTTATACAAATGAGTAATGACAACATGCCGTGACCAATAGGAGTGCAGATAGGGATCCATCATGTTATAAAGTTGGATATGGTAGTCTCGTAGGAACACTTTCTAGCTACCAACTTTCTAGCTAGCAATTTCATCGCTGTGAACGCCCCTTAAGGCCTCTGTTCTGACTCTGTATCTTTGATCTGCATTCTCCCAGAAATCATTATAAATGCACTATAATTAAGATGCTCAAGGGAGCCACTGGAAAGACTTGATGAATCAGATCTCTTAAATAATTTATGCTAAGGATTTCTCACATTAGCGCTCTTGATAGAATAAAGTTTAAGTTTGTAAACTTCAGTTCAGATTTCTGACCTTGCACTATTATAGAGGTGAGTGAACCAGAAGATTAAGTTCCTCTAGTTGTCATGATACACTGCCATAGTCATAGTATAGCAGGGATAAATGAGGGCAGCTCTTTTGCCGTATCAGCTCTCCATGCAGGCTGCTGCTTCAACTTGTTTGATCAAAGGGAGGGGAAATTTATGAAGCCGGAGCTGGAAGGTCACATTGCCACCCTTTTTGCCTTGTGCTGGTCTGTCAAACGTCCAAGCAAAAGTAGTGCTTTCACAAAACTAGCGGGTCCAGTTGGTGTAATTTCTCTGTTCCACACTTTGTTGGAGATTTGATCACAGCCTTTTTGCTGGAAAGAAGCTTGTGATTGACTACAAAGATCATTGAGCTTGTCCTTTGACAAATTACTTTTCTTGCTTTGTCGTTCTTCCCAAGGTCTGGAATTGAACTATATTAGCTTCCATGCGCTCACTGTACTGTATTTGCTGACTTTTACTCTCAAGTGTGAATGAAACTATTGTTTTAATCTGGAATTATACAGAATTAAATAAACTCTTGCGCAAATATTAAAATGGTCTTGAAGCCGTTATTCGCTTTCATGCTGATATTGACCAGATTACCTTGATAAAGCAAACTTAGAGGTAATAGTTTATTTAATTTTTTCAGTTGTGTATGTCTGTCACAATGCTTCAATTGTTTCTGACTCAGCAGAGAGATGACAAGCCACAGGGAATGTTCTACATGTTGGCAAGGGTGGAGAGGTCAAGTCATTTCAAATTTGCCATGATTAACCTTCCACAATGCAGCCGCTGGCCTGTGCTTTGTTGACCAGGCAGGAAAACAATCGCTCCTGACCAATCTCATGGAGCTGCATGAATCACTTCTCCTGTTGTGGGAGACACCTCCACGCCTGTAAAGATTAAACTATGCATTTTGCTTTCTTTTCTGGTGGCATTCACAATCATAAATGTCTGATCATGGCGGTGGATGCTGGTTCACTCTTAGTGTAACCTTTTTGGGCTTTAGAAAGTGCACAACAAAGGATATGCAGAAAAACAAGGTATTTAATAGTAAACTCGGGAGTAACATACACGTTCACACAAACAATAACCGACAAGGGATAGAACAGAACAGGGAGTACAAATACACAGGGTGAAATCAGGAAACTAACTAGACACAGGTGGAGGAAGATTAACTAATCGGGGATTAACAAGAACAGGTGCAGACAAGACAGAACATAATTGTGACACTTAGGAGCTTTGTAATACCTGGAGATAGCTGTCTGTTAGCATTCTCGTTCATCTTAATGACAGTTGCTCAGATGCCGCAAGACCCCCCTGGAAATATGCGATTTCAGTCTTTATCCACCCATTTTTGCCTTTTTGCTGAACAGGGGGGCAAGTAAGGTTAGCCATCCATGGTCACAATTTCCGTTGTTACCAACATTGTGTTGGATAATGACTCTATTGTCTTCTGCAGTGCTGCCTTTGAAGTCGTTTCATAATTGATGAACTTTACATTTTCAGTTATTTAACTGATTGGAATGTACATTGAACTAAACTGAGATGAACAATGACACTGTTCTGTAGAGCTGCTTTATAGCTCAATTGAACTGATTTCATAATTGATGTATTTTGCAATATTAACACGGTTATTTTCCTGTTTGTTACTCTGAAGCTGCTTTGAAACAATCTGTATTGTATTAGGCGCTATATAAATAAATAAATATGACTTGACTTTCTGAAAACATTGTTCCGAGGAACATTTGCAAACAACATCGCAAAGTTGTGTGGTTGAAACTACAACTCTCAACCTCTGGTTAGAAGTATAGTTTCCTTTTAATATGACATGTGGACTTAAGTAGATCATTGCTCTTGAGGAAAAAGAAGCAAGCTAACATGTACAATCCATATCTTTCGTTCCACAAATATATAAAACATTTTTGAAAAGTGTGCATGTGCGTACGTTCTCTAAATCCTCATGGGAAGCCCGGAGTATGCTTTAAGATTTGAAACACACATCTGTAAATAAAGCAAAACACAAAAACAAAAGTATTGAGGTGTTCTATGATACCGTGTTGGTTATTTACAGCAATAATCTGACATTAAGTTGTTCTCAAACAGATTAAATAGCAGAATTTTTTACACCACCACCTGCGTGACTTCATTAACGACAGTTCTATTGTTGAACCAATGTTGTTCGAATTATGAAAATTACTCCAAACTACTACTCCATACTACGTACGGATCGTACTTTGGTAATTAGCAGCGAGTTACGTTGTACTGAAAACTCACTTCATAATGGTAACGGTTGTCCACCAGCTATATCAGCAGCAAACTAGCAGCAACTAGCATAAACTAGCATATGGGGATCTTTACAGCAAACTAGCATAATATGAGTGAATCCACACTTGTGAGATCTTCAGAATATGCATATACTGTAAATTCAGATTGGCACAAGTTCAGAATTCATGCCCTCATTAGTAGTGCATGGTAGCTCTTTCCGTGCTGCATGTAGCAGTTTTAGTCTTATCTGATCCGCTTTTCATAAGTGTCGAGGTGACCTGTAGCTGAACCGACCAAAATCAATAGGCCTACCCATAAATCCGACCTTGCCCATCTTCCTCAGACTTTATTCACTCTAGTGTGTGTTAGTAGACTTCTTTTTTTCTTCTTCTCAAATTCAGGTCTTTTTTCTTTCTGTAGTTCCAAGTAATCACACCCCCATACTTTTAGAGACCAGTTTAATATTGCAGCAGGGGAATGGAGTTTTCTGAATTAGTCGTAATGCGGTAAAGAGAGGTTCGCCCGTGCTGTTCATTAGCAGTAGCGATGCTATCAAGGTTAAATGGGCCTCTGCTAATAGCATCATAATTAGCTTGTCACTTATAAAGAAAATCATAATAAATACTTGTTTGTCTTCCAGTCATGGATTTCTGAGATAGTTAATCAGCTGTATGTTTGTGTGTGAGGTGTTGTTTATCTACGCCAGGGATCTGACCACATTGCTTTAAGGCTATCTCTGTTGCTTTATTACCTTTATACAGGCTAATTTTATTTATTTATATGATTTTTACCATTTTTACATTTGGAAAATATAGAGAGATAGGAAATTATTGGGGACAGAGGGAGGAATGGGATCAGGACATGGCACAGGTCAGGCAGGTTCCAGACTCCTTTTCAAATTGATCAGTCAATGCATTGTGTATAAGACAGTGCTCACAGTAGTGATATTTTAGTATCACTGAGATACTATTATATTTTTTGTAAGTATGCAAAATTATATATATATATATATATATATATATATATATATATATATATATATATATATATATATATATATATATATATATATATATATATGTATGTATGTGTGTATATATAATTTTGCATTGAATATGTCAAATTTGATTTTTTTTTCTTGTATTTAATTGCAATTTTTTTTTTGAGTTTTAATATTTTACACGTGGAAACATTATCATATTGCCATTAACATACTAACATAAGATTACCTTTATTTTGATTATCCACTAAATTATATATTTTAAAAATGAAGGGTACATAATCTTATTTTCGTATCTTTAGTTAGTTAGTTAGTTAGTTAGTTAGTTACTTAGTGGAACTTTGCAAACCAAAACATAAGATCATCAGTGCAAAATCAAATGCTTCACATTATAATACACCTAATAATAATAATGAATAATAATAACAATAACCTGCAACCTACATCCACCTACATCTCATTTGATATTCTTGTGTCAAAACCCCTCTTTATCCCTTCCTAGTACTTAAATAAACAGAAAAACGTCAGATATACACACTGCCACACATAGTATTGTCAATGACAGGCAGCAGGCGTCGGTGACTGACAGAGCTCATCTGCAGAACAGTGGCAGCTGTTTTGCTCCGGTCCCAGACATGGTCTAATCTGTCAGTACAACAGGAAATATGACAGGTAGAACATGTGGTCGACTCCAACTTATTCTCCTTTTCATCTATTTCACACACCTGTCTGTCCAGCCTCGCAGAATAATGTGTAGGCTATTAAAGTATGCCCATAAAAGACCCTGGAAATTTAAAGAGATTTGCTTGGTTTTGACAGGGTGAGATGGCCTTTGTGTCTTGGAGCTTTGTGAGGAATGAATTTGGTTGCCTCGTGGTTGTGTTCCTCTTTGTATCTACATGAAGGAGGTGTTGAGCTGTTGTGACAGGAGTGTTGCTCTGGCAGTCAGCGGGGCGGCTTGATGGTTTGATGCGGAGAACAGGGTCAAAAGGGGAGGCTCTTTATTTTGTCTTGCCATTATGAGCCTCCTCCCTCCATCCACCCCCCTTTCTCTCTTTTTCTCGCTCTGGATTTTCTTTCTCACCTACTTTCTGTTCTCAGTAAGCCTCTGGCTGTGTTTTGTGCCACATTACCTCATTAAAACCTGCAGTAGACAATATGTTATCGGTGGTGCTTAATTTGTAAATTATGAGGTCCTGGAAAAAGGACTGGTGACAGATCTGGCAGCTGGAGGTTGGGATCAGTGTGTATTTCACTAGCAGTTGACACCACAAATGAGCTTTGTTGATTGTTGGTTGTTTATGTTTGTGTATGGGCTTATTTCAGATGTGACTACACATATGATTAAAAAAGTTCAAAAGTTTGGAGTCAGCAAGGACACAGTTAAACTGATCAAAAAACAAATGTTTACTAAATATTTCGAATTCAAATAAATTATTTTCTATTGACATTTCTAATTTATAAATCTGATATGATAGTAATAAAAAATGTTTATTGACCACCAAACCATGATAGCTATGATATTTACATGGTACTCCAAAGTACTTTAAAGAGTTGGTAGTGGTATTACCTTTATATTTTATGCTGTTTCCATGTCGAAAAACAGTACCGTGGTACTTTTTTAATAAGTTAATTATGTATTGTACTCAGAACTCTGTACTGTAGGCTCACACATAAATTACCATTCAAAGTGAATAAACTGACTGGAATGACAGTGAGTTTGTCCTAGGGCACAGAACATAAATGATTCAGGAAGTGCTAATTGCCGACATGCTAATTTCTTATGAATCATTAAAATAAGTTGGCATAGATCTTTTTGCCAGTGAGGGTATAATAGAAAGGTGAGAGGGATTTATTAGAGCTCATGCTTTTATTATGCTCTTCTTGATGTGCCTAAGTATATGAACTAATTGGCACTTATAGTTGTTGATTCTGGGTTATTAGTTGTCACAGCTACTGTATTTATATGCCTGGGATCAGTTGATTTTCAGGGCCTTAAACAATCCTTCAAATCTGTTATATTATGTATTGGTCCTTAGAGGAATTGCCTTTATTACAGGGGTCTAACCGCAGACCACTCTTGCAATGCAAGCATTATATTTCCCCATATTTGTGTTTAAAAGTTGTTGTTGACGAATGTTTCACTGTTTGATTTAACGTGCCATTTCTGGCTCTCCCTCAAAGAAAACGCTCTGACTCATGTCATGTTATCCTAAATTTAAAAGAAAAAGCTTTTATGAAGCCTATTAAATGTCAGTAATGATGTGAAAAGCTGAAATCTTTTGCTGACATGTCAACAAGTAAAAAATTCGCAAACACTCACCTGACCCATGTGGCGTCGTCATCATACAGGCCAGCCTAATGCAGTACATCCATTTAGACCTTGCTTTTCCCTCCTAATGGGGCTTCAATGGGCCTTTTCAGTAGGGCACGGCCCTGTAAATGACTGCAGCCTCGGCTATGGCCGTCCGGGGACTAGGGTAATAAATAAGCCCACATGGTGTTTAATAAAACAATATGAAAATATTGTCTTACACTTAATAGCCTTGTAGAAAGGAGGGAGGTATAAATCAAGCCATGGGCCGTACTGTATACTAGCTTTACCTTTTCCAGTTTGCTTTCCATGAACCCTTGGAGGCTGGTTTCTCCTCTGAAGTGTAAAACGAGCAGTTGTACCTCATCGTCCTCCTCCACTGCAAGCACAATGTCGCTCTCATTCTGACTTGTTGAACCCAAGTTCTTTCAGTGTCTCCGGAAGATTTACCACGGACCTGGTCTCGGCTTTAGAAACTTGATAACTTGTCTCCTGGTGACACTGCATCAGTTTTCTATTTAAACATTTAGCACGGGGTCTTTTGAAGCACAGAGGTGGTTAAGGTTGTGTTTGGCTTCTGTCCATGCAGGATACGTTTCATGACTTGATGTGCTGGTGAAGAAAATGGGCTGTTTTAAAATGTTCACGTTTTGAAGGATTAAGTAAAGAAACCTGTTTGAATGCAAACTTCAGATGTTGTGCCCCTCATGGAATCTAATAGAGTGAGGGTTTTCAAACTGGGTGCTGCAAGAATGAGCTACAGGTTCCACAGAATATTTAAGGGAAATAATTATTGGAATTATAAAACAACTAGTCGGAAATCATCAGATCAATTGCAATTTATTTCTTCAATATTTTATCAGGAAGAAATAATAAATGCTCTTTTAAAACTGCAGACCTATATTTATAGTAAAAAGAAAAACAAACACATTTGAATTTAATTTCAAATGCTTCTCTTTAGGTTTATATATGTAATGAAGATAATTGTGAGTTTACTTCATTTCTCACATCTCATCACTACCGTTTAATTGGGATTAGTTGGGATTAGATCTTTTTTTTTAAAGAAATCAATATTTTTATTCATCAATGATGTAATTGTTTAAAAGTGACAGTAAACACTAACTTTTTTACATTATAACATGTCTTTAATTTCAAATAAATGCTGATGTCTTGAACTTTCTATTCATCGAAAAATCCTAAAAAAAAATTATTTCAGTTTTAACAAAAATATTACTGTAAGGGCGATTCAAAGTTTTGAAGGAGATAATCAGTTTTGGAAGCCCTTGACATTTGCAGATTGTTGTTGTAGAAAGATTTTCTATAACTAAACGCAATACCAGTCCATATCAGAGGAAGGCACTTTAAATACATGCAGGCGTGTCTAATCTCAGGAACTCTTTCTATCCTAATTCTACCTGCATCTTGACATTTTTCCTAATCGTATTACAGTCGTGCTGTCAGGGCAACTGAAAGAAAGTCTGAGCCAAGGCAAACACCTGGTACAGTGCAAGATGCAGTTCCTCAACCCTGATTTTGTCTTTTTGGCCATGGGCCAGATCATTTTATTGTCATGGACTCTACAGAGTGTCTCTGACGGTCTGCTCTGGAGTTGTTAGTTCTCACCTTTGACTGAACATCTGTTCTCTTGGCGCTTCAAGCACATTGCTCTAATGACCTTCTAGAACCACACTGGAACAGAAAGTAACTCAAAGTCATCTGTTATAGCAGTCAGAATAGTCCCTTTGTTTTCATATAATGTTATAATAGGTAATCAGTCTCTCACAATCAGAATTTTGACTGTTGGCAATTAAGTCTGGTCCCAGTTTATTCTGGCCTAAAGCTGCCCACTTAGACTTGGGTCAGCCTGATACCTTATAAAAATGCATATGTTTCTAGGTGGACTGGTAAAAATTTGCATAGTCAAGTTTTCTAGGAGCCAGCCAATGAAAAAATGGAACTGTCAAACAGACTGCAGGTGCTGTCTAAGCCCAAGACTACTTGTGAGATTGCCTCACTGTTTGCATGTTAGCATGTTTCTAACCTACAGTGACATTTTAATGAATGGCTGAGCAAACTGTGCAACTTTGTGTTAAGAAGGGCATCCTCGCCAGATGAACTCATGCCCAATTTCAGCTCTCTATCGGGAGAGATCCCAGATTGCAGCAGCTGAAGTGTGAGGCACCACGCCGGGCGGCGGTCTGTCGCTCCCACACGTACCGGCTCCACTGCAGTGGAAGTACCGACATTGTGGCGTCGGATTGACCCTGAGAGGGATACACACACAGGGATCCACCCCATAATGCAAACAAAACGGGTGAATATTTCGAAGCGCTGTAAATACGCCATTTAAATTCTACAAATGCATTTTCACAGTGGCTAGCGGGTAACCTCACATGTCAGTCGGTAAAGTAAAGTGGATTGGAAGTGGTGTGGGCTCTGCCGTTTGGTAGGCGATGTCTGCGGGGTGCCCGCCAACCTCAGCCAAACCAGTACAGGCCTTTCCGCACCTCCGCTCCCAAATAATGACCCGGCTCGACAAACCAGAGCAAATCTCCCAGCACTGCTTGAGGTTTCCAAGCAAAGCAAATGGGTTTTCGAGAAAGAAGGGCGTTTTATTTTCCTTCACCAACACTCATCAAATTACAGTTTCGTTGCAGATTCTAGCATCTAATTCAACGTTGTAGTATCATATAATTCTGACAGCTTAAGTGCAGGATGCCAGTCAAATTGACATGGAGGAAGCTCCACCAAAAGTGAGACCTAAGAACCAGACACAAGCTAAACGAATATAAAAGCTTTGAGACAGATTAAGTCTGAATCTAAAAATGTAGTAAAAATTGGTTGAGAAGATTCTGCTAGTTTCCTTTCATATACAGTATCAGTGTAGTTACCTGCATCATTATTATGAGGTTGTGCATTAAAATGTAAACATTAAAATACAAATATGAATGGAATATGAAATAAAAAAAAATATATATTCTTATCCTAAATAATATGATATTAATGTTTTTTATCTTTTTATTTTTACTGCTTTTACTGTGTGCATGAAAGTTGTAAGAATAACGGCCATAAAGTGCTTCTAAGGCAGTGAGTCTTCCAAAGCGTTTTTAGTCAGCTGAAAACACTAGGCGCTCTGCTGAACACACTTAGCTGTGGGCGCTTGAGTGTTTTGGCAGCGCATTTTTTTCAGTTGAGACGCTTTGCTTGCTATGAAATGGAATATCCGCGGAAGTCTGATAGATACGGATAGTTTGTTTCTGTGTTGTTTCTATATAAAAATACAATGTAAAGTATTTGCTCTGGCTCTTGTTTTTAAATTATTTTGTTTCTGTTATTATGCTTGTTGTTGTCATCTGTGTACAAGCTGAATGTGACGGTTGGTCGGAGTGGTATTTGTCCCGCCCCTCCTCCACTGTGATTGGACAGCTAGGTAAAAAGTGACAGTGATGACAGCGTTTTAGCATTTCTAAAGCCCAAAATGGGCGGAGCCGGCGTCACCACGTGTCACTCCTGGATAACCGAAAATGGGCAAAGAGGATTAACTGAAGAGACGTGACGGCTAACAGACAGCAGACAAAAGGCTAGTAGTGACAGCAGCGGCAATCCACCTGTCACTCAAGTGGCCATGCCCTTAATTATGCAGAACTTTAAGGCTTAATATAAAACGGATGATTTATTAAAATATTCACCCCCCTCACAGTTGTCATGAAGCGCAAAATTAGCTATATAGACCAAAACCACTTTTTCTACCAGGCTGTAAACATATTTATTTCTGCTGTAAAGTTGGGCATATTAACATGGGGGCTATATTGACTCTCTTCTGAAGTCTGTCTCTAGTGGCCAGTCGATGAATTGCAGTTTAAGTCTCTTCCGTGTTGGATTCAAGAGAGAGACCGGAAGGTTGCCGCTTGGTTTTACCCAAAGTTGAACATTCTTCTGCTCTCGGCGACCGGTAAAAAACACAGAGCGCTCAGTGTGAAGTAGACGTTCAGCACCTTGTTACGCTCCTGACGGTTTAAAAATGCGGCGCTCCCATTGAAAACAATTTTGAAAAAACGCTAGCCTAGCCGCAGGAAAAAAAATGCTTTGGTGGACACATAAAATACCTCAAATTAGCAGCATTGTTTCCCTTGCATTCACATTTAGGATACAAATAAATAAATAAAATAGAATTTTGTTTGTTCATGATTAAGAAGCTCTAATGGTAGATTAAGATTATATCCAAAGGCTTGATCAACACTTTTAAAAAAAAGGGCATTGAAGCATCAGTAATACTTCAGAAATTTGTGCTATCATACTAGATGCTGTCCGTCCTTTGGCTTTGAGTTTGTACCACATCTCCGATCAGCCACTTTTGGTCTAATGTATCTGTAATAATGGCCCAAGACTAGAAATCTACTTGATGAACCAGGCTCAGGTTCTGTGCGCCGTTCAAAGCCACTTCATTACCTCCACTCTCCCTCTCTCGACCTCTTCATTACACCTGCAGTGAAGAAGCACTCAGATGGCTACCTCTGCAGAGCTGTGTTTGGGATTCAGAAAGCTTCCTGACAGGACTAA
The DNA here is from genome assembly GCA_030578255.1 of Tiaroga cobitis. NCBI lineage: Eukaryota > Metazoa > Chordata > Actinopteri > Cypriniformes > Leuciscidae > Tiaroga > Tiaroga cobitis. Next base: position 29,396,034 of record CM060594.1, on the reverse strand, counting down.
CTTTTCAGACAGATGGAAACACAGAGGGCATGAAGCGTTGTTTTGTTTCGTTCCATTTTGTTCCATTTTGTTCTATTCTGTTTTATTTTACTTTCTGCTGTTTTGTTTGTTTTTTTGCAACAGTGCTAACATATTTTATAATAAGACTGATTTGCATAGGAAGAAAACATTAAAAAAACAACAATGACAATGGCTTAAATATGCAGCAGTGCTATTTCAATTCAGTTGCTATTTTGCTAAGTTGGATTGCATATTGTTAGTGAATAATAAGCATGTTTAAAGTATGTTCTAAAGTACTGTATACAAATGTGGATGACTTGTTTAGTGTATTTACAAGATCAATTTCAATCTCTATGATACCTCATACAAATGTTTAAGATTGAGAAATGGTTTTCATAATTTCTTCATAATCTTCTATGGCCGATTGGCCGGCATGAGCACCATATCTCAGTGTTTTTTGGGAGCACATGTGCTAACTGCTAAGCCACAACACCGACAAAGCCTGTTGATTTTGAATTGTAGAAGAGTAGCCTATTAGTTGTTTTAATGCTGAACGATGCTGGACAATTAAGAAAACATGATACTGGCTGTATTCTACTATACGTGGGCTTACTTACACAGATCATGTAGTACATTACTATCAGACTGGAAAGGTTTCAAAATGATGAATAGATTGCATCCTGACAGATGGTCTGTGAAAGATTGACCTTTGTCCCTCCACTGTGACAGTAAAATAAAATTAGAAAGGAAGGTTGGAAACCAATATCTAGACCCTTAATATATAATTTAGAGCATGTGTGTGTGGCTCTACCAAAGGTCAACCTGTTTATGACCTTCACTCAGCCCATTAAAACTCCTGTTAGAGACACGAGTCGGACCCAGCCTGTTCAATTAACAATACATTTATGTGCTAAGCGAAAGATTTCTTACTAAATTGACACAAGGATGAATCGCAGTTCCATGTCCAATCACATTACACATCAAAATCAAAAGAAATAAATAGGAAATTTGTTTTAAGGTTTATTGTAGTTTTAACACTAATAGTTCTTAAAATTATATTTTAATTGTAATACAATGCAAAAACTATTGATTATTATTATTATTATTATTATTATCATGGGTAAAATGTAGCCTGGGCATGCTCATGAGATTGATCCACGAAAGAAATGACATGATATCCTGATTTGACCACTAAAGGTGTACTGGCTTGTCATAATGCCTTTGTCAGCAACAGTGGGCTTTATTCACCATGGCTGCCTTTTATTTGTATACATGTGATCAGATCCCTGGGGAACATCACACATCTTGTAGCCTCATCACGTTAGTCCTGAAGGAATGAGATGTGTCAAGATTCAGAGCTGCTCTGACATGGATAGACATACTGTATAGATGGACTTATATTGATCCCTTAGGGGAAATTCAGTAAAATAATGGAAGTGTTTCTGCCTGCTTTAGTATTAGCCAGTGAGTCATGCAAACAGGAAAATAAGCCTAGTCACTGCTGACTGAAGATTTTCCACTGTAGAAAATGCAGATTTGCTTATGCTTATGAGAGCATGAGGGATGTTCTGAGCTATGTGCATCAAGCACATGTTCTTAAAAGGTTAGTTCACCCAAAAATGAAAATTATGTCATTAATGACTCACCCTCATGTCGTCCCAAGCCCGTAAGACCTCCGTTCATCTTCGGAACACAGTTTAAGATATTTTAGATTTAGTCTGAGAGTTTTCTGTCCCTCCATTGAAAATGTGTACGGTATACTGTCCTTGTCCAGAAAGGAAATAAAGACATCATCAAGGTAGTCCATGTGACATCAGTGGGTTAGTTAGAATGATTTGAAGCATCGAAAATACATTTTGGTCCAAAAATAACAAACTATGACTTTATTAAACATTGTATTGTCTTCCGGTTCTGTCCGCAGTGACGCTGCTGGTAACCGGTAACCGGTAACCAGAGAACACGTCAGCAGCGGCTTACGTCAGCAGCGTCACTGCGGACTCGTGAACGCAGAACCGGAAGAGAATACAATATTTAATAAAGTTGTAGTTTTTGTTATTTTTGGACCAAAATATATTTTCGATGCTTCAAATCATTCTAACTAACCCACTGATGTCACATGGACTACTTTGATGATGTCTTTATTTCCTTTCTGGACAAGGACAGTATACCGTACACATTTTCAATGGAGGGACAGAAAACTCTCAGACTAAATCTAAAATATCTTAAACTGTGTTCCGAAGATGAACGGAGGTCTTACGGGCTTGGAACGACATGAGGGTTAGTCATTAATGACATAATTTTCATTTTTGGGTGAACTAACCCTTTAAATAATATACTGTACAACTAAGGGGGAATTGTCATCCATCCATCCATCCAATTTTGTGGGGGAGCAGTAGATGCATATATGAAAAATGTAATGGTTATACCCAAGGGTTGATGTGACATTTTGGAGGCAGGGGAACCATTAGAGATAAATAAAATAAATATAATGTATCCTACCTGAAAATTGTGTAAGACGTTCCTATCGCTCTATGTAAGCAAACAATATTGCATACTTTTATTTTCATAAGCTGATTTGCACCTTACATTAAACATCTAAGTTGTCCACGTTACTTGTGCCAGCTTGGCAGGAGAAAGATTGATTAGGCTCTCTAAAATAAGCGAGTCAGTCGATGGCGAGAGTAAATGACTGCTGACTCTGAGGCCATTAGAGCCGGTCAGACTATCTGTCTGCTCACTGACTGCTGTCTGTCTGCGTGCACTGCAGTGCATTTTGAACGATATTTGAAAAGCTTGATCAGGAAAGATGTCTTTTTAGATGATTCCTTCCATAAAAATCGCCTTTCCTTTGAGGCTGTGTCTCTGCACACCACAATCTGAAGTGTTCAGAGAGAATCACCACTTCACGCTGTTACTGTAACAGACTGAACAGACTTAACACTGCCATCTATTGGACATACATGGTATGACAGGTTTGTCTGAGTTCAAGCAGTGCATGCATATTGGCCTCTCTCCACCTTTCTGTCAATGTCTAGTGTTTCTTCCTCTCCATAGATTTCCATCACAACCGGCATGAATCCACAAACAGTGTCGGTCAAACGGAAGTCGAGTTTTGCACACTTTTTACCGGCAGAAATGACAGTAAAAAGTACGAGCCCTTTGGTTTGTGTAATGAGTGCAGTGAAGCTGTGCTGCTGGAAGCTCGGATGACTCCCCTGATTATGTGAAGGTCAATTGAGCGTGCTATTAGGAAGTGGAGGAGTTCTGTAGAATGGCGGCACCACAACCAAAGCGTTTCATCAAGAACAAAAGGTCACGCATTCTGTCAGCCAGGTGCTTATCATGAGACCTGTCTCCAACGGTGGATATTTGAAAGTTCACAGAAACTAATTCCATGAATATTATGATTTTTAGTGGTGTGTGTATGTGTACATGTGTCTGTGTTGGGTTGTTTCAAGACTTAAATGCTGAAATGTGCTTCAAAGTCATCATTTACTCATCCCTCATGTCGTTCCAAACCCATTTGACTAACTTTCTACTGAGGAACACAAAAGGAGATATTTTGCTAAATGTTCTGGCTGCTCTTTTACATGCAACTATGCAATGAATGAGAAATTAAGCATTCGAGATTCAAAATGATGCAAAAGTATTTTTAAGTATTAAAAAGTTTCTTACTAACGAAAACGTACAACTCTTACTCTTATGTCTTACGATTCTTTTGCTATATTGCAATTCCATGTCTTAATTAGTTATAAAATAGAATGAATCATTCAGACCAGCTTTGCAAACTGGACCAAAAGATTCATTGAAAAGATCCGAATGATTTGTTTATTGAATGACATGAGATTCTAAAGATTCAGAAGATTTGGAATATAGTGCACAAGTCATATGATGAACTACATTTATTAAAATGTTATTGTGCTTTTTTTTTGGAGCTTGACAGTCCCTGTCCACATTTATTTTGAGTTCTTTGAAAATAGTAGCCAGCATATTCTTGACAGATTCACCTTTTATGTTAGACTTGTCAACTTAGACTTTTGGAAATCTAAGGATCTATTTACACAGAACTTGTTTTTGCTTTTAAAACTGCAGGGCAGTGAAAAAAAGAAAAGAAAAGCTCAACGGTCAAACACGTCCACCTAGCATGTTTACATAGAAAAACGATAGAAAAGCAGTGTTTTTGAATGCAAAAACGCATTCTGTTTGAACACAGCCTTAGTTTTTGGAACAACATTCGATTGAGTAATAAAGACAGATTTTTAATTTTGAGTGAATTTTCCCTTTAAGCCCTTATGTTTGTGCCCAGGTTTCTATTGGAAAAAGCCTCACAGCAACTACATCAGATGAACTAAAATGACATCTCTTATCACCACAGCAATGATCAGTTGCACACTACACTTTTGTTCTCATATCATCCACTATCTGTCTTTGAATGATGATTGATATGATATATAGAGCTGCTCTTTATGTGGAATGCACTTCCATCTCTGTCCTAATCTTTCTTTGTTCACATTAGATGTGTTTGCTAGCAACCATCACTATTGCTCATTCTTAGCATTAGGAGTATGTTCAAACCCCTAAGGATAATTTGTTATGTGCATAATTCATCCCACATCATCCTAAAGATATTTAACGAAGCCTCAACTACTTTTCTAAGACATCAGACTTTTTTTCTCATTCAGAGGAATAGAGGGTATGCGCATGACGTCACCGTCGGCCGGAGTGAATGCGGTCACGTCCACTAAGTGGCAAAAAGACTGAGCGGCAGCATTTGTTTTCAGCGTGAATGCCGTGAAAAACACACAAAACACATCTAAAACGGAAAAGAGCTTTGCGATTGACTGTACAACTAGATTTGACCAGAAATCTGAGGTACTGTATATTTTTACAGACTGCAAAAAGCTACAGAACAGACTATATTCTGCATAATTGGATGTTTTTAAATAAACACTGACAAAAAACTATACAAGTTTTAGGGCTGGGCGATATGATGATATACAGTATAACATTAATGTAAGTGATCACTCGGATTTAGACCTATCTATATTGTATTTATATAAAACGTTTACAGGCAAATTTTCTTAATTTATTTCCCCGGCGTTGAAATCAGGCACATATAAATGTCAGGAAACACGATTCCTGGCTGCATGTCAATATCCATGGATCACTGGATCTTTGATAAGCTGTAAGGAACACTATATCGAGTCCAACTTTTAGTTTAAACTGATAATAGTTTGTTTTACTCGCGTTTTCGCAGTTTCCCCTATTAACTCCAGTCACGCAGCAGCTCTTTTGCCACTCAGTCCGGCTGAGGGGGGCGTGTTCCGACGGGAAAGTGACGTTAATGCATTCCCTCATACTTTTTTATTCCAAAGATCATAGAGACAAGGGGTGGGTTATTTTGCCTCACAATCAGCCCCCAGCCATAAATTAAGTAATATTTGAGTCTCTCTGTTCTCCAACTACAGATTTTCCATCACATATGTGGCTTATTTACATACTTCTCAAGTTAATACAACCTAACCTTTGATTTAAACAGTTGAGTTGAAGTGTTTTACACATAAAGTCATTGTGATGATACTACCATAGGTTGTAGCTCACTGCATTATCAGCGAGATTAACAAACCATTGTTCATTCCACGAAATTCAGTTCAGTTATTGATGACTGAACACAGACCACCCATGTTTTCCTTCTGTTGCATCACTTATTGCATAATACTATCCATCTTTTGTTTGAAACTACACAGTTAGGTCATATAAACCAGCAGCAGAAAGTTTTTACTAGGGGTCAGATCTGGATAAGAGAAGATTATGATTCAGGATCCAGCCGGCTGAGCCGAACCTCAACGAATCGCTTCCAACGGCTTCTGAAGATCAGAGCAAAGCCCCAGCACACAGCAACCTGTCGGAAAAATCACCCCGCCACTCTCTTCAATGCGAGTTGCAGGCCCGTCTGCGTTTTATTAATCTTATCTTTGACAGGCCTGGCTTATTCAACAGGAATTTAGGGAAGAACTAAAAGAGAGGCCATTCATAGCTGCGCCTGTTGTCTTTCTTGCAGTGTTTTCCTTCACGACCGTCTCGTCCTTAAAGGACAGGCGTGTGTCAGGAACGATCTTTCCATTGTCTGGTATTCTTTCATGGCATTTTCTTTTCTTTGTTTTCCTAAGCTTAGCGACTGTAAGAAAACACATGTCAAGCCGTGGGGCATTTCCTGCATGCACTCGCCTTTCACTGGAAAGCAAACACCGTTCCCTCGTCGCCTTTCAATGGGGAGGCCGCTTTTCCTCCCTTCGCTCTCATCCCTCTTTTATTTATGAGCTCACCTCATCAGAAAGAAAGAGAGCTTCTGTATGAATGAGCCACTTTGTTCCGATGTGTAAAAGCATTGTACTCTTGGATTTTTTTTTTCTCATGCATACGCCGAGTCACCGTAAATGCACTTTTCAGAGCAATGTAAGTTCACCTCACAAATCACTCACCACTTTTGGCTCTGAGGTGGCAGAAACCCTCTCGGTCGCGGTCGAAGGAAGTACTTGAGTCCAACCTTCAATTACACACAGTAAATCTGATCAGAGCCTGGAGAGCGCAAGCAGGGCTGCTATCAATCAATCGTATCCCGAACCAGAGCCCAGGCTGACCCGATCCTCGAACCAAAGACGAGATTAATTATGAGTTTTCAATCCAGGCCGAGGGGCTGATCTGTCACTATCGCTGCAGTACAGTAGGAATTAAACCAGAGATTCTAGGATTTCAGTCTTAACAGGGGAATCAGACCCTTACCTGAATATGAGCTGATGTGTCTCAAAGCTATATTTCTTGCCTTACGTGCGTTGATTCTTGCTGTACTGACGTTTTTGTTTCAAATAAATGGAATTAATTTACACAGTTTTTAAAAAGATTTGAAGTTGCCACTAAAATAACTCTATAACTAAAACTCTCACTTAAAATCGTCTGGTTTTCAAAATACCGAACCACTTAGCATTTATTTTAAAGGATACAAGGATAAAGGATTTATTCATTTCTGACACAAAAATTAAAGAACAATTTACTGTGACAATTATATTTTTTTTACTATTGCCAAAAATATGATTAGGAAAAAAAAAATAGCACTGCAAAATATCAATAATGTATTTACAACTAATATAATTGTGGTAGCAATTTATCCAATTTGTCATATTTCTTTACACCTCTGTGGTATGTAAGGGTGACTTGAACTCAAAGAATATCCAATATTCCAATAACTTTGTAGCAACAGTAACTAATAAAGAATGCTTATTACAAAATTACCTGGAACATTTTTTTTTTTTTTACACAGTCCAAAAATGTATCGCTCCAATCTTACATTTTTAAATAGTCCTTTGGAATATTTAAATATTGAATTACATTTTATTCACAGTTATTTAATCCACATCTACTGTATAATAACTTATGGATTTTACACCTAATTTATGTATTGAAGAAGGTTTAATTTCTTCTGGGTAAAAATAATTCATTTAATGATTGGTGTATAGGAGATTGATCTGCTTGAGCTGAAAGTGTCTGTGTGTGTGTGTGTTTTCCACAATTTTTACATTATCCACAACATAAACAAAGTGATATAAATGAATTCTTAATGAAAATATTAGTTGAATATTTAATGTTAATGCTTGTTTTATTAATGTGTGTTTTTTTATAGGTTCATATTCTATTATCAAAATTACATGCCATTTTAATCAGAGTAAAATTGACCAAATTTATCACTGATATATTGATTCAATTTAAAGGGCATTTTCAACAGTGTGGTGTCAAACACCAGCATTACGTAATGAAGCACACCTGTTGTTACTCTGCTAGGACACCTGTAGGAATGACATCTTACATCCAGCCTCCATAAACAAGGTCTAGAAACACCTTTGAATTCGATGCATTGTAGCCTGGAAATAGGCTTGAAGCCTGAGGCATGTTTGAAATTGACAGGAGCATGTAAACAACTTTACGATGATAACTGCAGGTATCTAATAAAACAGATTGGTGGTTTTGTGAGGCTTTACGCTGTCAGTGACTCATACTACAGAAACCTGTGCTGCCAAATGCCATGACTTGTTTGCCCTGGAGGAGCTTGAGAGGTTTTCTGTGTGGCCGCACGTGTATGTGCGCATGCTGGCGATGTTCCCGTGTGTTCATCCTTATCAGCTTGGGTTTACATTTGATGTCACACTGATTTGATTTAACAAGATAACGGGGCATCAATAAACCTCAGCCTCCGCAGATTTTAAGAGCTAGATGGCAATTTAAAAAAAAAGAAAAAAAGAATAGAATGTAACGGAAGCGATGATAAGGGTGCCATCCAATGCTTATTTGTTTTGTCTAAATTGAATTAGTCATTCGTTAAGCTAGTGGGAGAGTTAATTGGATTTGAATTAATTGAAGAGGGGTAGGCTGAGAGAGGAGATGGTGTATCATTACCATATCAAACATAGAGAGGGAGAGATGAAACATAATCCTGTGAATGACAATATCTGGACGGATAGTTTCCGGATCTGCATGAGCGAATCTGTGTTTGTCAAAGCTGTGATACTTGATGACACATTTATTCACTTATTTGTTTTATGTTTTGTTAGACTTGAGGATTTCTGAGTGGATGTTGAAGAGGCGCAATCGTTCATTTATTTTTAGGGAGATTCAAGCATGATTAAAGGTTTCGCAATTGATTTTTTTGAATAGCACACATAAAAAGGCCCTTCAGCCTGACAGATGTTACTGAAATAAATGTCCTGAGAAATCCCAAGGCATTTTAAGCTGTAAAAAAGAGTTAGGGGTGTAGCCCACACTTTTTAGCCTGTCAGAAACACTCTCTGCCTGTCAATATTTTCACACATTCATGTTTGCTGACATCAAGTTTGCAAGTTTTGGAGTGAGGGCAGGTGGTCAAATGTTAAGTTAGCAAAGCGACTTCTAGCACCTCGAAGGTTCATTTATGGTTTTGATGACCGCTGGTAATATGTTATTTTGTTTGAGAAACTTTCTTTATTTTACTTTCCTGACACTGTTGTTCACCTTACTTGTAGAAATGAATAGATTTTTCATTTTATCTAATGTTAACACAATTGTGCACCCTAATTGTGAAGCATTACTTAAATCTTGTGTGTGTGTGTGTGTTCTTGTTTATGAGCCATGTCTCATGGCTTAAAAACATACTAAACCATGTTTTTTGAAATTGACAAAAATGGCAAAAGTTTACTGTGATGGGTAGGTTTATGGGTTGGGTTAGTGTAGGAGGATAGAATATACAGTTTGTACAGTATAAAAACCATTTCGCCTATGGAGAGTCCCCGTAAGCCAAATATACAAGTGTGTGTGTGCGTGTGGATGCTGTTTGACTCTCATGTCACTGCACCGTGACCAGCAGAGGGAGCTATATCAAATGGACGCAGCACTGGACCTTGCGTGTGGCCACACACACATTCCTGTGGGGATACAGAATGGATTTTCTTTCCAATAGGGCATTAATCAATCCGCTTGATTTAATGACTGTTCTCACCTCATTCGAAACACTCGCACATCATTTTACAACCATCATTGATCACTACTACAATTAATAGACAGCGCTACCTTTTTAAATGTCTGACAGTAATGAACTAATAAATTCAGCTTTCTTACACCTTTTATTTTTGAGATTGTGATGCTTTGGTAAAGAGAGTCAGCAGAGAGAGAAAGCAGGGCGTTATGGGGAGAAAGAGGGGTTATTGAATGGGAAATAATGCAAAAAATAATATAATATAATATATAAAATAAATTCAGAAATTCTCTTTTCCCTACATTCATTTTATATTTGATTTTGATTTATAATAATAATAATAACAATTTTATTTTATATTATTTTATGACAAAGGTCATTATTGTTTACATTGTTCTTTCAGAAACAGAAGGTACGTTACACAGCCTCTGTCTCAGTGGCAGTGAGTATGTGCTTTGGGAAGTGCAGTGATGAAGACTACGGAAATGAGGGTTTAGGAGCTAAGCATGAGACATGTAGCCCAGAGGCTGATGTCTCTCCCGGTACCCAGTCCGCTCTGAGAATAGTAATTTAACCGTCTGTCTGCGAGAGACAAGAGGAAGCTGCCTTCGCTATCTAATAGAACAGAAAGTTACATCTTGCAGAGTTAACACTAGAAACCTTGTCTTCATTGAGATGGTGATCTTTAGCTTTGCCTTTTATGGGCATGTAATTGACACTTTTTTCCCCTGTGGCATATATATTCTGTCACTTTATTCTGTATTAAAGCCCAACAGGCTTGCGTGATTTCTGCTCGAGTTGGGTTTCGAGGCACCGGTGTGGTCATTTGAAGATTGCTTAGTTAAAGTGATATTTCAGCGTGTTTTCTCTGAAAATACGAGCATACACCTACACGCTGACAGAAAGTGAGAGGAAAGAAACTGCTGGAGGCGCACGCTAAAACTCTCTCACGCTCTTTATTTGAAGATGGTGCCAGCTTGTCAGGTCTAGTTAGTTTGACTGTTAAGTCTTTCTAACTATCTGTCCTTCTGTCGTTTGTTCAGTCAGTCTGTCTGTCTGTCTGTCTGTCTAGCTGTCTGTCGTCCGTCTGTCCGTCCATCCATCCTTATTGTGTGATATACATAACTTAATCTCTACACACAGTTTTGGGAGTTGTTTGCCTCGGGGTATTGACTTTTCTCATTCTGTATATGTGAACATATGTGTCTTTGCATGCAAGGTGGGAGTGCAAGTCTGTCTGTGAGTTATTCCTCCATATTTTGACAGGCATTATTTTAAAACTGTTCTTCACAGCCCATCCTTCACAAAGATCAAGCTACAGGTTTCAACAAGATTACTTCTGTGGCACAAATAGCTTTCATTCAGTTCCATTCTTCTCTTGTTTCACCCCAAGAGAAGATCACAGTCGCAAGGTCTTGCTGATTCAATAAGGATGAATAAATGAATGGAGCGTGGCCATACTGTATCATCCAACCTTAACAAATTTTGCTTTCTGTCAAAAGATTTCTTGTTTAAACGAGCAGTGTCTCAGGTGGCTACATATGTGACCTTCTTAGAAACTTGAAAATGAAAAATCTGTCATCGTTTAATCAGCCTCATTTTGTTCCAAACCAGTTTGGTTTTCTTTCTTATCTAGAAAACAAAAGGAGATGTTTAGCAGATTCTTCTTTGTGCTGTTTTCATACACTGAATATCAACTGGGACGCACACTGTCAAAGCTCCGAAAACAACATGGAAAATGCTATAACATATCATTATAATAGTCTATATGACCAGTTTGCTATATTCACACAGTAAATCTTTTTTGTGCTACTACGTATTCACTGTATGCTTTCATATGAAGGTTAGTTTGATAAGTACATGCGTTTTAACACAGCATTAGGATTGTTTTCTTTACTTACCCTCTTTTGTTCATGCTAAGTAATTGATGTAATGATGCGGCAGGCCAAGACATTTAGCCTTGTATGTGCAGCCACACAATTGCAGTAATTACCCAGTGGATCAGTATTGTGTAACCTGGCTAAACCAAGACACCTCTGGGCTGGCAAATTTGTGGCAGATGTTCTAGAGAGCCTTCGAGAACTGCTGCTCTGGTCGTCTTATTTTCAACCATCTACACCTATCTGAACTCACAAAATGTCGTCCTGTTGATAACATCTGACACAAATGACCTATTTATGGCAGGGTGTTTATGCCGAGCAGCATGTTTCCTCTCATCTAACCTCCAAAACAACAAAACAAGCACTCGGCGAAAGACTAACAGCCATTAGTTTTGTTGAGCAAAGAGGAAGCTGACCCCATAATCAGATAAATCATGCTGTTTGCCGTTTTTTCCGGGTGGTGTTTGGCAGCACTTGATTTCCCCCAGGTGTCTGGAGTGAGGACCGTGACTGAGTCCACAAACATTCGCGCTTCCGATCTTTTTCCTGGTGCCTTTGCATGCTCAGTAGTACCAGATGGTCCATTTGAAGAGCCCTTTGGATCTGCTGCCCATGCTTAACCGCTGCTACCACCCATTTCTATTAAACAGCACCGTAAAAATGACTAGCGGCCCTATGTGTTGAGTCATGTTGGTTTTGGTGTTGGTGCATGTTTTTATAACGCAGGCAGAGCATTGCGTTCAGAGAGAGATAAAGGCTGCTTTCACACTAGAGCTTTTCGTTTTGTTCGGTCGGTGTGAAAGCACTTTTCCAAACTCGGGTGTACACCAGCAAGCCGCAAACCAAGTGTGCAAACTGCCAAAGACGGCTTGTTCTTTAATATCCACACCAGATTTCATATCTCACATTTGATGGAAACAGAATAATGAAATGGAATGTTCTGTGAAACACGATTTTGACACAGTGAGTGTGAACTGAAGTTGAAACAGCTTGAAATAGTAAGAGATGATGAATACATGTGCTTGGCTACAGCCATTATGCGCTCTGTTTCTCAGACGCTGGGCATTCTTGTGGTCAGAGAAAGGAAATGTCACCCGCAATGGACTGAACTGGTGGTCCTTGCTGTTAACGTACACTCACCGCTCTGGGGTCTACTCTCTCTTAGGTGGTCTGCAGAAGTAATGGATGTGGAATGACAGTACTATACAGTACCCATTATAAACACCATTGGGTAATTCTCAAATACTTGAATTATTTAAAGTATAGCAGAGTTAAAAGACAAAAGATGTGTTGTGCGGAGTACGTTTTTAACTTCCCCACCTCTAGCGCCAGCTGTGGTTTGAGATCTTACCATGTTGAAAGTCCAGAACATACACAAGTTTCAGCTTTAGTTGACAAACTTTTTTTAGTTAGGTCTGCACAGTTCATCTATGAATATCAAAACCAAATATGGTCATGTACAATTATTAATTCACATGTATTAGTATTGTTATTAATACACTTTAACAGTATAGGCTACTATTTTACTGGGCTTAAAAAATATTGTTAATGAAAAGACTACAAAGAGATCTGAGTCCACTTTAAAATTTAAATAAAATGTGAATGCATGTGGAAAGGTTTGGTGTTGCTGTTGTTTTGATGTTTTGCTTTGTGTCCAAATATATTCCTGCATTTGGTTATAAAACATGAACAATGATTATTAAAAACAATATAATAACATTAGATTGATGGTAGCCTCACAGTTTGACCCTTCACAATCCTGACAGCGTTTCCATCTTCAGGCAACTGTGGGTGGGCAGATGAATAAAACATCAAGCAGTGGTTGATTGAATCATCACCTGCATGGAGAAAGACAATTATGCTTCCATTTCTAGATGATGATAACTCACTCTATGCCACCATGCCACGCAACCTCTGTGTGAAACAAAACACCAGGGCGGATATTTATCGGGTGTCAGGTCAAGGGAAGATGACTCTGGGTGCTGAACGCTCAATGAAAGCTTATAGTTTAAATTGTCACTGCATGACAAAGGGATTTAGTCTGATTAAAGTAATAAGGTGTACTGAATTCTGCAGGGCCTGTCTGTTGTGACCCTGAGATTATGGAGATCGCTGATCTGACAAAAAAAAAGACCAACATTGCTTGTCCCCAACATTTTGAGTTTTGGATGCTGTTTAATACTGTATAATGAATGTGAAATGACAAAAAATTACTATAAAAGTATAATAAAACTGATCCAAATGACTTGTGCTCTATAGTCTTCTGAAGCACTTTGTGAGGAACAGTTATCAAATCTTGATAGCTAATTCATGAGAAGTAGCATATTCGTGAACAAATTGTTATTTTGAATCTGATCATTTAAATTAATCAGTTGACAAAACCGGTATGAATGATTCATTCATTAACAATTTTAACTGATCTTTTCAACTCGCTTATCACTTGGTCTGTTCCTCACACAAAGTTATTATATTACATCATCTGGCTTGAATATAGTGTGCAAGTTGTATGGGCCATTTTTTTAGCTACTTTTGAAGCCTGAAAGCCCCAGTTCTCATTCATTCACCTTTATTGTATTAAAACGTGGTCCAGATATTTTGTGTTTCATTGAAGGAAGAAAATCATAAATACAACATGATGGGTGAACAGAGCTGGTTTAGCCATTTACTTCCATATGGGACAGATTTTTTTGTCAATTTGATGCATATTTATTGTGGTATTTAGAAATAATCCAATCAAAAGGGGCATTTGGGGCTGGTAATGATGTTGGACATCCTTCAATCACGCCTGTCTCCCTGTTCTTCGTTTATAGCTTCTTTCCCTCGTCCACTGATGTGATTTTGCTTTACAGAGCTGTAAAATACAAAGGCATGCACACATGAAGGCTTCTTGACGAAATGCAGGTCCTCGCCCACACCGTATGTTGAGGATGTGTTAAATCTAGGCCAGCATCTGTGTGGTATCTGCCCATGATGAATGTATCCCATTGTTTGCAGTGGTATTCACTCTTAAACTGGCATTATCATTATAGGGGAGTTTTACATGCACTCGCCCATGCGTCCTGCTGAAGTGTCTTTGCCAGTCGGGAAAGAAAGTTTTACAGCACCATTAGCGGTTTTGCCAGGATTGTGGTGTGTTATCTCTTTATAGCAGAGCGGAGGGACGGCGAGAGAAGGAATAGGATTGCTACAGGACCGTTGTTCGCTAACACAGCATGCAGGGACCGCAGCCAGCCTTACAGGGCTCAAAGCAAGGCACACTCTTTTGGATCTGCTGTACTCCATCACTGAGAGAGCGAGTGTACTCATATTTTCTCATTTTTCTGTTGGCAGATGCCATAAGCTCATTTACTCTGGTTTGTTTTGATGTCAAACAGAAATGGTTTTACACAATTTTGGAGAAAGAGAAAGAGAAAGAGAAAGAGATGCGATTCGTAGTCTGTTACGAGGCACTCCAGAATCAAGAATGACAATTGACTTTTAAACGTAATTTATATACTGCAGTATGCACAAGTGTGACATTTGAGACTTATCAAGGAGGGGAATATTTATAGGAAATAACAGCTTAAATGTTGTTCTTTGTCCTCACACAGATCTATCAAATGGCTTCATGGAAGAGAGAAAATAATTGGGCTCTCTAGCAATGAGCTCTCTGATTATTTCTGGCCCTGTGCTCGAGTTGATAGTGTGTAAAAGATAGCATTAGTGTGCTTTAGGCATGATCTATGGATTGCAATCAATGGAGTATGTTCTTGCTGTTTTAAACCACATACATAATTCACATATGACTCACATGGCCCAGATGACAAGGTATTACACCATATTCAATATCTCGGCTGACTCATCTCCATCCTAGAAATCTGTGCTGCACTGTAACATGCTTGACTAATAATAGGGATGAGTCTATCAGACTCAGCTTGGACGCAGAACATCGGTTCTGTGGCGCCTTTTCAACACTTCTCAGAAAATGGACATTTCCATTCAATAACAATATGTTTAGCCAGCAGTTTTTTTCTTCTTCATTTTTCTTGTTTCCCTCCAGCACAGTGCGGTTGTCTTTTTATGGTTTTTAAAAAGGATGGGAGTTTTCTTTGTGGCAGTTTCTGCTGTGCATGCCAAAACCACAACAGATGCGCCACTCGCAGGCCACTTTGGCTGCTCATTAGAGATTGGCTGCTGTCTGTTAGCCCAGCTGAGAAGTTAGCATTAGCAGCAGCATGTGCCCAATGAGTCTTCCCTGCTGGAAAATACAACTTAATCTATTATCACTTTAGACCAGCTAATGAGCTGCTTAGATCAGGTTAGTTGCCATTGACTATCTTAATTAGCTGATGACCATCTTGGAACAGCATAGACTAGCTAATGACTATCTTAGTCCAGATAATGACAAGTTTAGATCAGTCAATGAGCATCTTAGACCACTTAATATGCAGTCTAGACCAGCTAATGACTACCTTAGACAAGCTAATGACCATCTTAGGCCAGGTAATAACCACCGATTGACCGTTTTAGACCATATTAGACCAGTTAATACTCAGCATAGATTCGCCAAGACCAGTTAATGAGCAATTTAGGCAAGCTAATGACTATTTTAGACCAGATAAAGAGAAGCTTAGACCAGCTAATTACCTTCTTAGACCAGTTTATGACCAGTTTAGACCAGCTAATGAGCAACCTTGGCCAGCTAATGATCATTTTAGACCAGCTAATGAGTAGCCTACACCAGCTAAGGACCATCTTGGACCAGTTTAGATCAGCCATTGACCATCTTAAGTAACTGATGATCCTCCCGAACCAGCTTAGACTAGCTAATAACTATCTTAGACCAGTTCATATCCAGGCAAAGATCAGACAGAGACCATTTTAGACCAGTTAATGTGCAGCTTAGGCAACCCAAGAGCCGGTGAACATCTCAGACCAGCTAAGGACCAATTTAAAGGTAAAATCAGGTATCGTGTTCCAAAACACAGCTACCATCTCAAACTGGATTTTCCAGCAGGGTTATCAAGGCGATACAACAGGAAGTGTCTTAATCGCACAGATTAAACACACAAAGATAATACAGTTGAGTGAAGTATTGAGCGATGGGATAGACCTTTGATTGCACACCTGCAATGTTGTGAAGCTCTGTATTTTGTGCTTTTTCAAGCCCTAAAAACACTTACAGGTCCCACCAGGTCATTGCAAGGACAAAGGGAGGTTGTTTATACTCCCTTATTGCCAGTTACTGAAAAGCGAGTGAAAGTGCTTCTAAAAAGGTTGTGTTTCTTTTCTGCTTTGTGAAATCCTGGAGCAGCCCTGGTGCATTGATCTAAGTAAAAGTTGTGTGGTTTGGGGTGTATCGTCTGACCCTTTGCTCTGGTTCTGAATGCTATTATTACAGCGCTCTGATCCTAGATGCTGTTTGTACCATACATGCTCATTTAAATCACATTAGCAACTTTCCCAGGGAAACTTCACCAGCAGCTCAGAGCGTAAGTAAATACCTGACGTGCACACACTCACGCACGCTTAAGTGGACGCACAGACATGTGTGGCTTTGATGTACTACACAAACACTGCGGTGTGCCACTTTTCCCAAGCTGCACCTGCCAGACGTGCAGGGAAAAACTGTGAGATGAGGAACATGTCTTATTAACCTGATTGCATTGTCAGGAAATGGAATGATTAATGTGGATGTAATGTCTGTAGCCAGGTCCTGTGGGATTGCGTGGTTCCACTGTCTGGCCATGGAAAGGTCTCGCTCATGAGAAAGACTGGCATGTCTTAATAGATCAAATCATAAACATATATTTTTCATGTATGTTTTTTGTTTGTTTTACAAGAACATAGTATTTCAGTCTTTCAGTCTTTCTACTTCAAAATGTCATGTTTAATACAATGTGTTGACGCTGTTTAGTTTAATTGGGAAATTTCCTTGCAATGTTTCAGTGAAAATGTTTTCTTAACACCCTTTCTTTCAGTGTAGCTTCATTAGGCTGCAAGAAATGCGCAAAGAAAAAAAAAGTAAAATCTTTGATGCATTAGAGAAATCTATTGAAATCTTTAATATGCAGATAATATGCTTTGGCGAAACCTCAGTTTGTCAAGTTTTTCTTGTGTACGACAGGGCAACTGTGTTATTTTTGGTGTAGTTTGTTTTGGCAGAACCTCCGTTTCCACCAGCTGTGGTGTGAAAGACCAAATCCGCCCATGTTTCTGCTTTTAGTCACCCATCCCTCTCTAGGCTGTCCCAGCTTCTGCGCCCAGATGGGTTATTGTCTATGATGGACACTGTCGATAACGCCTGCCCTTTAAAACACATTACACTGCACCCAGATCTGCTTTGCACCCTGCTGCCATGCCAATGTTTTGTAACTGAGGATTGGTTTTGTTTTTGAAAATATGAAAACAGGCTCTGCCCGTTTATTTTTTAGATCTGGCAGTGTTGTAAATCTTATGCGAGTAGTAAATTCAGATTACAGAGAGGCATTCATAGCTTATTTTCCAATTCTTTTGTGGAGTTTTTTTAGTACAGAAGAATCAGGGCTGTTTTAAATGTTCTTGAAGTTGTAACAGATATATGTGGTGTCTGTGGTGATGAAAAGGAAAACTAACATCTTTCAAAATTTTGTTTAAAACAAATGTGACAAGTTCTTAGAAATGTACTCTTTGTTGGTTTTATACATTTTTGAAAAATAAATTGATGAAAAGTTGAAGAAACATAAAGAAAAGTAATGATCCTCAAAATGTCAAGGGGTGTAACTATTAAAGTAAATAAAAAATAAAAAATATAAAGTATATATTCATCAAATATATAGATTTCCTTTAAATCCTTATGATGTTTTTGCAGTTATACCATTTGATAATGACCTTGACACAGTCAGAAGGGGCTGCAGTGGACCTGGCTGTGACATAATTTCCTGTTTTACAGATTTACTATGACATTAAAAAAATACTTACAATGAAATATAATATATAATAATACCGGTAAAAGATTAAGCCAAACAATTTTTTCCCCTAGAATTTCAGCCTTTTTATTATAATTTTTCTTTGACATGATTTTTTTAAAGTAATAATAATAATAACAACACCTCAATTACAATTTTTACCTTGTAAAAATTCAGCTATACATATATATATAGTTCTTTGTCATGACTCTTTCTCTCCCCGATACATCATTAGCACTAATAAAGCCGGTGACATTTTACACCGGAAAATTCTGCTTCAAAAGTTCTGTTGAGTGACACAATCCGTGTAGCGATCTCTTTTGTTTATCTGGCCTTTGTTTGGAGCGGCCGCACCGTGGCAGGAATTGGACGGTCTCTTCCAGAAACTCTGGGCTGGAAACACGTCTGAGGTCACCGACCAGTTATTAACAGCAGGACTCAATTAATGCAAACACTGGGGCTTTAGTTTCATTAATTCAAGCCCATTTCCAATTGTCATGTGTGTCGGCTTGTCTTCAGTTGTGTAATTGTTTACATATGTGTGTGTGTCCATGAGCCGTCGTCACAAAGTGAATTGTTGCTGAAAGTCTCTGGGAGGCTCTGGCAAAGGATAAGAGAGACAACAAGGCTGTGTAGGCATTTCACTTTATGATTTTGTTTATCACATCTGTAACCTTGCAATTTGTGGTATCAGTGTTTGTGCTGCATATGGTATCGAAAGTCCTTCCTTGTGTATTGTTGGACGTTCAATTAAGTTGATCTGCATCGCTTTTGCTTGTAAACAACCTGCCACTCGGGACTCAAAAAGCCGTATATCAAATCCAGGTTCTGAGGTGGAATTAAATACGGACTGTTTATATCGTCTGAAGTACAGACTAGACGCAACCAGTGACATTTCCTTCTTGACAGCGCTGCCCATTTGATGTATAGGGATGTCTGAGAGTGTGTGGTGTTTAATGGGATTTACAGGAGGGGGGTTGCAGAGGAAAGACTGTCTTTTGAAATGAGGAACTCTGAAGGAGTTTTGTGTGATAAAGGTTTCAAATTGTTGGACAGAAATGTTAGTTTGTTCTTCTGTTTTAAAGTATGCGTGGGGCCTCATCAAGGATGGTAACAATAGAAACTCTTGAATATAAGTAAAACTCAACACTTTCAACCCTTCAGTGATTGCTCAAGCTACGCTCGAACTGTAGTCCAATAAAAGGACCTGCTTACTTACTCTGATCACACGCCAGAAACTTGTTAGAGGCCTACTTCTCTTTAAAATTGTGCCAGATTGTATCAGCAGGTTTTGTGTGTGCTTATGTACTATTTTCTCTCTGTCATGTTTTATTTCTTTCAAATAGAACAATACAATTGTTGTGGCAAAAATTCTCAAACAAACATCACTGCGTAAGAGACACTCAGAGTCAAATTATATAAAATAGAAGTATTTATTCTTGCAAGAATAGGAGCAGTCTAATACACAGTTGTTACCCTGTGCAGAAGAGTGACACACCCCCAGACAGACTGAACTAGCTTTTATCTTAGTTTCAAGGCCTTTCTTCCCCCCAGAGCCTTCCTCCCAGTAGTTTTCCATAGACGTCACTAGTTGGCCCACTAAGCTCCCCTGCACCAAATGGCCTTCTGACATCTAGGTCAGAGGTCCTTGTTCGTCTGTTCTCTGGAGTGTCTCCCTCTTCTGCCTCCCCAGGTACATAAACAGAATCCTCTCACTACAAGTGAGAGACACACATGTGACATTCTTTGAATCATCTACATTTGACTAAAGATCAATGAATATCATTAAAATTGCCACTACAACTCCTCACTTTTTATCATTCTGATTACCCATAATCACAATAATAAACAATAAGACAAATTTTAAGTCATATCATCACACTTATACTTTTCATCTCTGATTTTTGCATAAAATGATCACTCTCCTTGAACCTGTGAAGAAAAGTTTAGAATGAAGAAGCATAAGGCTGTTTTTGTGGGGGAAATGCCCCGTAATATTTTAGCAAGCAAGTAAACATTTCACTGCGTTGGGCTAAGCGAGAAATCTCTGTTTCTGCGCTCCTGTAAACAGACCCTCAGTCACGCCAGTAAGGAAAAGGTAGTTATAACATAGCAAGGAAACAACCAGATAAAAGTAAAATAAAAAAATCCCTCAGTTTCAAACCCTATCTTTGTACGCCATCTCGTAACACGGATGACTGCTGCTTTTAACCCCCTTTAAATCTTTGCCCTTAATCTTTCTCAGAAAATAAACAAATAGAAGAAAAACAAACAGAACATACATTTAACACATATCTCACTGTAGCTCCCACTACCTGTGTCGTCACAATTTTGTTCATCCTTGGGATAGACTGTCATTTTCACCAATTGAACAGACAGCATGTTTCCCCTGTCACTGTAATCATATTCACCCATGAATAACAAAATTATTAGAATAACAATCCTAACTCCTATCATTAAGCCTTTTCCATTAATCTACGCCCATCTCCATATTTCATTTACTTCTAATTCAATTTAGTAAGCTCTATTTAATGCCATATTTAACAAAATCTAACCAGAGAAGTCTTATAATTTTATCCATTCTTCTAACCAATGCAGTTGTTCAATATTAACTCTAATATTTCCATTACGGACACAATCAATATATTTTCTACATTTACAATCAAATCAATACTTTTAATTCAAACATGCTGTGGTTCTACTTAATACGCTTCAACAATTATCCCTATAATTTACATTAATTAATAGATCTCTTCCCAAAAACATTTTCCTTAAATATTTCCTAATGAATAAGTAACCAATCAAATCTTTTGATCGACTGTATATCAATACTAAGCCCTATTTTGATTTAATCAAATCAAATCCTCAAAATAATCACAAAACCCCATTCTTCTGTTAAACTTAAACCATCAGTTGGCAGTTGGTTCCTCCTCCAGGCGTGTTGATAATCTCGTTCGCCCCATGGACTATGGGATGGTTGTGGCCTGTTGGTGTTGTCTAAGGTGAGAGGGTTGGACCCAGGTGTCACATTCTCCAACCATTTTCTGATCCTTATAAGATTTTCCCTTAAATCACGACCGCACCCCCACTGGAGTGAACTGTCACCTGTGAATGGAGACCTTAAGTATTTTGTTAGTGACCGCTTGTCTAGCCGCTCGTCCCCTTTGGTGTGACCTGTGGAATCAACCTGAAACATTATCACCGGATAATTTCTCGCTCACTAAATAGCACTCAGGATCCTTTTCCCCTGAAAAACAATATTTATACATTTGGAACAGAATCAGTTCTGTTTTCTGCAACCCATCCTGACATTCTGTAAAAGGAAAATTTAAGTTATGCGCTGCGCAGGTGTGGCACCTTTCTGCTACAATAATAACCCAGGCCAGGATAGTTAGTCAAATTCATCCGTAACCATCATTTTATAGGGGACATTCTCCCCTGTATCCAAAAGTCTGCATGCTCTGTAAAGAAAAACAAATGTCGAGGTTATTTTCAGATAGTAAAATACGTAGTTTCTTTTGTCTGCTGTGCTGCCATGGCCTTCGCTGCTGCATCTGCCCTAGCGTTTCCTGTTGAAACAGTCCTGCAAATACATGTACAGACAGCAAATTTTGTTTGGGACCCAAGTAAACCATATTTGGCAATTGTTATACCATCTCCCTCTTGATGCACGACACAACTCGAGCATCAATTTAAACTAATTTGATTTGCCATCAACACCAACCCAAACGGCGTCCTTCAGCCAAATTTTGCCCAGACATCCTTCTCTGCCTCTGAAACAAAAAAATATTACATTCTTCACTTAAAGCCCAATCTCATCTTCTTATCGAAGTATTTGACGGGCAACGTCCCTGAGTCTCACAGCGAATCTTGCTTTTCAGGCCTGTTGTTTGGTCTCTCAAGTCAGTCATCTACAAACATTTCTAAAGTCATCAATTTTCAGGTCAGGTCGTGCTGTGCAGACTTGGTCAATGTCAGTCAATCATTTCTCCCCCTTTGTTCACAATTATCATAAATGTTAAGGGCTCTCTTGATACTTCGAAATTGACTTAGCCAATATGTCATTTTGTTGTTGCCATCAAATCTACAACATTTTCATTTATCTCAGCCCATGCCAGATGGTGATCTACAACTACACAATTCCAATTTACACAAATACTTAAACTGATCCAGAACATAATTCAAATCGACATCCTGCATGACAAAAGTATTACTACCAGACAGAGCTTGATGTCCAATCAACTTAAAGCTCGTCCCATGTTCTGTATTGTCTTTTCAACCGATCCCCTCAGAATTATCGGCTTCTTTAAAATTTGTCATTTGCCTTAACCCATCTGTAATGATAAAACTGTTCTGTTCTAATTTCAATACTGTTCTAATATTAGTACCCCAAACTAATACATACAAGACATAAAGTGCTGTCACCATCACACACACACTCATACTAGACACACATATGTTAACTGCTCATTCTCAATGTTTGCCCTTTCCTTATATCATCGTTAAAAGGATTTAAATTTTAAATAAGATTTTAAACTTCACATATTTTCTGTAGCTTTTCCCTAATTTTACATGGTCTCTTAACCACTTTCAAAGCATGTCTTGTTCATTATTCATTAGATTTTTAGACAAGTCAGCTGGGTTGTTTTGGATTCATTATCATTATTTTTCTTCAGCTTGCTCTAGCAGGCCGATAACAGAAAGACAGACACAGTTACCATTCCTCCAAAAGAAAGGAAGTGGCACGACCTCCGCTCAAGCAGTCTCTCTCACTATAAATCCATTTCTTAGACAAAATGTAATATTAAATTCATTACAATAACCTTTGACCATCCACCTTTGTTATCCAGACTTAAATCTACAAAAGCTGTCTTTATCTTTAGTCACCACCATGTCTAACGACCTTCAGGAGTTAGAACTATGTTATAGACTAGTTCTAAATCAACTTCTATACATTTTCCTTGCCCATAAGGCAACCGACATCAAAAAGTTTTATTACTGTCTCCACAACAATTAATAATGGCAATCCCCCCACGGTCTCAGCTGGCTCTTGAAAGCCCATTGCCATTAGCTCTTTGTCTATAATTTTCTTCTCAGGGTGTTGTCCCCCTGGTATAGTTGCAGACACTTGTCACAATGAAAAACAAGCCATACAACTAATGCGGTTTCTTCTGGTGAGTGGTATAGAGGAGCTTTGCATCATGGGGAAGACTGGCGTGACTCGTCATAGCTTCATCTCCCCCTAACGGCATAAGGACGCTGCTGGCCTCACAGCTCCTGCTCAACTCTCAAACCTGTCTCACATAAAACACCCCCATTCAGGAAATGCCCAGTGACTTTACGTGAGCCCTCTGGCTTGGGTTGCCCCCTGTCTGGCCAAAGAAGGTCTTACCCGTCATCGAGGTGGTCACTCGTGCCCACTGGTGACCGCTTTTTTCCCATCACAGAATCTTTGACCGTTTTCTTCAACAAAATCTGTTGTTCTCTGGAGCTTAGGAAAGGCACGTTCAAGAGTCACCAGAGCCATTCCCATTGCCTAATAGTGTTCACACAGGGAGACAGGTCAATAACAACAGTATTTAATCACTTAAATCCATTATTTTATCTTAAAAGCAGAACCCTAGCTGCTTAGACTATACTCAGCGAATTTGGATCATCCGTACGTTCAGTGAACTTTACCTGTAGACGGAGCCATCGGTCCTGAATGGTGGAGACTAAATGAGACAAAGAAGTTACTGGTCCTAAAATAAAATAAAATGTCTTCAAGTTCTGCATTATTATTTTAAAGACTTCTTTAAAGTCATTCAGTTTTACATTTACAATTACAAATTGCCCTTTATGGCAATTGTTTCTTTAAACATCTATGTGTCTATGATTCTTCAACTGAAACTGTGCTTTACTACAAATAGCTTATCACAGATAACAGCTCTGAGCTGACATTGAATGAGAGAGACTCTGAGGCATTCAGGACTGGCACACTGCACTCTCATAAACTTCTAACATCAAACTTTTATCTACCCTCCTATAGCTCTATCCCAGCTTAAGGCATATTTGCCAGAAATTACATGTGTTTCCAAATAAACATAATTTTTATAGTTGTCTTTATTTAGACATTACAAATTTCCACTCAGATTGAGTCTCTGTTGCACTGGCAGTTTCAGCCACAGTACACATCAGATCCAGATAAGCAAACTGTTTCATTACAGCCAATAATAAACTTATCTTTGAAAGCAAAACATCAGCTTCTAGTTCTTTCATGGTCAACTTTTCAAGCTGTTTGTTTAATCAGCATTCAGCAACTGTTAATCCAGTATTGCTTCTGCTTACTTGATCTTAAATAATTATTTTAGTTCTAAATAATGTTTCACATTTCTCAATCTTGATTTTAGTGTCAAGTTCTTAATTACGTTAACTTTGACAAGGCCATCACTCTCTGCTTGATACATCTTTTGCAATTATTATAAATCATTCGTGAGATTAGTCTCTCTCCTTAATCTAAACCCTTTCTAAAATGTTTAATTAAACACAATCATCCTGTTAGTTACTTTGATATATTTTGCAACTCACATTTGTTGGAGTCATTAATTTTACATCAACCTGTATTCATCAATTCACTTTTATAGATCTTTTCTTTCTTATAGGATTCACTTTAAGACTTCAATCTTTTGACCTTGTTTTTATCTCTTATTTCTCAGACGAAAAATGTTACTGTCGTCATTTAAACACTGATCTACTTTCAAACCCACATTATTATCAGAAATGTGTCACTATCACATTTTCAAACACCTTGGTGGGCATTTAGTTACCTATTAAATTGTCCTGATGACCACCATTAAAACACTCTCTGTCATCTAGTGAATTTGTTTCAGCCTCAACTTCAGCATCAGACACCTGTCCTTGACTATAGTTTGATCACTGTGAGCTTGCAAACGGCTCCAACTTACTGCACACTCTTGAAGCAGTGTGTGTCCCATTTCAGGAATGTAAACAGAGCCACTGATAATCAGTCCCCTGTATTCCTTTACAGTCCACCATTCGCGGATTTAATCACAATAGCCAAATCATAATCTTCATCATTTTATTGGCGGAACATAATTTCATGAGCAGCATAGAAAATGCTCAAAATATTCGAATTTGTTTTCTGTCTTTACACATTTCTCCCAGCTTATCTTTTACAAAACATCATCTGCAAATCTCTTCAAAGTGAGATCTTCTGAGCAGAGCTGTTTACAGCATTTGCTCTCTTCTGTCTCACTATTTATTTATTTATTTTCCCGGACTGTTCCGTTACTCTTCATAAAGTGTAACAATTTGTACATCATTATTTTCATTACAACTGGTTTGAAGCCTTTTCCCTTCCATCACATGGTTAGTCTGCAGATTCAACTTAATATTATCATTATTGTCTCAGTCTTATCTCTACTGTTTCTCCAAAACAGATTATATTACTCAGTCCGTAAATTACACAGACAACCATTATAGCTACTTGCTTCAATACCCTTATTTTCTTAAACTTTAATAAAATAAAGCAGATATATCATCATTTCAATCATTATTTTATCAAAATCTAGAATTGTTCCCCATTCTGCTTAAAACATTCTTCATATCATGTTAATCCCTGTCAATCATACAATGCCTTATTTTATTCTAAAACTGACTTTTCATTTCAACATTTAAACAGTTAATTTGACTTCCATAAATTCTGTCAGACCATGTCTATTTTCATCACATATAGTTTTCTACTATATTTCTCCTTTCTTTTCTCAAACATGCCAGTTCCTTCATTATCTAACCAGTACATGATTGTTTGAACAATCCCCACACACACATATCTCACACACCAACCTTTTTGTTTTTTTTACTTCCCTCTTCCACCAAGTCTCACTTACAGTTCCCTCTATTTCACACAGACAGCCTTATTGCTTCTTGCTACAATCCTTGTCATATAAATTTAAGTTCTATAGACATCTAATGTCATGCATCCATTTACTGGATGAAGAAGTAAAAAAAACATTATTTCTCCTGGCAGTTCGACATTTTATCTTCAAGCCAACAATCCATTATCTGTTCACATTTTTTACACACATGTTGAACGCAGACACAACTTTTGTTTCTCACTGCTCTGTTCAACTGATTCCCGCACCATCTTTAATGTTGTGGCGCTCAATACCTCATTTGACAAAACACCGGTGTACCAAATTTCATAATTTCGCTCTGAGACTTCCCCATACTGGCTGCTTTTCTGTTCTCTGTGGATTTCTCACCGCGCGTTCTCTTGATCTGTCAGGCGTCCCCACACAGACCCGATTTTTCTTTTAACCCAAATCGGTCGGGTTGCACTTGTTAGTGCCCTCCTAATTAAGGTTTACCAAAAAAAAATCTTTTCTGGCTCCCCCTAATTAGCCTCAGCACCTAAAAAACAATTTGCTCCGTGGTGGAACAACTGATTTTCAGGTTACCTATCTGTTTGAAACCTCTTGATCCGCTACAAATCTCAGTTAATCTCAGATAATTTTCTCTCGTATCTGTTTGAAACTTCTTGATCTATATATAGATCTCAATTAATCTCAGATTACGTACCACAGAAACAGCCCTCAGCCAATATGGTTCAATTTCACTCTTCCCCCAATTAAACCGAATTTAAATGACCCTTACCAGAGACGTTGTTTCGTGCCACTTGCGGGTTCTTTAGATTCCAGTGGTCGATTCTCCCGGCCCTGACATCGGTCGGCCCCTCTCTCTCAAGTTTACGAGGTAGAGCTGGAACTTACTTAGTCCAGGTGGCCAAACACCGTCCGATCTCAGGTCCAGGAGGCACGTTCAAGGAATATCACTTCTGACACCAAAACTGTTGTGGCAAAAATTCTCAAACAAACATCACTGCGTAAGAGACACTCAGAGTCAAATTATATAAAATAGAAGTATTTATTCTTGCAAGAATAGGAGCAGTCTAATACACAGTTGTTACCCTGTGCAGAAGAGTGACACACCCCCAGACAGACTGAACTAGCTTTTATCTTAGTTTCAAGGCCTTTCTTCCCCCCAGAGCCTTCCTCCCAGTAGTTTTCCATAGACGTCACTAGTTGGCCCACTAAGCTCCCCTGCACCAAATGGCCTTCTGACATCTAGGTCAGAGGTCCTTGTTCGTCTGTTCTCTGGAGTGTCTCCCTCTTCTGCCTCCCCAGGTACATAAACAGAATCCTCTCACTACAAGTGAGAGACACACATGTGACATTCTTTGAATCATCTACATTTGACTAAAGATCAATGAATATCATTAAAATTGCCACTACACAATATCTAGCGCTCAGCTGCTTTTATTTTATTGGAAATACAGTAAAAGCAGTAATATTGTAAAATATTATTACAATTAAAAATTACTTTTCTGTTTTAAAATGTCATACACATAAATCTCTTCATTTAACAAAAGTCTGTCAATTTTAAACTTGAGGTTAAAAAATAAATGACCCGTCATCTTTCTGCATGTGAATGAATTGGGCTGCATGGCTTGGTTTGTGCTAATAGCTTTCTTATGGGGAGATGGTTACGGCCCTATTGATTTTCCTTTTAGCCGCCTGGCCTAGGATGAAAGATCAGGTCCCCGGCAGGCGCTTACTATAGAGTGAGTGCTGAAAAGCAGCGGTGGGATAGCTGAAGTGCAGGGAGAGGATCCAAACCAACATCCCCAGACCAGGCCCTCTTTACCTTGGGGTCTGCGGAGGCTGAGGGAAGCCTGGCCGGATCCCTCGTGAAATGGAGCCAAAGCCTAACCACCATTTGCTGTTGTTGGAGCAGCCATAGTCCTGGTTGGTTAGGTGAAGATAGTGTTTATTTTTCTGTGAAAGAGTGAACTGGCAGTATATTCTACATCCTGGCCTTTGCTTCAGCGGGTCATATCATGAGGAATCAAATTTTCCTTTGAGATAAAATAGCTTGATGTACTATGAAAACATACGGAAATTCAGAATCTTTTGAAAATAAAGTGCAAAAATGTCTTTTATGCAACTTTGTGACCTCACAGAGATTCAGTTACCACCCACTTTTACATGATAAATATTAGGTGATTAGAAACCTGGTCTGCTCAGTCATGCTGAGGTAAAACAGTAGTGTTTGAGAATGTTTGCCAAACCTTGTGCAGTTCCTGACAATAGTGTAGCACCTTCTGCTTTGCAAATCCTTCTGAAGGATCACGATGTGGATCACTTGAGGACTTTTTTTTTTTCAAAGCCCCTGATCATTTCTGGCTGATCTTAAAGTTCTCATGAACTTGATTGCAACCGATTTTACTTCAGTGTTGTAACGTATTTCTAAGTGAAATGGAATATTGAATAGAGGGCGGGATTTTATTTTAGCGCACTTCCTCTCTGACGGTTGGAGGGGAGTGGTTAAGGTCGGGGATATTCAACCCAAGCCATCAAACTGACGTCTTCAGATGTCTTGATAAAAGATTACCAAGACAAACAAACAAAATTTTCTTTGTATTAACACAAATTCATTGTTCACCACAAGACTAGTAATATGTGCGCTAACAAAGTAAGTAGGGTCATTTCATGACGACTTTAATAGTTTTTACCTTAGATTGAATTGTTGCAAAGAGGTTGTTATCAAATTATGGGGGAGTTAAAATGATATTATATTAAATAAAATGAAATTAAATATACCTAAAAAAAATACAAATATTCCCTGAGGTCCACTTATGATGCTAGTAAAGTTTTTGTTTTACTATGACCTTTACATTTGTAATAGACTCAGACTGTAAGGAGGAAACTGCATTACTATCCATTGCCAATAGTATTGAACTTCCGAAAATCACTGTTTGGTCAACAGATGCTTGTGGTGTTATTTGGAAGTAGCATAACTGGAAATCTAACTCAAGATTGTGGGGAGATTTATGGAGCACAACTGCTTGTTTTTTTACTTTGTAAACACTGTGATGTTTCTAAATTAATCTAACCACACATCTAAATTAGTTGATTTTAGATTCAGCCCATAATTGCATTGCTGAAAGTTGAGTTTGGAAACAGTGCACTATTCCAACTGATCTTTAGACCATCTGTGTTTGTAGCACTCAACACCGTCTTAACACATACCCTCTCACTTTAAAATGCTCACTTGCCCGCACTGCAAATCGATTGATTTATTTTTACACTCGTGCCAAGCTTTTTTCGCTTGTTTTAGCTCAGCAGATGCTGAAAATGAAGCAGATATGGGGTCTTCCTATGCTGGGTGATATGGATCTGCCAAGAACAAATCCATTCATTTCAGGGGCTTTGGGTGAGTTATATTCATAATAACATCTAAAACAGATTCCAGTGAAGCAGCTGAGGGATATTTTCTCCATCCATTGTTCTTTGCCCTCCCTCTGGGCCCGTTTAAACTGGGATATTGTTCTGTTTGGCTTTGTTTAAAGCTTAATTGGATTGTTACGAGGCCGGAACTGAATGATTTTACATATAGAGCAAGTCTGTAACGTGCTGGCATGTAAACACAATACACATTACGTATGACAAACGCGTATCCCCCGCGACCGGTCTGAAACGGTTAGATGCTTAACAGACGGAATAATGGGAAATGAGAAGGTAAACCCCACAGAGACAAAGATGAGGAGATGATTTGGGTCTCTCCTGCAAGATTTGTCCTATTCTTTGTTGAATAACCACATTTTGACACATCTTATTTGCCTCATAAAATATATCACTCCCTGTTCTTACGTTCATCCTTCCAAAAGTGAGAGTAAAATGCGGTTTGGCACAGTCATTCTCAGTGTGAAGTCGTGGTGGTATATGAAAGAGATTACCCAGACAAGTTAAGCCAAAGCTTTCCATATGATTTCTGCTTTGTAGTATCCAGGTCTCCACAGACAGTAGAGCCGGAGCCATGGGCCACAGATGGTGCAGCCTGCATGTCTGGCCCTGTCAAATATGCCTCTCTTATGCAGAATTATTAACGTTATGACACGCATACTAAACACAGGTCATTTTAGATATGCACTTTGAGCAGTAACTGACATTTAGATCATGGCCATTCTCCATTTATGCCAACTTTTTTTCTTTTCTATATGAGTTTTGTTATTTTTTAGATGTTTTTGACAGGTTTAGCCCTTACTTTACTTAAGTTAAATGTCTATCCAAAAGAGGTTATAGGTCACAGTAGTACTGTTCCAAAACCAAGTTTGCTGTCAGTGTCCACATAGACAACATTTTAAGGCATCAAACCGTCCTCACAAAGGCCCTTCCAAAACAGATATTGCATAATTATGTTGGCTTCTAAGGTACCTTTGCCCACACTTTAAGGATGCATTGCATGTATTGCTCACAGACAATTCAATTCCATTGCAATGCATTGCGACAAGTTTAGTTTTTTTGTTTTTTTGTTAAGAAAAAACATTGAAGATGGTGGACGAGTCAAGATAAATGTTGATTTTATTGTATTGTATTGTGTGTTCCAAATCTGAAATATAGATCTTTTAATATAGAGCACTATTAATCTACATTCATCTTCTCTATAATATCTTCTTTGTTTGGGCTCATGTCCTATCGTGTCCTTGTCAGAAGTTTTCCAATGTGTCTCTCTTCATGTCTGTACAAAGAAACTGTGAAGGCATGTAGAGCATAAGAGAGTTTGACAGGATGCTTCAGGACAGCATTTAATTGAAGAATAAACACCGCTGGGACTGAGTGTATCCATGCATACAATGCCATTCTTTATAGCCAGTTAAAGGGGTAGCTCGCCAAGAATGAAAAACCTTATATTATTTACTCACCCTCATGTCGTTCCAAACCTGTATGACTTTCTTTCTTCTTCTTAACACAGAATAAATTTCCAGCTTTTTAATTAATTGAAATTCAATGAGGTCCAAAACAACATTGGACCCCATTGATTTTCATAGTTCGGAGAAAAATAAGTTGTTTGGGTGAACTGCCCCTTTAACTATATCATATCTCCCTTTGTATTCTTAGTTCTTTTCAATAATTATTTGAAGTCATTTAAACACAAAAGAACAATGCCTGGAACAACAGAGAGCATGATGAGATATTTGTTAACCAGTGGAAAGATTTTACTGGTTTGGACTAAGCTTATGTTCAGGCTGTGTCCGAAACGGTTGGGGGTCTGGCTCACTACTGAGTGCCCATATCTGTGGCTTAGCATTCTTCATTCTGTCCAGTGCACCCTAAGCCCATACTTCCAGTCTGTTCTGGTTTAAACAGTCTGTCTACAGTGCTTCCCTCCAATGCTATGTTAGCTCTAAGATACCTAGCGCTTCCCAATGTGATTGTATTGTTTTGAGACTTAATCTGTGTTCAAGATTCTAAGCGTCAGGCTGAATGCCATTGAATCAACTCAGTGATCTCAATTACAACATGGGACACCCCAGGGGACTGTGCTCGGTCAGAGACTGAGAAGTAAGATGGGGTCTTTGGAAGGGGGAGAAAAGTGGGGGTAGGGTGGGTGGGGGGGGGGGGGGGGGGAGGGTGGCAGAGAGGGAGAGAGACAGGGATCGGGAGGGGGCGAAAGGGAAAGCGACAGATGGTGGAAGGAGAAACGCAGGAAAAGGATTGAGTGTCACACTGCTGGTGGCTGGTTGAGTAAAGGCAGAAGGGGGGATCAGAGAACGACAGGACCTGTAAAGCAGATCATAACCAGTCCGCTCTGTAATCTGCTCCAGTATCTGGCCTCTTCTCCATCTGTACCTCTGGACACATCTAGCAGGACTTCTTCAGAGGATCTCACAGTTCCAAACTGCTCTTTCAAGCTCGTCGGGCCTACTAAAGCTGTCCAGACTTATTGGAACTCAGAGGTCCTGTCCAGGATGAGGTGGTTGGAGACAGTACGATCGTTGTTTAAAGGGGGCAGTCGCAGTGCCCCGGTGACCCCCACCTCCAGCCCATGCATGCCCTCAAAGAAAGACCACTCGGCCAATCAGGTAAGAGACTAGAAGGGAAAGAGATCGGGCATAGGTTTTTAATAGAAGTTTTTAGTGCTGGATTCATGTGATGCTTCATTTGTGAAATAATAATAAATAACAATTATATATAAAAAATAATTGTTTAAATAAATTCAGATTTTTATTTTTGAAATAAACATACGTATATATTTTTAGCTCAGAATGCAACAAATTCATAAACTCATGATCAGTTTATGCAGTCATAGTTGCAATGTATTCTGATGATGATTGTTAGCGACCTTAATCCATGAAGCATCAGTCATTTTGTACAGAACATAAAGTCTCTCAATGTGCGCATGTGAATGTATATGTGTGTTTTAATCGTAAGCGCTCTGTTTGGATTTGCTTTGTCTGGATTTCACGGCGTGCTTCAAATGCATTAAGTCCTGCAGGCTGGTTGATGACACATTTATTGTATGATAATATCTTTATGGCTTCCAGGCTTATCTCTGAGAAGCACCCATAAATTCTCAATCAGAAATTTAAAACCCCTGTCCCTCAATGTCATACTTAACATTAAGAGCTTCATGCCAAAGTGCAGCCACACAGTATTGCAGCATATTATTATTATTATTATTATTATTATTATTCAGTTTTCTTTTAAAATGCATTTGATAATGCCCTAATCAGTCAAGGACCATCCATTTTTAGTTTCTGTGCCAATTATTTCATTTCATTTCATTGTTTTATTTTATTTTATTTGGCTATTCATTTATTTTTAATATATTTACTTGCCATTTGTATGTGTATTTGTTTTGCATTTTCTTTACTTTTTCATTCTTACTATTATTCATTTATATAAATAATTTCATATTTCAAATATTAATTTGGTTCTTAGAAATGATTAGACACTGTGTTTTCAGCCTTACCATATAGTATCAAACACATCTGAAAGACATCTGATGTGTAAAAAAGCACATTTTTGTCTAGTGTTACAGGAATGTCCATTAGGCGTCACATGTGGACCTTGAAATGTGAGTTTGAGGGTTGAGATATGTGGGTGGTGAGGTTTGTGCCATGCTTGGACAATCTCACGGCAAATGAAGATCAGCCAGCACATGTTAAATTACTGTGTTCTCCCACGGACGGCAGACGAGGACTATAGGAACCGACTCGTACACAGGTCTACAGGTCTGACAAGGGCTTAGTGCCTGCCTGCATTAGTCTAATGATGGATAATGACAGCTCAACTACCCACTCAGCACAGGACCAGCACACCCACCATCAACGATTTATGACCTCTTACCGTCAAATTACCTTGATGTCTAAAAACCACTTCTGGGTAAAACAACTAATTCAGTTATCGCTGATTATGTTTGGATGATATCCCAAGAGAAAAAGTTTGAAAAACTAAAGGAGGAGGAAAGAGTAGAAGAAAAGTTGTTGTTCTTGGTCCTTTAATGTCTTGTAAAGGATCTAAAGGTGGCTCAGTTGTGTCTGAATCGAGATGTGGACTCAGCCTTGACAAGACTCGACACTCTTCTTGACTCTGACTTGAATGATCTGGTCTCGACTACAACACTAAAAAATGCTTCATCTGTTATAGATTAACAGGTAGAGCACTGCACTTAGAATACAAAGGTCATGGGTTCAATTCCCAGATATAATGCACCTTCCTAGAAAGCATATATTTTGAATGTATTGCAAATAATTTTATAACAACTGTGATGAACTTTCTTTGGCAATATCTGTATTCTAATCACAGTCCATTTTTACTCAATCTCTCCCTCTACTCACTAACCTCGAAGGAATGAGTACACTAGCCAGATTTTAACAACCATTCTTTTCTTTTTGTTCTCTATAACTACCACACTTGTCCATCACTGTCAACCACAACACTAGATTCAGTTTAGATTCTGCCAGAAAATGCTCTGCTCCATTTACTTATTCATGGGAGAAAACGCTGATTCAGTGCTACTTTAAATCCTCTCATTATATTCCCATGCTGAAGAGCGTACATCATACAACGTTTCTGTTTACTGTAGTTTGGAGGAGTCGCATTGTACACATGCAGTCAATGATGCCTCTTGATCATTTGATTGCATTGTAGACCAGGTGTGAAGGTTGGTCCTGGTTTGGTTACAAGAAAGTTATGCTACCTGCTCACTCAGCATCTTTGAGATTGGGCGGGACTGCTGCTATTTGTCCAAGCACTTTCAGCTGCTGTTGGAATAATTACCCAAATCACCCAAAACTAATGTTAGCAGGCCTCTCACAGACAGGAGGGAGCAAAATAAACTCTACTCTCTTTGCATCTTGTTCAGCCGCTTTCTTTCTCTTGTTCACTCTCTCTTGTTCTAACATTCGACATATGGAAGGTCTGCTGTCAGACCTGAGAATAATCATGGGAGATCAATGCCAATGAGATGAATGGGAATTCTAATAGCTAGCCTTTGCTAACTGGTTTTGAGGAAGATTTGGGTTGGTTTCAGTCAGTTAAAACATTCACACTAAAAAGGAGTAAAGACCGATTTCACTTTGCTTTCAAGGCTATAATGGCTCCATGCTTCTAGGTCATTACCTCAGAGAGGAAATGAAAGACAGTGAGCTAACTTGTGTTTGGGTCTTTCAATTTGACAGTTCCAGTCAGGTCGGGTCGGGTTAATACACAGGGCCTCATTT
The DNA here is from genome assembly GCA_030578255.1 of Tiaroga cobitis. Classification (NCBI taxonomy): domain Eukaryota; kingdom Metazoa; phylum Chordata; class Actinopteri; order Cypriniformes; family Leuciscidae; genus Tiaroga; species Tiaroga cobitis. Next base: position 29,361,162 of record CM060594.1, on the reverse strand, counting down.
ACAGGCTGAATTCAGGCTTCAATTCAATGCCTGTGCAGAACTCTAACACACACAAATGAGCCTCCATTTCCTCAGAATGCATTATGAGGAGTAAATGAGGGCTATTAACAACATTAACCTTTGACTTCAACTCTCTGCTCTTTTCCCTTTCCAGACAAAAAGGGCCAGATGCTTATTTAGGCAAAAGCATCAGCCCCAAAATATCTGATTTTAGCTATTGTCCAATGACTGGAATACTTAATTTTGCCGTCTTCCATGAAGTCTCGCATCTGTCATCCCTGCATCTGCCTGGAGTTTTGTGCGCCCTTCAGTTTTTCATCGAGCCTCTGCAGAGCACAGCTTGACGTCTTGATGGTGCTGCCACGTCCATCTTTCTCTCCTCGCTTTCGTGTGGAGAAGCTCTCCAGGACGCTGGATGCTGACTAACAGCATGTGCGACTGCTTCGTCACACGTGTCAGTGGGTTTTTAGGATGCAGCTGCGTTTCTGATCCGCTTCCTGGCTCATCTTTGTGTTTTCTCTTTGCAGCTCTTCTCAGCAGCTGGTGTGAGCTTGTGCGGATCTTTTCCAAGGAACAAATGAAGGGAATAACTTCATCCCTCTCTTTCCGTCCTCAGTTCAGCGCTTCCCCTGTTTTCATGTAATCCTCCATGCGGCACATCCCAGATTAGCCAACCAACAGTGCCTTGCAACAAGGTCTCTAAATCTCATGCCTTCTCAAAGGCTTGGAAAGAAGCATCGGCTACTGAAAGCGTGAAAGAGAAAGAAAAAGTGAATGTTACGCAATGCATTGTTCTTGGGAAGGTTTCGTGTAATCACTCCAGTGTGCCGCTAAATAAAATTGTGTGGGTTTGAAGATGATTATTTGCAAGCTTTCCCAGCATGGCTGGTTTGTTTGAGTGGTCTGTGCCTGTTTCCCAAAAGTGGGCCAGCCAGAGTATACGATACCGACCTTGGATGAACTGGTCTAGTGTGGTGTGGACTCTGCCACACAGATGCCCACGTCTTCTCTCAAACCAGGATGCACCAACATCCATTCTTACTATCCATTCCTACTACAGTATGCATTCAAAGGGACAGGCTTACACAATGCTGCTGTAAGAGAAGTAGTCCACTCGGTTTTCTGCTATAGAAATCTTCCCTTCAGATCTATAGCAGTTTCTTCAAAACTGGCTATATTCTCGCGAGCGGGCTTAAACACTGTTAGAAATTGAAGGCCACCTTCCAAGGCCATAATCAGAGTGAAATCCGCACTCACAAGGGTCTCATTAAAAAGCACTTCATGAATGAATAGCTGCCGTGTGGCAGTGTGACTAGCTCTGACTCACTACTCCGTCAGAGCAAGTGGGATATTCCACATATTCCGAGGTTTCGATGGCATTCCTCTCTCTCTCTCTCTCTCTCTCTCTCTCTCTCTCTCTCTCTCTCTCTCTCTCTCTCTCTCTCTCTCTCTCTCTCTCTCTCTCTCTCTCTCTCTCTCCACTCCCTCCCCTCCCTCCCTTTTCCTTTGATTTTAGTCCTTATTTTAACGTTCTGTGGCATTTTACAACTATATACTGCCAAAATATCCTAATTTGCCTGAGGCCTGGATATATATGTACTCGCATCAATCAAGTCGCCATAGTTCAGCTTAAAGATGTCTGCATTGGTTACTTGCACCCAGGCATTTCCTGACTGTCGTATAGATAAATGAGCTTCATGATACTGTAGTCTAGCAATATAGAATGAGGCATTTTGTTGATGGTATTCCAGTAATATAATAGGAAACACATTGATGAATGACAGACATTTATATTACCGTGTTGTAAGTTGAGAGAGGAAAAGCTGCTGTAATGAAAGGAGTTACATGAATTTAATTGGAAATTATGAAATAGCATGGTTTCTTGAAATTTATTGGACGTCAGAGTTGGCTGCTCTTTGCATTTATTTTAAGGAGATGCAAACCATCGTCTATTATGTGGGTAATTATATCGTTGTGGTGCCAATGGCTGCGAAACGTCCTGCCAGCATTGGGAACATTCTATAAAAAATTATATGTATAACACTAGTTCTTCCTAACTGTTACAATACTTGTGGCAAATAAAGAGTATTTCTTTCTTTATTCTATAATTATAAAACAAAATTATTAACTAATTAAATTTAAAACTCACTAAATCTTTCCAGACAAAAGTACATTTTATTTAGTTATTTACTTGCTTTTTTGGGCTTGAATGAAATAAACAAAAAAGAGAGAGAGAAATTCATTCATATGGTACGTTAGATTGAATAGTTGCTTGATCATTGCACAGTAACAAAAGCAGTAAAATTTTTTGACCAAATCAATAAATAAAAGCTTACACATAAATAACAGTTGTCATAAATGAGCAGATTTACACCATTCTCTCTTCCTTCTCTCTTCCCTTCTCTCTTCCATTCTCTCTTCCTGTTCCTGACTCCTGTGGGACTGACACCTGTTATAGATATCAGCCAATGCTGTCTCTGTCAACCTCTGTGTGTGAATATATGCGTTTATTTGGTTGTCTTTTGTCTGTGCTAATGGGAATACGGAAAACAAGGCTTTGTTTCGCACAAGAAAATGCTCCGGTTACGTTATACTAGAATGTGTTTATAATTATTTTGGCAGCGTGCGACTCAAGTGTCATTGTTGAAGAATACTGTGGTTTTAATCCGTGTAATGACAGCTCTTTTTACCACAGAGTATTAGCAATAGAGCGCAAGTTTTAAAGAACAGAGAAACTAAGCCATTTGCTTTACCAGCTCATTCTGATACTAAGGAAAACCTCTTTGGATATTATATGGCATAGGTGCTTTTTAGAACATGATCCTATTCATTAGCATTTCTGGAATAGGATTTGTTTTGTGTGTGTGTTTTTTTTTTGCTGTCAGACATGCATTTTTACAATTCTTTTTTTCCAGTCACTCAGACTTTTCTCATATCTGTTCGAAGATGCAAAAAAAAAACCACACGTAGCTTTCTTAATTGTTTACCTGCACATTAGGCAGGCTTTTGACAGATCAGACTCTTTGCTCATGCTTTGTGTCACAGCATGTGGCGGTTTCCCCATTGGCATGTCTACTTAGCTTTTTAATCTCAAACGTACTGTCCTTAAACAAATACTTGATGCAAAATGAAAATTGCCATCTTTTACTCGCTCATATTGTTCCAAATTCATACAACTTATCTTCTGCCGCTAAGCACAAAAAGAAAACATTTTGTATAATATGAATACTTTCTTCCTCTTGACTGTCATATCTCAAGTCTTCTGAAGCCGTGCAAAAGCGTATGAAAGTGACTCAAATTGAAGTTGTATTTCACTGAAAATCTCAAATATGATTTGCATATAACCACTATTTAACATCAGTGACACCAAACTCCAATGGTTCTCAACTGTCACATGTCCAATTCCATGGTTTGGAATAACATGAAGGTACGTAAATGACAAAATGTTTATTTTTTGGATGAACGCTCAGAATGCTTTTTAATGCTTGGTTGCAGAAGAATTTCGTTTTTAATCAGCCTTTCTATCCGTTCTTACTATGCATTCAAAGGGACAGGCTTACACAATGCTACTGTGAGAGAAGTAGTCCACTGGGTTTTCTGCTATAGAAGTCTTCCCTTCAGATCTATAGCCCACACAGTCTCTGTTCATTTATATTGGATCAGCAGAGGTCTACGGGGGAAAGGTCTTCTTTTTCTTCTGCGAGCATGTCAGTGCCAGTTTTAGATCTACTCTATAGTCCAACGCAGACAGTCTTGTTTTTAGTGGTGGTAGTCTTGTGTTTTACAAGCAGACATAATGCCTTGAAGTTCAGTGCCTGAAATAGTCACAGGCTTTCGTGTTTAGAACTGTTGTTATCTGTATTTCTGCAGATACCCAGCTGTGTTTGGAGCCCCACAATGATTAGATTAGAGTTTGTCTGGATACTGCAGTCTGATTCATGCCATGGAAGGGATAGCAGTATCATTCAAGCAAATTAGCAGTGTATCCGTCACGCTTTGACTCGATAACATACTGTAATCTGAGGTTGGATTTTGGTTGCAATGGAACACAATCCTTATGTGTTGACATTACACAGTCTACAAATTTTGCCCAATGAATTTCACAAAACCTGTCAAAACCATGTCCCAAATCACTCAAAAATCAACAGGAAAAAAATGAAAGAACTTATTTTATTTATTTTATGTTTGTTATATATTCACCCAAAAATTTTTTTTTGTGAAATCCACTGTTGCATTTTGAAACGGAAACAAAAGGTATTCTCTTAATTGAATGTACTATTTTATTTTGTAGTTAATGTAAAGTTTTTAATTTTATTTTAAACCAGCATCATTTAACAGCAGTAATATATTTATTTAGCATAATGAAATTGTTACGATAATAATTGAGGTATAAATAATAGCAGTAGTCAGAATTGTACCTTCAACTTCACAATGTGTAATGTTAATGTTCTTTAAATACGCTTCATTTTTTTATTTCATTTTTTTTATATGACCCGGAGATGTTCTTGACAGCTTTCGTGAGATTACCTCACACACTGATCATCACGTCAGCCACGAGGAATATGAAATTTCTGCCACTAGAAGAGTTGCACCAGGATAACAGAGCCTTGGCTTAGCCCTGGAACCTCACGACCTCGGTCGGTCGTCCATGCCAGCTCACCACAACAGTTTGTCCATACGTCAGCCTTTAAGTGTACTCTGTTACCATAATTAGTAGGTGCAATCCCATTTGTGCAAACATTCAGCGGAGCATCTCGCTTGCATTTGCCAAAAGTGTTTCCCCCCTCTGCTATTAGCTGCCTGCCGAGTGTATTTCTCCATGCTCCCGTTCAGCGTCTCCAGTGGTATTAAGCTGAGAGAAGCTCTTTCCCACTGATGAGGCCCGGCCAAGCCCGAGCTCCCCACTGACCTCATGTTTAAGTGGGTGTGCAGAGAATGTTGCTCTGGGTTAAAAGCAATAAAAAGAAGGAAAACTACAAACGACTGAGGAAAATCATTACGTGGATCTAATTATGGCTTCTCTCTCACCCTGCATTTACTGTTTTTGAGGTTTTCTGCAAGCCATATTTAGCTGATTTATACATGTATTCATGGCCTTTTTGTTGTTTGTGCATGTGTTCGTGTATTTGTGTTTTTCTGTCATTTGCACTTGGCTGTGTTGCAGCTTTTCTGTGGTTCATAAACATTTTTCAATGCATCAATGTATCAATGCATCAATGTATCAATGCATGTCTTTCTGTATCTACATAGAGAACATTCATTTATTTATTTATTTGCAACACCTCATTCTTTTTCTGAATGGAACTTATAGTATGTTTTTATAAAAAAAATTCTGTTTATGTATGTGTGCTGTGTATGGAGTGCTGAAAATGGTAAATCTGCAATCAAAGCATAACACTCGGGAGGATTTCTTTGAAATTAACATTCTGAGAGTAAAAAAAAGAGAGATTTCTTGTGTATTTGTGGTAATTTCACAGCTATCAGAGTATTTCCCAGAGAGCCTCCTGCCTTTGAATCTGAGATCTCACTGGCTGTTGAGCTCACTGGCTCCCTTTAAGCCTCACAAGTACAAACCAAAATCTGAACTGTGGCAAAACTCTGACACTCGTCACCAAAGACAAATTTGTAGAAAGGCAAATTGAAACGGGACATGCTACTTGTCTCATTTCAAACATTCAAAGACTCTCTTACATCATACCAGAATGCTGCTAAGTCTGCGAAAGCTGCTTATTTTTCTCATTTAATTGAATCCAATCTCTCTAACCCAAAGGTTCTGTTTTCATTCATTCAGTCTGTTGTAAATCCTTCTGTTAACACATTGTCTGTTGCTTCAGATGCTCTATGTGAAGACTTCCAAAGATGTGTTATTAACAAAATCACTAAATTAAGACTTAGGGCCAGATGTACTAACGCTTTTGCGCCCATTTCATACTTGCCGTATTTGTTTCGCAAAGTGCGCATAAAACCATGGCGAGATATGTACGAACGGGACGCACCGAGATGAAAGCGCAGACTGCCTGTCGCGGGAACTGAAAATGGCAAAATGCGCTTTTCGTGTCATGCATATGCTTTCATGGGATGGTCAAGGGGAAAGTGGGAGTGTCACATAAAGAGATGGGAGGGGAAGCGTAAACTGCCCCTAATTATGTATTCCGCGCTATGTACAGAAAAAGCAGGTGAAAGCGCGTCTCTATTTTGCGCTGAAAATTCTCCGCCACTTAAAAGCAGGTGTTACTTAGGAAGCGGGTTTCCTGGCATATGCCTCATGGTGAAATGGCAGCAGTAATCCGAGCAAGACGAAGACATAGGCTAAAGAGACGAGCTGAAAAGATTTTTGCCACAAGTGTCACACTTTTTCAGTTGAGTGAAAGTGAAATCATTAAGCGTTACAGATTAATCAGCTATGCAATATTGCAGTTACTGGAAGAAATCAAAGATGACATCTAATCTCTAACTCAGCAATCACATTCCATTCCAGCAGTTGTTAAACTCCTCGCTACATTACAATGATTGGCATCAGGATAATTTCAAACAGTCATAGGATCAGCAGTGAGAGGAGAAAGCCCATTTAAATACACGCAATTTACGGTATAGTTGGTGGGGACAGGCGCTGATTACTTGATGAACTGCAGGTACATAACACGCACACTGCGGTTTCACATCAAGCGCTTTCTGCGTCTTGCCCATGGCGCTATTAACGCTGGGTTCACAAATGTACGTACATCTGGCCCTTAGTGTCTGCCCTAATTTAACTGTCCCCACAATCTTAACACCTGCTTCTGGTTGGGAGGTTTTTGAAATGATTCATTGATTCGGTTGGGCCAGGTATTGTATCTCTTATCAACAAGTGTCTCAAAACGGGCTCTGTTCCTGCCATTCTTAAAGTGGCTATGGTCACGCCTTCACTAGATCCTTTGGTTTTAAAAAATTAGCGGCCTATCTCTGTCTTACCTTTCATTTCTAAGCTATTGGAGAAAATTGTGCTGGATCAACTATAGGGCTGGGTTTCGATTCAAATTTCAAGAATCGATTCGATTCCGATTCTCAAGATCTTGAATCAATTATCATCATTCGATTCGATTCGATTCGATCCGATCTGATCTTCGAGATTTAGATCAGTGTTTTTGAAAAAAGCATTTTGTGAAAGCCTTTCAATGCGCATATAGGGATCTCCCAGTCGCAGCAAGTTAAAGTTCACAGGGAAAATGTATGCCTATTATTAAATCGATCCTCTGAGTTACGGATCGATCTTTAGAAATTTATATGAAAATCGATTCAGAATTGGTGAATCGATTTTTTCAACACAGCTCTAATCAACTAACACTTTTTGTCAAATAATTGTATCAATGAGGTTTTACAATATGGTTTTAGGACTGCTCACAGCACTGACTCCACCCTCCTGAGAGTGCTAAACGATATTTATCTCTCTACTGATTCTGGAGATACTGTGGTTCTTGTTCTCTTAGATCTTTCGGCAGCTTTTGATACCATTGACCACCCTACTCTTTTAGCTAGACTAGAGACTTGGGTGGGTCTAAAAGCTTCTGTTCTGACGTGGTTTCAGTCATACCTGTCTGACAGAAAGTTTTCTCACTCCGAAAACTCTGGAAATGGCTGTTCATGCATTTATTACATGTCGGCTAGATTACTGCAATTCCTTATATTGCGGTATATCAAGTTCTCAAATTGCCCGTCTTCAGTTAGTCCAAAATGCCGCGGCCAGACTTATTCATAAGTGTCGCAAATATGACCACATCTCTCCAATTCTCAAATCTCTACACTGGCTGCCAGTTCGACAGAGAATAGATTTGAAAATTCTGCACTTGTTTAAAATCTCTACATAACATAGCTCCTGCCTATCTCTCTGAACTTGTTCATCCTTGTCCAGAAGCCTAAGATCCTACGACCAGGCTCTGCTGGTAGTCCCTCGCGTTAGACTCAAGCGTAGTGGGGAGCGTGCATTTGCGGTGGCAGGGCCACGACTCTGGAGATTAGAACGGCCCCCACCCTGTCTGTCTTCAAGTCTCTGTTAAAAACCTATATAGGTTAACCTGTTTTCTTTAGCATATTGATCTCTTCTCTTAGGTTGGTTTTACTATTTTATATTTGAGTCTGATACTGTTTTGCCACTCCTATTTTTCCATATTATATTTGAGTCTGATACTGCTTTGCCACTTCTGTTTTACTATTTTATATCTGAGTCTGATAATGTTTTGCTACTCCTGTTTTAAGGTTGCTCTTGGCTTTGCTGCTTTTATTTGTGTTTTATGTGTTGTTATGCAGGTATTATTTTCTTATTATTTATATGGTTGTTCTGTAAAGCACTTTGGTCAGCCTAGTGGCTGTTGTAAATCTGCTATATAAATAAAATGAACTTCAACTTGTTGAAGATCAAACTCAAGCACAGTCCCTCATGCGACTTGGTCCTAATTTGTAATGTCCTAACATGTCCTAACATAACGTTTACCCTTCAAGCTTTAGAGACACTTTTATATGGATGCTCATATTTACCTATTGAGAATTTCATTGTAAAACCATTGCCATTATATGTTCTCCATTTGATGCCATGACAGGTTCCACTCTTCAAGTTAGGGGTTGGACGACTACTGATTTCTCCTCGTCGGTTACTTATCAAAACAATACCCAAGTTACTCGACTACTCGTGGTTTATGTTACTGTTTAAAAAATGAAAAAAAATAATAGTTTGTGTCAACAAGTGTTTATCAATTGACATCCCAATGTTTGATACAATTACATCTCATACATGTATTGTAAACACATTAAAATAATGGGTTTCATTTTTTATCGGCAAAATAACCTCCTCACATATTTTACTGGTCTTCAACGGTTAAAGCACTAATGGATCTGTACTCACATCACTCAGATCTTCACTCAACCGGTTCAAAATGGTTTATAATAGAATAGGACAAATATCATGAAGTCGATTCGCTGTCATCATCCTCCAGCCCCTAGTCTCAGCCTCAGACGTCATGCCCACTGACCGTTGGCTCAACGTCTGATGCAAAAGGCACACAAAATGAGAAACGCTTTGGGAGTTTCAAATTGTTGATCTGATTGGTTGAATTCTACAGGATGTCCAGGAGACGTGTGTCGCGTTCTTTAATGGTCTGCCTGGAAATATAGCAATCTTGATGCCAAACCCCCTCATGGAAGAGGAAAGGTGATGTTTTTTCAACTGTGACAATTAGCGCTTATCAGGATAAACTTAAACACTGGATTTCAAAAGTATGTAAAGTTGCAGTAAACTTGCACAACGTTCTTAAATGAATAATTCATTAGATGCATGCTGGTGTGTTATTTTAGGGACACAGACTTTTTTTCATGCCTCTAAACATGACGCGGGACAAAGCAAACTGTGATTGGTTGCTTTACATGTCAGTCAGATGTCCTCTTGGGCAGACCTTGGCCAATGAAAGCTACAGTGGAGTCCAGACCTTCTGAGGGTCTGGGTATGCGAGACTATCCTGCAACATACTCTCTTTGGTCATTGTCATGGCTTGCTTGTTCACGTTAAGTAAAACAATCGGGCCATTATGGTTATTGTGCTCGAGTGCTCGATGGCTTCCAACAGCGCCGACTAGTGCTTGAAGTAGTTGACTACCCGACTAGTCTATGCAGGCTCTATTTCTAGGGAGGCCTTTACTCAGACACAAGCTTCAGTGAGGCCAGGCGCTATTGGTGGCTGGTGCAGTCTTGCCTACAGTCAGCATACCCATTCACCCCAAAGGTGTTTAGTGGGGTTCAAGTCTAGGACCTTGCACTGCTAGGGGGACTGTAATTCTGGAACAGAAAATATACTTTATTTTACTAAAATTGTTTGGCTGTATACTTGATTTTATGCACCTGTTAGTCATCAGTGTTGCAGTGTTGCTGAAATAGCCAAACCCAGTAATTAGACATGGGTGTTCACATATTTTTGGCCATGTAATGTATACAGTTGATGCATTTTTTTAGTGTGTACTGTATATACTGCTTTATATCTCATATAGTATATTAAGGTAAAATATCTGGGCTTGATGGATACCACTATCTTTATATCACTATTGCACCCTTGAGCAAGTTGCTGCATGGAGACTGCTACCTGTGGTAATTTCCTAATCAAAAGACCCAACAGGAATGCTAATGGAATATCTGTCATAATATTTACTCCTGAAAGAGGAAAAAATTATATTTCCCCCAGGAAATCCAGTAGGATCTGTGGTGTAAAATGAAGAGAGAAGTTTGTGAGTGTGGTGTCAAACCTTGGGGAGGCATTTTTTACCAACAAACAGATGAGCAAACGTCAAAAAAAGGAAGTGTTCATGAGAAGGGATGCACTATTTTTAAAATTCTGGCCAGTACCAATTTGCCACTCTTTATTTTGACTGGCCAATTACCAATATAAAAGGCAGAGATCAAAATATCAATATTATTTTGTGGAAATAATAAGTAAGTAACTTAACACCCTAAAAACTATGAAAGACGCATCGATTTTTAGATCTCTAAATATTACATTTAGCATTGTTACTATCTCTATTCATGCGGATATGCTAAATAACAAAAAAAGGTGCACGATTTGTTTGCTACAAGAATTTAATTTGTCAGATGTCAAAATGATACATTTTTATACACCTGTTTTTGACAGTCCTCTTGTTAATTCAGTCCAGAGCACAGGTGTGCGTCATCACAATGTGATTTTAACAACTGTATGAATTCATTCTTGCAGCATCATTTGGTCAGAAGGTCCTGTTTTGGCTCAATTTTAGCTTGAACTGTAAGCTAACTGTGTCTCTCTTTGTCTCTTATGTTTTGTGTCTGTTAGCTTGATATGTGCCATGGCAGCATTTGTTTGGGTGGAAAATCATATCACAGCAGAGCAGAGTCATTATGCTCACAGAGCGAGTCCGATGAAGGATTCGCAACGTTTTCACAGAGCCTGTAAATACTTAACAGAATGCAGGTTTGCAGACTTTTGTGAAGAATAATCAAGCATTTGGTTACCTTTTTTTTATCAAGAACAAAGCATGACGTCTCTGTCTTTGAATAAACAGGTACAATAGCAAGGGACACAACTGATTTGGCCCAGGTCGCTGAGTGGAGAATATTGCTGGAGCCACCATATCAGTAAAGCCAAACATGTGAAGCGAGTTCTACCACATTCTTTCCAGATAAGTAAGAAAAGCCCCAAAGTGGGACTAATTACTTACCGGGCTTTTGTTGAGGCCAAGAAAATGAAACCAGGAACATTCTGGTTTGTCTTAAAACGACAGGAGGTTGATGAGCCGATGCAGGAAGAGAAAACCCTGAATCTGCGGGAACGCCGTGGTGTGTTTGCGAATTTATCTGACTCGATCAATCACTGTGCGTCTAGACCTGCAGACAGACTAATTTTCCTCATTGGATGAAAGCACTTTACAAATTGCATGCTGGACCGAATATTCTGTGATGTTGAGATAATGCATTCATCGGCTCTTTTGAAGACACAGGCAAAACTGATTGTTCCCCTCCAGCCAATCTTTTTGAGTATCAATCACCTCGCATAGAGTTTCGTAGCGCATTAATGTAAACAAACAGCAGGGAAGCTCTGCATAATAAGAAAATGTAAGCTGTTGTGTGGAAAAACTGGGAGATTGTTTGGACTGATACAGTCCACTGATATGTGATTGTCCTCTTGGTTCCTCTACATTAAAAGAAGCTTTCAATGAAGCCATCCAAATAAGCTTCACATTTCTTGGCACTTTCAGCCCTTATGTGTGAGTAAATGGCTACGGTTCCCCTTCAGTTTCTCACTAGGGGCCACGCTACACACGTACACTCAGAATTAGACGGCCCTCATCCTCTCTCAGGCCTTTTATAGGTCTCTCCCCACGCGCCAGTGCCCACCCATGAATGATGAAGTGTTGGGTCATTCATAAGGCAGACATGGCACAGATTAGCACTGCTGTTTATGCTCTGGCAATGCCATGCCCTGTTCCCCGCTCAGGCCCTTAATTGGGCACCACGCGCTCTGGCTTCCTGCCGGTTCCAGCTTCCCATTTGGTTTTCGTCAGCAGCCCATAATGAAGAGAAATGAAGTGAGTGCTTTCACCTCTCAGCACCACACTACTTAGCCACATGGTCCCTGAACTTTAACTCAGAGTCTCTCAGGCCACAGCCTGGCCATGCGAATCCATCTTAGAAAGTGTTACGGGGCCCCTGTAACAACAGCAACATGGTGGCCACGTTCTCAAAACTGGGTGCTATAGGAAATATTGCTTCTAATGGCTTTATCTGTTTGACACGTCTAAGCAGATTTTGATTAATTACCTTTGGACCCCTTAATCCAAAACACTGTGTTGTTATTGCCTTTTGGAGGCAAGTCAAGGTCTGATAAGATTGTCACAACAGTTTACATCCTGTTAATCTCGCCCGTGAGTTTGGGGGTAGCCCAGGCAAAAGAGTTTGTTCAAGTGAACAAGTATGTGTAAGGGGAGAATGGGAGTGGGAACTCAAGACAATCTGAATATGTTGACGGAGGTGGGATTGTCGTGCCAAACCTAACACATCGCTGGACGCTGTTCCAGAGGCCAGACCTGCTTCCTGGCCAAACACAATACATCCAGTGTTAGAAAACACAGCATCTCATGTAATCATGTCCTGGAGGCCACACGGTTCCAAGAGTTAAGCAAACAGGCTCTGAAATTCTCTGCTTAAACTATTAGATTCATGGCATTTGGCAATCAGAAGCCAGATGTTATTGGCTATGAGATTAGTAGATTGTAGACCTGGATATTGATTAGTATTGCTCACAGCAGTATATCTGTAATGTATTGGCAGAAGATCAAATACATAGATCAAATACATTAACATTGCCATATCCATTACCATGCCAATCTCGATTACTATACTAATCTTTTGAGAGTTGTCATGACATAATTAGTTAAAACAGCTTAAACAAAAAAAAAAAACTTAAATGACAATAAGAAATGTTTAGTTGACAACAAGTGCTAAAGTTACTAAAACTAAAACTGAAAAAAAAAAAGCAATATAGAAATATAGGAAAAATAATAATATAAAGCACTTGGCAAAATTACTCAAGCTTAAATTTAATTTTAAAATGAAAACTGAAAATCTAAAAATAAAAGCTAATTAAAACATACTGAATATATAAATATATAATATATTATAAATATATAAACTATAATATATAACTAATACTAAAATAACAATGCTTTGCAAATGGGTCACAAAAAATGATATAAAAAATTGCAATTCAAAATTGAATGTAAAAGAAGTACAATTAAAATTAATTGAAAATGTATGTAACTAATGTTTAGCTGGAATAGGAACGATGTTGAACGTTGGCTTCACAAAGTCTTGTTTGAAAGTTTTGAAAAAAGTTTTAAAAGTTTGCCTCAGGAACGATGTTGAACGTTGGCTTCACAAAGTCTTGTTTGAAAGTTTTGAAAAAAGTTTTAAAAATTTGCCTCACAGACAGAATTCCCAGAATGCACCTCTGTGCATCCATTTTTTTCTTTTAACTCTTTGTTTAGCATGGTCAATACAATTTAGATTCACACTCATGAACTGAAAGAGAGCCAGTTCTTCAATTCTGAATTTTGCCCAACCATTTTATGTAGCGTGTGTTTGTGGCCTAACTCTCTTGTAATATCAAGCATAAGCTAAGTCACGCTAAAATGTCTTTCCAAAGAAGATCCCTAATCTTTGTGACTCTGATGTTTGAATAGATTTAGTGGAGAAGATTTCTTCAAAGCAGTGAACTGTGTCCTTGGGTGATTAGTAATAGGGCATAATGCATCTGATGTAAATACAGTATTTCGTAGCTGATGAGTCAGAATCCATTAGAGGGGCCTTTCTTCTTGCATCGCGGCCACTTGGGCATTTTAAGTTTTTAGAGGAAGGCGCGGATTGAGACTCTCATAGCTGATGATAACACAGAGCAGAGGCCCATCGTAAACACACTGCTGCAGATGAAAGAGCCGTGCTTCACTCAAGCACACGCAAGGCTCTGATCTGTGCAAGTTGTGTGGGCAAAGCCGCATTAAGCTTTTAGCATTCTAACATACATAGGCCAAAGCGATGACTCCAAAACCTCTAACCCCCATTTAACAACACCTATCTGTTAATGAGGGACAGAGTGAAGAGGGATCATTTACTCTGCAGTTAAATGTCAGCGCTTTCATCCCATTTAGGGGTATTTACATGGATTATACACAGCCATGCTCATGTTGTATGCAATTGTCTTCTGATACTGCCAACCTGAGACCGTTTGTATCACAGCTTTTGGGGGTGATGATTGTATGATGATCCTGTTCCGCAGCAGGTAAACAGCTTCCCGAACTCGTTGAAGACAAACAGGAAGTTGCATGATATGTTTGTCACATGGGAAAAACTCCCAGAAATTATGATACTGATAAGCCGATAATTATTTTTATGTTGTAGACAATCATAACCAATAACATGCCGCTATTATACATCTATGTTATTTTAAAAAACAAAAAAGTTTTTTTTTTTTTTTAAATGCTCTTGTACACACTAAAAAAATGGACATTCAAACATAATTATCACAACATATACTAATTAGAATTTGACGTTTAAATAAATCATAAAAATAGGGTATTGGCCCCTGATTGGCCAAAGAATATTATAAAAAAAATTATACAATTATTGAAATATTTAAAATTAATTAAATTAAAATGAATACTATTTAATATAATATTCATTTTACGTTTAGGATGCACAGTATATTGGTAACCACAGATTCCTTTTTCTGTGGCTGGTATTCTGAAATTGGATATAAACAGAGTATATGAGTAGTATGATGAAGTATATTTCAAGATAAGAGAAGATAAGTGTCTCAAACAAACCTATGAATATTTCAAAGATTTTGATGCCACACATGGTTTATGATGGTTAACTAGTAGTATAGTTCTTAAACCTTAAGCCATGCTGTTCACCAGCAAGATTTTAGCTGCTACAGATGGTCGACCAGCATGTACAATATGGTTAAACTTGATGGTTAAGTTAGTTAAGAAGCCTGTCAGAAACACCAGCATCAAACTATGCACATCACACGGTTCATAAATGTCTGTGGGTGTGCCGTCTGAGACCTGAAGTGGTCAGTGTGTGCAGACTGGGCTCAAAAACCGCGAACTCATCAAGACTAAGCCTCCAGACGAGCCAAACACCCCAGCGTAGAGCAGTGAGTGTTTGGAGTAATGAGCTGGAAGAGAGTTAGCACACACCACATGGGAGGCCTCCAGTAATGACCTAGTGTCTCCACATCTGGAGCTGCTGAGCTGAGGCCTGCGCAAGGAACTGATAGTGGAGTACCACAGGAGCACAGGCTTGTATCCCGAGCCTTTAATCAGAATCTCTCTATAGGAGCACTGCTCCAGTGTTATGAGCGATCTGTAATGAGCAGGAGATGCAGCCACAGGTGACAGCACTGTATGTTTATCACATGGCGAAACTGTGGGACTGAGTGCTATTTACAAGACGCACATGCTGATATCCACAGCACACACTATAATGAAGCTGGGGGAGAGGAGGGCCATTCTAGTTTTAAAGAATGTTTAAAATAAGAACAGATGCAACAGACCTGTTTACATAGGGATAGATTGTGCCGTTAACACAATTTGGAGGGATCAGCATTTTATAGAGATGCCATGTATCAGGGGCCACTTGTTTTTTGGAGCTTTCCCCCTTACAGCTCATTAATAAAGTTTCTTGCATCAGAAAAAGTTTTAAGTTTCTATACTTTTGCATGCTTTTTTTAAATATTTTTTTTCCCCCGCAACTTTAACTAAGATGTGTATATGAAAATGACATCTTGTTCTGAATCCTAGATTGGCGTTATGGTCTGAAACGAACTTTGAGATACTTTGAGAGTATATCACACTCTCTTTCCTTTTTAATATTACAAGTATTTGTGTGTGTTGTTTTATTTATTATGTAATTATATCTTATGTTATTTTTTATTTTTTTATTTTGTTAAATTATTTTTTTGTTTTTTTGTTTGTTAAATATGTTATTATTTGGCCATTATTAATTTTTTTGTGATATCCGCTGTTGCGTTTTCAAAAAGAATTATAAAATACACTTAATGACTCAGTGCTGAAAGATCTCACCTTTTTTATTACTAAATGAGGTTAGGTTTAGCTGCTTTTTTTCAAGCCATCCTTGGCTTTGGTGAATGCTTTTACCCTGTAAGGCATTGGATGGCCGTGACTCCATGCTGTTTGTTAAAGGCAACTAGTGCCAGGATAAGCCACCTTGGAATGCAGGCTGGTGTGTTAGTGTTGATGTGAAAAGACTACTCGCTGATGAGCCAGCTGTGTGTGTGGACGTAATCTGTTAGGGTTTGATATTGAGCCTCAAAGAAACAATTCAGGAACCTGGTCTGGTTAGGTCTCTCTGAATGTTCGGTGGATTTGTATAGTTCAGTTATGTATATAGCATTGATTAGACCTGCCCAGCTTAATGTAAGTAATGTTTATTTCTAAAAAAGAAGAAGTTGAAGTTGCTGTGTGAATATTGGTTATGATTATGAAGCTTAAACATTGTAATTCATAATGCACTTATGATTTGTGCATGTGTGTGTGTGGCCTGGTAAACCCTGCATTATATGGGCCAAAATGTCCCCACAATATCCAAAATCCTTCTCCTTGTGCGGACATTTTTTGGTCCCGATAAGGAAAACAGCTTATAAGTCATACTAAGTGATTTTTTTGAAAATGTAAAAATGCTGAAAGTTTTGTGTGATGTGTAGGTTTAGGGGTAGGGTGGGTGTAATTGGATAGAATATACAGTTTGTACAGTATAAAATTCATTATGCTTATGGAAAGTCCCCATAAAACATGAAAACACAACGCGTTTGTGTGTGTGTCTGTGTGTGTGTGTGTGTGTGCGTGTGTGCGCGCATGCGTGTGTGTGTGTGTGTGTGTGGGAATCTAATTTCCACAATGTCTGGCGTGCACATTTTTGGACCCAATAATTCCTGTCAGTTTTGCAGTGGACTGGACCTTAACAGTTTGTCTGTGTTTGTTATTCTAACCTTGGCTACATAGCTGCTGACTCCTGGGCAGTTGAGTGTTCATTGATCTACTATTGTGCTTGTCCATGTTAGTATTATTCTGCTGGGATATTTAGTTGGGACTGAGCCCAGTGTTGTGGTGGCCTCTTCCTCTGGTTCAGACTGATGGCTGACCTCCCTTTCATGTTATTTTTAGGCCACAATAGGCACAGTTATACTTACTGTACATCCCTGTCTCTTGCTTATTGTTCTGGTTGGTAAGTGTGCATTGATTCCCTGCTTTAGTTCAATCAAAACCAGCTGCAACATGTTTCAAAAGAGACCAAATCTTACACCAAAAATAAAGAGATGGAGTGAGCAAAACATGAGGGAAGACCATAGTTAATATCTAGAAATAGTGTACAGAAAATAGCTTTTTTTCATGGCAGTTTTGTGTCAGCGCAAGTGCAGTATACTCAGAGCGTGTCTGTATGATTAGTACTGTTTTATATGGCATCTGGGATAGGATTCTCTTTATATTTGTGGCTCAATTATGTGACTCCCCCCCCCCCCCCCTTATATTACCTTATATAGTCTAAGTCTTATGTTCAATCATTAAAAAAATAAATATAAAGATAATATTAAAATGCAATTTATACCTACAATGACCTGAAAACCCCTCATCTATCATGATAATTTTTTCAGTTTTCGGATTTAAATTCAATGAGCCATTTAATGGTAAATAAAATTAAAATTAAAATCAGGCTGATAAAACTTTTTTGAAATCAAAATGAAGGGGTAAAAACGCCTTCTTAAAAGAATGACATTTTTGGAATGATTGCGCCAAAGTAGTTTGGTACAATCTTTTATTATTTTTTCTTAGGAATGCGTATACTCATACATACAAGTAAAATATTTGTCTTGATTTTATTTTCTCTTTAAAAGTTTCTCAAATAAAATAGTATAAAGCAAAATCTACATTTTAAGTTTTGTTGAAGAAAGTATAAAAGTGTTTCAAAACTACATGAAACCAACATAAACTTGACACATGTGTTTTACATTTTTTTTATACTAGACACTTTTCAGATGTCATTGACACTTGTGCCTGATTATTTAGTAAGTTATGAGGTTTAATTGTTATTGAAGTTGACCTCTAAGTAGGAAAGTGGCAGCACTGTTTTTGGGGGAAAGTAGAAGATTTCCTGCTGGGATTAGGATGCGGCTTTAATTCAGTGTAGTGTTGTTTCCACCCACTCTTTTTTTGGGATGTGGCCAAGCCACCCGCTCCAAACATGTTCTCCGGGCAGCTGGAATTTCTTTGACGTTTTTGCTAAATGTGTGTTTATAAGTTTGGCTGTTTGAAAAAGGATAGTTCACATTCCATTTGTTCCGACCCCTTTGAATCCGAAACGGAGCACAATTGCTCCCACAAAAATTAATTGTTTCAATCTGTTTCACTACTCGTCTCCATCACGGTGGCCTCAAGGGCTCAAGACTTCAATATGAAAAAGAAACGGTGACTAATAAATCGAATGGAAGTTCTTCCATCACATCCAACCCTGCCATGTCCTGATAATCTCTGATTCACACCAGACTAGAAGTCTTTGCAAGGATTAGCATGGTAGGAGAACCTTGAAAAGCACTCTTCTGATGCTAATGATGAAAAATGAATACCATCATAGTGCCACATAAAGCTTATCTCTCAAGCCTGTAGCCCATCAGGCAGAGAGTGAGAGCCCATGGAGGTCGTCAAAGGTTGACTGGGGAGTAGGAATCCATGACTCCAGCGTGTGTGTGTGTGTGTTTTCTTTTCCATGCCATCCTATTTGCAGAGCTGAGATAAGCATGTGCTTTTGGTTGGGACCAGGTGCGTGACTATCTGTCTCTCAAGGGATTTGTATAGACAGGGGAGGGTCCAGAGGGGATGTAAGAGGGTCAACCCATCTCTCGTTCCTCTTTTTCAGTCTTTCATTCTGCCCATCTCTCCCCCCTGCTTGTTTTCACTGGGAGTGCAGGCCACTCTCTGACGTCAGGTTCCATGCATGGATGTTCCATATAATCAGGAACCACTGCTTTGGCTCTGCCTGGTATTCTTTTTTCTGTAACCGGTGGGATTTGTTTTTGGAGAAACACAAAATTTAGAGTCATGGGTGAACGTGGTTGACCAGGAGCCCGTCAGCTGGTTCATTAATGCTGAACCCTTGCTTTTATCAGTCAGAGAGAAAACAGAGGATCTCAGCAAACATAGCTGTAGATTTCCTTCCAGCCTCTTTCGTGGAAAGCAGCAAGTTGACATAATCACATGTTATGATGTTTGGCCAGGAGGATTGAGTCTTGAGATGCAGAGTTCCTATTTCCTCTCTTGGGCTGTGGCTTTTGGGTCTTCCATAATTTTCCCCCAACCCAAATTTCTTGAGGTTTCTCCCTCAGCCCACTCTTTTCCCCAGTTCTGTTGGAATGCCCTTTTTCCCTGCCACAAGATAGTCCACTGTGGCTTTGGAGGCCACCTAGAATGGAGCAACTCTGCTGAGCCCACATTCAGAAATAAATATTGAGGCTGTAAATTTAGCTCTTATCAGGTCTCTTTGCCTCTACCAAGGAGTATTGCCGATCTTAAAAGACACATTGTCACTAGACAAGCCTGAGGAAGTGAACTCTATCATTACCATCATCACCCTGCGGCATCAACAACAATGTTACTGTCATTCCCATCAACATCCTCATCATGTTTTATGATCTTTGTCCAAGCTTAACCAGCCCGCTAAGTGTATGGGCCCTCATGTGGAGAAAAGCGGTCAGATGGCTAAACAGCACACTAGCCATGACCCACCAAGCTCCGATGGAACTGAACCCGGAGGTTGCTGTGCTCCTGTTGACTTTGGCTTTTCTAAGGCAGTTAGCGGCAAAATTTCAACTCCGATTTACCGCAGTGCATTCGGAAAACAGGTAACTGGAAGCCCATCA
Source organism: Tiaroga cobitis (assembly GCA_030578255.1). Classification (NCBI taxonomy): domain Eukaryota; kingdom Metazoa; phylum Chordata; class Actinopteri; order Cypriniformes; family Leuciscidae; genus Tiaroga; species Tiaroga cobitis. Next base: position 29,341,184 of record CM060594.1, on the reverse strand, counting down.
TTCAGCAGTGCTTCACCAGAGCAGTTTGATGAACTCTGCGAGGGAGAAATTAAAATTAAATTCGGGCTTCACTGCTCAAGTAGGAACACACGCGGAAATGTTTTTTTGAATCTGACCTTCTGCCTGGAGCGTTAGGTTACATGTGATACACTGAGCACCTGGAATCCTGGAGAGGAAATCAAAGCAGTTTTTTTTCGATATATAATTGTATATAATTTTCTCACATTGAAGGTATAGTTATCATTCATTGCTTTGCAGTATCGGTGGATTGCATAGCAAAGTATGTTGTTAATGAAGGAGGAACATGGAAAAAAAGGTGTTCACCATCTCATTAAATGCACTTGATTCTAAACATACCAAACAGACAAGAATATAGGCTTAGTTGTGTGAGCGTTGAGTCAATCCCATGAGGTATTAAATAAACTGGAGGTGCTCAGGATAGGCTTAGGAACTGGACGTTTCTGTGTTAAAGTGTTCCGATGTGGTGGAAATCCTTGTTGTTCCTCCACACATCCCTGCTTTTAAACTGAACCAGATGGGCTCTTTCCATATAAAACTTTCACTCTCTTTTAAGTCTCACACCAGGCTAACGGCTGTTAAAAACCATGGTACATGTCATATTTTGCCCACTTAATAAAGTCTTTAATACATCAAGGGCTGCTCAGTTTCACACCACAGTTTAAAATTCATGTATACAGGCACTTTGCCAGGTACAAAACGACAGACTGTTTAGTGATCATGGGCAATGATTCGTTGTCCTCTGTTAGTGGGAATTGAATCGTATCTCCTGGGCTAAACACAAGAAAATTCCCTGATTATTTGTTTGACATGAATTAGCAGGGAGGTAAGTCAGTGCTGTCAGCATTGCTGTCATGTTCTTCTCTCCATCCGTTACTAAATGCTACGCAAAAAGTCTGTCTCCACTGTCTCCAAGCTTTCCTGTCTTTTTGACCCTTTACCAACTATTTCTATAAACTGGGTGGGGATAATAGATGAGATGAGAGTGAAAGTAAAGTTGACAGCACAAAAAAAAGAAAGAGAGACAGTGAATTGGAGTTTGGCAGCTAAATCCAGGGAACTAGACAAACAACTTAAGTGTGGATTGTTTCCGGGATTAAAAGAGAGTAGACCTTTTCTAACATCTGTTTGTGTTGGCTGTCACATATATACAGACTTACTTTTACTCCAAACAACCCCAAATGTTTCCACTGTCTTTCGAGTGTTCTTTTTGCACTCATTCTTTCATCACAGCATTCAGTTGTTCCAGCTGCAGCCAGTGTGAGGTGTCTATGTCCACCGATCTGAGCTGGGTTACGGAGAGACTGTTTTGACAGTTGCAGTCGGAGTGTGACGCGCTGCTGTGGAATGTTCTTCAAATGACAGAGGAGGAACCAGTGAGTTAGATCAGTCGGTGTGTGCATGTGTGTATGTAAGAGAGATACACAGTCAGATCTGGGTAACCAGGCAGTGAGAAGAGCAGAGTGGTGGTTACCTTCCCGGGAAGTTCACGCCCCCGAGAGCTGTTTGGTTTGTAGTGGCGCTTTGTCAGTAAGGGAAGAGGAGGAGTGGAAGAGAGAGAGGAGGAGGGGAGAATGTGTAGTGGAGGAGCCTTCTCAGTTACTGAGAGCAGCACACGCTGTCGGCAACAGAATGAGCGTGTCCACGCTCTCACCCGCTAGCAGCACACTTTAAGAGACCATACGCCCCCCTCCCACCTCTTATAGCCCCTGCCAGACATCAAGAGCAGACACAGGGCTCTTGTCTCTCTCTCTCTCTCTCTCTCTCTCTCTCTCTCTCTCTCTCTCTCTCTCTCTCTCTCTCTCTCTCTCTCTCTCCCTTGTGTTAGAAAACCACGAGAGACAACTCCTCCACTTTTTCCCCCTCCTTATTTCTCTGTTCGACTTGCACTCTGAGGGACTATGCCAGTAGTTGGCGTTGCATCGAAACTCCGGCAGCCGGCTGTGGGGTCCAAACCCATCCACACTGCACTGCCCATCCTGATCCCAGGGAGAAGCAGCATGGCACATGGACTGGCACCCAGGAGCTCGGAGCTCAGGGTCACAGAATCTTCTATGCTCTCCTGTCAGCTGTCATTCAAGACGGAGATCCATGATAGGAGGTCAACCTTGGTCCCAGCTCCAGCCGCAACTTTGGCACGTAGCAGCAGACAGGCAGAAGAGAGCAAGATATGCAAGGTCAGTGAGACAGATGATGACATGTAATCCAGGCATTCATCCATGTGTACCATGTTTGGGTTGGTTTTTAGACCAGGTACTGGTTCACTCTACAGGTGGCTCTCATGTTGCTCTAGGAGAAAGCTGGTTACAGTTCTTGTTTGATTGATTTGGAATTAAAATTCAATGCGTGTTTGAAAATAGATCAGTCAGATGCCTGGCAGACTATTGCATAATTTTAGCAGGTGCCATAGATCTGTCATGTCTGGACATTTTTATTCTACATATTATGCAGTAGTGCATATGTATGAATTTGAATGCTTTACATAAAGAAATTGAATTAATTATATGGTTTGTTTATTTTATATATTAAAATGAATAGTTCACCCAGAAATGAAAAAGTCAGACAACTTTTGAATGACATGAGGGTAAAGAAATGATGACAACATTTTCAGTTTGGCTGAACTATCCCTTTAATATCTGAAGGAAAACTCACACTTTGCTGAATCATGCGCACTGTTTGAGCATGGCTGGTTTATCATTACAAACCACGTCTCTCATGCTGCTGATACTTCCAGTTTGCGAACGAGCTCTTGTAGTTTTGCTGAGGCTATTAAGATCTCTATCTGTGAAATGAAGCATGGGGGCAGGTTTAGGGGGTGTTTTGCGGGGGAGACTCGGCCACCTGAGAAACTCATGTGTGAAACAGAGCGGGGCAGCACACTAACTCCCTATCCCCCACGTGTGGTTCTCCATTACAGATATATGGCTGGTGTTTTCCCCTGGCTCTACTGCTCTTTTCTCAGGCTTCATGATATTAAAAAGGCAAAGATCAAATTGCTAGCAAATGATGATAGACATGTATGGATTCCCATAAACTCTTACCCATTCTAAAAAAAGCATGCCAATATTTCTGAAAGCAATTTTCATACATTTGGCTGGAAACCGACGCAGAGACAGCTGGAAGGCGGGGCACTATGAAGGATGTGAGAGTCTTTCAAAATCCCCGCCAAGATTCATTTGAGGTTTTGCTAGTCCCGCCTGTCACAATTGGAAAAAGTAAACTGTAGGTAAAAGAAAGACTTTCCTGTTAAGTAAGCTCATCTTGACCATTGTCTCAATTGTGACTTCCTTAGATTTACCTCCTCCCTATTCAGATCCTAAAAGGCTGCGTTTTCTTGTAACTTGCAGGAAGTGCGTGCTAACTTCAAAGCAGGGTCGTGGTTGACTGCTCAGGGTTTCTGGTGCAGTGGTCGTGAGCATGTTCGGGGTTGCTGGAGGGCAGTGGGGCCAAGAAAGATGGGATGTGTGTTTTATTATTAACTGCATGCTCCACGACACACTGAAGTGTCATGCCCTTTAGTGCGAAAAAAAAAAATCACCAGCCTTGTCTCTTCACTTTAGTTTGCTGATAAAAATGCAGCAGAAATGTTAAGACTAATCGTAAAACTCAACTGAGCAAGCACTATTTTACAATATTATTAAGAAATGTCATGTTATGTAATGTGACTGACTTTTTTCTTCCTATCTCCTTAACTAAAGAAATGTCCCACCTGTCCCTTCCTGACTGTTCACAAGGGAACAATTAGTACTAATGTGGGCTTGTCCACTCAGGTCTTGCAGCTCTCTTTAAAAAGGGCTGAAGAGCCTGAGGCAGTACTTGCTTTCTCCTGACAGTCTAGTTTTGGTGGGGCTAGTGAAGTTGTCTAAGATCATAATGTAGTGGCATGTCAGTGCATTCAGGACAGGTGGATTTGTTTATACCCACATGCCTGTTTGGACATGTTTCTAGTCGTTCCCACAGAGGGCAGCACATTCACCTTGTTTGGTGTTGAGATAGTCTCTATGCGGCTGCAGTTTGATTTGAATCATGTGTCGGGACACCAAACCCATGTCAAACTTTGCAATAGAGGACATCAGTCTACCGCGTAGCTGGCGGTGTTGTGATCTGCTTGTTAGGGCTGTCGCGGTTATGGAATTTCCCTTGCGGTAATGTTGAGTGGCTCAATAGCGCGATATGCGGTATTACCGCCATTTATTTATTTCATTTATATGTATTTGTTGCTATATAAATAAAGTTTATGATGTGGACAAAAACTAGGACATTTTCAGTAACCAATGTAACCGAAACTAAACAGCGTCTATATGCGCATTGAAAGGCTTTCACTCAGCGCGCATATTGTTATGACAACGGACTTTGAGTGAGTCACAGGGTGAGTCATTAAACCGTTCATTCAACGAACACATTCAAAAAAGCTGATTCATTAAAAGAGATGTAATGAAACAAGGTGTTAATTATTTTTAACTTTCAGTTCCACTTTTCAAGGCTCAGCTGAGCAGCAATGCGTCGCATGGGTAACGCTGAAGCTGATGCTTCACTTAAATTAGAGACCAATATGGCATTGATTCACTGCGTGACTTGCTGATTTTATTTCCCCGCGGCTTCCTCGCGCTGCTGCTGACGCGCATTTATGGGAAATAACCGTGACGTGAACGTTAAAAGGATGATACGACAAATATTTCGCTTTCCTTTGACAAGGCAACCTTTTCACGACTTCAAAAGACAGACGCAGGTAATCGCACACGCTCTGCCGATCTCTCTCATTCACTGTCCGTGTGAAGCCTCTGTAGGCTACACATCACCAAGATAAACGGTCTTTTTATCATTATGAACTTGTTCAACATTCAATACACATACATGAAGTTCAAAACAAGAAGGGTATAGCCTGCCTTATAAAAAACGTGAATATCGCGTTTGTTGCGGTTACGTGCAATCCTCTGCGGTTGACTTGTCAGAAGCGCGGTACTACAATATTGCGGTTATCGCAACAGCCCTACTGCTTGTGCTATTTATCAAGTTTCCAAACAAACAGGAGCTCCACAGAGCAAGATTTAAAGTAAACCCATGGAACAACTTAACGGTTAATGTGAGAACAGATGGCGAGCGTTCTGTAGAAGCTCTTTTGGACACCTTAAGAGCAGTCATCCAAGGGAGTCTGCATAGTTTACAGTATGCAAGGGCCTCATCTCATGACAGTGTTAGAGACTGTAAAAAAATTATGGTTGTGCAAGTATCATTCCAGCCACTTTCTTCACAGAGTTCTCAGTGCAGTTTCCCATGGTAAATGGAGGAAATATGTGGTTGGTCTGGTTGGTGAACTGATTATAGCTTACGCTGTACACTTTATACACCTGAGACTAAGGGCGTTGAGGAGGTGTGTTTGAGAATGTGTGTCTGTGGCAGGCTTGATGAGAGAGAAAATATGTGAGAAAATATGAACAAAAAGAAGGAAACAACAGGGTATTTGAATAAAATCTGTGTCTAGGAAATAGGAAGAATATGGAAATGTTTATTAATTTAGACCTCATTTTATGAACTCTTACACAACTAGTAGATGAGAAATCAGAACAGTTTACAGAACAGTCTAATTCAGCTTCATTTGTTCTGTATTAAAGAGCACTTACTTAACTGACTTGAAAATAGAATGACTCCACAGGGTGTTGTTCACTGTTATACAAGACTGAAATTGGGACATAAAGACTTAAAAGTATGAATTTTCTTCTTGTTCAGAGAAAACATATTTTTATTGTGTTTAGATCATCAGATAAAACAGTTGTTGATATAAATCCAAAATAATGATCCAGAAATGTTTTGTTGAGATGAATCCATCTGTTATGTTTTATTACTCATATTTATTGCATTATGTATTGTCCCAAACAGCTTTTTGTAAATCCTCCTTTGAGTGCTTGGCTTTGAATGCAGATGGACTGGGGGAGATAGTCTTCCATACTGCATGAGGTTTGTCTGATATGTTGTTCTAGCATCCAGTGTAGAATTATGACAGCAAAACCCCATTCTCAGAAGGACACATGTTTTCCGCCCTGTGCAAATCTTCCAATTGCTTTGCCATCTTTCATTTTTATTTAATGTGTTTCCTTGTGCTCTATGGGTCTTTTATATTAAAGTTATGTGAAATCCCCCAAATGCTCCTTATTGTCAAAACTGGATTGTCAACAACAGGATGTAATGCAGGTTCAATATTTACTCATTTGTTGTCCAATGAAAAGCAGCCTCCCTTAAACTCAGACCTCTCCATTGCTGTATAACTTTTTAGTAGCTTATAACATATAATTAAAACATATACAGTAGAATTTTAGTATAACTTTTCTTAATGGGATAGTTGAAAACCTATATGAATATCTGTCATAGGCACCGATCCTGTGGGTGCTCGAGGGCTTGACGTCATAAGTAAAGCCACCGCTGCATCTGATTTCAATATGCAAACGTTACTTAATGAATCAGTGTTTTTATATCTGAACTCCCTGTACATTCTTACAATGCAAACATCCTAATCATGTAAATGGTTATTTATTTAAAGTCGGGAAAATTCCCTGATTATTAAGTGACAGCGAGCTACATAAACCTACTGCAAATGTCAAAGTGGTCATTTTCATTTTCAAAGTATGTGCATACAACTTAATTCACCTTGTAGCCTAAGGGTTACGTAATTGTTCTGTGTTAGAAAGATTGTTTTTTAATACCGTAACTTAATTTAAATGATTTGCACCTAACGTCAGGAACGTAAATCGGCGCCTAATAGGGATGTAACGATTCACTCATCTCACGATCCGATACGATTCACGATACTTGTTTCACGATACGATTGTCTCACGATTTTTTTAACAAATGAGAAAGTGTCCCTTTTATTATGCTGACAAAATGCTGCAAATAATAAAACTACATAAAAAAATCCCTTCAAGGTTGTTTCAACTCAGTCTTTCTGTCTGTTTGGTCAAGAGACTGGACACTGGTACCTTCGCACACTATGTAAAAGACTGTGTAAAATTAGTACCAGATTGACAGAGGGTTTACATTGTAATAAAGGCAAGATTCTAATTTTGTTATAATTTGTATCATTACACTAGTAAGAGTTAAAAAAAAAAACACATTTAGAGAAAGAGATAAAATAATACAACACCTGGTTGTCACGGAAACACTTATGCACCTTGTGATCTCCGTGGCTCTCGCAATTGTCGTATTAATGACTTTGACATGAAAACGGAGGTGACTGGTGCTTCTCACGGTGGTGATTACTATTAGTCTACGGAAAGTCAAAATGCCGCCACACCTCTGATTTGAATGAGTCAACGTCAACATCTACGCTTGCAGTCGCCATGTCTACTGTTTGACAGCGCATGCACACCAGTCTATGGCACACACTGGCGCGGCGCAAGCGGAGCAAACCGAGCGTTTTCAGTTCATTCCTATGGAAGTTGAGCTTGGCCCACACAAGATCAAGTTCCATGAATGAAGTGAAAACACTCGCCAGCTTCACGCCTGGTTCACAACTTCACAGTAGGCTATACAGTAAACGCGCCCTGCTGTTTAAAACGTGTATCGCGATTCGTTTAACATTTCAACCGACTTGAATCGTCACACATTTTTATCGATTTTCAACCGGTTGCGAGTAAATCGTTACATCCCTAGCGCCTGTGCTTTCTGTCTTCTTTGGAAAACAAAGGAACATATTTTGAAGAATATTCCAACTGTTTTTGTCCATACAATAAAAGTCACAAGGGTCCAAAACAACTTTATATAGATGAATAAACTTCAATAATAAATTTCACTAATTTTTACAGCGATGTGAAATATGGATTATATATTCACATGATCATTAGCTGTTTTGAGCCTCTTGTCATCTCAGGGCATCCCGTTACATATGGGCACAGACACACACTCATATAATCCTCTTCATTCTTACTGAGTTCAGCAGTGTGGTCCAATAGCGAGGTTCCCCAGAGCTCTGTACTTGTCCCATTTAAAATGTGTATGTGTGAGATTAAGAAGTCAGGGAATGTAAACAGGCCGCTGGTGGCTCACAGTGTGTTAGATGGGGAAGGGAGGGGAATGTTGAGAGTGCAAGGGGACAGTGCCAGCGTTTCCCAGCAGCAGAGGTGCTGTCAGTGGTGAAACACTGAGGCTTGAGGTCGGCGGGTGGGGTGTTTCTTCTGTCTGTGCATGTCATAGCCATGGGTGGTCTGGCGTGCTGCACTCCTTATCTGGAAGAGTGCAGGACACTGAAGACAAGTGATGATGCTCCCCCTTAGACGAGCAGAGATGGGGGCTCAGAGCCATTATACAGCTCAACTCGAATGGGAACATACTATCCAAAAGCTCTCTAATCAGTTGTGACTTGTAAAAATCTACATAATCTAATATTTCACTCATATGTTTTCCCCAGTGTGCCTACTCAAGGGTTGAGTGATGATGATGTTTATTCAGATAAAATCAGGCATAATCTCGGCACACTATTCAGTTTATTTCTTGATGCCTTTACTGTTTGCCGCAACTCGTTTCTTTTTTTAATAAAAAAAATCTGATTCTGACTCACATGAACAAGGACTGGTTTACTGTTATGTTCTGTTTATTATACAAGTGCGCGGGTAAAAGAGAGCATGCTGCACGAGTGTTTATTGACTTTATTGACTTGCACAACCAATACAACATCTACCCAAAAATTGTTAACAAAAAAAACATTTTTTATTCTGCAATTATATGCAATTAAGATTGAAAAAGAAGAATCTTAAAAAATTCAAAACAGATGCAATTGCACCATAAAAGTATCATGAACGTGGTCTATTTGTAAGTCTTCTGAAGCTGATTGAAAACTTATTTATGTTATTATTTATGTTATTTAGTGTTATTTATTTATTTACTTACATCCATTTTTTTGTGGTATGAAAACTTTTCTCCCATCCACTGTAATTCCATGGAAAAGAACAACTAGCTCATTATTGAACAGTTCTCCTTCTGTGTTCTACTGAAGAAAGAAACAACATAAGGGTGAATAAGTGATGAAAGAATAAAAAAAAATTTGTAAACTTTTTCTGTAAGTGTTTTGATTTTGCATTATGGAGTTTGTTTTCAAAACAACCGTGCAAGTTTATATTTAACGTCTCTGGAAGCCAAATCAGCCTTTAGAAAAACTGGTGAGAAAAACAGCGCGCAACCTAAAGGACAGATCTTGCCAGGCATCCTGTTTTTTAGGTTTTTTTTACAGGGGTGAGCCGTCCAGAGACCAAGAACACTTTGTGCACACAGCTCTATTCGAAAGAAAAAATTACATCTAATAACATTTAACGATCTGGCATGTGTCATTTTGTTTCCCTCTGTTCACCAGTATCATTAAGTGGCCGAGCACTTCTCCCACATCTGAATCTCTTGAATGGTATTTATTGATGCAGCACTGCAGAACTGCAGAAAAGTTTCTTACCGCTTTGTACAGTGCAGCCCATGGACGGAAGTTACCCACATGCTTTCATACTACTCACACACATCAGGCCATATCCACAAACACAGTACCTCCAGGCATTGTGCTAGTTCAAAGGTATGGCCAATAAATGATCAGAGAGAGGGAGACAAACTGTACACTGCCACTTCTGTGTTTAATGCCATAAAAGAACAAAAAGAATGGAGCAACTAGAGCAGGCAAATTTACACACATTTAACCAGTTATCTATAATAACATAGCCTTCTGTAGATCAGTGGTTCTCAACCAAGGGACTGGGGTCCACTCGTGGGCCTCAAGATGACTTCAAATTATTTGAAATAAGATGAAACAAGCATTAAAATAAGCTAAACGACAAAAAATCAAGATATTTCTTATTTTAATTTGTCCCTTCAACAACATTAACTTGTTTTGTTTTTTTTAAACCACGGTTCCTACTGTCTTGATAAACCTGGATGTAGAAGGTAGCTAAAGTTATAAAATTACATTGGAAATCCTGAGTATTTTTCCTCCTAATAATGTAAATAACAAACAACTGATAAAGTCATGGGGCCTTCAAATATTGATGTGGACAATGGGTAGCCTTGGTGTCAAAAATGTTAAGAATAACTTCTATAGATTTCTATGGTTTTGATTGAAAGCTAATAATAATTAATACAAGCTAATTTTATGCATAATTCTTATTTTGTCAGATTAGTTAACTTCTGGGGACACACAATGTGTGGCTATAATCAAACCCATGAACACACACCCAAGTGGTTCTGATATTAGTCTACTACCTTTCACTTCATTTTCCCAATTCCAGTCTTCTAGTTTAAAATTTTCTGTTCTTTCACTCCTTTTCCTTCATTGCTCTAATCAGCCGCATTTGTCATTTGTTACATGAACTTTGACAGCCTTCCCACCTCTCTCACTTTCTTTCATGTGCTCACTTATTCTTTTACTTTCTCTCATTTTCCTGGAGAATTCACTTCATTCCAGACCTCTGCTCCCCTTTACTCATTCTCACAATCTGTGCTCTCTCTCTCTCTCTCTCTCTCTTTCTCTCTCTCTCTTTCTTACTGACATTGTGCTGAGAGGGATGGAGGCAGTGCACACACCTGGCACTGTCTGTATAACTGGCTCCGATTACACGCCACGAGCCCAGTGCCACACACAGAGGTCACACACAAGCACACACACACAAACACACACACACACGCACACGCACACGTACACACACACTTTTTCTTGGCTTGACACAAAGGAGGAACATCTGTGAAACCAAAGCATGGGGCTCATTAGCAATCAGCAGGGACCGGGACAGAGCGGACATCCCAGCATGCCATTAATACACACCAGGAAAGGAGAGGAGGGATGCGCAAAGCTACATATCTTCATAATCGACTAGTCGTCAGGTTGTCTGAACAACTTGAGGAGTGATTCTAAGGAAACCCTGTTTAATAATGATAGTGTAGGGTCTTTTTTTCTTAGTGCGAGTTCAAACAACTAACAATAATTAGGGGGAAAATGTACCTTAATAATTGAATATTCTTTTAGTAGATGACTATTCAACCATCCTGACTCATCCCTAGAGGAGAGGAAAGGTAAACAGAACGAGTTCAGTTAGTCTGCCCTTCTGTGAGTCAGACTGCGTGATAACATCGTGACCCGCTACAGAAACATTGGATTTTCTGCCCCATGGGCAAAAGTCCAAAGCCCTTCAGTGGTGTTTGTGCACTGACATGCGTGAATGTTTAGAGGTTATTGGACACCTCAGGAATCTTTTGCTGGCTACCGTTTAACGATTTTTCTTATCGACGATGCCACATGCATCTTCAAGTATTACAAGATCCCAGAAACCCCCTTGCAGTCTGTCTTAATCTTTAATACACTACCATTCAAAAGTTTGGGTCAGATCTGAAGGATCATGTGACACTAAAGACTAGAATAATTCAGCTTTTCCATTACAGGAATAAATTACATTTTGAAATATATTAAAATAGAAAACAGTTAATAATTGTAATAGTGTTTCTCAATATTACTCTTTTTTTTTGACCATTTTTTGATCAAGTAAATGCAGCTTTTCTGAGCATAAGAGACTTCTTTCATAAACATGAATAAATCGCGTACACCCTCATAATGTGGAACAAAAGTACAAATACTGAAGTGGCACAAATTAATGTTGTACTGATGCAGAACTGGCAAACGTTTTAGGAAGTACTTAGGAACATTGAAGCAGTTTGAGGTGATAATTTTGTTGTGAGAAAGTTTTAAAGTTTCAATGCCTTCTACAGTGGTTTACCCCAGTCCTGCATTAGGTTAAATGATTAAATCTGTGTTTTCCCCAGATGATCGCAGCAAATGAACTGTGAAGTGCACAGACTCTGAACTCACTGTGTATGTGCGTGTGTGTGTCCGGTTACACCAGCCAACAGCCAGTTTAAAAAAAAAAGGGAAAAAGTTGTGCCAGCAGTAACGCATTAGATCAGATAAGCGATTTTCAGACATGGCTCATTTGCTGTAACTCAGCACAAATGTTTTTAATTTTTATTTTTGCATTTCCGTTTTGTAAAGCGAGTGGCACTGAAATTACTTGTAGCAATTTACCTTTGTATATTATGTTCCTTTTGTATATTTTTAATATTTATGCTTGTATCCCACCTCACCAACTTGCCCATGCAGACCAGAGGTTAAGTATTTCCCATCATTCAAAGGGTGTTAACATTATTTTGGGAAGGTGTTAAGCTCCTCATTAGTGGTGTTTAAAACAGAAGTGCAGCCTTATTGACAACAAAACTGTTCATGTCAAGACCAGGGTGACCAGGCATAATGGGGTCTGGCTTATTACCACACACTTTGACTCTCTCTCTCTCTCTCTCTCTCTCTCTCTCTCTCTCTCTCTCTCTCTCTCTCTCTCTCTCTCTCTCTCTCTCTCTCTCTCTCTCTCTCTCTCTCTCTCTCTCTCTCTCTCTCTCTCTCTCACACACACACACACACACACACACACACACACACACACACACACACACACACACACACCACACAAACTCCTCTCTGTGCTTCCTTGACGAATAGCAGATCCTCCTAATCTCATAATTATGGTGTAATCTCCTTAATAGCATAATGCTCCTAAACTTTACTGAGTCTATATATATATATATATATATATATATATATATATATATATATATATATATATATAGAGAGAGAGAGAGAGAGAGAGAGAGAGAGAGAGAGAGAGATTTTTTTTTCAAAATTACTTTTATTACAATAGAAATACTAATCATTAAAACATTTTTTCAGTTAATTATTTTTTACAAACTTAAAACAAAACACAACTCTCTGTTTACGACTGAACATAAGGCTTCTCTGTAACACCATATAGATTCAAACTTCAATAAATTATTCATTACTTTATAAAATCGAAAATCAACAACAATTCTAGATTTCACCATTACTTTAAACACCCGTACCACATCACTATCATTCCTTTGTTCTATATGATTCCTCCTACTAATGTATATGGCCATTTTTGCTGTTCCAAGTACAAAGTTCAACAGCTGACATTCACCACTTCTACTTCTCACATATTTAAAACCACAAATTAAAGTCTGCACAGAAAACACTTCATTAAAACAATTAAAAATTGTTTTTAACATGTCAAACAACGGCTTTAGCCTAAAACAATAAGCAAAACAGTGAAAAACAGTCTCTCTTTTAGAACAAAAAGGGCAATCATGACTTGATTCAGAATTTAAAATAGAGACGAAAGCATTGACTGGGATTGTTCCATGTAAAACCCTCCAATGAATGTCAGCTGTTTTTTTGGTTAATGGTGGCTTATATAACGCTCTCCACTCTGGTCTAACACTTTCATCCAAACTCAAAACATCACGCCAAGGTGTGTCAATTTTTTGATGTAAACCCTTTTTGTTAAAAAACTTTACGCAAGCCTTATATAGCTGTTTACCATTAACATCATTAAAAACTAAACACGTACTCTTCAGTTGTAGGAATATTCCAACATGATCATTTAAACTGGGGGATATAACAATTTTAGGAAAAGGATCCAACTCATTAGGACAAATAAGTCCTTCACAATAGTCTTTGAGTGTATTATTCGTTTCCTCTGATGTAAGAACAGATCGCAACCTCTGTAAAATTTGAGTCATTGTCCGAACAGATTTCATCTTCAAACAAGCAGTCACTTCCTCAGCATTTGCAAGTTCAGCGCCCACCAAAGTTACAAGTTTTCTTAAAGTTGTGATTTCAGCTTGAATAAGAAGTTCAGTGAATGTGCTGCTTGTGCTCATTACATCCAGTCTTGCACCATTTATCAGGGGTTCTTCCAACAACCAAAATAAGGAGTTAGAAATTTCAGACTTCACATTAAAACAACTCCAAACTTTAAATATATTTTTATAGAAAACAGGTAAACATGAAGTGTCAATCTTTTTAGCATCCATTAAAAACAAAGATTTGTCAAGGTTCATCTCTTTAACAGATTTCAAAATAAGACTGGTTACTATTCTCCAACTTGCATTTTCTGAGCTTATTAAAAAACTCTGCAAAAACTTTAATCGAAATGCAGCAATTCTGCTTTGCAGATGGACCAGTCCTTGTCCACCTTCCTCTTTTGGTAAATATAAAATATTTTGTATTACCCAATGTAATTTGTCCCAAAAGAAATCAATCAAAGTTGATTGTATCTTTGCCAACAAATAAGTTGGTGGATCGACACAAGCCAACCGATGCCACAAAAAAGATGCAACCAAGTTATTTATTATAATCACCCTTCCTCTATAAGACATAGTTGATTTCAGCCACTTCCACCTATCCAACCGTCCTTTTATCTTCTCAATGACTCCTTCCCAGTTCTTCTGCACAGTAGCTTCATCACCCAGATACACTCCCAGATATTTAAAACCATTTTTATTCCATATCAAACCACCTGGTAGATCTGGCGTTTTTTCTTTCCATTTTCCCAGCAACACCGCATCACTTTTTTTCCAATTAATTTTTGCAGAAGAAATTGATTCAAAATCATTGGCTACTCTTATTAAACTTTGTATGTCCTTATGGCCTTCAATCATTACGACAATGTCATCAGCATACGCTGATAACTTAATTGCATTATTACATTTTGGAATTTCTAAACCAATCAGCTCTTTTCTTAATTTGTGTAAAAAAGGTTCTATTGCCAGTGCATATAGCATTCCGGACAAAGAACAACCCTGTCTGATCCCGCGATTAACCTTAAAAGGAGCGCATAAGCCACCATTAAACTTCAACACACCCTCAATGTCATTATACAAAGTTTTGATTTTATCACTAAAAAAAGAATTAAAACCGAAAGCTTTCATAACTTTCCATAAATAATCATGTTCAACACGATCAAAAGCTTTCTCTTGATCGATGGAAATCAAGCCTGCATTTAAACCAAATATTTTGACTACTTCAAAAATATCTCTAATTAATGAAATATTATCAAATATTGACCTGCCAGGGATGCAATAAGACTGATCTGGGTGTATAACCTCTTCTAAAACCTTTCCAAGTCTTGTTGCCAACACCTTCGAAAGAATTTTATAATCAGAACACAACAAAGAGACAGGTCGCCAACTTGTAATGTGAGTTAAATCACCTTTTTTTGGTAAAAGAGTGAGAACTGCTCTTCGACAACTTAAAGGTAGACATCCTTCTGTTAAACTATTATTCAAAACTTCCAATAAATCCTCTCCTATTATACTCCAATAAGACTTATAAAACTCAATTGGAAGTCCGTCTATTCCAGGAACTCGACCACATTCCATATTTTGAAGATTCTTATACAATTCTTCCAATGTTATGGGTTTATTAAGATCCTCATTAGATTTTACAGAAATCTGAGGTAAATCTCTAAGAAAACATTGTTCTATACACTGATCTTCTTTGGACTCGTTTTTATACAACTTTTCATAAAAGCTAACTGCTCTTTTACGCATTTCAATTGGATCTGAAAGTAAAACCCCACTTTCAGATTGTAAAACATTAATAAAACGTCTTTGCCCATTTTTCTTTTCTAACCCAAAGAAAAATTTGGATGGAGCATCCATCTCATTTGAGTTTTGAAACCGTGATCTTATTAATGCTCCTTGTGCTTTTAACCCCAACAGATCAGATAAAGCAGATTTTTTATGTTTAAAATCATCAGTAAGGTCTTGATTTCCAGTTTGTGTTGAACTTTGAAGTCTTAAAACTTCAGCTTCTAAAATCTGAACAGATCTATTCAATTCTTTAGTAACATTCAGGGTGTATTGTTGACACAGTTGTTTTATTCTAACTTTTCCAAACTCCCACCAGTTCTTTAAAGATTGAAAGTTATTCTTTTCCCTTCTAAAATTACTCCAAAAACAGTCTAAAATTTCTTTGAACTGAGTATCTTCTAAAAGTGTTGTATTAAGATGCCAATATGCACTATTTGGTTTAACAGAATTCATAGAAATTTCATATCCTATTAAACTATGATCTGAAATCCCAACCGGAGAAATAAAACATCTTTTAAAAATATTAAGGTGGTGTTTAAAGGCATATAACTTGTCTAACCTTGCTAATGATAACAAATTATCACGAGCATGCACCCAAGTATATTGTCTAACATCTTTATTAAAATTTCTCCATACATCACTCAAATCATGCGTCTCAATCATTTGAATGAGTCTCCTGCGTGATGGCATATGGGGCTCAATATGATTTCGGTCTAAACAACTTACTGTACAATTGAAATCACCCCCCAAAAACAAGTATTCTTCCCCTTTACACTCTTCCAAAGTTTTACAAAGAGTATCTAAGAAACACATTCTTTGTAATGACTGACTTGGTGCATAAATACATATAAAAATAAATACATATTTTTCAAAGTTCGCAATCACTTTTAAAATTCTTCCTTTAATAATCTCCTCCATTTTAACTGAACTGGGAACAAAATTCTTATCAAATAAAATACCAACTCCACCACTAAGGGAAGTATTATGGCTTAAAAAAGATAAACCATTCCATTCTTTGAGCCATTCGACAGCATTTTTATCATCACTATGAGTCTCTTGCATAAAAAAAACATCAATTTTTTTCTGTCTCATCACCTCATATATTTCTAATCTTTTCCTTACATCTCTGGCTCCATTCACATTTAAAGAGGCAATGTGAAATTCACCCATAGCTTGGAATAAGATTATCCATAAAAAAAAGAGCGAGAGACAGGCCCCATGCATCATTAAATTAGGCTTCATTATCGCCATCACTCAGTTGATTTTGAACTTTGGTGACAAACTTTTTAAGACGATACACTTCTTTATCTAAAAAACGCCCTTCATGCATTGAACTCTTAGTCACCTCAACAAATCTTTTAAGATTTGGAAAATAATCAACGACTTGTACACCTCTTAGATTTTTTGTCACTTTTAAAAACATCTTTATTTTTTCAGTGCTACAGTCGTGGCATGGCCAATCACTCTGAGAACAAATCGAAGCAGAGGAATCAGAAGAATCGCTCTCACTTTCAGCACCTTGGTCAGTTTCACTGGCCTGTGCTTTTGTTTTTCTTACTTGTTTATTTACAATACATTCGCTTCTCATCTTCCTTTTCAATGGTGTTTTAAACAAGCTTTGATCCACTTCCATCAATAAAACATTATCCTCCATATTTGGACTTTCAGTGACAGAATCAACATCATGCATCTGACTCACTGGAACCGACTCCAATGTTTCACTATTCTCATTAGACTCATTTTCCGCCGAAACTAACTGATCAATGTTTTGTTCTTCACCGACATTTTTTTCATTTCTCATTTCGACTGCAGGCTCCTGGTTTACCCCAACATCAGTTGAACTTAACTTATCAGCGTCTTTAGAATGAACCACTTCACGCTGTACACCCGAAGGCCCCGGTTTATTGACATTCGCGTTCACGTTGCCGGTCGGACAAGCACGAATCTGATGACCCGTCTTTCCACATCCAAAACACCTCATAGAGTCAGTCGACACAAACACTGTATAATCAAATTCATCTATTCTGAATTTTAAATTCAGATCAAGTTCGTTCCCATGGTTTAAAACCATGTAAGTAAACCTTCTAAAGGAAACGACATGTTTCAACAGTTCAGACTTACTACCAATTGCGATCTTCTTAACAGGTGAAACAAGTTTACCAAAACGAGAAAGCTCTCTTGCTAGCACTTCATCCTTGATAAATGGTGGAACATTTGACAGAGTCACCTTTTTAGCTGGTGTGGACAGAGGGAGTACAGATGCAAATGAACCCCGCAATTCAATGCCCTTCTCTACTACCTCATTTGCCTTTTCTACCGTGCTCAAAAAAAGTACAATTGCATTGTTCATCTTTGAAGCAGCCAAAACGCATGCATGCCCAATCACATTTCCAACAGCTAAACTACATTCCTCTACACTTCCCGCAGCCACGATTTTAACTCCATGCCGACGCGTGAGGGAATCCAAAATTCCACCTGTATGAGCCGCCGCCATGGCGTAAAAACACCGGCGTAAAAAACCCTCAAACCAAATTTATCACCCAGTTACAACACATACAGTTTTAACAAAAAACACATACAACATAAAAATAAGAAGTTTGAAAAAGAAGCCACAGCGGGCACAAACACCTTGCACTCACCACGTACTCCACACTCCCACCAATCGCTTCGCACATGCGCACAAAGAGAGAGAGAGAGAGAGAGAGAGAGAGAAAGAGAGAACAAACTGTTCTCCTCGAATTGGTTCATGCTTGCTTTAGGTCAGCCATTAACACAGTGGTTGATGTTTGATTGGCCTTAAATATCCCAAAAATTGTGCTAACAAATATTCTTTCATAAGGATCCAGTGAGGAGGGGAGGATTGAGGAGGGGAGGTTATCCTTCAGTGAACAGTCCATTACTGCGGATATGACAGTGGTACAGGGGTCCGTTGTATCTCACTGAGGTCGTGTGATAGCACACTCACCATTACAGATGGTGACTCAAGTCAATCGCAAGCTCGTTATCTCTTTCCTTCCACTGCTGTCATTCTGGTATCGATTAGTTTGTGTATCTCAACACACACTTCCACTTGAAGCTGTCTGAGAGGTATGTTGGTTTATGTCTGTGGTATTATTTTCTTCAGAACTGCATAATATCCTTTTTTAAGTGCTTCAAAATCACATTCTCTTAAGCTCTTAGACCATTGTGGTGTGTATATTGCCTTCTGCCCATTTATCTGGCAAGTTCTGGAGAAGTGTTTGCAGTTATTCTATTCATTTAAAAGGCTGGGAAAAAAACACTGTTGTATGTGAAGGGATGTGTAAATCTGTACATTGTGCAATATGGGTACCTCTGACCTTTTAAAGGCCTAGGTCACCTGACATAATTTTCTCATGTCATTCCAAACCTGAAGAAAGAAATCATACACGTTTGGTTTGGAAGAGTGAGCAGCAATCATTTTATTTGTTGGTGTTTATGTAATTCAATAATGTTTTAAATGAACATTTTCATGTTTTCAATTTTCATTTCAGTTTCAGTTTTAGTGATTTTATTATGTGCTTTTGTTTATTTATTTTTTTATTTCTATTTAGCTTTAATTTATTTTATTTCAGTTTTAGGCATTTTAGTATACCAGCATCTAAAACACAACACACTATGCTGGTCTTTTCAGAAGGGTTAGTTCAGTTGAATTGCGCAATTTGTTGCACACTGAAGTGGTCATGTGTGTTTGGCTTACACCCCCGCTCACCTTGAAAGAAGATGTACATGAAGAAGACTTACTGCTTTGGAAGCAGATGGAAGCACCTACTGCAGATTTTTAGAGCTTTAATAAGCCCACATCTGCCTGCTTCCTCTCTCTCTTGCTCGTGCTTTATTGTGACTTCATAAAGGAACAAGTGAGAGAGGAAGGGAAAGGATGGAGGTGCTGGGTATGGGAGTAGAGCAAAAGGGATGAGTAGTTAGCTTTTATGGATCACAGCCCCTGTGTAGTCTAAGTAAGCCAATATTGCAGTAATCTGGAGTAAATCCGGTTTAATTAAGCTACAGAGGTTTAAGGGGCAGCGTTAGATTAGAAGCACATTGTACATGGTGGGATTGTGCCATTCTTTCTGTCCTTTGATCTCATACATACACACACATATGCCACACATACACCCAAAGAACTGGCACAGTCTCCAAGTGGGCCGTTCCGCTGGTGCGTATAGCCCAAGCGCGCTCTGATATTCATTTTCCCAGGTTGACAGGAGCTATTAGTCATGCGAAGGATGGCTATGTTACATCGCTACAGGCTAAAGAGCACCACATTGAGAAAACGCTGTGCTATGTATCTCTGTATGCACTTCAAAACCGCAACAGCCCTGGAACTACTTGCCAACAATTTTTGCTTTTTTGTTAAATTGTTCGTAGGTGTGGCAGCATGTGACACCTCTTATATTCTGGGCAAAAGATGTTCCTTGCACTTGCTGCCTTAGGGGCCAAAGCCTGTTTTGCTGAGAGTTGCATAAAAACAGGATGCTGGAGTGCAGCACTACAGATGTGCAGAAAGATCGGGCGAGGTGAAGAGAAGTGAGGGAGGGAGATGGGGAAAGGAAGATAAAGATATTTTTTGCACCAACTCATCAAAAAGGTGACTTTTGGGTAAACGAGTGTCCTATCTCATGGCTGGAGGTTCAAGGTTTCTTTTTTGCATGACCGTTATACATTATAGGGCTCAACAGTAACTGTGAGAAAGAGTCTTGGTTTGGGCCTTTGCTGTGTTGCCAATGAAAAGGTCATCCATTTGTGTATGCCATTCAAAACAAAACTGTCATATTCTCTACATTGATTTGTAGCTGTGCACCTGCATCTAGATGTGTGTATATTATTTTTTACATTTCTTAAAACTAAAATTTATAAAACTACATTTTTTTTACACCACTTTTGTGGTGAGGCTAGTGAAATTGTTGGCAGGGCAAGTTACAATTGGAACTGCTAGCCTGGAAGCAGAAATAATAATAATTTAAAAAAATCGTATTAAACCTTGCATTAGTTTAAAAAGAAAGTAAGGTCAGACATAATTTGTGCCCTTTTTTGCATTTATTTTGGACTTAAAAACTGTGTAATTCTGGAATGGATGTGGTAAAAGGAGTTGAGGGGGTTATATTGCTAGCTAAATGCATGATCACATTACCAAAAATAAACAAACATGTAAAGATCAAACAAGGAGTCAAATTGTATTTTAAACCCATATAATTTTTCACGGAATTCCATTTGATTCCATTTGATTTGATGCAGGCCTAGTGATTAGTCAACCAGTTGGATGTGTATCCCGGTGGTCCAATCAAATTGTTCCCACGTAAATAGAAACGGAGTATGATGGCAAACATTTAAACTTGGACCTGAGGAGTATTGTATTTTGCACAATATTTTACTGTGGGTAGTCATCTTTTTTTTTCTTTTTTTATAATTACCTGGCAGACAGAGGAGCTACAGGCGTGCCAGGCTTGCCCTGATCCTTCATTGTTTATGTGCATGTTGAGAGTGTGTTTGTGGGTCTGAGCTTGTTTTCTCAGGTTTATATTCTGAAGTAGCACTTGGCTGCGGGCTGAAAGCAGTTACACTTTAATAGGCCAGTTGTTTACTCTTTTCTTCAGACCACTCTGGATGCACTCTAGTTTAGATCCCTCCTCTTTGCTGGCAGGTACGCTTTGCGCCATAAAGTTATTGTTGTATCGTGCCCACCACATCTTACTAACTGATTTTAACAATCTGCCCAAAAAAGTGCCTGTCTTTTATAATAGCTGTAGGTAATGCAAGCAAGCTTGAGAAATAGACCCACCTCTGTTTTAGGTCTACCCCATTCCGACTTATTCAACACCACAGGGTGACAAACACTGTGAACTCACTGACTCAGAAAAGACGCTGTATTCACATGGCTTGCATGAATAGATTTTGGGTCCATAAGCTTTCCGTTGCACCCTGAAAGGAATGGATTAAAAAGAGACGGGGGGTCCGGTGGGGGAGTGTGAGCGGTGGGAAAAAGGGATGAAAGAAGAGGTGTGCTTGCCAAAAGCTGGACCTTTTTACGTCTGGCCAAGAGGCAGCATGAATGCCACATGCACCTGATCTTTCATCTCCTCTTGCTCATAGGAAATGGAGAGCAGATTGGGCTTTGGTTTACGTGATGCTCTTGATTGAGGACAAAGAGGAAAAGTTGTTATTGCGGTTAGCCATTGCGTGATCTACAATATAGAGGTCTGGCTTTGATGGGACTCAACCGTACCCTGTAATGGTGACCAGAGAACTCATTGAACCCAGGACAGGGGTAACAATAGCTAAGCCTTCTGTCGAGACCTTAAGAAGGGCAATGCTGGTAAAGAGAGAGAGTCTTAACCCTGGCAGACAGCTCCTTAAGGAATGTTTGGATTGGACCACATCTGCACTGAGGGGTACACCGCTTACACTATGCGGAACATAGACTTATGCAGAATGGTGAAGCTATCGGGCCGCTTTAAGTCAGACGTGCATTTGTGGTCTCTCCAACATGATCCCCTGCTGATAGCTCCAACAGGACTTCCATTCCCACTACTGTAAAGACTATAATTTAGGAAATTTGTTTCAACTATTTGTTGTACTTGTTGATGGTCAGTGACATGTAGAATTATGTCCGTCTCTCTCATACGGCTGGCATCCGTTTCATAAGGGCCTGGCTCTTGGAAGGAAGAGTTTGGCCACTGCTCTATTTGTCCTTGCTGAAAATTGCACAAGTACTCTCCCAGAGGTTGTGAGTAATTGTGAGTACATATGTTTTGGGGTTTTGCTCTTTAGATTCTATGTCTCGCTCTCTCTAGACTACCCCCTCGCTTGGTCAGTGGAGACTCTGTCTTTTTTCACAACTTTTGGCTTGGAATGTAAACCTCCTCCTCAGGCTTTGAGCCTATTGATTATATGACATGACCATTTAAGGGCCATTCCTAAGCTGTCCAGTTCTTCAGTAGTTAAGCGCCATCTTTATAAAGGTCACCTGCTGATTGCCATTGGTTTATCTATCACTGAGCAGGTCTCTGAAGTCTATTGCTCCACAGTGGTCCATAATGAATCATTTAACAACAGTGTTGGGCTTCCTCAGAAAAAAAGTTACATTTGTGTCGGATGTTTTTGATTTGATCTCTCATACAGGCTGTCTGGCCCAAGCCTAATGTCTGGATTTTCTAAGCACTTGGTGTAGTTAAACTCAGGGGTGGTCTGCTTCCCTCAGAAGAGGCTTTAAGGGTTCACATCGAGCCAAGGCTGATTGTACACAAAAAGGTCAGATGCTGGAGGAAGCCCTGTGTATTTCCTACATGTCAGACTCATAACTGTGAGAATATAGTGTAATAGCTGCACCTGGCTTAAACACAAAAACTAAACAGTACTAAGTAGTTCATCTAATTTGTAAAACCAGGATCACAGACTCTCTTGCATTTGCATGTAATGTGCTTACAAAGAGAATGCGGATACATGCGTAGCTGTCTCAACGAAGGTCAACAAATATCTGCCCTCAAGTCGTCCTGGGAAGTTCCTACTAATGAGATTGAATGTTGTAATTAACCCCCCCCCCCCCCACCCCCCCCACCCCCACCCCCCCCAAAAAAATTTGTGTTGGAACACAATGAATGCTTTGAGCAATTGCACATTTTTTGCCTTTTTGTTTTACCTACCAACAAGCACAGCAAGGGGTTTCATGCAACTGCAACAAAATGTGGTGCTAAATATGTTCATTGGGTATATAATTGATGCTAAATGCATTTTACCATGTTGATTGGTCTCTTAAGGCCGTTGCCTGAAACCAAATTGACTTTTTAAAATAATTAACAGTTAACAAAAAGCATTCAAAATGAATTGTGGATTTAGCATTCATAATTTAGAAACAATATTATGTCTAGGATGGACATTCACATTGATTATTGTGACATTGTGATATCATTCACATGCACAAACTTTGTATATGATTGTTTTCACGACTTGAAGGCAGCACTTGTCTGTGCCATCAATACACAGGACCTTTGTGAAAGCATTTACCACTCTGTTTTCTATAGTGAATCAAGTCTCTGTTGAGCTTAAAGTTGATTAACACACTCTTGCAAAAAAAAAAAAAAAATATATATATATATATATATATATATGAACCAAGACTAGACATGTGCCGGTATTCGGTAATGCGATAAATCGCGGTAATGAATATGCACGATATTGTTATCGCGGCCACTTCAAAATACCGTGAAAAATAATAGATTTGAATTTAGACTTTTAGAACACGCATTAGCTAATTTTCTATCAACCGCTTAAACACTGCGTATATGCTCCGCAAAACACGTGCGCACTCTGATGTAAACAATCCCCACATGTATAAGCACTGTGTGCACGCGGCGCAGCGCACTCTAGTCTAATGTAAACAATCATCACATGGAGTAGAAGCATGGCGGAAGGAGGAACGCTGCCGACGATTTACCCCCCGCAGGGCTGCCAACTCTCACGCATTCAACTTGAGACTCAAGCGCCTTTCAGACAGGACGCAGAATACTCGCGGGGACGTTTTGTTGCTGCGTCGACCAAAGCACGCCGGGGTCAAAGTTAAAAATAGTTAAACTTTTTATTTGCAAAATAGCAAATCGCGTTCTGTCTGAAAGCCGCTTTACGGAATTGACACTTTTCACACGCTCTCACGCAGAGAAAAATCGCGGAGCAAAGAGGACACTGACACCGACAGACTAGACAGAGCAGATTACTTTTGATATGAAAAAAAAAGGTTCCGTCCATTGTGACAGATCGCTGCGCCTCAGTTCAAGTAAACCGATCATCTGTTACTTTTTATTTAAAGATACAGTACAACTTACCTTAAGGTTTATGCCTCATACAAAATGTCGATCAATCAGTGTTTTTCACGGAAAGAGGTCAATAAAACTGCAGGAGAACAGTTATGTCACAGAACGTTACATTTACCTCAGGAAAGCCATTTAATGACCAGCACTTTAGTTGACTAGAAAAAATTGTCATTTTGCTAAATATGTGCACTTTATTACATATTAATTATATGTTTACTTGTCATTACATAATTGTTATTATAATGAAAACCGCATTATATTTAATTTCTCTCTGTTTACAGCATTATGTGAGATATATTTTTTTCTTGAGAAAAATTAACATGACTGTAGCCTACCTAATATTTATCCAAATGAGTCAATATTGAATTAAGATTAAAATCAAATACAATAATTTATTTGAATAATACAAACAGTAACCTACCAGTCATTGTACCATGTAAACATTGTAACACGTTGTCATTAAACTTAATAAAATTCTGTTTAGTTACCATGTTTTGAAAATCACAATTACACATTGTGATGCAAGTTGTTTTTTTAGATACCCGCAATCCATCTGTTTCTCTTGAGCAATTAAAATATCGTGATAATACCGTATACCGTGATAAAAGCTCATTCAATTAATCGCAGCACGAAAATTTGATACCGGCACATGCCTAACCAAGACCAACAATGGCTAAATGTCTTGCATGCAGACACTATTATAAAATCCACCTGTTTTTTATGTTGGCTTCCAGCGGTGTAGCACTCGGTACCATGTGCATTCAAGCGAATATGTCGTAGTCTGTATTTACACAGCTGCAAGAGGACAGGAGCAAGTCAGGTAAAGGCCCTGGCCTCACGCTGGCCCAGCAGGATCCTTTGTGAGCAAACGTTCACAACTTGGGCCATGATTCAGAGACACTGTCTGTCTCTGCAACCGCTGCTTTCACTCCAAACATCGTCCTTCCTGTCTGGAGAAAAGCGATCTTCAGAATCATACTCATACAAACACTAAGGAGAGAATCTTCAAAGTAACCTACTGAGGTGTGTTGGTTAAACAGTGAAGTAGGGTCACGCTGGTTGCTGCCGGTGGCGTGGTTCGAGACTTTGTGAAAAACTGGATGGCTTCTCAAGGGTGACTGCTGTAACCTAATACTGTTGTGCTTGGCAGTATTTCCTCAGACTCACCGATACATGTCTGCCCTATTTGGACAGTCTCTGAGCACAGGGCCCCTCAGGTGGGAACTCTTAATGTGTGTGAGAGAGAAATAAGAAGCAGAAAAGCAAGACAGAGACAGACAGTCTCTAGCTTTTTGTCCGACTCCTGTTTTCTAGAGAGAAAAAAGGATGCCAATCCAAAGATTCACAAATTTATTTTGTCCCCAAGAGCTCTCTGAGAGTTTGGGTGTGGGGTCAACATATATCACTAAGCCTGGTTATTGACTTTTCCAGCATGATAGCAGAACAGTCCATGTCTCCACTTTCTCCTGTTCCTCCTGAGATAGTCTGAGAGCTATTTTTGCCCTTTGAATCTAATATTAAATCTCTAGATAGTTAGATAGCGGACAGCCCTTACTGCATGGGTGTAAAGAGTCCTGGCCAAGACTGTGACTGATGAATCTATCCCCTCATTGACAAGTTTTACCTGTAATTGCAGTCATCATCTCCCTGTTAAGCCTGTTCTAAGTTTACAGTGTCCTGACAATGAAAACCGATCTACTAGATAGGGCTGGGCGATAAAACGATAACGATAATTATCGCGATATAATTTTTCTCGATAAAACGATATCAAGAGGTCGATAAATGTTCGATAATGTGTATGCGCCAAAAGCGGAACGAAACTCATTTGAACCGCGCGCCACACGGACCATTTATCCGCGAGCTCACTAGAGCAGATGCGCGTTTACTCTGATCGGCCTCGCTCACGACTCGATCCAGTGAGAAGCGCTTGAATTCAGCGAAGAACACAAATGCTCAATTTAAACCAGTTTAAAGGCAGATAAAACACAGAAACACTGTGAGCAACGATACAGTCAGAATCTGAATTGTTACTGAATCCATTTACCATGGATTTACTGTAATGTTAGCCGTTAATATAAACTGCACCATGAAATGTGGAATATACATATTGAATTGTATTATATTATTAATATAGACAATGTATTAAATGACTAATGGAATATTATTACAGTATTTAATAATGTATTTAACTAGGCTACTGTTTTTCATACAAATACCAGAGACCATAAGTTACATTTTGCCATGATAGTGAGGTGTTATAACGTTATAACAAGTATTTATAATAAGTTATAACGTTAGGCTATGCCTGGCTTTATCTGTGGTTATCATTATCTAAATGCATGATACTGGATGACCAATGGTTAATTTTAATAAAACTCAAACAGTCAGAATATTACATTTTACCAAATAAAAATGTGGTCGTTACATTTTTTTTTTAAACAGATATTACTGTTTTTGTTATTGAACATAAATTTAACATAGTATTATCTTGAGTTAGGATGCAGATTTACTGTCAACTCACTGTCAAATATGCATTTCTTGACAAAACATGTAATTTGAGTATTGCAGCCTGCACTGCAAACTGTGCTGAAGAAATATTTTTCTATTCAGATATTTATTTTGTTAAGGAAAAATGATAAATGTTTGAATGTTCTACCTCAGATTTGTGAAATGTTCACCTGTTTGGCAAGTGTTTGTCATGATATGTTCTGACAATAAAAAGTAGTTTAAAACCACAATTAACGCTCTGTATTCTACAACTAGGAGCAAAAACCTGCCTTTAAACATGAAAGAAATAAAGATTTGACATTTATCGTGATAATTATCGATATCAACTGATATAGAAAAATTATCGTGATAATTTTTTTTGGCCATATCGCCCAGCCCTACTGCTAGATCATTGGGGTTAATAGGTTTTGTGGAAAAGTGTTTCCACCGGATTCTCAGAATTTGAGAGCAGCATAGTAGTTTTCTTACAAGCATTCTGTACACAGTATGGCCAGAGAAGAAGTTTTCAAAGTTTGTTCTTAATTACTCTTGTAGCCTCAAGTACCCGAGCTTTGATCTCCAGCCATTATTTACAGATTGTCCAAGGCTACTAATATTCATTGAGCTTCACATATGAGTTTATTAATTGGGGATGAGAGAGAGAGAGAGAGAGAGAGAGAGAGAGAGAGAGAGAGAGAGAGATTAAAGATGCAAATGGCAGGTCTGCTTGTTTAAAACCAGTGCCTCTGCCAAAGTGTCCCTGTAAAGTCGTTTTTTCCATGTGTTAAAGTAAAAGCAAAATCTAATCTGTAGTCAGAAAAACTTTGTTTGTGAGCTTGGAGTGTCTTAGCATAGTACAGCTTATTAGAGCTACTGAGCTTATTAGAGCTACTGAATTCAGTGCTGTTGTGTTTATTATTAGTTTTAAGTGTCCTGGATAATAACTATGCCATGGACCAATGTACTTTTTTTCGACCTTTTCTGCCTCACAGAATTATTTGCTGACATCCCTTCTAATCTACAGCTGTTGGTCTCTTGGCAGGTCTGCGTTTTTCGAAACCCCTGGGTGGAATTGTGAAAGTTGATCTGGCGTTTGTAGACAAAATATTTTGAAAGTGTCTTATGCCACCTTGATGCCTTACTTGGAGAGTGAAGTGGTTCAGATGTATGCGTTGGGTCGAAAAAAGAACATGGACATCACAGTCCTGTAGAGTAGGGTACATCCAGATGTCAGCACGGGTCCTGCTTAGTCATGGATATGCGCTCGATAAGAATGCACCAATATCCATTCAGGTCGCTGATGATAAGATGCACGGCTTTGATCCTATTGCTCAAGGCTGGACAAATACAGATAGTCCTATATTCACAATCATAGACAAGCAGGCAAATCAACTAACTCATGCAGCTTGCTTGACACAAGCACTTCCTTGGTACGGTCGTTGACATTCCCACATTGAGAGCCGGTTTGATGATAGTTATGCAATATCATCTGGCAGAGAGAGTGTGAGAGAGGGTAGGAAAGTTATTAGCCAACTCCTCTTTAAAACTGCTGTGATTGCATTCGGGATTTCTCTGTCCTCGTTCCCACAACCCACTGTCTCACAGGAAACCATGAATCTACACAAAGTCTCAGAGGAAACACAGATCCAAATGCGTGAAAGGTTTGTTTTCTTGAATTAGCGTTGCAATAAAGTGTTTAGAATCATGTTTTACTGCGAAACTGAAGATGGATCCTGTTGCTACTGGCTTAACTCGATTGGCCTGTACAACTTGTAAAAAATCAAAAGAACACACATTCCCAGAGAGTAGGATGCACATAAAATGTACTGTATTTGTTATGCTTTTATGAAATTTGACTTCAAAGACTCTGTGTCAGCTGTGATGAAACACAAACTGCTGTCTCAGTCAAGTGTCAGGGTGATCTTGCGTTCTCGTTTTTCTCAGTTGTATCTGCCGGTGTACACTTACAGATAGATGGCAGGGTCATCCGGAGCCCTGTGTGATCTGACACTGTGGGAGAGATACTTTGATGCCACCTTCACCTTCCCTCAGCTTCCAGACAACAGTCTTCCAGTCTTTTCTTGTCTTATTAAAAGAGCATAATATATTGCCTGAAAGATAAAACAGTGCTAGTGTCTCCAGACCTGCATATGCATGTGCTTGCCAGTTTTTGTATGTGGGCCCTCTTAACAAAACTTATGTTACCATATGTAACCATCCCATATTTAGTTTGTTGTAATGCTGGAACACACCACTTGCTGGAAAACCAGGTCATAAGTTGGTCTAGGTGGTTTCTGGCATATGGTAGGTAGTTGCTGGTCTAAACTGTTCTACCAGATTAAATCAGCTTTATGAAGTTGGTCTATTAGGTTGAAACCAGGTGTACCACCTCAAGTTGGGTTTCATTAGATTTCCCACATGGTATGTACATTTAATTCCAATTGAGAGTATATTGTACATAATTCTCCCCCTCAGATAAGTTTTTTTTAAAGCCACCTGCACTCTTTTAAGGCACTACACACAAAAAAGCCATCAATAGCTGTCTGAAAAACCTGTGTGTTTGAAGTCTTATTTTTCACCTCAGCTGGAACTGATACAAATGAGCATCTCTATTTATCTCCATCACTCCAGATAGGCAGCGATAAGCTGGAAGCCGATTAAAGACATAATAAAACCATAACCATAAGGCCGTAAAAGTGCTTTCCTTCAGATCAGTTGCTGCTGATGGGAGGAAACGATCAGCACCTGTTTGGACCAGATCCAGATTATTGTTTTCCCTGAACTGTTGTTTATGATGGGGGCAGTACTGACTCCCGTGACCGCTCATGTTTTTGCTTTCATGTCTCTCATGTTGTGCAAGTGGTTTACACTTGCTGGAAATCAGCCAGAAACATGAAGAGTGAGAGTATGACGAAAACTTTGAAC
Source organism: Tiaroga cobitis (assembly GCA_030578255.1). Taxonomy (NCBI): domain Eukaryota; kingdom Metazoa; phylum Chordata; class Actinopteri; order Cypriniformes; family Leuciscidae; genus Tiaroga; species Tiaroga cobitis. The sequence continues at coordinate 29,311,476 of CM060594.1, read as the reverse complement.
TGCTAAGTGTTGTCATTTGTCTTTCAAGTGTTTGGTAGTGGTAATTTCCCTTCTGATCCACCACCTGTATGCATTGTTTCTCAAACTTGTGGGAGGATTTGTCAAAAACGATGTGAAAATATTCTTGGATTTAGAGGTAGTCAGGCTCCTAATGTATTATACAGTAGACCAGGGATTTCTCTTTATTTTATATCTTTGAGTTTCTCAATACTGTTGGGCTCCTTAGAGGCAGAGGAGGAGGAAGAGGAGTGGGAGGAAGGGTAGTTAGTTTGGGGTCAGCTGAGGGAGCTGGCCGAGGTCATGTGAACGGCGAAGAGAGAAGGATCCAAGAGGTATTTTTTTGGAAGATTGTCCGAGAGGATTCTTTTTGGAAAAACATCCCTCAGACTGTTACTGTGGTTTTGAATAGTTCGGAGAGTTTTAGTGCGCCATGAGCTTGCTATCTACCTGAGTGGAACATGGCCAAACTGGCCTGTAATCATGTAGTTTCAGCTTGTGTATGTTGTGTATGTTCGGAATACTAATTTTATTTCTGTACTGTTTAGTATGTGCATTGTGTTTGCATTATAATTGTATGTGGAACACACTAAAATGTATACTGTATCCCATTTGCCATGTTGACCTTTTTTTAACCATGATCTTTTTATTGACTCGTTTTCGTTCAGGCTGCTAAAAGATATAGATCTGCAGTATGTAGTAAATAGCAACATGTACTCTAGTATTCCATTCTTATCATTAGGACAGGACCAAAAAGGACAACAACAACAAGGCCCAATCAAACATCCATCCACAAGCATCTTATTAACAGATCTCAGTTCTCTTAGAGGAGCACCTGATGCACGGCTCATCAGAACAAATCCCCATCAACTCCCACTCACTCCCTCATTTCCTCCAGATAAACAGATTCAAGACTCTTTCTCTCTCTCTTATCTTCTGATACACAGCACTGATGCTGTACGCTCATCAGGAAGGAACTTCACTCTTCTGTTACCGTAGCGACCACGTGCGTAAAGCCCTAGTAATCTAGTGACACACTGAGCTGATTGTATCTGCGGCTCTGAATTCAATTAGCCATTTCTGCTGCAATAAGATAACCTGCTCTATCATTGCTTAAGAAAACAGAGAGCTTCTGTCTTAGACTACATTGGTTATACTGTTTAAGAGTCAAGATGACTGATAAGACACTCAGTTGCAATTGCCATCAATGGAGATTGTGTATACTACAGCAGTAAAACTCCATTTGTCCATGTTGTTGTGTTTCGATAAAAATCTTGACCTGTTATACTAATTAAACTCTATGTTAAGACCTTTAGCTGCGGAAATGAACTTGATAGATCAGAACAGTTTTGGTCCAGTGTCATTTCCTCAGCAGGAGACATTATGGATATCCTGTCCATGTTAACGTCTTCTGACTTCACTCTGCTTCCTCCATTCATTGCAGACCCTCCTGATTGTCTTCACATGCTCATTCACTGACATTTGTTCTCCGTTACATTCCCAGTGAGCTGCATTCCCTCATTATATATATAAGAAAAATTTAACCATAATAATGTGTTTAGATATATATATATATATATATATATATATATATATATATATATATATATATACATATATATATATATATATATTTAAACACATTAATACTGTTTCATTTTTCTTAATTCTTTTAAAAGATTGGTTGGGAATTATGAGATGTATTGTGATTTTTATTCTATTGACAACCCTCATTTTCAGCCATAAGAAATGCTACATAGTGTATACTGCATACATTATGTATATATCACAATATAAATACTGCATACATTTTCAGTTCATCTGTTTTTTCATAGTTTTATGTAAAAAAAAAAATGGGTGGGGGGGGGGGGGGGGGGGAATTATATAAATAATGATATCATAATTAATATTTTTAAATATTTTCAGTACAATGACACTATAAAAGCTAATTATTTGTGCTTAAGGAAGAGGGTCCATCACAAAGGAATCATCCATTTTGGGGGTCCCTTACCATCAAAACATTTGTAAATCCTTTGTGTAAAAGATAATCCCAGTGAAGGAATGGAGATTGATGAAGTTATGATAGGCCACATTCCAGATATATTAGAGATGAAATAAAGAAGATAAAGTTAGAGCAGAGCTTGGTTGGTGGTCTTATCTTAAATCATTTGCATGTGCTGATTGTGAGAGCACAGACATGGTGGTTCACCTCTCACTGTCCACATTACAACTGCTGATAAATGATGTGAAAGTTCATAATACAAACTCTTCGATCTTCTAACTTAACCCATCCAACGAGAGACAGCGAGTGAAAGTTTAACATGTATCTGCCTGAGACCATATTTAACCTATGAGGTGCTTCTGCAGCTCACCGAAGTAGCAGGTCTTAGACGTTGAGGGAGATGAATGAATGCAGAAGTCAAACAGAGAGGAGATAAGGCTAATATTTGCAATGAGAGCCCAGCCCAAGGCTGCATACCTGCCATGCTCATCTGACCTCAGTGGGGGTGTAGGGGGGGTGTAGGGAGGGTGTGGGATTCTGAGGAAAAGAGACAGGAGATCATTACTGCCTCAGAGGCACTGGGGATATTTAGCAGAGCTCCAGTCCATACAGACACACATAGCTGAATGTGTGTCAGTTTTATTGCTGATATGAACAATGTGAGGAGCAGTGCAGTCTTTATCTAAAGTACTTAATCACTGAATGTACTGTAGTTTTTTTTTTCTCTCATGTAATTCAAACGTTGTGCATATTCACTTTGGGCCTTTTTTTTGTCTTATTTTGGAGAAAAGGAAAGGCAGACAGGAAAATGTATGTATTTATTTATTTCTATGTGGACCCCCAGCACTCTCTTGCAGACCCCAGTAAAACCCCTACTTTAAAAAAAATAATAACAATAACCACATGGTTTTCTAAAGACCTATATATTTAAATTCTAATATTAAAAGTTAAAGAGCTTAATTTTTTTTTTTTGGTCCTCTTTGGAAACGATCTCGGTTACTTCACTGTAACCTTGTTCCCTGAGAAAGCGGAACGAGATGCTGCGCTGCTCAGCGCATTGGGAACGTCTTTAGTCGTGACCAGCTGTGAATATTGTGTGTAACACGTCGATAGAATTGACCCGGAGGTAATATAGCCTCGGTCGATGACGTCATCGGCGCGCACCCGCAACGCGAGGCTATAAATAGATGAGCCGCAGGTGCATCGTCAGGATATTTTGTCTGAAGAGCAGTCCTGGGACATCTTCAGCACGGCAAAGCAGCGCAGCATCTCGTTCCGCTTTCTCAGGGAACAAGGTTACAGTGAAGTAACCGAGATCGTTCCCTTTCGAAAGCTACAATCGATGCTGCGCTGCTCAGCGCATTGGGAACGAGAATACCCACGCCGCCGTGCTTGAACATGTCTGGACCCCAACGGTTGTGCATGTGCTCACAAGAACGCAAGAAGGCCTCAGACACTAGCCTGTGATGTTGACTCAAGGACATGAGAGCCCGGAGTGGCATGAACATCCAAACTATAAAACCTTATGAATGTGTGCGGAGAGGACCAACCTGCCGCATCACAAACCTGTTGTAAAGGGGCACCCCTCGCCAAAGCACTAGAAGAAGCGACCCCTCTGGTAGAGTGAGCTCTGAGACCTATAGGCGAAGCTTGACCGCGCGCCTCATAAGCCAAAGCAATTGCATCCCTGACCCAATGAGACATGGTCTGCTTGGTGGCAGCTCCTCCCCTGTTACTACCACCATAACAGACGAATAATTGCTCTGACTTACGCCACTGGCTAGCGCGGTGGATGTAAGCCTGAAGAGCACGGACTGGACACAGTCTATACGATTTCTCCTGCTCCGGCGTTGTAAACGGTGGAGGACAGAATGCTTCTAGAATGACCGGATGTACAGACGAAAATGGAACCTTAGGCAGGTAATCAGGATGAGGATGCAAAATTACTTTCACCATTCCTGGGGCAAAGTCTAAGCAGGATGGAGAGATAGACAAAGCCTGCATATCCCCAATCCTCTTCAAGGAAGTTATTGCCATTAGAAAAACCATTTTTAGAGTCAGAAGTTTATCAGACGCTGACTCTATAGGTTCAAAGGGGGTTTCAACCAGACCCTCGAGGACTATAGCTAAATCCCACGAAGGGATCTTGGTTTTTACTGGAGGCCTCAGTCGCCTGGCCCCACGAAGGAAGCGAGAGAGCAGAGGATGTCTCCCGAGCGGCGCCCCGTCAACTAAGGCGTGGCAAGCCGAAAGAGCGGCCACATAAACCTTAAGAGTAGCAGGGCATGTGCCTGTTGATAATTTCTCTTGCATGAAGTCCAGAACTGAAGCAACCTGGCAGTTGACTGGATCTACATTGTGTACAACACACCACCTTTCAAAAACACCCCATTTACCGGCATAACTTTGTCTAGTGGAGGAAGCCCTAGCACTCAGAATAGTCTCAATAACAGCAGGCGAAAGCCCAGTGTCCCTCAGTTGGTTCCCATCAGGGGCCAAACGTGAAGATTCCACAGGTCGGGCCTAGGATGGAATATCGTGCCCTCCGCCTGAGACAGAAGGTCCCTCCTCTCCGGAATCGCCCAAGGCGAGCCGTCGAGGAGAGATATTATCTCCGAGAACCACACCCTGTTCGGCCAACGTGGCGCTATCAGCAAGAGGCAAGACCCTTGTTGGCGAACTCTGGCTAGAACTCCCGGGAGCAAAGAAACTGGAGGAAACGCATACAGGCGCATCTTGGGCCATGAGTGCGCCATCGCATCCAGACCCAATGGAGCTGGGTGACTCAGAGAGAAGTAGAGGGGACATTGCGCTGTCTGCTGGGAGGCGAAGAGGTCCACCTCTGCTTTGTAAAATTTGGTCCAAATCTGTTTCACTACTTCCGGGTGGAGTTTCCATTCCCCTGTCGGTAGTGTCTGTCTGGACAGTAAATCTGCTCCCACATTCAAATGCCCTGGAATATATACTGCCCTGAGTGACAGGAACTTGTCCTGGGCCCAGAGAAAAATCTGCCTCGCTATTCTGTTCAGATTGCGTGAGCGCAGACCCCCCTGATGATTTATATAAGAGACTGCTGCTGTGTTGTCCACCCGCACTAGGACATGACAGCCCCTCAATTGATGGAGAAAATATTTCAGAGTCAGAAATACGGCCATCAACTCGAGGCAATTGATGTGCCAATCAAGCTGATGACCCTCCCATTCCCCTTGAGCTGGACGGCCATCTAAGACCGCTCCCCAGCCCATCAGGGAAGCGTCCGTCGTTAGCAGTCTGCGACGACACGGCGCCCCTAGAGTGGGACCCAAGGCAAGGAACCGGGGTCTGATCCACAGAGATAGTGTACGAAGCCCGCGGCGCGTCACTTTTATGTGCCTTTGAGGATTGGCTCTTGGATGAAATCCTCTGGCTTTTAGCCACAACTGAAATGGTCTCATGTGCAACAGCCCCAGAGGAATCACCGTGGATGCTGATGCCATGAAACCCAACATTTTTTGGTACTGACGAACAGTGAGTTCTTGGCCTAGCCTGACTTTGCTCATGGTCTGCCGAATGGTCTCGATTCGAGCGGGAGACATTTGTGCCCGCATCGTAACCGAATCCCAAACAATCCCGAGATAAGTCGTTCTCTGGGCAGGAGAAAGAACACTTTTCTTGGTGTTGAGTCTCAACCCTAAAGCAACTAGATGAGCTAACACGATGTCTCTGTGTTGGAGCGCCATCTCTCGCGATTGAGCTAGTATCAACCAATCGTCGATGTAATTCAAAATGCGAATGCCCTGGAGTCGTAACGGAGCCAGTGCTGCATCCATGCATTTCGTGTATGTGCGGGGTGACAAGGCCAGGCCGAATGGAAGAACCCGAAACTGGTACGCTTCGCCCCCGAAAGCGAACCTCAGGAATTTCCTGTGTTGTGGCAATATTTCTATGTGAAAATAAGCGTCCTTCAAATCGATCGTGACGAACCAATCGTGATGTTGAATTTGCGTCACGACCGTCTTGACGGTTAACATCTTGAACTTGAGCGCTTTGACTGTACGGTTTAAGCCTCGAAGATCTAAGATTGGACGCACCCCCCCCATCCTTTTTGGGAACCAGGAAGTATCTGCTGTAATAGCCTGACTCTCTTTCTGGAAGAGGAACATGTTCTATGGCCTCTTTGCTCAGAAGGGTTTGCAGCTCTTGCGACAGTACATGCATCAGCTCCGGTTTCACGGAAGTGAAGATCACGCCGTTGAAACGTGGAGGACGACGAATAAATTGGATTCTGTATCCTATCTGTACTGTGCTTAATACCCACGCAGAAATGCCTGGCAGAAGTTTCCACGCTGCCAGACTTCCTGAGAGTGGTATCAATTTTAATACTTCCTTTTGAGGGGATGTTGGATGTTCCGTGCCCTGTATAACGGCAGGAAACAACGGAACATCCAACATTTCGCTGGAAACCGCTGCCCCCCGAAGCACGAGAGGTGGCGGGGATGGAGAGGTTTTGTGAGGGTAACGGGAAGGGGCGAAAAGATCTTGCATGCGCCCCATCCCGTGGGGGGCTACCCCCACCAGATTGGGCGCCAGACCATCAGGACTTCTTCTTCCTGTTAATAATAGTCCTGAGGTCTGGCTTGGGAGGTTGCTGAGTGCGGCGAACCTGTCCCCAATCCCTGCGAGGGGGAGCACGGTCCGCTACACTCTGCCTCTTTACCTCCCTAGGTTTTGAAGGACCGGGGCGGGGCTGGGTGGCAGACGGCCCCTCCCCTTGAGTGCGGCGAGGAAGAAACTGAACAAACGCTTCCTCGTGTTTTTTAACTTCCTTGAACCGGGTGACCACGGTGTTCACTGAGTCACCAAACAGCCCAGATGGAGAAACAGGAGAGTCAATCAAAAACAGTCGATCTTTTTCTTTAATCCCTGTCAGATTAAGCCACAGATGCCTCTCCGTGCTGACCAAAGCAGACATTGAACGGCCGATGGCACGGGCCGTCTGCTTGGTCGCACGGAGAGACAGATCTGTGGCACGACGAAGCTCAGAGAATGACTCTTCGTCGATCGTACTGCCCGCACTCAAATCCTTCAACAGGTCAGCCTGGTATGCCTGTAACACTGCCATAGTGTGCAGCGCAGCACCAGCCTGACCTGCAGCTTGATAAGCTTTCCCCACTAAAGATGATGTTATCCGACAGGGTTTAGTGGGGAGGGTAGGTTTCTTTATCGAAGATGCCGAGTCGGGAGAGAGATAGCTCGCGAGCGTCTCTTCAACCCGAGGCATCTCCGTATACCCCCGCGCCTCTGCACCCACGATAGTCGAAAAAGTCGACGTCGAGGGCACAAACACGCGAGAAGTATATGGTTTACTCCATGACTTAGATAGTTCGTCATGGAGGTCCTCGAAAAAGGGAAGAGACTGATGTTTTGGTCCCTCCCCTCTGCCACCGGACAGAAACCTATCCCCTAACTTAGACTGTTTGGGGGTCTCTTGTTCGCGTGGCCAGTCAAGCTGTAATCTGGCCACAGCGCGAGTAACCACCTCGAGCAATTCTTCGACAGATCTCTTTTCACGAGAAGAACGCTCAGAGGCTGGCTGCTCACGGTCCGAAGACCCAAGAGATACATCATCCCCCTCGTGAGTCGAAGAAGCACCGGAGCGCGCTTCGAAATCACGGGAAGGGATGCGTGGATCTGGTGACGCAGCAAGCGAAAGGGACGGACCCGTCTCTTGCTCGTCATGCAGATCCATACGAGAGCCCCACGATGATAATGCGGGTGCGGTCTGAAAATAGGACAGACGGGAGCGAAGCATCTTAACCGTGAGCTGGTCACAATGCTCGCACCCGCCCTTCTCTATAGCCAGAACCGCGTGCTCTTCCCCCAAACAAACAAAACAGTAATCGTGTGTATCCAGCTCCGAGATGGGACGGGAGCATGGAGGAACACAACGCTTGCTATTTTGTTGGCTCATTTCTCCTCTTTTTTTACTTTCAAAAACTCTTTGATGTAGCGTGAGAGAGAAAAGATTCGAGAAATGAGAAATTTTCTGCACACTGCCTGACAAAACTAACTCCTAGCAAAGATCTGAGAACAGATGAGAGATAGAGAGAGAGTGTTTGCGTCCACACATGCACAGAATGGTCTGAAGACAAAAGACCTGACGATGCACCTGCGGCTCATCTATTTATAGCCTCGCGTTGCGGGTGCGCGCCGATGACGTCATCGACCGAGGCTATATTACCTCCGGGTCAATTCTATCGACGTGTTACACACAATATTCACAGCTGGTCACGACTAAAGACGTTCCCAATGCGCTGAGCAGCGCAGCATCGATTGTAGCTTTCGAAAGGGAACTGGTCATAGTACCATAAAAGAGTAGGATTCATTTTAATTTATGGTGCTCAAAAAAGCCACAGGTCATGTCCTGAGTAGAATCTGATAACGATATTGTTTTCGGGGCTTTTTGTCTATGTTTTCTTGCACACATGATCACAGAGGAAATCAGGCATGGCGCTTGTGAAGATTTATACAGAGAGTTTCCCAGCGCGGATGACTCTGCTTTGCTTCTGCGTTCAGGACACTTTTAAAACAATGCGGCAGGTGCAGAGTCTTTAATGAGTCGTGAGGTGCGAAATATCAAGTTTGTGTGGGAGAACTGTGGGTCTGTAGCACTTTTATCAGGTGCACTAGAATGGGAATGACAAATGCTTTGCCCATGTGTGATCAGTCATATTATGATAGAAACAGAGTTTTGTCAGCACTGGGCGGTGTGTGTGAGTGTATGTGTGTTTGTTTCAGGGGTAAGATGGGTTTGTGGTGACAAGGGCATTATCCCTACGGCAGCACAATATCACTTTTCTGCCCATTGGGAAGAATTACCGACATGAACCACAGAAACCAGCAGTCGGGTTTGAGTTACAGGCAGCAGATTTAAAGGTCTTTTCTGAGCAGGCTGTATCATTTACAAAGCATTCCCCAGGACTGCATTTTTATCGGTCAGTATGACTCATGAGTTGGGCCAGAGAGCAGATTTTCACAGAGCCACTGTTAATGCGTGTTGTTTAGAGATTTTTTTTTTGAAAGTCTGTGCCAGTTTACATCGCCAGAGATGAACGTTTTTGGTTTTGTGGTAATTAGTGGTTTCTCTCTCTCAGAAAATCATCACGCTCTTAAAAAGTTTCTTTTATTTGCCGTTTCGTGTTCAAAGAGGCCAGAGTTAGAGTCTGATGCATGACTTTAAAGCGACCAAAATACATATGTTAGAAAAACCTCCAACAGAGCTGCCTAAAAGCAGTACATGACCCAGTGAAATTATAAAAGCGTGAGAAAAGAAACTAAAAAAGAACAAACAAACAAAAGTCATTTCGTTTGTTTAACGTTGCTGCAGTGTTGTGGCTGGTTTTTGTGGGTGTTATGTGATTCTAAATACATTTTTGGGTTGTGAGGTGGTTAATCACTAGTCCAAACAGTCTTTAGTCTCATCCCTAAATATGGCTCAGTTCAGTGGGACTTTTTTTGCCAAGCGAAAAATAAAAGTCTGATTACGTAAGAAAGTAATTTAAGTTTAATAGTAGTGATGCACTGAATGTTTTTGTTTTTTTACGAATGAAAAAATTAGAGTTGTATTTAGTTGAAAACTCAAACTGAAAATAAAGTTTCGGTAATTGGGTAATTCTGAGGTGATAAATTAAAGGTGCAGTATGCGATCACCCAGAATTGTTGTTGAACACTGTTGATATTTGAAATCAACCCAAACAAACCCACCTCCTCTCTTCAAAGCTCCACCTCCAAAATTCACAAACACTTTACAGTGTTACCTAACCGCCTCGCTCCGAGCTGGTCTCGAACCCCAATCGCCGGCAGGCAAGGCTGGTGTGCTAACAAGGATGCTTAACACCGCATTCGCTAATCTAGTGTCACTAGCTGGCCTCCGTTACACACACAATGCAAGACTGGATGTCTATTTATCATAGCAGAAGCGAAGCAAAATAAAGCTTTACGAAAAAGGAAGCAAAGATGATGAACGAATGACAAAGAAGCACAAAAAATAGACATACAGTACACAAGAGGAAATACAAGCAAGAGTTGGTCGTTATAGTCACCAGCAGTTCTGCTGCTCCAGACAAACAATGACTCTCAAAACTGTCCTGTAACTATGGCTAACATTACAACAACAGCATTTCTTGGTTCTGTGAAACCGCGAAAGCACTGTTACTCATATATAGAGCAGAAACAACGTAACCTCGGTGTCCGTTTCCAGGCTTTCCCGCTTAGGTCTCTCCAGTGCTGGAAAGCTTTTATAATATTAATGCGGGTCATAAAGCTCTTGCCTGATCATAACCCTTCTTTTTCCATACTCCTTTGAGATTTTCTCTTTTGTATTGTTTGTCATCTCTCTTTCAACAGTCTTTCTTCAAATCTCCCTCTTGCTCACTCTCTCTCCTCCACCATCATACGCCCCCTAATGCTCATTGGCTACATGTTTGTTGTGGTGCTCGGTCCGACAACTTTTTAACAGCCTTTTTGAAAAATCGCTTACTGCACCTTTAAGGGGCTGTTTACATGACACCATTTTTAAAAACCTTCTAAAACCTTCTAAAACTAAAAACCGAAAACGTTTTATGCGCTTTTGCCATTCATTTACACGTCAGCTGTGTTTTAGGGGCCTAAAAACGCAAACTTTTGAAAATGGGTTTTTAAAGTGCACGTTTTTGAAACCGATACCGCTATCGTCTCTGTGTAAACTACAAAAATGCAAATCAATGAAAACGGTGACGGCATGCACATGCATATTACGTGTTTAGTCTATAGGCAAATGTCTTCTCCTGTATGAGCATGTTAGATGTAATGGCCATTGGCCGGTGAATCCAGACAGACACTTCTAAACTACACAGACACCGCCTGCCTCTCCTATTTCTCTCTCTTACTCTGTCTCTCTCACACTCTTTGTCCTTAGGCTTCTATCAGAGCTTATGGATGTATTTCTCAAGAGCCTTTGTTTGATGACTCCAGTGATGCCCCACTTTTCAAATTGCGAGTGACCAAAGATGCTCTGCAGCATCGCTTCATCATTCCAGCTTCATTTATATCAAACAGACATTTACAGGGTATTACCCTGCGCCCCTTTATCACTAGGATATTTACTGGTGCATCCGGAGCAAATCGGTAATAAAGTAATCATACAAAATCACACGGGCCGCTCGCCTGCTGCGTCAGTGCCTGCCGCTATGTGAGAACTTAATAGGAAGGGAAAGACGATCTCTCCCTCTAAAGCTCGTGCCCCGCCGCCGACATATTGAGATGCTAAATCAAAAACACGCTTTGCTTCTTCTTCTTTGCAAAGAAAGAACGAAGAAAGAAACGCAGGAAGGGCTAGCTGGAAAATCGATTGCTGCTGTGGCTCATGTTTCCAGTTGTATCGGAGTGAAAGAGAGAGAGAAAGAGAGAAAGCAGTCTGGGATGAGACCGCTTTTATATCATATTATGTCACCAGACGACTCAGCACCTGATTCTCTCATCAGCTTACCAGACAAACCCCCTCCCCTCCTATTGCTCTTTCCCATTTTTTTCTTTCTTTCTGTTAGATGGGAGAGTACACATGCTGGCCTAGTGCCCTGAATAGCACACTATATTGTGAATAAAGAAGTTTATGGTTTATTTTTATTTTTGTGTACAAACCATATCAAGTTTTGAGTTCAGTATCTAACATAGTTAAAGAAATATTCTGGGATCAGAAAAATTTAGCTCAGTCAACCGCATTTTTGGCATAAATACCACAAACAATTAATTTTCACTGGATATGGGTTACAGTGAGACACTTACAATGAAAGTGAATGGGGCCAATTCAGAAACTTTAGAATACTCTCTCTTTAAATATTTAAGGCAAAAGGTGTAAAGAATATTGTAAAGATTTTAGTTGGGGAAAACTTTTCTGTATAGAGTTATATCAAATTTTGATCCCCATTACAACGTAGCAATGTAACTCTAACAAAACTGTTGATTTAATTGATTTAAACAGCTTTGCAGCTCAAATAATACACTAGTATTTATTATACACTAATCAATGTTCTGTAAGTGCTTTCATAAAAGTTCAAATTAAAAGCTTCACATTTCTTCTTTTAAAATCTGCAAAAATTGGTCCTACACTAAAAAAAATGTTGAAGGATTTATTTTAAAACAATTTTTACTCAGAAATTGGTTGTAAATTTCATAAAGAATTACTAAGAAAATATGCCGAACAACTGTAAATGTGACTGCACCTTTACAATATGTGCCAGTTGTTTTGTTGTTGTTTGCCTATCACACTTCAGAAGATCTCCTCTGCCTTGACCTGGCTGCAGTCTCAGTGTTCTCAGTAATGGAGTGAGATGAGACCGTCTTCATGAATTTGATGTTTATATTGGAGAAGACGGTAAAGTAATAATACTGAGCTGTAGACCTCCAGCTCTCTGTCATTTTTTTCCACATGAATTTTATAGGCTCTTTTGTTTCCATGGTGATGCAGTGTGTCGACACAGTGAGGTTAAGGACAGTTGCACTGCCTCATTTTCTGTCACTCACTGTCATTCTTTCATTCAGTTCATTGTCCAAAGCCATCATTCAAATACGGGTCAGGTTCACATTTACGAAAGAATCAAGACATGCTGTGCTCTTCATGAAGGACGTGTGTGTGTGTAGTGGGCTTGTGTTCGAAAAACATTCACATAGTGAACATCTAGACACACATGCTGAGCAGCTAAATGCACTGACGGAGAGAAATTGTCTGATTTTTTTTTTTGATTGATTCATTCTTTTGTTCATTTATTCATTTGTTTAACATCTGTTTCTTTGCTCATTCATTTATTGATACAATCATTCATTCATCTGATTGTTCATTCGTTTGTTTATTTATTCATTTGTTTATCAGTTTGTTTGTTTGTTTATTTACACTCATTCATTCATTTCCTCAGTCATTGATTCATTTGTTTGTTCATTCATGAGTTGTTTGTTAATCCATTCGTTCCTTCATTCATTCATTCATTCATTCATTCAGTCATTCATTCATTCATTTATTCATTCATTCATTCATTCTGTTCATCTGTACATTCATCATTTCCTTTGCTCATTCATTCATTCAGTTTGTTCATTGTGGTTGTTCGTTCATTCATTAATTCATGAGTTGGTTTGTAAGTCCATTCATTCATTCTTGTGTTCATTCACAAGTTAGTTTGTTCATTCATTCATTCATTCTTGAGCTGGGTTGTTAGTCCGTTAATTTATTCATTCATTCATTCATTCATTCACGAGTTGGTTTGTTAGTCCATTCATTAATGAGTTGGTCTGTTAGTTCACTCATTCATTCTGTCATTAGTTGGCCTGTTAGTCCGGTATATCGTTCATTCATGAGTTGGTTTGTTAGTCTGTTCATTCATTCATGAGTTGGTCTGTTAGTTCATTCATTCATTCATGATTTGTTTTTTTAGTCCATTCATTCATTCATTCATGAGTTGGTCTGTTAATCAAGTAATTCATTCATTCATGAGTTGGTCTGTTAGTTCACTCATTCATTCATTCATTAGTTGGTCTGTTAGTCAAGTAATTCATTCATTCATGAGTTGGTTTGTTAGTCCGTTCATTCATTCATGAGTTGGTCTGTTAGTTCATTCATTCATTAGTTGGTCTGTTAGTTAATTCATTCATTCATGAGTTGGTTTGTTAGTCCATTCATTCGTGAGTTGGTTTGTTAGTCCATTCATACATTCATTCATTCATTCATTCATTCATTCGTGAGTTGGTTTGTTAGTCCATTCATTGATTCATTAGTTGGTTTGTAAGTCCGTTCATTCATTCATGAGTTGGTCTGTCCGTTCATTCATTCATGAGTTGGTTTGTTAGTCCATTCATTCATTCGTGAGTTGGTTTGTTAGTCCATTCATACATTCATTCATTCATTCATTCATTCATTCGTGAGTTGGTTTGTTAGTCCATTCATACATTCATTCATTCATTCATTCATTCGTGAGTTGGTTTGTTAGTCCATTCATTGATTCATTAGTTGGTTTGTAAGTCCGTTCATTCATTCATTAGTTGGTCTGTTAGTTAATTCATTCATTCATGAGTTGGTTTGTTAGTCCATTCATTCATTCATTAGTTGGTTTGTTAGTCCGTTCATTCATTCATGCTCATGTTGTCTGTGCATTCCTGTAGATCTGGCAGTGACAAATTCTGTGAGATCTGGAGTGACAGATATTTGGACCCAAATGTCATGATGAAAATCCAGTCTTTTTTCCTCTCTCTTTAATGTATTCAGCATTCAGGCATATATCAAGTTAAAGATCATTAATCAAGCCCATAACTGAATAATGACTAATAGTTAATCAACATGCTTGTGTATTCCATGTACTCAACAGGACTCATTAGAAAAATGTGTTTATTTAGTGTCAGCCACGTGGTCAGGAAAGCTGGAATATTATTTAAGCTTCTCATTCAGCTGTTGCGGCCTACGATTCTCAGAGTTTAACTCCAGAGGAGAGTTTTGGGTCAGTGCAAAGGCTACAAAGGGCCACTGAGAAGTTCTCAACACCCGACCAGCTGAACTGACAAGCCATTACTGTTGTAATTTTAGATCTTAGTTTTTTTTTCCGCTGGGACTGCAGAGTTGACTGTGGGTCTAGACCGGCAGCAAATAAAGAAGGCCAAAGATTAAGAGTGGATATAGTGTCCTCAGATCCAAATGCTGGAGGGCTCAGGATGAGTGTGTGTGTGTGTGTGTGTGTGTCTGTGTCTGTGTCTGTGTGTGTCTGTGTGTGTGTGTGTGTGTGTGTGTGTGTTCAAGACAAAGAGAATTGTCTTTAATCTGCCAATATTTCACACAACTTGGACAACTCTCCTTCACCTTCAACCTTTCGGGATTAGAGAAAGAAATGTGTAGGTGTGTGTGTGTGGCCTTTTAGCAATGGGCCATTAACTAATATCAATGGTTTGCCCATTGTATCCTATCTACTAAGTGTGTGTGTCACCCAGGGCATGACTACTGCAGTTCACTCTGGAGGAAATATAATAATTTGAAAAGTTAGTAGACCTTTAGGATGGGCGGTGCAAGAAAAAGACAGAAAGAGCTGTTGACAGGGTTCTTTTAAAAGTACTGATGTGATTTGTGATGCTCGATTTTTTTCAGCCAGATAAGGGGGGCTCTTGCCATCTCAGTTTCCCCACCTGCCAACTGCAGAAAGAAGGAAAAGAAGAAAGATTTTTGGGGGATTTCCCCCACAGGTTTCATCTTCTGACAGGCCTCTCTTTAGATAGTACACATCTCCAAAGTCATTGCTCTGTGAGCCACATCATATTAGAGGTCTGAAGTAGTGGCTGTGTGTTTTAGTGTCTTGGGGCAAATTGTATTTCTAAGACACAGTTGAACAATAGAGACAGAGGAAGAAAAAGTGATGGGGGAAAGTCACAGACAAGCTAAGCGAGCAAAACTTTAACTTTAATTTAAACTCACCGAATCTGTGACATGCCACAAAAAAAAAAAACGTTTTTGACTCGTCTCTTAGTTTATAAAATCAAGCAAAAGTCCTGTGTACGGTAAAGCACAATTGCAATGGAAGTCTATGAAGCAAGCCATTGCACTGCAGGATACCACTAGAACATTGAATGAGTTAGCATTAGACTGTATATTGTACTTTTAAGAATATTTTTTTTTATTATTATTATGATTAAATTAATAATTTGTGTTTAATTTTAACGGGATTTTAATAAAAATAATAATAATACATTTTATTTTTATTTATTTATACTTTTTTTGTGTTAATCAAAAGCATGACTCAGAAACTGTCAATAGTTCTTGTTTTGAACATTCAATTTAAGTGACTCTTCTTTTCCCCTCTAGCAGCTCGTTTGGCCTTTATAAACGTCCTTGAAGTGATCATAAGACTGGGTTTCCCTCTTCCCGTTCCCCTGACAGGTGTGCACTCATGTGCCTGTGTTTCCCCTCTCCTTTCCTGGGCTGATATTGTTATTATAGCTGTGCTGAGTGAAGGAGTGGAAGGCTGAGCCATGTGCCAACTAGAGCAAAAGCTTTCAGTTGAGCGGAGGAGGAAATTTCATGCAGGAAAGCTGGTGAAGCAGTTCTCAAGGCATTTTCAAAAAGCATCCCAGGGAAATCCTGAACGACTGCAGGGCTCGAGAACTCTGACCTCTGATAGTCACATGACTCAGATAGCGGGAAGTGTGGTCGAACCTGAATGAGTCAACACTGATTAAAGGCAGAGGAAAAACCTAAAATAAAGCAAACACATAAAAAAATCAATAGCTGTCACTCACCAGTGATGAATCACGGTATGTCAGACATGAGTAACACACACACTCATTCACTGGCAAATGTTTCAAACATCCAAAAAAGAAGCTTTTACTGTAAATGGCATCATTATGGATTACATAAATTAAATTGATGTGACACAGTCGACTAAAGCTTAATGTCTACCAGCCACTGATTTGAGTCTTAGTGCAGACTGTCCATCCACACATACAAAATCTGTCTGGCTTCTGTCCTTTGTATGTGGAGTAATGTTGTCCTTGATGACAACATTAGCTATTCAGTCATGACGTCAGTTTTTAGCTCGACCCGGAAGGCTAATCCGCCTTGGGTTCCCTCAGGAATATCTAATGGGTTTTTAGAATAGCAGGTTTCTTTGTAGAAACTGGTGTTTTTAAAGCCATTTAAAAGCCTCATTTTGAAACCACTGCGTACTTGCATGCTTTAAAAACATACTCTTCTACATAAGGACTACAATTGTTGTCTGATTCATCAAGCACATAAACTGACATCTTCGTGGAAGTTGTAGTCCTTTTGTAGCAACTTGTAAAAGTGGTTTCAAAACATGGCTTTTAAAGGTCCCGTTCTTCGTGTTTTTTTGAAGCTATGATTGTGTTTACAGTGTGCAAAATAACATGTGTTCATGTTTCGCGTGTAAA
The DNA here is from genome assembly GCA_030578255.1 of Tiaroga cobitis. Taxonomy (NCBI): domain Eukaryota; kingdom Metazoa; phylum Chordata; class Actinopteri; order Cypriniformes; family Leuciscidae; genus Tiaroga; species Tiaroga cobitis. The sequence continues at coordinate 29,294,546 of CM060594.1, read as the reverse complement.
AAAACACAGTATTTTTCTCACAATTTACTTATCTGTATACCGTTCCTTTCACTGTCCAAAAAACGGCCCGACGACTTCCTTGTTCTATGAAGTCCCTCCTTCAGAAATACGTAAGGAGTTCTGATTGTGCCAGCGGTTCCTGTGTTGTGATTCGACAGCAGCTTATCGCACGTTGCCCGGAAAGGTCACGCCTCTTACCATAAATTGGAGATGCATGCGCTGATTGTTATTGTAAAAATGTCCAACATATTACCTTATCAATTTTAGCCTGAATCTGACACGGAGAACGTAGATGATCAATTAGAACCTGTTCAAACACGACTTGCAGGATGTTTCACAGTGGTATTTAGTACTTGTCATACTTTTAATTGGTTACATTTTAATGTTAAATGTTACTAATTGTTATAAAATCTTGTGGTATATGTTTTTTTTCCGTCTGTCGAATCAACGATGGTGATGTTGAATTTTTTTAATAAGTTCATTGTTTATTCCTACCTTAGTTACACGTGTGAACGAGTTTTGATAAGTAATATATGTTTTATAGGTGTACATGTGGTAACTGTGAGAAAAGATACTCTTCCTATTCTCCGTGGGAGCGCAACAAGACCACGCCCCCCTTTTTTGTGTATTTCAGTGGGCGGAGATTAGTCAAAAAACTGTTCTGATGACGTCATTAAAAAAGGAAGTAGAGGGATGTAGTCCAAACCAAACGTTTGCTGTAGGCTTTGAAAGGGGACTTCTGTTAAATAAAATATCTCGCTAGGCATTGAACTTGGAGCTTTATAATTTTACAGGGATTATTTATGCACTAACAGCAACATTACACACTAACTAAAGTTTGAAAAATGGAATCGCGAAGAACGGGACCTTTAAATGGTTTCTATAAAAGGACTACAACAGTTGTGTGATCCATCAAGCATATAGACTGACAACTTCCAGTTGTCCTTATGTAGAAACTTGTTAGAAACTACGCACAGGTTTTCTTTTTTTTAAATCCATGTTTAAGGTGTGACAGTGTGTTGTTTATGTTATAAGACAAATCTACCTTTTAGTAACATTAAACGCAACATGAAATTACATGACAGTTTTTTCTGTGTGGATGTGTTTTTTATTGAAACGGGAAGTTTGGGACAGGGGATATTGATATTCTCATTCTGGAGACCATTTGCTTGTATAAAAATCTGTGTAATGTAAGAAGAATTAATCAGTATCTTCATCCCTTTTTTCTGTGAGAAAGAGACGGTAATTGTTAATTGTGCTAAAAGTCAATTTTGTCAGCAAGTACACTAGCATCTGGATGGTCTCAAAACTGATGCACATGGACTTAAAGCCACAAAACTCCAATTTTGATTTAATTGAGTCTTTAATCACAGACCTTTAACCACAAACTGAACAGCTCTATTACGAAGTGTGTGTGTGTGTGTGTGTGTGTGTGTGTGTGTGTGGAGGTCAGGGCAAATCCAGACTCAACCCCACTCTCGCTGTCAGTAAGAATGATGACATGCCCCACGGCTCTGATAGGCGGTCGTTCTGACGTGATGAAAGCGCGTTTTAGTGGTGTCTGAATTGGTGCGCTTCATATAGTGTCTGAACCGCAGAGATATACAGCACTGCTATACGGCAAGGCTTCTGTCTCAAATTGTAGCCATTATTCTTTGTGTTTGGTTTCACTCTCCACTGACTCATAAGTGAATGAAAATGACTCAGCATATTTTAGTTTCCTGCTTGTTAAATTCCAGTGAGGCTAAAATTCCAAGCTTTTTCTCCCTCTGTAAGATGCACCACAGTATTGAGTGAAAACGGGGCCCTCTAGTGGGAGCTGCCGGTAGTGGGTTTCAAGCAGACAGTCAGGCTCCAAGCAGTCCGGGTGAAGATGCAAATCAAAAAGCCATTAGAGAAAGCCAGTGAGTTAAATCACATTTGTGAAGGTTGCACAGATTGATTTACATAGAGAGCAAACGTGCCTGAATTCAAAGTAACCATAATCCCACTCTCTGTGTCCATGGAACATGAGGACGTCAAGCACTCAAATGACCGGCCCTCATAATTATTGATTATTAAACCAATTAAAGTTACGTCAATGTGACGGGAATGTCAGACTGCAGCAAATTCCTTGTAGATGAAAAAAAAAGCCCCATCTGTATTAAATATTAGTTTAGTGCCACGTCAAAACCAAAGATGAGCTCTGGGTTTGACACTTATCATGTGGCATCCCTCTTGCATCATGGTTTTATGAAAATCAGGGGGTTTTGGGTACAGAAATACACATGGTAACTACATTACCTATATTTCCTCACATCCAAACATTATTGGTTAACGGCAGATGGGATGCAGTTCAGTTAACTGGCAGCGGACTTTGACTTTTTCAAGGCTTCATTTATGAAAGTACTAGTGCATTAAATCTAATCAGTAACCTTTCCATGTTTCTACAAGTGGTAACTGCAAGGCAATGTGTGTGTGGAAGAGAAAAATAAGTCAAATAAATGAGTGCTTTCATATATTTCACCAGACACAAGGTCACAGGTTCGTGCTAGCGTTGAGTGTGCTGTTGTTTTGGTGTGTGTCACTGCTTCTCCCCAGCCTTTGACTCACCTTTCACTCACGGGTGAGCATGAGGCCAGACTTAATTGAACACAAGCAGGAAGCGTGACTAATTACCCACAGGAAGAAGCAATGCTGCAATCGCTGCTCTTCCAAATGCAATACATTCTCACTGATATCCACTTATGGGATGTCAAGTCAGACTACTGGAACACGAGTGTGTGCTGACGCACCCGGACCCCCTCCTCCGCTTTTCCACAGTCATCCTGCATTAACAAAGGATGGCTTGTACTACAGTTTTTTCATTTATTTGTTAAATACAGAGAAAAGCCTATTATCCTACTGGCATTTTTGATGCCAGATAATGATAATGTTAATGAGACGCAAATCTACATTGGCAGCTGCCTTCTTAGTTCGCAACAGCAAATGGACCTTATAAGTGACTTATTTGGAATGCTCTACAGATCACACAAAATCATGTGAAGCACAAGGAGACATGACTCAAAATTGATTTGAAAAGCCCCGTCTGTATCAAATATCAGTTTAGCACCACATCAAATCCAAAGATGAGCTTAAACATAAACATAAATACACATGGTAACTACATCACTGATAATTCCTCACATCCTAACATTATTGGTTTATGATATCAGGGCAGATGGGATGCAGTTCAGTTAGGCAGCAGCCTTCTAAATTCGCAAGAGCAATGGGACCTTATAAGTGACTGATTTAGAACCACACAAATCGCAAGGAGACGCGACTCAAAATTGATTCCAATAGAGTTTGACAAAAGCATAGCTAATACTGTACTCCAAGAAGCCTAAAACTAATTTTTTATTAAATTTTTTTAACAATAGTACTGAATGAACACTATTGTTTAATAGTTTAGGGTCGGTAAGATTTCAATTTTTTAATGTTTAATATGCTCAGCATGGCTGTATTATTTGATTTAAAATACAGTAAAAACAGTAATGTTGTGAAATATTATTATAATTTGAAAATCTGTTTTGAAAAAACGTAATTTATTCCTGTGATGGCAAAGCTGAATTTTCAGCATCATTTCTCCAGTCTTCAATGTCGCAAACTCCAGTCATTATTGTCATTTTTGATACATTTATTGCATCCTTATTGAATAAAACCAGGCAGCATAATGTTGCATCCTACTTTTTTGCCTTTAAAAACAGCCTTCATGTTGGGAGTGTTTCTATCAAATCTTAAACGTTGTCTAGGTAGGCAGCTCACTCATATTTGAAACACAGCTAATGTCTCTAGTTGCAGTCTAGCTGGTGCTCAGTAACGAGTTGATGGAGGCTAATTGCACGTTTGCTATTTACTTTTCTAAACTGGGTAATTTATTTAGTGAAGGTGGCTCTTACAGGTCTACTGCTAATTATAGAGACATGCTGAGAGACAGGAATAGCTTTGTGTCGCTAAGAGACAAAGGGGTTGCTAGTAGAGCTGAGATGCTATTTCTTAGTCCAGATCCAGCAAAGCTACACATATACACACATGCATATGAATAGTGTTTAGTCAGATAAAATAGTGAGTTTAGATGTCTCACACCCCAAAGTTTTGAGTAACACTTTCAATTAACTGTGTACAAATGCAGTGCCAATGTGTTGTTTACTTTCTATGCATTCATAATGCATTATGATACACCTTAATACATTCTATGTTACCCTAAATACTTGTAACCACAGTTATGAGATACTTATTGATTAGTAATTTGACTTCTAAAGAGTATAAGGCATGATAGCATATACTCAACATCACATTTGAGTGTTAAAATGCAGTGTACTCTTTGAATGTAAAAAGACAAGTATTATAATGTATTACCTTGCAGCTACAATTATTCATGACCAGATAAACCTGATTACAATGTCTCCTGTAATGCATTATGAATATATGTAATGCATTATATGCTACATGCATCATAGAAAGTTTTACTGAGTGTTGCTGCATCTCAGTGCTGCATTCCACCTTGAGATGACAAAATGATTTAAAGGTTTAGATGGTTAAGCTCTATTTCACACCAGATCCCAATGGATATACTTACATTTTCTAACGTAGTTCTCATTATTCCTTTCTGCTGAATGAAATGTGCTTACTAATTAGATGACAGATATTTCTCTGGAAGCGCTGCCGGTTTTAGTAATGACATGTTTTGAAATGGGGCAGGCCGAGGGAGATTCCTCTCTTCAGCAACAGTGGGAGTAAGCATGACCACATTGTAGGTCATAATAAGAAATATCTCGCTGTGTTTATTATGATTTCTGTGGTAACTGGTTGAATGGCGGAGAGCTGTCACTCAAACTCAGCCAAGGTCAAGGTCAGTTTTGTCATTGAGACTTTTGACTTGCGACCTAAAATCTGGTCCTCATTGCCCTTTGTTATGGTCAAGATCCGCCATTTAGGCAGGAAGAGTTTGATTTGACATATAATGCAACCAACCACTGTTAACGGTTTTGTACATGACTCTTGAAGTTGCGTAGAACCAGCTCATCACATTTGGTCAAATCAACTTTTGTCATTTGTGTGAGCAGTATTCATCAGAGATTCTGTGAATAGACTGTGGATAGCCAAGGAACATTGTGTCCTTCACTGTTTGTGCTCTAGAAATGCAGAACTCCCTTCAGCTTCCTGTAACTCCTGAAAGTCACTTTAAGAATACGGCTTATGCACTTTCTTCCCACATGTTTCTATCCCCAGTTTTTTTTTTCATTTCTGTATCTTTCTGTCCCTTATTCTTGCTTTCTCTCTCTTCACTTCAGCTGATTGACAGCTGCAAGAGAATTTAAGAGACTTCTCTCTTCAAATTCTCAAAAGAGAATTTGGCTCCCCTGCCGTGAGGTCCTTCATATCTTCGTTTCAGCTCTCATCAAACGAGAGCTCTTTGTTGGCATTTGTCTGTGTAACAGAACGGAAAACTTTTCTGGGCTTTAGAAAGTTTTAAAACTGTTTTGTAATTCCAATTATTCTCAAAGTTGATTCTCATTGGATTTGCATTTTGACAATACAACATTGTTACGTATTTTTAATTGCTGTATAATAAAAAATAATAATTACTGTATTAATTTACATACTTTAATATTTGTCCCTGTAATACAGCAATCTATATATTTTTTTCTGCATTGTAACTAAATACGTATTTAGTAAGTAAGTTAGTTAGCTCTTGCCATGTATGTATGGGAAAAGGACGCACCTGATGTTTTATAGACAAAATACATGCAAATGCATATGAGGAAAGGTATTGTATGCTTGGCAGAAGTTCCAGCCATTAACAAGTGGCAGGGTTACAAATGTGTTTGCTTTTACAACGTGTTGCATTATTTTCCACTTAAAGAGGCATTTTCCCCATGCAGTGCTCGAAGGAGAAGAGTTTGGCTGTAGGTGTGAGTGTTTGTGGACCTTTAATGAAGTGACCATGGGGTTGACAGGTGCTATTATTGGGAACATTAAGTGAGATGAAGGGCTACTGGCTCCCTTGGACAAGATAATGATGTTTGTACTGGAAAGAAGAAAACCAGGAACTGTTTAAAGTTGCTTTGAGGAGAAAGTGAACAAGGTTTGGCATAGTGATATCTTCCAGATGTGTGCAATGGTGCAGTTTGGTTCATGCTGTAGATATCTCAAAGTGTCAACATAGACAACCATTTTGCATATGCCACTTGAAATGGTTGTCTATGTTAAGTAGCCAGAATGTTTGTAGTATATTCCAACATAGGCTCAAAACTGCTTTCCTCATATAAGCACCCATTCTCAATGAATTACCTCTAAGCTTTGGCTCCAAAAGGGAACCTTTCAGTGTTGATTATGAACAACAAAGGGACGTTTTACCATTATGTAACCTTGTTTCGCACACATCATCATCGTCCATTGATTTTTACGGTATTCAACACTCAGGAGAATATTCTGCGTAGATGCTTTAATTACTAAATGCTGGAGCAGGGAATTCTCTGTTCACTTTAGTATGTCAGCTGCTCTGTGGGGATTCTCAAGGGAAACTAGACCAAATGAGTCTCTGTGCCGCTCATGAAGATTCTGATGTACGAACCTTCAAACAAACACAATTATCTCAATTGGCAGCTACTGCCACAGATTAATTCAGGTCACTTAATGAACCTGGTTGTCTGTTGTGTGGGTCTTCTGTCAAGAGACCATAAACGGAAAACCTGTTATCTTCCTCCATGCTGGTATTTATCTGTTATACAATTAGGAGGAACATTTTGCCAGTGTATTTTCTTAAATTATGAAATTTCATCAATGGGCCAATGAGAATGTGGTCTGAAAGAGTGGGTAGGGCTCGCACCTTATTAATTTCACCATCCCCTACACTATGAGGTCTCAACATAAAGAGCATCTCCAAATGTCAGCTGTGTGCCAAGTCAACAATGATAATGTCATGCCATGTGAGAGGAAGGGACATTTGTCGTCTCGCTGGGTTCAAGTGTGTGTGGGTGTCCTGGCTGAGAGGAGCATTTAGGAGGCCCATCTTTCAATGGGACGAGGAGCAGCCAAGGGCCAGCGAGCACACAGGAAACTAGCACTGACAGCCCAACTGCCTGTACTTCCTGTCAAAGCGCACAGTGGCGTCTCATCCTTGTAGAAACGACAAACACTCTCGCCCTTCTCCGCCGAGGGTTTCGTCTGAGAGTGATGTTTGATTTACACATACACAACTGTACACACAATAATACCCTAGTCCCCATCCTCTTCCAATCTCCCTTGAGCCAAATGAGAGAATCACAGCCATATGTCAGCAGTCTGCGTTCCCATTCATGTGGCGGAACGCCGTGCCTCAGTATGAATGGAAAACTACCATGAAATCAATGGAGAAACTGCATTAAACTCAAGTGTCACACAGACTGACGGCTGGTGTGTTATGGGTAAACAGCGGTGAGCTGTGTTTGCTACCGCCTCAGCCCTGATTCAGCAAAATCTTGCTCATCGCTCAGTTACAATGTCATAAGATGATTCCCTTTCCTCGAGATGTCTCTCTATCCCTGAGTACTGCAAACACATTATGTACGCTCTCTCTCTCTCTCTGCAGCCTGACATGTATTCGATTTTTTGTGCAAATTATGTGATTTAAAACATTTCATTCACCCCACTCATGATGTTCCAAACCTAAATGAATTTTTTTTCTGTCAGATATTAAAATAAATTCACAACCAATTTGTCTATAATGAAAGTCATTAGGGTGCAATGTTATTTTAGACTCCATTGACTTTGATACGTCATATGAAAACATTTTAAAAGTTTTTGAGTGGTAGTTTAACTTGTCTCGCACGATTGTGCATTATGTATTACTAATTAACAACATGTACTAACTATATAATTAGGGTTCGGGTTTGGATTAGTCTTAGTTGCATGTAATTATGCATAATTGTCTGTTATTTCTACACTAAGTACATGTAACATATATAACAAGGACACTGTAAAATAAAGTGTAACTGCTTCTTTTGACTTACCAACCACTTAGAACACCATAGGAATGACATAAAAGCTCTAAATCTCTTAGCAACTGTATAGAAATACCATATAGACCAGCCACTCAGAAAATCCAGTTTTACTCAAGCAAGCACAATCACATTTTCTTGAGAAAATGTAAAATTGTAGTCTGATTTTACACTGTATTTGTGTTGTAAACCTGCTATTTAACAACTTCCTGTTTTTTTTAGCTCTATCCCTTTTTCTTGATATTGTTTTTAGTTATTTTAATGAATTCCTCTAATAAGATATACAAAGGTTTACAGTCCCATACAGTCATATAACTCAATTTACAGCATTACACAACAGCCCTTAAGTGTTTCAGGGCCGTTAAGTATTCCATATGCTTACAGAGCCCCTCATTTTTTTAAATAATACATTTACATTCCTTTTCCACTCAGTCCTGTGATTCGTAATCTAAACTTCATCTAAAAGCATTCAAATAAACACCAAATACGGTCTCTGGATCATCCGCAAGGCAGTGAACTCCCAGACCCCTCTGGCTTATGCATGACAGCCTTTCCCAGCAGCTGACTCCCCCTATTGGCCGAGTACTGTAACTGCAGGCTTCCAGTACCTGCGCAGTTATAGGCACTGCAGACTGTAGAGAGAGCCGAACGCTGCCGTTTATCAGCGGGACACTGAGGACGGGGACAACCTGGGCTCAGATACTCTTAAGAGGTACACACACTTCACTCGAGCTTAACTCTGCCAGGCTGAAATAACAGGGACTGTTGACTGCTTCTTAGAGTCAGGGACAAAGCCTGGGGATTTGGGTTTTTGTTTGATGGATGTGTGTGTCTGGACGCATGTATGTGTGCACTGGCAACCTACTTGTGAGGGGAGGAGGCTGCACTCATGAATGACGGCTGTATGAGTGTGTGTGTGTGTGTGTGTCCGTTTAATGCTGCGTGAATGCTGAGGGTGGCATAGTTGGGTTTTACAGCGGAGTGATGCATTAGCCAAATAAGCGCTTGCTCATTAATAGAGACAAAACCACAGTGTCAGAGCTGTTGGGATGAATTGAAAATAATGGGTCGCGGGAAAAGAAACCGTGACGCATGATAAATAGCTGTGAGTGAAGTCAAGGGGTGCTTGGGCACTAGATTAATGCTGTTCAGATGGGATCCTGCAAACATCTGGGGACTGAAGAGCACTGACTGACTGACTGACTTTTGGATGTGTTTGTGTTCATATGAGCTTCTGCCGGTCTCACAGTGGGAAACATCAGCAAGTTCTCCCCCTGAAATAACGGGACGGGAAACTGTTTAACCTTGGCTCGATGTACTTCCCTCCATGAAACTATCAGATTGAAAGACTGCTTTACAACCAGTTTCCTTCTGCCATAACAGTCGCTTATTTACAGCTGCAGACCGGCCCATTTCCCCCTCCCTTGTGCCTGAGTGTTAATGGCAGCATTGATTAAAGCATTTACAGTGTGCTGCTGGTTATCATGTGCATAGGAGATTCCAGCTTCTCCTCGATTTATTGTACGTTGCCTATGCTGATAAAAATGTTAATGGTGGTTTTCAGATGAATGAATCTGTTTCTAAGACAGTAAATGACTGTGGTAATGGTCCTCTCAGGGAGATTTCATCTGTATCCACTTCTATCCTCATTAATAGGATGCAGGGAGACTCCTTTAGTCTTATTTTAAATTAGAACCTCCTCTTACTGTACCTTTCAGCTTTTTATTTGACATTTTCTGTTCTTTTTGCTAATTTTTTAAAGCTGAAGTGTGTCATTTCTTTGACGTTAAAATATATACTCTTATCCCAACTTAATATACAGAGACAACTGTGAGTAAACCAATTTCCCTGGAGAGTGAAAACACTGTCTCTGTGGTGTTTTCAAAACATTGCTTTGTTTGTTTTGCATCCTGACCAGCTCTGCACAGCAACATTAGCTCAGCCAATAGCATTTGGGGAACGGTTGTTTGTCCAATGGTAGGAGTTTTGGGAAACCTGTTTGAGAACAGGTGGCTTAGAATTTAAGCAGCTTTTCAGCAATGTTTCACATGTATAATTTTGACAGATGTTAGCATAATTTCAACCCTAGGTTATGAACCCCAACTTTAATAGTCCCAAAGCTACACTATATAGAGTGAAGGGTTCTGAGGGAAAAGGGAAAAGTATTGAACAATCAACAACTAAAAGTCAAGTTTTTTGGTTGTTATCTTGTTCCAGTTGGGTCATGCAGCCCAATCCTGTTCCTGGAGATCCTCACTACCTGTAGAGTTCATATCCAACTATGATTCAACACACGTATCTGTATTTATCAAGTGCTCCTAAAGATCTCAATTAGGTGGATCAGGTGTGTTTGATCAGGGTTGGAGCTGAATTACAATTAGAATCAATAGAACAATTAGATATCCAGGGGCCGGTTGCACCAGCTGTGCGTAAGTTACAACTTAGCCTAGTTTTGACATACATTTACCAAAAATAAAGTAAAGTTACAACATACACACTGCTAAAAAAATAATTCTCCCGCTTTTTCTCTCTCTCGTTTTGTTCTCTCATCTTGCTTTCTCATACGATGTCTCTCTGCTTTCTTTGTTGATCTTTGGGCGCTGGAGGCAATAAGAGGATGACAGAATGGTTTTCCTTCCTTTCAAAGGTCCAGATGGACAATTTCTGCCCGTCGAGCCCATGAACAACTGTGGCACTGTGGCACCCCTAATTCTCTCTGCCCTCCGTTAGGCAGAGAAAATGGGAACGGGGTTTTGCTGCAGAGAGTCAGGGAATGTCTCTTATACTCCACTTTTTCTGACCTTTCAACCACTGCATCAATTTACCTCACCAACTCAGGTTAAGCCACAGATATCTGTCTTCCTCCTACAACTTGGACCACTAGGATGAACTAAAACATCAATATCATAGCCAAACCAAAGCAGAAATCACCTGGCTTACTACTGTAGATGCTGCGGAAATGTGTAAATTCTTTGCTGTTTTCTCTGCCATGACTAGAGGTGTTGGCATGTGCGGTAGTGTAGCTCTTTGTTTACTCAACTCTCGGAGGTGACTGTGGTTTGGAGTGGTGAGCTTTTGCATTGTGTTGTGTTTAAGTAGGATGGTGAGTAAAGTGTTCTTCATCACCCTGTTCTCGTTAATGACGCCTCTTCATATGCTGAAACCACAACAGACGAAACCTTTGAACTGTGGCATCTTTGAGTGGAATGCTCCCTTTTGCCTGGCAAAGACAGAAATGTTTAATTGGTTACTGTGTTTGAGGTGGCGAGAGAGTGTGGCTGATGTTTTTTTTTTTTTTTTCATGAGGCATTATAATATGGTCTAAAATGAAACGTGAATCTATGTGAATGAAAATTCCTTTGAAATTTTACTGGGTTCGTGGGAGTAAATGACTTTTACCACTTGAAATAGATTTCAGTGCATCATTCATAACTTAAACGTGAAGCATGGTGCAGATTATGGGGGTGTGGGGAGGTCTGACCACCTTAATTAAGGCTCAGACTGTCTAAAGGAAGCCAAAACAAAGGGTTTATAGCAACAGTAGGATGTTTGACCATTTTCTGCTAGGAACAAAATCAAATGGCACATTGAAAAAACAGATAAGATACAGAACCGCTCTTTGGCTGAGCTGAAAAAGTTGAACCTATTTGATAGTCACTGTATAATTCACATACTGAAATGAAACATTACAGACAAAAGCCCCATACAGGCAACTCTATTAGTGAGAGGATGTGAGCTTTAAGAGTGTACCTTGCCACTGGAGTGCTTTCACTTAGGTAGGAAATGGAAAACCGCTTGCCTTTTGTGCAATGATATGTAATCCCAAGATCACAACGAAAGAGCAGAGCTCTAAGATTTGCGACATGAGTATTTTTAGTGGCCCTAGAACAGACCCCTGAGGAACACCATATCCAAAGAATCTTTTAGACATATTACTGAGTCACTAGGGGGTTGCATTTGCTCGAACAGACCCGGTATATTAAGCAATAAATAAGGACTTTCTATTTAGTGTTCCCTGTATGCTGTTTTAACTTTTTTTTTCTGTTTCACTACTGGCACTGTTCTGAAACTGTTATGTAAAAACGTTCATGAATCAGGACTTAATTTAAAAGACTTTAATGATGGTTTATGAGCTCAAGATGCGATGACACCAGCCTTTAGAGAAGAATTAACGTTTGGAAAAGTTAATTTGTTGTAAGTAGCTACCCGTTATCTGTTTAATCCACATCTGATTAAACGGATCAGCTGTGTCACAGTGTCATGCTAGGGCCGGATTTTATCCAGTAGAAAATCCAGATAAGCTGTTACAAATGCTGAAGCCTCATTGATAGTTTTGATTCATTTGAACTCAACTTGTCCATACTAAAGATGGATGTGTTTTTCTCTTCCTCTATCTCTCATAGTATGTGGTTCAGGTCATTGTTGAGTGAATCTTCCATGAATCAAACTACAAACACGTTTTACCTGCTTAGGTCCTCTTGGATATAAATCTTCATTAATCTGTATTTTCTGTCTGGAAGGTTTTTTTCTCTCTTTTTTTATTCATCCATCTTCTGTTACTTAACAAAAATAATTCTTATTCCCTATAGGTCTACACTGATTGGGCGAACCATTATTTGGCCAAGTCCGGTTGTCCAAGGCTTATTAAGGACCTGACTCAGGACATACCCGATGGAGTTCTGCTGGCAGAAATCATCCAGATAATAGGTGAGAGCATGCACACACAGACACACAGTGCAGGCTAATAAATCTTCACAGCTCATTTGAGTGGTACAATTATTTGTGTAAAACATAACTACTTACAGCGTTTCATTTTTAAGTTATTCTGCTCACGTTAACCCTCTGAGGTCGGCTATCGCGCCGGCGCGATTGTCTCGCTTTTTTTCTTATCAGTGCAAAAGAGACTCAAAATACTCTGTTGATTTTGATCTTAAATATAAGTGGTATACATCAATCGATCATGTTAAGTGTCTATTATTTTTCTGTATACTCACAATAAAAACAAAGTGTTGTGCTTTTCGACAAATAAAGAAAATAAACATGATGCAAGTTCTGCCTTCTCTCTGTCGGTGAAGTCCATTCTGAAACGCGTCCTAAGATTAACTATAACTCCGCAAATACTTGTCATACAGGCACGAGAGATTTTTCTTTATGAAGCTTGAATTCTCTTCTTTTCAATGAAGTAATTTATATAAAAAACAAATATTCTCTGTTTATGTAATCTGTATGAAAAGAGAGTGATTTCAGTATTTTTTTCCCCAGCTCATTACACTTCATTACGCGTTAATCTGACACGCCCACGGAGGACGCGCGCTTTTCAAACGCAAATGTTAAGGCAAGCCATGACAACGCCCACATCAGCCGTTCCAGAGGCGCTACAATCATAGACTCTGAAAAGTGTTCGTTTATTCTCTCTATTGCGTCTATCTGCTGCCGCGCATTCAGAGCGATTGAAAGCTGGTAGCATATGAATTCAAGTGAAACGTAGTTAAAATAATTAATAATCACAATGCTGAAATTAGGCTAATAAAATTAAATTGAATAAATAATGAAAACAATTCAACATAAAACAGGCTACATCAATGAGGCCTTCGAACAGCATACAGACGGTAGCTCAGTGGTTAACGCAACAACTCGAGATTCAAGGAGCTTCAATCGACCCGAGATCAAATCTCAGTGTAGCATACATGTTTTTAACCGATGTTGGCCGACAGCGTTTATATTTTACCACCTTGATGCTTAAATAGGTAACTGTTTATAACTGTTTACTTATTTAAAGTTTTAGTTTACTTACCTGTTTTGTTTAATTATCATTACAACATACATTTGCTACATTCCCGTAGAATCGCAGCCGCTGCACAAACGACAAAAACTGATGAAGGAAGATTGTCAGCCGATTGCATCAGAAAATGAAACTGAAGAAGCTCGTCTTTAGTCTGCTAAATTATTGTGTAATGTAAAAGAACACTTAAATTACTTAAGTTTGAAACCAAGTTCGAACATTTCAAGGTTTAAATAAAGTGTCGGGACAGTTTTTTTTTTTTTTTTTAAACAGGATTGCATCGAGTTTAGAGTTTATTTCTTTTGCGATGCAAAATAAGAAACACTAGGCTAATCTTATTCTTGCGACATTTTAAATTTGTATTGCCAAAGAAATTACAGCTAAATTAAACAATTAAAACAGTACAAAACGAAAATTGTCCAAAGCAACATAGCCTAATTAAATTAAAAACATGCGTTTTTCTTTGCCTCTCTCGCGCTGGATCTCTTTTTAGCAAGTTTATTTAGTCTCCCTCGCTGCACCCGCCGGGTCTCTCTCGAAATTAAACATTTAAAAACATGTAAAAACACATCATACAGCTGATAATACTGTATATGTCGCTGCGTGTCAGCCATACAAATCACGAAAAAAATATTTAGCCTTTAATTGTTGCTTCAAAGACACAGCATGCCTTGTTGAATTCACCTTACAATAACTTCAATTGAAATTTTGTGTGAAAAAAAAACTTAAAATAGGCTACAATAAATAAACTACAATATTTATAATTTAATAGGGGCCTACATTTGGGGCCGACACTCTCCATATGAAAGAGGAACATTAACACCTTTGTCCAGCAACTGTCCCTCCAACCCCCCACAGGCTATCGGAGTCTGAGGCTGACTTAACACAAAGAGAAGTCGCAATTCACACTTAAATCGCTATTCTAGACAGTGTTGATAATGAAGGAATTAAATGATTTAAGTTACATGTAGACTAGTGATATTTCTGTCATAAAAGTTTATTACTAAATATTTCATTATTTCAATAATTGATGAAATAAAACTGGTTTGGGCCTGCCTTTTCCAAGCAAAACTAAATATAATCTGAAAAAAACGCATGTTAATGTGTTGTCATGAACAAAAAACTCAATATTATTCTACAGGGATCTTTGGATCCACCAGGCATGCAATTAATTAAGTTTTTTTTTTTGTAGCTATTATTCAAATAAATATCGAACCACGGTGCTTCGTGGTAATGCTGCTAAATTAAATAACATTTATAGAATAATTATGAACTTAAATGAAACAGTATCGCAACATTTCGACAAATAAATTATTTGATCTGTTTTTACATTTTAATTCAGGGCGATTTAGCCTACAAAATGGAGCGAGATTTTCACCCTTGTCTTGTCATTTTCTCATTGGGAAGCGCTTACATTGAGTATAGATCCTCTGTACCTCTCGTTTTCATATGGATTACATAATCAGACAACATTTATTAGCCTAAATATTTAGACATTTAAAGACTTTAGACATAGCCGATTTCTTATCGTGACTGAGCTGAAGTGGCTTTCGGTTCATTTTTGTGACGTGCAGTTCCCGGAGACAGAGACGACAGATATAAACTGTTGTCGTTAGCCTAATAATATGAATACAAGTTTACAGTTTTGAACGATGTAAGCTACTCTACTCTTATCTGTATGACCAAAAAATTACGGAGTCGCCTATTAAGTTATTTTAGCTGTAATGAGAAAAATAAATTGCCAGAATAAAACCCGACTTTAGAAAAATGCATAGGGCCACTCGGCGTGGTGTGCCAAAACACTTATAAACTTCAATATTTCATTCAAAATAATCTCAAAACGCTTTGTGAAATTTGAAAAACCGTGCATGCATTAGGCCACTGGAACTAATGAACAACTGAAACGCTGGTTTTGATTTTATTGTTTGTCGTTTAAACGTGCCTGCTGTTGCATATCTCTATTTTATATATTTGATATGGTCTATTGGTGAAGTAGCCTAGCATTGATTAGCTACTGTGGAGGGAGGGGTGTGGGGATTAAAATAATTCAGCAGAAGCAGGGATGTTTAGACCAGAAGGAAATCCCCGTCCCCCCTGGCAAATCACACTTTACTTAAAACCATTTTTTTTTAAACTCTAGGTTGTAGGGAATCAAAAAAAAAAAATTTTTTTAACAGAACTGCTTTTGAAATTACGATTGGTAGCCTATTATTATACAGATGCAAAGTCGTTCTGTTGGATTTGTTCCTTAGTGTAAAATGGAAATGCATGGTAATTTTATTTGATAAATATAAGCAAAAAACTGTATGGTGTAACAGAGTTTTAGAGCTAGACAAATCTCTCTGCATTAATGAATATAAAATTTACAGTAGACCATGTTTGATCGGGATTCGAACCCGTGTCATCTTGATGGTCGAACCTTAAGTTCTACCGCTCGGCTATGAATTTACTCACTGAGAATTTCCCAAACTTTCTCACATGAGCGAGAAAACGTTTTGTCGTTAGCCTGTGAGTGTAGGCCTATAGCCTACTGCATGAATAAAAGTAGACCTTTTACAGTTTTAAAAGATGATATCTTATCTGTATGACCAACAATTACGGAGTAGGCTTTAGCCTATTAAGTTCTTAGCTGTTATGAGAAAAATAAATTCAAATGAACGCGCCGCCGCGTTTGTCAAACTCTAGTTCAACATGCCAGAATAAAGCCAGATTTTAGAATAATGCATAGCGCCACTCGGCGTGGTGTGCCAAAATATCCTAGTTATAAACTTCAATATTTCATTCAAAACTTCAAAACGCTTTGTGACATTTTAAAAAGCCGTGAATGTATTAAGGCCACTGGAACCAGGATTGTAACTGAAACGCGCTGCATGTCTCAATACAGGAGCAGAAGCGCTGGTTCAGATTGTATTGTTTGTTGTTTAAACGTGCATGTTGCATATTTAAAAATATTTGTTAAAAATAAATGTTTGTTGTAGGCTTATTTGGAAATGACCATAACTTGTAGTATTTCATCCTTACTGTTAATTGCCCCACTTACGTTTTGCTAAATGTCCCTTTGCGCCACCTGGCGGTCATTTCGCGAACTACTTTGAAATGCGACTGGTTTATTTTTACGGCGGTGGATTTGCCGCGGCGGTTATAGGCATTCTGGTTGACTACCTTCTGTACATTAGTAAACGTTATTTTTACATGTACACATACAAACTATATTGCTATAGCCCACTGAGATTTCTTCTAATCGCGATATACTAGTGTCTGTAATGACAACATTTCGTTGACTAATTTTGGATAGATTATAACGTTTTTACTATAAAATAGACATCAAATAAGCTTTAATTAGACAGTTTCTGCTCATATGTAAAATATATAGGATGTTTTGTCACAAATAAACTAATCAACTGTTATAGCGTTTGTTCCAATGCAAGCTATATCAAAATAATGAATCCTTAACTTTGAAATATGATCAAATCTATTGCCTACTTTTAAAAATAATACTTTATAAGACATTTATGGAAAAAGACAATTTTATTTTCAAGATGTTTCCAACTCAAACTTTGAACCAATTCTGCAGAATTGCCCATACAACCTATTTGACCAGGATTTGTTTCCAGGTATGACTAAAAATGTGCTTTTGGCTTTCATTTATATTTTGATTGTTTGTATATATATATATATATATATATATATATATATATTATTTATGTATTTATTGTCCTTGCATTCTTTCTTGTGTGACACCCCTGAATGAAAGGCTCATTATTATGCAGGGTCATTGTCTGCTCAGGTGAGAACCACTTAATTATTCATGATAGGGGTTGGGCCGTTCACGCCGATCCGCATATTGCCTTTGCAAACAAAAAAATGTTTTTCACAATTTAAAACAATCTATTGTTTTATGTGAATGATTAGACAGGATGATTTTCAGATCATTTTGAAGCCTAAACTCTAGGCGACAAGATCCATTAGTCAAAACTCTTGTGGACACATATTTAGTGTGTGTTTTGTGGCCTTATTTCAGAAACTTTATTTTTTTGTTTTTTCAATAACCATGCATAAACAATATTCTCTCAAAAATACAAACATGTATGTTGCTAACATATTATGGTAGCCCTGTTTGTGCTAAATAGAGTGTAATTACACCAGTGCCATTAATATGTTTCTAAGCAACTGACTAAAGCACAAATGTCAGGGCATTTCAAAACATCTCAAGGACCCCAAAAACACCTCAGACCTCAGAGGGTTAAACTGGATTAGAAGCCGTAGAAAATCAGCAACATGAGAATTGAATTCTATTTCTGCACTATTAATGCATGTGTCTCCCATGTGTTCACTTTAGTGAGCCCAGAGTGGTTTGCGTTGTGTGCATGTGTGTCAGTCTGTCTTTTTTATTTTTCCCTCATTCTTCGCCCCCATCCCATTTTCCCCTCCTCTGGGCTGTCCTGAAACGTTATTATGAACCTCCAGCATACAATGGCAGATCTTATGTCACAAACTCGCAACCAACAGCTGATGAATTAACAACCGTTCATTTTCTCAGCATTTTCTCCCACACTGCGAACATACATATGCCCATTCAATCACAAATTCTCACAAACTGCAAAGGCAAACTTTCTTGCCTCATGACGGTAACCCGTGGATGGAAAGGCCAGAGGTTATGGTATGCTTTTTTGTTGTGTACCAGTGTGCTGCAGAGGTTTAACCCAGCAATGTCTCTTTTGCAGCTAATGAAAAGGTAGAAGATGTTAACATCTGCCCCAAGACTCACTCTCAAATGGTAAGTGTCTTTTTTCATCTATAATGCTTTAAAATACATTGCTTCATTGGTTAAATTAGTCAATTTGTGACTGTGCAATGTAAATAGAGTAATAGCATGATGATTGTTATCTCCATCATTGGTTTTCGTTTTATACAAAGTCCTGACATATTAAGGTTTTTTACATTAGCATCTATAACTAATTCTTACAGAACTTTGAATCAGAAATTGAAAATACTTGAAATTTGTTTAGTAGACAAACATAAATTGTATCTACGTATAAGTTTAAACAATTAAATTAACTAAAACTAATAGTAAAGGAAACAAGTGCCCAGTATTACATGCAAACTTCGGTAACACTTTACAATACGGGTGCACTAATATGGATTAATTCATGTTTAACTAATGCACAGATAATCTTGAGTTAATGTATGACTCATGAAGAACTAAACCATTAATTAATTATTACTGCATCAGCGACTAATAAAGAGTCTATATGATTAATAGATTAAGTAATACATTAATTGCTATTAATTCAATGTGTCATTGTGTATTAATTCCTTAATAACATATTTTATTAACTAATAGTGTAAATTAATGTGTTAATTACCACAATTAGTCAAAGCTATGCACTTCAACTTCCAGTTGGCTGCTTTAATTAATCATTAGCTAATGATTTGCAAAGGTATCATTATGTTATGACTTTACTTGTTGAGGCACATGACTATTAACTAGTCATTTAGTAATTGTAGTAATTTACACATGAATTTGCACTAACAATGAAGTAATTAATCATGTATTAATGCATATTAGTGTACCTGTATTATCTGGAATTTGAAATACAAGGCTTTGGCTCATTCTGGTTATTGACATATTAATTAACACTATTAGTTAAAAAAATGAGTTATTAGGGAATTAATCCACAATTACATATTTAATTAATAACAATTCATGTATGAACTAATACATTAACCACACAGACTCTTAATTAGTTCCTAATGTGGTAATCATTAATGAATAGCTTAGATAATCATTAGTTACACATTAACTCAGTATTATCTGTGCATTAGTTAAGCATGAATTAATGCTTATTAGTGCACCCGTATTGTGAAGTGTTACCCAAACTTCTTTAGTAGTATTTACAAATCATGCTAGAATGCTTTTCATGAAGTTGGTTGAGAGAATTCTTCACGTAATTCACATAGTTTCCTTTGTTATTATATAGTTGTGATAACACTGTTATATATTATATACAGGTATGTATATATATATATATATATATATATATATATATATAGAGAGAGAGAGAGAGAGAGAGAGAGAGAGAGAGAGAGAGAGAGACATAGCTATATATTATTATAAAATGTGTAAGCATATATTTTGTTACATATTTATACATTTTTTGTCACAACAGTATTATATAGCTATTTTGTCATTGCATTTCTTTTAAACAGCACATGCCACTATAAAATAAACTAGTCTCATGAAATTGCTTCTGTCACAAAATCATGAAGATCAATTATTATTTTGTTCCATTTGGTCGACCAAATGATAATGTTTTTGCTGAGGATTTTGCAAACGAATGATTCTTTGTTGTTATACATGTAAGTGAGATCCTCTATGCTTATGTTGTGTTTCTGCTGTGGCACATTGCAGTGATTAAACTCTTGCTAAGCTGTAATACAGTAAAGGCTTTAGTGGCCTCACAGGTCTTTTCTGCAGTAGAATGGACCGACCGGGCACTGGGCTATAACTCTCTGCATATCAATGAGTATAGCAGAGAATGCTAGGATAGTTGCTGTGGACTTTTCCTTACAACTCCCATGTAGGTATGCTTGTCAGATTGGAAGAGCACAAAGACTTAAAGACTTTTAAGTTCAAGGCTGAGTGTTTTGGGGAGTTGTAGGAGGTTTCATTCAATGGCCATTGATCTTGCACCTGCGGCCAGCATGTGTGTGCACACGTATGTAGAGGTTTTTCTCTGAGGAAGCGTGCCTGTTTATAAAACTGTTTACAGGAAGTTGAGGTTATAGAGGAATCTGACATACACATACTGTATCACAGCCAAGCTTCACAAGAGTAACCTATCAGCACATTGTTGCAGATTACCGGGAGACTTGTCTGTGATTGCTAAGGTTTTTGTCAGTGTTTGATTGATAGGAACTGGTTATTGTGCTAAAACAGCATGCCTTGTTGATAAATGGGATGCTTGTGTACAGGGTTCTTAACTTGCTTAAAGGAGTAGTGAATGATGAAAATGAAAATGTTGTTTTTGTCTATGCAGTTAAAGTCAATTGGGCCACATGTCAGTAACATTAAACCTCATTGGTGCTTATCATAATGTTAAGTCATGTGAGATGCATACACAGTAATCAGAAGGCTGATTAAACCACTGGAGGTGGATTACTTTAACGATACATAAGTATACAACTTTTGCACACAATTGCCTGGTTTCTCCCAAGGTTTTTTTTTTCTTCATTCTGTCACCTGATGGAGTTTTGGTTCCTTGCCACTGTCACCTTTGGCTTTTGGCTTTTGGCTTGCTTAGTTGGGGACACTTAATATTCAACAATATTATTGATCTTCCTGCATTGACCCCATTATATGAGAGCTGAACTGAGCTGGACGATGACATCACTGTTTTCTCCAGAGTGACTATATATATATAAATGAACTTTTTTACAACAAAAATGAACCATCACTGAACATCAGTGACACTATTTTCTTCAGCGTGGTGGAACGTCAAATTTGCGGCAATATGATTTAGGGAAAAATTTGTGACTTGCTAGTTGATTTCTTCAAGGATGCACCGTTTTATGGTAGTTATGCACTGCTGGTTGACCATCAAAAATCCAGGCTGGTTTAAGATGGTCTTTTTTGGGAGTTGTGTAGGATGGGGTCATTTATGTGTTAAATGAGAGGATAAGAAATAGCCTGCCCTCAGCCTGGTTAACGTGTTCAGAAATAAGTCAGGAAGCGAATCTATTGTGCCCCTTTTCCTGTATTTGTTACTGTGTGGCAGTTAATATTAAACAGTAAATCACATCAAGCCTCATCGCTCAGGGAGTCGGCAATCTGCCATTGAGGAATAATCAATTATAACTATCATTCAGAAAGGAAATTCCTTATCGATTAGGATTAGATAGCCCTCCATGCATTTTCCGCTGTGAACCAATAAAACTTTACAACTTTGGCATTAGCAAAAAACAACGCTTGTTCGTGTCCATTAAAAGCACCTGTTAAAAGTGACTCAGCTTCAGTTAAATGAGTGTACTGTTGGGTGCTTTCCCAGGCAATGAAGATGGTTGCTAAATTACATGCGTAATAAACTCTCTCTCATTGATCTGATTGGTCTCTCGGGGCTTAATTAAACTGGCATGAAGAGAGGCAGATAAATCGCCGCCTACAGGCTGTCTGTTCATTCACTGACCCTTATGGAAACGTTTGTCTTTTGAACCGCTATTGCACAAGAAGCTAAAAAGGTAGGACCCACTTTTCCCACAAGGAATGGCTACGATCCCAAGGCTGGTATTCGGATTCGTCTGGAATTCTGAAGATGTTGGTAAACCAAATGAGCCCTCTCTGCCATTCGCAGCATAGTCAGTGAGAGACAGCTATTTCGGGAGGTTATGCATTAGAATGGGAGTTCCCCTGTACACAAGCGTATCCCATTAGCTTGGCTTTCTTAGCAGATTCAGGGATTGCAACATTTGAAGCCATCTCCGAAGCTTTGAGGAGACTATTGGCTTAGTGGATGTTTTGTGGCTGACGGCTGCTTCATCAAATCCCTGTTTGCACCTCTTTCCTCTCCTATCAGGCATTGTTGGGGCAAATTCAGTCTGACAGTGTTGTCTCGTCACTAAAACTGGAAACCACAGGAACTGTGCATGCAGAGCGCGCCTTTGAACACAACCAGATGCCCTCCAGCTCAGAAAAAGACAGAAAGAAATCCAAACAGTGCCATAAAAAGCCATTCAACTGAAAGAAAACTGTCGCAATACTAATCTATATATTTAAAAATTTCAATAAACCACATTGCACTTCAAAAGGCTACAGATGACTAGGTACACAATTGGACTGCAATTCCCAGAATGCACCACATAAACTTCAAGTCTGTCTATACACATATTATGAGTTGCTGTCAGTGTCTCATGCAGGTTTGATTTTGTGGGCGTCAGGAGAGGCTGACTGATTGGTTACCTCCCCAGGTCTTGTGGGAGGACCAGTGCAGTTAAGTGTGTTAGGGCTTGTAAAGTGGCTGCATCATCTGGGCTCCATCTGTTAGCTGACAGCTGAGAGATTCGCTCCTCGCTGCGGACACAGACATCAGCATATTCCTCTGATGGCACACCGCATTCACCTTTATATGATTAATACAGCATCTACCCAACTGGTCGTTAGAGAGACCTCAGATGCTCAGCAGGTTTACCCTTCTGGATGTCAGCTCGTCCACATGTCAGGATCAATGGACCATTTATTGAGGATGGACTTTGGCTTCTTATAGAGTTTGGTTAGTTTGAAAATGAGTTCATCAAGAGGATGGACTGTGCGACTTAATCGAGTCAGTATTAGTGAGTTAGTTCATTGAGAATAAGCTTTGGAACTTTATTGCGTTAGTTTGGTTAGTTAGTATGTTAGTTCGTCAAAAGGATGGGCTTTTGGTGTTGATTTTGTTAGTTTTGTTAGTATGTTAGTTCATCGTGAAGCATGGCAATGGGTCTTGATTGAGTTGGTTTTGTTGTTTAGAGTTAGTGAATTATTAAGATGGACTTTATTAATTCAGTTTGGTTAGTGAGTTGGTTTATTAAGAGGCTGGACATTGGGTCTTGATTGAGTTAGTTTGGTTAGTGAATAACTAAGAAGCAGACACTTTTTTTATCTAACGTAACTCACAAATGAGTATTATTTTGTATATGAAATGGGTATATGTTTCTATTTTGTTTTTCTTGTTTAATAGCATAGTGTACTGTAGTATTATTATAATTTTTGGACCAGCTTAGGTTTATTTAAGATGGATTTTTTTCTGCAGACTTGTTTTTTGTGTCTTACTGGTGGTGGTTAATATCAGTCATTCAGGTCAACTCTCACTCTCTTTCTCTGCTTAGCGAGCTCAGAGGGGTTGAGAAGTTTGTTAATGACTGAGTGCCTCTTGCACAGAATCATAGGACATTTCTCACCTTGTCTTTTCGTGTGTTTAACGCCACATAGTGACACTCTACGTTCACATTTGATTTGTGACGTTTAGGGTTTGACATTAGGGATGATCTTTCCACTTGGGCTTGTAGACATAACAGAAATGGTTCTGAATGTTTCCTGTCAGAAATGTTTACTGCCACTGGACTGTGATTGTGCTTTGACCCTCTGCTGTGTGAGGATCTGTTTTTGGATTGATGGATTTTCCACTTTTTACTTTTGACAGGGAGTCATTTTAGTTATTATAAAGATTTCAATCCGCTTAGAAATTACCTTGAGGTTGGCGGGCCCTGATGTCTTTTTCCTTCCTCAGACATGTTTGACATGCTTTCAAAATCTAATTTCCCTGTCCTGTTGTAATCATGTGTTCGAAGACATTTTCACAGTTATGAATAAAGGAAATGTTCATTCATTATGGCGACAACAAACATATTTGACAGACATTTTAATGGACCTCTAAATATCCGGGCTCACAGAGTGAAAAACAGAGAGTCTAATCTCTGATTACATCTCATTGAATGCTTTTCTGCTCAGCAACAATAAGCTTAATAACTCTACACCGAGGAAACTATCGAAGTAAGCCTGTGAAATCCCAGCAACTTGTAGAAATCTACAAAGATCAAATATAAAACAGACTGTGTAGAGGATAACCACAGCAAAGAGGTTTCCGGTGGTAACATGGACGAACAGGTTTTGTGACATGACTAAAAGAGCAAATCTGTCAACCAAAACATTATTCAAAAATACATGAGCATTTATTAGATGATTTATGATTTATTAATTTATGAGATGATGGCCTTAAATTGATAGAAATTCTGTCACCCTCATGTCATTCCAAACCAATATGACATTCTTATGTTAAACACAAAAGGAGAGAAAAATTAAGACTGTGGTTGCTCCTTTTCTATGCATTTTGCGTACATGCAATGAAAGCGTACTAGAGCTTTCAAAATGAAAAAGTATCATTAAAGTAAACAGCTTGTGCGCTATATCCCAAGTCATCTAAAATTTAAGTCATTATTTACTATAAACCTTGACATTTGCTTCATGACAAAACAAATTCTCTGACTCTGATCTTTTCTATTACCTGAGCTTAGAATTATACAGTTCTATCTTCGTTTAGGGTAGTTCTGAGATATTGAGCATCAAAGTTTTTACATCCCTGCTGTTTTGTGAGATGGAACCTTTTTAATTTATTAATAACTACTAACAAAATATTTTTTTTTTACAAAATTAACACCACACAGGCATTAATAAACATCTAATGGATAAGATTATGTCAAAAACTCAATTTCGACCAAAAGTGGAGATAGAACCTTATAATTCTAAGCTCACGAATTTAGTTGTTCCAGTTTAAAAAAAATAATGAATCAAACTGATCTCTTATTTATTGAGTTATTTCTTGAGTAATATCTCTCACGGACAAAACAACAAACTATTGACTTGGAAATATAGTGCCCACGTCACATGGACCAATTTTATGATATTTTCTGGTGCTTTTGGATCATTTTTTGAAGTTTCAAGGAAGAATATAACAGGCATTTTACCTTCTCCCAAATGGGGGACCTGCAGTATGAAATCTTGGCATTCTCAGATGTTTTGAGAGAGCAGACACTTCAAAGCACATGTTGCAGGCAGTCTATCCTGCTGGTGCCGTACCTCCACCAGTCTTGTGCAGGGCAGAGGCTACAGCCTGATCCATTTAGCTGCTAATTAGATAGAGTAGGCCACAGGAATGTAACGGCTGTCTTCATTGGCTGGCATCATAATGGCTCAGCTACGGTTGTTTGTCTCAATGCCCACTGGGCACAGTGAATGGCTTGCTGAAGTTGGCACTGAGACGGTTTTAAGAAATAGACCTGCCAAGCATTACCATAACACTATTAGTGCAGACATGACTGTCCTATTGCATGAATAAAAGTTATTAATAAAAGTCCTGAAGAGCAAAGTGAAAAAAGTAGCACTAAATTATTTTCACTTGGTTTGCAATTTCAATTATACTGTATACTGTATATATATATATATATATATATATATATATATATATATATATATATATATATATATATATATATATATCACATTTTATATAATATCTTTTGTTGTTTGTATTGAGATACAGTTTATTTAACACACTTTATGGTGTAAGTTGTCACAACAGGTACCTGCCATTAAACAGCTTTATCAGCAAAACCGTAAACTTATTATAAGAATAAAGAAAGAGAAAAAAATGGTATGGAAAAAACAGAGCAGTTGTTTGGCCAATTTTTTTTATTTATTAATTGCATACATTTATGACATTTAAAACACAACTTGACAACTTGCCCCAAATATACATTTGGGAAAAATACTGATAATACTGTTCAACTATTTGGTTAAAATCCACTTTCATTATATGGAGAATGGAGGGGGAAAACATTTTTTGGAAGGCAGAATTCCCTTTAAATTGAAACTGAATATTACCTTGAAATATAATCTTTTGAAGACTTTTGAACTATTAAACCAATATACAAACCACTGTTAGAGAATTTTTTGTTGTTGTTGTTGTGTAATTAAAAATTAAAACTCCCTATTTGACAATGAGCCCCATTGTGTTCTATTGCACAGGCTTTTTCTTTTTTCTTTTTGGATTGTACTTATGGACAGCTCATCAAATTCATGTGTATGTGGTCACTATGATCAGAGGAAATTAAATGGTACAAAACGACTGCAGCTGTCTCTCTGTAAAAAAAAACAAACAGAAAACATAATTTATCTGTTCTCTTTGCTCTGAGTGTTTTTAAGTGAAAGCTATATAATTGAGGCTAGAGACCATTTGTATTTCATAGTGTTGGAGCAGCAACACTTTCCAAAGCCAGCGCTCACCCCACAGTTATCTGATATGCTTGGAGTCTGTCCCCGCGCAGCTAGCTTGGGCCCCTCAGCATCTGGATCCACACAGCCGGACCCGAGTGCAAACATTTACTCTGCATTAAAGCCTCGCTCTGATAAGTGTGTTGTATAGATTAAACATGATCAGATTTATGACGGTTGCAGCTCGCAGAGACAGTAAACTTAAACAGCTCGCCGTTGTCATTTCGAGCAAGGGATGTAAGCCTACTCGTGGTGATTTTCCATCCCGTTTGCATCCGTGTCAGCCCTGAAAAGTGCTTGCTTATAAATTTCTCAATATTATTTTGTGAAAATATACCTCATCAAAACATTCTCCTCCCTAATTGCGTTTAATGGCATATCTGGTGCTGGAAAATGTCAGTTTATGTCGGAAAAACAGATGATCTGACTTTCCCGGAGAGTTGTTAAAATCCCACATGGTTTGAAAAACCGCTCGGCAAGCGGCGGTTCGGCATCTAAAGCTGGCGAGAGCTCTGCTCGCCATTAGCGTATAGAATCACGGTTTCTGTATGTGTACATCACTGTAGGCCGAGAGACAGACTAAAAATAAACAGAGGGATAGGTTGATGGGACTGCTATTAAAAAGAGGGTGTAATTTCCAACCGTACTTATGGGATTATATCCGTAACGGACACCAAACTTGATGATCTTCTCGCTTTTAAATCGCAAACCCCATCCATATGTCTGTTCGCGCACGTCTGTCAATCAACAGCATCCGCTCGCACTTTTGGTGACGGCAACAAATGTTCAGTCCACTGCTGAGACATTATGAGCTATCATATATCGTAAACACTCCAGAAAAGAATTAAACGATGCGGTTGAAATGCCAGGCAAGCGTTTAGCGTTTGACCACATTAGTGTTAAGTACGTTTCATCTTCGTTGAGAATGTCTGAATCAGTTTTTGGTCAGGACTTGCAGTCGGGTGCCCATGTGCGCGGGTGCCGTCGTCTGAATGAGACTGCAATGAAAAACAGCACATCTCTGGTGCACCACACATGTTCTGCTCTGTGTTGCCATTAGAAGAGGTTTATGAGAAAAGATAATCAAACGTTAAAAGCACATTAGGTTCCTTGCATGTACGGCTGTGTGAGGGATGTGTGTCATATGTAAAACAGGCTACTTGCCATCGGGACAGATGTAAGAAGAAACAAGATGCTGCCGATGCGGATCGCATTAACAATTGCTCATTCATTCGTCATTCTGTGTGTTTGCGAGTGTGTGTGTGGGAGTTAGTACTGTAGTGATCTGTGTGGATCTTTCTGGCTCCATGCTGGACGCTGTGGGGCACTGAGGTCAGAGGATGGATGAAGTTGTGTGAAAGACTGTAAATCTGTGACAGCTGTGAGAATGACATTAAATTATGTTCCTTCACAGCAGAACTACAGCATTTTAGTAAATAATGGCAGTTAGTGGTGCCTGTATGAACTGTAGATATACACTCTACCAGAATATTTAACCTTATTTAAAAGAAACACTCTAAAGGGTCATTTTTAGATATGAGGACTCGCTGACTGTATATTATCCAACATATTACATGGCTAATTGAAAAAATGCGAGACAAAATAGAGTGACATGAAACTAGCACAGGTAATTAGGTGACTGAGACAACATTATAGTGTTCATTATACTGTACACACACACACACACACACACACACACACACATTTTTAACCATAAAATGCTGTGATTGACCAATTAGAATAGTGCCCCAGAGCCGTGTGATAAGGTCAGATTTTTTTATGAAAGCACTGTATGAATTAATTTGTTCGATTTCTGTTCACTCTGAATGCTTGCATTTAATTTGAACATGCTTAATGAAACACACACATTAGCTAACATTCAAATTAAAATGTGACAGGAGTCAGAAAAATATAGGGTAATGTTCATCGTCTAATTGTCTAATTAAAATGTTTAATGAACAGTTTTTAGTTTTTTTGCATTTTTGTATTTTTCTTAAGTTCTCAGTATTGTATTGCAGTTGTATCTGTATTGCAGTATTTATATTCAACCAAATCATTTGAATTAATTTATACAATTTAATAATTGTATATAACCGTTAAATGTTCTTTTTTATTATTTATGCGATCTACTTAGATTGTTTTAGTTCTTTAAGTATCAGCATGACATATAAACACTTTCTTTATTACACAGTCACTGAGGATTCTTTACAATACCCTTCAAAACAGCGTTAAAAAAAGTAATACAAATAGTGGAAATTGCCACTAGAGTGACATTTCCTTGTGAGACTGTGTATTATAGATTGCATTAATAAATGTGCACAGGGGCAACCCCTCCGGGTCTCATATACTGTATGAGCTGAGTCAACTGTCTTCGCCTCTGTCACAAGGGTCCAGCACACAGCACAATGCATTCCACATAGTATTGAGCTTGTCGCATAATAATATAGTGCGGTCTGGCCCATTGACTATATCTGACCCTACTGTACGACTTCTCCAGCATTCTGCCCTGTACTAGTGCAAAATATGCAAGCCATTTCTATCACATGGCTAAAGTCCCTTTGTGTGCCCATGAGTGGAGGCGCCATGATAATACCACACTTTCAGTCAAGTGCTGTATTATTACAGCCCGCAATGCCATGCCTGGTCCGTCTGTCAGCGTGTGTGTAGGTGTGACACACTGCCGTCCCAGAGTCACACTCCGGGTCCGACCCACAAAGGTTAGCCAGGGGTCATGACACTGTCTGACTCCCGACAATAGAGCCTTTGTGGGAATAAATCCGTGGACGTGTCCCCGCACAACATCGACATGCGCGCGTCAGCCACACGGACACCAGTTGAGCTGTCATACATACTGAAGTATGCTATTACTGAAGGCGACCTTCAGAAGAAACCATCACTGTCAAAGGCTTTGTTGAACTTTTAATACTGAAAGGAATGTGTGTGAGGTTCAATAGCCGCCTCGCTGACATCACTGGTCACTCATATTAACCGTCCACATCCTCAGTGTAATGGCCATGTGCTGGTGAGTGTGCTCTATGGCTGATCTCTTTGTTTTTGTCTTTCAGATTGAGAATGTGGAGGCTTGTCTGAATTTCTTAGGGGCCAGAGGAGTCAGTGTTCAAGGGCTCTCTGCTGAAGGTAAGACCCCTCTGTCTGCTTGAAACGAAATAAATTCCTTTATAGGCCTGCTATTCTTATGATTGGTCATGTTTGCATCAGTATTATTGCTACATTACTGCTTATATATAGAATGAATGGCTTTTCATTATCACCAACATTAAGTACTACATTTTAAACATAACATACTGCATATTCATGCTATGAAGTTTAATGATACCTCAAATTGTGTGGCTAGTTTACATTTATAAGCAATCATATGAACAGGTTTTGCGGTACAAAGGATAAAATGGTTGAAAATCCCACAGATTTGTTTTGAAATAGGGGCCCAAGACATATCTAATGACTAGGATATCATAAAGAAGTGGTTCTCAACCATGGGGCCACAGGATGATTTTAAATAATTTAAACTATATTACAAATAAATCAATAACATGTTATAAAAAATCTAAATGTAAACTGAAATTTACTGTGAAATGTATTTTTTACCGCTACATAACTCATATTTCTTTTCATATTTTATTGAAATACATACATAATCAGAATGTTCTATAAACACAAAAGAAATTATGGGGGGGGGGATATTTTTTCTATTGATTTCTCTATTCTCTATAAAATTGAGCTTATAAATTACCAATTAGGAACCACCCAAAAACCCCAAGCAAACACATAGCGACACCCTGACATTGTGGCGTGGTGGAATAATTATTATTTTTAGCATTTCATGTAATTCTGTATACATACACAGTTAAGTGTCACATCATTGTTATAGCGACATTGGTGGTAGAGTGTTTGAGCCCATAGATACTAGTTGATGTTTGAACCTTATTTTAAGATCTTTTTATGTTTCTTAGAACGGCTGCACTGATAAACCACAAAGATCCTTGATATTTTTTTTCAGTCGGAGCTCAAGTGTACTAAATTCTGTGTGGAATGATATCATTAACCTAAAGCAGCTTGGATACTGTATTCACTGCCCCGCTAAATTCAGCACCAGGGTCCATAAATATACAGTGTATAGGGTTTCTCAAGCTTTCATCACACACTCATCCCCTACTTTTAGTGTGTGTGTATGTGTGAGAGTGAGTGAGTGATTAAATGAGTATGTGTGAGCGAGTGAGTGAGTGAGTGAGTGAGTGAGTGAGTGAGTGAGTGAGTGAGTGAGTGAGTGAGTGAGTGAGTGAGTGAGAGCGAGCGAGCGAGCGAGTGAGTGAGTGAGCGAGCGTGTGTGTTGAGCATCTTTCCTAAAGCTGTGAGTAGTTGTCTTAATTAAATTAGCTGAGGTTTCAGAGTTTGGGTTTTGAAGGCTTGCATACGCTTGTGTTTAGTATTTTATGAGGCATGCCGACTTGAGACCTTTATAAAATAAGTTGTTTTTTGTTTGATGTGCTTGGCTGTGTAGGAGTTTTCCAAGGAAAATAAATGTAATAATGTCTCAACCACAGACACTATGTCATATATATATATATATATATATATATATATATATATAGTATTTCTCTTTTTCTGTCAATTTTGAATTTATTTATTTTTGAATCTATTCAATTATTTCTCCTAGACAACGAGATTAAATTCAGACCGAATTAAATTTCACTACTCCTGAAGTATCTTCAATTTATTAAATAAAATGCATTCAGTTATGCTATTTAGTTTAAAAGCACTAAATACACTATTCTAGCACTATACTGCAAGTCGTTCCACAAAAAAAGTACAATTTTGTTTTGCAAGTTTAAATATATAAATAAAAAAGTATTTAAAAACATACAATTAAAAATACCATCATCATTATTATTAGTATGACTGCCATTGTGGTCTGCATTCACAGGCTAATTAATAACTAATTAATTAATACGTGTCTATGAATGCTAATTCCCAAAACACATGACTTATTTACCTCAAAATTATAGAAAACTGACATTTTACAATGGAACCTCTTCTTTTGAAGAGGAAGTAACAACATTCACTCCGAGACACTCAATGCATTCTATTAGCACTTAATGTCATTCTTTGTCTGACAGAAGGTTTAATGTACTTTAAAACAAATCACCATTCCAAATTTAAAAAGGCATTAGTTTAATAGAACATCACTCTAACTGTGTGTGTACAGTTGTCACATTTGTTTCTATTTCTATTTCTTCGAGGAATTTTAAGAGAAACATCTGAGTCAAAGTTGACACTTAAATGAAACCTAACCTCATTCGCTATGAAAGCGCAACCTCTGTGCAATAAAATCCTCAGGGAAAGTTTCCTCTCGACCCCTGCTGTGTGTTATCCTAGCCCTATTTCCCCAGAACAGTCCAATAATGATAGGTGCAAGCTCTCAATGTCCCTTTTCCTGCTGCACTGGCCATGACTCTGTGTTCACGGTGTGTAGGGTATCAGAACGCACAGCGGGAGACCGGTTTTAAGTGCTTTTTTAAGTGCAGGGCACACCATGACCTGAGCTTTGATCTCATTGGCTCTGAGGATCTGGTGAAAAGGTGCAGTTCGTAAAGAGCAGGTTAGTCCTAAAGACTTCTCATAGGGTCAAAGGGGGCACCTTCACCGGTGACCTGACCGTGAAACCCACCATGACAAGAAACACACACGTGTATAAAGACACTCGCGCAACTGACGTCAGCGCTTCCTCTGAGCTGTTTAATCCCTCTGCTCAAATAAAAAATCCTCACAAGTCATACAAAAGAGATCAAGCTTGACCTCCTGAGGTATTCGAATTGAAAGACACTCATTAATATGTAAAATGCAGGAAGCCCGTTTTCATAGAAATCACTTTTCCTAATCTCAGCTGGTCTAAAGGTTTAGTTCACTCAAAATGAAAATTCTTATCATTTATTCACCCTCATGTGGTTTCAAACCGGTAATGACTTTCTTCTGTGAAACACAGAAATAGTGTCATGGGGGCTGTTAAACTCCAGAAATGATCAATTCGAATAATACTATAAATAATCAAAAATAATGTTTCTTGAGCACCAAATCAGAATGATTTCTGAAAGGCATGTGACAGTGCAGACTGTTGTAATGACTGATGATAATTCAAATGGTTTTTTATAACATTTAAAAATATATTAAACTGTAATGTTGGTTAAATTGTGATCCTTCACAATATAACTGTTTTTACTGTATTTTTGATCAAATAAATTCAATAACCTTTATTTAACCAGGAAAGAAGACTCACTGAGATTAAAATCTCTTTTTCGGGAGTGTCCTGGCCAAGATAAGCAGCTTAGTTTACACAGACATTTGACAAAGTTACAACACACAAACATAATCAGATCTCATTACGTAAATAAAAATATAAAAATGCATCTGGTTAAAAACATTTACACACACTTAATTTACTCAGATGATTATCTAATAAATATTTAAATTGACCACAAGATACTACATCTTTTAACTTCATCTCAATCTTTTAACTTCAATTCAGCCTTGGTGATGAAATATCTTACCGACTCCAAACTTTTGAACGCTAGTGTATACATCCAATCCACTTTGTAATCTGTACAAAGTATTACTGTACATGTTTACTGGTACTTTTGGCTAGGAAATGATAGAACGCTACTGTATACAGAGGAAGTGGTCAAGGTCACATCACTGTAAATAGATAATGTATTCACACTTCCCTGTCCTCACTTCCCTCAATGAACCCGTCTGAACAGATACGCCTTTGACCTTGTGCGGCAAGTGACAGAAAGAGCCTGATGACTCCACATTTAAACTTCTGCTTAAAGTGTGTTCATTAGCATACAACGTTTACTTCAAGTTTCCAATGTACTGTACATCCTAGCTCACTGGTGTTTGTTTACATGGTTTGGGGCAGTATAATGTCATGAAAAAATAACATTTGCTTAGTTGATATAAAGATTCTGAAAGAGAAGATTCTGATTCTGTATGCATTTCAATAAAAATAAGAGTTATGTGGGGGGTGGGGGACAATTAAAATATATTTTACTGTAAATTTCAGTTTACATCTTGATTTTTTTTATTGATTTATTTGTAATATAGTTTAAATGATTTAAGATCAACCTATGGCCCCATGGTTGAGAACCACTTCTTTATGATATCCTAGTCATTAGATAGGCTATGTTAAGTTGGGCCCCTATTTCCATGCAAATCTATGAGATTTTTACCCATTTTAGCATTTGTAATGCAAAATTTGTTCATATGATTGCTTAGAAATGTAAACTAGCCACACAATTTTAAGTATCATTAATTTTCATAGACTGAATAGGCAGTATGTTATGTGTCAAATGTATTACAGGAACAGTTAACCCAAAAAGGAAAATTCTGTCACCATCACCCTCAAGTTATTCCAAATCTGAATGAATTTCTTTCTTCTGCTTAACACAAAATAATATATTTTGAAAAATGTCGGTAACCAAACACTTGATGGGCCCCATTGACTTCCATTGTATTTTTCCCCATGCTACGGAAGTCAATGGGGCCTATCAACTGTTTGAAGTAGATGTCATTATAATTTATTATGATTTTACAGTACTAGTAATACTAGTAACTATCTTATTTTCTATAGTGGAATCCTTTTGGTGACATCTCATAAGCCATGTTCAATTCACTGGTGTCCGTGGAAATCGTTATGGCTTAATGTGAATCAATGTAGCCCCCTAGATGAAACCCTTGCCAAAATCTAAATGTTCTCCATATGCTATTACACAAAGCAGTTGTGAGGAAAAATAATAATTCCCTCCATTAATGCAAACATACAAAATGCATTTACAAATTAGCCTGCTAGTTTTTTCATTTTCCGCACTGACCTGAAGTGCAACGACACCAAATAGTGCCAAATTCCTGTCGCCTGACCCAAAAAGTATGTTCAATGGAAACATACCATCTAAGTGCTTTATTATGTAGAATACAAATTACAGCTATGCATGGCCCCAAATTGAACCGGGGGAAGATTAATAACCCCAAACATCGCTGACGGGCAGAACAAACAGGCGGGCTGTCAGAAATAAACCGGATTCTTTTCTTTAGCGCTGCCTCAGCACTGCCATCCTTCTGCACCAGCCATTAGCAGTGTGTGACTATGAATGAAGACCGTTTCATAAATGGGCACAAGAGAGAAAAGCGTCTCTGGCAGGCAGAGCGCAGACAATCGATGCTTTTGCCTCCATCTTCAGTCCTTTATCTCTGCGATCAGAGCAACGCCATGTTAGCACTTATTCAAACTCACATCCTCAATTTGGGAAAAGTTTGAAAAGCATTCCTCGTAGCACACCTCAAATGCTAATGTGCTTAGGATAATAGCGTTTGGGCTTCTACACTCCATCCGGCACTTCAACGTTTTGCTTATTGAATCAGTATCTCCTTGTAAAAGGTCTCAATTAAAAGTCAGATCCAGTCGACTGTTTGCAAATGTTAGCATCTAATTTATGACGCACAAGACTCCAGACAGTCAAATGACCATGCTAAACTTGAAACCTCCAGACCGTTGTGTATTGTCATTATGTGTATTACTTCCTCATTCAGAGAACAGAACTGATCTGCGCCATATTCTTAACGGATTGTAAACACAGTTTGAACTTCCTTATAATGAGGCTAGCTATGTGACTCAACGGCCGTTTCTTCTGACTTGATCCTGTACTATAAACATGATCTAAGGTTTGGGCGCTTCAATGTAATGCAGTCGTTCGCAGGATTAAAGAGCTCTTCCTGTGGTACTTTCTAAATCTGGTGTGTTTGATCTTCAGAGGTGTGTAATGGCAATCTGAAGAGCATCCTGGGTTTGTTCTTCATCCTGTCCCGCTACAAACAGCAACAGCAGCACCAGCAGCAGTACCTGCAGTCATTGGTGGAGCTTCAACAGCACGTCACGCATCAGAGCACAGCGGTGGCGCCAGCGAGCCAGCACAAAACACCAGACATGCAGTCCAGGTAGGACACGTCTAACAGACACACCTGTTGCTGTCGCTCCTCTATTTGAGTTCTGCATCTTTAGTCATGAAATATATGGCTAAATGAATAAATAGAAAAAATGCTGCATGGCCTTAGTTGAATTCTATGTTCATAGACCTGGTTAGACTTATATTGTACTGTGTTAATGTCTAACGGCCATAAAAAATGGAGCTTATTCTGAAGATGTTTTGGAAAGTGTTTTCTGTGTTTTGTCTACTTAACAATCAACATAAAGGTACACATAATTACCAAAACAGCCCACTGTTGTTCACATAAAATTAAATATGGCTTCTACTGTAATTAAGATTAATTAAGAAGTTTTTACACTGGAAGCATACAATGTGTTAGATCGCTAGTCCTTCTGAAAAAAAATGTATTAGTAATTTATAAGTATCACATTTATTATTTTTAGTAAAAAAAGTAAATTGATATAATATCATGTGATACAATACAATTTAATAAATATACAGTTATATACTATAATAATATAATATACAATACAAATGTAATATAATACCGTAATATAAAATGTTTACTTTTTTTTACTAAAGACACTTGGCTTGTAACCGTATATGTGTATATATATATATATATATACACTCACCTAAAGGATTATTAGGAACACCTGTTCAATTTCTCATTAATGCAATTATCTAATCAACCAATCACATGGCAGTTGCTTCAATGCATTTAGGGGTGTGGTCCTGGTCAAGACAATCTCCTGAACTACAAACTGAATGTCAGAATGGGAAAGAAAGGTGATTTAAGCAATTTTGAGCGTGGCATGGTTGTTGGTGCCAGATGGGCCGGTCTGAGTATTTCACAATCTGCTCAGTTACTGGGATTTTCACACACAACCATTTCTAGGGTTTACAAAGTATGGTGTGAAAAGGGAAAAACATCCAGTATTCGGCAGTCCTGTGGGTGATAATGCCTTGTTGATGCTAGAAGTCAGAGGAGAATGGGCCGACTGATTCAAGCTGATAGAAGAGCAACTTTGACTGAAATAACCACTCGTTACAACCGAGGTATGCAGCAAAGCATTTGTGAAGCCACAACATGCACAACCTTGAGGCGGATGGGCTACAACAGCAGAAGACCCCACCGGGTACCACTCATCTCCACTACAAATACAATTTGCAAGAGCTCACCCAAATTGGACAGTTGAAGACTGGAAAAATGTTGCCTGGTCTGATGAGTCTCGATTTCTGTTGAGACATTCAGATGGTAAAGTCAGAATTTGGCGTAAACAGAATGAGAACATGGATCCATCATGCCTTGTTACCACTGTGCAGGCTGGTGGTGGTGGTGGTGTGGGGGATGTTTTCTTGGCACACTTTAGGCCCCTTAGTGCCAATTGGGCATCGTTTAAATGCCACGGCCTACCTGAGCATTGTTTCTGACCATGTCCATCCCTTTATGGCCACCATGTACCCATCCTCTGATGGCCACTTCCAGCAGGATAATGGACCATGTCACAAAGCTCGAATCATTTCAAATTGGTTTCTTAAACATGACAATGAGTTCACTGTACTAAAATGGCCCCCACAGTCACCAGATCTCAACCCAATAGAGCATCTTTGGGATGTGGTGGAACGGGAGCTACGTGCCCTGGATGTGCATCCCACAAATCTC
The DNA here is from genome assembly GCA_030578255.1 of Tiaroga cobitis. Classification (NCBI taxonomy): domain Eukaryota; kingdom Metazoa; phylum Chordata; class Actinopteri; order Cypriniformes; family Leuciscidae; genus Tiaroga; species Tiaroga cobitis. The sequence goes on along the minus strand of CM060594.1, from coordinate 29,257,300 downwards.
CATCAACTGCAAGATGCTATCCTATCAATATGCGCCAACATTTCTAAAGAATGCTTTTAGGACCTTGTTGAATCAATGCCACGTAGAATTAAGGCAGTTCTGAAGGCGAAAGGGGGTCAACACAGTATTAGTATGGTGTTTCTAATAATTCTTTAGGTGAGTGTGTATATATATATATATATATATATATATATATATATATACATCATATGTATACACTATTTGAACTGAAATTACTACTAACTAGTTACAGTTAAACAGAATAATAGAGCTGTGTTTGTGTGTGTGAGTGTGTGTTTGTGCAGAGCCGGCCCTAGACCTTTGGGGGCCCTAAGCAAAATTTGGTTGGAGGCCCCTTTGACTGTTTTAAGGCCTAAAGAAAAGCAATGACTACCTTATAACTATACCATACTATATAACTATATTATACTGTATATACTATGTTTGATGTCTAACAGGAAAATTATGATACCACTGAGCTGAATGGCAGTGCAAGACACACACACACACACACACACACTGATTAACTTGCTGAATAAAAAGACAGATAAAGTGATTATCACTGAACAAAGATACATTTTTATTGACACCAGAGTTTAAGAGTCACAAACTACAGCACATATATATATATATATATATATATATATATATATATATATATATATATATATATATATATATATATATATATATATATATATATATATATATATATATATATATAATTTTAATTAAATAGAGCAAATAGAATAACATTTAAATATAATATTATATAAAATAATAAATAGATTTTTCAAATAAACAAAATTAACAATAACATCTAAAACACCACAAAGAAGATCAATAGTAACAATATTAAGAATAAGGTAACATTTCAATATAACTATTAAAATCCAATCCAAATAAAGAAAATAATTATACATAAAGTTAGACTTAATTTTTAACATGCAGAAGGTTATCATTTTACAGCCCCTTTATACTCACCAACAGCTGGAGCTTTGCTTACTGGCAGCATATAACGTTACTTTAATAGTGCTCCTAAGGGGACATAAGGAGTAAACTAATGTTAGCCCTTTAGTGTAGAATCCAAACTGGGTTTATATTGTTCTGTTAAATGCTTTAACAGTAACACCACAGCAAATAGTATAGGCCTAATACTAAACCAATTTTATGCAGGATGTTATTAGCATGTAAGTTAAACAACTGTAGAAAATTAATACAAGCACAATTTAGGCTAATGTTAAGACTTTTAGTGCAGATTATCCATATTACAGAAATCGGAAAATTAAGCCTACAGGCTTACGTACCTTTATCTTCTTGCTTCTTCTCTTCTTCCAGGCTCTTTTTTGTCGTTTTTCTTGGCCAGAAAGATATTTTCGTTTCTTGTCAGACATCGTCGATTCGTCGGAGTCGCTAACTGACTGACCAAGTGACAACGAGTGACATCATAGGGGCAGTCGGGATCAAGACGTGCGCGCGCCTTCGCGGGGAGCTCCCGGTTGATTTGCCATAATACAGAACTAAATAAATAACAACTCTGTGCTTATCATGATGCCTGATAAAGAGCGCTGTAGGTCCATTTCTTTTTATTTATTTATTTTATGTTACTTTCGTTGTGCGATTCCCCCCCCCCACTAGCTAGCAGCGACTCTAGGGGGCCCTCTGCTGGCCACGGGGCCCTTTGCAATTGCAACGGTCGCTTAGTGGCTCGGCCGGCTCTGTGTTTGTGCATGTGTGTACGTGTGCGTGTGTGGCCTGGTAAACTATGAGGACAAAATATCCCCACAAAGCTGGCAATATCCCAAATCCTTCTCCTTGTGGGGAAATTCTTTTGTCCCCCATGAGGAAAACAGCTTATAATATAGTGTTTTAATTTTTTTGAAAATGTAAAACTGCAAAAAGTTTTCTGTGATGGGTTCAAGGGGAAGGGTTAGTGTAAAGGGATAGATACAGTTTGTACAGTAAAAAAATCATTATGTCTATGAAAAGTTCCCATAAAACGTGTGTGTGTGTGTGTTGGTAAAAAAGGAAGGCCATAACTGTGATGTAAATAGATGAGTAATCTTAGCAGCAGCTACGGAGAGGAGATGCCGCACATGAGTGGCGTTACACAGCCTGGCTCACGTTACCTGGCCCAGAATGCATTTGTGTGTGTGTGTGGTACAGGCAGAAAATCACGAGTGTGCGTTTTGTAGTGCTTCTCTGTGCTGTCAGCATTCACAAGTGCAAAGAGAAGAGGGAGATAGAGAGGAAGAGAGTGAGAGAAAGACAACAGCTGCCCCTCATTCTTGTCCGGGGCCCGTGGGATCTCTCTCAACTCAGATCCAGCAGTGACAGGTGTTCAGAGGGCCTTGGACTGCCAGCCTGAAACACACACACACACACAGCTTTAGCATTCCACACACACCAAATGACATCAGTGAGCAGAATTGGGCCAGGAGGGCTGTAGATTGGTCGCACTCCTCGAGGATGTTGTAAACGCAGTCTCCTCAGATAACTATCACAGTTGTATCCAGACAGTCTGGTAGAAGGGAGCTATTGTATTGCGTTTAGGAAAATGTTTCTTCAAGCGTTTACTGGCATGGGGTTACATGTGTTAAAATTGGTGGCTGGCTGATTAGCTTTCTGTGTGTGTGTGTGTGTGTGTGTGTGTGTGTGTGTGTGTGTGTGTGTGTGTGTGTGTGTGTGTGTGTGTGTGTGTGTGTGTGTGTGTGTGTGTGTGTTGTATTGGTCACAGGGGTCTAGGTGATTCATCAACTCTGGTCTTTGGCCAACAGCACAGAAACACTTAAACAGACTCCTGGGAGTTTCTTAAAGCATTTTAGCTTACTGGCAGAAGCGTATCACATACTCAGTGAATAAACTCATTATGTTTAATTCAATGGGTAAAACGGCCTTCCATACACTGACCTAAGCAAGCGCCATTCGTCAAGTTGCTGGTGCTAAAAAAAAAAATCTGTTCATACTTCTGCTTAACAAGACATTTAATTTAGAAGCCAGTCAGAATATATTTCATGTTATATACAGTACAGCAAATTGTGGAGCAATTCAATTTCAGCTACTCAGCACTATATTTACTCCCATTTCTGCATTTCTATATAACATAATTGAGTATATTATATTGTAAATTGTAATGTAAGTGTAAATGCTTATAAAATCCCAATTTAAGTTTTTAGTGGCTTTTATTTATTTTATTTTTAGCTTTTAGGGCATCTATACTCTATATTGTATTGTATTGCTAAAAGTTAACAGCATTATATTTTAGCTGATATATGCATTATAAATACTGATGACTCATCTTGCACTCAGGGGCATACCTGAATTTTTAACCAATCAACTGTTCTCTAGAATAAGCATGCCTTCTCTTAACCATACTTGCTATGTTCTAGCAAAAGCATCATGGTTCCCAGCTATGACTTAAACTAAAGACTATTGACTATTTATTTACCCAAAAGAACAAGCCCTTCGATAAGTTCCGCCCCAACTTCCTGTTTCGAAATACATCAGCACAGGAAAGAAAACTGCAATGAGACTGCTGCGTTTAGTGCTAATACCTGTACATAGATTTACACACAGTAACTTTCATCACTTTTTACTGGTAAGGACATTATATAAAATTCTGTTGCTATTACTTTAAAAAGGGAAATTGACTTTTAACACTTTTGACACCAAGTCAGCTGGATATCTGTTTTGTTTTAAAGATTTAAATACCATAATACAACTCTGTCTGAGATCCCTGGGAATGAGGGGGGAGCTTTTTATAATGCACTCTTGCTGGTTTTACTCACAGGCACTGCTCCCATTTACAGTTTTAGAGATCCAGGCTTTCTATAGCCAACACCTGCTGGAGTGTCGGTCAGCGAGAGGGAGACAGAGAGAGAGAGAGAGAGAGAGAGAGAGGGGGGGATAGCTGGACATTGCGGTGCCTTTAGGTCTGGGGAAGATATGGGGGTGAAGTGTCATCCCTCCCTCTCAGCGCACCATGTCCCGAGGTGAACAACTCGACTCGGTCGTCTCATGCTCACGATTGCCTGCCCCCAGCTCACGGGACAGGAAGAGCCGACTGTCCTATGGGAGAAAGTCTGACAGCAATAGGTACAGTAGTATTGGTCGTGTTACGTATCTGGGTTACATAGGTGCTTTGACTGGAAGCAACATGGCTGTTGTTAACTTTGTGGTAGTTTATTAATCGTTTATGGTGCAAGTTTTTGGACTGTCCTGTTCAGTGTATTCAGGCTATTGTGTCCCTCCAGATTCGATCATTATTCTGGGTCTAGAGTGTGACATTTTATATTCAGGTGTTTAGTTCCTTTTTTGGAAGTTGTCTGTTCTGCTTTGAAAATGAGATGTTTCTCTCTCGGGAGGTAAGTTGAAACTCATTTTACGGGTTGTTGCACTTCTATCAGTTTAAAACTTTTCTGCAGGTTGGTCATTCTTTGCTTCCTGTCTTTTGCTGTAGAAAGTCATCTAGTATTATTGCATTAGAACTTGTAAAGTACTGCTAGTTAAGAGTTTTTATTTTAAAGGTAGGATTGTCCAAAAATATGAACTAAAACATTACATAACATCTGAAACTTAATCTAGATTATTAATCAAATGTACTATATGTTAAAATGCAATGGGGGTATTTATTAGAATAGACATTGAGTAGTTTGTTACAACGCAAATGTTACATCTGCAGTGGTTCTATGTAGTTTGATACGCTTTTATTGTCAATTGGAAAGTTTTGATTTATAATTTATGCTTTTGTAATGTGTCTTTTGTTTCTCTGGTCGATACGACGGGTGTCTTGACGTCGATTGGCGTGGATGTATTGTAGCAACACAAAAAGTGGTCACCGTTGCTTATATGACTTATATGACTGCTTATATGACTGCAACTGCACAACATTTAACATTTTTCATATGCATTCTTATCATTTTGATGCTTTTACATTTGAGTAAATAGACTAATCTTGAGATGTATTGATTCCCATTAGACAAACTATAGTGAATGGTTTTGTAATCCTCACTAAACCTAATTGTTTAGATTCAATTTAAGATTTTCAGAATAGTGACCTTGGCGGATTTGCTCTGTGTTTGATTTCTCACTGTGAAGTGTGTCTAAATGGTCCACGGCAAAAGATGTATCCTTGAGATTGTCAGACTCACCACTGTCGTACTTTCATACTGCTTGGCTGAGCGCTTTTAGAAGTGAAGGAAAAATAAAGAAAGAAGGTTGTAGAGCAACTGCCCCAACTGAGTTCCTCTTTGAGCTGGAGGAGAAACGATGGGCCTCATTAATCATGTGGACATGATCACATTCTCAAGAGAGAGAGAGTGAAAGACAGTGTTAGTGTCTCACTGGAGCTGTCTTCGGTTACAATGCTTGTTAACCTGCTGTCTTGCCTCCTTCTTTTACTGTCTTCCTCTCGTTCTCTCAGTCTGGTGAAGTCTTTGTTGCTCCTCAGGGTTTTACCTGAGGCAGTCTAGCCAGCTAGACTCAAGCCAGCTCCTTGTCACGCACTCGCCGTAGAAACAGTCATGGTGCTCATAATGATCTCTGTCTGAGCAGACACACCCAAGCTCAGTCACTTTGGGCAACTTTTGGAAGAATGGAATAGAAATTCATTTTTTTTTTTTTTTTTTTTTTTTAAATAGATATAGTTGATATCCAACAAGATAAAGCTGGCTTTACCTTATGTCTAAATGGGCGTGACATGACACAATCACAACCAATCAGAACATATTTGATATTTAATTTTGTGGAACAGGTTTTTGATCCAATGAAATTTCACTGTGGGCAGGGTTGCCTATCACGGAACACTAAAGAAATATAAATCAAATGACTGAACACTTGTTACGTTAAGTTAAGTTCTGGTCTAAATTGGTCATTCATGATCCAAGATGGTGTAGATGGTTGATCAGCTCTATTACCACCTGGTTTTGACCTTGTAAACCATTCTGATTGGTGTTGGTAAACCATTTTGGACCAGCAACAAACCATATTGATGACCTTTTGCTGATGGCAGATGCTGATAGCAACTAGGTACTGTTTAGATAGATGTCTTACTGTAACTGTTGAACCGTTGTGAACTGGACATTCCCTCTTTCTCATTCTCTCTCATCTTTCAACTTTCATCAATTTTCATCCATCCATTGACATTCTCGTTCCATCATGCAGCGCTCACAAACCTGCTAAACGCAAAAGCTTGTCAAGGCACATTTACCGCTTAGACACAGCATATACAAACACACACAAACAAAAATGCACACCCAAAACGAACAAAGGCAGTGTCAGTCAGCTGTCAGGGAATGGAAAGAGAGAGAGATTTGAGACCTATACAGCCAACCTTTCTGTGTTTTCTGTTTGGCCTGAGGTGATTGGGTTTTGTTTTATATGTGTGTGTTGTAAGTACAACTCCTACTGGCAGGACCTCCATCTATCATTTATTCTATCTGACAATGTATTCATTCATTCAAACCTCGGCAAGGGTATTCTCTGTCCTTATAGAGATCAGTTCAGTTATATTTATTATTATTCTTATTACTAACTTATTACAGTTTTCATTATAGTATGTACACTACTGGTATAAAGTTCGGTCAGAGTTGGTAAGTTTTTTTATGTTTTTGAAAGAATGTTATGCTCTCAAAAGCTGTATTTATTCGTTCTAAAATAGTCAAAACAATAATATTGTGAAATATTATTATAATTTAAAATGACTGTTCTCTATGTTGATATATTTGAAAAATTTAATTTATTTCTGTGATGGCAAAGCAACATTTTAAGATTTGTCTTCATTGTTACATAATCATTCAAAATTCATTCTAATATGCTTGATTTGGTGCTCAAGAAACATTTATTATTATTATTACTATTACAGTTGAAAACAGTTGTGCTGCTTAATATTTTTGGTACAAACCGTGGGGTTTTTTTTTTCTTGAAACCATTTTTTCAAGAGTTTTTGATGAATAGAAAGTTCAAAAGAACAAGTAAAAGTGCATGTAGAGTGTAAAAGTCTTTACTGTCACTTTCGATCAATCGAATGAATCAAAAGAATGCATTCTTCCTAAATGAAACTATTTACTTCCTCTATTCAAAATCAGGATCAGAAAGAGCTTAATTGCCAAGGAATTTACCTTGGTGTTAAAGCTTCCAGTTAAAATCTTACATACCCCAAACTTTTGAACGGTGTATATTTATGTATTATTCATACACACAGTTAAAGTGTTCCTAGAAGAGGTATGTGTTTGTGTGAGAGAGTGAGTGTGAAGTTTTTGTTTGTTGTTGTTGTTTTTGTGACTGGACCTACAGGAATATCATCTCTGTCATGTGGGATTACTTTCTTTGAGTTATATGTTGTTATGGAGGTCATTCTCAATGGATCAGTGATTCAGCACTACAAAGAATAAAGCTCTTACTGTATTCACACACACGCATAGTTTAAGGTACAGGTTAATAAAGAGTGTGATTTGGCTTTTTACTTTAGATCTACAGCATGAAATGGCCACTAGAACAGTAGGACGGTTGGAGGAAGTACGCATACTTGTGGTCGGAGACGAGTGACATGTCATGTGAATCTGAATAGGCGCACACAGAGGCCATGCTGTTTGTGTTTGCATGTGAGCGCCCAGCCCTGATTGTGGCTCGCTAAGTGCCGCCCTTATTGCATTAGAGAGAAAGATGCCACAGTTTGAAAAAAAAAAAAAAATTCAATCCAATCATTAACCTCATTCCTTTCTCTCTCTCCCTCCCTCTTTTTCTCTCCCGTTTCTCTCTCGTCCTCTCCCACTACCTCTTTACAGTCTCACCGCACGATATACAAGTCCACCAGGTCACAGTGGAATAGCAGCCCCTCAGAAGAAAAACACAAGGTAGAGTCTTTACAGTATCTGCCTGCTCTCGCTCTGTTCTGACACCTGAAACTCTCCGCAGACCTTCAGGCTAGAGACTGGGAAAGCCGATCTACTGATGTTCAAAGCTGTAGCAACAGATCTGGGTGATGGAAGTGGTGGATGATAAACGCATGCTGGTGTTGTCTGTTCTTCAACTGTAGTCTAGTTTTTTTCCCCCATTTTTAAAACCTTTCTGTTGCTGAATATCTTGGTTCAGCTGAGGTGAGCGGATGCAGAACGTCCTGAATCATCCCTAGATCTTGAACGCTGTTTATCTCTGACCACTTTAGCCGGAGGTTTCTGTAGTTTGAAGCTTCGGCAGCAGTTGTCTGGCCCTGAAAGCATTTGCTTCATCTCAGAGCTGGTGGGAAGCTGAGTGCTGGCGAAGCATTTCAAGCAGCCCCTGGCCAACTATGTGAGAAATGTGATGGACACTATGTGTGATATAGTGCTTACTCCACTGACAGCCTGATGGCTAGGGTTCAACTGATGGCATTATTTGCTCAAAGACAATATGTGCCTGCAGGGAAAGGCACAGGAATGGAGACGCTGCAGTTCTCTTTGACTTATATGAGGTCTGGGATCTTCTCTCAAAGCACTGATATAAAATGTGTCCTGAATCAACTTTTTTTCATACTGGACTCTGCTCTCGTCCTAAGTTCAGATGTACTGTATATTTTATTGTATAGACTTTTAAATAGTCTGTAATGATGTAGGGGACTTCTCACACCTAATGTTATCAGTGGGCTACATTGCTGGCTATAGCTTTTGAAGATCTAGTCAGATATGAGATTTATTGGTGGTTGTAAGTGAAAACGCCTGGTAAAATGCACTGGAAAATAGATAAATCTTATCAAATATCTCCAAAGAGAAAAAAAACACCTATAAAAATGAATGAATTTTAGTATCTCTAAGTACATTCTTTCTCCTGTGTATGTGTTTGTGTTTAGAAAGATGCATATAAACTACAATTGAGGCTTAATTAAATTGATTAAAGGTACAATATGTAGGATTTTTCGCCACCAGGGGTCGCTAACCTCTTACAATAACAAAGGCGTAAATCGATGATGCAAAGCATTAAGCGGAATTATGGATCTTGTCATCAAACTGATCGATCTTTTATGGATGCGTGAATACTTTGATGATTTTAACATGACTGTGGTATGAAGCAGGGCGCGATTGCTAATGAGAGACGTAAGTTATACCAGCGCCACACGCAACGCGAGTCCCGCGGATATAAAGGAATAATGAAATTTCATTCTACCGAACTACACGCAAGTGCTGAATTAATACTCACACAGGTCAGTTTATTAGACGAATTAAACTTGAGGTAACACAGCGTTGTTTCACTTGCTCTAACAGTTACACTATCACACTAAACTGCATTTCAGTGTGTTGAATGTTGATAGTTAGGTTGGTTTGTTGGCTATATGAGACTAGCAGTAAGCTAGATCAACATTAGAATAACATACAGATCATTTTCTAAGATTTCATCATGTTGAACTAAATAACATTGATTAGTTTTATGTACATATGCTCACCTGTCTAATAAAGTACATGCAACACTCGCGTCTCTGTCAAGTCGAAGTTAGTCACGGACGTGGAGCTCTCGGCATCTCGAAAGATTTTGTTCTTCGTTCTAGTCCTCTTTTTGTCTCAAAGTCTGCTTGCCATGGTCCATAATGTTTGAACAAACAACAACAGCGTGAGCGTCCTGCTAGGCAAAGCCCAGTTGTCCACGTCTGTCGCCATGGTTACTATGGCAGTACGAGCGGAAACCGGGGGTAACGCGGATATGACGCCATTGACTGGCGACTCCTCACCCCTGCTGACACGTCCCGTTTCCTTGGTTAAAATCGCAATTTTCTCACGATTTACAAATAGTTGGAAAATTGGGGATGTTGTACGTAACTAAACAAAATATATAACATTGGCCTAGTGGTTTTTGGATATTTTACTGCAAATATCCTACATATTGTACCTTTAATTAAACAGGATTATTGTTTAGTAATTTGGGTTAGAGAGACACATTTCATAACCTATGATCCTGTTTTTTTACAAAGGGGAAACCAGAATAGATAATAGTGCATAAATTAGCTGTCCTCTAGAATCCAAAACTTTCACCTCAATCCAAAGTACTTTTTTAGATTACGATTCACCAGAGATGACAGCAGCAGTCTTATTTGATCCTGAACCATCCACTTAATAGGCATAATTTGAAAGATTGTATCTTCCATAAGGCCTTTTATGTATGCAGGGCACAGATTAGAAAAGGTGTGACATTTTAATAAAAATCAGTTATTATTTAGCAGTGCAGATATTTCACAGTTAAACCCCTTCAAACGCTCATGATTTTCATCTGAGCCCCATTGACACTTTAATAATTACCCTAAAATAATCAAGAGCAGATTTGGAGACCTGATCTTCCTGCTGACCATCTCAGCTTCAGGCATAGATTTTTCAATATCAGCCCCTAAAGCAGAATATGCCTGTGATGAAGTTCGGCTGGATTGCCCTCTAGTGTCACAAGAGGGCGCTCCACTTCTGCACTGGCTTCCCTTGGACTGTTTTCGCACACACCCTGAACTGATTGCGCACACCTGTTTCCACTGATCACTCTCACACCTGCATCTAGTTCCACACGCAGCTCCACACTCATTTATACCCCACTCTCACGATCACTCATTGCTAAGTCTTGTTTTACTGTTGTGGATATCACCAAGCTTTTCCGAGTCTAGTCCTGTCTGTGTTTCTGACCCATCGCCTGTTTCCTGGATTCCGTTTCGTCTGCCGCCTGTCTCTGTCTTCCCGCCTGGTTATCGGACTCTGAGTATTGCCTTGTCTCCTTTGCTGTGTTTGCTGTCTGTGACCCTTGCCTGTCTGACTATCCTCTAATAAACTCACGCTGCGTTTGGATCTAACCTTCTCTGGTTGTTCATGACTGCCATTTCTTTAGCATAATTTAACAACCCCCATCCAACAAAAAAATAGTAATATTTCAAACAAGCTTCCCTGCCATTGGTCAAACAATCAGATAGTCCTTCCTCAACTTGGCTGTGTCGGCTTGTTTTGGGATGCTTAAAAAGAGTAATGCTTTAAAAATACCACAGATTTTTTTTTTTCCTCCAGAAATTCAGCCTATGAATGTCATATTTGTCAGGATAGGATAAAGTATTTTAGCACATGCAGAAAAAAATTATGTACCACAGCTTTAATTCAGGTCTATTTTAGCAACGTTCTCTATCTTCAAATGCCTGGTAAGCACCACATTTATCCCCTACAGGCATATTTGTGTTTGTGTATGTATACATGATATGTATTTATGCAAAGCATAGTCTAAGGAACATTTCAAGACCAAATTAGAAACCCAAATGTCTTTATAAATGCTGATGTCAGATGTTTCCTGCATCTCTGAACCAGGGCAAACTGAATCTGCTCACTTTTGATGTGTTTTCTTTGCAAATTCAGGGGAAAAAATTAGCAGATTTCAACATGATAAAAATGCGTTATGCTCAGCTTAGGATACTACGGTTGTATTGATAGCTGAAAGCATGATAAAATTAGTCAACATATTTAATAAACAAACACATGAGGGCTGATGTGAATCTGCTGAGCTCTCAATAGACATCAATTCCATGTTGGCCTGTTATAACAAAAACGTCTAAAACTCTTTCGTTCAGATGCTGTTCTCAATTCATGCAAAGCTGTCCACCCCAATTTTCACAGAAATAACCTCTCTGAGAAATAACACGAGATATGCTTTTTCAGAGACGCTTTTCACACTTGTGTGTTATCATAGCTGGCAATGGTGACCTGCGTAACAGGTCAATAGGGAAAAGCAGACGTTCCTGATGGGAAATGAGCGAGTGATAAAGCAGTGTCATTAGAGGCTTGATGAGACATGCACCTCAGCTGCCTGAATCATTGGTTTCCAATCCATCATTTCTGAGAAAGATATTTGGTCTGATTCTTTATAAGACTTTTCAAACATATTTGATCTGCCATGAACTTCAAATGATGATGGGAATTTAAAATGGTTTTATTAGTTTATCAACTTGGTTTTTTAAAATCAATTGCCCTTTGCCGTAATCAGATTTGAGTAACATCGAACATTTCTGTTTGGTGTGAAATTAATCGGCTCTGTGTGTACATAATATATATATATATATATATATATATGTCAATGAACCTGTAAATCCCTGCCTTTTCTGTTCTCCCACGACATGTTTATGAGATGTTGTTAGTCTGATGTGCCACGGGATTGTGTTTCCCAATTAAAAACTACCACTCGTGGGTCATTAACAAGCTTTGTGCAGGAGTAAATCATCAATAATGTGGATACAGCCCAGGGCAGTGCAAAGAAAAAACACACATACACACTCCAGGCTAGTTTCATTGCAGATTTTAGAGCAATTAAGAGCTGTTTATTATGCTGGTTTGTTGAGGAATGAGCCGTTTGATTCCTAAATGGCATTAATTTATTGACTCAAAAGGCATTACCAGAGCTCTATGTTATTAGAGCTTATATACAGTTGGAAATATATGTCTACCCTCCATTGGAAGTAAACCTTCACAATATTTGAATGGAATGCATGCATATGTTTTTATGGGTTTACTTGCATATAGTTAGAAGAAACTTTCTGAGAACCCTTTAAAGGCCTGTTTGAGGGTCAAGACTTGGTTTTAGGGATCAGGTTATAATTACATTAAGGGTAGGTTTAGGGTAAGGGTTTGGGTTTGGGTTAGGCAGTTTGTTGTAATGTTGTAATGAATTGTGTCAATGAATGTCCTCACAAAGATAGATGTACAAGAATGTGTGTGTGTGTGTGTGTGTGTGTGTGCGTGCGTGCGTGTGTGTGTGTGTCTGTCTGTCATGGTTATATGTAATCTCATACAGCTCATATCCAGTGTTTGAAACCAAACGAATGTGTTAGTGTTGTGTGTTGCAGGTTACCAGGACCCTCCAGAGTCCCCGCTGCAGGCAGCGGCAGTAGCAGCAGTAAAGCCCACGGCTCCTCAAACCTGAACCGGAGGAGCCAGAGCTTCAACAGTATTGACAAGAGCAAACCACTGCAGTATGCTAGCGGCAACGACAGAGGTGAGTAATTTACAGGCTTTACATTTTCTACCTTAATATTAAAATCAAGGTTTCTGCATGTCACCAACATAAAACAGCAGCAGCTATATCATGTTATCCACTAGATGGTGCCACTATCTAAGAAACAATAGAGCTGTGGGAACGGGCAAGATGCTCTAAGCTGGTTCCCCCCGGTAAAAAAAATGCATTTCTTATTACATTTTCATAATGATGTAAATAAATCTGCGGAAAAACACATTTCCTGAGGAAAACTTTGGGACTTGAAGCATAATATTGCACTGCGGTTCCTTTGTGGTGTGTTATTCACATCTGAAAAGGTGATCTGCCCTAGGCATTCACTGTCCTCATCCTACATATTTAGAGATGACGTTAATGTTATATTTTTGCTTCATCCACATAACCAGCCTATTCAGGGTTCTCTTCAGATTTCATCTTCCTGTCAGAGCCGAACCATCACTCAAAGCCGACTTCATAAAACCACACGGCTATTCAGCCACCAGTGTGTAAATCTCCACAGGCTAGTTGGTTACTTCATAAATCTGCGCTAGGCCTGATGGAGTGTGTCGATTGAAGTCGGGTTGGGAGTTCAAAGACGTGTGACCCGTATTTCGCCCCTACCTCACCCCTCACAGCAAGGATCCATGGCGATCGGTGAACAAAACGCAACTGATTTCCCTTGCAGACTGTTTGTTTTGGCTGTGCTGCCCGATTAGATTTATACTGGACTTTACTGGTCCTTGTTCACCGTTAGCACAGATGCTGGTGTTCCCAGACACTGGGCACGGAGAGGGCGAGACAGCACACACAAAGCCAGACAGAGGTTCTCACATGGCAGACGGAGCTTTGATGAATCAGAGAGTCCTAATAGGCGACGTCTCTCTTGAAACCCATGGCTGCCCTTTTCCATCGGGCCTAACATTACTCAAAACCTTGATTTACAGGGCTACTGCGCTAATACCTCCACAGATGAGAAAAGCAAACTCCCTTCTGCCTTTTTTTCCTCATCTTCCTTTTCTTCTGTCCAAAGAGTCTGCCGCACTGGAGGAACCATGGGAGGGGCTGGTAGGGAGAGAATGAGCTCTGTTCCAAAAACTAGTGAGCTGCCTACCTAGCATTTTAGGACACCATAGGTGTACTGTTGACACGCAAGCTGTTCCAAACAATAGGCAGAAAAATTATGCTGCCTTTTGAGACGTAATGTTTTGGCCAAATTGTAAAGGTATGGTCACATTAATGAAACAAGGTCCATTGTGGATTGTCAATAGTGTAGCGATCAGACATGGGGACTTGTGACTTGATGACTTGGACTCGAGTCGACTCGGGTCGCTATTTTTATGACTTGTGACTTGACTTGACAAAAAATAAGACTTGAGTGCGAGCGAGCGAGTGAGTGAGTGAGTGAGGAAATGTAACAAAGTTTAACGTTGTAGGCCTACCTAAACTGTGTTTGAGAGAGAGGGAGGTGTTCAGAGAGGAGTCTGTTGGATGTTAAGCTGTTATTTGTTTTATGGACTCAATGTCGAAAATTTCAAACACTGTTGGCAGAAGTGAAAAATAAATAATTTTATGAAGTTACAATTTTGTTTGATTTCATGATGTATTTTACTGAACATGAGTATTTAGCCTACAATCCAAATTCAAATGATTGTAATTTACTGACAGTTACTTATATCTTGTCATTTCACTTTATTAAGATCAGATTCTGCAGGTAAAATTACAATAATAAGGTGACTTGACTTGACCTACTACAGGACTTGACTTGACTTGACTTGACATACCCTGTGACTTGACTTGCCCAAGAAAAAAATACTTGGGACTTACTTGAGACTTGAAGGTTAAGACTTGAGACTTACTCGAGACTTGCACATGTGTGACTTGGTCCCATCTCTGGTAGCGATATATAAAGCAGTTCACACAGCTTTATTTTGGTCAATGCGGTGAATCCATGTGTCCAACTTGAACCAGTTGGGGAAATCTTTCACTAAACAAAAATTTCCTGATTGAAATGAATATTTTACCTGCGAAAATTTGCCATAAAACGGTAAATATGGCTGCACCTTCATAGGGGAGGATATCCCATAATGCATTTTGCCAAACGAGAAGCTGAAGAAGCTGCAGGAATGGTCTGGTACATATATGAATTGGAAAAATCGTAACTGTAGTCACACTATACAGTTAAAAGGGCCAAAAAATAGTGTATTAGCTGGACCAGCCTGAAAAAAATTAAAACTTTCATTATTTTTATGACATCGTTGTTGTGTAATTCTGTTCCTGATTTGAAATGTGTTGTTAAAGCATAATTTCTAACGACAGTTACTTAGATTTCGGTCCCCATTCAAATAGATCAGGAATTTCCAAACTATTTTGTCCCCTTAGTACCCCATTAGATTTTAATTCATATTTCAATAATTGAACAACACATTCGCATGTTCACGGTTCTGTGAAGTTTTGTAAGGGTTACATGAGATGCAGGTAAAATAAATGTTTTCATTTTCATGTTTTCATAAAATAAAAAAAGTATTTAAATTTGACATTTTTATGATTTAATTAATTATGAATTATTTAAAATCTTTTCGGCTCACAAACCCCCTTCAGTTCCCTCACGCACCCCCAGGGGTTCACAAACATAAGTTGCATAAGTTGTGTAACCATGAAATTAAATATAAAATATATATTATATAATATTGGTCAAATATAAATAGATCAAGAAATGGCCAGAAATAGCTTGCGTATGTTGTGATGTATCTATTATGCATATTGTAAAAACTTAGCATAATAGCAATCAATTAGCTTAGCAACATGCAATCAATTAAGATGTGACTTATTTGCACTCTATGCTGCCTACATAGAGTTCCAAATCAGGCACTTATGACGGTTGGGATGCTGCCTTTGTAGCCCTTTAGGCAGCTCGCTAGGTTCTGGAACAGAGCTAGCATGTAGTCTTTCATTTTATGGCAGGCTTGAATACAAATTTCATAATCTGGAGTTTGACCTTAAACTGGTTTAATCCTTAACCTCAAAATCTGTCATCAGCACCCAGTGCTACTGTCACCTGTGTATCTCACCACAAAGCCTCTCTGTGGATGCAAATCTCACACTGTTTATTAACCCTATGCCAAGTAGGCGCAAACACTTGCATGTTTAGTAGTCTTGTATATCAAAGCTAATTTCTCCATTCACACTGGCTGCAGGAGTGAATCAGCACGTTTAGCTCAGTTCAGGAGGCTTTCAAAAGCACTATGTCCAGTTTCTGAATTAGTTTGAAGGAAATTATTGTTATTTAGTACACTCAATGAACTTCTGGCATAGCTTCATACAGTAGCACCTGTGATGGTGGAGATATAGCAGAACTGGACAGAAGAGATAATAAAGAAAGCCAGAGGCAAAGGAAATGGCTAATGTGATCCATTCTGGATTAGACAGTAGTGAATTAAGTATTTTCATTACAGAGTTGCTGTCAGTAAACCTGTTAATATGTTTGTTTTGGAATGTGTATGGCATGCTACCAGAATTCCCAGACCAAAAAGGAATTTCACTTTCAACATATAAAGTGGTGTAGAGAAAAGACTGGTAGCTATGGTAACCATGTTTCGATGGTCTGGTGTGTGTGTGTACGTGCAAGAGAGAGGCTGTTATTTAAGCTGCTGTTATCTCCAAAGACGGGGTTAATTTAGCTGACACATGCACTGAAGCTCGATCCACACAACACTCATTCATAGTCCAATCACTGTTCCCTCTACATGATTTTCAATGGAACCAAATGAAGTCCCATCTTGTCCTCTCTTCTTTTGTGTTTAGAATTTTTCAGCTTGAGACTTTGATATATTTGGATGCAAATCAAAGTTAGGAACAGCCTGAGTTACTGTGAGATTAAGCAGATTTACTTGCAGTTTGTTGTGTTATAAGGCAGCTGAAGCATTGGTGTATTACTGATCTTTTTAAATTCACAGAAACTCGTTAAAATTGTATTTTATGTCTATATATAATCCATTGAAGTTCAGTGAAAGCAATCTGATTTAAAAAACACTTGAGAGTGAATCTCACAAAACGAATTAAAAAACAGAAGTTTTATTTGGCATTAAAAAAGTTTTTTTCTTTTTTTCATTCTAATATTATTTTCATGACAGTTAAATGTTTTATTTTTTACTTTCTTTTTTGGAATTTTGGAACATAATTCTCAATTGGAATTCTCATTAGAATTGCATTACTGCAATTTAAATGTTCTCTTTTTTACAGTATTACAATGATTCGAATTTGTGAAGAAATTACTTTTCAACACCATTTATTTTATTTTATTTTTTTATTTTTAGTACAAATGACCCAAGTGAAAAAATATGCCTTTGTCTGGTTGCATGAGATTCACTCTTAAAATGTAAAACATACACTTACAAAGTACTTGAGTACATTAGTGAAATCAGATGGTAAAACCATGGGAATTTGGTATGTATGTTGGTACTGTATGATTATGATTACTGTATTTATATGCTATATTCATATAGGTGCTAAAAAAGAATGTCATTCATCATAGAAAAAGAAGAAAAAAACAGCATGGTAATACAATTGTACTTTTGTGTCAGTAATGTACAATCCACAGAAATGTAATCAAAGTAATCTGATTTATATACACTTACATTGTAAAGCATTTTGAGTCTGCGCCCTGAGCTTTGCAACGGGAAGCAGTCATTATTGGACTGATAGTCCGTGCATTTTAAACGATGTTACATTTGTGCAATGTCATGATCTAAAAGGCTTGATAGATGTAGATCTGTGGACATGATGTATTTGTATTGGATTAAATATGTTTATCTATATACAGTATATAATTCTGTGAGCCATGTTGATTCTCTGCAAAACATCACTGCATTTACAAAGAACAAGAGGGTGTCTGGCAACAAAGTATTTGAAATCCCACAAAATCAATTTAGGAGCCAATTTTCTGCCTGAGTGCATCGCAGCATTGCTTGGGATTTTTAGTATGCAGTGGTTGCAGAGTAAAGATTTGGTTGGAGCACTATCTATTTCTCACGTGTTTATCATTTTTCTTTCCCACAATCCCTTTCCTCTTATGTTATTATGATTATTGCCGCAGTCATACAATTTTTTACAATTTTCACAACACAAACTTCGTATTGCTTTTAGGGTGTAGTTTTATCAGTCTAACAGATGTGTCCACTGTGTGGTCTGTTTCTCTGGCACAGAGTCGGTGAAGGGCATCCCTCTGCCAGGCAGCATGAACGGCAGTGGCTCGGTGCCCTCAAGCACCAGCGGGCAGCAGCTGGCCTCTGCCATCCCCTCTGCCATCCCCTCTCCCACAGCTGGAAAGTCCTGGCGCAGCAAATCCATGAACATAAAGCACAGTGCCACCTCGTCCATGCTGGCCACCAAGCCGCCTAGCCCAACCGCTTCCCCGACTCCTCCCTCATCATCTGATCGCCTCCGGCCCCCAATCACAGATGCCTCCAAATCAGCCCCCGGCAACCAGCGCTCCATGTTGGAGAAGTTCCGGCTCATCAACCCTCGCTCCGCATCCAGAACCTCGCCCTCGGTGGCCGAAATGGCTCTTCAGGAGGAGGACGACTTGTCAGAGTTTGGAGATGAGGGGACCTGCAGTCCCACACCACCCTGTGGGATCTCGAAACAGCAGGGAAAGAGCTCCGCATCCTCCTTTGCACCCCCAAACAAGACCAACAACTGTAAGAACCACAACAATAAGTCCTTGCCGCAGCCCAAAGACAAAGAAGAGAAGAACAAGACAAAGAGCAAAGCCAGCACACCACCCAAAGAGGAGCCAGTAATAGTGGAGCCCTCTAAGAAAGGCTCAAAGATCGCCAGCTTCATCCCCAAAGGAAGCAAAACATCTGCAGCCTCTGTGAAGAAAGAAAGTGCAATCCCCGCCTCCAGCGGTATCCCCAAGTCTGGTCTGAAGGCTCCAGCGGCGACCACCAAGCTTGCAGCAACTCAGCCTAGTGTACCTGCTACAAGTGAGAAGACCAAACATAGTAAAGGCAGTCAGTCTATTTACATGCAGAAATCTTTGGGAGGTTTGGAGAATCGTAAGACCAGCATGGTGTCATCAACCAGTACCTCAGCACTTTCTGGATCCGCCACTTCAGGGCTGGGTGGTGGAGGAGCTCTAGGAGGCAATGGGGTAGTACAACTTCCCCAGCAGCAACAATACAACCATCCCAACACAGCAACCGTCGCCCCCTTCATGTATCGGTGAGTGATTCTCAAACACATTTGGACATGATTGTTGCATTTTCAAATGTCTTGCTTTGCATATTGTGAATGATGGTTGCCGAAGTTGTGGGTACCTGCTTTATTATTAAGGATCTGGATCTGTCCTGTTCAGTCACAGAAGAGTCCACCTCTGTCATATTACATTCACCTTTATACCCCTAGTGAATTCATTAAGAGCAGGTGGACTTTGCTTGTGATCAGTGTACTTTGTCAAATTTTGGATACAATTAGACACAAATCCCTCAGTAGAGAAAACAGATGCCAACTGGTCATTTTTAAAACTTTCTATGTCCTCATCATAGACCCTTCTGGCTTCTAGTCCTGACAGGGCTACTGGGGTTTATATATCCAATGACACTTAGAGACATTAAAGTGTAAGGCTCAGATAAACAGACAGATCTGGGTTCCTTGGTTCTATTCTGGGTTGTAAAATCATTATCATTATCCATGAGACAGCAGGACCATGTCTCTGTAATTACCCTCAATAGACAGGCAAAGATGAAACCCTCATCCCCAGGAGGTCCAGAATAATTACCTCATCTTTTACTCATTCTGCACACTGATAACCAGTTGAGTGGCTTTTGCCAAATGTAACAGGTACTATTCGTAATCACTAGTTGTTCACAAGATACACCATAAACTATATACAAAGTACAGAAAATTCCAGTTTTTGTTTAGATGTGGAAATGAATATATGCATGAAAGATCTGAATCTTATAGAGTTGGCCTGGTGGGAAATGCACATGTTCCGACATGTTGCACAGTGGTGTTTCTGTGCAGGCAACCCGGGTTTTAGTCATTTTCAAATCAATCAATTCTTCACTCTCCTGTCAGAGTAAAGGCAGAAAGAGAAATCTGGAGGATGTCTTGTTAAATCTGACTGTGGGGGGTGATGTTAACAGGATGGATCTCTTTTCATTATAGATTGTCTAGACAAGATTCCTGTTTTGACCAGACGGGGTGAGACCCCTCTTACACACATAGGCTAACAGAGCAACATAAAGCTTTAGTAATTACAGACAAATATATGTTGAACTAATCCTCTATATATACAGTTTATCAAACCAGCTTTTAAACTCACACACACACCCACTGATCATCTGTCCATTGCATCACATATCCAATCGCGCAAAGCTTTGTAAGAAAAAGCAGTGGGTAAACGTCTCATCTCGACAATATTAATAGCCCGAGTGGGAACCGCTGAGACGTTTGCCAGACCGCCTCGTTTAAAGGGCGTGGCTTCCCTCAGTCCTCACCAAGAGACCGGTGACATCACAAATGATGACTAATGAGGGTGAATAGGTTAGAGTGGAGGAAGAGGAAGTGGGAACAGAAAAGAGAATAATATGTGATTGATGGGCAGAGGGCATTCATAACAGTTTGAGTCAGCTTGTTAAAAAGACAAAGAGAGTGTTAATGGTCCTATGACATGGAAGACTGACATGGAAGACAAAGATGAGAGTGTTAAAAGCGAGGGAGGAAGAGTATTGTCCTTGAGCGATTGTGTATGTTCAGTAACGTTTAATCCTTCTCTTGATAAAGAGCTCACAAACCTGATGACCCCCGTCTGACATGCCTGCACAAACTGAACCTTTAGAGCTCAACGGCTCTCATAAAAACACACTCACCACCTTACCGGTTCATTATTCACAGGAAGATGATGGCGTTTTCTTAAAGCTGTGTTTGGCATTCTCAGTGTCGTCTCATAAGGATTATAACCTAAAGTCTTAATGGAATTTTAAACCTTTATCACACTCCACCACTGCAGATCTTCCTCTCGAGAGCTTTGCTTGGCACTGTAAAACCTGCAGGGCTGCGACAGCACTCAAATGGTGCTGCGAGATGGTGGTACACTGCATTTTGAATGGGTCCACATATTGAGCATGTTCTTAAAAACTACACTTACATAACTTTTTGACATGTTTGGCAAAGGTGGGTCAGGTGATGTAGTTGCATTACCAGCCTCAAAACTGCAATTTTGTGTAAATGTAAATATTCATACACCAGTATTCAAAATAAGCAGGTTGGTAAAATTAGTTTATGTTTTTGAAAGAAGTCTCTCAACAAGGCAACATTTATTTGATTAAAAGTACTGTAAAACAGAGGTATTTGAGAAATGACTTCTTTCAGGTTGGGATGTCTGTGTTGCATGAAAACTATATTAAAAAGATGAAATGATGTTTCTGATGCCCATAAAATCTCTGTATGTGTCCTTACCCGACCTTCTGTTGAAACTGTCTGTTCATTCAGTTCACCTACCTGACAGTTTAAGCCCTCTTCCTTTCTGCATCATTTGCTTATTTGCATTCTCAGGCAGAGTTTGTGTGTATGTGGGTGAGTGTTTGTTGTCACAGGTAATTCAGCGTCTCAATGGCATGAGTGTGGAACACGTGGTGAAACTAACAGTGTGACATGCCACTGAAATACTTGGCTGGTGAATTGGATGTGTGTGACTGTGTGTGTGTGAGAGAGAGAGAGAGAAGGGAATGTTTATCTGAGCGAGTGCAGGTATCCTGGGACAACTTTGTTGTAGATGTGGTTGTTATGCATATATACAGTCAGTACAGAGTTTCTCCCAGTCTGTTTCAACTGTTCCAGTCTGAACAACGTCGTATGTGCATGTTTTTGTCAGGTTTTGCTATATTTTTGGGTACCAGGTGTCCCCACAATGACAGTTAAAATTAAGAAAAATCCCACGAGGAAGATGGCTACATAAAGTCACTAACTATTGTTAGGATGATATGCAGGCAAACTAAAAATGTGATATTCTCTGTGTAAAATAATAATTAATATGCAGTTTTTCCTTTTGCTTCACTCAGGACGTATTCAGAGAATGACTGCACTACCGTGGTCCCCACTGAACCGTGTCTCAGTCCCACAAAAGACCTGGTCTACAGCAAGACCGCCAAACAGTGCCTGGAGGAGATCTCAGGTAGGATGAGTGCCGCCACATGTGCACATACACACCTACACACAGTCAAACACACTCAACACACATACACTCAAACAGGCACAGATTCTCTCTGCAGGCCTCTAGTTCCATGTTGCTATCGCAGCAAGAAAAAGGTCAGATATGACAGGTGGACAAAGGCCGGCCTGGTTTGGGAGGCCAAGCAGCAGAATGTGTTGTTTATTTGTGCTTCTGTGTATTTCTCCATGTGTGGGACTATGATGTGACAGCTGATAGCTGAAGATAGGTGCATGGGGCTCAGGCTCGGCTCGCACACATATTTTAACAGCCAGTCTGTGAGAAATAAATGCAAATTGTGCCCAAATGCTGCATTTACCTGCACTGCAGTTACTAGAAAAGGAGGGTGCACTATGACATACGTTCCTAGTTGTTCATTTCCTGTGTGAATATTTATCACAGCCACTGTTGTTATAGCTCTCTGCAAACGCTTGGGTTTATTTCATTAATTCTGTACGAGATAAGATTTAATCGGTTTGCGATCTGGCCGCATGTGTGCATCACTGAGGTTCCCTGTTGTTATTTTGATACATTTTGTTTGTAATTAACCATCTAAAAAAGCTAAAAACCAAAAATCTTTTCTCAAACCAGCCCACTCTTCTTTAATGAGATATAAATTAGTGCTCCAGCTTGCACAAAAATGCCTGGAATGTCAAATTAAAGTGAATAAACTGCAGACGAACACATAAGCACAAAGTGGTCAGTCGTTGAATGTCAATAAGAATGCTGGCCTGCTGTGGTCATTTTGAAGGTGAGGGACATTGTTGTTTGCAAATGGATCTTGAAGCAGCAATAACATTGTGACTCATGGTCAGACATTTACTGGATGTTTTGCCCTGCATTGGAGAGTTTGGGACGGTTAATGGCTGATGAGACTTAGACAAGCATAAAATTGTTATTGTACCCTGAGCTGTTGAAAACAAATAAAGGAAATAAATACAAATTATAAATGCTACAGCTAGATTGTAAATACAAAGTATATACAATAATTTAAGATGATTAGACTTTATCTCAGATCCATGTCTCAAACTGTGCTCTGATTTGCCAAAATGCTCAAATATAAAGTCAGAATTTGTATTATGAACTCCAATGTTTCGCTTTTATTATATTCCAGTAGTATGCACAGGATGATACTTATTTTAAACAGAATTAGAACTCTTGAGCTATGTAAGGGCATGTGAGGAAAAAAAAGCATTTTTCCTCTTGGATAGCATGTCTACAGGCTTTTTGTTCTACATCTGGGCATGCTTGAAATGCTGTGGTTTGTCCAGTGATGCGTCAGGGAAACCCTCACATGGACTACTTATAGATGTGAACCTCAGAACTCACTTCCTGTTAAAGTGCATTGTGGGTTCCACCCTGTTGTAAAATCTGTTTTACTCCATGCAAGGAGAAGAACAAAATCTATGCATGCACCTGCTTTGTTTTTTCACATTTAGATGTCTGGTAGGTTTGGTGGTATGCAGATAGTTGGTAAAGTTTATACCACTGTTTGATTAAAAAAAGAAAGGAGAAAAAAATTACTTCCTTACATTTGTTGAATTATCCGGAACCTAGTTATGGTAACTATCTCTGTTGGTTAATTCTGAAACATCAGGCACGCTCTTTTGTTAATATAGCTTGTCGGAGTCCATAAACGGATTAAAATAAATAATAAATAAATATATATACATTAATAATATCATATCATATATAATAATACAGACAATTGTCTATATGAAATATTAAATTCATAAATGTATTATTATATTATATTATCTGTCTTACATAATTATAAAATCATGCTAGTCATTTTTTTAATTATTGAATGCATAATAAGAATTTTTTGGATGAAAGATATTAATTTTAATATTATTTAATAATCTAGCTTTTTATTTTGGGACCTGACCTAAAAAGGTTGAAAATCTCTGGTTTGGGATATATTATGGTCTTAGTTCAGCTTTTTTTGTATGATTTCCTTTCCTTTTCCAGTGCTGTGTGCTGCAGCATTTCCAAATGCATCATCTTTACACCCTTCGCCAGTATGAAGGCAGAGAAATCACAGTGTTACAAGCCAGTTTTGTCTTGCGCTATTCCCACAACACACACACACACACACACACAAATACCTGTGCTGACTCGGTAGCTAACAGCAACAGGAAATCAGCCATCATTGCTGCAAAGAGAAACACAGTGAGAGGAAAGGAGGAGATAGATAAAGAGAATGAAGCAGCTCACAGCATGTTAAAAGGAGCAGGCGGACCCTGAGCTCGCATCTCGTAGCGCGCACACACACTCAGTCTCTGCTCCTGTCCCTTGGAGCGAGCCACATGCGCTCACTCCAGCTGGTAATTAATAGACAGAGTGTGTGAAGAGTCCTCGGTTGCTGGGAGAGAAACAGGAAGAGGGGGAAACGCAGTGACGGATATGTATCACAATTTAACCGTAATCTGGTGCAGATCTGCTTCCCGCGAGCCTCCGTGCTGCATTGAAGGAAAGAAGTGATAGAAGAGGAAGAGAGGAGGAAGACAAGGAGGAGTGTGCTCTCAGCACGTGCACCTGGATGCTGGTTATTGGCTGCGGCGAGCGAGCGTGTGTGTGGGCAGGATGATATTTGAAGCTCCCTGGTGCAAGGGGCAGTTTTGCGACTGAGCTTGTGTGCCAGCTGCCACCTGAGGCACGCAGATCATGTGAGTCGGAACAAACTTCAAGATAAGGTAGAACAAGTGCGAGGGATCCTAAAGAACGTGTGAAAATATGAAGCGGGGAGCTGACTTTTCTGTGTTCCAGGGCGGCAGCCCACCTCGCAAGTCACCGCAGTCTCTCCCAGACAATCTAAACCTCCGCAAGCAACGTTCTCTCGGCAACCTCGTGCTGCTTAGTGACGGGGAGCAGAGGGTTTACACCTTTGAGCTGGACGAACTGCCATGCCCACCTTCATCAGCATCCGGGATGTCGTCTTCATCACCCTCGCCCTCGCCCCAACACGGCCGATCCAGCGCTCGTAGACACCCCGAAAGCAGCACCCGAGCTCGGTCGCTCTCGCTGTCCCTCACCAAGATGCTCTCCCAGTCCGAACACTCTCTTATACCTGTGCCCTGGGGTCGTAAGTCCAGCCGGATGGCACCTGCGCATCAGCTCCAGCGGCCGGAGTTGGTGGATACAGCGGGCAGCAGTAGAAGATCAGATGAGGACACCCGGGCAGGTCCAGCGGGCACTGGGGGAGACTGGGAGCTTGAGAGTGCCAGAGACGAACAGGCACAGCTGGATAAAGAGGTTATACTCACTATGCTGGGAGACCTGGAGCAGGTTTTAAACCCGCAGACACGCCGTAAGTGCCGTGCCGTATAGCTACACTGAGTCACTCAAACTCATCAGTAACATACTGTAACAGTCTTTGTGCCTTGCTTGTGCAATGCTGTAGTAATGGTCATATTTATCCCTGTACTCCAGGTCGAGCGTGTGTGTGTAACTGCATTAGAAACGGTTGTTGGGGATGTCAGGGTGAATTATGGTTCTCTGATTGTGTTATAGGAGAACATTTAGAAGCCAGACTCACCTGCCAGCTATGGAAGCATTGCCATGCTGTCTGCTGCTCTGATCAATAGCTCTATATACCCTCCCGTCGGTGTGATCCATGCTCTTATTCCTCTCCCATCTAATATTAACCCCCAACCACAGGGCTGTTTGTTCGCAAGCCCATCACCTCATCTTATTGAAGTAATTCAGTTTCCTGTAGTTCAGTGTGATCGTAGCATTCTTTCACACAGCATTTGAGTTAACTGAGGAAATGTTTTAGAGGGGCTATTTCTTACTTGTTTTAGTGGTCACTGTTACTAGTGCTAATTCTGAAAGGGATTGTCCACATGAAATTACAAATTCTGTCTGAAAATCATGTACTTGACCTTATGTCATTCCAAACCTATGCGCATTTCTTTCTTCTGTGAAACAGAAAATAGATTATTTGAGAAAAATTCTGTTCTTTTTTGCCCATACATTAAAAGTCAGTAGAGTCCAATGTTGTTTGGACCCCAACAGTCTTCAAAATATCTTCAAAAGATGTATGTAATATGTAATGTATGTGGTAATGGTCATATTATGGTCATACCCTGTACTCGGGGTCAGATTGCTTAGAAAAGTAATAGCGCACCATACATAAAGAAAATAAAAATAATATATATATGTATTCATTTATTTATTTATTTTATTTATTTATTTTATGTAAGGTGCGCTATTACTTTTCTAGCAATCTGGCAATTCTGTTGACTAATGCTTTTAGCCTTGTGGACGATGATATGCATCCCATAAAATGCTACTGTTATTATTGGCTAACATCATTGCATAGGAAACGGTATCAACGCCCACTCGAGTAAGTATTTTTCAAAAATAATTTAAAGACAAAGCATTATGAAATCATTTACTTACTGTTTGTGATGCAGCTGTGGTCCGTTTCTTTCAAGTTTCTTTGCAAAGTCTCCATTGCACTGTGCCTCGCTGACAAAACAAAATGCTCCGAACAAACATATAATCCTTCAACGCAATCCGGGACACCTTTAAAACACACCATCCAGTTGTTTCCGACGTTAAGATACTTCTGAAGTCTGTACAGAGACACAAATGAGCTGTTTAAACTGGACGTGTCAAATCGAATAAATAAAGCAATAAATAAATGCTTTGTTTATAATGAGGAGGTTGTTTTAAGCTATGAAACTTGCAGGATGTTTTAATGGTACAAAGACCTCTGACTGTATATGTCAAAAGATGAAGGCAAATTTGATTTCTCATGTCATGGTCCCTTTAAGCAGGTTTTTGCTACTGTATCTTTAACAGTACAGTATATTTAATTGGCTAAACTCTTTGCTATTAGGGCACAGAAATCTGCTGTGTCACCCTTTTTGCCTTGAAATGAGTGATACGGTACAACACAGCTCTGAATTATGCAAAAGACAAGCAGCACAATGCAATCTGCAAAGATTCCAGTTTGTAGCTGTAGACTCTGAGGTTAGTTTTCACACTGGCACAATGAGGTTAAATCAAAGCAAATTCTCAGCTAGCATCTGATCAGACAGAGCCAGCGGTGTGTCCTCACACCCTCCTTTGCTGCTGACAGGCTCAAATGGTGCTTAAAGAAATGTGTCTGCTCGCCCAGAGGGCATCAAGTGCAGTAATACCACCCAGAGCCCTCTGGATCATCAAATACCCGAGTCAGAAGCTCTTGTATGTTCATTTCCAGGATTCACATGCATTGAGAATGCACCGCGCACCTATATGCTATATGTGTGTGGGTTTTAAATTGCCCTTTGCTCTATATGTGAGGTAGTGCAGGAAAGAGAAATTACTTTATTTGCCTTACACAGTTTGGCTGAATGGTCCATTACAATGCAATAAAATAAGCCTTCTGGGTAATAGAGGGCCTGATACATTTACAGTGGCTCTGTATGTGTTTGTGCTCCAGGGCTATGCCTCTCTGGGCTGTAGGTATCAAGATGGTCGACTAGTTTAATTAGTAAGGTTTAGTGCTCTTTTTTTCCTGTTTAGTTGTTTTGAGAGTTAATATTTTATGTGGTGTGCTTTAAAGGGATGAACTTTGAGATGCACCCTTTCAAAGAGGATTTTAGCATGGTACTGTAACAAGAATGTCAACACGGTAATCTGTCTCAGAAATGTTGCGTCTCTCAAAGTCATTCCCTTTACATCATTACCGCCACATTCATCTTTTGTAATAAATCAAACTGTCAGCTGCAAGGAATATAGTTTTGAACAAAGTTACAGATAATTTTGGAATGTTGGTCTATGTGCACATTAGATGTCTTGCAGTGTTTTGCACCGTGAACTTTTAGTTTTTAAGATGCCATATCAAAAACAGTTTGACTTTTTAAAATGCATCACAAAACCCTTCAAGTTTTTTTTTTAACATAGTAATGCAACCAATGCAAACATGTGCTCCATTGCTCAAGACCAGCTTGTCAGCTTATATGTTGGTTTGCACGCAGTGTCGGATCTTTACAACCCAGAATGTTACATCCATAGAAATCTCGTCAGTTCTTTCCTGTGGCAGAATATGCATCTTTTCATATCGCTCTAAGTCTGCACTCTGGCTCTGCATTGATGGTCAGTCATGACACCCTCATACGTGGTTGTGCTTCTCATCATGTCTTCAGTCCTCTCGGACAGAACTTCCACTCAGATGACTTTTGAGTCAGGCTCACTTACATGATTGCGTCTGTTTGTCAGATGGTTTGCCTACCAAACAATATTGATTTGACAATATCTATGTATAAGAGTCCAGCTCTCTAAGCAGCAGCACAGACATGCTAAAACCAAATATGAGGTGGCATTTAATAACACAGGAGAGAAATAAGGTTTGACCTGGAGGTGTTTGACAAGTGAGAAGGGCTGTTGAAAATAGTTCTGGGTGTAAATCTTAATGCGATTTGTTCCATTTCACATGGGAAATCACCTTTTATATTTCTTTTTTTTTTTTTTTGCTAAATGCTTTTCCAGACACTGTGAAAGTAATAGTACAATCAGTTTTGATTTAAAGCTCATTTTAAATGCTCACATAATGACAGTTTTTCTGCAACTTCAACACATGAGCAAAGTAAATTCACACTTAAGATCAGTGCACCATAGTATGATAGCAGATTTTTCTATTATTATTTAGTGATATAAGTTTTATTAGTGTTTCATATCATAGATCATGCCATTGACACAGTATTTTACAGGCAGGGTGTGATAAGGCCAGACGTGACTGGATCAAATAAGCAGGTCTGGGAGTCATGCAGACCTCCTATTAGACCTCCTACTGCCATCATCAGCTTGTATGAGTGTCTCTTTGTGTGTCTTTGTTCAATGAGTTTAATGCAGTGGAAAAGAAGCACTTAACTGAACCTCTGCAGATTCAGAGTCGGAGTTCTAGTGGTGTTGTGGCCATGAACAAGTGAAACATGTTTCAAGTGTTCTTTCTTGTAAAGTGCACGAATGCCTTTGATGTATTTTCCTGGCTTCATAGTGATGTTTTTGCAATTTAACATTTATTGATTTATTATTTTTATTTAAAATAATGTAGCATGATAAACATAATGTCCAGCAGTTGAGAAAATAGGAAAAAGATAGATATGCTTTGTTGACATTAGTGGGGAAAACCCTTATTAACCCTTGTTTAAACAGTCTCGCTGGAGTCTCTTAGTAGATGTTTAAATTAATCTGTTGAGTGAATAATTCAATGACACATTCACAACACACGAAAAATACACTCTTTGGTCAATAATAACAATGCTGTAACCTGCAGAAAAGGTTCACTGAATGAATCAGTGAATGAATCTGAAAGAATCTTTTTGAGGGAACAGATTAAAATCATTTAAACCACTGAGACAATTTAAAATGTACACCTCTATTGAGTTCATACCTAATTTTCTTCACTTCTGTCCAGAAAATGAGGATGAAAATATGTGCAGTAAAATGACTCGGTCTGTTCGAATTTGACAGATTTCTGCTTTATAGGCAAATCATGCTCCAGCCAAACTTTGAGCCTGGTTTAGGGGTTAAGAAGAGGTGTCATAGCGCATGGATTACTCTGTGCTCCGCGAAAAAGTGATGACCGTGAAATCTGTCCCTTTATCCCATCAGCTACACAGCAAGCTGTAACTTCAGCATCTAAGTTGACATGCAAGAGTAGACAGCCTCCTCTCACTAACCGCTGGCCACAGCATGTTTGACTGGTTCATATGCCGAGTCTGTTTTGCCTTCCAGACTATTTACTAGCAAGCGTCTGTAACAGGGTAACCAATGTTTTCTTTTCTTTGTCCACCAGGGGAGGATCCAGAGGCTAGACGGATACGTACAGTGAAGAACATCGCCGATCTGAGACAGAATCTTGAAGAAACCATGTCCAGTTTACGTGGGACGCAGATAAGCCACAGGTGAGTGTTAGTTCATCGTTAGTTAGTTCATCATTCAAAATATTGGTGGTGAAGCTGGTGGACCAGTATGGTCTTACTTGGAAAGCTTTTTGCAATGAGCCTTATACATTAATATATATATATATATATATATATATATATATATATATATCAGTTGAGTAAAACAATAAAAGTAAGTTCATTAGTTCCAAAAAGTGACAGCTGCACTTGAAAAATTGGGTATCTTTTGCCAATTTAATTTCTTTAAAGATAGAGCTCAGTTTGGCACTCCCTCAGTTAATGCAAACCCTCACTGTGCCAACATCTTTGCTAACAAAGACGCTCACCAATCTCATTGTAAAAATGAAAAATGCTCTCTATTTTTGTCGAGTTAATCATTTATTAAAACCATATTGCCTGTAAGATTCAAATTCTCAAACACCCAATTACTGAAGAAAATACTTAAGCGTAACCACATTTGTCCGGCTCTGGGATGGCCTATTTCTGCGGCTCTCTCTTTATCTCACTCACAGTGTGAACGTAATTTCACAGGAAAGTGGTTCAGAGGCAGTGCTGTGACATGACAGATGGTGTTGGGTCTTTCTCTCTCTTTCCCTCATGGGGAGCATCTTCTTTGGAAATCAATGCTTGGCCTTTTTGTTTTTTGTTTTTACAGCACATTGCTTCTCAAAGGAGCCAAAAAGGTGTTAGACACTAACTCACATTCCCTCACCGTAAACCTAACCAGTAAAGAGCCCATGAATCAAAAATCTCCAACCTTTCTTTGTATGGAGTTCATAATGCTCAGATGTATATGTTGTTGATGCACGGCTGGCAGGCTGTGTACTCGATGAATGAAGATGAGGAAAAAACTATTAATCACTGTAACAAATGGAACAGAGTAATTCAGGGCAGGACAGCGGACTTTATAGAAACAACAGACTTGCAAAGATGGAAAGATAGCGATCCAGCTAATTGTAGGGAAGAGCTCCATTTTCTCCATTGTGATATCGTTCGGTCGTCAGGAATTTGACCTGTCGTTTTCTGAGACGTTGACCCACTATGTGGATTCCATCAAACATCATACATCTCGCAGGAGCTTTTGAAATTGACTTCCATTAATCTCTAAACATACAGTACCATATGATTGGTATACAGTCTGGAAGAGTATAGAGTACACACATGTTCTTTCAGAAACTCCTGCACACACGTATTCACTGCAGTGCTGGGAACGCCACAAAGCTCTATTGATCTGAACCTGTGTTTGTGTTTGGAAGGTTCTCAGACCTTAAATATTGTATTGATTGATGTTAAAAAAAAATCCTCGGTATATGAGTTTGGGATCTTCAGCATCAAGGTCAATACAGCATCTCAAAGAAAATGAAAATCCCATCTAGACTTCATGGGGATTTATTTGATGGAAACTCATTATAAATACTATACAAGATACTGTATAGGCAGATTAAGTCATATAAATATATGTACACTATGTGAAAACATTATTCCATATTTTCATTGTCTCAGACTTTTGGACACCACTGTATATATTAATGCAATGCAATAAGTAAGCAATAAGGTACGAGAGGCTGTGCTGTATCGTGAATAAGTAACAACCCCTTCAGCCGTTACTTATTCACGATACAGCACTTGGCTTGAGTACCTTATTGCTTTTATAAAACGGTTACCACAATATTAAAGTAAAACAATGTATTAGTGCAACTTTCATGAAGTTAAATAAAAAAAAAACATTCCTTCCGCTAGAAAAAAATAGTCCCTGACTGTTAACAACAACGTTCCAATAGAGGGTATGCGCATGACGTCACCGTCGGCCGGAGTGAATGCGGTCACGTCCACTAAGTGGCAAAAAGACTGAGCGGCAGCATTTGTTTTCAGCGTGAATGCCGTGAAAAACACACAAAACACATCTAAAACGGGAAAGAGCTTTGCGATTGACTGTACAACTAGATTTGACCAGAAATCTGAGGTACTGAATATTTTTACAGACTGCAAAAAGCTACAGAACAGACTATATTCTGCATAATTGGATGTTTTTAAATAAACACTGACAAAAAAACTATACAAGTTTTAGGGCTGGACGATATGATGATATACAGTATAACATTAATGTAAGTGATCACTCGGATTTAGACCTATCTATATTGTATTTCTATCAAACGTTTACAGGCAAATTTTCTTAATTTATTTCCCCGGCGTTGAAATCAGGCACATATAAATGTCAGGAAACACGATTCCTGGCTGCATGTCAATATCCATGGATCACTGGATCTTTGATAAGCTGTAAGGAACACTATATCGAGTCCAACTTTTAGTTTAAACTGATAATTGTTTGTTTTACTCGTTTCGCAGTTTACGCAGTTTCCCCTATTAACTCCAGCCACGCAGCAGCTCTTTTGCCACTCAGTCCGGCTGAGGGGGGCGTGTTCCGACGGGAAAGTGACGTTAATGCATTCCCTCTATATGGAATATGCATGAAAGCTCAAATAACAACAACAAACCGTTCTCAAACTTAGTTTCATTCTTTTTATTTTTTACAACACAATATTTGTGAAATTTCCTCACACAAATAGGCATAGCTTACTCTCAGCATGAGAAAACGTTTATTTTTTAGTTAATTACGTTATTTTCTCTCTGCACTAAACTAAATATTTACGTAGCCTAAACAAAAACACAAGGGCACATATTTTGATAGATAACAGTTAGGTTAATCTATTTTATTCATGTTATTAATTTAGTTGCTAAAATCCTGCCTAACAAGAGATAATAATAAATAAATATTTGATAAATAGATCATTTTGATAGATAGAAGTTTCTCCAAATTGTTCCTCAAACCACTTATCCATCGTCAAGCCACCTAGTAAATCGAAATTTACTTGAAACATTTTAGCCTTTTTAATTCTTACGTTTTTTTTCTATGTTTATGTTGATACGTGTGGTTGCTAAGGGTGTCGCTAAGGGCACAGTGATAGAGCCGTTGGGTGAAGCGGTCATAGCCTTGTTTTATCATGAATAAAGCACAGCTATTGACCAATCAGAATCAAGGATTGGATCGAACCGTTTTACAATAACAAATAAGATGTAGGCTACATAAAACTGCTGAAATTAATTTATTGCGTATTTTACACAGTGTTTGCCTAAAATTCACTAAAACATGTGCATTATGAATTGATAAAAAAATGTCAAAAGATTTCAGAACTGCTCCTGTTAATTAGCAAGCATGCATGATTACCATTCCTGATGTAAGAGGATGTTAAAAATAAGCTCTAGCACTTTTATCACCGGTAGCTTTTATAATTGTGTTTCCATTTCATCAGGCCATTTGATTTCTTGCCGCTCGTTCAAGGCATAGCAGAGTAGAGGATGCCAGACTCAGAATAAATAATGCTGCAGTCTTACCCTTACCCAGTAGCGGTAGCATGTTGCTAAGAGACGAGGGGTTGTCAAGAACACGAGACATCAGGAATATATATAGAGGAACTGTCAGCTGTCATGAGGAGTGACATCAGAGAGGAAGATAAATGCTGGTGACTTGGCCAGAGGGTGATTCGGGAGATCAATAGATTAGACAGAGCAACCTGCCGAAATGTGCTGCATCCAGTGATGTTTACTAACTCGAGATTCATGATTTGTTCTTAGCGAGCCATAAACCTCAGCTTATACACTTCCTGTTGGCTTGGATTTGTAGACGAAAAGGGAAGTCATTGTTTCTTAGTTGGTCTGGGTTCTTTGTTCAACACTATTGGGAGTAGTACACATGTACCGTACTGCAGAGATACTCACATTACACAGTTCAGCAGACACTTTTAGAAAATACTGGGTGACCGGAGGGCAGTGAATAAAATGACTTTAAAATGATCCAAAAGCCTGTCACTGCACACCAGTCAGTGATGATGATAATGGTATTTCCATATTATTTTGTTTTGCTTCTTAATTATGGGAATACTTTACAATGAAATTGAATTAATTAACATTAGGTGTGATGAACTAACAATGCACAATACTTTTGACAGCGTGTATTAATTTATTTGATAAAGATTTTCAATTATATAAGTCAGTGTTATTTTAGAATTATTTATAAACTATTATAGTAGGTATTCATATTTTCAATTAGCATTATTTTAAAGGGGACCTATTATGCAAAATTCATTATTACATGAATTTAATGTGTGTCGGCAGTGTACACAACCTATAATGGTAAAAATCCACTCACTCCTCTTTTTTTAATACCCATAAATCATAAGCAGTGTTTTAGAATAAGCCATTTGCAGTTTCTATGCAATGTGACGTCACATTGTTTAGGCCCCGCCAGGCTTCAGCCCCCCTAAATTTATGCCCAGCCCCCCTAAAAATGTGCGATTAATATGCTTCAAATTCGTGTTTGCTTCAGTCTTGTTATAATCAGATTCAGTGTGTTCTTCATCTTAAATCCGCAGTGGCGCCAAGCAGAGCGCGTCAAAAAGAGAGTAAATTGTGTGTGTGTGTGTTCATCTGAGCCCATTGGTCTGTCACTTCTTGTCAATGTCAGAATATTTGAGATGACCAATCAAATCAAAGTAGGCGGGCTTTACATTCACAGACGCTGAGCGCGAATTTTAACAGCGCAACTCGACGCTTCAGTGCACGGGCAAGTGCGAGAATAAGTAGCTAAACTTATAACGTTATATATTGGACAGTTTTTTAAAGTCATAAATGTTAAACGAATGACAAAAAATAATCAGGAAAACTAATATAGTTTTGTCTAATTTTGCCCTTTTGAACTGAAATTAGGCATGTAACGTCAGCCTAATGTGATAATTCGTTTACTGTCATTGTGAGGGGACAAGAAACATGAACAAAGCCGTTTTCATCATGTTAGGTACAGGATTAATAATGAATGTGCACATATTGAAAATATAATACAAATTGTAGCCTTTAGTAAAAAAAAAAAAAAAGCTCAGCTTTAGGAGGGGAAGAGAAAGGGCACGATGAGGAGACTGAAAAAAAGAAAGGATGATGGAGATGAGGAGAGAGCATGACGAATAGTCTACTGACATAGTTTTAAAGCTATTTCTTATCCTTTTTTTTTTTTTGGTCTTCAAACGTCTTGAAATGCACATATCAGAGATTAAAAAATTTAACCCCCAAACCTCCACCTCAAATATAGGACCTCTTTGATTAAAAAGCCCTGTCTACGGCCCTGTATTAGGCATCAGAATCAGAATCAGAAAGAGCTTAATTCCAGTGCTTGCACACACAAGGAATTTGTTTTGGTGCTGATGTTTCCAGTGCACATTTACAAATATGTGATAAGGCATAAGATCAATAATGAATGTGTAGCCATTAATGTGAATTAATTTTATAAACTTAGTTACCTTTCCTAGTAGTTTTCAGTAAATGAACACATCTGAGAAAATGATTCATAGGCAAAATCAACCAGTTTGACCCTATGTTTACTTTCTTCACTGACAGACAAAAATGAAAAGCCGATTATCAGTCAAAGCTCAACTTTAGGAGGGGGAGAGACAGGGCAAGAGAAAAACAAAGAGAAAAAGAGTGTGATGCTGATGAGGAGAGAAACATAATCAGCTGCCCACTGACATGGTTTCATCCAAAAAACAATTGCCTTCAAAACATCTTAAAATGCACATAAGAGTTCAGAGAATTCCAAATTTTCTTGGGGAAACCCCGAACCCCCCTAACTAAAACAACTCAAATTCAGGACTACAGTGATTATAAAACCCTGCAATTGCATGGTCATGAAAGTGAGCATTAGGCCCTAAATTAAACGTTACCTTGCCCCGCCCAGGACTGCTGATGGACTCTGCCGTATTAGCATAGACCCCGCCCTGAGTGAGCTGTACACAGTCCGCCATGTTTATATCCTCGCCAGAGCATTTAACAGCAGCATTCCTGTAATAAATGTAGTCTTATTATAGCTACTAAAGTTATTCAGTCGAGAGCAGTGAGTGATTTTTGTTTTTCTTTAGTTGTTTGATTCATATTAGCTGCAAAGATAACACTGGGTACTGTATATTACGCTGCTTTCACTTTAATACACAGATCTAAAATACACATGCAATTTATTTACTTGCTGTTTACGTTTACAGACGTACTTGACTGTGTTTATGTGAACTTTATGTGTGTTTTTGACATAACTTTGTGTGTGTATTTGAGAATTTAAGCACAATAAGACGTGAAAGAGAACTAGTTTAATACTCATGCGCGTGCTTCGGATGTGTGTGCTAAGAATAGCATTTATCAGAAGTTTAGACTGATATGGCTTTAAAACGCATGCAGATAATACGCTTTCATGATGATGAAGAACTGCAATGTCATGTGAGAGTGACCGCAATAGAGATGATTGCCAAAAACTATCCGAGGCACGAGCAGTAGAATCTCATTTGCATTTAAAGATACATGCACGAAAAGAGCATGTTTTTCCCGGCAAAAAAATATTTTTAGTTATTTTAGTACTTCAGCTTACACTTATTTATATCATTTTTTAAGTTTATTTTTCAATCAAATATTTATATTTTTATATTTATACAGATTTATTTCAATTACCCACAATTATTTTAATAGATTTGTTTGATGAAGACAATGCTGGTATAAGTGGCCATATAGTTGATGTATTATACAGGCACATGAATTTATGAATATCCTGCACTTTTTACAGCATTTATTAATCTACAGTAAATTCATGTTAACAATTCAAACCTTATTATAAGTACCACAGTAATTAAACAAGAAATATGAACTGCAAAACTTGAAGTATCCCTGCCCTCCTGCATAAATCCATCTAATCCATTTTTTTGGTCAGTACCAAGTACTACTCTTCTGTTTTTTGTTGTTGTTTTTTTGTCCGTTTTTTTGCTTGTGTATTTGTACATACATGCTTATCATTTGTATTTGTCTTATCCACATATTTGCACCATTTTTAGAAACAACAACCCAATAAACCGACCTAATGTGTTCTGACTGTGAAATTCAATATTACTGTTCAAATATGTACGTGTTTGTTTTCTATCTATACAAAAACACCGGTCAGCCATGAGCGTGACCATCACTGGCTTGGTATCCACCCTTCATTGCTGCTGAGTCACAACTCTCTGGTGTATTTCATAACAAGAGCGTCCACACACTTAATGCTGGTTTCAAATGTACCACAGCACAACAGAATAACACTAGGCGGGAACGCTGTTTCTGTAAATTAGACACTTGGATTTTTCAATACAAATCAATACATGTATCTTTGGTCACTAATACTACTGTAGTTTGCTTTTTCACAGTACATGAAAGTGTATCTCTTTCGAAGGATGTTGTTAACCAGCTTACATTCTGGCTAACCACTAATGAGATTCGTTCTGAATGGACTTTGATGGAGAGGATATTAATATGCGGGTGCTGTAGTCATGACAACGGCGCCTTGGCGCTGATGACTTATTTGTTAAGTGACACTTGTTTTTGACACCCCGCTTTTGTCCCTTCATGCGAATAACTGACTGTCATTTTATTGAGGATTTTTTGGGTATATGCTTGTAGACATTGTTTAAACAAGCTATTTCATATTCATGAATTTGTATATTTAATGATAAATATTTATGTGTAATTTAAAATTGAACAGAACCTGAAAATGTACCCTAGAAATTGAAAATATGTCCGTAATGTGATTGTCTCACCACTAGAGAGAGCTGTTGCAGGACAGTGTTCTTGTATGGCGGGTGTGTCATAATAGGCGTCTGCATTTGAGCATCTGTCCATAATATGCTGTTTTCTCACACGTCCCCGCATCAACAAGCTTGTGAACGTGTGGAGACACCTATACACACATCAGTTCACACATTTATATTCACATTTATAATCAAAGGTCAGGAGGTCAGACTGAAGTTG
Organism: Tiaroga cobitis; assembly: GCA_030578255.1. NCBI lineage: Eukaryota > Metazoa > Chordata > Actinopteri > Cypriniformes > Leuciscidae > Tiaroga > Tiaroga cobitis. The sequence goes on along the minus strand of CM060594.1, from coordinate 29,219,353 downwards.
TGCTCACGGTAACACGCTTGTTGATGGGCTGATGCTAGTTGAAGTGGATTAGACATGAAAGATGGGAATAGTTTCTATTTTATGGAGAGCAGAAATCAAGCACAACCACATTGACAATCTGTCTGCTTCAGCTGGGTCCTTCTCACCACGCTGAACACTCACAACCTACTGATAGAAGACCTGCTGTGGAGAGAGACTGTCTAATATAAAACTCTTCATCCTAACAGTTTGGTTTAGATAGTTTTTTTATCTATCTATCTATCTATCTATCTATCTCTATCTCTATCTCTCTCTCTCTCTATATATATATATATATATATATATATATATATATATACAGTGTGTGTGTATATATATATATATATATGCTATATTCATGTTTAATAATAGCAGGTTATAAATTAAAAAAATCAGTACACTATATTGTTTTTCCAAAAACTACTAAATAATTCATAGCCATTTTTATTTTATTTTGTTTTGGAATCTCTGAAATAAAAACTAATGATTGGTAAAACTGGAAATAACTCCACATATATTATTATCCACATAAATACCACATATATTATTAGCTATTTATTTTTGTTTAATATCAGTTTTCCAAATCATACTAGTTCTTGCTGTATTTAGCAACAAAAAAAAAATGTTTTAGCCTTCATTAATGATAATAGCACTGACTTCTTTAAAAAACATTAAAAAAAATCTTACCAACCCTAAACTTTTGAACATGAGTGTAATTTGAAATCTGCCATCTTTCCTCATGGGCACAATAATTGTGGAGCAAATCACTTTAGTTATCAAACACATTGTGTAAGTCAGCCAGTTCGAATGCTATTTTTTGCACCATGGAAATATTCAAGAGAGTAGGTGGATATTTGAAACTCAACTTTACTTTAGAAACTGTGCTGCATTGCAGGGTAGATTGGTCCTCAAACTGTCAAGAAAACTCCTCACCTTGGCACAGGTGTTAGATATTTATGCCTTTTAATGGCAAGTCAGCTGTTTCAGAAGCAGGATATTGATCTAATTACCCAAATACATCTGCAGTCCCCCAAATCTCTCCTCTAATCTCCTTCTCTTCCTAATTTTTTTCCTTTGTAGTACCCTTGAGACAACATTCGACACCACTGTAACTACAGAAGTGAACGGTCGTGGCCTCCCCGCCCTCTCGAGCCGCTCTTCCCCCATGTCTTGGCGTCTCGCCCAAGGGTCCAATCCTCGTCTTCAGGCCGGCGATGCTCCTAGCTTCACCCCGCCCAGATCCAGTGCTGCCACCACTGGTCGCTATGGTGACTCATCGAGGTTGTTATACACTGCCCCCCTGAGGAGAGCGGCGGCCTCAGGGGTTCGAGGGTCAGAGCCGGGAGAGAAAGGTGGGGTTTCTGAGGCGGGACCAGAGGTGGACGTGACCGGATACGGGAGCGATGGGGACATACTCGCCAAGAATGTACATGCAGACGATATCAGTGGGTAAGAAACTACAAAATTAGAAACCATATTGGATAACAAACCATGAAATACAGCAACTTTTTTGGGGTGTTTTCCAAGAAATGAATGCTTAATTGGTACTCTGCAAGGACAAAAGTGACAGTAAAGACATTTAATGTTATTTGATTTCTTTTTCAAATAAATGCTATTCTTTCTAATCGTCAAAAAATCATGAAAAAAATGCATCACGGTTTCCACAAAAATATTAAGCAGCCCAACTGTTTTGAAGATTGATTTTTTTTCTCAGTTTAAGCAGGCCAGTCGAACAATCAATCACTTTTTCTGTTGCTGTATGCAGTGTTCATAAAGAGAAGGCTTTTTAAAAAAATATGATCGATTTATAACATTTATGTTCATTCCATCAAAGCAAAGAGGGAGTACAGCTGTTTCTCAATATCCTTATATGGGTGAGAAACACTCATACACCATCATATGTCTCTGTTTGGAGGAATAGCTCAGGGTCACGTATACATCACTGTGTGATGCACTATTGCTTCTGCCCTTGCTGTCTCTATGCTGATGAATAGACGGAGATAGAAAAATAACACTAGAAATGAAGTCTATAAAAGACCGACTCAAAGTATGTACCATGTACCTGAAGAAACTCGCATGAAAGCAATAGATTTGGCGATACTAAATACAATAAAGCTCAAACCTGCAAAATCTGCCTAAAACAGCAATTTGCTGACGTATTACACTAATTATCGGAACATTACATACTGTAAGTTGAAAGTAAAAATGATGCTCACATATATGCACAAAGCCTTGTTATTGTTTATATGCTATTATACTATTTATAAATATTTTGAATCACTTTCATTTCATGTTATTTTTAATATTTAGTTTTACTAATTTTGTGATTTTTTTCATCAAATTGTCATCTTATATTTATATTACATTTTTATTTATATTTTTTGACAAAGAAAATGATTTAGCTGTTTTTGTTTTTAATGATTTTTAATATACTATGTATATATATATATATATATATATATATATGTGTGTGTGTGTGTTATAAGTATTGCTGCAATAAAAAGAATAGTTTACCTTAAAATTACATTTCTGTAAATAATTTACATTTATTATTACATTCTGTGGAAGAAAAAATAAGAAATTTTGAAGAATGTTCATGCTGCTCTTTTCCATATAATAAAAGCTGATGTCAAGCTTCAGAAATGGCAAAAAAAAAAAAAGTTCATAAAGCTCATTCACTATATCCGAAATCGTCCAAGATCAAACGACAACTTTGTGTGAGAAACTGAAATTTAAATCCTCATTCACTAAAAATCCCTTTCTCGTAACTCTCAAATATCATTTGTGCGTCTGCATAAATTTGCAAGAACCAATAACATTGTCAAATCTAGCAACAAATGATGAAAAATTAACCTCACTTATATTAGCCCGCTGACAAATGCTCACTGTGCATTTGTTGTTTTGTTTAGATATCACACAGACGGAGGTCTTTACTCTCGGAATGTCGACCTTTACTCTCGAAATGTTGGTCGCCCACCTGAGATGACGCCAACTCGAGAGGTCGTTCAAAAAGGAGTCAAAGAGATGCAAGGGGAAGACAGGTAAGACTTCCTGTTATGAATCAAACAAATAGTAATCATTCACCAATAAATGTATTTCCTGATTGATTACAGGAAGTGTTTTAGACGTTTTCTGTAATATTTGAAATGTGTGCATTCACAATTCTAGTAGTACTGTGTGATTTAACAGTAGAGATAGTGGATTTCCACACATTTAAGGTCTCTGACAGCCAGGCTATGAAGCAGCCAAGTGCTGACCGGTTGAGGGGAAAGCTCATTTGAGAGAGTAAGAAGTTTTGACAAGATTCAAATGAACGTGTGACATTTTCCGTAACTGTGGAAATTTGGCAAAATGTTAGTTCATTACATTGCTGGTCTCCTTCACTGTGTCATTTGATAATAGGACCCATAAATCTTTTTTTTTTGCTGAAGCTCTAATCCAAATGATTTATATGAATGTAACTTTGAGGACTTTAGCAGAGTTTAGCAGAGTTCAGATCAGATCACCTCCGTCAGGTGATGAATGAGATTCAGCGATTGACGGACCTGCTACCACTTTTCTTTGATCAGTGATCTGCTTCCTGCCTTTATCTGTGTTGGATGAGAACAGATATTAATGACTGGGAGTGATTCGAACTGATGAGGTCCATACGGTATCATAGCGGCCTGCCAATCACATCAAAACCTACATCTTGTCTGCCGTCAAGCAGATTTAAATAATTTTAGCCTTTTTATTATTATATAATGTATAATAGTAATTATATATATATATATATATATATATATATATATATATATATATATATATATATATATATATATATATATATACAGTATAACAAAAATATAATATATAAGGGATAATCCATGGCTTGCTGTGCATGAAACGATTTTAATGCACGATGTGGAGGCAAAGAACCACCGACACTTGCCTGCACTGACAAGTTAAAGCTGTTATTATTGTTTGCTCCCCAACTTTTACTGCTTATTAGATCTAGCATTAAGCCAACTTTGAATCAGACACAGCGATAAAGTAGCGTGGTAACATTACATTTATGTTAATTTTTCATTATTGCATTTCTTTGAATTAATATTGATTGAAATAGAGAGAGAGAGAGAGAGAGAGAGAGAGAGAGAGAGAGAGAGAGATGTGTGTGTGAATTTCCTGTGTCTTCAGCATCTCTCTACTCTCACACTCTGCTCTTTTTGAAGTAATTAAACTCACCGCTTCAATGTTACCCCCTCTTTTGCTAAAAAATATAACGTAGCAATTCAGTATAGACTTTTATTAACAAAAGTAGCGGGCAGCATTGATACATTTCTGTGCTCCTGACTGTTTCTGTGTGTGCGCAGCGCAATCTCCGATCTTTTTGTGTGAGTGATCTCTGTGTGTGAGTGATGTATGTGTGTGCAGCGCATTAATATAGAACGGTGATTAAACTGATTGTAACTACAGCCAATCAGAATCAAGTATTCAGAACAGACCATGGTATATATATTATATATATATATATTAGGGGTGTAACGATACACGTATTTGTTTTGAACCGTTCGGTACGAGGCCATGAATGAACTATCCAGTGTCCACAATTCAGCAACATTTAACATGGATTTACTGTAGTAACACTACTAACTGTAACCATGGAAGTTTGGCAGGAATAGTAGGCTATAATGCTTTCAAGTAACATTACATCGGTTTTATTTTGAAATTATGAATACAATTGCTGCCCTCAAATGTTAATCTGACCTAAAATAAACCTTTGTTTATAACTACTACAATATTACATTTCATTTTGTCCAAGGAGCTGTTTTGTTTTATATGCTCCTAAGAAAAGTCAAGTATAGCTCCATCATTGCTCAAAGTAAAAAAAAAAAAAAAAATCATACTTTATGATGTGAGTTTTAATAAAAAATATAATTAAAAAAGTAAAATCAAGGAAATTTCTCTGGAATTTCTTTCTTTTTGCTGTATCGAAAACGTACCGAACCGTGACACAAGTGTATCGTATCGAACCGAACTGTGAATTTTGCAAACCGTTACACCCCTAATATATACATATACGTTTTGGATGGGCAACTCTCATTGTTTTAAATGAAGATATCAGAATAGTAGATCTCTTACAAGTCGTTGAGGTTTGTAAATGTAAAGTCGTAATTCATTCTGAGAACTAAATGAAATATAGGTGTGCTAAAAAATATGTTTACTTGTTCCTAGTAGTTCATCAAAAGTGGTTCCTTCAATATATTTTCAATGAGAAGCCCCGATGTAAAAATGTTTTATTCATTTATTTATTTACATACATACCAGTATTGTGTGAGACTACAGTACCTGCTTCTTGGTTTGGAATTTTCTTGCCATTTGAGCTGTTTCCTTTCTTCATCAGTGTCAAGTGTTTTTCACAACCAAAAATTCAGTACAACGGCACAGTCTCAAGCCTCAGGGAGGCACTGTATTTTAGTCTTGCCTCCGGTAACAGTCAGTTACTCTGTGGATAAGGATCAGCTGTGCTGAAGGTCCCCAGACTGAACCTCGGTCCCCAGACTAATGAACCCTACCTGTCCAGAGGGGATATGATTGAGGAAAAACTGTCAGCTCAGGGCCCTTGCTACTCTGGATTGGCACTAGAAAATTACTCTCTCTCTCTTTCTCTCCAATTCGTATTGCTGTGACTCTCTAAGCAGTTTATTTTAATAGCAGCTCACGTATGCTATTGCTCTGAATGATTACTGAATGTTTAGTAGTCAGTACCTGTGTGTTTTATGTTAGTATTTCACCGACCCCTGACTCCCAGACCAATTACCAGCTCTAATTGGGAAGATAAACATGATCCCTGTGCGCTTGTTCTCTGTGCAATGTGATGTTATAGGGTGGAGAGAGCAGGAGGTTCCAGAGGGACTCATTACAGTTGCTGCTTAATGTCGTTCCAGTCCGTCTCTGACTCTTCCTTGCAATGCACTTAAAATCTACAGCTAAACCCATCACTTTGATTTTGGCTGCAGAAATCAGAATAATACTGGTAATTAGTACAAATTATGTGTACATTTATGCTGTTTATAATATATATGTGGTGTTGCTTTTGGTTTTATGGATTATGAGTTAGGGATTTGAACAGACCCATAATCATCTATCCTATCCTATCCTATCACATTACATTACTCTACATTATATTACATTACATTATATTTTAAGTTTGGGGTTTTCCCCAGACGTGAGCAGTGGATATTATTTTGCAATATTAGCAACATAGGGAGTTTTGAGAAAACGTTGACTTAGCCTGAAAATTTGAACAAGCCCAACTTCCAGGTCCCACCCCCTTGCTCTCTGCTGCGCTACAGCCCTCCCTCCACAGCTCCTCCCCCACAGCGGAGCCTGCCGTGAACGCACAGGCTAGTAAGCAGGCCCACCGATGACGGCGGATAAACAGTTATGGCACATTCACTAGTAGGGACGAAACCTCAACAATATTTTTTGCATTGACTAAGGCCTGCCGATACTTTGACTACAAACTTGGTCCTCAAATCATTACGTATTTTGCAATACATAAAATGTAACTTTATAACGTTGCACCCTTTAAGTTGTAAATAGCAAGTAAGATAATATAACGGTAACTAATGTAACAGTATGTAAGTAATTATTCTGGCGATATGTAGGCCTAATGCTAGATAAGGTTTGCTAGTACATTATTTCAGCAACATGACAAGCCAGTGAATTTGCAGGTTTCAATTGTTGCTTTGCACAGCGCGTGACATTTTATCTACATGTAATGCGGCTAGAGTTTTGACACCGAGTCAATGGGCTCTGTCGAATTCTTTCTTTTTCGCTTGTTTATCGTCATCGGTCTTTTACCTTTTACGTCTTTGTTTTATGAGCAGGTGCCACTCGAGAAATTGGCAGTTTAGGTTGTTTCTCCGCTATTAGCACAGCTGCAGCACACCGGCAATCTTGAGTTTGAACGACGGTACGCGCTGTGCAAGAGAGGGGAGTGATCAGCGCATACACGAGCGGGATTGACACTGCTAAGACATTCCTCCTGGCTCTGATTGGTTGTTTCTGACCGGGAGCGTGTATTTCTGCAAATGGCAATAGGACCACTGGGAGGAGACAGAGGAGCTTGATTTTTTTCACCGATTATTTGTCTCATATTCTACTGTCAGGACATAATGACAGTTTTAACAAATATGTAAAAAATATTTTTTTTTACAAAAGTGACCTACAGCAGCTTTAAAGGAGTTATATGTAAGTCTCGTTTCAGACTTGAACTAGCATAGCCTACACGAGCATCAAGGCAAAGGTTGAATTGTCGACGTATGCAACTGAAATTAGCAACTAATATCATTGCTTCACATGCTGGAAGCTCACTAACTTTCATCTGTTTGAATAAAAAAGCCAGTCAGTAGCGTGTTTGCGTATTGGCAGTGTGTAGTAGCGTAATCGGGGCTGTCATATGCTTTGAGCGGCCATCTGTGTGTAGTACCTCAAAGACTGCTGAGATTTGGGCATTTAAACAAAGCTCACTCCCTCTCTCCTGCTGTGACGTGTAGCTCAGTTTGAATCCCTCAGGCTGGGGAAAATGAGATTATTTCAATCTGCTGTTGCCCTTTTAAAACCCCGACTGCTGAATAAGCAGCGATGCGGCCCGGCCAACAGCAACACGTCTCCCGTATAATGGCAATAATTTAGCTTTGTGGAAATCCGGTCTGAAGTACAAAAGTGGGCTACTGCTGCTACTAAATCTTAATCTCACAGTGTTGTTTTTAGTAATCCTGTAATAATATTCATTAAAAAGACAAAAGACTGTGCTGACTTGCATGAAACAGGTCACTTTACTGTCATAAAGCCATTGCAGGCTGAATGTTGTGGGAATTTCTTGCTTGTCTGACAAAAAGTAATATATGTCTCATTGTGGTGATGTCTGAAAATCAGTTGCCATGCGATTAATCCAATGGTTGGGAAAAGTCTTTGGCTATAAATACACCCACCATGCAACATAGATGAGGCATGGCTAGCGGCAGCTCTGTGGTTGAGAAAGCAGGACCCGTACGGCGGCGCACAGACATGAATAAGTAAAACCCTTCACTTTCAGGCTCTGAGAAAGAGGCTGGCTGCTTGTGACAGCTTGCTCGGCATTTTTGTACTTGAAAGGAACGCTTTGGGGATTGGTTTGTGTTTATTCGTGAGAAGGGAGTGAGAGCAAAGGGGTTGTGTCTGTTTGAAGGACTGATGCTTAAATGATCTGTGGTTTTGTCATTCTGTGGTAAACAGCGGGAGGATTTTGTAGTGATTTGATTTTACAGTCATTGACAAAGATTCCTATTAGACAGAAGAGGTTTTGTGACTGATTCAGTATTTGAAGACATGAGTCGGACTCCTGCGCCTTCATTCATCACAGTAAAATGGAGTCATGGAGTTCTTTCAGGTTATAGATGGTCACCTTACCATCTCATTTGGTGCAGGAAATCACTCACTAATTGAAATTCATTTGCCCGCTTCATATGGATGACTATTCTTGCCCTGTTCCCAAAAGCTGCTTCTTTAACTCATTATTGATTCTTTACCATTAGATTAAAAGGGAAATGTTTTTATGTTTAAACCCCTCTTTTATTGCAAAGAAACTATTAGATGGTAGTTCAGTAACTGCTCTGATTCAGTAAGTCATTCCTAAGTTGATCTGATGCAAGTTTTTGAGTCTTTTTCACTGATTCACTAGACAAAGCATCTCAAAAGACGATTTGTTCATGAATCGGACTAAATTGATTGTGCTAAATGCTTGTTTTTGTGTTGTCTTATGCACAAGATGAATTTTTTGTTCACTGTCTTATGTAAAATGTAATGGACTACTTGCACAACTATTTCCGCGTTCTTCTTATTACTACTCAGGAGTTTCATCGCACCTGCATACAGTACAGACAGACTATTACTGCGTTTTATGGCTGACACTTGATTAAAACAATGAATCATGTTCTCTGCGTGGTAACATGAATTATATTGAACCTGCTGAGATGTTCCTATAAATAAACTTTCTTTCCAACTGTTAGTGGAGAATAAAATATATTTCCCCACTAACCTGCTGCAGTCCAGAGCTCATATTCTCTTTTAACAGTGTTTTTCTCTTACTGATCAGAGTTCATTACCTGTTTACATTTTTAAATAAATTTTAGTGGCAAAAAAGGATTGCAAATAAAAATGTTCCATTGAGTTTGGAAAATTCGTAATGTCCAGATTTTTAAATCTTCTTGTGGACACTGATTCTGAGTGGAGTTTAGTCAACCTGGAGCACATTGAAAATATACCTAACTGGAAAAAAAGTTTAACTTTTTCAAAAAAATGTGTCACAAAGCTCAGTGTTAGTAGTCCATTCAATCAAGTTGTAGATTTAGCCTGTTTTGATTTAGCTCAACCAATTTAGCTCAAATACTTTTTTCAGAACATGGGTCAAAAACATTTATTTGTATTAGAAGAAAATCCATCAACTATATAAGGTGTGTTTAATTTTATGAAAGAGATCAATTGCTGATTAAAAAGTTGATAGGTTGTTTTTAATACCCTTTTACGTATTTGAAGTCTCCAGGAACACTTCGCAATATCCGACAATATCCCATGTCATGACGCCTCATACTCAGACCCCCTGCCAGCCTTCTGGGTTGTGTTTCCTTCCTGCTGCAGTCAAACCATCCATCAAAGTCCACCAAATCCACCATAATCGGACTCTAGACAGTTTGAGGTCAACCAACTTGGTCTCTTTCCTCAATAGTAACAGGTTAATAACATTTCGTTTACTCTCGAGTATTTTCTGACTAATCCATCCTCATTTGCAATATTCAAAGGTTGTTGGTGGTGTGCCTATGTGAATCTCCTTTCTTCTAACTCCCCAGGGATGTTAAATAGTAACTAAATAGAGAAAGCTGCTCAGATACTGATTTTGTTGTTCAGCACTTTAAAGTTTTGAACTTCAAGCCACAAGCATTTACAGAAGAGCAGAGTAATTATTGCGTGTTCACCTGGGATAAACCCTGAAGAGTGCTGCCTCAGTATTTCACTATTCCTTTTGGTCCTTTATGTGTCTTTAATTCTAAGTTTCTGTATGACTGTAAGACTTGAGGCTAAAGGTAAAAGAATAGCAGATTCCACACCACAACTAACTGTAACTGTAATGGCACAGAGAAACAATATCGTTGGAATCACTTTGAGTATTTTTCTTCCAGCTGATGAATGAAACATTGACAGCCAATCAGAATCCATCCTGCTTTAAAGAGCATAAACATTTAAAGCAGCAGACAACAACTTTAGTACACTTATCATAAACAGTACGTTATTCTGTGTTGGTGTGGACGCTAATATATTTATTGTTATAGTTATCTCTATAGTTATCGTTCTTGATGTGAATGGGCCTTTAAACTTGATGTGGACACATTAGCATTACTTCAAAACTTAGTGAGTTGCCTACCTAGACAGCACTTTAAGACAAAATGATGCCACCTTTTAAGATTTGTAATCCACTGTTTATTTCATTTAAAACTGAAAAGCGTGAATACAAATTGTTCAGAATGTCTACAAATGGACTATTTCACCCAATATTTATGTATTCTGTGTTTATGTATTCTATGTTTTGTACTTCCTTCGCTTTGGATAAATTTAGCTTCGCAACATGCTAACAGCAAACTCCACAGGGATCAATTGTGAGTCAATTCTATGTAGAAGTATACTGCCTTTGTACAGCGTTGGAAATTAGACATGAATCAGATATGGCAGCTCTGACATGGTCATTTTTAACACCATTAGATGTTTCCGATGTGCTGGTCCTGATCAATACAGGAGCATGGTTGAGTGACCATTGCTGCTCCATCTATGCCATAACAATTGGCATGTTTTTCTAGAACAAATGATACAAGAATTAAGCCATTCTTCCTTGTAGAATGTCTTGAGTTTTTGGGATTCATACTGACTTCTTCATGCAGACAGTGTGCATCTGTTCAGATAATGGATGTAATAGGAATACTCTGCTAGTGACAAACAATGCTCAAAGTCATTAAGTAATGGAGTATTAGGATTGAGCATTGCCCTGGGGATGTAAACAGAAACACTGTCCGCATAAACAAACAAGGTTTCATTAGTGCCCAGACAAAAAAACGGCCTACATTACTACATTATATAATGCCTAACTCAAGGGTTTTCAAACTTCTCGATGCCAAAGTTCCTAAATATGAAGATCCTCTTGCGAAGGACTCCTGTATAAAGTCATCTATATACTCATTTATGCTGTGTAAAAAAAAAAGTAGTAAGTGTGATATTAAAAAATGTGTGTTGTTAGTGTAGCTGTCAAATGTAATTATTAAAATATTATCTCTAAAATATTACTAATTCACAATAATTGTTAATAATTCACATTTGCACATTGACATATACTGAGTGTGTGTGTCGCAAAGATGGCAATATCCTAACTCCTTGACTTTGTGGGGACATTTTTTTTTGGTATAAACAACTTGCTATAAACAACTTATAAATCATACTTAGTGATATTTTTATATTTTATTAAATGTAGGTGATGGGTAAGTTTAGGGTTAGCTGATAGAATATACATTTTGTACAGTATAAAAATATTTTTTTCTATGGAATGTCCCCATAAAACATGGAAAACCCAACAAGGTGTGTGTGTGTGTGTGTGCGTGCGTGTGTGTGTGTCTGTGTGTGTGTGTGTGTGTACTGTGTGTGTGCGTGTGTGTTTGTGTGTGTGTGTGTGTGTGTGTGTGTGTGTACTGTATGTGTGTGTGTGAGTTACTGTGTATGCCTGTGGTGATTCTCACAATCACCACACTCATGTTCATCATCTGTCCTTTCCACACATTTTATGTCGCCACTGAAGAATGCAGTTGAATGCCTCTGTGATTGTGGGTTTGTCTGTTTGAGAAATAGAGCCTCTACATCCCTCGGTGGTGCCGGTGTATTGATTTCCAGAAGTAAAGGGGTGTATCTGCAGCTCAGTTCTGCGGATTTCGGTTGCGGCTGGTTGACGGTTTCCTCTGCAATGCAGAAGTCAAACACCTTTTTTTTTTCACTCAAGCCAGTGGAGTGACGTTTGACTGTCCCTGGTTTCATAAAAGATGGCATTGTCATACTCTGCCTCCACAAGGTCATTTTATTCAAACTGATTCAATTAAGCTGTACAAATACAACAGCTGAAGAACATTTCACTTTTTTTTTTACCTTGAATGACGCATCTTGTTATAGCAACTATGCATTTATTTAATCAAGAACATTAAGAATGTTTTAATATGAGTCAGATATGTCTAGTTTCCAAAGGTTCAGCACATAAAGGTCATTGTGCATCCTTTCCCTTGTGTTACCCAGCATGCAACTTCAAGTTTGACTCTGACTCTGACTTTGATTGGAGTCTGTGTCTTCTGGCAACGCCCCAGTTGGTTGAGGATGTCTGAAGCATTTCTCAGAGTGCATGATGGGCCCTGGGGAGGGGTGAGGTGTGGGGGGTGGGGTGGAGCTGTAAGAAGTGGCGAGATGCCGCTCTCTTCCCTCCAGCCCGTGTTTCGCAACCAAGCAGGTGGGTTGCAATCTTCCTCCATCTTCTTCCCCTCCTTTTTTCCCTCTCCTCTGCTTTTTCTTCCTCCCCTGGAGCTACAGCATGACACGGGCAGCTTGCAGAAAGCCAGACAGCATCAATCGCAGGGTGGTGAGTTAGTGTTCACCCTTTCGGCTCACTTGGGAGTCATCAGTCACTGGTTTTGGGACATACTTTGGTATGTTGGTGACTACCTGGCTGGTATGTTTGGTATGTTGGTAACAGGTTGGTCACCGTTTGTTTTAATATACAGGCTCTAGATATTAACTTTAGGTTAGTACAGAATACTTTGTTTTCATTACAAATGTATGTTGATGAGATTTACTGGGTTAAATTGGATCATTCTTTATGTTGTGTCTTTATATAAGTGTCATCATTCACAGACTGCTCATTGTTGTAATTTTCCCTTTGGGGAGCATTGGATAGCAGATTGTTTCTGTAAATGATTTTCTTTGCAATGAAAGTCATACAAATAATTTGCATGGTGTTGTGGCCTTAAGACTTCTTATGCTAATCTTTGAATTCTTGTACTTAAGTGTTTGGGTTTAACTTGAAGAAAAGAAGAAAATGAATGGCTGATGGCTACATGTTCTTAAAAAAACTGCATTTGAATGGACTCAGTTGAGGTTGCTACAAATAGGACTGTTATGCAACCATACATACAATGGTTAATTTCCTCTGGAAATATGTTGCTTTGCCATAATTAAGACACAGCATGAAACATATTTAACAGACCAATAGACACAGCTAGTGATAAAGAAATTGATTTGTTTTGATCCACGTAGAGCACAAAATCTGGCTTTATTGAGTGTTATTGTTTCATGGTTCTTTCAACACTGAATATTGCATGAGAATGTTACTGTATGCTTGAATGGACGTTTGCACTGAACATCGAGTGAAAGTCAAGCGAATGCCGCCACTCATATTGTGAGGCGTTTTAATTAAAAAACAACAATCCATGGAAGATATTCTGCCAACCAATCACAGGTGCTAAAATCAACAGTCATGAAACATGTTTAACATATATAAGTGATTCAAGTGTAGGCGTTTTGACTAGTATTGCTGTCATAAATGGACCTGTGTCTAAGGACATGGTCCGACCGTCAGTCACATCACAGATATGACAGCACAGAAAAGAATAAAATATCCAACCCATATGGGCAAGCTTTCAGGGCAGCTCTCTGGGGTCTTTATCCTGCTAGCAGCATTGTTTCTGACTGTTGTTATAAAAACTATTCTGAATCACAATGGAATCTTGTTGTATAGTCCCAATAAAGTATGCCATATTGTGGTAGTCTGCTGCCTCCTCCACAATTTAGTGCTTGAATTAATTTAACTTGGACTGGCTTTTAACAGGTAAAGACTTTTTTCATAGATATATTATCCATAGAGATAGTGGCCTATATGTGGGACAGGACAGTGAAGTAAAGCACAGGGCAATGCTCAGAAAACCTGCTAGGTATCTACTAAGTCACAATTCAGTTTAAATAAGAATGATTGGAGCTAACAACATGCGTGGGCCTGTAAAACAGCAGTGGTTAAGTAAGCAGCATGTGTCTCACTGTATGCAGAGAATGTAGCCGCCCTAACCAACTAACCTGCCTACTGTATATTGCCTATTCCAGGATCTGCCACTGTCTGTAGAGCATTGCATTTCTCAAGAACAATGAACCACCCACCCTAAGACTGTTCTGCTGAATTAACTGTGACAAATTTCAATCTAAAAAGCCAAATGTTGAGGTAAATATTCCCTATTCATGAAAGCATTAATTGATATTTTAGGTGAATCGCCTTTTGTTTTGGTAAACAATCATTATAATTATGTCAAATTTGCATTCGAAGACAGCATTTGCTTCTAAGTGAAGAAATAGGGTATGCTGTTAAACAACAGTCAAATTGTTTAAATCTGACTTTAAAGTCATGTAATCTCAAACTGCACTAGAGGGGAACTCATTTTTCCATCGACAATGTGCTTCAATAAAATTTGTCACATTTCATTTCTCATGGTCAATTAACAGGAAAATTGAGAAATGGTGCCCGTGTTAATGGTATTAATACTCAAGATATTGAGAATATGAAACATTCAAACCCCAAAGGTTTTTAACACCAACAACCAAAATTAGATCATGTATTTCCTACTTGCGGCATCCTGTGAAGTCACAAGAAGTGAAGGTTTAGTCACCATTCTGGCTGTACAACAGTGACATTCCTGCTGAAATCACTCTCTCAAAGCATTGGGCGCACTCAGCGGGGACATAGGTGTGTGGAAACAAGACTGTCAAGGTGACCTTAACCAGTGAGCCCATGCCAAAAAGTGTCCAACGGGCAAAGGATGCCCAACTAAGATTGAGTACCACAGTTTCAGATGTTTACTGGTGCATTGTGGGAGGGCAAATGCACAGAAAGCAGGAAGCCCTAGAAATCTCTCAGGCAGGTAAGGTTATAGCAGAGTGCATATTAGGGGAAATTGTCAACTGGCCTGGTTATTGATTTGTGTTGGTGGTCCACTTGCAGCTTCAATTCCCATTTGTCTGAACTCAAGACTACCAGCACATCATAGCACCAACAAGTCAATAACTCTACCCTACGGTGGCCGAGAAGGGTCACAACACATACAAACGCCACAACAACTACATATTCAGAAAACACATACAAATTCAGAAAACACATGCAAACAACGCCACAACAACTACATATTCAGAAAACACTTCCAAATTCAGAAAACACATACAAATGCCACAACAACTACATATTTAGAAAACACATACAAATTCAGAAAACAACTTAGTCGATTTCACATCACGTACGCTGCAAATATTCGCAGCACGAGCAAATAGGGAAACGAACTGCAAACTGCAAAAACACAATGTTTCCGGGGGGGCCATAATCAGTGACGGACCCGCATCCATCCGGTTGTCTTAGCGCTATTTTTCATAGACATATTCACCTGTGGTTCCGAGATTGTAAAATTAAGACCAGAAATGATTAAACTTTTCAGAGTAGGGCTGTAAGATTAAAGTTTTAAGACCATTGGTAAATATAGAGACTTTCCCTTGTAAAGTCAAAAAGAGACCTCTTATATTTGATTTCCCGAAAGACAAAGTGGGT
Source organism: Tiaroga cobitis (assembly GCA_030578255.1). Taxonomy (NCBI): domain Eukaryota; kingdom Metazoa; phylum Chordata; class Actinopteri; order Cypriniformes; family Leuciscidae; genus Tiaroga; species Tiaroga cobitis. The sequence goes on along the minus strand of CM060594.1, from coordinate 29,203,656 downwards.
CAAATTAGAACAAGATTTCTTACTTTTCCACTTTTTCCAAAGGTAAAAGAGGTTCAGTTTAAAATGATTAATGACATTTATCCTTGTAATGATTTCCTTAGACACAGATTTAATATGGATTGTAATGAGTGCACCTTTTGTGAAGCGGACATAGAGTCGTTGGAACATTTATTAAATTCTCAAAGAATTTCTGGGATGACCTTTATATTTGGTTAAGATTGAAATATGAAATACCTGACTTTGATTTTAAAACTATAAAATTTTCTTTGAGTTACGATCTTGAATTTTTGGTGAACAATATTGTGCTGTTGCCCAATTACTTCATACACAAATGCAGATTCTTTATGAACCCTCCCACTTTCTTACTTTTCCATAAAGATTTAATGATCTTCTTCAAATCTTTAAGACTGGTGCATAACAAAAAAGCCCTTAAATTATATAATCTTCTGAAGTTTTTTTTTTTGATGATTACCCCCTTGTGTAATATTTTATTTATTTATTTTCTTTTTGTTCTTTACATGCTTTTTTTTTTTTTTTTTTTTTGTCAGAATTATGGTGTTCATTTATATTTTGTGCTGCTTTTTGGACTCTTTTGTAATCAGATAAGATATATATCTTGAGGTTTGTTTGGTATTTTGTATGTTTTTGTTGCTTTTGTTGTCTACGGTAGAGGTAAGTGTTTCTCTTTCATTATGACAGACTTGTCGATGTGCTCTGATACCGAAGTGGTTTTGTGTGTTTTTAACATATTAAGTTATTGTCCCAATAACGTATATCCACGCAGATCATTGTACATCTGCCCCCTTCAGGATTTGAGTAAGTATTGCCTGTAGGCTGACGCTCCGTAAGGAACCCCACGTTCAGACCACACGGCGGGCAAAACTTGGGAGCGTCCCCCAGTTGCACGGCACAAAACGGACAGAACATTTCAAACTGAAAAATAAATAAATAGTTCAGATATCATTCATTACGCCAGTAATGCATCTATTTAGTGACCAGACGCGAGCTAGTCAGCTAGTTTCCAGCTAACAACGTTGGCAGAACGTTTAACAATGATCTGCCTGGACTAATACGTTATTGGACAATAACTGAATATGTTAAAAACACACAAAACCACTTCGGTATCAGAGCACATCGACAAGTCTGTCATGATGAAAGAGAAACACTTACCTCTACCGTAGACAACCGGATGGATCCGGGTCCGTCACTGATTATGGCCCCCCAGGAAACATTTCCGTTGTGTTTTTGCGGTTTGCAGTTCGTTTCCCTATTTGCTCGTGCTGCGAATATTTGCAGCGTACGTGATGTGAAATCGACGAAGTTGTTTTCTGAATTTGTATGTGTTTTCTGAATATGTAGTTGTTGTGGCGTTTGTATGTGTTTTCTGAATTTGTATGTGTTTTCTGAATATGTAGTTTTTGTGGCGTTTGTATGCGTTTTCTGAATTTGGAAGTGTTTTCTGAATATGTAGTTGTTGTGGCGTTGTTTGCATGTGTTTTCTGAATTTGTATGTGTTTTCTGAATATGTAGTTGTTGTGGCGTTTGAATGTGTTGTGACCCTTCTCGGCTACCGTACTGCAGGTGTTAAAGCATTAGCTGCTAATGTGTGTAAATGTGTGTAAAGTCACTGGATACTGCAGACATTTTACTCTTGAAAAGTGTCACTTAATGTGTAGTTTAGACAAGCACAACCATTGTTGATGTTATTGATAGATTTTAATATATCTCATGCTTGACATCACAATTTCAGTTAATTGTATCTGCTCCCTTAAATGACGGAATCCCATTCATGGTCATTGGATGTAATTATTTCCTATAATAGTTCAATGACTAGAAGATGAATAGCACTTTATAAAAGTGCAATTTCTTCTGGTAATTTAATATTAGAAAAGTGTTCAATAAAACCGAACATCATCAAACTGGACATTTAAAAAAAACTGTAATAAACAAATTAAATTAAATTAAATGTTGAAAAAGTAAAGCAAGCAAGCTTGAGCTTCTGTTGACCACAACTGTGTGAGTTGTTTAATGTTTATATGGGAATAAAAGTCTATATTCAATCTGTTCATTATATAAAGCAATCGTGTCTCTTAAAAAAATGGACTAAACCACTCAATTCATATGGATTAGTTTTACAATCTCTTTATGAACTTTTTGAAGTGTCAGTTGCATAGCTGTCAGATCATAAATATCTTCAACTAAAGCCTGAAGGGTTTGGAACGACATGAGGGTGTGTAAATGATGACAGAATTTTAATTTTTGAGTGAACTATCCCTTTAAGTAGAAGTGGTGGCATCAGCAATATAATCATAAGAAAAAAAATTCTGCCAAGTATAGTTAATTTGTCTTACTGTTGGGTGTTTAATGTTGTGTTTAGCAGCTTGCTGTATTACTTTAATTTCTGCAGTGAAATGTATGCATACAGTATATCAACTTTTTACATTGGCTTCAAATGCTCATCCAATCAGACTTTAGAAAAGATCTGTTGTGTAATAGACTTTGTGTCATCTCTAATCTTTAATTTACACTATTGTATAACAGTATCAGATCTCAAGCTAAATGTGTCAAGTGCTCCTGGAGTTAAATAAGGGAGAAACAAGGATGTTGAAAAATCAATAATGATATTTTTAGTGTGATTGCGCACATACTCGCACCCACCGAGCCTATTTCTAATGCAAGAATCTTCAGAAACACCCACATGCTGGTGTTAAGAGCCCAGCGGGGTCTCTCACAATTATTATCCAGTCGCTTTCAGCCTCTCAAAGTTTTCTTTCCTTCTCGCTCTGCCCTGCATACATTATAAAAGTGAAGAGAGAATATGTACTAGCTCGTCAAACATTTCAAGAAGACGACCAAATGTCCTGGACATGAACGTCTCCTGGGTAGACTCGAATATATAGAATTTTAGATGCCAATGTAGTTCTGCAAGCATTACTCAGAATCTTAGAATCGATATGAATAATTTAACTGCAGATATTGACATCATGAAAGAGTTTTGAATATTTCAATCTCTTTTTATGTCAGATTTCTGTAAATGCCAGTATGTTTCTCTTTGTCTTGTATAAATGGATTTCATGTCGGTATAGCTGTCAATTTAGTCTGTAGAGCCGAACAACAAACAGCCAACGGTCATCAGAGAGTTAAATACAATATATGATCAGATCTGAAGAGCTTATTAAAAATGAGGACATATGCGTCCACAAACATGATCAAACAGAGCTTGCTTAGCAACACAAGAGAAAGACAGTAGGTGATAAATATCAGTATACGATTTATCTTGTGTAATAGACAGAAAATTAGTTTGCAATTAACTGGACCATGTCACACAAGCCTGTACAATTCTGCTTTGGCAGTAGTAATAACTTCATATGCATTCACAACTAGCTATGATTTTCAACTGGGTCAACAAAGTCGACGGTGTTAAAGCTACTGTTTAATATCCTTCATTAATTAGACACGATCTGGTAAATTGAGAAGAATGATAACTTAAGGACTGTGGAGAAAAGAGAAATATTGTCAATAGTTAATGAGAATTGAAGTGGCAAGACACGGAGGACACTAATTAAGAGAAATAATATGAATAAGATGGTGACAGTGAGTCAATAATGCAATAATAATAGGCTATGGGCTTTGAAATATAATGGGCTTTGAAATATGAATGAAGGTGTACTGCAATCATATTTTCAGTTCTGGTTCTTGTGATGAATGTTTGGAAAGGTCTAATAAAAGATAAACGTTGTGGGGACAAACTTTCTCTAAATATTTCCAGAAGATAAAACCTTGAAAAACCAATCAAATGGGCCATCTCCACAAGGGAATTTATTTTTTCATAAATCAGACTAATAATGTCCTTATTCAATTTAAAAGTGATACACTATTTCCTGTCACCAGGCACGAAAAGTAAGGAAGCCGCCTAAATTTGGGGTGTTTTTGTTTCTGCTTATAATTTTATTTTATTCTTTTCTCTTTCTGTCTCTACAGCTGGGATGACAGTAGTTCGGTCAGCAGTGGTTTGAGTGATACTTTAGATAACATCGGCACTGACGATCTGAATCCACCCACATATTCCGGCATCTCATCTCGCAAGAGCAAAGCAGCACAGGTGTGCATACGCTCTAGTCTTATGTATTTTTTCTCCTCACACACACATTTTTATAAATAGCTTTGTATCAGCAGTCTGTCAGTAGGCCACAGCAGATTGAACAGACTGAGAGTTTTGGACATTTTGCTTTGGCTAGTAAGAAAAGTTTGGCCATCTGTCAGACGGATTGCCAATGTGAGATTACTGTGTTTGCACTATATTTTGTGTGTCTGTGTGATTCACAGTCAAATAAAGATACGCACAGTCATACCGAGCAGGATGGTAGCAGCTGGGCTGGTGCTGAGGATCTGAAGAAGGTTGATGAAGAGATGGATCCAGGTATGGACCCTTCTTGCAAGTGGAAGTCTTCATCCCCTTCCTCTTCATGTCAGGGTGAGGACGTTGGCCAGAAGACAGCTTTACCCATGTCTCAAACAGGCTCCTGGAGGAGGGGCATGAGTGCCCAGGTTGGCATCACACCACCACGGACCAAAGGCTCATCCACCTCTCTCAAATCACCAGGTATCAAAATCTCATACAGTGGTACTTTGTAAATATGAAAAGATACGTTGAGCACTATTTGTGGTTTCCCTGAGAGAGACACTGTCAGAATCCTTTAGAAAACCTTTAGGTATCCTTTTCAAAAATGGCTGTTCTCTGGAGGAACTTTCAAAATGGAACCTACAATTTTCTGTAAGGAAGCATGAAAGATACAGATGCCTTTTTGCTTGTTACAAAACCAAGGGCATATCAGTGATACAGTGATATATGTCAGTAGGGGGCATTTTATGCATGGTATTCAAAATAATTGCTTACTGTAGCTTCAAAGAGAACTTTGAGTCTTTGTCTTTTTCTTTATCTCAGCCAACTTTTGCAGCTGAAACTCTTTTGGGACACTCAGCTGGAACAAGTTATTTTGGCTTAGAGTACCTTATATGTGCTGTTAGCTGAGTTGTGCAAAAAAGGGCCGTTGGCTAGAACACAACAGCCATTGCGTTGCATTGGTGATGATGGATTGGGTTGTGAAATTATTTGCAAAAAACTTGCCAGCAGTATTGAATGATTGATCAGGAGGTACTAGTGCCATAACAAACATCTTTGTGCTGACAGGTAAAACAGATGATGCCAAGGCATCTGAGAAGGGCAAGGTCCCATCTAAGAGCCCAAGCATCCAGCGCTCACCATCGGATGCAGGCAAGAGCAGCGGAGATGAAGGGAAGAAGCCACCCTCAGGCATCGGTCGTCCACCTACCACAAGCTCCTTCGGCTTTAAGAAGATTCCGGGTTCTGCCGGAGCCCTTATCACAGCCAGCGGGGCCACTCTGACCAGTGGTTCTGCGACTCTAGGCAAGGTACCAAAGTCTGCAGGCATTGGGAAGGGTGCAGGTATCGGCAATGAGCGGAAGACAAGTCTCGATGGTGCTCAACACCAGGATGATGCCGTTTTGTTAGGCTGTGGAGGCTCCAAGGTTCCACTCCAGTATCGCTCCCTACCTAGACCGGCAAAGTCATCTAGTGGGGGAAGCAGCGTGGTGGGCCGCAGCGGGCATCGTTCCAGCTCTAGCAGCATTGATTCTAATGTCAGCGGAAAGTCTGCGGGAGTTAGTGGAGGGGTGGTTGGAACCCCAACCAGCACAAAGAGAAGAGACCCCGGGAAAGTGGGGTCAGGACGCTCTAGTCCCATTACCATCAACCAAACGGATAAAGAGAAAGTGGCAGGGTCGGATCAAGAGGGAACGGGGTTGTCCACCTCCCCCAAATCCAGTCCCACTTCCACCCAATCGGGACTCAGACAGCCAGGCTCCAAATACCCAGACATTGCATCCCCCACATTCCGCAGGTAACCGACTTTCTTTCTGAATAAAATGACTGGGGTAATGGGAGGACAAGAAAAGTTAGACAAAGATGACACAAGGCAGACATAAGCAGAGATAAGACTAAAATATGAAAGTAAAGTAGGCAGTTAGCTTGAGACAAATGGAAACAAGCAGACAGTAAGAAAGAACTATTGCTTTTTGTGGTTTGGCTCACTCTTGCGATGTCGTGACCTCTTGGCCAGCATGGAGAAGCGTTCCAGCATGTTTCCTCAGTAAGTATGTGAGATGGACGTGAGCTGCTTTAGGCTGCGCTGCACTGCTGATTTGATCCACCAATGAGTTTAGGCTTACCTCAGAGATCCAGGAAATTTTGTGATGGATTACAGAGCTCATTGTTCGAGTCATAGCCATAGCCTTCTGTCTCACTCTTGTATTTCCCCCAGCCACCATTAGATGACCTGAAATCTTGCTAGCAGCCCACAAATGCTCTGATGAATAGTGAAGGATGTAATCTAAATCACTAGTTCTCAACTGGTTTTTATGCAGAACCAGATTTCAAAATGAATATCAAGGGATGACCTATGTAGTAGCAAAAGAAAAAAAAAAACTTACATTGGCCAAAAATGTTTGCAAGTTTATTAACTATAATTGTTTGGGTTCTAAATGTCTCTTGAATCCTGATGGTAAAATGACAAGGAGTGATTTACCGCACAAAACAAAATTGTGGTCAGAACAATCTATAGCCGCTTTTCCACCGTCGGGCTGAACGGTTCTAAGAATAGTAAGGAACAATTCCAGTTGTTTTTCCACTTGAGCCTAGTACTACGGCCCAATTACAAACCGTTCTCGACACGGAATTCCTGTGCTGGTAGAATGCGTGTAGTGATGTCGCAACTCAGGATTGGTCACTTGTCTGGCTACCAGTTTCTATGTAGCTGGCTAAGCATGCTATATGAGAGACGTAAACACAAATTAATAAAACAATTAAAAGAAATATCCAATCATCCTCCATAATGCAGTCACTATTTAAATTTATATCGTCTGTTAAGTCTTGTGTTACCAAGGGAATGACTGACACATTTGTATTACATTCCAAAGAGCTCAGTTATCAGCCATTTTCGTACCATAGCCTATATGAAACCATAATTCTACCTGCTGGCCCGGATCGGAATGGATCGGTTAAGCAAAGAGAAGAGAAGAGTTTGGCCCGACTATAGAAAAGTGGCTTATGTCTGTCCTCTGCCGTATGCTAATTTGTATGTTTAATGTAGTCTGGCTCATATTTTCTTATACTTTTTGTAAGTCTGTTCATTGTTTTCGAGGATGAGGTGTTGTTATTAAACCTGCCCATATTTACTAACTAATTTTGTTAGCTTATACTAAGAAACAGACGTTTTTTTGCCAAAACACTGTAAACTTTGATCGGACACAACCTTCACATCAATAACAATAGATGTGAGAATCCTTTAAAAAGTTAAGCCTGTTTAATTTGCACAATTTTACGGTTAGTTTGAATTTGTTTGTTTTTTATGCATTTAGCATTTTGTCTACCTGTTGTCTGTGAGTCTCATAACAGCCTGCAAACCATTTTTGAGAATTGAAATCATTTTAGCAGTCTGTCTTAGCACCTCTCTCCCACATCTGAGGACAGTTGCACACAAGGCGTATTAGGGTCAGATTGCCACCTGGTGGTTATGGAATGTAATTGCATATATGGAAACACTCCTCAGGGAGCATGATTTGCCATTCTGATCAGACTCAATTCAGCATTGATTAAAGCAGATGGAGTGAGCGGATTTCCAGCACACTGATCTCTGTATTAGTAGGTGTGTCCATTTAAAAACATGTCTACATGCTCTGCTCCATGAAGCCGAAGTGTAATAGTGTAATTTGCTTGCCTCAGGCTGTTATTGCTGGAGCCATACAGTGATAACCATGGGCAGATCCACCACTGAAAGCATATTTTATTATGTACAAGGAGTAGAAGCTGACCAATTAAGTTATGATGGAAACTGTGTGATGATACTTTGTTTTTTAATGATATTGCATGGTTACATTTACATCCATTGCTCTTTCATGAAAGAGCAAATGTGTGTAAACTGTTTCTGAAATCAACTCAATTCATTGCGACAGTTTATATAAGCAAGGTGTATGAACGATTTGTTGTCTTGTTTTCACTTTGCCCAGGTTGTTTGGCAGCAAGACTAGCAGTAAACCAAGTTCCCCTGGCACCCCTGACTCTGGTAAATGCCCATCGGCACTGGGCAGCCCTCATGGCACACTGGCGCGGCAGGCCAGCCTGGATTCACCCTCCTCAGGAACAGGTAGTCTGGGCAGCATGGGTGGGCAAAGCGGAGGCAGCAGCCCGTTGTACGGCAAAACGCCCGACCTGGGCACTGACTCCCCCGTCTCTAGTCCGGCGTCAGGCCTCTCTCTCCCCTCTAACGCCCGGCCTTGGCCTCCGAACCTCAGCAGTTCCTCTGCGGGCAGTAAAGACACACTGAGCTGCCACAGTATGACCAGTTTACACACAAGCTCAGAGTCCATAGACCTGCCGCTCCCACATCACCATGGGCCAAAGGTCACCCGCACAGGCAGTGTCAAGTCCACCCTGTCTGAGGGGTAAGTGCAGTTATCCATATGGTATTAATTAAATGATGAGATGACAATGTATTGCTTATTACATATGTTTAATGAAATAATGGACCAATAGTTTGTTGTTGAAATCTGTTAGTCGTGATATGATCAAACTGCCTGTTTGTCGTAGATAACTCTCTTATTTTTCTTCTGTTTTAATAGCATGCCTCTTGACAGAAACACTCTCCCCAAAAAGGGATTAAGGTACTAATATAATCACCATCCATGTAATTGTCCTCACAAATATGTTTTTGTTTATGTTTTCACCTCCATCTAGTAACTAGCTTTAATATTCTCATATTAAAACTGCTTTTGAATTTGTGTCACTTACCCAGTACATGTGTACATTTATGTATTAGTGGTGTTTGCTAAAGCAAGCATTATTATTATTACTCATACTTAAGAGTTAGCGATTGAAAACCCCAACCCTAAATATGAAACGTTAGCACATCATCCTGCACAGTTTGTGCTACAGACACGAATGATTCCTTATATCATGTGGCTTTTTTATGATAGCTGTGCAAATTACATTTCGAAAACGAGTGAAAATATTCCGTAGACTTGCACTACCATTCAGCAAGGATGCATTAAACTGATCAATTAGCAAATCAGCATTTAAGAATCTGAATGTGACACTGAAAACTGGAGTAATAGCTGCTAAAAAATCAGCTTTGCCATCACAGTAATCAATTACATTTTAAAATATTTTAAGATAGAAAACAATTATTTTAGAACACTTTAGCAACTGCATAGCAACACACAGACAACAACCCACAGCACTGGTAGTGTTGCCAAAGTGTTTTACATATCCACAGTGGCTTGTCAAGCTGTGACTCACTGATTTTTTTAACACTCATTTAATAACACTTTTAGCAAGAGACAACCACAGAAAAGTAACATGCTCTTAAGAAGCAATTACATATTCACATAGATAAGCACATCATTTAAATTAAATCAGACTGTTATGTCCAAACCACTATAAAAGAGCCATCAATCTGCAGTCAGGATGAAAGATAAACTGTGGAAATGCTACATGCGTGTGTGACCTTCTATTTGCAGTTAAATCGCAATGTGAGCAAATCATTCTAAAGGCTCAGGTAGGCAGTGATGTGTGCACTGAAGATAGTCCAGTCAGGAAGATCCACGTGATCTCCATTCGTTTTATGGAAACCGTCTTTGACGCATACTATGTATGCCCACTGCCTAAAGCTATCACTGCAGAACAATGGATGTGAGACTGTGTGGGCAGTTATTATCTAGCTTTATTGTATAAATCATGTTAAGCCCTATCACAGCTGAAGATTTAGTGCTTTTAGTTTAATAGACTCAATAATTGGAACAGTTGCGTTTATTCATTTTAAAAAAAAAAACACTGCATTTTTAGGGAAATACATCCTTGTGGAATAGCTAAAACTGTCTGTTTGCCTCCAATCAGGTATCCTCCATCCTCCAGACAGACATCACATGAGGAAGGAAAGGAATGGTTGCGTTCTCACTCCACTGGAGGTCTGCAGGACACAGGAAGTCCACTTTCACCACCGGGCACAACCAGCACCAACGCTGGCAAATACCACTACTCAAACCTGCGTATGTAAACATATATCATATCTGATTAACACTTTACAGTAGAACACCTACAATTTCTGGATTTCTCATTACACCATCAACAGACATTGGGTTATAAACAGATATAATTTTGTGACATCATGACATTTGTGTTGCAGTGAGTCCCACCAGTATGTCACAGTATAATCTTCCCAGCACCAGTATGAGCCGCTCCAACAGTATTCCAGCACAGGATTCATTCGAGCTGTACGGGGAGGGTCACACTTTGGGCGGCAGTGCCACCTCGCTGGAGGAACGGCCACGCGGGATGAGCCGGTCCGGCTCCTTCCGAGACAGCACCGATGAAGGTTAGCATTGAAGTTACTTCCTTTAGAAGAATTCATTTATTTATTTACGTCCGTACCATTGATATGCCTTTTCTATATAGTTGTGCATGTACCTGTAATTATGCATGTCTGTTAGAAAACTTTTGGTCTCCTTTAGCAATAAAAACAGAGATATTTATATCGTTATGTTGTTATGCTCTGTCTACAGTTCATGGTTCTTCTCTGTCTTTGGTCTCGAGCACATCATCTTTGTATTCTGCGGTGAGTGACGCTATAGTCTTCCTACAGAATCTTGTGATTGACTAATCAGTCAGATTTCAATTTTGCAAAAGAATTATCAAGTCTTGCACCCAGTATTGGTTTTCTTTATTTAAAAAGTTGTAAAAAAAAAAATCAATAGTAATTTTCATATATATATATATATATATATATATATATATATATATATATATATATATATATATATATATATATATATATATATATATATATATATATATATAGATTGGGCTAAAGGCACATATTTTATTTTGATTATATTTATCTCGAAACCTACGTTTCACTATGCAAGTTAAAAGTTATTCATGTGATCGCATCAACGCAAAGTAGATTCTAATATAGTAATAATGTTTGATTTTTTAAGTTGTAGATTTATGTAGCAAATGAAAATCATTAAAATTACCAAATATATTTTGAGACAAAAGTATTATTAATGATTTATATTTCCATTCAAGTTGATTAAATCAACAGTTTTTCAAAAACTGAAGAATATGTTAAATATTGGTATTTGAGGGCTAATGGCACAATATTTAATGTGACTATTAACTGGCTGACTTTTACAATTGTTGACATGACATGGTTAGATTTAAAAGGTCAAAATTATTTATTAAGCTGTTTATCCACCTTAGAGATAATCACCATATTTATAATGAACGGTGTGCCTTTAGCCCCATTGTACCCTATGATTATATAAACTCTGTTTGAGTGTGTATTTTTTTTATTGATTTTATCGCATGCTATTATTTATTTGAACTAATTTGTGCTTTAATTTAGCCTATAAACCTTTTAGTTTTATATTTGATATTTATTCATTTCTTTTTCTATTTTAGAGCTGGGGTTCCTTTGAAAATATAATAGATACACATTATATTCCTTGCCTGAGTCTCACTTTCTATATTAAAAGTCATTTTAGATCATTGTACATTCATTAGTATTAACTGCTAGTCTCTGAATAACTGTAACATCATACATGCTGTTTCCATTTGCCTGAGTTTGACAAACTAATAACTTTAAAGAGTAATTTATTTGAGAAGACATCAAAGTTGAATATTTAACCTCCACTATTCATCAAGGCTATAAATGAAGACTAATGACGAGATTTAGAGAGGTAGTAGACCCATCTCAGAGGCTCATGGTGGCTCAGTATTGTGACTTTGCCACTATTTGAACACACATTTTCTCACTTTCAGGTGCTGGCCTTTTTAGACAAGGTAATAATTTGTCATACAGAAAAGTCTGCTTGTATTCACTTCATATTTTTTTGATAAATGCAAACCCTAACAGTCTAACGTTTTGCTTCAAATCAGCTGCTACTAACGGGTAACCATAAATCTGATCCAAATGGCAAAATTCTGATCATTGGTTAATTTGTATGGCTTTGTGATTTACCTTTAAGTGTTTGCAAAGAGCTGGTGTGGATTTTGGCTTCTTAATTCTTTCTTCTTATTGGATATAGAAGGAAACACTGATTGTAGATTTTTATGAATGCAAACAAAAAGACTATTGGGATGTTGGTAATATTGTATTTGGGTTATTTTCGTCTCCTTTAACTGTTGTTTTCTCCCACAGACGGAGGAGAAGGCCCACTCTGAGGTAAGAATATCTTGTTCCCTAGTTATATTTGTGATTTTGGTAATACGTAAAAGCAATAAAAGGTCAAACAGTGACACACTTTCACAAAGTCCAAAATCAGTTGCGCCTTTGAATCGGACAACCACACCAATACATTTACTAACAACACACATATTTCAAAAATGTTACGCTATGTTGCATTATTTTATGAGACCCTTATGGTATCAATATCTGTAATTCACTTGTATTCACTGGCTCACATACAGTCCTGGACAAATATCTTTAACAACTCACAACCATAATTTCCCAGGTTTGGTTTTATTTGGACTCTTGTTCGTTTGATCACTGATTTTCCTTTGATTTCACTTTATTTTGTGTTTGTGTGCCATCAATATTCTCACTCCTGTTGTCATATTTGTCCAAGACTGCAGACTTCTATATATGATGTGTCATGTAATGCTTAACATCTAACGAACAGCTAAACTTTCCGTGTAACTACTAAAAACGAATGTATTCCTGTCTCATGGTTATGGCTGCATTGTGTACGAACATGTAACATAGAGTTAATTGTACTTTTCTTTTCTCAATCAAGGGCCAAACAGTCCAAAATACAACGGTAATTTCCCATTTTGCATACACTTTCTTCTGGTATAATACAAGAGAAAGCACTTCAAAGTCTTACACGCAGAGTGCTTACCTGAGGCCACTGATTGATATCTAGGTTCTTTTGTTAAGCAAAGAAAATGAAAGCAGTTTATTCTCCATTGTTTGAGTGCACAGCTCATTGAGGTTTGTAATGAGAAACCACTTCTTTTCCTTCAGCAAATCAGAAAACTGCGGAGAGAGCTGGACGCTTCTCAGGAGAAAGTGGCAACCCTGACCTCTCAGCTGGCGGCCAACGTGAGTTAGATGCTAACACAAAGAAAGGCATCACAATACATAAAATATAAACTGTTAACAGTCAGCATGTTTGGGAATTTGCATTGAAAGCATCTCAAAATCCCAGATTCTGAGGCATTCTGTGATATTCTGACGAGAAGTTTTAGTTTGTGTCCCTGCATTGTCAAACTAGGGCACATTGTTTCACAGTGTCACATTAGATTTCTGTGTGAAGGCACTGCAGGAAGAGAGCAGAGTTTGGACCGGGCTGAGCTCTATTCACTTTCCTGTCCCAGGAGTGATGAGGGCAGGTGTGATGAAGGGCTTTGCTCTCTGACACTTTAGTGAGAAGTGTGACAGAGCATGAGACAGTTCCTGTCTCTTCACTCGACCTCCTCTGTGATTTGTTTTTGACAGGATTCATGTATGGGAGAACTCCTGCGAACTAAATCCATTCAAGTCGTACAATACTTGAGTGGATTGAAATGTCTGCTCTCCAGCTGGATGTTTTTGAACTTCTCAGTGTCAGAACAACTTTTGAAAGTTGGTGTTCGGGATGAAAGAGAGCATCTTTTGTTTCTGTTGGATTCTGATGCAACACAGAAACTATATGATATGAAGATTGAATTGTACTTCCTGAAATATTTCCTGATATCTGGACCCAAAAATTTTGTGGACACTTACGACAAATGTCTGAATCTTATTTCATTAGTTATCAAACCAGTATCACAGTTTCAAACCAAGTGACATTTATTTTAAAATTAGCACAAGCATTTAAAAAAATAAAATAATTGACAGACACCAGTCTGAACTTACAATTACAATCAGAAAGTCTATAATTTTCATTTAAGTGTAGGTTAAGTATCCAAATTAGGGTATGAACCCTCAAAGTTTCTCTTGTTCTTCCATTCAAAACTTTCTGCCCACCCATTGGTTAATCCTTCAGTATCATGTGCATTTGTATTAGAGAGTCTGTGTAGTTTTGTATTAGGATGTGAGAGAGCTTAAGGATGGCTGTGGCTAACAGGGGTACTGCTTTAGCTAGTTCTCTGTTTTGGCCACCGCTGAACCGTTATCCGGGTAAAGAAAGGTCAAAGAGACAAGACCATTTTGCTCAGATATTGTCATCACAACCACGCCAGGTAAGGTGATTACACAAGATGTAGCTTTATATATGTGGTTGCTTAATGTTGCTTAAACAGCTAATATGTGGCTTTCATTATAATATGTGTGCATCTCATAGTATCATACTATGCATATCATAGTTTAAAATAATTTTAACCAAAATGTGTCCACCTTGTCAAAATGTCCACCTTGAGGTTTTAATAGGTGAGAGTTTGCTTGGTGGGATTCATATGTCAGGCTCCTTTGTGTAAGATTTGTGGAAATGCTGCTTGTTTCAGGTGTGCTTGGCTGAGGGACTCAGTATGGACAGATTGTTGAAGGAATATAAATGGATGGACAAACAGGTCAGGGCAGGGCATGTCGTAAAAGTGTGTTTATAGAGGCACTCTCCCATTAGAGTCACTCAAGCATTTGGCATTGTGCCTCTCAGTATTCGCTTGGCTTCACTTCCTGGCAGGCATTTTAAATAGTATATACCAAGAAACTTTTGACTTTTATAAAACACAGCGATATTTAACTTAAAATATTAGAATTGAAAATGTTTTTATTTTATTTATAACTATAGGACTACAGCTATCTAGCTTAGGTCCTCGTTGTTGGTCAGTTACAACAAATGATGTCCACAAATAATCTATTAGAACAGTTTCAGTCTGGATTTAGATCAGAACACAGCACCGAGACCGAATTGTCTGGGTCACGAATGACTTTCTCGCTTCTTCTGATACGGGTGCTTGTAGCATTTTAGTTTTGTTAGACATTAGTGCTGCTTTTGACACCGTATGCCATACCATCCTTGAAAGGATGTGTGGGTGGTTAGGCATCGCTGGTCATGTGTTTGAGTGGTTAAAATCTTATCTTATTTCACTTATTTTCACAGTTTCCAGTATGTTTGGTGAAAAAAAAATCCAAACCAACTTTAATTCATCAGGGTGTCCCTCAGGGGTCTGTGTTAGGGCCCATGCATTCTATCTTCTTATCTTACCAGTGTGGATGCTAGACAACTTTCTCAATTAGTCAAAAACTGAAATGCTGCTTGGTGGTATGCCAACGGCTCTGCATAAATGGAATCATTTCAATTTGTTAACTGACTGCCGTTCAGTATCTCCATTGCTTCAAGTGTGAAACCTTGGTGGGGGGTTTTTCTTTCTTTTTTTTCTTTTTTTTCTTTTTTTTGATGCGCAGTTCACATTCAATGCCCATGTCAAAATGGTCTCGAAAACTACTTTTTTACAACTCAGAGATATTGCCAGACATTCTCTTTCCTTGCCTGATGCGGAAAGGCTTAATCATGCCTTTATTATGTCACCCAGCTCCTGACTCATATGACTTTTCGCCAGCATGTTTCCCCTGTACTTTATAAATTGCATTGGCTTCCCATACAGGCACCCATCAATTTTAACCTTGTCACTCCTTATACACCAACCCTTTCTCTGCTCTCTTCTGGTTCTTGTACTGTTCAGCAGCCCTCATTGAAGACTATGGGGGGGTCGAGCATTCTCTGTTTCAGCTCAACGGTTATGAAATGCTCTACCTTTGGTGATAAGAAATTCCCCAAAACTGGACTGTTCTAAGAAGTCTCTAAATACTCATCATTTCTGTCTTTTATTATTATTACTCTGTCATAGCACTTTGAGTTTTAGAAAAGCATTATAAATAAAATAATTTTTTCTAGGTTTATGTCAAGTCTAACTATTGTATGTATTGTTTGTTTTTTGTTCTGATCTGTCCCTTAGTTTTTAAAAACACTATGAGTCAAAGGTCTGATGTTAAACTGGGTAATTTCTATTGCCAAAAGATGTTTTGGATGTATTAAATATATTTTGGATGTTCTTACGTTCGTTGTGTGAGTGTATATATACATTCACAGACTTCAGAAGTCTTTTCAGTGTAGCTGAGGTCAGGAGAGACGGCTCTTCCACCAAAGCCCTGGGCCTTATGTTCAGACAAGCCTTAGACATTGTGTTTCCTTTGAACTCCTCCTCAGTAGCTTAAACCTGAAACATGCTTCAAAGTTCACAGCACTGTTTAGCTTGCCTGTGCAGTATAGATCAGAGTTTCCCAGGAGGAATCCTCCAGAGGCTCAGACTGGGTGGATACAAAGATAGTTTTACAAATGATGTTTTTTCCTGCTCAAATGCCCAGTGTGTGCTGTAAGTTTTTATGCACAGAAGGATAAACTTAATAGATCTGAAAATCTATACTGTGGGTCTCACCGTGTACTATTTGTTTTACACCCACTGCATTTACATTATTGGCTTCATCGGTTTGTGTTGCCGAAGGGAAAGCAGGTTTTGTGTTGTCTGAAAAACAAGCGTCAGCAAGGACGCATTAAATTGATCAAAAGTCACAGTAAAGACGTTTGTGATGTCACAAAAGATTTCTATTTCAAATCAATTCTGTTCTTTTGAACCTTTTATTCATCAAAGAATACTAAAAAAAATTATGATGTTTACCCAAAAATATCAAGCAGCACAACAGTTTTCAACATTGATAATAATAATAAGAAATGTTTCTTGAGCATCAAATAAGCATATTAGAATGATATCTTAAGGATCATGTAACACCGAAGACTGGAGTAATGATGCTGAAAATTCAGCTTTGCATCACAAGAATAAATTATATTTTTAAATATATTACAATAGAAAACTGTCATTTAAAAATATATATAATATATGTATATATATATATATTACTGTTTTTACCATATTTGATCAAACAAATGCAGCCTTGGTGAATATAAAATAATATTTTTTTTAAAATACATTAACAAATCTTATTGACCCCCAAACTTTTGAATGTTAGCATACATACTATTAGCATAACTATTATTTATCCATGTACCTCTAGATGTTCAGCGACTGAACTTTGATTACCTTGAACCCAGAGAAGTTTAATTTTGCGATTCTTTCTCAATTACCCTGTGGATTTGGTAAAGTATCTTATTAGAACTCTGTGATGAAAAATCTGCGTGTGTGTGTTTGTTTTGACAGGCACACCTGGTGGCTGCGTTTGAGAAGAGTCTGACGAACATGACCTGTCGCCTGCAGAGTCTAACAATGACAGCGGAGCAAAAGGTAGGAAAGGACATACACACACAAATGTGAACAACAACTTAAATATTTGAAAGTTTTCTGTGTTTGTTGAGACGTAATAGCACATATTCTACCAATCAAGAGATATTTGTACCATTTTCTAGGGGGGACTGAGCAGTCTAAGCAGTTCCACCCATCAATAAAACCATCCAGTCATCATGTAAATGTAACCTTCAGGTTAAAATGTGAAACTGCTTCCTTAATTTGCACAAAGCACCATCATCGACTTAATGAGTTCCTGCCTCTGTTAATCCCTCTCGAATAAACCATCAGAGAATACAGAGTGACGTCTTTGTTAAGACGGGACCATTTCAATTAAAGCCGAAACCCTATCGTAAGCACTAGAATCTTGAGCTCGGGATCGACAGAGAGACCGTATTGTGATGGAATAGGGGGCTGCAACACATGCTCGGTTCCTCGGATCAGCGGGGCGCTTATCTCCACATGTGCTTTTTTGGCAGGAAACATCTGATAGAGGAATAAGACAGCTGGTGGTACGAGAGGGAGTTTGTGCTTCGCCAACAAAAGAGTTTGTGTAGGGTCAAAAACCGAAAGTGCCATGTGGCTCACTTCCTTTCTAGCGATTCAGAAGTAATGCTGATTTGATATTTTAATTAGCAATGCTTGCTAGCATCACAATTATTATTGTGCATATTTAGGGTTTGGGATTTAAACAAACCTCTCACCATAAGTTTTCAACTTTGGTGCGCAACTCTCCCTGCATCATTTGAGCAACAGACATTAATCATAATCGTGTGGCTTGTTGGGGGGAGGTGTGCTTTTACTTTTCTAAGCGATATGGGGAAGTCAGTTGTGTTTATATTCAATGTAACTGTGTGTGTTGCAGGAGTCCGAGCTGGCGGAGTTGAGAGAGACCATTGAAGCGTTGAAAACCCAGAACACAGATGCTCAGACGGCCATTCAAGTGGCCCTCAACGGCCCTGGTCATGTTCATAAAGGTGCTGCTTGTGTAGCTACTTCAAAATCTTTCTGTTTTGCAATTATTAAAGGAATATTTCAGGTTCAAGTTAAGGTGCAGTCACATTTACTGTTGAAATCCATTAATTTTAGTAAGAATCCTTGGATAGTGCGTGCAAAAGATTCCCCCATGCGGATTTCGCAATGATATCAAGTTGGTCACACAGCAAATTCGATGTGTTGACTAACAAAACACTACTCGGTTTGAAAGTGACTTCTATGTGAGCTGTGCATCATACCTTACACTATTGATGATAAACAATGAATCTTTTTTTGCCCACTAAATTTCACCGCAATTTTTGCTAATGTGACAGCACCTTTTAAACTCGACAGCACTTGTGGTATAATCGATTACCGCAAAATTGAATTTTCAACTTGTCCCTTCTTTTGTTTTTCTTTTTTTTTTGAACATGATGTAAGTATAAAAAAAAATTCTGTGTAAAGGTATATGCCATTTTACTTCATTCCCATGTCGTAACACCTAAAGCCTTAAAACAACCATAAAAATAACAATTTAAACAACTAAATAACAAATAAGACACAATTTCAGTTTTAACAGAAGAATAAATATAAGTGCTGTAAATGTAAATGTAAAATTAGCCCTATTCACTTCCATTGTAAGTTCCACTGTAACTCACGAATGTTTGTTATGTGATGATGACCGTTTGTGTGTGTGTGTGTGTGTGTGTGGCAGACCTGAGGATCCGTCGACAGCACTCGTCAGAAAGTATGTCCAGTATTAACAGTGCAGCCAGCCATTCCAGTATGGGTAGCGCTAAAGACGCAGACGACAAGAAGAAAAAGAAGAAAAGCTGGGTGAGTCATTGCACAAGGCTTCAGCATCACAGGCTTGTCCGCTTGTAGAATGAGGACTACAACTGTGATTAAAGAGCACAGCATTTGAAAGTTAGAGCAAGGAGTATATATATATATATATATATATATATGAAATGTATGAATCACTGCATTAGATGACAAAATATAAAAAAACTGACGACTGCAGTCCGTGTTTAAAGAGCTTATAGAGCCGCGAACAGTAATCTTGCCGTACCGAACCAAGCTCAAGTGGAAATATAACCGTCCTTTACCGTTCTTAGAACTGTTCGGCTTGATGGTTGCATAAATGGCTGCATAAATGGCTTCATCTTACATCTTACAGTTTTATGTTTAGTATATTACAAATTCATTCAATTTCACTTTTGCATTTGGCTGACGCTTTTATTCAAAGCGACAATGTAATGTACATATTTACGTTTTATTAGTTGTTGGTTTCCCTGGGAATCGAACTCATGACCTTTGCATTCTTAGCATCTAGATATTAATGCCTTTTCCATATTTAGCAACTGTGAAACATTGACTAACATTGTAAGAGGAAAGAAAGGTGTGTCTTTATCGTATTCTATAAGGCTTGTTTTCAAATTCTTCTTTGATAAAGTGATTTTTAGTTAGTCATCATTCTAGTAGTGGCATCCTCTCTAACTCAGTTTCCACTTTGGGAACATCAAGAACACGTAGCACAAACATTTCTGTCATTTCACCCCCTTCCGACTGTCTCGCCCTCTTTCACGGCCTCTCTCACACTTTCTCTGTCTTTCACTTCCTCACCACACCACCAGGGAAAGGATAGAGGACACAAGGTGACTATAACACCCCCTCAAACTCTCCTGCATGCCCGTATGAAGGATCCGACATGCTCTTCCTATTTTTCCCCTCAGTGGCCCTTCAAAAACCCCTAAACTTCCTCACCCTTCAGTCCTTGCCCTTTAAAAAACAGATCTTTATACCTTCTTTGAGGAATGCACTAATTAAGAACATCTTCTCGCTCAGGTTGCGGTCATTACCGGTGATATATTTATGTTATTAAGATGCAGTTTTACTCCTAGTCAGCTGTTCTAGTTCACTCGCAACTATTTCGTAGTTTTATTATCTCCTAATGCTTGCGGGCTGTTGTTTATTCTCATTTAGGGTCTACATTAAGTCAAGAGCACTTGAGGTAAACCGCTGTTTGAGAAATAACATTGGCATTGTGTGCAGCAGTTATGGCAACTTTTCCTTGAGCTGCCCTGGACTCTTGTAATGAGAGCAGAGCTCAAACCGAGCTCATAAATACCAATCACCTCTTTTTTATGCGCCTATTAATTATTCATCAGCACAATTTGAGGCAGTGTGGTCTCTGGATGCAGACAGTCTGGAAACGCTGCTCAAAGATGACAGACAGTGAGAAAGCAAACTAAAAAGAAAACGTGTGGGACGAGGGTTGCAATATAATACATTCAAAGCAGGGCTCAACAATAGGGATGCATTGTGAGAGAGAGTTGCGGGACAGTTTTGTTTCGCCTTTTATTAAATACAATTTTATACACATATATAAAAATGCTTAAGGAAAAATATCAATTAATCGAGTTATTTTTAATCGATTGACAGCACTAATATATATATATATATATATAATAATGTGTATACATTTTTGTAAAGAAAACAGACAAAGTTTAATTGGATGGATGGATGGATAGATAGATAGATGGGTAGTTTCTAACTGGAAATTCCTTCACCATTTGTATGTTTTTTTGTCTTATAATAGGCATATACGTATATTATAGCTTTTAATGAAATATATTAATACATATTTTATATATAATACATATTATGTGTGTGTATATGTACAAAAAAGAAAACGTTTAAAATCGTATTTCATATCAATTTAAAAAAATACTTAAAATACATATAAAATGTGATATGCTTGCTGTGAGTGCAGTAGCTGAACAAGTGCAAATAATACCAGGTCAGAAAAAAATGTCCTTGTTGTTGAGTGCACTGATGTCAAAGGAAGTTGAGGAAATAGAGTTCCAGTCAAATGCTGTTATGTGGAATGAACTAGTTCCATGCTGACAGACACAGCTTCCATTCAGATCTAATCTAATCAAATGAACAATGAATAAATGATGCTGCTGTTCCTGAATATTCTGGTCCAGCAGTGAACGTTTTAGTCAATAGTAACAGTGAGTGTGTTTTATTTATAGGTGGCTGATTCCATCCCCGCCCAGGTTAGTGTTTTTACGTCCCACATCACTGCGGCCGTTTGCCTCTGATAACCTCAAACAATCCCCCACCCCAACCCCCAACTACACACCCTCCAAATCCTAGGTGTTTCCATAGAAATATGTGCTTCCCCCAGTCCCACTGACTGCCAGTACTGTATGTTTCTGCACAGTGAATTGCACAAGCAGGCTGGTATTTACCCTCTCAAAATATTACATTAACCTTTATCATAAGCTGACTGAAAATCACCATGTGATGTTTACCAGACTATTTGAATGATCTTTGAAGCATTATATAATGCAATAATATTTGTTGAATGAATGTTTCAGGCTATATTCAGAAATTGTGGCATGCATTTGGTTAGCACAGAATATAATAAGTGGGGGGTTTTCTTACAGTTGCGGAGCTCCTTTAAGCAGGCCTTCAGCAAGAAAAAGACCAACAAGACCCAATCATCTCACGATGAGTTTGAAGAGATGACTGACTCATCCCTCCCTTCTTCACCCATACTACAACACACCAACAGACAGACCAGCACCATCCAACCACTCCTCTCATCACCGTCCACCACAGAGTGAGTACAGACACACATACAGTACATGCATATACAGCTCTATGAAATACAGTAGATGCTTAAACATGCACATATTTGTTATGGTTTAATGTCATTTGTTTCTACTCCAGTTAAACTCTTAATGGGCCATAACACATTCAACACATTTATCACCAGTAACTTCCACTTGTGTTTCAGTGATTTTGTTACTTGTTTTGTTGAGATTGTTCTTTTCTTTTTTGCGCTCTTTCTTTTTTTTGATAACCTTACTTATATTTCATCCTATCCCTTAATCATATCTGTATTCTGTCCTTGTTCCTCAATTCCATGTGTCTTCAGAAAGTGTTTTTGTGATAGCAAGTCCTCCCCCATTTGGATGCCAAAGAAAAAGTCAAACGGTCATGTGGTCTACAAGCACAGATCTCGGTAACGGGCACAGTGTGGCATGCTGGGAAGGATTGAGAGTGTGCAGTGACTAAAATCATTACAAAAGATCCCTTCCCCTATATTTCAGTTGCAAAACATTTCATGTGAGACTTGTATGACAAAAATATATTCAAATGAATTTGTAATGGGAGATGTACTAAAATGGAAATTTTATTAAGAAGATTTTTGTAAAAACAAATAAAATAAAATAAAATAAACAAAGATTTCAATATATGCTTATGAAAAAAAGTCAAACTCGTCTATAATCATTTAAGAATCAAATTAAGTTTTTGCATTAAAATATTACTTACCATATGTTGCTTTAACTTCAATAATTTGCCTATGCAAATTAATTTTAAAATTAATAATAAATTAATTAATAAATTAATAAATTAATTTTAATTAATAAATTAATTTGCATAATTTGCTATCTCACTTCCTGCTCAGCTACTGTTCGGACGCTCTTGCTTACTGCTCCGCGCTTTGCTCTATCGCTTTTATATTTTTTATTGCTCTATCGTTTATATTTTTATATTTTATTTCCTTTTATCACCTAATTTTAACTTCAGTACAGTGCTCAAACGCTTGAAAAAAGCAGAATTCTTTTCTCCGACCAGCCTCCCACTGAAAGCTTACATTCCGGGGAAGAGAAAACACAACTCCCTACATTTATAAGGATAAGAGAAAATGCCTCTTCTGGAATCTACTCGCTGCACTAACTGCCAGAGACTTTTACAAAGGATTGCAGTTCTCGAAACAAAGTTACTTGTGGGACCACCAAACCAGACGGAGCTTCATCATGGACGCCCTCAGCATACCGGTGAGTCCCATGAATCTAGTGCTCCTCGACAGGCTATACTGAGTGTAGAGAAACAAGCCGATCGACTTACAAATCGATGGCACAAACAGGGAGCGAGACCCAAAGGCACTCGAGACATCAGATTGTCACGAGCATCACACATTGCCGCAGTAGCATCCTCTACCCCAGATACGGCTCTGACAAGAATTGCAAACACTGGTCTCCTACCACCGCCTATACATCTTGAGAACAGATTTGAAGTATTAATGAATGAGGAATCCCTGAATGTAATGAATGTGATCGAACACAGAATGAATAAGCCAGTAGCTAACACTAATGCTAACTGGCGCTCAAGGTCGAGCAGACAGCGGCACTCAGCTCAGAGCGCAGCCGAGCCCAGGACTCTGATAGTGGGTGACTCGATAATCAGAAACATTATTAGCAGGGACACAACTACATGCTGCCTTCCACAAGCAACGACTTCTGATGTAAACAAGGAACTTCAGAACATTCTGATGAAACATAAGACTGCAAATCGACTCATTGTTCATGTGGGGAAGAATGATATTCATAAAGAGCAGTCAGAACTCCTTAAGAAGGATTTCAAGGAACTTTTTGAAACACTTAAAAGACTGAAAGTTCAGACATTCATCAGTGGACCACTCCCAGCAAGAGGAACAAACAGGTTTTCACGGTTGCTTGGGCTTAACACATGGCTGCAAAAAACCTGCAATATAAAAGGAGTGAACTTCATTGACAACTTCAATCTTTTCTGGAGTCAGAGGCAACTGTTTCAACAGGATGGGCTCCACCCAAACAAACTTGGCTCAAGAGTGCTAAAGGACAATATCTACTTCTCCCTCCATCATCCTTCTGCAGTGTGTGCCAATCCACTCAACCTGAATGGCACACACACACCTGGACACAGTATGAATGACCACAGGACTTCACTTATGCACCTGAATGGACATGCGGCCGACACATCACACAAGGACAATGATAACACCACTCAGCCACAACAACCTCTGCTCACGGACACAATCTCAGCTGAGCCCTGCCCACAGAGCTCACCACAAACAGACTGTGACATATTAGAACTGCTAGAAGATTCAGCACCCAAGGACGACTTTCTGGAAAACAGCCAGGGAATACAGGACAGCATATCACAGCCTCCGATAACACCAGAACAACAGCCCCTCTCACCAGACACGTTATCTCTCTCTCCAGCAACTCCACTTCTGTGCTTCTCAGAGAAAATGGAACAACTGGTGTATGCTGGAACCAAACTATCCCACTCTTTTGCTGCAAGCCCCCAGATGTCAACCAAAAAACGGCAGGCCCCACAACCACCAAAGCCTGCGGGCCCAGCTCGCCCTCCTCCTCCTCCTGTGAGAGCTCTTCGGCCTCTGCCACAGCGCCAGGGCCCACACCATCCTCCAGCGGCTCGCGGTGAACCAAAAACAACTGATACCAACTCTCAGTGATATATGTCGGGTACCCGCTATGATAACAGTAACTTTCTTAAATGTTTACAAAACAAGCGGGAACCCAGTGTGCCTGTATCTTTCTCTATTGCTGTTCAATTACATGATAGAAAATCTAAGGCCTTCAAAAGCCATACAGCAAACCCATCTAATCTGGTGCCTATCACACGGCAAACTAAGATCGCTGTGGGGACAAAAAGTAAGACTGTTAAGTTAGCACTTTTAAACATCCGCTCACTTAAAAATAAATCACTTCTAGTCAACGACTTAATAACCACATACAACCTGGACTTTATGTTTCTAAATGAAACTTGGCTAGAAGACAGCTGCAGTGCAACAGTCCTCAATGAAACATCCCCTCCTAACTTTACTTTTATGAGTGTTTGCAGAGCGGTAAAGAGAGGCGGGGGCGTAGCTGCTCTTTTTAAAGATGTCTATCAATGTAAGCAAATATCATTTGGGAATTACCCGTCTTTCGAATATCTGGGTATTGTGTTAAAAGGCGCTCCACGTATTTTACTTATCATTATTTACAGGCCTCCAAAATACTCTCCAGCTTTTGCTGAGGAATTTACAGAACTGTTATCAACAATTTCCTCTGAGTTTGACTGTTTTGCCATTGCTGGAGATTTTAACATTCACATAGATAATGCAGAAACCAATATGGCAAAAGAAATCAAAACTGTTTTCAAAACTTTTGATCTGACTCAGCATGTACATGGACCCACACATAATCGTGGACACACTCTAGATTTACTTATCAGTAAGGGTCTAAACATCTCATCAATTGTTATCAAGGATGTAGCACTGTCTGATCATTTCTGTATTTTCTTTGATATACTGATCTCTCCTGCCATTGAAGCTAGATCTGTGTCTGTCAAGAAGAGATGCTTAAATGAGAACATTAGTGTCCTATTTATGAAGGCTATATCTTTAAAACCAAGCATATCTGCTGACTCTGTTGATTTTCTCCTTGAATCTTTTAACTCAAAAATTAAAAGTGTAATTGATGATATTGCTCCTGTGAAAGTCAGGAAGAGTGGTAGACAAAAAGCACCTTGGAGAAACTCAACAGCTGTGCAAAATATGAAAAGACAATGCAGAAGAGCAGAGCGCATGTGGCGGAAGACAAAACTTGTAGTCCATTATAACATCTACAAAGACAGCATCCATGCTTTTAATATGGAACTAGGCAAAGCTAGACAGACTTTCTTTTCGAATATTATAAACAGCAACTTAAACAACACACGCACTCTTTTTGCTACTGTAGAGAGACTGACAAACCCCCCAAGCCAGATTCCCAGTGAAATGCTCTCAGACATCAAGTGCAGTGAGTTTGCTTCTTTCTTCTCTGAGAAAATCAATAATATCAGAAAGGTGATCAGCTCATCCTTGAGTTGCGCTGGGGTCAAACAGATCAGACCACTACCTGAGAAAGTAGTTACTATGTCTGTTTTCGAAGAAATTGATGGCAAAATTTTGGAAGAAACCGTACAGCACCTTAAAACATCAACCTGCGCCCTTGACACACTTCCCACATCTTTTTTTAAAAGTGTGTTAAACAGCTTAGAAGCAGATCTCCTAGAAGTGGTAAATGCCTCACTTCTTTCTGGGAGTTTTCCAAACTCCCTGAAAACTGCAGTTGTCAAGCCCCTCCTGAAAAAGAGCAATCTGGATAAGACCATCTTAAGCAATTATAGACCGATCTCAAATCTTCCTTTCATAGGCAAGATCATTGAAAAAGTTGTCTTCAATCAGCTGAACAAATTCCTAAGCTTGAATGGATACTTTGACAATTTTCAATCTGGTTTCCGATCGCATCACAGCACAGAGACAGCTCTCATAAAGATAATAAACGATATTCGCTTAAATACTGATACAGGCAAATTATCAGTGCTGGTCCTACTCGACCTCAGTGCTGCATTTGACACTGTCGATCACAACATACTTCTTGACAGGCTGGAAAACTGGGTGGGGCTTTCTGGGATAGTCCTAAAATGGTTCAGGTCATACTTAGAAGGGAGAGGTTATTATGTGAGTATAGGAGACCATAAGTCTGAGTGGACTCCCATGACATGCGGAGTCCCTCAAGGCTCAATTCTTGCACCACTCCTATTCAACCTGTACATGCTCCCAATGAGCCAAATAATGAGAAAGAACCGAATCTCTTACCACAGCTATGCAGACGACACACAGCTCTACTTAGCCCTATCGCCTAACGACTACAGCCCCATTGACTCCCTGTGCCAATGCATTGATGAAGTAAACGGTTGGATGTGCCAAAACTTTCTTCAGTTAAACAAAGACAAAACTGAAGTCATTGCGTTTGGAAACAAAGATGAAGTTCTCAAGGTAAATGCATACCTTGACGCTAGGGGTCTAACAACTAAAAATCAAGTCAGGAATCTTGGTGTGTCTCTAGAGTCAGACCTTAGTTTCAGTAGTCATGTCAAAGCAATAACTAAATCAGCATACTATCATTTGAAAAATATTGCAAGAATTAGATGCTTTGTTTCCAGTCAAGACTTAGAGAAACTTGTGCATGCTTTTATCACCAGCAGGGTGGATTATTGTAATGGACTCCTCACTGGCCTTCCTAAAAAGACCATAAGACAGTTGCAGCTCATACAGAACGCTGCTGCCAGGATTCTGAGCAGAACCAGAAAATTTGAACATATCACACCAGTCCTCAGGTCTTTACACTGGCTCCCAGTTACATTTAGGATTGATTTTAAAGTATTATTACTGGTATATAAATCATTCAATGGGCTAGGACCTCAATATATTGCAGATATGCTCACTGAATATAAACCCAACAGATCACTCAGATCATTAGGATCACATCAGTTAGAAATACCAAGAGTTCACTCTAAGCACGGAGAGTCTGCTTTTAGCTATTATGCCAGCCGCAGCTGGAACCAGCTTCCAGAGGAGATCAGATGTGCTCCTACAGTAGTCACATTCAAATCCAGACTCAAAACACATCTGTTTAGCTATGCATTTACTGAATGAGCACTGTGTCAATGTTCGTCCGACTGTTTTTACTGTACTTTATTTTATTTTTTATTCTAAACTGTTTTAATTATTTCCTCCTATGTAAAGCACTTTGAATTACCATTGTGTATGAAATGTGCTATATAAATAAACTTGCCTTGCCTTGCCTTGCCTATGCTTAAAGGCCCTTTCGCACCAAGGATGATTGACTATAATGATAATGATAACTAAAGTTTTAATATTCATTGTAATTCTATGAGAACAGAGAATTCTACACCACAATTATAACGATAACGACATAGAGGAACTATATTGTTGGAATCACTTTCATAACGATTTTTTACAGCTTATGAATGATAAAAACAATGACAGCTAATCAGAATCCATCCTGCTTTAAAGAGCTTGAGCATTTAAAGCAGCAGATGACCTAACTGCAGTGAGCTTGTCATAAACTCAACGATATTGTGGATTGGTCTGGCCGCTAGTGAAGTTATCATTACAGTTATCATTATATCATTATAGTTATTGTTGTTGGTTTTGAACAAGCCTTAAAAAAGGACATGATGGATTCCCACTTCCTGTTTGTGTTGATCATGAGTGTGATCTCTAATGCCGCATTCCATTCACCTGGAAATGTTGGAATTTCCTATTTAGAATTTTTCTACGCAATAGAATTTCACTAAAAGTCTGACTTCTTACCATGCATAAATTCACAACTCACAAAGGTGTGGAAAAGTATGTCAGGCTAACATGGCGGTACCTAGAGAGCTTTACATCCCACAGCTTTATATCTCACATCCAACTTCGAATGGAATGCAGCAGACGCCCCTCACAAATATAAAACACAAAGCCCAGTGTGTGAATTTGTGTGCATCAAAGTGTTTGTGCATATACATTTTCTGACCCCATCTAATTCTCCAGGAGTTTGTTGTGCATTAAACCCACCTGTGTTTTGTACAGTAGCTCTCTGTGATGTGTAACAGTGTTGTGACCCACCTCCTCCCTGTATGGTGTGTGTTTGTGCAGACTGTGTGAATGTACAGAGGCCGAGGCCGAGATTATCCTACAGCTGAAGAACGAACTGAGAGAGAAGGAGCTGAAGCTGACTGATATCAGACTGGAGGCGTTAAGCTCCGCCCACCACCTTGATCAGATACGAGAAGCCATGAATCGCATGCAGGTACACACACACACACACACACACGCACACGTATACATGCTGACTCACTCTGGGCCCTGCAACATTATATCATTGTCTTGTGAATTATAATCCAGTGGCTTAGTGCAATTCAGTGATCTATGTATTATATAAAAATATTATAGTATTATATTAAAAATATATTCTTGTGATGGCAAAGCTGAATGTTTAGCAGCAATTACTTCAGTCTTCAGTCACATGATGCTTCAGTAATTATCATAATATGCTGATTTGGTGCTCAAGGGACATTTTTTTTATAACAATCAATGTTGAAAACAGTTGTGCTGTGTACACTAAACTTTTAAAAATAGTGTATAAAACTGAAAAAAAAAACATATATATATACCGGTGTGTATATATATATTTATATATGTCAAAGTACTCTATTAGGACTCGCACAGAACACTCATTGCAGAAGTTTAAAGAATCCCACAAAGTTGATTTGTTTAATGAACTGTTTGCCAGCAAACGCTTATGCTGTATAAAAAATTGGACTGAATCATTTAAAGTCTGAAACAAGGTGATTGAATGACCAAGATCAAAGTAACTGTTGATAAAAGGGCCAAATTGCACTAATTCCAGGATAAAACAACCAGACTGTGTTGTTCATACTCTTGAAGTATCTGTCTGAGCTTTTCCTTAGCACTGGTTTGCTGAGCCTGGCACACAAGTCTAATCTAAAGATTAACGAAATCTTTAACTTCTCACAGTCATTAAAAGCCTTAGAAACAGTTTAAAAACTTAGACAACAAAGAGCAAATCCTAATCTTCTTAGTATGTCACAAAAGTGTATTTCAGTTTTGAAGTGTGTGGGAAAGTTCCCTTTTTTCTAGTAACATAATAGTATGTGTTGACTGCATATATATGTCCAGATAGGGAAATGTAGTTTTATTCTAGCTATCATTGTAGTTTTGACATGACCTGTTTTTTATGTATAGAATGAGATTGAGTTGCTGAAGGCTGAGAATGACAGACTCAAGTCCAGTGGCAACACCACACCTGCTGCCACACCTGCTAAAACAGCCCGTCCGCCTTCAGAAACCTCCAGCACGTCCTCCTCGTCCTCACGCCAATCTCTGGGGCTGTCGCTGAACAACCTCAACATCACAGACACCATTATGTCAGGTCATGAATGTGTCTATTTTATTATTAATATTATTAATTATTTTATTATAGTTATTTGGGTCTAACAATGTTTATGCACCTTCAAAATGTTGCTGTAGCCATTGTTACCTTGTTTTTGGGGATTGTGAAAAGTCTTTGGATCTTCTTCAGATGTAAATATGTTATAGAAGTAGTTAGAATGACAATATGACGACTATGTATTACATACATCTGTTTGATTGCTGTACTCAACTCAGTCCAATATAACAACAAATACTCGGGTTTGTTTTTATAGCTCATTAACTGAAAAAAAATCCAGCAAAATCGTTCCTCTGTTTAGTTATCGTTATAGTTGTGGTGTGGACTATTGTCTTAGAGTTTAAGGCCCTATTTTAACGATCTAAGCGCATGGTCTAAAAAGCACAGGTCGCAATTGCACTTATGGCGTGTCCAAATCCACTTTTGCTAGTTTAACGACGGGAAAAATGGTCAGCGCACGCGAGGTGCTTGGTCTAAAAGGGTTGTCCTTATTCTCTTAATGAGTAATGGGTGTGTTTTGGGCGTAACATGAAATAATCCAACCAGAGTCTCATCTCCCATTCCCTTTAAAAGCCAGTTGCACTCGCGCCTTGGCGGATTGCTATTTACATGACGGAATTTGCAAGCGGAAAGACTGAACGCGTCTCCAGAGCGCAAACAGATCTGCTCGTACGCGAGGTTAAAGCACGCGAGCAGACCATCTACGGGACAAACCGGATTCCATCATATCTTTATGTACACAATATTAATCTTTTACATTGTAATCCTTTTATTTTGAATATTTGGCTAGTTTGTGTGCTGCTGTGCGTCCCTGTGTGTGTAATAAGCAGAGCGTACGCGCACTGTGGACCCGCCTATAGGCGCACATTACTAACACGCTCTTTAAATAACAAAAAAATATTGCACCATTGACTTTAGACCAGATTTTTGTAGGTAAATGGCGCAGTCTATTTCAGTTGCCTCAAAATAGCAACGGGCCAACAATGCGCCTGAACACACCTCGTTTTTAGACCAGCATGCCCATGGGCGCATAAATAGGCGCAAATGCATTTGCTATTTAAACAACGTGGCGCAGGACGTGAAAATGATAACTGCGTTGGGCTGAAACTAGCAAACTAGATACGTATAATCATCTCGCTGACAGTGCCCAGGTAGATATTTTTCAATCGGATGATTCCGTTTTCCACCAGTGTGCTCAGCTCATGGACTGCAGTGTAGATTTGCATATGTCTGTATTATTGATGATTCTGGTGTGGCGTTAATGAAAACTCTGGCTTGGAAAGACTATTTCACAGCTGTGCGAGAAGAGAAAGAACGCAGCGAAGAGTGAAATGGTGTCTTTTCTGTAAGGGAGGATTCAAGGGCGGGTGTGCCTGTGGCCACGTTTTGGGGTGGTATGGCGTGGACTCGCTTGCTCTCCGGCTAATTAAAAGTAGCGACTTCCTTCTCTCTCAGGACTTTGGGTTACTTAATTAATGGAGAGATGTGTGGAGGGGCACTAGAGCATGGGCGGACGTGTGGTGGAAGGGACGTTATCACTCCTCTGCAGAACCTCGTGCAGGATGAATACAAAGCGCCTCCCTTCTGCCCATTCACCAAGCTCCTCATACAAGGCCCATCAAAGCCACACTCCTCCACTAACAGCCCTCTTCCATTATTTAAATCCCTGTTAAAACCAAACAGCTCAGCCCCGCAGACAACAAAACTTGAAGCGGCCAGCGTTTATCTACAGTCAAAGCTACACTTTAATGTCTCCGCTTGCCGAATTTGTCAGCGCTGAAAAGGTTCTTCTCCCCCAGATTCAATGACTCATTTGGCGAGAAGTCTTTTGAGTTGTTCAGGCTTTGATATTTTTGTCATGCAGTGAGTTTGAAGTTCGTGTTTGTGTGCACAGATATTCTGCTGGATGACGGCTATGAGGGCAACCTACGCAAAGAGGGCAGGAGCGTCCGTATAGTGGTCATGATCAAGAGCGACTTCAACAAGACCAAGGTATAGAGTGATTTTAACTCTCCTGTTTTAACTTCAGAAGCTGTTTTGAAATGAAACTACTAATAAACAATACCTTACGAGCATCATATCATATCCTCTCGTCATCTAAGGCTATGCAGAAGAAGGTGTATCTGATTGGCTCCATTGGCGTCAGTGGAAAGACCAAGTGGGACGTGTTGGATGGTGTAATACGACGCTTGTTTAAGGTGCCAGTTTAGCCTTTTGCAAATATATTTCAGTTCCAATATTTCAGATCTAACAGATTAATTTTCTTGCATTAAGGAGTATGTGTTCCGTGTGGACCCGTTAACCAGTCTGGGACTGAATTCGGATAGTATAGTGTGCTATAGGATGGGGGATGTGGTCCGATCTCATGCTTCTGAGGTGCCTGAACTGTTGCCCTGTGGATATCTGGTGGGCGACAACAACGTCATCACAGTCAGCCTCAAAGGTGAGGAACCTCAAAAGACTCTTGTAGGGTCCTCAAAAGAGGTCAAATGTGCAGCAAAGATTTGAAGTAAGTCAAATGTCTTTCTGTTTATGTACTGTAGGTGTGAAGGAGGGTAGTATTGATGACTTGGTGTTTGATACATTGATCCCTAAACCCATCATTCAACGCTATTTGAACCTGCTGATGGAGCACCGTAGAATAATTTTGTCCGGTCCGAGTGGAACTGGTAAATCCTACCTAGCCACTAAACTGGCTTACTTCATCATCTCCAAGACTGGTCGAGAGGTAACCGACACTAACTTGGCAAGCTTCAACGTGGACCAGAAATCCAGCAAGGTGTGTATTTCCATTCTAGGAAGCATTCATTTTAAATGGTTCCTATTATGCCCTTTTACAAATGCCCTTGATTTTGTTTTGGGGCTGTACTAGAATAGGTTTTCATGCTTGATTGGTCAAAAAACTAATTATTTTCACATACTTTACATCACTGCAGCTCCTCTCTTCCTAGTGTGACTCAAATGCCTGTTTCAATGAAGCCCCTCCTTCTGAAATACAAAATATGCTCTGATTGGTCAGCTGGCCCAGTATGTTGTGATTGGCGAACTGCTTAGAGCGTGTTACGGAAATGTCACACCCCTTACCATAATGGTAAAATGGTAATTGCTATTGGTAATTCTCTCAGGAGAAGCTTTTGTGTATATTCGGCATTGTACTCACTTAGGTTCTGGAAGCTGTCCTCCGTAAATTGTGCATTAAAAGATAAAATAATACATTTTAACCACTGCTTTCTAAGTTTGTCCGCCTTAGGAAGGCAAATCAACCGGGGTGGAAAAAACAGCAACTCTTCGAAATAACAAAAACACTCTATAAAGCAGGTCTTCTCTAGCGCAGATCAACCAGGCCTCATCCCCTTTTTGCTTATTCCGTGTACGGGGATTATTTAAATGAGTTACATTGTGAAGTCAAGATCCGGAAGAAGTGTGATGTTGTGAAAAATTGTTAAAATAATTGTTTTATTAAAGGCTTTCCAAAGATTCTCCCCATTTGCTATTGGCATAAACCAACATATAATCCCACACTAAACTCACGCCTTTTGTCAAAAGTTGCCAATATGCTCAAAATAAAAAAGCAATGTTTCGAAAGAGCCACAGACTTACACATTTTGGGGAAATCAACCTGTGAATAACTGTGATTGTTACCTTTTAAAGTAATGACAACGTTTTCAGATGTGTAATACATATGTGCTTTGTGTTTGTTCAAAGCAGGATCTTCGACAGTACCTCTCTAGCCTGGCCGAGCAGTGCAACACAGAGGAGTGTGAGATTGAGCTCCCCACCGTAGTTATTCTGGATAACCTCCATCATATTGGCTCCCTCAGTGACATCTTCAATGGATTCCTCAACTGCAAATACCACAAATGGTGATGATTCGTATTGTTACCCCAAACTTTTTAAATATATTTATTTAGCTTTTAAGCAATAAAATACAAGAGATCATCAATATTGTAAATATACAATACCCAAATGGTTTTGTTTTTAAAGAAATTAATACTTTTGTTCAGCGAGGACACATTAAATTGATCAAAAGTAAAAGTAAAGACATTTATAATGTTACAAAATATTTCTGTTCTGAAAAAATGCTGTTCCTTTTAACAAAGAATCTGATTCCAACTGTTGTCAGCATTGATAATAAGAATACATATTTCTTGAGTACCAAATCAGCCTTTTAGAATGATTTCTGAAGGATCACAATATTACTGTAAATATTTTTCCTAAATGTATTTTATCTGTATTGACCAATCAGCATTTCTTACTGGAACTGTTTATTTAATACCACAGTTTGACACCCATTATAGAGGATTTTCCTTGTGTATCTGAAACTGAGCAAATGAATTGCATCTAATTATGTGCATCGGTCCCTTCCACAGCCCGTATGTCATAGGAACTATGAACCAGGGTGTGTCCTCATCTCCAAATTTGGAGTTGCATCACAACTTCAGGTAATGTGTTCAATGTCAAAATAGCAGATGGTTTTGAACAAAACACACAGCATCTGATGTTTGTTATTCTAGCTTCTCTCCACATGGGGGCCATAAGTGATCATATTTTACATTTGTCACTTGCACACATACACATACACATACAGTACAAAAACATAAACACACACTGATCTTTCCAGTCATGTTCTCAGTGTAATATCAGACCATCAACCCCTCAGGTGGGTGCTGTGTGCCAACCACACTGAGCCGGTGAAGGGCTTCCTGGGCCGATTCCTTAAGAGAAAGTTGATTGAAACTGAGATTGATAAGAACATGCGCAGCAACGACCTCATCAAAATCATCGACTGGATCCCCAAAACCTGGCAACACCTTAATTCCTTCTTAGAGGCTCACAGCTCCTCAGACGTCACTATCGGTAATAAAAACAACATACAAGCCAATTAACATATTTGATTTGGTTATTTTGCCCAGAGATGTTAAATCATGTTGTTTCCAGGTCCTCGGCTGTTCCTGTCCTGTCCAATGGATGCGGACGGCTCGCGTGTGTGGTTTACTGACCTGTGGAACTATTCTCTAGTGCCATATCTACTGGAAGCAGTACGAGAAGGACTGCAGGTACACATTTAACCACACACACTCATGTATTATAGGTATTTCTTACAATTTATACCTAAAACCTTTTTGTTTTGTTTATCACTCCAGCTGTATGGTAAGAGGGCGGCATGGGAGGACCCTTCCAAATGGGTGATTGACACCTACCCTTGGAGCTCCGCCTCCCTGCAGCATGAAGGCCAGTCTCTGCTGCAGCTGCGGCCCGAGGACGTGGGCTATGATGGCTACACTTCCTCTAAAGACGGAGCCGCCTCCAAACAAGTATCTCAGAGTGACACAGAGGGAGACCCACTGGTAAAGATAGCTTCATAAAACACAGTTCATTTAGATATGCACTACCGTTCAAAAGTATGGGGTCGATCAAACAAACAGTAATATTACTATTCTAACATCATTTAATAATTCATTCCTGTGATGGCAAAGCTACATTTTCAGCAGCCATAACTCAAAGTCTGCAGTGTCACATGATCCTTCAGAACTTATTGTAATATTTTTTTTGTGGAAACTATGATACTTTTTTCCCCCCCAGAATTCTTTGATAATAGAAAGTTCATAAGAACAGCAGTTATTTGAAATGTAAATCTTTTGACAGGTTATAAATGTCTTTACTGTCACTTTTGATCAATTGAATGCATCCTTGCTGAATAAAAGTTTTTTTTTTTTTTTTTTTTTTTTTTTTTTTTTTTACATACTCCAAACTTTTGAATGGTATGTAAGTTATAAGATAATAAGAACTACGATACTAAATCACTAGTCATGCAAAATAACTAGCTCTTTTTCTAGACTAGGAACTGCCCAAGAGCAGCAAGGTGAAACATGGGCAATATTTGAGTAGGGGGAAATGAATGCCGATTTTTCAGGTTACCATTTATATGTGTATTTGTAAGGACAGCTGACATGTATCCATATGTATACACATTCAAAAAGGAGAACTGAAAAATTCTGCATAGAAATGATAAAGTTTATTGTGCTATCCAGATCAAATGCTCACATATTTCCAAAATGTCCATGAATAATAATAATTTAGTAAACATAAACAAGCAGTGGCTCAGATAACCTGTCTGGTGATAAGTGTAAGTGTGTGTGTGTGTGTGTGGGTTCAGGTGAAACCCACGTTGTGGGGACAAAGATGGCAATATCCAAAATCATTGTCCTTGTGGGGAATTTTTTTTGGTCCCCATGAGAAAACAAGCTTATACATTTTAAAAATGTAAAAATGCAGAAAGTTTTGTGTGATGGGTAGGTTTAGGGGTAGGGGTAGTGTAAGGGGACAGAATATACAGTTTGTACAGTATAAAAACCATTAGAGTTTATGAAGAGTCCCCACAGTCTGATAGTAAACCAGACGTGTGTGACAAAAAGAGAGAGAATTAAAACAAAACATCCCTCTCCCACCCTCATGTGGACATAACTGTAATGTAAGAGTCAGAATGAGCAATACGTAATAAACCTCCTCTAGGTGGCAGCACTTAGTACATGCCATGTGACCTACAGTATTCATGAATCAGGACACATGGACAGAACAAAAGTCTTTGTTAATAATACACAAAACCATTTGTATATAACTTGTTGCATTCAGTTCAGCTGAGAATGACTTTAGAAACACTTATACACAGAAATGTGTTCTGTTCGTATTTCACAAATAAGCCCCAATCTCAAAAAGCCATTTTACAAATATTTATTAGTGCCAATTTCATTGTCATAATATTATAATAATGACTGTGGCTCCCTGAGGTCAAAAGCCAAAAGGGCTTTTAAACAAATGCACAATTATTGCACTGTCTCATCTTGCTGTCTCTTCTCATTTCTTTTTTTTTCCGAGAACAGACGTTCAGAGATTATAAGGTGACAGAACTGCTGTTGTTTGTTTAAATATCAGTGATTAGTTTGATCTGGTTCAGTCTGATAACGCTTGTGTTTATAGATTGAAGGATTTTAATGTTGTAGTGTTTCTCTCTATTGTGTCTTTGTGTGAATGATGAGGTACAAATGTTTCCTTCTATCTGTGTTTGTTCCAATGTTCAACTAGTGTTACAGTGGTCATTGATGTAAATGAGTGCTGTGTAAACACCATTAGTTCCGTGCTTCGTGGCTGTGTCTTTGAACATCACTAGTGTGGTTGTGTGAGTTCATTACAACTGTACTAGTATGTGTGTTTGTTTGTTTGTTTTTTTGTTCAGCACAGACCAGTGTTGGGGAATGTCACATTTCAAAGTAACATGGTAAACTATTGCATGTGCTATAATCAAAAGGACTTATTTAAAAAAAAAAAAAAGTGAACGATATCCAGTCGTTTCAATAGGAATCCACGCAAGCGAGATTCCATTGCATGAGTGCAAACATTGCCCCTCGCAGATTTCGCAACCCGTTCAAGTTGACCAGGCAAAGTCGCCAAGTGACTTCTGATTGAGCTGAGCTTCATACATTACTGTACTATTGACAATAGACAATGGAGCTTTTTTATCTGCGAAATTTTGCTAAGGTGACACACTTTAACGCTACTTTAACTCAGCTGTGAGACTGTTTGTTTTCACAGTCACTGCCTCACACCGTTTCTTTCAAAACAGTAAAACTATTCTTGGCTATTTTTTTTTTTTATTATTGTTTGCAACATTGTTTAATTACATTGTTTACAACGATATAGTGATCTAGAACATGAAGACATTTCAATTGTATTTTTCAGTAAATAAATACGGAACTATACTTGGATAATGGTTAAAAATTAACAAATTACGAACTTGTTACTCTTGAAATGTAACTTATATACATAAATGTGTTACTTGTAACATGTAACCCTGGCACTGACTGTTACACAGCAATATTGAGTAACATCTTCCGCATTGCAAACATATGTGTTTGTCCTACTCTGTCCATTAGATGAATATGCTGATGAGGCTACAGGAAGCTGCGAACTACTCCAGTGCCCAGAGCTGTGACAGCGACAGCGCCAGTCACCACGACGACCTGCTGGACTCCTCGTTGGAGTCTGCCCTCTAAGCCCCGCCCCATTCGAAGAGGAAGCCTTCTGATTGGTTTAAAAAGCAAAGGGCCCACAGGACTTGTGCTCATGAGACAGGCTTATGAAACGGCCGACGCCTCCGGTGGAGTGTCCAGTATACAGCGAATGAAAAGGTGCTGGTGGCACACACGACACTGGGGGAAAGTGTGTGTGCTTACTTAATTATTAAAAAACAACTGGAATTTGAATTTGTTGGAGGTTTGTTAGTTAAACATGTTTACAGAGGCAAGTGTTTAGTTGAAATTCACTGAGGTTTAAAAACCTAAAGGGCAACATTCTGAATTCTGACCTCAGTCAACAAACTGGTGCTGCCGTGGTGCCAGAACCAACATGTGGTTTACACTCATCTCGCCGGCACCGTTCATGAAACGCCTCTAGCCAACAAGCACAAAACGTGCAACGTGTCATTACCGCTACTGTGAAATCATTCGCAAAAGTCCACCACTCGTTTCACTGCCAAGCGTATAGTGACCTGCAGCACTCCTGCACCACAGACCTCTTTCGTTCGAGTCCACGGCCGTGTGCGTAGTTGTGTTCTCCTCACCGCAGGTGCGAGGCAACTGCTTGTAGGAGAGTGTACCAGCTTTGTGAAAATTACCAGAAAATGGTGCTTTCTCGCTGCCTTAAATGTGCTGAGCTCTGAAGACATTTAAATGTGGTGCCGCTGTCCTTTTTCACAGAAACGATGGCTTAGGACAGAACCGATCAACCAATTTCCTAAAAATGCCACGTCCACATATTTTATTTTTGTTACAATTAGTGTTTTAGTGCAAAACATGCCATTGTAAAACGGTCCAAATGTATAAAAGTAAAAAAGATCTTTATGTAATCCCAGTTGAGCTGGGATCACTTGAATCGAGAGCACAAATCCGACGCGTCGCTTCGCTAGCATGCCGTTTTTTTCTTTGCTATATGTGTGTACATGGACGCGGAAACGTTTTTTTTTTCCGCTCCCGTGCGCCAGTGTTCGTGTAGTCGAGGTTCATTCATCCTTTATTTTGGTTTGCTATGTGGGTTTTGCACAGTTGAAAAGGTGATTGTAA
Source organism: Tiaroga cobitis (assembly GCA_030578255.1). Taxonomy (NCBI): domain Eukaryota; kingdom Metazoa; phylum Chordata; class Actinopteri; order Cypriniformes; family Leuciscidae; genus Tiaroga; species Tiaroga cobitis. The sequence goes on along the minus strand of CM060594.1, from coordinate 29,164,552 downwards.
ATACATCCAAGTCTTGCACAGCCTCTTAAAGATGCACTCTGCCCGCTCGGTATTGCGTTTCTGCTCTTCTTGTCTAGCATTACGCTCTTGCGATTTACTGAGAAAAATAAAAAAAAAGCAAACCAGCAACCTGTCCTAACCTTATATGTCTTGTAATAACTGGTTATTATACAGAACTCTAAACTGTACAGTGAGAGGTGAAGTGTTTTTCAATTTCAGAAAACTTAAGTGTCAGTTTACTGTTCAAGGGCGCAAAATCATCCAAAGCGATTCCCTGTTTTATCTTTGCAATGCATCAAGTATATCTTACTTGCATCACACTGTTACAGTTCCTGTCTTGCAGCTTTCAGATACACTGGCCCCTTTGGACGTAAGCCACGCTTAAAGACCCCATGAATGTTTTCTGACAACCAAAAGTTATTGCAGAACCTAGCTGATTTTTTCATTCTAAAGAGCATTTGATTGGACAGAAATGTTTATACACCCTTAAATGCAGGATAAGCCATTACTATTTATAGTCTATTATGATTGCAATATGTTTAAAAGAGAAATACTGTAAATTTTAAATGTGTATATCTGCATAAAGTTGTTTTTTTTTTCTTTGAGGAGTACAATAGCATAATGACCTCACAACTAGCAGCCACAAAATGCTTAATTTTGAATTCAATGGACTTTTAAAAATGCGTGAATGTCATTGCACTAGATAACAAAATCACACAACGTGCATATATTTAGGAAATAGCGGTTATTTTAATGTGTCCTTATTACAGTGTAATAATACAATTAAGAACTGAGTAATATTAATTGACAACATGTACTTACTATAGGGTTAGAATTTGGTTTAGGGCTTGTTGCTTGTAATTATGCATAATGTACTGTTATTACTATAGTAAGTACATGTGACGTGCTACAAGGACACTATAAAATAAAGTGTTGCCCAAAAAGTATCAGGATACGTTTCAGTTGTCCAACTACACCTGTGGTTACTCTGTTAGGACTTCTTTGCGTGGAACATGTATGTAAAAAAAATTATCAACGCAAAAGATGTCTCAGATCTAGCATAATTTATTATGAAGATGCAAGTCTAATGCAATGCCATTCATACATAAAAGTGTGACTAAAGTGTCTGAATAAATCACTTACGACTTCCCAGAAATGTTACTGTGAAAGACTTTTCACTTTCCAGAGTTTGCACATGTTTACAGTAACTGAATCTGTTCGCTTGATGTACATGGTCAGGAGGTACAAGGTGTTTCATACAAGGTGCTATAGGTGAACCATTGAAAAGCTTTACGTCTTATTTGATCAGGCCTTTACCGCATCCAGCTTCACCTTCTGACTCAAACCAAGTAACTCATTCTCACTGCCAGGCTTCAACCTTTGATTCTTTCCAATCTACCTTTTAGTTGATTCAGGAAACGGCTTCTTTTTGATTCTTCAGCACTACAGTGGTGCTACGGTATGTATGTAACCTCCAAACTCTGTGACTCTGTGCCTGATGCTTTGCTTGTCAACCATTGTTCAGTGTAAAAGTACTCAACAGAAACATTTATAAGAAGTGCAGTAAAGGTTTCAAACTGCCTAATGCTCCCTAACCTCAAATACAAATAGTGATTGTCCATGGTACATCGGAAATATTCTTTTAATTTTATTCGTGTTATGGCAAACACATCTCTCGGTGAGCGCATAACATTGAACTACTTTGAAAATGTTTCTTTTCAGGTGGAACATTTGTTGGTAGATGTTTTATATTTTGTACATTTGTAAGTAACATATCATGTAAATAGAAAGAGACCACAAATTTAATTCATCTGGGGGATTTTGTAGTCTTTGTAAAGCCCTAATAAATGGTATTTGGTGTCACCTGACCATTGAGTGTCGATTCATTATTTATATATATTATCAAATAAATGATTGTATAATTATGTTTTGTCTTATATGTCTAAGTCATATATTCTGTTGAATGGTACAATTTGAAATTCAGTTCAGTTTGATCAATAAATGATCGACTCATGAACCTCGTTGTGCCCTCTTGTGGTTCTGGAAGCGATAGCACCAGGCCTGTGTTGTGGACACAGCTCACTCGGATTTCATTACAGAACTTTTCAAAACAGCTTTACTTGTGATCAAGTCTCAGGGTGTCAGATTTGTAATAACTCTACTGCAAATTGATCTGATTTGATTTTTCTTGCATAAAAAACAAATACACTATTAGTAGGGGTTTGTTTCTTTTTGGCAGCAAAACGGGGCTACAATGGTTTTAATTTGAAATAAATTTGAGTTACTTTAAAATGCCTGTTATAAAATTCATTAAAGATTTCACTGCAAAAACACACATCTACTACAAGCTGAAGGATGATGTTTACAGAATTACATTAAAAAGGCCTTTTTCTAGCCAAAAAGTATGAACTGTCAGAAGACATGTAGGAGATTGTGTGCAACAGGTTTTTCAGCAAAGTTTTGATCATGTTGGTATTAATGAATTTAGAGGCCTTAGAAATTCATGTATCAAATATGATAAAGTAAGCTTTATAGCAGGGGTTCTCAACTCTGGCTCTCAAGGTCTTTTTCCTGCAGAGTTTAGGACGCTGCTCTTGCTGTAGCCCGTAGCGCAACGACATACTGGAACAAACACAATATACTGGACACATGAATTATTCCCCAAACTCCACCCCACAGCCGATTATAAAGATTTCCTTACTAAGTTAATCACAGTTCTGTTTGGCTACTCACTGCTACAACAAATACTAACCCCTTTAACCCCCTTGTATCTCACCCAAATCTCTATATATTGGGTTTGTGCTAGACTGCAGTGAGGAAATCTTGCACTGCATCTGAAACTGAATACTTCCCTACTATGGTATGCGAAAAACATACGCCACAGTTAGAGTAGTGTGAAAAGTATCCAGATGACCTACTACTTATGCCGAGATTTTGGATGCATCCGAAATCGCATACTTGCCTAAGTGAAAAACAATGTCTGAATTCACAGTAGAAGAGTATAAAAAAGTACTCGGATGATCTAGGCCTACTTCTTCCCAGCGAGATTCTGAAGTGTGCATGTGATGGACACTTTACTATCCCATGAGGGATCGGGAGAGGATTTGTGAACTTGGCAGTGACGCGACGTAACATGGCGTACGTTTTTAGCGATCGTGGAGTAGCCCAATTACTTATTCAAAAATAAGTGCCAACTCAAAAGAGTGATTTCAGTCAGATGGACACTTTACTATGAGGCCATGGGAGAGGATTTTTTAATGGCAGTGAAGCAACTGCAACTGATGCTAGTAGGTCACATGACAGTTATGGCAGATGTAGTACGTCCTAATTTAATTAATTCTACCTATATTCATATAGAAGATACTTTTTTAATGGTTGCGAAGTAAGTTCAATTTCAAATGTAGTTCAACTCAGACAGTATGCGATTTCGGACGCACCTGTGCAAGCTAATCAAGGTCTTCAGGATTACTAGAAAGCTATCAGTTTGATCAAGGTTGGAGCTAAATGGACCTCGAGGGCCAGAGTTGAGAATCCCTGCTTTCGGGTTAACGAATAAGTATGAGTTTAACTTCCTTTGGATGAGTAAATGTCCTGAATGTACTCTTCTCCTGACATTAATACAAACAGGCTAGTAGATAAAATGTCTTATTCAGGAGGCAAGACCCCGCTTGATTCCATTTCAGGACAGTACAATGATGGGAAAAGTCACGGAAAACATAAGTGTGTAACTGTGATTGATGCTCTCCGATCTTTTCCCAGCTAGCATCAATCTGAGCTTCAGTCTCTCTGGGATTTCACTTGTCAGATAAATAAATGGCTTATCAGTGTCTAATTTCATAATAGCTGATTATTGATCTGCATGAGTTGGCAGTGTAATTGAAATGAGGCTGGAACATTGTGTCTCGGAGTGCTGGGAAAAGAGACGACCTCACAGTGAATCATTCTCTCTGGTTCACAAAAGACGTCAGTGGATTCATGCCCTCCGGCGGATGAGGAATTTTCAGTAGATTAAAACTGTCTCCATGTTGATGGCATAAGCTGATTTGATTAGTGAGAACATCGTACCTGCTTGCTTCAAATAGACTACACCGAATGTTGAGTCAACATGTTGAATGTTGAAATGTTGAAAATGCTGAAAAACTAAATTTATGTTTGAATAAAAAGTAATTCAATCAGCAAAACACCTGTTATCAGTAGAGCAATTTCCTGGTATCAAATTGGTTCTGGAAATAAGCTTGGGGGGTTGGGGGGTTGGGGGGGGGGGGGGGGGGGGGGGGTATATGTAAGGAATAATGAACCTACAAACCACCCTAAAAATTCTTATCTTTTTATGGAAGATTGCAGTATTTATTATTATTTATCCATGCACATTAATCAACTTCCATCCACTCTCTCTTGCAGCTCTCTTCTCTGATGACGTGTTTCCTGGCGCAAGGGCGGTACATTTTATCGTAAAATATAGGAAGAAACCTTTCAATACAAAGACAAAACTAGGGACGCAGCCGAGAAACTTTATGACAAAGTGTATTTTCAATCCATTACATAATTTAAATAAAAATGTCCTGTTCTGAGCATCAGGACATAGTAGTAAGGTTTGCTTAAAAATACATAGGCCTATTTATATTACTGTTTTTCTTCATTTCAATAGTGCTTCCAGTGATCATCTCTGATCGAACTAAAAGCTATTTATAAACTACTTGCACATAAAGTTTTGAGTCTCAAGAGTCGAACTCCATGCAAAAAAATTAAATAAATGAATAATGATAATAAAAAAGTTCATGATCACGACTTTCCTGTGTGTTGAGCTAATCCAATGCTAAATAATTCAAGAACATTTTAAATCCCTCATTTCCAGTGGGCTTTGGGACGGGGAGGTCAGTTGCTCATAATTATAATGTACAAAGACCCATGAGATCATCTAAAATGCAGTGCTTTCATGAAAACGACAAATAAAAAAATAAAATAACAACTTTTCAGAAATAATACAAAGTGCCTTTGTGTGGTAATGAGGTAAATTATAGCTTGAGCGGTCGCTGGAAATTACAGGGTGTCAGCCATTTCAGTGAGTTTCTCTAAAACACCCACATTAATTATATCAGCTTCCCATCAGTCAAGCTTTTAGCAGGTAGTAGGTGTCTGAGAATCCTGCTTATTGAATACAATGTTTCAATAGCAATAGATTTTTGTGGCTTGCTTTTGTGAAAAGGCTATTTAAAATGAATAGTCTCTACTTACATAAGTGAGGGCGGTAAGAGTTTTTTTAATTGTTTTACAGTAAAAACGGTAATATTGTTAATTGTTTTTTTATCATTTTATATTTAATGTATAAGTGAATGTTTATGTTATAAAAGGAATTTTCAACATTCATTGCCGTCTTCAATGTCACATGATCCTTCAGAAATCATTTGCTGCTCAAGAAACATAAAAATTCTTATGGAAACCGTGATATAATGTTTCCTCGGGATACTTTGATGAATAGAAAGTGATAAAGAATTTACTTGAAATAGAAATCTTTTGTAACAATAGGCTTTAGTGTCACTTTTGATCAATTGAATGCATCCTGGCTGAATAAAAGTTTTAATAAAAAAAACGTACTGACTGTAGTGTACATTAAAGTATACCCCAACAAATTTTTTTTTTTTTTTTGAATATTTAAGATAAAGGTGTCCTTTTCTCTTCCAACAAAACTCTGAGTCTGCCAAGTACATACACTAGAGGTTAACGGGCCTCGAACAGGCAAACGACCAGACCCTGAGTGTGTATTGCTGTCAGGCAGGTCTGTTCAGTGTTTGCACAGGTTCAGGTTCAGAGGGGCTCCAAACTCAAGAAGACAGATAAGATGGTTGAGAATCTGGGTGGCAGATAAGGCAGAGCACATTCATGACCATTGTAATCCCACATCCCTTCTAAATAACAAGATCTATATGGTTTAGGGACATACAGTGGAGTCCAAAAGTCTGAAAATAATAGAATTTCTTTGGAAATAAACTGTAGCCTATGTTTTGGAACTTTAAGAATGATGTAAAACGAAGAAGGGATTTTTAAGATTTTGAAAATTCTCTAATCAAACAAGCAAATTTGTGACATCACTTGATCACACATCATCACAGTGATCTCATTACACATGGTCAGTTTTTACTTGATCAAATCCTGACTTTTTTTTAAATGGCCAGCTAACTAAACCTTAAAGTTGGCATGAAACAGACGTTGCAATAACTTAGTCTTTTCTTCCCTTTTGTGATGTATATCCAACAAGAAAAAACAAATGTAAGAAGTGGCTTGAAAATGTAGTGAGGTGGAAGTTCATTTAATTAAAGATTATGAGAGAACATGAGTTAAAAATAATAACAATTTGCACAGACAAATAATTTACAATAAATATGCCGCATTCCGTAATGGTAAATTTATATATATAGGCCTACTGTTATAATCATACAGGCTTCAATAAATATTTTCAGGTAAAACATAAATGAACCATACAACTAATTATAAAATAGGCTAAATATGCGAATAGAATCACAACTACTTCACCGTTGTCCGATTCGCGATTGAATCACTCTTTGGAGTCGGTTCCTTTGGAAAACGGTCTAAATCGATCGCGATTATGTGTGACTCATTCTGACAGTGACAGCTCACTCACGCGTTTAATCGTTTGTTGCGGCTTCTCTCTCTCATTAAAACACTAAAAAAATATTTTAGAAAACAGAAAACACGAACATAGTGGGAATTCACCAACAATCCATTGAAAACAAACCTGCAAAAGCGTCCCATGTTGAAGAAACCATTTATGAGGTTCAACACCTGCACGTGCAGCTTGTGAACGTCTCACTTCAGGTAAACAATACAAGTAACGTTACATTAAAACGCTGTAAATGCCAGAAACTATTTTCACTTTGTTGTGCCGTGGTAGTACCATGGTATTCTTAAGTACCTAAATTACATAAATACTAGCCTAGGCCTATAGTACAGGAATATATTGTAGTATTAATGACAGTTAAAGGGAATTTTCGCTAGCAATGGGTGTCATACGGTATGAACAAGTAAGTTAGGCCTAAACATTTAAGGCAATGTGTTTTATCTTTCGCGACATTTTATTGCACAAATTTACCTTACCACTTATATAATGCTTATGTTCACCTCACATTATCTAGTCATTAGTTATCTGTCATCTCTCACGAGTATGTGCGTCAAAAAATATTACAGTTAATGTAGCCTGCGTAGGCTACTGTGAAAAGTCATGAACAGTGTATAACTTGGGCACAGTGTCATTAAACATACCGAAATTGGCCAAATAGGTTTGTCTAGCTCTTTGCATAGACCAACAATTAAAAAGAATTGATGTAATTGCATTGACACATTAATTTTTCATTGGGCGATGATGTGAAATTGCAAAAAACTGACATTACTGAGCATACAAATACAATTACCAAATTTGTCTGCACTGGCTGGTTATGGGTAACTTTTAAAGGTAATGTTCCCGAACACTGGTCATCACATTCAATTATATTTCTTAATATTAGTGCTTTATATATACATTTACATATTCCAGCTAATAATCAAATATATAATTAAGTGAGTACCACGTGCTTTTGAATCCTCCAAATCATCAGCACCCACTGTCAAAACAAACCCATGGGAATCTTCACGCAATACTTGTAGCCTTATTGACTAAAGGCTTAACGGATTCTCCGTATCCATCATGCTCTCTTGCCTGTAAGCCGGTGTCTTAGTGATCATCTCTCCTCCATGCTTGGCCAATGAGATGTGCTAGAGAGATGAGCCAAATGGCCTCCCACCCCATACTTATCTGCTTGTGCCTCGGCTCCATTTCCAGCACACAAAATAAACTATTAGAGCCTGAAACCTGGACAGGGTGCAGTGCTGAAAAGGAAAATGAATTAGCAAGTCTAAGTGTGTGCAGAGAGTGAGAGAGGATCGACTGGAGGTCTGGCTTAGGTCACCTTCATAGATTAAAGGGGATGAGAGTCACCTGGGCCCATATGCAACATAAATCTCAGAGTGAAAGCGCTGATGTGGCATAAGCTCCCCGCTGCCACATTTCAGATATCTGCATTTACACAAATTTACATGCAAAGTCACTCTTATTTCTCCCAACTCTAATGCCAAAAAGTACAATGGCATGGTAATACAGTGCTTTTGGGTTTGTATTGTAACCAAAAGGTCACCTTAAACAGTGCTTTTTTTTTTTTTTTTTTTTTACTTTGTATGCAAAAACATCATGACCTGCAAAGTGCTCAAACAGGCAGTTAGGTTAGTCAAGGTCTCTTGCAGCAAAAAACTAGGGATGGCCCGATACCGATACTGGCATCGGGCCGATACTGTCCTCATATAGCCTACTCATAAAAAAATGCCGATACCACGCACCGATACCACGTAGGCTACATTTTGCGAAACGAAACTGGCCGCCGCGAGTGCTTTGTCGAGGTGAACTGAGGCATAGGAGAGTATAATGTCGGCAGTTTGGGCTCATTTCAAGATAAAGGATGATGACAACAGCAAGGCAGACTGTAAATTATGTTCAGCTAAGGTGTCGAGAGGAGGGAAGCAATCTAATAAAACATCTGAAGACGCATCATAGAGCTCACACTGTTTAGTAAAGTTATAAAGCAACTCAGCAGCCAACATTAACAGGTTTTACTGAAGCACGAGAAGATGCGAGATAATCCACGGGCACTAAAAATAACAGAAGGAATGGCTAGGCCTGTAAATCAATAGTCAAATCGATAGTGAATAAATAAATTAATCGCACGATAAAAAAAAATGAGCTCGATATTTTTTTCGGCCACGATAATTTCCATTTGCATGCTTGTTTGTTTTCCTCGTCTCCTTCTACCAAAGAGACTGCTGGATGACAACTCTCGGTTCCTTAGCATAGGAGGAGTGATATTTCCTGATATTTCCTGACACTATCATCGGGCCGGGCCCTTGAGATGTGCACTCCCAAGCAAAAGAGTGCGGCGCGGCACTAGATTTGATGGCCGAGCGCGAGTGCGGGCGGTAATGCACTCACTCTGTGTGTACGGGTTGCGGGAGAGTAAAACGATTCGCGGGACTCCCGCAAACTAGAAATATCTATGAATAAAACATATAAAAACGAATAGATTTTTATTCATCTGTTGCAGAAAAGCAACAAGAACAACTAAAACAAAATAGAAACGATTTACAGGCCAGAGTTTCTATTCATAACATGTCTGCAGCGTTGAGCGATGTAGCCAATCACAGACATATGTGTTGATTTCTTGAACGCAATGGCCAATCAGAAGCATTTAAGATAGACTCCCCTCACCGCTCTAAACTGACTTTTGTTCAGTGCTGAATTCTGTATGCTGGCAAATCCTCTAATTATAACAAACAAAGTGTGGATATTATGAAAGATTCATTGTACAGACAGCTTCATTGATAATAACAGAGATGTGTGAGATCGCGATGAACTGTCAGCTTTTTAGGAATTATTAAGGGAGCGCACTTTCCGCGCATTCAGTCATGCAAACCATTCACGCAGTAGCCTGCTTGCTTTTATGTTAAATTAACAGTGGTTTGTGTTTTAATACATTTATTATTTTGCTCATTATTATTTATTTTTAGACTTGTTAAAACAAGCAGAGAATAAAATGAAAACAGTCTTCTAACCTGTGTTCTGAAATAGTCTTCTATCTTCTTTTCTGGGAGCCTATAGTTACTTTTGCGGTAGTAATATCGGTATCGGTACTCTGTATCGGCAAGTACACAAATGTAAATACTCGTACTCGTATCGGTTTGAAAAAAAAATGGTATCGGGCCATCCCTCCAAAAAACATTTATAGTTTAGTTCTACCTTACCATGTTTAAGCCTATGCAGCTACCTTTTGCTACCATCTGTAATACTTCTGTATGCAAAAGCATCTCCCATGCACCTTTTTAAATACAAGTTTGTCTCTCTGTGGGCACCTGGAAGTGTCAGACTAAATGACACTCAATTATATTCAAAAACAGAGGCGTCCAACCTCTGCACAAGCACCTGAGGCTTATCTGAACAGCTGCACACAAATACGTCTTAAGGTTCAGTAGTCTCAGTATAATTATTATACATTTTTTTTCGTAAAGTGATTTTATTTGTTTATTTTTCATTTCTTATTTTTTTTTAATTAGAATTGAAATAGGACTTTGAGAAGGGTAAGAAATAAGGTAATTTACAGTAGTAATGACTTTTAACAAAAAGCTAAGTAATTGGGGAAACTGTAATTGACCTCTGAGCTTTCCTGACCTTTCTGCTCAGTCTCTCTCATAAATATTGCATTGGTGTGTTACATCAAAATGATCATAATTATTTTTTTTTCTTTAAGGTCCACTTATAAAGCTACTGAAGGTTTTTGTGTCAACAACAGTCATAATTTAGTTTTTTAATAACCATTTTCCACCTCTTAGGATTAAATGGCAATGACACTTTGCATGTGAAGTGATCAACAGCGCCAGCGTCTGCTCACAGATGATCAGGGATCTTGTTCAGCCACTCATTTCTAGCGTCGGGATCCTTCAGACAGATATGCAGAGTTGCAGGTGCTGCACATATCCAGGAACAGCTCAAGGTTTGGTGGCCTTTCCTATGATTTTCTCTAATATTGTTTAGTTTTTATGGGGTTTATTATGAATATTAGTATCTATCCTTACCTATATTTCCGCCTCACCATGACTGAGTTGAAAATCTTTTCTTTTTTTTATCTGTTTAATTTCGGATGCCACAAAATGGAAATAAAGATCTGTTGCAACTTCCATTTCATCACAAATCTGACAAAAAACTAAATCTTCTTGTAATGTGGACTAAAAGATACGTTTTCTACAAAGAATTTTTCAATAGCAAATTCATCTTTTCGTGGATTGACAAATTGAATAATGATAGGCTACAAATAGAGAAACTGCATAGATCCTGATCTTTCATTTGGCGCTAATCAAATATTTTCAGTTTTCTCTTACACCAACATGCAAACTCACCTACATCACTTTGTTCATTCTTGAAGAAGTGTGAAAACCTTTGTTTGTTACTTTTGTACAATGAACTGATTCACTGTTTAACTGCCAACCAGTGTGGGTACCAAATAATAATCAACAGGTTTGTGAGGTACCTTTGCTTTGTCCTACCTGTAATGCAACGTGGCGTACTTCCAGTGTGATGTGCGATGTCCTGTTTATTTTCATTAAATATTTTTTTTTTGTACTGTAAGATAGTTGTGAAGAAGAGTTGTGATAGTTTAAAGATCATCAGGATTAATGTAATTGAATACTGTAATGTCATGAAATAAAATAGAGGCATTGAGCATCAGGAAGAGAGTGTAATGAGAAAATCATAAACGTATCTGTCCATTCAAGCAAACTGGACAGTTTCTTTTGAAATGTCGATTTCCGGATGCAAAAGAGCTGTGTCTAGTTTTATACATTACATTTGTCTTTAACAGGCAAACGATAACATAAGAAAGAATAAATAAATAAAATGAAGAAACAAACAAATGCAATTATGCTCATTGCCACAACTTTCCAGTCAGTGTATCAACAACACTGTTAAGAGTGTGTGAAGAAATGTGTCAATGTGTCTCATGGACTCAAGTCAAGTCAAGTCACCTTCATTAATATAGCGCTTTTAACAATATAGATTGCTTTACACTGTAAAAAGAAAAGGTGCCTGGAGGAACCTTTTGGGGTTCTTCACTTTGCCACAGCGGCGGAACCGTCTGTGGATCCTCTAGGAACCCTTTTAAAAGGGGCGGTTCTCTGAGGAACCACCCAGGTTTCCTGAGGAACTCCTATATTAGGCACTGTGTAGAACCGTTTTGGGTGCCTCCAGGAACCAATTTTTATTTATTTATTATTATTTCATGATGGTTACCATTAACTTCTATTATTATAATAAACAAACTGAACCAAATACAAAATAAGAATAGTTTATTACATATTTTAGATCCATTTTAATACATACACTTCCATGCACTTGGGAAAAGAAGCTAGTAATAGATGAATATCAATGAATAGAATACACAAACAAATAGTATAATACATAAGCAACATGAATAATCAACCGTGTATATACAATGGGCTATACAAGAAAAGACATCTCAACAAAATGCATGGAAACACATATGTTCCATGTAATAAATCAATGTAAAAAAAAAAAAAAAGTGCATTTTCACTTAAGTTAAGTTGTGTTAAGCTTGTCAAGTATGATGTCACTGATTCCAAATCCAAGAGCTCTATCAGATGCCAAAAACAAACATCAAACGGTGCTAATATACACTCATTGTGCTGTAAAATTCCTGAAAATGATGATCCTAACTTTTATCTCTATACCGAAATCTCAGATGGTTAGTTATTCAGCTATTTTGAATCGTAAAATATTGAAGTCTGTGATGCCGTGAGACTGGAGACTGTAATGAACACTTTGGCTTTTGAAAAGGACAGGACTCATAAATGGAGAATGCAGAACAAATATCTTCATTTGTGTTCCGAAGAGGTACAGCATGGGGGTGAGTAATTAATGACTTAATTTTCATTTTTGGGTGAACTAACCCTTTAACTATATGCTGGCGACTGAGAGACAATCTTGTTTATGGACACTGTTCTGCATGTGGCACTGTCGGATTGGAGTTGAGCCCGCCAACCTGTAACACACAGATTGGTCTACAACTGGCTAACAGGAACATTTATTTCCAGGCTGCAGGCTACCTGAAGGTCACTGTTAAGGCAAAATTGAATCAAAAGCACATTACAAATGATTCTCAAGCCCAATCAGGATAATGCTCATGTTCCCTTGGTGCGTTGTTCTCTGCTGATTATGGGAGTGCACTTGTGTTTTTCTCACTTTTTCTGACTGTAAGTGTGCCAGTGGCCTTGGAAAGTAGAGATAAACATATTGAGATATATGCGCATGTTGAAAACAAACATGTGTCTATTAGGGCTGAAACGATTAGTCGACATTGTCGACAACGTCGCCAATAAAAAATTTGTTGTCGAGTAGTCGTTTGATCTAACGTGACCTAATGTAAGGGCGTGCAATATCAGGATTTGACCGCTACGGCGCTGTGGCGCTAGAGTGTAATGCAGCCCTTTACAAATGCTACTGCGGTAAAAGAAAAAACAGCGCGAATTATGACGGAGTGCAAACGAATCCGAAGTAGCAAGGTTTGGGAAAGTTTCACAAAACTTCAAACCAACAATGCTGTCATGTGCAATACATGCAAGGCGGAACTTGCTTTTCACGGGAGCACAACATGCATGTCGGAGCACTTAAAGAGGAAACATCCCGGCAGAAGAGGAGCCGGTGAGAATTGAGTGTTCTCCAGCTGGAGCTAACTAACTAGCGGTAAATTTCTTTATTAGATAATGCATACTACTAATAATAGTAAGAATATAATCAACAATAATATAATTACAGTAATGTGATGATTTATTTTGCATAGAATAAAGATTGATCGAGCTTAGGAGTCAGGGCTGTTTTTATTATTGTAACACTATTAGGTAGTATAGTCTTATCACTTGCCTGTATTTTGTTCCACAATCATGAAGACTTACAAAAGGAGATGTTAGGAAGAATATCATGGCAGTTACTTTTTCTTTTTCATACTGTAAATTAAAAGGTGAATGAGAACGTCTCTGTCAGCTCAATTGTCATGTAAAAAAAAGATTGTAATTTTCTATTTTTAAAAATGGTTTGCAGATTAATATTTTACCATTCTTTGTGTCCTGAAGTAAATGACCCTTTTTCTGTTTCAGTTCTAAGAAAAGCAATGGGCCTATTAAACAATGCCTAGAGAGCATTTGTGTGTGATTTGAGTTCTGAAATCTGAAAACTTAAAGAGAATGACCTGTTTAGTTGGCTCAAAGTTTATTAAAACAACTATTTCAAAAGCTGAACTGATTTTCTTTTTTTATATTATAGTAAGAATATGTATAACTCAATGTTTAACTAATTGAAAAAGCTGAATAATCGTTCCAAACTTACTGATTAGCCGGCAAAATAATCGACGATTAATCGTTCTAATAATCGTTAGATTAATCGATTATCAAAATAATCGTTTGTTGCAGCCCTAGTGTGTATACAAGGAATATTTCTTGAGCAGCAAAGCAGCACATTTGAATGATTTCTATAGAAAACAGTTATTAAAAATCATAATTATATTATTTCAATATTGTTGTTTTGACAATTTTTGATCAAATAAATGTAACCTTGGTGAGCATAAGAGACTTTTTTCATAAAAATCAAGTGTAGCGTTATTTCTGGGAGGTCACGTTAGTCAATCTCGCATCAGCTGACTCTCAGCTAATCCACGTCTACCGGTAGGAATACGATACCCATCACGGCATCGGCATCCATTCAGTTTAGTTTAGTTGAAATAGTTTTTTTGCGATAAAAGAAAGTAAATTGTCAAATCATTTGTGACCTTAGACTGCATATTAAGCAATGTAAGATTGTACAGGTAAATGCACTCACAAATGTGCAAAACATCTGAAAGATCCCCCCCCCCCATTTTTTGCAGCCACATTGTAACATTGATTACATTTAATCAAGTCGCACATCTATCTTATATAAACTGAATAAGCAGTGTCATTATTGGAAAACAGTATTTTAGCATTGGAAGTTAGAATTAGCATCACACAATCAACCAGCAAAAATTACATTTGATTATCTGTAAAACCCAGTGCAGTAACATTTAAGGTAAATCACTGCATCATCTTGGACCTTTAATTTGAACAATCACACCAGCTTCACAATCGAATCTATTTGAGTCAACAGATCGATGAGATAATAGAAGACTGTGACAGGGCTTTGCATCCTTTAAAGAGTTCAGCAAAGGCTTTTGTTTATCTTTGTGAATGATTTAGAGACATACAGAATATCAATTCATAACGCTTAAGTGTTTGAGGGAACTAGACCTTATCAGAACGGCTCATGTGGTGATCGTTTTCTCCCATTGATCCCTGCAAACGATGGCTGTCATGTTAAGAACTCTTCCAACAGCCCATGTAATCAAATGCTCAGAATTGGTCCCGTTCTGTGTGTGTCACGTGTTCAGGTGAGTCATCCATGTGCAAGAAAAAACCCCCCAAAAAACGTACTGACTGCTTAGTTATGCTTTGGATTCTACATGACAAAATATATTGGCCTTGATCTGTCTCGTATGTCTTTTGAAAATGGCACGTGGTTGAGGGTGAACAAAACCGTGGAGTCAAACTAATTCTTTCTGAAAGGAGGTTACATTTCTTCTCATATAATTTGTTGTTGCTGTCAGAGGTTGTCCAATCAGGACTTTATTTTGTTCAAATTATTTTGTGACTGGGTTAAGCTACATTAGTTTAATTAGACAGATGCCAACATGGACAAGTTACTTAACACCCCATGAGCAAACCAACTATGCAAGGTACATTAAAACTATGACCCAGATTACATTAAAACAGGTTCACTTACTGTAAGAATACACTTTTTTTCACCCCCAACCAAGATGTTTTGTGTTGTGAAACTTTGGCTGCTGACAATAATGAAAACATCGAAATGCAAGAGATGTTTGGAAAGCAAAATTGTCGATTGTGCTATTCAGTCTGTCAAATGAATAATTTAATATGTTGTTGAACCTATGGAGTTTAAAAAAGCAAAAAAAGTGTGAACAGGAGTTTGAGATGTTGTTGAGACATAAAACTTGCAACATTTGTCAAACCGAGAAATCAAAGAGTAAAAAAAACTGGGCTAGAGCCTGTCTTTTATAGATGGCTGCTGGAATGAGTTATAAAGCCTGGTAATTAGTTAGCATTTGTGAACTTCCAGTGCCATCGTCCTAAAGTCACTGGGTTTTTTGAATGGGTTTGGTTAAATGCCTGAAATAAGGACTGAATGGCTAACAGCTGCTCAAGATATTTTCACATTTTATTCACTAACAAGAATACATCAGTAGTAGCGTAATTTTTCCTGTGATTTAAAATAAGTGGTTTCTAACAAGTAGCTAAATGGAACTACAGAGATTGTCGAGGACAATAAACATTGTCACAAAGAAAAGGAAAATGTCTCAACTCACTAATCCGCTTTCACAGCCTGTTGTTCACACTTTTAAAAACGTATTTTCTAAATCAAACTCTTAACTCATAGATATTAAACTAAGACTAAGATAGTTGTTTAGAGACTTAATGGTTGTGACGATAAAGTTATGTGACCATGATGTTGTTAATGTATAGCCTAACTAGCTTTTTACATCTGCTAATTGTATTTAGGCTTAGGAATTTATAAGATGTCTTCATTGGGAAGAACCTGATGAGCAAAACATGATACCATCTGCTTTACTCCAACTTCCTAATTGGTTTGCAGTTGAAAGACATTTTCTCTTGAACAAATGCTTGAATATTTGATTTCTCCATGGAAGTGTTCCTGGTTTTGTGTTCATAACTGATTGTTTTTTCATTAAATACTTGTATTAAGAAAATACTTGTATATTAAGAAAATTGTATTGTGTATTGACTGGGGTTTGAGACTTCTTCACCGGCGTAAAGTTAATGCATTGCTTGTGTGAAATCCACTGGTTTGCCTTCATTGTTTAAAACTAAAATATTTCCAATATTGCGACGTGACATTTTTCTTTATCACCAACTCCATCTCAGCTCGCAAAATGATGGACAACGATACAAATTTCTTGCGTCATTTCCTGTTGTAATAAAAGTAAGTAAATATATAAACAAGTAAATTAATGATCAAATAAATGAGTAAATATGCCTACGCAACAAAAAAAAAAGCTCACCCATTGACGATAATATTTTGTATCGGCATGTCACACGCTGAAAATAGGGCGATTTGACTATGAGTATCACCCAACAATTTGCTCTGTTGGTTTTGTGTTGCTCAAGAATAACTCTACAATACTTCTGAGATCCCACTGTAGCAATTTGCCATTTTAAGAGGTTGCCAAAAACTTTAATTTTAATGACAAAAGTGAGCAAATCTGTGAGATTAACCGTTGGAGCATTTACTGTACAAGGCTAGTACATCTGCTGTCAAACACTACGAGTTAATCACTTCACAAGTTCTAAAGGAGCTGACACGATTAGTCACAGGCTAAAGCTCGTTTAATAGTAAGTCTGTAAAGTTGAAAATCATGATTATCTATGCTGTGGAAATTGGACAGATTCTGAAACAAAAGAGCTGCTCTCAGATTACTGGAACTGTTAGAGATTCTCTTACCATCTTAATATATTTCCAGCTAGAGCTGCACGATTCTGGATAAATTGAGAATCACAATTTAAAAATATAGCTGCAAGCAGCCATTACCGGGGCCAAACGCAAGAAGCGGCAACAGATGCCATCAGATGCAGACCAACTGCAGCAATGAGCAAGGAAGTTCGTCCAAATACGTCAAACGTGGTATCTATGTTCTCGGCATGACCCAAGGAATCTAGGAAGACCAGTGTCATTACAATAAGCACATTTTTTCAAAAGTATTTGAACCATATTTGACCAACAGGTGGCGCTGTCTCGAAATCTTTTGATTACCTTTAGGGGATGGTGCTGGTTGCAAATTCTTAGTTTCATAATGTTACAGCAATGCATTTAAGGATAGCATTTTACATCACAAAACTTTATTGAAGTCAATGGGAATTTCATGTTTTTTTTCTATTATAGCGCCACCAAGAGGCAAAATCCCACAATTTTTTTATGTGTCCTCAGAATGACCCCATACATGTGTGTGCCAAATTTGGTGAAAATATCTCAATTCACTTCGGAGTTATAGAAATAAATATGAAAAAACACGTAAAAAATTACTGACACGTGACTTTGATTGAATTTTACTACCCCTTACTATCAATATTTGGGCATTTGGGCATTATCGTATAGCCAGCGACCGGTGGTTCAGTCGACTCGGCATGACGCCCTGAATCTAACGAGACCGCTTTTATAATTTTTGGACAAACCGTTCAGAAGTTATGAGCAAAAATAGCCATTTTTCATATCTCCGGACCAGTAGGTGGCGCTGCGCCGAAACGCAGCATGTAGCCTCAGGTCATGCTTGTAATGACATGTACCAAGTTTGGTCTGAATACGATTAAGCGTTGCGGAGATACAGCCTTACGTCTGTTTTCGCAAGCGCTACGTAAAATTAGTTTGTGCATTTATCGAAACGGTTAAGCGAATCGACTTGAATTCCATAACTTTTTGTCGGCACTGCCTGGAGATGATCTGGTGCAATTTTGGTGAAAATCGGACAAACCGTCTAGGACGAGTTCGCAAAAGTAGGTTTTTTTGGACAATTCAAAATGGCGGCCATATTTTTATGACGGAAAATTACGTCATAGGGTGCAATCGAATCATCATGAGCTCAGGAATCAGAGGAAAAAATAATTTTGTTGATAGGCCTTACAATCCAAAAGTTATTAGCATAATTTGAGTGAAACTTTGGACAGGTAGTGGCGCTAGAGGCAATGAGTTAGAGACACCAAAATTGGTGTATTTAATGTTGGGACTGTCCTCTATCACAATGTCAAACCAAAACAACTTTCCTGCAAATGGTTCTATGGGCTGCCATAGACGCCCAGTCGGAAGAATGAAGAAGAATAATAAGAACGGGAACAGTTACAATAGGTGCCTCCGCACCTTCGGTGCTTGGCCCCTAAAAATAGATTCTCCTACGATTCTGAATAGAAAACTAAACAAAATAAGTTATTTGTTAGAGGTCCTGACAAAATGTTAATTGCTGCAGTCTATTAAAAAAACATTTAATTAATTAGATTATCTCCCGGATATGATGTCAATAGGCTATTGCTTGGAAATGTCTTGTCATTATAGGTCTAGCTGTATGATATATCATAAACAGAATAATCTTCCTTACTGCATTCTGCTATACATGTCATCCATCTCCATCAAATCATTCTTTTTGTTTTCGATCTTCTGATGATTTTCAGCCTTATCTTTCTGTAAATTTTATAGTTGTGGTGTAGGTATAGCGATATGACCCAGCACCCAAATTACTATCTTATATATTACTATATAAAACACTCCAACGCAGCCTCCATTCTTCGCGAAAGATGGATAAAAAGGCGCACTGGCAACAAAAACCTTGAAAAAATGATATACGACCCCGCCAAATCACAGAGATGCCGATTTGCACGGGACTAATATTACCACAGGACCTCAGTGTTCGGCAAAATATGGTAGGTTATTTGCGGGGGAATTTTTACGTTACAAATTACAGACATGGACGATTCGGACGGGATTAAGATCACAGACAACCTCCGCAATTATTACAAATGATTAGAGGTCACCAGGTAATACTAATCCAGTGCGAATAGGGCTTTAGAGATGGGCAATATGGCCAAAATCTTATATGACAGTTTATGTCCTCTACTAACACCCTAACTCTATGTATATAGGGTTACCATACATCTCTTTACCATACACTCTTTATTCCGGACATGGTTGTAAAACATCAGCAGTTCGGGATTTTTAAAATGTCACTTGGCACACATGAACAGAAGCCGCATCTTCAATAAATCTCATAACAGACACTTTGACACGGAAGTGCGTGAAATTATCCACAATTAATCACATTTAATGTAAATGTGCTGGATGAGCAGGGCTCCAGACTAACTTTTCCACTGGTTGCACTGGTGCGACCAACTTTCTCAGTTGGTCGCACCAGCATGTGATTTTGGTCGCACCCTTTTTTTTCTTTTTTTTGCTACATGCCATGGGATTAATCAATGCATGCTGATGAATAGTGGTCTTAATCTGCAAACCATAGTTTTGCACTGATGTAAAAAGACAACAGTGCTGACAGTCACAAAATGTTTTAATCTTTTAATCTTTGCTGTTGCGTATGCGTGAATTTAACTGAGTACATGACCATGCACTCGCACAAATGCGACCACATAAAAGTTTAACTCGCACATTCTCAAAAAATGGTCGCAGTCTGGAACCCTGATGAGGCCAATAAGAGCTTGTGTTTTTTGTCGATGAGACTCTCTCACCAGCTCAGAAACGCGGAGCGAAACCAGCGCACATTTCACTGAAGTCTACGCAGGCATATCAATGCGGTTAAACCACGACTCTGCAAATTCAGTTCACATTCACGTTTGCTAATTTTGCATGCACAACATGGCAATTCAAATGCTTAAAAATATAACGCATTTTCCAAAGATGCTGCTCCTAGATGCTGATTAATCACACGTCTTAGGCTAAATCCTAAATTGGAATTATTCAGGACATCACAGAGTTTTAAAACGGAAATCCATTGTATGTGTGGGAGCTGATATGGTATAATTACAACTGAACTTGTTTGGTTTCATGTGAGAAAAAGTGGCTTCTCACATGAGGCCCTGATTGAGTTCTGCCACTGCTGTCTTGGTTTTGATTGGCTGGATCTTGTGATCAGCTGTGTGATAACCATGATGGTTACACTATGGCAGGGACGCCTGATGGGGGTCATAGCAAAACCCCCCTACCCCCCACCCCCATGTGCTCATTTCCATGTAAATTCATAATAGCTTGTTTCTCCTCTGCTTGGCTGTCCTTTCCTCATGTTGTTCAGCCAGCCCTGGCCTTGTCAACGGGCTCTGACAGGCAGGCAAGCTGATGGACGCCAACGCACTTTCTGCAATCTAACTTAGCCCGCAGAACGAATCAGCCGCATTGAAGTCACAGTACATGGGTCCCTCCTTCTCACTCTCACTCTCATCTTTCCTTTCCTCACTCACTCTTTCTCATTATTTTTTTCTATTTATCTTGAAGGAATGGTTAAAAGAAACGACAATTTCTTTGTCATTTTGGAGCTTGGCTGCCCCAGTCCTCATTCACATATTAAAAAGAGCCACCATTGTTATCCCAAATTTCTTCTTTTGTGATCCAAGTAAGAAAGTATTTTGAGTTTGAAATAACAACAAGCTGAGTAAATGATGATACTTTTTTAGACAAACAATTCCTTTAACCATTAGATTTCTCCATCATTTCTCGCTCTCTGTCTCTCTTCCTTATTCAGAGGCAAAGTGACAGGGTAGCGGCCCAGTGTCATGCCATCCATCAGGCACTGACAGGACTGTGGCCAAGCCTCAGGTGAGGAACGCCACTGATCTGTAAACCGTCGATTGAGAGACGCACGTGGGCCGTGGTGGTGAAGATAGGCCTCCCCGCATGACTCACTCTTATGCAGACAGAGAGAAGCGTATCATTACATTCACCGTGGCGAATGACTGATCTGACAGATTACGGAGGTGTTAGCCTAGTAATATGAATAAACCTAAAGTATCACTTGTGAATCGCTTGTTTAAAACTAAACTTCTGAATACTAGATGTTAGTTTGACAGTTAGTCTGTGTTGGATTCTTCTCTTCTACCTATAATCAGTTGCTGTATACTGTCTCACTGGGTTTCAATTGCTAACCAAGGGTGCAGATATGTGTTTGTCAAAGCTGGGACAAGTCAAAACACACACAAACACACACATCTTGGTTTTAAAGTCACGGTTCAGTGTGTTTTCGGTACAGCAGGGGGAAAACAAACAGTTTTTTTATTAAACAGTGGTTTACTGAACAAACGTCTGTCAATATTGCTGCAGCCAGAAGCAACATACACCACAGTTTATGGTGCTGTTATAATGGGGGGAAGAGATTTGAAGTGCTTACACTTCTGGATGCAAAATATGTTAGCAAAATATTCACAATAATGTTAGAATTATTGTGCCCCCATTCTAATCCACTTTGCTTGCACTTACTCATTGAGATCTGTGAAGTTAAGCATAGACTCGCTTGCTGTCAGAATAATCCTTTATGTGGAATGGAAATATTTGCATGAATTTGTAACATTTATAAATATTCAACTGTAATATGCAAATTGTACCGAGGAAAGCGCGTCTTAAATGCATTAAACGTGCATCTGACAGTAGGGCAAGCCATATAGGTTTATGATTTAGTTTGAAGCGCTTAATGTATATAAGCATATCTCAAGTTTAAGACAACTTGGATTATGATTGAGCAGCAGCTCGCTCTGTGTCCTTCGCAATTTTTTTATCAGATGTGTTTGCAACATCAAAGTATTTCTTTACTTAGAATTTCTGAAAAAAGTATACTTTAAAAGTATGTGTTGTCTGTTTATATTTTTTACTGGATTCTGCATTTTCAGAAATCAAATAAGGACATGAAACTTTAATAATTTAATTCATCTTTTTAAATGTAATAAAATAAAGTTTTAACAATTCCTTTATTTTTTTTTTGGCAAACAAAGTGATGAACAACAGAGGATAACCGTTTAAATTAAATTAAAATGAGGATGAAAATTTTTTATTATTTGAAGTATATTCTCCTGTCTATTTCTGTTAAAGTTCTTCAAATTAAACTTATTTTGGCAGGTTTTAGTGAAGACGTGAAGTCTCCTCTTATAGTGAGATGGCAGATGCTGATAACAACAAGAGTATTTGTAGGATACAAAAATGTGCCACACATTCACACAGAGACAAGCAGATCAAAAAGACTTCATATTTAAATATCAGCATTTTTGTAGTTTATTATTCGCAGACACTTGTCCATATTGTGATTTGATTAACTCTTTCCCCACCATTGACAGAATTTTCCGTCATTTATGAGACGACGCGTACCCTCCATTGACGTCAATCCATGTTTTCACTGTTATACGATAGGGGCGCTATTACGCATCTTCTGAAAGAGTACAGAATCTCCAGATCAAACCGAGAAAGAAGCAAAAACATACGATAAAAGCATTGCTTAGGCTCATTTGTAGTCTTTGACAAAAATGCGTTTTTTTTTTTTAAGCAGTTGATCTGTTCTTTAGAAAATATTCTGGGGGCCATGAAAGTTTTTGTGAAAATGATCAGAAATGCTGGCAGTGGCTGTAAACTTTAAAAAAAAAATTCCTGGATGGAAAAGAGTTAAGTATACAGCCCTTTTGATTTATTCATCCGTGGCAATCCACGTTATACTGTAAATTCCACTTTTATGACTGGATTGCACGATTCTGTCCGTCTTCTATCACAATTCTTTCTTTAATCAACCTTATAATAGGACATACAGTAGATCCCTATATAAACACACACACACATGAATGGAATATTAGGAATGGACAAATCTGAGGCTTTGGAAACCTCAGTTGTTGGAGAACTGATTGCCTACTGAAGGCTTCATGGCAAAAACAGTCATGTGCACTTTTCATTCCCCTGCAGACCAAGGCGCAATCTAGTGCTGCAGATGGTTGAAGTCTCTCCATTAATCTTTTATTAGTATGTAATTATTTTTAGCCGCTGCATAATTAATAATGTCACTTTGATTTCTATAGTCACGGTGTGCGATTACAGAGAGAGTGTGAACGCGACATTCTTCGCAGTGATGTCAGCGAGTTGTTGTATGACAGCCATCCGTGTCATTGAGACTGACATTTGACCAATGTTGGGCCAGTGATTGGTAGGAATTTTCGGGGTGAGGTTCAAGTTACTGAAGCCAGCAATGGGTCAACGGCACGCTTGATACAACTCTTCTAATCCCACAGGGAGAACGCCCAGGTACTTGGTACTGTTAACACTGGGCCAACGTTAGGCCTTGGTTTGCTTGGATGGCTGGGTAGAGGCCAGGCTTCTGCTGACTGAGGGCTATTTCTGAAGGACATTGGGGATAGTACAGCTGGTGTCCCTGCTGTTTAGAGTGTAAACCATCCAGCCTGCTGAAACAAAGCCAATCGGCTGCTGCTGAGAAACCGTCTGTCCTCAATGGAATCAAACCCATCTCTTTTTCTTCTTTCACCTCTGTTTTGTGCTGTCATCCGCAGTTACTGCCTATACATGTTACAGCACAAAAGATGGAAAAGATTATGCTTTCTTGGTCCATTCAGATTTTAGGTTTAGATTTGGCGACATGCTCCGGAATCAGCATGTTTTTGCTGGTCCTGGAGAAACATTCCTGAACTATCCCTAACTCCAACCCTAGCCATTAAAAGTTTAAATCAGAAGTTTTAAACTTTAAACTGAAAGTTTAAATCAGAAGGAAATAATAGCTTTATAAGAATGTTGTCGCTCTAAATTCTAATCGAGGAACACATTTTACTTCACAGTCAATCTGGTCTATGATTGTAGAATGTTGTTGTCTTGAGTGAATTGTGTTGTACTTCATACAAGAATGAGCCTTTAGCTTCAAACTAAATTAGGTAAAAGTATGGATTCTGGGTTAAAAAAATAAAATAAAACATTTCCGATCTTAAGATTGATGTTATGCTCTGTGAATATTAGTTTACAGTCTGTTCAATGTGACGCAATAAAAAAGACCAAGAATATAGCATATATCTCAAATAAACAAGCATATAATTATCTCTGGTTCAATTGGTATACCAATTCATGATCAAACGACCCTTATGAAACTGATCTTATTAGTGAATCAAAAACAAACAGCACAACCAGGCGGATGTAGTCGATTCCCAAAATTAATGGGAAAATTACTTTTATGAAACTGTTATCAATTGCCAGCTTTCAGAATAAATAAATAAATATAAAGATTAAGTTACTTATCATAACAGACACGCTGTCGGGCACTCACTGCACCCAATCCTGGTCACTTTGTATGGAAAGGAGCTCACTTCTTTTCTCACAAATCCTCTAATTTGCTGAAATGCATCTAAGGGATCAGAACCTAAAAAATACTGCTGACATTATTGCAGTGTATACTGGTGCAGTCACAGCCACCTGGAGCACACTGCATACCAATTCAAAAACAGAAGATCATAAACCATGATGACTGTAATTAATATTCCAGTCAGATTAAGTGCACATTAAATTACCTACAAACTGCATCAATAATGCATGATCTTCTGTTTCTATTGCTTTTAAAGATGCATAGTGTCTGGACACAAAATATTTTCTTCTCCAAAAGTTTTCTTAAAGCGCCCCTATTATGCTTTTTCAAATATTACCTTTCATGCAATGTGTCATGCAGCTGTCTGTGAATGTAAACGAATCTCAAAAATGCTAATTAGCTGTGGCCTACTATTCCACCCAAAATTGTGTCCATTAATGCACATTGTCTGTTGTTCTTACTACTTTGAGTAATGATAAAGGATGGAGCAAGACTTGTTTTACTAACTTTAATATTACATCAGTCATGTTTTACTAACTTTAATATTAAATCAGTCATTCACGTTAGTGCTCGGCTAACATATGCGCTGTTATTGATATAGTCAATGATACAGTTCCCACGTGTGCACCGCAATAAATTAGAAATATACACATTGGTTTGTTGATGGACACTTGTTAATGCTGATGGTGAGGAATTACAGCTGGAACATTCCATAATATACGATAAAACTGAAACATCCTGCTCAAGCCGTTCTTGTGATGAAGGTTCGGGTTCAATAACTAGTTCTTCCAGTGTTTCATCATCGGACTCGCGCTCGGATTGATATGGTAAAATCGACGGCATCATTACTGTCTTTACAGTGTGTAGAATCGCTCTAGGAAGCCACCGGAGCTGAAGTTCAGTTATGATAATGGGAGTTTCTTTTCCGACATGCACTGTAAGCGGTAGACTAATCATTACAGACTGGGCCATCTGGCCAATCTGAGCAGAGCAGGCTTGTGGAAAGGAGGGATTTAGAGACATCTCTCAAGAGACTGTGGCAGGTACAGTCACACCAGAATGCAGACTGACAAAAACATTTGAATATTCGATCTGTAATTATTATTCGAAAAATAAACTATATTCGAATTTTACTACGTTGCTTTGCTGGCCGTCAATGCAGTGAATCCATGATAAATTCCGAGCACTAACTCTCAGTTATAATTAAATGCACTGGGTGGCGCTGTGGAGCAAGTTAACAAGTTGATTGTATTTGATCACATAATGTCACCGTCTGCCTCGCGAAGTTTGGAATTACTTAGATGAAAATTATCTTACTAAATGATATTACAAAATGGAATTACTTTAAATCAAATAAATTAATGAAACTGATGCATCAGGACTGCAGGTAAGCACAGCTGTACCCCGAGTGATCCGAGAATGATAACTTATCAGATAGCAAAATGATTTTGAGACATATGCTTCCTTTAAGTTTCATTGAGGGAGACGGGTTTAAGAACAGAAAACGTGAAGTTCTGATAGAAACTTCGCTTAGCACACCGTTATCTGTGTCTCTGCAACGTCTGTCAACACAGCGCGTTTTCTCACTCGATCATGTGGATATTTTTCCGCGCTAATTGAGCTCAAAGGCTTTTGTTCTTTATATTTTTTGTTTACACATAATGTTTAATGTTTTCTACTAAAAGAAAACCTTAAGATATATCGTAAGCTTGTTCAGAAATGGTGATAAAAACGTAAAAAAATATCGTCTTTCTCGTAAAACGTAATTTAAATATTCGAATATTTGATTTTTTTTAGCCCAAATATTCGAGTACAATATTTTCTAAAAATGCCCATCCCTAGTTCAAATTTGCTCTGTTTTTTTTATTCTTTACATGTGAAAGTTAGACAATGTCAATTTGGGCATCATGTAAAGAGAAAGATCATCAGGGAAAGCATTAAGTTAGATTGATACAATGACAGCAGATCTGGGAATTGCATTATTCATGACCGGTTGTTTGACTGAAGATACGATTGTTCAGAAGTGCTTTCTAAGAGATCGTTATGAGTCGACATTGAATTGATGGCACTCAAAAAAACAGATTTGTGCATATTAATAGATGCTGTACAGTTATCCAAATACAGCTCTATAAAGGCTATAGTTTCATTTTTGTTGTAGTAGTTCAGAAAGTCTGTATGATTTAAAATAAAAAAAAGTAAGAGAGTTTCCTCTATAATGGCATGTTTCTTGAAATTGAGATTTGGATTGCACGTCAGTATATGCTGTTTACCTTTTTTACTATTAAATGAATTATTAAAATTTCATATTTAAAAACCTCTTCAAGTCAAAGTTATTTACAAGGCAGCTTTATAACTTTTGGACTGTTCAATTAACACAGATACCATATTAGCCCTGAAGTTTATTTCTTGTTTGTTTGTTTATTTATTTATTTAAAACTTTAAATAACTTGTCATTCTTTGCACAGTTATATTTTAACTGCATAATTTTAAAATTTTGCATTCCACTACCACATCTTGCAAGCAGGAGCAGTTTGACATTTAATTTTCAACAAAAGAGATGAGTCATTTACCCTTCTTACTTTTTATATCTTTGTTCTTATGCAACAAGCTGGCCTTTAGAAGTGGAGGCATTGCACTGTGAAATTGTCAAACTCTGAGCATAGCAACAGTGAGGTCCACAAAAGAGACATCAGGCAATCCATTGGGAACCATTATTAGCTATGTCCGCCATCCAGATCCAGGCCATTTCAAAATTAATGAACATCGGACAGAATAATAGCCACTCTACAAGCATCTCTCTTCAAGATGGGAGGTCGCGTTACCCATAATTCATCCCATTAATTAGCACCTGCCTTTCCTAACAGTGAGCCACCCTTGCTATTGATGGAGCTCTCTCTGGGGAAATCACAACCTCTACACCTAGATGTTCCTCTGAGACGTCTTTGTCTTCATGTGCGCATGAACGTCTACAAGTCAGTATGCCGGGACTTGTTATGTACACCATCCAGCTTCCAACCCCATAAAGTACATGAACACGTTCCCAGTAGGGTTTTGTAAACGTCCTTGTTCGTCCTTGCCCTGCCTCCAGCCTTTGCTTAGGATGTGTGAGGATGCTAATACTAGCTGAGAGGGTCATCTTAGTTGACTGCTGCCAGAACCATCGCCTGCTGACTGCATCATCATCCACGGTAGCCAATCGCAGCCAAGGACTCAGTGATGCTCTGCCACTCTCACTGGAGGGATTCCGAAGGAAGTGCCTCGTGACGGTGCATGGTTAAACAGCCAAGAGTCTCTTTCTCTCTCCCTGCCTCTCTCTAATTCAGGACTGGATGCATACACATTCTGGCTTCTAACAGGGATAGCACATTGCCATGCACACTACTCCCTGCAGGCTCAGCAGAGAATAGCGACAACAGCAGCTCTCTCCCTCTCTCTCCACCTCTACCAGACAAGACTCCTCCTCTCCATCTCTCTGTGACTCCCTCTCTACTGCATATGATATGTACTTCACTTCCTCCCAGCTGAAGCAGGAGATAACAACAAGCTACATACAGGTAGGCATTCATATTTCCCTCTCTGAAGTTGCAGGTGTTCGGATGTTGCTGGTTTGTTTCGTATTTGGTGCGATTCTGAAAGAGACCTATACTGGATCAGAGTAGAGCGTGCCATCATAATGCCCGCCCCTACAGCGTGGCATTTGTTTTCGCGCCAACACTGGTTTTTGGCACCGTTTCCTTCCTCTTTCTGGCTGGCCAGGGAAGGTGGTAGTTTACTGGTTGGATGGTTCATGTGAGAAACCCATCATCTACTGCCATGCTTGGTTGAGATCTGCTTATCCAAGTAGGGGAGAATGATTTGTTTGTAGCTGGAGATCGGAGATGTGTTTTCTTACGTGTAGGTTTGTGTGTGGGAGTGTGTGTGCGGATGGACGGCTGAGGTTGGAAGGGAGGGGAGATGGAAGCTGAGAAGCTGTATTCATCCCAGGGAAACTAATCCCACCACAGTCCTCCGTATCTGATAAACACTGTCTTCGTCTTTTCTCCCTCTACCCTTCATGTGTGATGGGTTTATCTGTGTCAGTGGATAGTGGAGGAAATTATTCCAGAATGGCAGATAATTCCCACTGTAAAAGAGGTTCTTTGAACCATTATTTGTTCTGGTCTGGGAGTCACGACTGCAAACGTATATTCAGAGACAGATGCTGTCTCCTTCAACCTATAGTAGCAGCCGAAGAAAAAGTAGGTTTTGTCCCTCATTCTGAATCACAAGATTGTTATCAAACCATACTTAAGCTTCCCTGTCAACTCAAGCTCTCATTTTGTTTGCAATTGTTGGATTGCATAACACACTACAATCTCTTATAGTTATGTTATCAAGGACTTGGGCCATTGTGGCTAGCTGTTGCCCACACCAACAAATGCGCCTGTCATTACCTCATATCTGTGTTGGGCAGATCAGCGGTTGCTATGCACGCCTAGTGAGAGCGAGGAGCAGGGATTGCTCGGCTGTAGCCTCGGGCTTATCCAATTCAGCTGTGCAGATCCTCCTCTGGAATACATCAGTGCTTGAGGAGCTGCAGTAAAACAGTTGCTAAGTGATAACATAGGAACAGCTTGAAAAAAATCATCAAAATAGACCACCACTTCACATTAAGATGCATGTGCTGTGATTATCTCTGCGATTCTTATAACCTTCCATTATAAACAAACCATCACAGCAATAATTTCAGTTTACCGATATTTTGTTCACAAAGTTTTTGAAAAAAGTTGGCTCTGGATTTGAGTTCTTACACTCTCCGATTAATACAATAATATATAATAATGCACCAAATTTAGATTCTTTGGGTACATTCATTCAAAACAATTGAGTCTTCAAGGAGTCTGCACACCAAATCTGAGAACATAAAAAAAGTAAAGGAAAATATTGTGGGAGGGAAGCTTGTAAAAAATTGTTTTTACAAAACATTTATTTTGCATATGTATTTACTTATTATAAAAAATAACGATCATGGACATAAATTATTACTTTGTATTGCAACTTTTTATTTTGAGGTTTCCTTGTAATGACTATAATGGTAATGCATAATTGTGAACATGAATTGGTCCACAAAGTAAATTAGCTATGGCTATGAGTCCCATCCCATCGATAATATTCTTCGCTCAAGAGAATCTGTTGGCTTGAGAAGTTCCTTTTCCCCAAGGGTCTTAGACGTACAATCTCAGAGGTTTACTGACAACCACAGCAACACGGCACAAAGTTTGTACGTGTTTGGGCAATATGGGATAGCAGATGTTGGCCCAAATATGTCACGCCCCCTGCAGTTGCCAAGGGCAACATTGTGCATTATCAGCCTTGTTAGATATCCATTAATGAGGTGAGATACAAGCCCGGTACTGCCGAAAGGTGGAGTTAACCATCCCTTGTACTGTCTCTTATGCTCAGCAGGGCATCTGTGGAAGTCTTTAATGTCAGCCTGTGAGATTAGGATCATTCACCTGGATGATCTTTTTTTCCGTCATTCGCTTACGTTCCCTTTTGTGTTGAAATTGAAGGTAGAGAAATAAATGCAAGCGCATGTGTACATATGTGTGCGTGCCTGCAGAGGCCAAAATGCTGTTGTTCGGAGTAATAGCAGCCAGAAGATAAAAATAGCGGCTCTATTATGATTTGACCTTGGACAGCTGGCTGCTTGGCTGCAGATACCTGGGCGAGAGAAGTGTATGGATCACTGACATGCTCCATGAAGAGTCTGGGGCAGCCATGATAAATGTGTGTAATAACGGAGCGATATGTTCTTATTGCGTTACACCACAGCAGGCACAGACACTATCTAAAGGACACTCACTGTGGATTTGAGTACCTGGGACAGAATTAAAAACCAATAATATATTACAAACATGGAAAATTGAAGGTGAATCTCACCTTTTTTTTATGCGATCGAACTTTCAGTTACAAGATCCAGACTATGAGGATGTTGTAATTTATATCCATTAGACTACTGGATTGAGCATTTTCAAGCTGCCAGGGTCTTTTTGTGACCCACACCAACAGTATGGCAGTAATTCTTAACCCAGTGATTGAGATGGATAACAAAAAACAAGCCTGTGTTTGTACTGGCAAGCAGCAGGGGTCATACATATCACAAGCAACAAGGACTTGTGGGAAATGCTGGTGAATAAATATCGTTTGATGTATCTGAGAACAGGAACTCTCTCAAGGTCAGTAGAAGAGCGATGAGATTGTAGGGTTGACAAAGTGCTTTGCCCTTATATAATATAGACTCGTTTTATAAGTCTTGTTTGAAATCTATGTATACACATAAAATGTGGAGACATTTTAAATACTTTTTAAAATTTGTATACACACATTTATTTTATTATTATTATGATTAGATTTTATTTTAGGATAAAGCTTGCACATGCATCATATAAATGTGTTTTAACGTCAGCAAACTATAAAAAAAACTATTAAAAAGAACCATTAACAGACATTATCTAAAAAAAGCTAATTTTTACATACTTTTAAATGGTTCTTGATCTTGTATAATACAAAATCTTAATTCTGTAATTATAATAGTATTGCACAGTATGCAAAGTGACAGATTACAGCATATGAATATGCGGTGCTTATTCTTAAACGTGACATCCATAGTCCACCAGTAATATAAACGATCATGTAAATTCATAATATCAGCCAAAAACTTTATTTTTGTATTGCATAACATGGAAAATGTATCATAAATATTACTCATGTGAATGCTAAATAGCTGAATTATGTTTTTATCTCTGTATTTCTGCTAGGGAAATACAGTAGATGCAATTGCCTTATTGGGGCTGCTCACTGTTCCACATATTGCTAAGCAACGGAGGAGAGGTCCTTAGAGAATGTAGCCAGCCTTCTGACTCCATAACACAGCCTTGGCACATGCACACATACACACACACAGATGGTGGTGAGCAGATCTCTTTCCATAGTGTTTGCTACGCCTGTGTTGCTATGGCGGTTACATATGCACGTAGTTAGCGGAAGTGATGTAATGTCCTTCTCTTTAATCGGTGCTCAAGGGGGCAATCAAGTGGCGAATCCTCACCTTGAGCCCAAATGACTACAAAACAGTTGTTTTCTGTGGTGGATTTAACAATGGCACCCTTCCCAGTCTCCTTAGCATCTATATTATTTTACTAGGGCTGTCAACTGATTAAAAAGTGTCATCAAATGAATTACGTTTATATGCTAATAAATTAAGCAAATTAATAACATTCACATAGAGAAAAGCTCCCAAATGACAATACATTCATAGACGTTACATTGTTGTCGTCACTGTAAACCCTAATAAGTTTAGTCTACTCAAATAATTTGAAGAAACTCATTCCCCCAATTTAATGGAATAATGGTGCCTAACAAAACTTGTTTTATCAAGTTCACCAAATGTGGTTTTGCTGCCAAATAAATCAATTAAACACCTTATGATGCCAAAACGTGGTATTGCAAGTTATGATAACTTGATTGATTTTGTAATGAGAACATTAGGGTTTACAGCGAAACCATTGAATATACATTATATAGACACAAGTATACGTGTCCCATATAATTGAATGCCTATTACTGTCCTACAAACCTCAGCAAAACATTTAGCAATCAAAAGTGCCTGATGTAGACTTGTGTGAATTATTATTATTATTATTTTATTTTTTTTTTTTATTACACATTTGTGGTCTTTTTTATATAGTTTAATATAGTCTTTCTCTGGTTTTAAGACACCACGTCAAGTTTAAACTGAAAATGTGTCTCGTGACACTATGGTCTGTTCCATTTTGAACACAAGAACACATTCTTTGACATCAACTCTATGCTTATTCTGTGCTGCCTAATTGCTTTATACAAACGCATTCAATTTAGAATCCGATTTTGTTTACATATATGCTTATGGTCAAGCACCACCTTGCCTTTATCTGGTTTTAGAGGGATATGGCCTTGATCGTAGTGGATCTACACTGGTAATACTAGGATTACATGATCAATACAGACTTGATCAAAACAGGGAGGAAAAGCATTTTGGCTTTACAGAAATCCTCCTCAAGGTATTGCTTGTAGCTCGGCCACAAACATAACATGGAAGTAATTCAAGTAATTTTTTTCTACACAATGTAATGTGTTTGATTTAGTCAAATTGACAGCCGATAGAGATGTTCTTTATAAGAACATTCCCCCCCCCCCATTCTATTTAATAATTATACTAAGCAATGATTTGGAACAATATAAATAAAAAATAAGCTTGGTTTACTCTAATTTCTTGCAAAGAGTTGATAGAACCAAAAAGCAGAGCAGCAATCTATGTACAATTAGGTCATTTCCATTAGCAAAATTCATTCAGAAAGAATGTTATTGACAAATGTTAAAACATGTGACAGTCAGCGATTTAAGAAGAGCTTAATAAATTCTCTTTCTGCATGGCTTGTCATACTTCAATTTAAGCCACAACAATTCAGCATGAATGTGCACTAGTGACAATTATGAATAATTGAATGCTTTCACAGAAGCATCAGCATTTCATTTGGGTAAAAACAGGACCTGTTGTCACCACCCAGAAATGGAAGGAAAATCCACAAATTATAATGCACTACTTCTTTTTAATTCCACGTCACCATCTCAATCCATTTAATCAAATGTAGCTAAGAATATTTCTCGCCCCAAGATCTCAGATATTACGTGTTTTGGAAAAATTGTGTGTGTTGGTAGTTCAAAGGATAATATTTTTCTTTCTCCCCTGAGAAAGTTCCCCCCACAACATTTTTATATTCCGGTATTCATGCTACAAGAAGACATACTTCAAGCAGTAACTGATTTTAGCACTCTATATTTCACATGTCAGACGTTATTACAGATAAAGCCATAGCCAAATAGACGCCCAAGTCGTGCACTGTAGCACCACACTGACACCCCCTACTCCCACACCACTGCTTGAAGGTGTTAGGAATTAATTATTACTAAAGGGCAGACTCTGCCACAAAGGTGGACTGGAGGACATTTTGAATGTTTTATGAATCTAATAATGGAGGAAAGACGAGAGCTAGAAAAATTGCCACTGTGCTACAGTTTACCCGCCGCTCATGTGGCATCAGGTGAAAATGACAGTTTCCCATGATGCTTTTCCTTACCACAGTTGAGTCTAGGAGCAGATGTGAATATTCTGTGGTATTCTGTCTCCCAAAGCAAACTGCATGAAGCAAATGAAGTAATTTGGATTATCAAAATGTGTAATTTTTCACACACATTTTGATATTTTAATGATTTTTTGGTTAATTAAAATAATGTGTAAAATGTGTATATTTATCTACATGTTATCACACAAACAAAATGTATACCAAGCAATTATACTGATTTAATTAAGACATTCTTCATTGAGTTTTTCAAGACTGAGTAAATCAATGTAAAATTTTAAATTGTTAGTTCAGTGAAAACTTCAATAAACTGAAATATTTTGCGACTCTTTGTCTGAATCATTAAAAGAAATGGCTCATTTGTTTGTGAAATGGACTGTACTGTTAGCACTGCATGATTGTTTTTGAGCTCAGTCAGTGAAGACATGTTGTCTAACTATTTCATAGTAATGCAGTCATTTTATCTCATCACATTCAATTCAGAAGCTCACAACTCTAGTACAATATTATTTATTTTGCAGTGGCGCAAGAGATTTAGCAAAATAGTGCAGGAAACACTACAGTTAAACTCTCTCTTTAACTGTAATCAGAAACATGAGTCAAACAAAAACGTGTGCGTGGGTGCGTGTTATTGAAGGAGCCATAGTTTTTCCTCTAGTGCTGACTAGTTATTGTGTTTGCCCTTATATTGAACAGATCCCACTGTCTTTTATTACAATGGTGGATTTTGTGTGCTGTCCGTGGGGATCGAGGGCTCCAAGCTCAGAATTTAGCCCAAACCCAGAGTATTTCCCCGTATCCCTGGTTGGAGAAAAGGAACCAGCCAAGAGTGAGGAGTCAGGGTGGCAGAGGGATGCAGAAAACTGTTGAGGTAACTAGGTGAGATGACTGTGTATATATGTATACATACACAACCGCCTCACCTAGTAACTCCTCGCGAGCCGATTAGATTTGAACGTGCTCTCTCTCGCAGACATGTAAGAGGCTGACAATTAGCTGAACATATACTTGTTTAATTGGTGACAATTAGCCTACATTTTAAAATCTTTATTTGAATATGGTAACATTTTCATTTTAAAACCTTTATTTGAATATGGCAACATTTTTATTTTAAAATCTTTATTTAGATATGGCAACATGATACCTCATTCTACAATATTTTTATGATTAAATCACTGACAGAGACTCCTCTACCATCAGCCAGTCACTGTGTACATAGTTAGTAAGCGTGTTGACACATTGCAACGAGGTCAACCCCACCCTTGCTCTTAGCTTAAGACTTCTCTCTGTTCCTTAGTAAAAGTTGGTCTCAGCAGCTTTGCGAGTTGGTCTCAGCTCAGCTTTTCTTTGAGTCTTAAGGGGAAACTTTTTGTGAATACGGCCCATGGCCTCTATTTTTACCCTTCAGTCTTAAAGGAATATATATATTTTTTAACAATTCTGCATATAACATGATATAATAACAATTCTGTATATCCATGTTGATTTTTGTTGGGCTTAATATAGAAAAAAAGTGACACAATGATTTTTAGAAAATTATATTTGAGGTCCACTGAGAGAATGCAATTTCTAGCGGCATGATGATAATGAAAAAAAAAAATATTGGCTGACCTGTTGCTTGAAGTCTTAAATAGTTCTTATCATAACAGGAGCAAGTTACGCACACTGGCCGCTTCCTTCTAAATCCCTGCCATGATCCTCCTCTCATGCAAACATCCTTGCTGTCGCTATGGCAACCAAGTCTACTGCCCGTCATAGCCCGTCTCCAAGAAGATTTACCATGCTTATTCCCTCTGTGTGCTGTTGGGCTTCTAGTGTAAAATACTGCACATGGCTGTCTACATTTAATACAAGAAAAGATTAAAAAGGGTTCGTATTCTAGATTCCTTGCCCTGCCGCATGTCGCTGTCTTCTTTTTAACCTTTCATCTAAGCAGTCTGATTTTGCTTCTTGTGGTCAGTTGTGAAGTCAAGTCAGTGCTTTTTTTGACAGAAAACTAAATTGTTCGCAAGCTTGCCACAACCCAATTGCTGGAATAATAATATGCTACAACAGGCCCACGGCACAGCTCTCGCCGCGAAAAAGTCACATCAACAGGCCTCACGCTCTGCTTCTCTCGGTTTCGTCTCCTCTTTGTTTGTCTCTTGCTCGTTTAAGCGGCTGACAAATTTGGAGCTCCCCTGAAGGATGTACCGTTTCAAGCACTTGCGTTGCTGTCTGCACACGCTGTGTCGTGCCGAGACTAAAATGAGGCTTTCCCTAAAACATGTCCACCCAGCCCCATGTAAAAACACTCATTATCCACTCGCCTAACGGGCTGCGCTCTCCAGCGGGAAGCCAGGCCAGTCCTATTATTGGCTAATGTAATGATTTATAAAAGAGAGGCAGGCACAAAGATTATCTAATGAAGAAAATACAAGACTGCGAGAGATTAATGCCACGCTGAACTCCACGCTACCCTTCCATGATTGAATCACACTCGACAATCTCAGATGAGTCTTCTCTATTTTCTGTACTGCAATGACAATTTTGTAAATTAACTGTCATGATGGGGAGAGCTAAGCTTGTTTCGTTACTTTTTGTGTTTTTGATGTCTTATTTTCTATCAAGTAAGCAACTTGAGGGATTTAAGTAGTATTTTTGTAGGTTACAGTAAATGCAACTTTAGATCTAGCAATAACATCTTTGTCTTGGCTTTGATTTAAAATAATTTTGACGTGTCCCTTAGTTTTGGATGAAAAACATGTTAACAGCACTTTTGATAGAACCTTAGCAAACCTATAGGGTTTAAATGTAGAAATGTGAAGCTTCAGAAATAACTTTTCTAAGTGGAATCACTGTGCATTACTGACAAAATTTTGGTGGAGCTTTTCACATGTAATAGGTGCTTTATGGACAGTTAATTTTACTTCCCTTCTATGTTCCTTTTTAGTATCCCAAGTGAAATGTTGGCAGTGTACTTTTTTTAAATGGTCATAACATTCGTTGAAAGATTGTGGTGATATAATCTCTTACAAACCCTTTTAGTGAAAAGTAAAAATCTGTTATTTTATGGGCCACACATAGAAATGTTGAAACCAGTGTTACAGCTGCCTTTTTAAAATGTTTATTTGTGGGTGTGGGCATATTTGCCTGCTGGGGATTCATTTGTAAGTACATTACTGTGAAGCTGTTTCATTTTTATGACACGAGGAATGGTTCAAAATCATAGTCTTTGGTTTTTGACAGCACACTGCATTGGTGAAAGAGCTTAAGTTGTATTTAACCTGAGCATTTCTTTAGAGCTGATGTTAATGCAAGAAATGGAAGGGAAAAAAAATCTGCATTTTTTTAACAGAATGTCATGACTTGATTTTCCGGTGAAATGACAGACTTCTCTCTGATGATGTACGCCAGACTTCTGAAGTCATTTAGTCAGCGTAAACCCCGCCCATGATGGACTTCAAGCTTTCAGATTTGCCTCCATCTAATCAACAACAGATGGATAGAACCATGTCTCTGCCTTAGATTGTTTTGTTGAAGGTATGTTATGTACAGTTATGTTGAATCTGTTACGTGAATGTTCGTCACTTACATTGTGACTTTAAATAGGACCACTGCGAAGTAGTGATATTTGTTTTCTTTTGTTTGTTTTTTTATCATTATTGTACACGAAAAAAAAAGGATTATTTGCCACTGCAAAATCAACAACTGACTCAACAACTCTCAGACTTTTTTTTAGAAGAAACAACTATGTGACCTACAATACAGATGGCGAGAGTAGGACACACTGTGACATAACAGCCAAAGCTTTTCAGGAGACATATGTGACAAAGTCAAAGTAGACACGGCAGGTAGATAGACACGGCAGTAGACACGGTGGTTTGTTCCAAAGAGTTGTGTGCGATTGTTGGATGGATGCATCATGAGATGCCAAAAAGTGGGTAGATGGTCCTGCAATTTCTCTTCCTTTATCGAGTTTACTGAGGCATATGGCAAGAAAATTGAGAGTGGAAGAGAAAGGTTGATAGAGACAGCGAAAATAAGAGGTCAAGTTCTGATCACAGCAGGACTGACTGCTTTCTGTTCCTTGCTGTCTTGAGTCCCATCATGGGGTACATAGTCACACATACACACAAAGACATGTACGGAGTCTTGTTTCTCAACAAACTGGGCACAACAGTACCTCTTACACTTTGCGTTGATGGCATCCACATGATAAAGACAATCACTTTTGGTAACCTTAATTAGTTATGCAGAATAGACAGTAAAAAACAGTACTGGCCAACTTAGTTACTGTTGAGCTGAGCTTAATGAAAAAGCATGTTAATTACACATGCATGAATGCTACACCTGAAATCATTAATGACACTTATGCTCAAATGAATACAAACCTTGCAACCAGAGATGATAAACATGGATCTAACAGATGTTTCATGTTCATGTAATCCACATGAGGCGTGTTTAATGGCAAGATGGATTTGCTTTTGTCGGTAATGAAAGAACGTGCGTACGAGACGTGATGATGTGAAGATAAATTGTGAGGAAGGATAGGAGATTTGTTAGAAAGAATGGGGTAAGTGGTTGCTTATTTAACCTTAGTGTTGTAAATGATGGGATGTCACAAACAGGCTCCTCTTGAACTTTCTCGAAGAACTCCATTAACACAAGTTGTGCATTCATCAGAACAGTCACTGAACTGATGCTCAAGGGAAATATCATCTGTCATGGCAGCACTTGTTCGTTTAATTTCATATCGTGGAGGTTTCATTCGTGGTTTGTGCCGGCAGTTCTTGCCAAATGCTTATCTACCTCAGCCGTCAACCTCTGAGAACATAAGAGACCAAGATCGATCTTCTACAGCATAAAGGATGACGGATAGACAGTCCAACAAATGTGATTATGCTATATCAGTTCTATTTGCCAAAACTACATCAATAACTCGCTCCGACTTGAGAACAGGTTATCGCTATAAGAAGTAATAGGTATGTGAACGTGAGAAGAGTTTGAGAGAGAGACTGCATCTATGATAAATGTAGGGCGAGACGTATACACCAGGACACGGTGTCCCATGGTCTCAGGTGATAAGCGCTGTGTTAAAGGAGCAATTTCAATTTGTTTCCATTTAGCTGTCTCGTCAAGGACAGCTTCAATGTCATGAGAAACCCACCACACAGATTACCAGACTTTTCAATAACCTTGCATGTCTGGTCTGCACATGCCCACCTGACACATGTTAAGACATATAGCGCCTATAAAGACTTTTAAAAGCAAAGCTGACCTCACTTCGGGTTTTCTCTGATCGGATAGCTATTCGGTCGTGAAAAGACCAGGTGTGAATGTCCTTTGAAACGCTTTCGAGACGGATTTAAATCCGAACGCTCAAATCACTTCAGGAGATGGTTGAGATGCATTCCAGACGAAATTGGACAAGAGTAAATGTATCTGGTTTTTGAAACCACTTATGTAGATTTTACTCCACCCAAAATGTAAAAAAATTAAATGTGTGAGAGCGTGTTATAGGCTATGACTTGTTATAGCCAGATATGATTGTGCTACCGCAACACGCATTGCCGCAGATTAGTTGCTGTGTATCTTTTTAGCAAGCCAACGCCCAAACTGCCACAAATTAAACAGAAAGTCTCAGATGCTCAAAACACAGTCATCTTCATTAAAAGTAGTGAGACGAAATGATCTTACCACTGCTGATGCCGCTCTTTCTCATATTGCGCTCTTTAGTCTTGAAATTAACTGATAATAAATAAAACGCTGCTCTTATAGCTGTTGCTTTCACTGACATGAACTCCGTTAAATTTCCACATGGCGCGGGAATTGCTGATCAGATATATATTCGCTTTGCCGGAGACACATTTATGTGGGCAAGTGTAAATGGAATCGTTTTAACAAATCAGATAGCTATCCGATCCGTAAAAACGCATGGAGTGACAGTGTAAACAGGCGCTTGGATGCAATCTAAAAATCAGTTGTCGATCACCTTTAGTAGTCCATGCTGATGTTAACTTACACTGTCAGATAAAAAAAGAACAAGTTTTTAGTACACTGAATGCTCCTCTTTCAGTTAAGCAATTATTGGAAAGACTCAATGTAGGCACGATCCTGCAGTGAAGGACTGCTGCCACTAGATACTGCTCCTACCTGGCAACTGGAATTCTCCATTCTCTCGACAGACAGGTTGGCACCAGACAGTCAGGGGACTCGGGATACAAGCACTGCATTCTGAGGGGCTGAAGGAAATCATTGTTTAGTAGGAGGTACATGTAGCTTTGAATTAACATTAAACGGATTATCTGGGCAATTTAAAGCTGTGATGCAGAGGAAATATGTCTTATAATTATGACCGAAAAAAAAAAACTATTATACCTTCCACTTTAGTGGATTTCAACTTTGCTCACTGACTCCAAATCGCCTCGGGTTGGGCAGCTGCTGTAATGTGTTTCTCTTTGGCTGATGTCAAAGATTTTCTAAAGTCTGATGGTGTAACACAAGGTGCTGTACAACCTTCTGCATGTTGATCATAGATGCTTGAAGTATTACTGACAAAACAGTTTCAGTAAGCTAGCCTTCATATAGTTTTGTGTAGCCAGACTTTTGACTGTGCCATAAAGTCTGGTCCATATTGCGGCTTATTCTGGCCAAAAGCGCCCACTTAGACCGGAGGAGAGTGTTTAATAAACATGTAAAATGCCGCTATTTGTTTTGTTTTTATGTGATGTTAATGTGTAGTGTATTTGAAATAGTTTATAC
This sequence comes from Tiaroga cobitis, assembly GCA_030578255.1. Lineage (NCBI taxonomy): Eukaryota > Metazoa > Chordata > Actinopteri > Cypriniformes > Leuciscidae > Tiaroga > Tiaroga cobitis. The sequence goes on along the minus strand of CM060594.1, from coordinate 29,124,066 downwards.
CACATATATGAATGATGTGAAGGCAATGAATGTACATAATTTTGCTGCAGTCTCTAGAAATGGTTTTACAGGAAATATCGAAAAATTCCACACATCACAGGAATACATTAAATAATCAAATAAATTTAAATTAAATTATTTTAAATTATAATAATATTTCACAATATTGCTGTTTTTACTGTATTTGGTGAAGAGAAGAGACTTATTTCTAAAACACTTTAAAAAAAAGTTTTTTATTTTCCATCAGCCAATCAGATTAAAGCTTGCAAGATGGAGGAAGTACCTTCATGTTTTTGAGTAATATGCATCAGACAGACTGTGAGCGGCAGTACTTACAGCAAGAGCTCAGAGTATGAGCACTAGACTTATCTCTCTTCAGTTAGTGCTTTGTCTCTTCTTTTCCTCAGTATGACAGTTGGGCTCAGGTTTGACCTCGGTGTGTTCTCTCACTATATTCTGTCTTTAGTTGTCATACAGTATAATAATTTTCCTTCCCCATTTCTTCCTTTTTCCACCTACACCAAAATGCACCTCTCTGATCCCTACAGTATGTAGGCCCTCCTTGCACATAGCCATCGGCATGTTATGGAGCGTTTGTCTTTCATCTATTTTACAGGGACGCCCACAAAACAAATGGATGAGTTAAGGGAGGGGATGTTGTCAGACCGGAGACATTGTTCCACTCATTTATCATCCCGTCTTGTTGCTGTTCGTTGCAATAGTATTGTAGGTAATGCCAGAATTTTTCAGCAAACATCCTTTGACGTTTATTTGATAAAGTGTGTTTGTTCCAGCTGCTGTTAGATCTGAGCCTGGGGACAGAGTGGAGACAAACGTTTGGTAACTGCCATCCATGCAGCGAATGTCTCGAGGTCTGGAGCTGTGGCTTAAGACAGGCGGGGTCTCAAAAACCAAATCCCATATTTTCAAAAACAGTGTTCAGAATTGTAATCTGATGTTGCTGTATTTTTAAAAAACATTATAAAACCGATTATTCTGGTTCCTGGTTTCATGAACCAGCGAGTTGCTAGATTGCTTAGCAACCATAAACAGGCAACCTTTAATTAACTATATTACTTGCAGATAGAATGTTTATTTTGTTTGTAATAACAATGAATGTAGCTATTCATTATGAAATGAGTATTGCTTAGTATTATAAGTCACTTTGGGTTGTGTACTACAGTGATTTTTGTACCATTGTTTGGCTTTGTGTTGTGCCTAAGAAGAACTCCCCTTACCTCTGGTAAAATCACATGCATTACCTTTTGCCTATTTCTTTGTTTGGGAAGCCCTATTACAGAGAGATTATGACCAAACATTTTCAATCTATTCTGTTTATACAGGTGGTGGACAAGAAATGTAGGGAGCTGAATTTAAACTTGCGTTGTCCAATGGGTTCAAAGAACGCGTCGATGCTTTCACTTGTATTTTTCATTCATAACATACATCATTCGAAACTGTAAAGGGTCTACTTTTGTGTATATTCACAGTGTGCTTTTGTAAAATAACGAAAACAAACGGTACACTTTCATCCTTATTTGTCTCTGTGAACTTCTTTCTGGAGCGCATCAGAAAAAAAACACGAAACTCAGCATACACTTGCCATACAGACATGAGAAACGTGCCTTTAGAAAACTTATTTAAATTCAAATAAAATACAAATATTCTTTGATTATGTACTCCATTATGAAACCAAGGAGAGGTACCGTGAATTAATGATCCGAGTATGTGCGTTAACAACTATACCATAGCTCCAAATTAATAAAGAAGCCAATAAAATGATAATACATCATATTTGGATTGGTTAATTAGAATATTGTTTAGATTTGTATTTTTTGTTAACTTTAATTCATTCATGTTTATATTGATGTTTAATGTTTAATTTTACATTTAAATTGAATGCAACAGACTCGTAGAGTAATAAAAACACTTACGATAAAGAGCTTGACTTGAGAACAGTCAAAACAAAACACAAAACATCTAAATTAGAAGATCAAAGATAAAGTTCATCAAGCTAGTCTAGAAAAGTGTAGTCCAGAATCCATCCCAGACACACACTAAAGCCCCTAAAGTTAAAACCTATAACAAATTGCTTTTTTTCCTCCATTACATGTGGTGTCATACTGACAGTGTCAGAAGGTGGCTTGTGAATGGTGTCAGGGGTGGAGGTGGCACTAGGAGGTGTCTGTTCTTAATCATTGAGGTTTGACGTCAGTCTGGGGGAAATGAATACTGAGCGGTGACAAGGTGGTGCTACAGTAGTTACACCATCATCCTATTAATTTCCTCTAAAACACCCTGACTCATGGAAGATCTGTATGGGTCAGGCTGTGAATAAAGGGGTGGCAGTTTTTGTGACCCTACATCCTGGACATTTCTTTTTTTGTTTGTATTCTTACTATTTTTTTGTCAATAAATACACAAGAGTGACTATATCATTTCAAATTAATTCAACTGATTAATTAATGACGGATTCTAATTAGTCTCTGGGCACATTCAATCAGCATTTTTACATTTAATTGAACATGCATTCATACATATTTACTAGAAATTAGCAGGAAGTTTTGCCAAGATCTGCCTAATATTTATATTGGCTTCTAATGGGTTCCAGAATTACTAGATCTGCTGTCAGGGCTGAATATGAAGGTTCTATCTTTAAGAGTATTCAGTGGGATGATGTGGGGTGAATTAACCTGAATCAGTTTTTACCCAAACTCAACGTGCATTAAATAATACATTTTTAAAAAGAAAAACCAGACCCGAGACAGACCCTATAAAATTAAATCCGAGTCCGACCCGACTTGATGTAATTACTTTTCAAACCCAACTGGACCTAAATGCAAAACAGCATTGACGTGTACACAGCCTGCAGCCACATATGCAACAGGCATGCATGCACGCAGTTCCATGTGTGTTTCCCAAAAAATGCACTTCACACGAACGTGACAGAACGGTCTGCATTGCTGCAGTTGCTGTCTGTTCATGAAGTGCTGAAATATCAATCACTCATCACAGAAACCTAATTGCGTCAAATAACTTTTGCAGTAGTTAAAAATACTTATTTACTTGACCATAAGATGATTAAAGTTTATTTCTAAAATGCAGAAACAACTGTGCATAGTCCTTTGCACATAGAAGTGCTGTAATAGATAATAACATTGTCATAGAATTATTTAACATGTATTTGTTTTAAATAATAAAATATTGTTAAATGTCCAAAATGAATAATGAAAAATTAGCATAGTTGAAAAGAATTTGGGTCTTCTCGGGTCTGTTCGGTAAAAGCACATTTATTTTAAACTACCCAAGAAGACCCGAGGCCACTCATATCAGATCCAACCCGTGTTTAGGGCACTCGTCTTGGACCGAACTCGTTTTGGACCTGAACCCGATTGGGTCTCGTGTCGGACCTCGGGTTTTTGGTTCCAAGTGGACCCGTGAAGACCTCTTGTAGGAAGCTCTCACAGCTGTTTGTAGATCTACAGTATCCTTGTCATAGAGGTCATACTAAGGAAGTATGATTCAGCACCTGCCTTGTGGACAGCTCCCTTTGAAATAGACAGTCAGATCATGTTACAAACTAATGAGAGGGAAAATATTCAAGTCATAGACCATTCATGATGATACGAATGGCACAAAAATAAAATAGAAAGTCAAACTCAATTAATAATGCATTTTTTGGAAAAAATATAGCTGCAATAGCATACATAGACTCATTTGCATATATAATGACACCTACATTTCTATTTGCATTAATTTAAGTTTTGTTATCGTTATCTAAAACAACCTATAAACATTGTGTTCTGTTTTAATAAAAAAATAATATTTGAGAATAAATTTAAACTTAAACAAATTAAAATTAGAAATGTTGCCTTGGCAAATAACTGAAATACGTTGAAGTACTTAAATGACTAAAACTATAATAAAAATTAATTAAAGCTAAATTGAAATATTAAACATAAAAATAAAAACGACAAAAGCTTTAACAACCTTAAACTAAAACCAACATTTAAAAGTTAAACTAAAATCAAAATAAAAACAAATAAATGAAATCTAATTTAAAAGGAATAAATACTGTAATAGTATAATAGTATATATACATCATATTTTAGCGTAAGCTCACATCTAAAGCAATTTATAATAGTGGAGGCAACATTATTAACAATATTGCAAAATCAAGAGTAAGCAATTAGTGCAAGCAAAAAAATCAAAATAAAACGACTATACTTTTTCTTCAGTTCAAGACCAGTAGCAACAGTATAATTCTGATGTCATTTTCTAATAAGATAATCTTACAGCATAAGCATATGTTTATTTTTTGTGCATGTTTGCATCTGTGCCTTTTTCTGCGTGAATCATTACAACGCTCATTTTGGTCACGGAAAAAACAGTCCTGCAAGCGGCCCACACGCCAGCTTATGCATAGATCAAACACAGACACACCTGTTCCAACAATCTGTCAGTTTACACGTGCTCTTTGTGCTTTGAGACACAAACCGTTTGCGGAGGCGTCAGTGGTGTTGAATATCATGAGGTAATTATTGAGAGATTTCAAGTCATATGATCACTTCATGTTTACAGGTCATACAAAAATCTTAAACCCCTTTGTGCAGTTCAATACGGGATTTGTAACACTTAATTAGCTTTACTACAGAGTTTCTGTTCTGCTCAAACTTCCACAGTCATCCTTGACTGTGCTAAAGTGTGTGCCAGAAGGTAGACAGATCCATTAGAGTTGATGTCAAACCACTCACCTGCTCTTGTATTGCCGGCTATCTGTCTCTTATGTCACTGACACAAAGAGAGAGGCAGTAAACTGTGTAGCAACTTGATGGTTGTTCAGTCAATAATGGCTCTTTCAGCTTTTCATCCACTAAACAAGGAAAAGCTCTCTGTTTCACACCACCATCCTTTTTTTAATGATGGCAGCCGTTCAAAGCAACTCAAGCTATTCGGACTTCACTTGACTTAATGGGATTTGACCGTCGATGGCAGCATTGTGTGGTGTTGCTCGTCCTGTTATTCCATTTAAATGAAGTGCCTGATGGATGTAAAAATCTTTTTTTTTATTCTAATAACTTCTGAGATTTTTTGCATCTCTTTGATCCTTGCCACATTGTGATTTCCGTATTCTAATAAGCATGCAGTCACACAGAAGCTAAAATCAAGAGAGGCATATTTAAATAAGGTTCAAAAGGAAAGGAAACCACTCATACCCCGTATACACCATAGTATTTTGATTTCACTTCTGACTGAATGATATTTTTTTCACTATTTTGACCTCAGTAAAAGGCAGTGCCATCACTCACAGAATACAGAGCTGCCAGAAATGTCAGAATTTACATCAAAGAGACATGGAGTCAACAAATATGACTGTGTGTGTGTGTATATAAAGTGATACCTCAGAGACCTTTTTTCCCTGCCTTCACTTCCTCATGTCTAAAGGCAGGATGTGCATATTTATGCAGCCACTGTCATGGCTGATGGATTTATAAAGCCTCTTGCTTTCTAAAACAATGGCTCGCCAGCAAATCCAGCAATCAGCTTTAGGATGTTCTTTGTAAATGATATTAAACACTGGCTGTGTTCCAAAACCTTGTGAGCTTTCCTCACTGTTTAACATAGACAGCTTCCTTCAAATGATGTCTCCAAACTAAAATAAAATCTTAAGGAATGAAACGCTCAGGGTAGGCAATAAAATAGCATACAAATTGGTGAACTTGTCGCAATGCATTCTGGGATTGCCTTATGCACAAAGGAAAAAGGTTATGCTGCTTTAGAATTTTCAGTATCTTAAGACTGTTTGGAACAGCCATTGCATTATATGCTTAACTTGCTGTCTATATACCGTACAAATGCTGTATTAGGGATGTGCAATATATTGATTGATTTTGTATATTTTACTGACCAATATTGGAGTCTTTTAGATTTTTTTTTTTTTTTTTTTTTTTTTTTTTTTTTTTTTTGTGATGCCTAAATGATTATGACTAAATGAAGCCAGTGATTTGTCACAATCACATTTGTTTGGACTCATTGTGTTTCGTCATCATCTGCCTTAAAGGTGCAATAGGTGATTCTCTATAGATTTTTTTTTCTGCTGGTTGAAAGACTCCTCATATTCTGATAGCAATCAGGATAGCAGCCTGTTCACGCAGGCATCATACGTCATCAGCGCATTCACATACACTGTGCAGACAGAGCGAGAATGGCAGGCAAACAGTTGTTGACAACGGTGCGCGGTGAAAGGGAATGATTGACGGCTAATATTAACCAACCTAAAATCAGCTTTAAAGTTAAGAGCGTAAAGATGAAGTTTAATTGGTTATGTGATAGAACAGTGGACCGGCCACTGTACATACTGTGCAGTAATTAGCAAACATTTTGTAGAGAAATGAAATCAGGCTGAACCTCAACAACTATTTGGACTCGCACAAATGCTCCCAAATATATTTTGAGGTCGCACAGATTAAATTTCAGGAGCATATGCAACCACAATGGTCGCAATTTCGAGCCTTGACCTAGGACGGCTAGAGGGCAATAAATTATCGAAAAATTTTCGGTTGTGGGTGAATTATTCCTTTAAAGATAGTAGCTTGCACATTCATTGTAGGCATCTCATAAATGTTTGGAATGGAACTGTGTGCTAGCATTACCAAGCACCCAAATGTGCTTTTGCTGTGTCAAAAACTGATATTTTTTTGTAGTATATCATTCAGCATACCTTCACAGGTGCCATGGGGCAAATCATTGAATTCTTGACTAATAGATTGTGGCACGGTACATCAGTAGGTGGCCATATTTTTGTATTGTCTGAGTGTTTTTGTGCATATATCTGGTGTCAGGCTTATCAATTTGGAGTGAGTTTTGTCCATTGAGCTGGAGGGAATGACCTTTCACAACGCGCTACATGCCGATTAGCATGCTTTGCTCTGCCACTGAGAATCATTTGCACATTGTAATAAACCACAGGCTTGCCTTTGAAAATTAATTAAACTTACAAATCTGAAAGCCCTAAAGTGAACAGAGACCAAAGCTGAAACTGTCCACCCAAAATCTCTTTGTTTCCCCAAATAAAACACAGGTTAATTTGCATATCAGTTGTTGTGGAGCTGCCAGAGAGCAGTCACATTGGTCTCAACGTGTTCGTTCAAAACGCCGAACAATGGTGTGAGCAGAGAAAAACTACAATATGCTATGAAATGCGGACAAAGCATTAGTTTTGGATGACGTTTGAGGCAAGGCAGTTGTGTAACTTTAACATGCCGTAAAATTATGTCCTCTGGAGTCTCCAACCTTCAGGTGAAAGAACAAGTCTGCAATTCATTAAACCTTAAAATATGAAGTCACATCCATTTAATGGCACTTTGCACCTTTAACCTTCATGATTTGAATGTGTTCTGCATAAATAATTCATAATTCCTCAGAAATAGCAATGCGCCAGAGTTGTAGTAACCCCTGATAGTATAATGGACTGAGGTTTCCAATTAATACTGTGGCTTTACCCCCAGCCACCTTAATGACTTAGCCCAGTCTCCACAGAACACACTAGACCTCCCACTTTCAGGGCAGGGTGCCATTTAAGTCCCAATAATGACTCTTCTCTAAACATGAAAGGAAACCAGATTTTGCAGTCACTCGCTTAAGTGTAGAGTCCACCACAAGGACATCTCGCATTATTATGCACATGACTTCAAGCTCTTCATTAGCAATTATCCATTAGTCAATACATCTATGTAGTATAGGAAATAACATCACAACATATATTTCCATCAAGAGTTGTATACATTTTTGGTCAAGATCTTGTATTGACAATGCAAGAGTCAAGCACTCTGTAAACCGTACTTGGTTACTAACGTAACCTCGGTTCTCTCTAGAGAGGGAACGAGTACTGCGTGATATATTGCGCTATGGGGAAAACCTCTTTTCCACGAGATATTGAAGCCAAAAATTATCCTTAATTTTGATTTAATGTAAAACGCTGTGCAGCAGCATGCAGACATAGGCAAGACGGCTCGCGCGCCTATTGGCTGCCCTGCGGCAACAGCAGCAGCCTATCGAGAGAGGCCCTGCGGAACATGATACCCAATGGGGGCACTTCGCGCCCATTTCGTCACGTCCCGCCAGAATAGGCGTGGCCTTGGCCTATAAATACACTCGACAGGCTGATACAAACTGGTTTTCATCGCTGAAGCGAACCAGCGCTGTTGTATGCACGGCAAAATACGCAGTACTCGTTCCCTCTCTAGAGTAGAGTACGTTCTCTTACGAGAGTATCTCTCGTACTGCGTAATATCTTACGCTATGGGGAACACAATGCAACACGCCGTGCATACTGGGATCCGACACCAAAGTCCCAAGGGCAGTAGCCCGGGGCTCATGTAGTGCATAATCACCGTAGACTCACAGAGAGTCGGAGAAGAGAGGCTACAAGCATAATTCCCCATGAAATAGCATCCCACAGGAGCTAGTTATGTTAACAGTGTTTCACGCAGACAGGGTGAACGTGTTCAGCCTGAACTGGGTATAAGTACGGGTTATTCAACACCCATGGAACTGTTCTATCGATCAGTGAGCGATGCCCAAGCAAAACTCAGCAAGCAAACTCATTCTGCGCCGGCGCAGTGGGGCAGATAATACTGAATTCTAGACAGACAGCAGCTTGGCCTGTAAGGCGGGAACCTCTAGGTTATAAAACCTTATAAATGTAGACGGCGAGGCCCAGCCTGCCACCATACAGATATCTTGCAAGGGAATCCCGCTAGAACACGCCCACAACGAGGCCACGCCTCTCGTGGAGTGCGCTCTGACACCCAAAGGACACTGCAGGCCCTTAGAAGTGTAAGCCAGCGCTATAGCATCAACTATTCATCTGGATGGGCTCTGTTTTGATGCAGCCAGTGCCTTGGAGCGCCCACCAAACAAAACAAAGAGCTGCTCGGTCTGTCTGAAGACAGACGAGCGGGACACATAAGCTCTCAGCGCCCTGACGGGGCAGAGGAGATTAGCATCCTTGTAAAGTTATTAGAAATGTATTTTTATGAAACATCTTCATGAAAATAAAATTGAAGTTGGCATTGTATCAATCTAGAAATGCACTGCAGATAAAGCCACATGTCTGACCATGTTATATTTAAAATTTGAAGAAGATAAGTTTAAAACTCTGCATTTAGTTAAATGTTTTTCAAGATCATGTCATATAAATTTATTTTAATTAGACTCTAAAATGCAAACTGGTGTTTATTGTCATCTTCTAGCATCTATTTAGACTATTTTCTCTATTGTTTTGTGGTGCAAACGAGCCCCATTCAGTGTCAGTCTTCCCTGTACACATTCACACCTCTCCAGCCTGATTATGGGTCTAAATATGCTTTTCTTTTGTCTGCATTATAATCACTAACGACTGGCTATTCACACTGTTTCAATCCCTTTTTCTTTCATCAAAGTTCTCACTTCACATTTAAAACTGTATCAAATGCCCTTTTTGAAAAACGAAAAATTTCAGTAAGCATTCCTATTTAGAAAAATTCATAAAAATAACAGCTAATGTGCTGGCAGGTGCACAGAGTTAGCTAGCATGTTAGCTTAGCACACCATCAATACACGACAATTTATGTGATTAAAACCATGTTTGTGCTCCAAACTTACTTTATAACGCAAGTCGAGTGTTTTAAATAACCTTCTGTGATCTGATTTGGCTTCAGATGAAAAAATAAGACAGAAAATATATAAATTTATAGTATTCTGCAATGATAAACTCTATATCGATTAGCATTACATTATAAATATAATCTATTATTATGAAAATACCTGACATGGCTCGAAGAACACAGGTAAATCGAATATCATTGCAATCATGTTTATTGTCTTCAAAACATCTTTATCTGCATGTTACAGCGATCTCTGGAAGCTTTGTTTGTGGCAGGGACTTCCTGGAATGTCACATGATTATGCCACTTCTTCGTGTGTTCCATATATGGACTATTACTGTGCATAGAGCGCTCTCAGGCGGCCAGTATGGATTGAAAACACAGTACATCAGAGTATCCAGCGCTCATGATTACATCGACGCATTTGGGTATAAATTCAATAAATATTATTCCTGTCTATAGATATCTGATGTAAACCTATGAGAATATATCAATATTTCTCCAAATCTGCACATGTTTGAGCTAAAAGCCCTGAGGGACGTTGTTTTGTCAAGCTCTGTCATGACGATCGCACAGGAGTTTTTTTCTGAATGGAAGCGGCTGACGCTCATAATTCATATTAAAGGTAACGACTCATTTTTTAATTACATAACTCCTGACACAAATTAAGACATAACTGTCACTATAAGTTTATCAGAATACAATAGTGGTCAAATACTGAAACTTGAGTCTTATATCTTTTTAATGATGTATAGTTTGTCAAGGTAATAACATTAAATCTGATAGTAACTTTGAACTATTTAAAAAAAAAAACGCTTCAGTGCGCCCGCGCTCTGGTGAAGCTTAACAGGTTAAAGTGTGCGAGGCGGGGGCACCGCCGATCACGGCGGGCAGCCTGGTCGCGCTCGGTTTCTATATGACAGATTGTGGAGAGAGAGCGAGCGGGACAAACCCTGTGGGTTTTAGCGTGTCTGTGAGAGAATGTGGGCGCGGGACAGCGGGCACATTTACTGCACTGAAAACACCGTCGGCTTGTGCTGACTGAATGTGTGTTGGTTTCGTTTTTACAGAAACCGTGGGACACGCATTGTGTAGTGTTTGTGGGCACTGTGACGTGGGCACATTCACTACGTTTGCACAATCGACATGAGTCGATTTTTTTTTGTGCTAGCCCTGAACTGTGGCGGGCTGTGTCTATGTGTGGGAATGGGCACTGAGACGTGGGCATTCTTACAACACTCATAACACCATCGGCTTTGGCCGGGACACCAGAAAATACACTCTTTATTGGATTTATCTGGGTAGCCGTAAAAACGGCTTTTGTGTGCAGGCAAGCGGGTAAATGAACCGGCTTTTTGACTGCTAAATACGCTGGAACAGTCACATTGCATGGAACTGGACGAGCGAAATGTTTCGGTAAAAATCCGGCCGCAGCGAGACTTGAACACCGTCGCTTTCCTAGGATGGCTAGGAAGGCTTTGAGACCTCGGGCTTGATCTCGATCCTCGGCCGGGGCCGCGCTGAGGGGGGCGGCGTCCAGCAGAGCGAGAGCGCGGTCTCTGTTCTCGGGCCTAACGGTGCTGAGAAGCGGCTGCGGGTGGTGCGGGCTGTGGCTGTGAGCTCCGGGCAGACGGCTGTTTCGAGCGACCTGCTGCGGAGCTAGAGCGCTTCGGGAGGAAGTGCTTCATAGCCTGCGATGTCTTTTGAACCTCCTGGAATCTGTCCGCGAAATCTTTGTTGGCAGATCCGAAGAGGCCCGCTGACGAAATGGGCGCGCGAGAAACACAGAGCGCTCCGAGTCCGTCATCTCAGACAGCGTTAACCACAAATGTCTCTCAGCCACGGTCTCTCTGCCGTCCAGCAGAGGGCGGGAAGAGATGTGTTGCTACCGCTGCTTCCACAGGAGAAGAGAAAGGTACCCTCTATCTTTCGCACCGTCCACAGTGGAGAATGCAGCAGAGACAGAGGTACGCATCCTGGCCGAGAAGGGGGCGTTCCAGGACCTCGCGACTTCTTTGTGAAGCTCAGGAAGAAAAGACGCGGGTCTGGACTGTGATGGGGCGTGGTCCTTCTTGAGGAAACATCCATCCAGTCGGTTGCGCGGGGGCTGCGTGGGCGCCTCCCAGTCGAGGCCGGGGTTTTTGACAATCTCAATGGCGGAAGCGGTGGCAGACGGTGGCCGCTGTCCGTCGGTGAGCGACTCGAGCGATGCCGGCGAAGCTGGCGGGCGAACCGGCGAGCTTTGGCGGCAGGAGAAGGCTCGGGAGCGCGCTGAGCATGGCGCTTTTTACGGTGCGGCGTAACAGCGGGCTGAAGTTCAGGCTCTGAGAAGGATGCCAGGCGAGTCCTCAGAGTCACCATAGGTAGGAGCTCACAGTGAGGGCATCCGCCGTCGACGAGAGCGAGAGCCGCATGATCCTCACCCAGGCAGGAAACACAATGACATGGCGGTCCCCGTCGCTGAGTGTGGCTCGGCACGAGCCGCAGGATTTTTGCATCTTTAAAAAGACGCTAGCTCTTTTAGAACTAATAGAGAGAGTGTGAGTCACAGAGGTGAACACACACTAGCAGTGAAAAAGGATATCAAGGCCGGAAAGCGTAGCAGGTAAGGCGGCTGAAGGCGGCGAGGTGAAGGCCAGCGGCTTCAGACTCGAAGGCACGTCCCGCTGTAGGCTTGCACTCAGACGGCGCGGCTTCTCACTCCGGATCCAGCGATGCAGTAGTGCTTCGCTGAAGAGATGAAAATCAGTTTGTATCAGCCTGTCGAGTGTATTTATAGGCCAAGGCCACTCCTATTCTGGCGGGACGTGACGAAATGGGCGCGAAGTGCCCCCATTGGGTATCGCGTCCCGCAGGGCCTCTCTCGATAGGCTGCTACTGTTGCCGCAGGGCAGCCAATAGGCGCGCGAGCCGTCTTGCCTATGTCTGCATGCTGCTGCACAGCGTTTTACATTAAATCAAAATTAAGAATAATTTTTGGCTTCAATATCTCGTGGAAAAGAGGTTTTCCCCATAGCGTAAGATATTACGCAGTACGAGAGATACTCTCGTAAGAGAATATCCTCTATCACATCCCAAAGACTTTCATTGAATTTAAGGTCTGGACTCAGAGGTGCCAATTCAAGTGTGAACGTGATTCTTCATGCTCCCTCCCAACCATTCTTTAGCAATTTGAGCCTGATGAATCTTGACATTGTCATCCTGGAATATGGCCATGATGTGTCTTTCTTCATAGTTGTTTAAGAAATGAAAAGCTACACACACTCCATCAAATAGGGTTAGAACAGGGGTCGGCAACCCAAAATGTTGAAAGAGCCATATTGGACCAAAAAATTTAAAAATTCTGTCTGGAGCCGCAAAAAATTAAAAGTTTTATATAAGCCTTATAATGAAGGCAACACATGCTGTAAGTGTTATATTAGCCCTCTAGTATCAAAATGATAAGTAGGCTACAAATTAGAGCTTAGATCGGGCCCAAAAAAATCAAGCCCGGCCCGACACATTAAACGTAATTATGAGCCCGAGCCCGATTTTAACCCGACCATTTTTTAATGCGTGGGTCGTTATAACTGACGTTCTCAACTTTCTTTCTCCCGCCCGCAACATTTATGTTTTGTCCCGCTCCCGCCCTCAAATAGACTTTTTTCTGTACCTCCAAATACTTTCAAGTTAGCCTACGTGTCGCCACCATATATCCTCCTGATAAATTATTTGTTATTAAAGCATTAAAACACAAACCACTGTTAATTTAACATAAAAGCAAGCAGTTTACTATGCGTGCATGGTTTGGCATGACTGAATGCGCGCAAAGTGCGCTCTCTTAATAATTCCTAAAAAGCTGACAGTTCATCGCGATCTCACACATCTCTGTTATTATCAATGAAGCTGACTGCACAATGAATCTTTCATAATATCCACACGTTGTTCGTTATAATTGGAGGATTTGCCAGCATACAGAATTCAGCACTGAACAGAAAAGTCAGTTTTGAGCGTGAGGGGAGTCTATCTTAAATGCTTCTGATTGGCCATTGCGTTCAAGAAATCAACACATATGTCTGTGATTGGCTATATCGCTCAACGCTGCAAACATGTTATGAATAGAAATTCTGGCCTGTAAATCGTTTCTATTTTGTTTTAGTAGAGTGAGTGCATTACCGCACGCGCCCGCGCTCGCACTCGCCCATCAAATCTAGTGCCGCGCCGCACTAGAGTGCGTTGGGAGTGCTCAGCTATCTTTCTCTTTTTCCCCTTGGGATCCATGGCCCATGACACACCCGCCGGTTTGTTTGTCAGCCACCGGTCTGGCATCACGCCGATCTGACAGACACGTGTGTCACAGTCTATGACATAAATTCTTCGTTGACAGAAATGTTGAAATTAAATATTTATTATACACATTTTTACAACGTCGAAAAACTTTAAGAATGTTTGTCATGTTTTTCATCCTACAGAAATTATATTAAAACAAAAAATTTTTTTTCCATTTTCAAATTTTTGAAAAAGCTCCAGGGAGCCACTAGGGCGGCGCTTAAGAGCCGCATGCGGCTCGCCGACCTATGGGTTAGAAGAACTGCTGCCAAACATTTAACATGATAGAAACATAATAATCACTGCAAAAATGATTAAATTATAGACTCTTAAGCATTTGCCTATTTAAATACAAACAGTGACATTTTTTGGCCGAGCAGTGTTGCTTTCTTTTTGAATAGCTGTCAATGGAGAAAGATGCTTTTTGCATCCAGATGGTGGACCGTGCTAACACGCGAAACTTTGACCCCTTTGTCCACCCAGATGCTGGTGTCAAATTGTCCCTTTCGCCCTCTATTTAGTCTGCACAGCAAAGACTGTGAAAATAGAATGCATCCTGAAAACAACTTTACTGTGATTGTAAAATAATTGTCTAAATTCACAAAGACAAGTGCTGCCAAATTGGAGAAGACGACGGAAAGTGCATTAGCACCGGACAATCCTCAATTTTGTGGTGAGTCGTAGTTAAAAGCATGTTTTTGTTTCCATTTTCTATTGATGAGACAATGTCAGAGAAGCTACTGACTGTCCCATGCTGGCCTTTCATCTTCTTTCAGACAAGTCTGAGTGCACTAACAATGCTCAGAGATCACAGGACCCTAAAACAGTGTGTGAAATATCCCGCTGATATCAAATTCTTTAGTTCTTTGTGTTAAACTTCAAAAGGTTCCACTTTGCAGTACAAAAATGACAAGCTGCCTACACGGTCAAAGCAACAAAAATTAGCAAACATACTTTTAATAATCTTTTTCATTACAACGCTCATTTTCCATTCGGGATTGCATTTAAATGCCTGTTTTAATTTGAGACATCGTGTTACTCAAATATTATTTCAGCACATAATTAACTTTGCACACCACAAACCAATTCAGATCAGCAATTGTGATCAAATTGTACAATTATCTTTCACTTATGCTGTAAAAAATGCTCTGTTCATATTGTCATGGGAGGCTCAACAGATTCTGTGTTTGTTGACTCTCACATTGCTCTGGAGCCATCAGACCATCCTCGTTGTTGATCCCTGGGCAGTTAGGGTAGATGTAGAATGAAGTGAGTTAAAAATGGAGCTGTGTGATGATAAATTGTCCAGCAGAGGGTTTAATGAGCAGTTTTATGTTCTCTGAATGGCTCCTGGAAGGCTTCTAATTGATGATTTGTTTAAGGGCTGGTGTGTTGTTTATGGGGACAATGTGCTCCAGTAATATGGGATGAGCTCATGGACATGAGAGATTTAAGCTCTTCATGATTTGCAGGGCTGTCTCATTGATCTGAAATGAACCAATCTTTTATATATTGGCGATGCATTGCACCATATCAGGTGACAAAAGGGAAATATCTGATGTAAATCATTCAACCTGTTTGGTACATTCTGCTCTCGGTCTTTTTCTTTCTCTCATTTTTATCTCTTCATTGGGTAAGGTATTATAAAAGTGCTTCAAAGTATATTGAGTACAGATGCCTCCTTAGGAAGGTTAAAGCATTATTGATCTTGGTGAAAAAGAGCCACCTTTGGATCTTGTGAATTATAGTCATTTTATGAAATATATGTGAATTATGCACAGCTACATTTTATACTGTGAAGCCCCATAAGACTTCTAGATGGTCTTGACAATAACACCCATCACAAATGAATTTCATTATAACTGATCAGTACCACACTGACATCTGTTTTCTCCACATTTATTAAAACATTAGATGTAGGATTAATGTCAAATGCCTCCCACTAATAATCCACTGGCATATGATGAAAGGAAATTAAAGGATTAATTAAGTTGTTTAAATGGCTCATGATATTGGCATACAACCTTTGAGCTTAAAATGGGATGACATATTTCTAAATGAAAAAATTATAGGTTGCATTCAGTAAAACTAAAATTTCCAGCCCTGGCAAATCATGTAAATTAATGCTAATTTAAAAATGTATGTTTTAATTTAAAAATATAAATGAATTAATACATTTATATATTTAATTTATATTTTCACCTATATTTTTATGGGTTGCTTGCAGTAAAACATATGCACTCAGTAGGAATATAATAGACGAATGAAATTCAGTTAAAATGACAGTGTAAATCAACTCAAGCCACGTAAGAAGTACTACGTACATAGCTAAGATGAAATGAAAACCAGGCGTTTAACCTCATTGTATGTCTGTGTGCATTTATGGGTTTGTGTGAGTTGTGCCAAAACCATTATCATCACTTTGATCTAAAACAAAGTCTCAGTCAAAAAGCAGACACACACTAAACGCATAACAGAGCAACATTACGGTTGCTAATATGTCCCAGTGTTTCCAATGAAGTAGTTCATTCTTCTGTGGAGTCTGCCGACCTTTGGCTAATAGGTCCTGATAAAAGTCAATGTACCAAGTGTCTCTCCCTGCACCACTCAGAGGACAAAATAAGGCAAGTTTTTTATGGAGGGACAGCAGATATTGACATATGAAACCAGGCCCGGTGTGGGGATATTTGATGGGGAAGTATTAATATCTGTCTCCTTCCATAGGAGGTTATTTGTAGTGTATGAATCTATTTGTAGTTTGCTGAAAGAAATCAATCCAAGTTGTATAGAATCGGAGCTTGTGCTTCATGCTGGTGTCTGTGATTATTTAGACATGTTTGTACTTTAGAGATATATCTAGATATAGATATATATATATATCAGAATTTAGCCCATGTTATTTTTCCAATGACATTTCCAAGGTTACTGTGAGGTTTTATTGGGTAAAAGCAGCCCAGTGAAATCAGAATCTGAGTTAGCAAATTTTTTTTCCGCCGGTTTTACAAGGAAACTTTGTATTAAAGCTGCAGTCCGGAGTTTTTCCTCTTTGTCGCCATCTCTGTTCGAAATCTGCAATTGCAGTCATTTGCGGAATTATCAACTTTACGTGAGTTGTACTTCAACACCCTCGACACGGCACAGCGCGGATGAACACAATGTTTTGAGGAGAGTGTGAGGCTGTCAGTCACCGCGCCGGTGTGGATACTGGCATTCAGAATTACAGATTATTATTTTTGAAAGTATGACCAGCATAATAATTTTCACCGGAAAATGTAATCTGAACAAGTAAGAAACATCCACTTTTGTTCTGGTTCTGACATTGCAGTAAATCTCGCTGATTAAATCTAACAATCGCTTATAAGTTATCATATCACGCAAAACCGTGCAAATTATACTTTGTTCTAAAATTGTTAATGTTAACAACGTCAGCATTGCGTGACTACATGTAATGTCCTTCCGATATGTAACCTTGTTTTTCGCATGGGTCCGGTTCCAGTCTCTTTTTTTCTGTAGCCACTCCGAAGTCCGAACGAAGTCTTTTGCATTTTACAGCGGGTGAATCTCTAGTTGTCACTGGTGATTGTCGTTTGAACCTTTCTGGATCCGCCATCAAATTGATAAGTTTAATTATATCAAATGCTGTGAGAAAAGGCTCTAAATCTCCACCTCCAGCATCCTCACACTCAATATAACTTATACTAGCCGAGACTCCTCCTTTATGTGTACAGATGTGACGTAATGACGTAAAGACATGCTCGAATCTCCCGTGGAAATCCACCAGTACCACTGAAATCATTATTACAATCTTACCGTTTTGAATCGAGCTACGGCAAGCAGATAGTTTTGAACACTGGCTGGTTATGTATTTTCTCAAATATGTATTTTGGATAATTTTTAACCAAAAAAAAGCTACGGACTGCAGCTTTAATGTGGATTAAGCAAGATTTAGAGCTGCTAAGCTCCAAAAGAAGACTCATAAAAAAGTTTTGTTGGACAAATACATGAAAAGAGAGACGCATATTTTTGGACATGCCAAATTAGGTAATAATTAGAATCGCATGGAAAAATATAAATGTATCTCACTTATTATATGGCTATCAAATAACAATACATGCACATGTAAAATGTGCTATCTTTTAGAAAACAACGGTTCTAGCAACAACATTTACACCTTAAACACAGTATTTATTTATATTTGTTGGTAATCTGTAAACCAAATTACTTTCATATGGTCTAGCTTGCTAACATGTTTAGGTAATGTAAACATGTCTTCATCTGTTTTAAAGTCACGATAGAAAAGAATTAGCAAAAGAGGTTTTCTATTGTACTGTGACATCAGAGTGAAATTGATTATTGAAAAAGAAAACAAATGTATTAGACAGAGTCTTGATTCTGTGCATTGTTGTTTGGATATTGCGATGTGGGTGTTGCACCCAAAAATGCACGGAAACTTGCAGGTATAAGCAGATTAAATGATTGGACAAATCCTGCATACTTCATCAGAGAGAAGTCTGTCGTTTTCTCCAGAAGATCATGTTATGACACCTTGATTAAAAATTATGAAGCCCCAAAAAATAATACATACATGGATGAATCATGCATTTACAAAATAGATGTAGGGGAATTGCATGCTGACTTAAAGTTCTTTCATCCAGCTCGTTGTAGCTCTTAACAGTTTGTTGTTGTTCTAAGCAATGCTTTCTTTTGTTGATTTAATTGGGAGACTGAGGGTTATTGTTTTATTACAGTCGGCAGTCATATTAACCGTGTTGTGTCACAAGATGGGGCCAATTAGCTTTTCCAACCTGCGCTGTTAGGAAGAGAGAGAGGATACGGAGTGATATGAGAGGGATTTAAGTAGCCACGGGTATGTTGCCATGGTCAACTGTGAAAATTCCAGTTTAGCTGTCATTATACAGAAATATCTGACCACAGAATGCCACAAACAATCAGAATCAAGCATTCAGAGAAATTTTATCCAACAAAAAAGGATTTTTTTTAAAGGGATAGTTCACCCAAAAACGAAAATTAGCCCATGATTTACTCACCCTCAAGTCATCCTAGGTGTATATGACATTCTTCTTTCAGACGAATACAATCAAAGTTATATTTAAAAATGTCCTGGCTCTTTCAAGCTTTATAATGGCAGTGAATGGCCATATATTTTTTCCATCAAGGAAAAAACCACCAAAGTCCATCAAGCGCATCCATCCATGATAAAAGTGCTCCACGGCTCTGGGGGGTTAATAAAGGCCTTCTGAAGCGAGGCGATGCGTTTGTGTAAGAAAAATATCCATATTTAAAACTGTATCGACTAAAATAACTAGCTTCCGGCAGACGGCCATACACAAGTCGACTTACGCCAAAAGAGTAACACTTGACGCGATGTATGACGTAGGATGTAGGAGTAGTGTAAGCTTTGACGCCTCTCCCGGTTTAAGCAAACAGGGTACGTCATTGCGTTGTGCGTCAAGGTCAAGTGTCTTTTGCCGTAAATCGATGCGTACGGCCATCTGCCGGATGCGTTTATGCGCCGGACTGCCATTATAAAGCTTGGAAGAGCCAGGACATTTTTTTATATAACTCCTATTCGTCTGAAATGAGAATGTCATATACACGTAGGATGGCTTCAGGGTGAGTAAATCATGGGGTAATTTTCATTTTTGGGTGAAATATCCCTTTAATGTACACTGTATCTAAAGTGCTCATTCAAGCTAACACATCTTTCCTGACTGCTTCATCATGCCTTCTGTTTCCTCAGAGGACACAAATGCTGGAAACACCATCTGACCAACTGCAGGTGTTCAGGACTGTCCATTTGCATCTTAGCAGGGTTAGGTGCCGCCCCACCTGCCCTGAACAATTGCACTGTGATGCCCAAATAATCATGCAGAGTTAATGAACAACATTACCTGGAACCTAACAACATCTCCACTGATAACCGATTCAGTGCACTGCAGTTGTGCACCGCTGTAATGGCCCATGCAAGGTGCCCTGCTTTGTTGCCTGATCAAACACAAACTGGCCATTTGTGTCTGATCAGGCAACAAAGCAGGGCACATTGCATGTTTGTACAATGTAATGGGAGTGTGGTTTTGAATTTTAAGACGCTTTAAAGAGTGCAAGCCTCGTACTTGACGTTTTACAGGTAAATCATGTGGCTTAGAATAGTGCTTGTAACAATAAGTGTGCTCCGGGTCATGTTCTGCCCTTTTCTGTTCTCTATGGTGACATAAACTGAAAATGACACACTGCTCTGGGAAGGTGAGGGAGAAAGTGGCCAGGGTACACGCACACGTCAACACAAACACTAGTCCATATGCTCATTCTCTGTGAAACTGCTGGATGCACACTGATGACTGTTTGATTTCAATTGGTTGATAGAACACTTTGGAGTTTTGAACCAAATTCCTAATTACTTCATTAAAGGGGATAGTTCACTTCAAAATGAAAATTCTGTCATCCTATACTCATGTCACCCTCAAGTTGTTTCAAATCTGTATGAATTTGTATGAAATTTGTATGAACCTGTATGAACACAAAGGAAGATATTTTAAAGAATGTCTGTAACCAAACAGTTAACTGGACCCATTGACTTCCATAGTAGAAAAAAAAATACTATGGAAGTCAATGGGTCCAGTTAACTGTTTGTTAGAAACGCTTTGAACAACTTAGAACATCAGTGGAGAAAGGGATATAGTTCATCATAACATTGTAATATACATCATATACATAATTCACCCGCTGGGATAACCTGGCTTCTCTTGAGACTCCCCTGCTTCAGAGCACAGTAATAATGATATGCTAAAGAACGACCGCATGTCGAAGGTATTGGTTATAATGGATTGGCCTTGGATTCCATCCATCCGTCCGTCCGTATACTACACACTTTAGCACTTAAATCTAACCAACCATGTGCTTGACCACCCATGAGAACAGCACTTTTGATTCTGAACTATCAAGTCTTCCTCTCTGTGAATCTGGTACTGGCTGTGTTGTGAGCCGGCAAAGGTCAAAGCATCCTCCTTTCAGACCTCCCCCAAGTATGCTGCTGTAATCTCTGTCCTTGTGCCAAACCTCCCACTGCCCTCCGGTCTGTCCCCACAACACACA
This sequence comes from Tiaroga cobitis, assembly GCA_030578255.1. NCBI lineage: Eukaryota > Metazoa > Chordata > Actinopteri > Cypriniformes > Leuciscidae > Tiaroga > Tiaroga cobitis. The sequence goes on along the minus strand of CM060594.1, from coordinate 29,102,998 downwards.
CACGCATCTTATCCTCTGTCAGGCCCCTCGTCTGTCCCTTTCCTTCTGTTTCATCTCAATTCTTTCCACCTTTCTATCATATTCAGTTTGCCCTTTATTAATTTCACACTTTAAACTAATCCTAACGGCCCCTCAAATTACAATGGAGCGTGACTGGCCGCATTGGACCAAATCAAGTTGATTATTTATTCCCTGGGCGGTGCTTGAGAAATGGCCCTCTAGTTTTTTTCCTCATGCTCGTCAATTATTTTTCTCTGTCCCTCCTTGGCTGATGTTAGAAGCTTTATCATCTTTATCATCACAATCAAATCCTTTGTAGTAAAATCTAACTAAAATCCGCATCTTGTAGTTGATTTACAGATTTTCTAGCAGGTCAGAATGAATTACCAGTAGGCGTGGTAATATTGAGATAGAGAATATCCAGACTGGAACAAGCCAATGGATTTATATATTTGCACAATTTACAACACCATATTGCATTAAACAATCAGTTGTCAAAATAGTAATTAAATCCAGAGTTAAATTTTAAAACACTGTGTAGTCTTCACTGTATGAATTAAATATACATTGATTCTTATTAAAACTACTAAAGTTAAGAGCAGTGAGTGATTTTGTCTTTGTCTTTTTGTTTATTGTTGACACAAAAAGCAGCAGGTTTTTTTGCATTTGCATTTGTATTTTCCAACTGTTTATTCGATTAAGATATAACTGACTGTCTTATGTAAATAGTCGCCAAGACGGACATTTTGACCTATTTTGGTTTATATTTGACTGTTTAGGCGTGCACCTGAATTGAACCCCAAGAATACTTTGCTCGTCGGTGTTCTACTCCGTCTTGCAGCGCACACAGAAAGCACGGATCAGTCTCTTTCTCAGTTTAATGCCCTTTTAATAATCCTTTTTAAAATAAAGCATGCCACACAGTAGCATGCCAGACACATTTTACGACACATTTTTCTATTGATTTGTACGTTGAGTTTAAGCTTTTGGAGGTGCGAAAATACACCGCTTTAAAGGAAAGCAACGGCATGCGCCACAATGATCAATTGATCTTGATTATCACGTTTTCATAATCGTTGGAAGCCAAAATAGAAACCGAAACTAAAATTTGAATAGTTTTTCAAATGCGTCACCACACATGAAAGACACATGAAAGAGACGCATGGCACAGCCATCTAGCAGGCAGTCATTGCTCTGTTTTAACATGATTACGAGGACATAAAAGATCAATCACGATATATAATCGGCAGATCGCCCACCCCTAATTACCAGTAATACCGGGTAGAGGAAATGGTTTTCACTCTTCGATTCACCGACCATCTAATGCATATTTCTCTCAAAATGGAAAGCACCTGCCAAAATCATAAGCTCCAATCCCATATGTAAAGGTGCCAGAATAAGTTGCAAAGTGGACCAGAAGCTGTCGATGTTCAAAAGTCTACTCGAGAATAAGAGTGGACTATCTTGGTCCAAAACCTGTTTCAAAACCTGCTTGACCACCACAGACTGTATAATCCAGTGTTTCCAGAATATATTAGTTGTTTTGCGATGGTTTTATAGCATTAAAAAACACCTTTGTCAGTTTTAATCTTCAAAAATTAATAGAACGGCAGCAAATTCAGTGCAGTCTTTCCAAACCAACTCTAAAAACTCTAACATTTCCAGGCTTCGACTTGTCTTTAGACATGTAAGTGGCACAAAGTTATTTATATTTAGGTGTGTCTGCACTCCTGTATTTCGTCGTCGTGCCGGGCTGTTTTTCTGGGTCAGAGAGAGACTGAGAAAGTGAGAGACACACGCAGGCAGATCTTACAGGATGCATCTCCTTCACAGAAGGGAAGCGGGCTTATTCAGTTGGCACCTCTTCCTCCTCCTCTTCCTCTCTGGCTAAATATAAATGTGACTGGCTGTCAGCAGGGGCTGTGGCTGTCGCTGTTTGTGGAGATGGTGGTTGACCTTGGGGAGTTTCCAGTTCAAATAGCTCACTAAAACAGTATAGGGCATGGGTAGTGCTGGTAATGAGAGAGAGAGAGAGCATGTGTGAAAGAGACGGACAGAAAAAAACGAGACTATGTGCTGCATAATACAATGTGATTTTCTTGCTTTCTCCTGTCACTCACAGGTGCATAATTGCTGTGGGCTTTGAATAATGCAGACAGAAGCTTGGAGGTAACATTGCGACTTTAGAAAGAGTTATGATGTTCTATATTGTTATAGACTGTCTGCATTGTCTTGCTTTTAATGTTAAGCATTTTATTTGATTTTTATAAGCATTTTTATAATTTTTTGTTTGGTTTGGTTTCCACATTTGCAGCTGCAATTCTATGTTTTAAAAATTTGTAGTAAATGTTTCCTAAAATTAGTAATTGTTACTAGTTATTGCACTTTATATATTTTTTTATATATATTTAACTTTTAATAAGTAAAACAAAAAGTATTATTGTATGAGTTTCTTTCTTCTGTTGAAACCAAAAGAGATTGTAAAGAACGTTGGCATCCAGGCAGTTGACGCTAGCCATTGACTTCCATAGTATTTTTTTGTCCTACTGTGGAAGTCAATGGCTACCATCAACTGTTTCATTACCAACATTCTTTAAAATATCTTCTTTTGTTTTCAACAGAAGAATGAAACTCGGTTTAGAACAACTTGAGGATGAGTAAGTGATGACAAACTTTTCATTTTTGGGTAAACTATACCTTTAAGCCCATGCTATGTGAGCAGCACTTGCCGGAAAAAAAATACAACTTAACAGCTGTATTCTAATGAAAAGAAGAACTGACAACATTAGAGACCACCCCTCACCCCTTATTTTCACCAGCCTTGCAGTGTCGGTTTGAGGTCCAGGACAGAGTCCCTGTCTTTCCTAGATGATCAGATGGAGCAGACGTAGAATACTGAAGCCTCATCTGGGTCGGAGGCTGTGCTGCAGCCTGGGGTCTTCGCTTTGTCACCCTTATCAATCATTCTAGCTCCTTTGCCGATGCCTCATTGGTCATTGTTTTAACCTTGAGCATTTTTTTTCCATATTGTCTTCATCGCCGCTATCAATCACACACTGCACTTTCTCACTTTTTTTTACTTATTCTGGCAAACAAAAGGGGAAATTCCTTTTTTGATTTTTTTTCTTTTTCTCCCCTTTACCCTCTAGTTGTCATGTCATTACATACTTTAAATCATTTCTGTGTTTGAGCATTTGGCCACCGCTGCTCAAATTGGGCTCCAGTTGAGAGGGAGGTGGTGTACTAAAACACACTGTGTTTAAAGCACTTTAGTTTGTAGTTATTGTTCCAAATTTGAGGAAACGACTTTCAAGAGCTCTGTGAAGAGCGCTGTGGTGGAGGTGGGCGGCTGCAAACATCATGGTGCAACATTTCTTCGTTTTGGTCCTGCCCTCTGCCGTGCCTGCTACATTCTTACCCAGTGAAAAAAGACAGATCCCCAAAGGGGACGTAAAGGTCGGGGGAAGATGAACCCAGCAGCGGTGACCCTCTGTCACTCCCTATTTTCCTGAGAAATGCAGCAGAAGCAGCAGTGGGCAGCATTAGAGCTTAAAGATGGAAACCCTCAGGACAGCACTTCAGTGAGGTATTGATCTCAAGACTTGATGATAACTAAATTTTCCATTATACTGAAAAATTACAAAGGAGACTTCAGCTACAAAATGTTTTTTTGATAAAAAAAACAGTGAATCAACCCAAACTGTGACAACCTGCTGACCGTGATATTTCAAGGGGGGGGGGGGATTTTCTGATCTACCGGTGCAATCAATATCTTCCGTAATCGACCGTTTGTTTGTCTATAGCTGCAAAGCCTTGCCCTGGATTAAATGAGAACATCAAGCAGTGGCCAATCAGATAGCATGATGATAATGATGCAAGATGACAGACATTCAAGGCTGCAAACCCTTCACCATTTAGGCTTGATGAGGCAATCATGACTTCTTATTGACCTTACTATTGAGTGTTCGTCTCAAGGGGCAAACTGTCAGACAGTTGTCTCCAGGCTTTTTTTACGGAGCATTTGCCAATTGGACTGCTATTAGCTGAAAACGCCTCAAAAGAACACTTCAATTGACCATTCAGGTTAAGACTTAACTAATCAAACTGAAGCTCAATGAAACTCATTTTAAAATGAATTGGGGTGCGAGACTGGGTAACTGCTCATGAAATAGTGATGTTTTTCATGAATAATTAATAAAAAGGTTTATCTGGGGTTTACTTAACGCCTTGCTGAGCAGTTGAGCTTGAGGTACAGGAACTCAATACACTTTCCAGTTGCTTTGTTTTCTAAGCACTGCAGACTTCAAATCCAATTGGTGTGCTTGTGTCAATCAAACAATGGAGAAGAACACGAAAAAGCAACATGTGCTAACAAAATACTTTGTAACTTAGAAAAATGTGTGTTTTTGTGTAAATATATACATCTGAATGCAGAAAAACATGTTTGAGTTTGTATTGTTTTTAATATATCGCTGCTCTCTTGTGTATGTGTGTGTTTATGTGACGTTATTATAGCATGAATTGTAATTTTTTGCATTCCAACATTGTTAGGTGCAAAAAACTGAATTATACGGTATATGATGCATTCATCTTCCAATTTCAAATGTGCCATTAAAAATTTATCTATCCGTGTTTGCACTCATTTTTGGTATACTTCATTTTGGAGAAAGAAAATTACTGGCTGCAGAGATAAAATGTGTAGGTTAACATTAACTCTTATTAATAATTTCTTTTTAATTTAATATATATATATTCAGTAATTTGATTGAAGATTAGTCTTTGTTTTGTCTGGATCTGTTTAACTTTCATATTGAAGGGTACATCTGCTGTGCCGTCTTGTTTCAGAACCTTTCTGTGTCAGTGGATACACATAAACACACTTTAACACACATATTCCCATCGCAGGAGTGAGCCATACTGACATGGAAGGCACAGACTAGTTTACACATCTCAAAGAGGTTTACATAACCAACATCCCCATTGCGACTAGAGCACCGATCCATGTGAAAGTGAAATTGAGAGCGCCTTAATGTGCAGTGGACAAGATACTGACTGCGCAATATTCACACAATCCAAATGTCATAATGAAATCAGTCTTCTAGACATCCAGAGATGGTGCTGCTTATGGAGTGTGAAATTCTCTAGCAGCTGGGAAACCGATCTAATCACACAAACATATTTGATACCTTCCGCTCAAAAGATCAGACATAAATTTACAGTATAAAACCTGCGTCGGCTCCCGGACAGTGATAAAAATATCGAAATGCCTTCCATTTATGGCTGATTACATTTTCATTAGGCTGTAATGAGCAATCAGTATGTGATTTTCCTGAAGAGGGCTCCATCGCACAACACTAATTACAGCATCTAAACTCCAGACGTGCAAATAGGATACGATTGGTTCAGACTCACTTGGATTTGCCTGAGCTCAGTAGAAACCCAGGATCTTTTGTTTACCAAGCATTTATAATGAATGTAATGTGGCATTCGGAAATTACAGCGTTAATTTTGCCTTTGCCAATAGCCATTAAATCCAAATTACAGCTGGAAATTGAGCGTCGTCAAATGGAAGGATTGTCTGACATTGGTTTCGTGCACAGGATACAGCCAATCAAACTCAGCGGAATCACATGATTGTGCATTGTATAAATCATAATCTAATAAGCTGACATGCTTTGTCACTTTTGATTAGTAACGTGTCACTTTTGTTAAATGTAATGTATCCTTGCTGAATAATAGTATTAACTGGCCTCTTTAAAGTACTTTTAACTTAGAAGTACTGACCCCAAATGTCTGGACGGGATATAAAGTTGCTAAGTGTTCATCCATAATAGTAGAATGGGTACTCCCTTGAAATAATTATTACATTTTATTGCAGTAATTTTTACTATTATATTAACAAAACACCCAGGTGCATTACAGTAATAAGAATTTGGTCCAAATGGTCATATCTTTTTTTTGTTTTGTTATGATTTTGGTATGAAATATGACCTAGACATGTTTTAGGATAGAGCTTTTTCAGTTGCCGCCCCCCGCCTATGGAATCAATTGCCTCTGGACATCCGTCTTGCACCTTCCATTTACACTTTTAAATCAAAATTGAAAACATATCTCTTTTCCCTGGCGTTTTGATACTGAAAATCCTGTTTTAATTGTTTGTTTTGTTTGTTTTATGTTTCTGTGTTTTTATTTATTTATTTTTATTTTTTATTCATTACTATGTTCAGCACTTTGGATAGCTCTGCTATGTTTAAATGTGCTTTATAAATAAAATTTACTTAGGGTGTACTCACACTAGGCACGGTTGCCATGAACCGGGCCCGAGTACGATTGTCCCCCCTCCCCACTCCCCCGCTGGCCTGCACTCACATAGGGTTTCAGCATTCGTGCCGGAGCACGCTTACGTCATTATGGTGCGACGGTTTGGGGATAAACAAGAAGAGCGGAGCTGTCTGAACACAATGGAGTCCATCGCTCTGTTTTCTTTGTGGATAATTTTGTGTCGTTTAAAGTCACAATTACCTTTTCTTTTCTTTTTTGTATTCAGTGGCGGAAACGGGCTTCCATTACAAATGACATAGGCAAGCTACTAAACGTCCACGGTGGTCCACAGCCCTCTCACAGCCTGTTGTTAAACAGATGTGTCGCCTTAGTGGCGCGAAAATTTTCACGTAATCGTGCTGCTCGTATGAGGAGGTTTGCAAGGTACCAGCTGAAGTGCAGAACCATGACGTCACGCGTCCTGTTCCGTGCTCCAGCACGGTTAGCGCTCACACTGCATGCGAACCGCGCCCGAGTCCAACTGAACCGTGCTCTGGCCCACCTCTTCCAAGCGGGCCAGGGCCGGCTAATCGAGCCGCGCCCGGGCACGGTTCGGAGCACTCACACTAGTCAAACGAACCGCGCTTTGGTGGTCAAACGCACATTTGGGCACGGTTCAAACTGGCTAGTGTGAGTACACCCTTACTTACTAATTACTAATGAGACTCTTAAAAAGAAGTGGTCTTTAATAGTCCATTTTCATTTGATCTCAAACTTCTTTATTACATCAACAATGGTTGTTAATGGTTTAATGACAATATAAGCATCTTACAGTACATTAATATAGTATTATGTGCATGTTATTTCATTCAGTCTTTCAGACCAGACATCAATCAGTTTTATACAATATGTAACAGTGTTCCTGCTCTGGCTCTTTCCACCAAGGGGTCCTTGGTTTTAGTAGGAATAGACGAATGTCGCAGTAATCAGATTACTGAAATAAACAGCTTGCTTGTGTTCCTGAGATTCATTGAAACGTGATCCCTTTTGAATTGGTTAAACACAAGCTTATTTACAGCAGATGTGAGGAAGCCAGTTAAATGCCGCCCCTTCGCTTTATTACATAGAAACGAGGTCTGACCGGGAGCACTCCATTACCCGAGGTATCTTTGTAAACATACTGCCAACCCCCAGCTGGGAGGCAGCAAGGACTTCCATTAAAACCACTATCTCATGAAAGCAGTGATGGTTGGGACCTGGGGACGAAGAATGGAGATCTACTTCCTCTTCTCCTCAAACATCACTTGTTTTTGGGATCTCAAAAAGCAGGAAACGCATATCCTCACCTCCTTTTGCTTGTTTGCTCCGCTCTCTGGAGAAATTCTGTCTGAACGGCCAAGGATGACGATAACAAATGCTCTTGCTGAGGCAAAACAATATAATGTGTTCTGGGTATTTATCTCATTAGTCAACTCACACAAGAGCGACTACAAGCCCAAATGAAATGGCCAAACGCAGGCAACGCTGTGATATTGAGTTAGCATGCTAATGCTAATTCCTTCATGATGTTTGCGCTGGTGAGAACTATAGTGTGAGCGGCGTAAGTGCTAGAGGGTAATGAGGAGATAATTATCCGCGGGCCCCATGGGAACCCTTCAGTACAGACCCTGCTGAGGACCGTCTGTGTTATGAAAAGCATCCTTGTGCTAAGGTCAACCTGGTGTAATGAGTGTATACATGCCCTTTAAGGTGTTCATGTTTCACTGATATTCACTAAGTGAAAAAAAAAATCCACTTAAAAGAGTATTACCTGACATTTACACATTACACATACTTACAATATTGCAAATACATTTCTTTGACCTCAAAGGTGGGCTACATAAACCGGTCATTATCTGGTCATAAGCAACAATAATGTTTATTTGAAGAATGAAGAAATCCATTGAAGAGTCATTTGAAATTCAGATGTTATGAGAGACTGGGGCTAGTTGTCACACGGCGAATGTAATTGTAAGAAGTCCAATGAAAAAAAGGCTTGTTTTCTCCAGCAGGGGTTTTGTATGTGTACAATTTATAAATTTAACTTTTACTAAAATATACAATCAATTCATGATAACAGTTAATTAAATTAACATCAGTTCATTTTATGGATGGAACGACACATACGTTTATGTTCACCCCCTGTCATGTTTCATACAAAACAAAACTCAACAGCAGATGCTAATGGCTAGTATGGCAGTGGTGCTTTGTGTTCATACAGTGTTTTGTTGTTTACAAGCGTGACAGCCCCATTTTCAAGTCCGTGTTGGTTGTTTAACACATCTGATGGATGAACTCGTACCTCGATTGGACTAATTTATTTAATAACACCCTGTCAATTGTGATAAAACTTCCCGGTGTTATGGACATCGCAATTTTTGATACTGTCCCTGAATACGGTTGTGAGTTGTATTAAGTTTGTGTGTGTGTGTGTGTGTGTTTAGAATTATCAACTTACCCTAACTGTCTGTAAAGATGGCCCGCAATGTGTGTGTTTTGAGCCAGAACTATCACTTACTCTGCATATTTATATGCCCTATATAGCACTCTGTTTGTAGGCCCGAGCACCATGTAGGTGTTGTTTGTATCAGTGATGCGCGGCGCAATATATAAAGAACCCGCACCCGACCGACGTTTTCAACTAACCCGCCCGCAACTCGGACCGCAAAAAAAAAGTATGAAAATATTGTACCCGACCCGCTTCCTGACCGCATTTTTTAAAAGTAGTAAATGCTCATCGTAGCGTCATTGGGCCATAGACGTGTAACAACACAGCATCGCAAGAAGACGTACACATAACAAAGTCATCAAACATAATCATTATTTCGGAGCTTCCACTCCCCAGTCTTCACCCTTTCTCTTGCTGCCTCCATCTCTCTGCAGAGCAGACTAGTGATCATAGACATGGCCGGTTCGTGAACGAATCGTTCTTTTGAACCGGTTCTTTTTAGTGAACCGGTCGAAGCAGTGCACTAATTCGAACTGAATCGTTCGAAACAGTTCGCGTCTTGCGTCAGTGCTGATCCACAAGTTACTAAAGTTACTCACTTTCAGACATGCCTGACAGTCCCTCCGAATCGAAATAAACCAATATCCCGAAGTATATTTTACTCCAGGAACAGTTCACTGAACTGAGACATGTTGGTGCCACTGCTGAGAGAAGTGATGAGCACGAGCAGCTGATACTGCGCATCCGCGTACTACCGAACACACAGGTACAGTGGTTCTCGGATCACCAGTACAGAACCGAGAACTGTTGACTGAGCTTGTGTGTCATCTTCGTGCCAGTTATTCAGCCAATAAAGTGTAGACCTATATATTTCATAGAAAATTATGTCTAGTACTATATAAATACAAAGGTTTAATTTTCATCTTTTTTCAAACGACCCGACCGACCGCGACCCGAATATCATTAAAAATATTTTTGGATGACTCGTAACTGCGGGTAACCGCGGGTGACCGCAGGCACCCGCTCATTTTGGATCAACCCGCGCATCACTGGTTTGTATGTAGGTGTGAGGACCCTATTGGAATTGGTCTGTTTATTATTTGTTTTAGGATCATAATATAAGGCCTACATGCACATGTTAGGCCTTGCAAACCAATAGTTTGCAGAACAAATTTTCTGACATTTAGAAATTTGCAGAATTCGCAAACATTTATTTATTATTATTGTTATTAATTGAAATTTTAATCGAACTAACATGCACTCACCTAAAGGATTATTAGGAACACCATACTAATACTGTGTTTGACCCCCTTTCGCCTTCAGAACTGCCTTAATTCTACGTGGCATTGATTCAACAAGGTGCTGAAAGCATTCTTTAGAAATGTTGGCCCATATTGATAGGATAGCATCTTGCAGTTGATGGAGATTTGTGGGATGCACATCCAGGGCACGAAGCTCCCGTTCCACCACATCCCAAAGATGCTCTATTGGGTTGAGATCTGGTGACTGTGGGGGCCATTTTAGTACAGTGAACTCATTGTCATGTTCAAGAAACCAATTTGAAATGATTCGAGCTTTGTGACATGGTGCATTATCCTGCTGGAAGTAGCCTTCAGAAGATGGGTACATGGTGGCCATAAAGGGATGGACATGGTCAGAAACAATGCTCAGGTAGGCCGTGGCATTTAAACGATGCCCAATTGGCACTAAGGGGCCTAAAGTGTGACAAGAAAACATCCCCCACACCATTACACCACCACCACCAGCCTGCACAGTGGTAAGAAGGCATGATGGATCCATGTTCTCATTCTGTTTACGCCAAATTCTGACTCTACCATCTGAATGTCTCAACAGAAATCGAGACTCATCAGACCAGGCAACATTTTTCCAGTCTGCGTCAAATTCGCACCTACCGCGTCTAGTTATACGCTTGAACACTTTGAATCCATTCGCGCGTCAAGAGCGAAAACGGAACGCGCGTCGGAATCAAAACCCGTTGGCGGCCATCTTTTTTATGTTGATCGAGCATTCATCGAGAGTGTCACCGCTCTGTATTTGCTCTGGAGAGCAGAACGGCAGCGTCATCGTCGCCGTATTTGTGTCCACAGACCCTTCGGAGGCGAACCCAGTTTGGAGCACTGAGCATTGCGCCTGGATGACGGCAGCTTTCAGCGGTACTTCCGCCTGTCCCGCGCCTAGTTTGATGACTTGTTGTCCCACATCGGAGCGAGGATCACCCTCGCCCTTATCCCCCTAATCTGTCATTTATTTATTTTTTGATGATAAATGGAGCCCGCATCCAAAAGTGATTAACCTGTCCTGTGATTTTTTTCTCTCTCACACAACACTGTCCAGACACAAACTTATGCACTATAGTATGTTGGTTGTCTTTACATTTATAATAATATTTCATATAATCTAGATATGGAATAAACAGCATTCAATACAAAATGAATATGTCTCATATATTGAAATCAAGTTTTATGTGATAAATTATTTGCTTTGTTGTGCATTAGAACCACACCAGGCATTTAGTCATATTACAAAATAATTTATTGAAGCATCCAGATACTTCACTACGTGACAGCAGCAAGCAGCTAGGCTCCCGATTGGTTAACACGGCGCGAATTGACGCCAAAGTTCAGATTTTTCAACTCGGGCGGGCAGACGCGAATTCACGTCAAACGCGTGAATGCACAAAAAGCACTTAATAAAATCATAACGCGTCTTTGCGTTGACTTAACATTGAAATCACTCGCGCCAGACGCTCTTTTCGCGTCTGGTGTGAACGCACCATTAAAATAGGATCAAAATTACAAATCAAACTGTAATGTTTTGCCATAGACTGTATACCATAATTTTCCAGTAGAATTTCATGTTTAATTATAATAACTATAGTTTCCAGATATTCCATCTACTAGCAAAATTAACCAATAGATACATTTACATGTGATTTTTTTTATTGTCATACATTTTTATTGTCATACATATTGTCAAATTATAAATGTAATTATTACATAAGTCAGTTATACTTATGACATAAGTTGAGACCCATTGCAAAAAATTTTTCTATTGGCCCGACCAGGAAAGCAGAAAGAAATCCTTACTGTTCATGTAACCCTGTTCATATAGTGTGCCTCATTTGATCTATGGATTTTGTACCCAAGACATGGCCATAAAGAAACTGATTTTCAGAAGTAAATTTACCCTCAGAAACATTCACTTGAATAAAATGTTAGCCGGCCTCCTCTACAAATGGACTAATTTCATATTGTTTGACGACACAATGTTTTGTGGGGGACGAGGGGTCTGCAAATAATAAGAAATTAGTCCAACTGCAATGACGCAATTTCTCATTCTGAACATAGGTGTCTTATTATTGGAGAATAAAGGAAAAGCTTTTTGAAGCTATTAACTTCACCCAAGGCTTCAAATTGTTCCACCTCACATTTGCACCACATGATATTGTAGATTTGATTACAGGCAAATGGGGGTTGGAGGGAAAATCATTATTTCTTTTCTCGACATCCAAAAGGCAGCTTTTTTTGACAACTGCCCAAGTGGTCTCCTAAACCAAAGCCATGTTGTACTTCTGAATAGACGCTTGATTAAAATGTCAAAAGTAATAGCCAGGAATGAGAGACAACACTTGTAAGTGGGTGATCATTAGACCACCTTTAAGGGCTTGATTGCCTTTTTATTGTAAGGAAATAGGAAATTAAGTTGTGCGACCAGATACATGCAGTTCAGTGTTACTGTAGATACCCTAATCAGCCAGAAACACAATTTGAGATGTATTTTACTGAAAATGATCACAGATTTCTCCTTGTAATGAAAGTGGCTTTGCATTTCTAAACCTTTGATTAGAAACCAGGCCCTGCGAAAGGAAATTGAGAGAAGCTTTGTAATATTTTCAGGTGGCTGCAGATTAGGTTTCACACAGTATGAAGGTGAAATGTCTTTCTCTGAGTGGCTGTAACTCATCTTCTAAAGAAGAGTGTGGACCATATCAGTGCCATAGTGTTATTAGGGCTGCCCCCTAATAGTCAACTAAACGTTAGCGAAGTCACTTTTAGACAAGTAATTTCACTCGGCGGCCATCTTTGAAACGCCACCCGGGCATGCAACTCCAGCTTCCATCTTTTTGAATGGGGAAACATCAAATTCTCCAAAACTGTTTGCCAAGCTTACGATTAAATTTCATATTTAAAAAATCATTTGAAACATGTTATTAGTAGCTACTTTAAATAGCTGATCGCTCTAATGTTAACCCAGATAAATGTTTGCTATTATAAGCCGCATATCCAGGTGTTTGTAATTCCTCATTCAAAACTGTAAAAGGTAAACTCACAATAACAACAGTTGTGCTTTTGTAAAATAAGAAAACAAACATGATGCACTTTCTGCCGTCTCGTTCTCCCTGAACTGCAGCGCAAATCAAAAATGAACCGAAACTCAGCATAGACTACTTGCCTCATAGACATGAGAAATATATCCATGAAATGTGTACCTTTAAACTAACCAATTTGAATCGAAAACAAATTCTCTATGATTATGTAATTTGTTAATCGTATGAAAGGTGCATTTCTCTCCAACGGCGCGTCCTCTATACTTTGTAGATTTGAGTCAGCGTCGTCAACTTCATCTTTGCATCTGACACTGACTCAGAAAATAATAGTTTATTAAAAAATAATAAAAATGTCTCCTTGCTTATTTTCTTGACACATTCATAATCATTATATTTTTTGATGGTGCTTTGCTTCAAACTTTGTGTACGCTTGTGTGTGGAATGGGCTATATGCTTATATTTTGCTTATATATGTGACCCTGGACCACAAAAGCAGTCACATGGGTCAAAATTGAGATTTATACATCACATGAAAGCTGAATAAATAAGCTTTTCATTGATGTATTGTTTGTTAGGATAGGGCAATATTTGTCCGAGATACAACTATATGAACATCTGGAATCTGAGGGTGAAAAAAAATATTGAGAAAATCGCCTTTAAAGTTGTCCATTTATGTTTGCGATTGTGCTGATTGCGATTCACTCACAAAAATAAATGTTTTATATATTTAGGGTAGGAAATGTACTAAATATCTTCATGGAACATGATCTTTACTTAATACCCTAATGATTTTTGGCATAAAAGAAAAAGCGATAGTTTTGGCCACAAATATGCCTGTGCTACTTGTGACTGGTTTTGTGGTCCAGGGTCACATATTAAAGGCTCATTATGGTTTAGTATGTAATATCAGATGATAAAACTGTAATACTTTGAATGATTATCATATGTATGTGTCATGGTATTTACATGGTTTTCTATGCTACATGTTTTATGTTGCTTGTCCAAAAACAGCAAGTTACCATACCATGTCCCAAAAAATATATAAAGATATTAAATAAATACAAGGATGGTGGTACCATGTTCAAGTTCGTCAGATTCTTTATCTTTATAAGTCATAGCTGAACTGACTTGTCAGTCAGTCATATGATTTATTAACCTTTTTTGTTGTCTTGTGTGCATTTTGTGCTGTGAAAATGTTTTCTAAATGTATTATTTTAAATAGAAAGTCCATTACCATCCACTTGTATGAACAATTTGTTGGGATGACAAATTTTGTTTGCAATTCTTATCTTTGCGCCATGCAGTATTCAACTTCGTAATTACATTTCATCATTTTTGTTAAAAAATGAAAAGGATAATAGTCCATCTCAGATGTTGCTCTGGAAAGACGTTGTTATCCTACCCAGTATTTTGAAGGAAATTGAATATAATCTAATTTCACCTGCAAAGCAAATAACCTCCCTGAAATAAAATTGTAATGGTTATGATTACTTTATTTGCAGTTGGCATTTGGTGAGAATGTCTTCTGTGGTCCTTTCACCTTCAGATGTTGCCTCTGTGTGGACTGTGTTGGGATAAATAAATAGATGTTGTTCTTGGTCCTTTGTGGAATCTCGTTTGACTGATGTTTTCCACTTGACCTCATTCTTCATCGTATGTCTTGGGTGATCGGTCACTCTCTCACCAACAGTGGTATGCCCTTCAAAATATCTCATCGTCAAAAGAGGTGTTTTTGTACTTGTATCAGTAATTCCTGTAATGCACAAATTAATCATTCTACATTAGGTGGCTTTACCTTTAATGAAACACTTTGTTGTATGAAGTTTTATATTTGTCTACAAAACAAATGTTAAATATTTAATTATAAGTCTGTCGATCAAAGGTTTAATCCAGCATACATGTGAATTTACTGTTTAAAAAGCATCCCAAAATTCACCTCAGGAAGTTGAGTGTGTGCAGATTGTCTTGCTTTAGAAGAAGCTCAAATAAAATGTTTGATTTGTTTAAGTTTTAAATCAATCCTTAATTCCCACATTTCCAATCATGCCACTTCATAGTTTTGATAGACAGGAAAAGGAGTGAGGGATGAATAAGAAAGCTCACATGGAACAAGAGCACAGATAAACACATCTCCACCCAGTCCCTCCTGCCTGCTGGCTCTAATTTAATCCCCCAGACCTCTGGTGCCAGCTGCAGTCCTGAGTCTAGCCAGACCACTGTCACCCAAACCAGATTAACAGTTCTAATCTACAGGGCCTTCAGATGCTGCAGTCGTCATGCTCCTCACTAAACCCACGTACACATTTAACATCCAGCTAATCGTTCAGCCCAGGCCAAAGATAGACTTATAAATTAATAAGATTGAGCGCCTAATCCAGTGATGGATGTTTTGATCTGGCTGGTGTAAATCAAATCGCATTTGATGGAAAATCTTGCGTAAGTAGCAGGAAAGCATTTTGGATTCTGAAACTAGTTGCGGGCTGACGACGATTTAGAATCAACATGAAATTGTTGAAATGATTGTGAATGAATGATCATACATGGTATCAAAATGTAGTAACTTTCTTTGCCTGTGAAGCGACTTTCATTTTCAACTGACATCAATTGGAAACAACAGTGTGCAAAAAAAGAAACAGATGGACAAACATTTTGAAGAGCACAAACAAAGAATCCAACGAGTATTCTCTAGTGCTGCAAGAGTGAAGTTGCAAGGGATCTCCTCTCATTAAAGGGATAGTTCACAGAGAAGTGAAAAATCTGTCAACATTTATGTACCCTCATTCTAAACAGTACCAAATTAGGGTTCTTCGGCTTGTAACAATAGCAGATATCCTTTTTGGAGCTAAATATAAGGTTCCATAAAGTACCATGCTTTGAAAGCAAACCAAAACAAATGATCATTTGGACAGAAGTGAATCAATCAAAACTAACTTTAGCTGGAAAATAACATTATTCAAGAACCGCTATAAAACCAAACCAATCTCTGTTACCTTAAATTATATTAAGTTTATCTCTGTAAAGCTGCTTTGAAACAATCTACATTGTTAAAAGCGCTATATAATGAGGAGGCTTTGACAGTTACAGATTTGAAAAACAAAACAATAAAGAACCCTAAACTCCAAGACAAAGAACCATTTCAGCTTATAAAGGTTTCTTCAGGACGATACGGTACTAAATAGAACTGTTACTACGTGTAAAGAACCTTTAAGAACCCTCTTTTTGTAGTGTAGTTTCAAATCCATATAACTTACTTCTTATGTGAAACACAAAAAGTAAGTCGTGAAATAATATCTTGTCCATTCTTTTAAATATAAGAGTAAATGACAACTGCATTGTCAAGCTCTAAATTTAGACTGATCCAGCTCTGAAGTTCAACTCTGTAACCAGGTTGCAATGGTTAACAGCACACTGGAGGGGAAATTATCAGTAAAGAATAACTTACATTTTGTCTGTTCCTCACACAACGCTATCTTTCTCCATTTGTGTAATTGTGCGGTCACATTTACTGTTGTTCGACAAATTTTTGACAGTGACATAAAGTCATTTCAGTAGGAATCCATGCAATCTGCAATTTCATGTGACGGTGAAAGATTTCCTCATGCAGATTTCACAACTGCTTCAAGCTGGTCATGTAGATTTGCCACATTGACCAACAGAACGCTGCTTGGTTTACATGCATTACTATATTGATTTTGGACCTTTTTTGCCAGCTAAATTTCTCCACATTTTTGGTGTCACCAACAATCATATGGGTTTGAAACAACCAGCAGGCAATTTCGAATAACTTTGAACAGGTCTGTTCTGAACACTTTATGCCTATTTACAAGGTTCTTAAGAATTTAATTTGGTATAGGAGAACTACAAAGCTTATGGCACTCATCTAGACTACTTGCAACTCTCTGATATCTCTCTGAATTCATGAGCACACACAGGGAGAAGCACATGCTAAATAGCAGGGTTGGGTGCATATTACAGAAATTTCATGCGCTTCAGCGGGGTGCAGCCTTTCGCATTGAAAGCAACGTGCTTCTTCATTTCAAGCGCATTGTAGTTCTTTCACAATTTCTTTTGCCAAGCGTACCTCTTATTCCATTTGCATCAGGCCATCTCTAATATGTCTCACCCTCTCGCTTTACAGAGAGGCAATCTGTGCTAGACCAACTGTAAAAATGCATTTCTTTCCTTGCTAAAGTGACAGGAACTGTGCAGACTACCAAACAGTTGCAGATCAAATCACAGTGCAGAAGTGTTTCATATATTGCAACATAAAATCTAGCAATCACTTCTAGCTGCTGTTAATGTAATCCAGTTTTTGTTTTATCACAAGGTATCTTGTGGTGTTTCACTGTGGCTGTCTTGATTCAAGTGCCCAGTTAAAGTATGAATATTCTCATCCTGTCTTATCCATTTCATTTTCAATGGAGGAGTTGTTGAGAGTAACACTGTGGAGACTGTATAAAAACAATGGGTGAGTACATTATGTAGGATAAAACCTCCAAAATCCTCAATAAATTGCATATAGATGCCACATTAGATGTATCTAGGAATATAAATTCCGTTCAATAGCATGTAAAGTAGCTCAGATTGTATTTTTAGTTGAAATAACGATGAAAATAAATTATGGCTGCATCCTATTCCTCGCATACTACACTGAATTAGACATCGGCTTTAATGAGGGTTTCCTAGCAACTGCTGAAGCATCTCTTTTACACAAAGTTAGCTTCTCAAAGCATTTCAAAAATGAGTATAGTGCCCAGTGTATTTTTTTCTCTTCCCTCTTACCTTTTCATCTGCCATCTGTCACCATTCAGAAATAATCATCTTTCGCCATCCAAAAGGCAGCTATCACTCTGTAAACACGAGTGCAGTGCATTTTTTAATCATCATTTGCATGTTAACTGTAATCACACGTAGCACTCAACTCTAGGAATCTATCCAGTTTGCTTCTCATTCATTTTACATATCAAGTCACATGAACACATATCTAGCTTCAGCTTAAGTGTATTTTATTTCATGTAAAATATTTGCATTGGGTTCAGAAATAGTCTCTTGTGTTAATGTCTTCAATACACACAGTGTTTCTAATTTTGCATGATCGCAGAGTTCTCGCTTAAATCCACAAGGCCAGGACAACATTTCTGATTTTCCAGTCTTGACTACATTTTAATCATTGTCGCCTGATTGATTGATTGATTGATTGATTGAGATTGTACAATGATGTATGCATAAAAATAATTGTAATTTAGATTAGGGATGGTGGATTGAAAAGCCATCTAGCTGTATCGTCGTGGCTCAATGTCTTTTTTTCATGTTTTCCGCGTCAGTAATGTTGAGAATGTCAGCGCTGTTTCATGTTTCGCGTGGCTTGCGGTTCGTTCAGCTTTCTGAACGAGTTTCGTTCAGCTTTTGGTGCGTTTGCCGTTTAATGTTTTTCATACATAACAGAAATGTCAGCGCTTATCGCTTATCCATGCGCAGCATTATTTGCATAGTGCATAAACATTATTCCGAACACTTACCAAACTTAAAATTTTATTGAGGAAAATTATATCGTAATAATTATCGTTTTATCACCCAGCCCTAATTAACCCAATAAATTTCATTCAAATTATTATATCACGTGGACAGATGTAGATGCTTCAGCCTTCTTTTCTATCACAAAGTAGGCTGGCTTTTTTCAGAAAAGTGACCAAAACTTGCATTTCTTCATGTGTTATATCTGAGGTCTCTGAGACCCCAAACATATTTTTCACATTTTTAATAAAGGATATTTGGAATTTGAAATTTAGTTAATAATCAGCCCTTATGTATTTAGGAAACATCATAAAATAACTTAATATAAAATAATACAACATGGTTTTAGCCATTAAAGGGGCATTGGTATCTCTAGAGGATAACAAAAATAGTGTTAACCTACTTTATGATGGTTACTCAGAGTAAACTAATTTTTCTGTTTAGAATGAGCAACCAAAGCTTTAGTATCTGAATTTAGTGGGTAAAAAGCATTTTCACAACTGTAATTATACACTTTGCAGTTCTATCCCTTCATTCTGCTCATCTTATGATAATGTCCATCTGAATGAGATTTCCACAGAGGAACATAAGGACAGAAATGAACCCAATTGGTCTCAATTGAGTACAGTGGGAGAAGGGCCGTACTCATTGCCGTGCACCTGAAGAAGCCAAATAATGCATTTTGATTACATGATTATAGCGGCGGCTGATTCTGAGTGCTGTCATTCTGTCTTAATGGGCTTTCCGAGAGGACTGCGTACAGATTTCTATCAATAAAGGGCATAGAGCTCATCAGGGGATGGCAGCTATAGTGTTAATGGTACTTCAGGAGAGAGAGAGGCAGTACGGTGGATATCAGGGGAAAACAGCTGAAGAACTGGAGTTAGCGTTGGGAACCACTTTGTTGATTAGGCTAAAGCAAAGCTCTTACAAGAGATCGAAAGTAGATTATGCATAGTAGATTAGCGAGTGCCACTAGTTTGGGATTAGGAGCACCGGTTTAACCATATTAGGAGAAGTAAGGATGGATGCTGAAGAGTTAAAGTAGACTATGTGGTGCATTGCAGTAAGTAGGTGAAAGTAGGTTATGAGGTAATAAATAATGTGCAAATGCAAATTAGTTTGCATAGCAAACCAGGACACTAGAAGGAAAAGCTAAAAGCTTTCTGTGCATTTAATCAAAGGATCAGCAATTTGTGGGCTTTTCTTGTCATTCTAATACTGTGTTTCTGAACGTTCAACAGTCTTATGAGTTACTCCCCAAGGCTTTTACAATGCTGATCTATCCTACCTAGCCAGGTAGCTAACATATTTCCACACAGATGTTTTCCCTCCTTAATTATAGTGATCTATATTTATTTTCAGCCATTGGATGACAGCAGTCTGGACCATAAAGTAATGCATGGTTTGTAATTCCAGGCGGGTACTGTGATTTTTCTGTGCTGTGGACTGTGCGCTATCTTCTATGATAGCTACCTGCAGGAAGAACAGCTGTGCTTCTGCTGCTTCACTGCTAGTTTGTCAGCCAGGCTTAGAATGTGCTGATCAATCAGACCAAAACCCACACGCCCTATTCCTCAGGTCTTGCGGTCTAAAAAGCAGTGAGATCTGTTGAGACACTCAAGAGGTGGGCAAGTTAGAGTTAATAGTTTTCATGGTGGACATTTGGGGACCTACATAAAGATTACGTTTTTATTCCAACCAATAGTTTAGTTTATGTCACAGCCATTAACCGTGTTTTGTGACTTACCTTTGATGATTAGAGGCAGGTCAAATTTAATGGAAGACAGAGACATTTTGATTCTTGAACTTTTTTTTTTTGGACAACAATTTGGATACGGACATATATGGACTATATGGACAAGCTGATGTCATCAACATGGTGGTCCATTTTCCTGTGGACAGCAGTACACTAACAAAGATGAATCTTGAAGCAAGTAGACAAGTAGACTGGAAGCTTTATTACTGTGCCTAGTTATTTTTTATAAATGTAAAAGTGTGATTTGTTATTATTTTGTTATTATTATTATTATTTAAGTCTGTATTGAGCAGAATTCACACCCTTAACCTTTAATTATTCTTGGTAGTCTTACTGAGGACAATTCACCAGTATTCACCCATTATGCTAAAGAAAAAGGCTTCCATTATCTTTAATCTACCTTGAGTAGTTTTGTCGACCTCCTTTTTTTTTTCTGACGAAAGCAACACTGCATGTTAAAAACAATAATTTAAGAGCCTAACATGTTTCCCGCTCCTCTGATCAACCCAAATCCTCATAGTTAAAAGCATTCTGCATTTTTTCCCTGCATGATTTTTCTTTCATTTGGAAATCAATCAGTTTTGGTAAACTTAATGTCATGTATGATGATGCAAATATCTTTTTTAGGTGAACTATCCCTTTAAGACTAGCTAGTTTAAAAACAAATTGGAGATTTTAGATCAGATACGCATGTGTTGATCTACCAAAATTCAAGAAGCTTTAAATCAACCTAGAAAGTTCCTACTGGTAAACGATAACGCCTTTTCAGTGTGATTTGCATGTATTCACTGGTGCTGGATTCTGCAGGTAGGCGTCTGAGCTAGGCGTGTTTTTGCTGTGAAATGTCACACAATTGATATGTATGACAAAGCGAGTGTTCCAGATGGCATGCCTTGCCATCAGAGCAGACCACTGGCTTGTTTTTCTCCTTCATCTGTAGCTGCATGATTATCACTGCATTTTGATGATGTGCGAGAGCGATACTGAGTGACAGCTATGGCTCCTCATCCACAACCAGATCAAAACTGACAGCTAGCTTCTGTGGGACTGTCCCTTCCTCCTCCATGTATCTGAGGACACACAGCCTGGGAAAAAAGGAGGAAGGGCGACACAGAAAAAGTGTCTACATTTAATTATGCCACCGGCTTCAATAGACTCTAAACTCAAATTGATGTGTTGAATTTAATCTCCGCCAAAGCGTCCGTGCCTCAATGTGGTATTTAATAAACTTTTCGTGTTAGCACCTTTCAGATTTTTCCTTGCCTGGCAAACAAACAAAAGGACGTTTAAAAGGGGTGAACTGACCAAACATTTTAATTGCAGAAAGATGTATATCTGTGACTCTGGACCCTGGTCTAATTTTTAAAAATCATGTTAAAAGGGTATGCCGTGTTCTAAAATTTAACATCGCCAACTTCCAGCACATCAGAAGCTCTTTATCATTGGAAGCAGCAAAATCGTATTTCCAGGCAATGATTATATCTCATATATTGTACTGCATGTCATCGTGGTCTCAAGCCAAACAAATTGTTTTAAACCCCCTTAGATCTTTACATAATCAGGCCTTGAAAATCCTATATAAAAAGCCTCGGCGGTACCACCACTGCAATATACTTGAAAAGTACCGTATACTAAGCTTTGACAACCTGATGATCAGGTATTCTGATATCCGGTTGTTCACAAAATCCTTAATGATGCTGCCCCACCTCCTTTAAAAACATATGTGCAGCTACGCTCTGAACTAACAAACAGAGCATTGAGGTCTGTATCCAGGGGTGATTGCAATGTTCCCAAAAGAAAGTCTGCCTTCTCTCAATCAGCCTTTTCCTATAAAGCCGTCAAAGAATGGAATGGGCTTCCGGACAATGTAAAGAACAATGCAGAATTTAACACCTTTTCACGGGCAGTCAAAGACTAGCTTTTAGATCACCAGTCGTGTTCACACTAAAAGCACCAGACGGGTATTTTGGCCATCGCATGATACCCTTGTGGGTACCTTTTGATGGCTTTTACATTGTATTGTGTTTTGTATGTCATAAGGGAAAAAAAAAGAAAAAATTTGTTGAACCCCATGTGCTTAGCATTTTATAAC
Source organism: Tiaroga cobitis (assembly GCA_030578255.1). Lineage (NCBI taxonomy): Eukaryota > Metazoa > Chordata > Actinopteri > Cypriniformes > Leuciscidae > Tiaroga > Tiaroga cobitis. Next base: position 29,080,536 of record CM060594.1, on the reverse strand, counting down.
ATTGCAACTAGTTGATCTTATGAAATGGTAATTTGCACTATTGAATCTTCCCAGTAAGCTGCCTTTTTATATTGTATCTACTATCTTTGTTATATATTTTTAAATGTTAATTGTCCTTATGTCATTTTAACTTTATCATATTATCTTAATTGTGTAGGACTACAGATGGAAATTAGCATTGTGCTAAATCTGGTGCAGCCATCTTTTTAATGTAACTGCACTTTGTCCTGATATAAATAAAATAAACAAACAAACAAACAAATATATTAGTGCTGTCAATATAGTTTAAATATATTTTTATATAATAATAATTTCACTGTGAATCTCCAAATTAATGTAGAAACAACAAAGGCAGTATATTTAAAATATTTGTTTAATGGCATTTTTTTATTAAGGAAGGCCATTTTCACTGATACCAATACTACTCTCAATTTTGGCCATTTCCTTTCCAATTATACACATAATATAATAAATAATTTAATTAGATTTATATATTGTCAGTTTCCTTTTCATGCTGAAACAGTTTAGTTGCACTTGGTCATATCTGTTGCAGTACCAATCTGCATTGGTGAGCAGGCTGTTCATTTACATGTTTATTCAGAAGCCATCTTGCATGTTCCCTCACACGCAAACTACGATTGCACATCTTTCCATGTGAAATACATCACACTTGATTCATACTGCCAGTTTTCCTGTTCTTTATTTCCGTCAGTCAACACTCTAAACACATTTCCATTTGGGGAGAATCAAAGTGCTTGGAAATGTTAAGATCATACAATATACCATGTTATTGGTGTCAGACATTGTAATCTAATCAAACTTTGCTTCGTCAGGGACACCAATATCCCAACAAATCCCCCCTTTAAACTCAGGTTGAATGGTCCCAAGCTCAAGCATCATAATTGGATGTTAACTTTCAGGCTGCCGGTGTGAACAAACTGCAAGATGAAATTCAGAAGATGAGGCCTGAGATTTCAATATTAATTAAAGCTGCAAGCAGCATTTAGCTGTGTTCAAGCAGTTAAGGCCTTTAACCCTTTAGGCGCCAGAGGTTTTTTTCCATAAACGTTCGATTTTGACATCTTAATTTCACAAGGCTATATCTTAAAAGTGAAAAAAGATAGAGACTTTCTGTAAATTAGAGAAATATTAAGGATGACCCAAAGTTTATGTAGGGATTACATTTTTTCATCTAATTTGCATATTATGACGTCATATGGTGGCAGAAATCTTGGATTATAGAAGTTTCATGAAAAGTCACATGTTTAAATGATAAAATGCAGCATATCTTTCCCCCCAAAATGTCCATCACCTTCTCTATGCTATATTGCACAATACTGAATGCTCAGGTATATAGGAAGTAGTAAACAAACTGTGTAAATAATTACTAATAAATGGTAGAACAAACCGTATGCATGTAGTGGTTGGCCTTTTGCTGTAAAGATTTTCCATTTACTACATACAGTAAGCACTCTGATTCCATGTATGGGGCACATATATATTATTCATATGACACACAAACACAAGTAGACAAGACCTGTTTAGTTCAAAAGATCACTCGCGACGGCAAGGCACATATCATGAGTGAGATGATGCGAGCAGCGCGAGCGCGGCCAGATCTGCCTCGCGCGCGCGCCGAGTATGCACATTCATTGCGACTCCCCACCCTGCCTTCACGTTGCCCCCTAACTGTACTATGAATACTTCGACCTCGTCTAACATACCCAGTGATAATAGACAAAGTCTCCACCACAATACTGTCGCCGTGATTACGGAGAGGCTCTGATAAAATGGCTCACTCTCACACTAGCTCCGCTTTTGATCGCACTGATTCAATGCGCTCTAACTCGAACATTTTGTACAGAAGCATGACGTTTTTTTGAGTCTGAGATGAAGTATAACATGTCTGCCATCCAGTGGAGGGGAGGTCGAACGAAATTTGACACCCAATTTGACAAAATCGGCCGTTTTATTCAGTGCCGCATCTTGTCGAGTAAACTCGACCGTGGCGCCTAGAGGGTTAAGGCCGTTAAGCACAAAAGCATCAAAAGACATTAAGTTTTATGTAGCATACATTTAACCATTGACATCATAGATGGATTAGACCATGTTTTAGCATGATTTACCATGATATACCACATTTCATTGTAATTTTTCATGATTTACCATGTTCCAGTATGATTTACCATGAATCTAGCATGATTTACCATAGTTTACCATGATATACCAAGTTCTAGTATGATTCACCATGATTTACCCTGTTCTTGCTTGGTTTACCACAATTGAACACATTATAGTATGATTTAATATGATTCTAGCATGATTTACCATAGTTTACCATGATTTACCATGTTATAGGATGATTTACCATGAAATACCACATTCTAGAATGATTTACCATGTTATAGCATTATTTACCATGATTCATCACATTGCTAGCATGATTTGCCATGATACACCATGTAATAGTATTTTTTACTATGATTTACCATGTTTCTATCTTGATTTGCCATGATTTACCACATTGCTGCATTGATGTGAAGTGTCAATAAAAACGAAGTGATAAACTCTGACAAAAAATGATTGTTATAATAGTTAACATGGAAAAACTGATTTGCTTTAGTGCAGAATACTGCTGAACATCAAGTCTGTCAAAATGAGAGTGAGCCAATAAGTGGTCTTCTGCTGCCCTCTGCTGGCCATTCTACTTATTAATAAAGTGTTTTCACAGGTGCTTTTGCACTCATATGTAGACATTTGCTCACACACACACACACACACACACACACACAAAGACAAATACTGCACTGGTTTTAAACATTATGATATGAAAATTATAGGATCATAGATGGAAAACACCATTTACAGCCAATACAAGCAATTTACCATAGGAAATACATGGTTTTAAAGCTTTTCAACAGTTATAGCGCCACCTATTGTCCGATCTCCATAACACTTTGCATGCTTGTTCATGATGTTATGTCACATATGCTCATCAATTTTTGTGAAGTTCTGACTTTTCCTTTAGGATTTATAGGCTTTTGATTGTATTGTGCCCCGCCCCTTTTCTAAATGACCCTGTTACAGCCACCCAAATGCACAATTTAAACTTTTTTTGATAATTATTGATCTAGAGAGTCCAGAGAATAGGCCTAGACTGGTTTGGTTCCGATCGGGTGAAAAACCAGGGACTAGTTCGCAAAAGTAGGTTTTGGACAAAATTGGGGCCCAATTTTTTTGGGGCCCAAATCGAAATCCGAGATATACGTCTTGTCCGACTTGAGCCAAGGACACGGTGGCGTAAAAACCTTGATTCTAGGACCAACGGTCTAAGAGTTATGTGCAATTTAGCACTTTTGGTTGCTGTAGCGCCACCTAGGGGCCAATCGGGGTCATACTCTGATAGGTTCTCCCCAAAAGTGTGGCCTACCATCTGGCCGAGTTTCAAGTCTCTAGGCCTTACGGTTTGGGCTGCACGATGCGTTTTAGGGGATTTTTTTTTTTTTCAAATAGCAATTACAATAGGTTTTCAGCACTTTGTGCTTGAACACCTAATAAAAGTCACACAGGCTGGTTTTTTTATGTTTTCATCTAAGCGCCGGATATTATGCCAGTGTTCCTGCCGCCAACCGCTCCAGCAATCCATTGTTCAGCCCATTACTTCTATTTCCACTTTTATTGAATAGATTGTGATCACATCTTATTTAGGAATGCATATAGGGTTTGCTCATTTACCTTCTGTTTGTGTTGCATAACATGCAAGGCAGTGGAGCTTTTAATAGAAATGAGGCTGGCTATCTCCACAAAGCGGGTTGATTGAGAGATGGGAGATTATGTTGTCCTCCATTTTGTTTTTAGGTAGACTATCCTGAATATAAAATACAAGATGTGGGCACTAAGTACCTGCATAATTAACTCATTCAACTAATATATTTCAATGGATGATTCATTTGCCGTCCTTGTTCCAGTTTAGAGCACAGCTTTCTTTGTAAGATGCATGTTAATATAGGCAATTTTATCCAAGAAGCTGTGCGCTTTGAGCATCTCAATGTCCTCTCAATTGCATGGCCCCTTGTTGTGCTTTCTTTAAGCAAATGAAGTCAGACCAGTCAGGTCTCCCACTGTGGCTCCGTCTCCTCCCAGCCTGTGCCACTTTGAAGTCTGGAGTAATTAGCCGCTGCCTGTGAAGTAGCATCGCTAACTGTGATGCGCAGACTCCATTTTCACTGATAATGATCTAGGAAATGTTCCACCACATTTGTTATCAAATGCATTGAAACTCATGACCAGAGTCTTTGCGAAAAGGCATTCCAACTAGCCTCAGAAAGTAACTGTAAATTCAACTTTGACGGTTTAATGCTTTTATTCAGCAAGGACACATTAAAAGGTTACAGTAAAGACGTGCACATTGTTCAGAATTGTACATTTTTCTATTTCAAATAAATGTTTTTTAATGAATGAATGAATTTTTATTCATCAAAGAATCCTGAAAAAAAAAAATGTTTCTACAAAATATATTAAGTGGCGAAAATGTTTCCAACATTGATAATAAATAATAATAAATGTTTCTTGAGCGGCAAATCAGCATATTAGAATGATTTCTGAAGGATCATGTGACACTGAACACTGGAGTAATGATGCTGAAAATTAAGCTTTGCCATTACAGGAATAAATTACATTTTAAAATGTATTAAAACAGTTATTGTTAAATGTCAACAATATTTTACAAAATTATTGTTTTTTACTGTATGTTTTAATCAAATAAATGCAGCCTTGGTGAGACTTCTTTCAAAAACATTAAACAAAAATCTTACTGACCACAAACTTGGCATTGCTTATGTAAGGAGTAATGTAAGCACTTTGTGGATGTAATAATATTCTTATTCTGAAATTGTGACAAAATCTTAAGGATTACATAATTTGGAGTTTTTCTGATGAATCGACATTTAAATAAACAAATAATCAAGTTTAGCTCATATATTTATAGTTTTTTTTAGCTCAAATATTTGAAAACAATATTACTGCATTATTGTAATATCAATGTAATATATATACTGTACATTTCTGTAATATATACATATTCAATGTTTCCTATGTCAAGCAGCTGCCATTGAAATGAATGGTAATGACTATTGAAATGACCTTTCTCCAGGTATTCTATTGTGGGTGTGGCCTTTATTTTCTTAGCCAATCAAAAATGTATATGATCAAATAATGGGTTTGCTGATATGTGGTTGCCTTTGCAGGTTGGCGGTTTATGGCAGAGGAAATGTGGTTGAAGTCTAGCATAAATCGCTTACAATTCCTTAAAATCTAAATTGCTTGGCACTAAACACGCACCTCTACATTTCTTCTTTGCTCACTGCCAGTAAGTCATTCACGAAGGTCATAGTCCGATTGATTTCTGAGAGGTGGGTGGCAACATGCCAGATAAAACAGTACATTTTCCATTTTCACTTCTTTTTTCGCTGTGTTATGTAGGGTTCTTTTTTTTTGGAACTTTGGACATGTCAAAATGACTTCATCTTGAAGGGTCAATTGATGACTGTCCTTTAAATATTTAACTGTACAGTGCTACAGCAATGTTCTCTAAGAAGATTCAAGACAATCACAATCTCGACTCCAGCACTATTGAAACAATGAACTTGTTGATATTTACTGATCGTTGATCATTAGGTTAAATATGGCTTTTGAAGTCTAATAAAGAAAGGCCATGTTTACTCTCAAGAAACCTTGGATCATTAATCAGTGTCCCCCAATTGGGCCTTTTTCAACTATCTAGAAATAAGGCATCTCAGTTGAACAGTCCTTGGCTTTCTGGCTCATCTCAGTGCTTAATGAGAGCCCCGAATAGACATAGACCACTGGTATTCTAGTGATTATCCGAATGAAATAATCTCCTCTAGTCATATCCCAGTTCAGTGAAACATAACGCATGTCTAAGCATAAAAAAAAAATCCAGCCTCACTGGTAGAAGTAAAATCATATGGTCATTTATAAAGAGCTTCAGAGAAGCCAAGGATCCTTCTCTGACATTTAATTAGGATCATGAAAGGTGGAACAGCATTTTGAGAGGGGTATGTGAAGGTTGTGTACTGTACTTTATATGGCTCAAATTAATCTAAATGCAAGAGACTACAATATCCCACATCACTGACTGTACTAGATCATTTCAGAGCTGATTATTAGCATAGCTGCATGTCCAAATACAGCGTAAGTAACTAGCGAAAAAGACGATGGATAGCTATGATGGGAGTTTGTTCACTTCAATAAGGGTGAATCTCACAAACCTGGAAAGAACTTGTTTGAGTCATATCTAAAAAGATAATGAAGTCTATTCTAAGACCATTGTAATTAATTGGGATTTGATTCTTGTTGTTGTAATGTAAAATAAGTGCATGCATAAGAAAATCTTGTAAACTGTAAGTGAGAGCTCAATATCTCACGTTTGTGAGCTGATATCTCACAATTGACCCTTCGCAGGGAACTTGATTGACAGGTGATCTGACCAATCATACTTCGCCATCCGCCATTTTGTCCGAGATTTTTTGTCCGCCATTTTTGTTCAAGATTTGAACTTGAAAAACGGAATGTACTGATGCCTTTCTGCGGTTAAAACAACATTCCTTCTTATGTTCATTCATGTTTATTTGATGCTATAAATGAACTAGAAGGAAGAGATGATCAGATCACGAACTGATGCTCTACAGCGATCTGTCACGACACAAATAAAGAGCCACAAAACGGTATTTATTGTTTAAATTTCTTTTAAAAAAATGGCCAAATTTGAAAGGTGAGACTTTGTTTAATATGTTTAATATCAAAAGTAACCTGGTCTGTCCTGTCTGTCAGCGTGTTGTCAGTCCGCAATGTATTTTTAACTGCGTGAGAACATGGTGTGTGTGTGTGTGGGTGAGAGCAGCGTAGCTTGTCGGACATAGCGACAGTAACTAAGGGGGGCGGGTCTTTGCGAATGGTCAATTGACACTCGTAATTTATTTATATCTTTGTCTCACAGTTGTGATTTTTATCTTGCAATGTGGATATTCTTTTATTTTAAAATGTATCTCACAGTCTCACAGTAATTCTAAAATGGAAATGCTCAGATATACCATGTGTCAAGTGCTCTCTTAGTATGATTTATGATTTATTAAGAGTAAGCAACTCCTGCTGTCTTTATAAGGTATGCGTTGTTGTCTTAGAGCCTCAAATGAGCCTAAAGCCTGTGAATCCACCTCTCTCTCAGACAGCACCTGATTGTGTTGGCCCATCTAACCGTTCTACCAGCTCCCCTGATACTTATTTCAAAATCATGTTGAAGCCAGACTCATTTTAGCCATTTTCCAGGGAGACTCGAGTGTGTGAGCTCAAATTGCAGCTTGTTACATTTAGGCAATGTTGACTCTTCTAATTGCCGTCTGTCTGGCTCTTGTCTCTGTGTTGGCCTGTACCAGAAAGTTCTCTCCAGTTGACAATGCCCCTCTGAATCATGTGCATTATCAGAGATGCAGTTGCACCTGTGTTTAACATTAACTAGCTTTGGAGGCCTTCACAATCAGTGGTTCTGCTGCATTGCTACAATGATGTACATCACACCTCTGCCCAGATTATGTTGTAGTTTTTGGCCTCTGCAGTCAGCTGGGAGGTACCAGCCAGTGGGACCACAATTATATTGCTATATCTGGTGTTCACACTCTCTCTCTTTCTCCCCACAGCTCTTTGCGTGACAACTGAGCGCTTTGGGGAATTTAATTAGGCTTTGTGCAAAAGCTGTGCAGTTGAAGAGTTGTTGCTTAATGAACAGTTTGCTTTGAATGTCAAAAACTGCATTATTTGTATTTGGGGTAATAGGTGATTTTGGATAATTGTATGTCGCTGTTCCATTTTGACGCCATTCAGTCTCTTTGCTCCCATGGGATTATGTTACTGAACCGTAGTAGAGTTTCGCAGAATCAATGAGCAGAGCAGTAGGGATTTTAGCGAACTCCCAACTATACCATGGAGGCTTGGTATATTGCCTGATTTTAAATAATTAATAAAAAAAAAATCTTTTTGACAGCATGTTTCTTAGTAGTTTCTTGCTTTTAAAAATAAATAAAGTATAGTGTATGTGTCGAGAAGCAGGGCAGGGCTTAGAGCTATGTGAGTAGAGAGAGGCCAGTGGAGCGAATGTTAACCCCCTGGGGACCAAAGGTTTTTTGGGGCCCTTGGGATGTTTTGACATGCACTGACATTTGTGCTTTTTTCAGTTATTTATAAACATGTTAATGGCAAAGGTGTAAATTCACTCTATATAGCACACACGGGGCTACCATAATATGTTAGCAACATGCATGTACATGTTTGTATTTTTGAGAGAATATTATTTATGCGTGGTTATTGAAAAAACTAAAAATAAAAGTTTCTGAAATAAGGCCACAAAACACATATTGATTATTTCTTCACAAGACTTTTGAAAATTGTATCACATAGTCTAGAATATTTGCTCCAAAACTATGTGAGAAACATCCTGACTACTCATTCAGATAAGTCAATAAAGTCTTTTAGAATGTGTATGACGTGTTTTGTTTGAGAAAGCTTTATGCGAGGAGGCTTGATCTCTCATTAGTATGTATCCATTTCACACCTGAGAAAGACAAAGACCCTCCCATAATGGCCCTATTAGGTGCTATCAGGCCATATCATTATGAAGAGCCTTGCAGAAAGAATGAGGAGATTTAAAAAAGAATGGCTTTTAGATTGTTTGGATTTATTTACAACACACACAGACACACTGCTTAGAATAAGTGAACACACCCATGCTAAAGTTGACTAAAAAGAGGAATAAAAAATCGTAATGCCTTAATTAAAAAAATGAGGAAAACCAACCTTTAGGGACATGAATAATGTCCTTGAATTCTTTGTGAATGAAAAATTTATCACAAATAATTAAATGTTCTTCTTTAAAATACAGGGTGCATACGTCTGGACACATCTATCACACACCCTTCACCATATAGACAAGGTTTTATTTCAGTTCAAAGTTAGAGTTGGAAAAATCTTGAAAAGAAAATTGTCTTTTCCATAAATGTCTTAGTTTGATCATACATATTTCAAAGTTGAGGATTCATTATTTTGATTTAGCTTGGATTGGAACAAACACTAGACTATAACATCTTAGTTGATTAGTTTATTGACAAAACATACTATATATTTAACATATGAGCAGAAACTCCTAACAAAGCTTATTTGATGTCTATTTTAGAGTAAAAACTTTATACTCTATCCAAAACTAGTCAACAAAATGTATTTTATTTCGTCTATAACAGTGCGTATCTGTGCGTTCATTCATTCATTCATTCATTCACACACACACACACACACACACACACACACACACAGAAACATGATTCACATTTAAACAGTATGCTATTTTTCCGTTTACAGACACTAACGTTATTCTATATCGCGATTAGAACAAAGCATAAGCATAAAACACTTACACACTTCTCAGCTGAATCTGTTGCTCCTCCTCGTGGTGAAAATAAACCAGCACTTGTTCTGAGGTAGGTAAATGTCCCAGGATTGTTCCTCATAGCCGCTCAAGATGACAGTAGATTAATCTGACTAAAAATATAGTGTGTTTTCAGAGTTTATGGGCGTTAACGCGTCTCAATGTGGTGCTTCACGTATTTGCGTTTGAATAGCGCATGCTCTCCGTGGGCGTGTCACATTACCGGAGATAATGAGCTGAGAGAAAGATAATTAGAATGGCTGACACGTCTCTCTTTTTATATAGATTACATAAACGGAGAATATTTATTTTAGTTTTGAATCGGATCATTTAAAAGTACAAACTCAAATGATTTAAAAGATAAATTGCTCATGTCTGGGTGAATAGTATTTGCTGAGTTTTGTTGAAGATTAGAGACGTGCTCCAGGAAAAAAGTTCACGGTGACTGAGAGGCAGAACGCACACCCTGTTTATATTCTTTATTTTACAAAAGCACAATATTTTATTTCGATTGTATGTGGGCACATAAAAAAGTAGACATTTAACAGATTATTTTCTCATATTTCTTAACTCTATATGAACAGAAATGATGGTAGTACTTTAAGTCTATTTTTCTGCTATGTGAAAAAAACGAGCAAAACGCGCCGGCGCGTTTCTGGTCCCCAGAGGGTAAATGAGCGACACTTGCACGACACAATGGTCTCGAGTCCCTCGGAGGAGCTCCGGAAGGATAAAAGGAGTGATGACAGTGGAAAACGAGAGAGGACCACGCCTGGGACATTTTAAATTGTTCTTTTGTTGTCCGTGAGGGACTGCTGCTTTACTTTAACTTTTGTGGTTAAAGTTTATGTTGATAGTTTGCCGGTTCAGCAAACCTCGTTACAATATATGTACCAAGTTCTGTCATGAAACTCTAGATGGAGCAGGCTGATGGTGCTGCAACATGCTGACAATTACATTAACTACACGGCACAAGCTGATTTGTTCCTGTTGCATCTGCAGCCAATGAGTTTGCAGCTCAACATTTAAACAGTTGGTCAATGTTTGATGTAGCAATTTCCTCTGAAACCCTCCACTTCCCCAGCTCCACCTATATAGATCTGCAATGAGTAATTCCATATATGCTATTTGTGCAGCAGCAGCATGTCTCACTTGCTCACAGCAGCATGTCTGTGTATGTATTGGCAGTAGTAGTACGTCTCTTTACTTACTCTGCAGCAGCAGCAACGTAGCAGATTTATTCCGTCAAGACCAAATACACATTGCCATGACTAATACTATGATAAACTTTTCCGAGAGTTTTATCACAGTTGAAAACAGTTGTGGCTGCTTGATTTTCTCAAGTCTCTTTGAAGAATAGGAAGTTTTAAAAAGATGTTAACAATGTAAAAGTCTTTACTGTCACCTTTGCTCCAATTAATGCATCCCTTTTTTTTGGTCTGCAAACTTTTGCCTGGCACACAAATAATTAGGTTTTGAAGCTGAAATCATTTTGTCATTTGTCATTTTTATACTTGTTATAAGTTCTATGTGACAACTCATGAACCGTCACAGTTTTGCAATGTATGTCATATCCCTTCTGTGCTTGGCTGTGTTATTGATGCTTGCTATATTTATGGTTATTGTTAAGAAAATGCTTCCACACACACTTCTTCCAAGTACATTTTTACAAACTGGCACAATTAAGAATATTTAAAACGAGTATTTTTTTCTGCATAAGGGGATTTTTTTGGTCTTATGATATCTTCTGTTCTGCCATTCATATTCCCGCTAGACTATTTCTTCCTTTTTTAAAAGGGTCCAATTACACGGCCTCAGTAGCTGCTCTGTGCTGTCAGTGTTACAGGAAGCAGAGGTGCATGGCCTATCAAAACCTTCAATTAGCTCTGTGGCCTTTTACTGAAGACCACTCTTATTGGAGGAAAAGACATGATAGGAAAAAAATCCCAAAGCCAATAACTGCATTAACCTTCATCTTCAACCTTTGTACAGTCCAGATGATGCCCTTTTAAGTTCACTTATGTCATTTTAAAACATGTTACCTCACTGAAGTTTCTGGCATTTTTTATGACAGTGATATGGAACTTTATGACAGTGATATGGAACATTTAGTGACTTTGTGTAAAAGTTTTTGAAAACTTTTGGGCCTATATATTGGGTAAGCTTGTGTTTCTTTTAGTGTGTTTTCACACCTGAAAGTCCGCACCAAGGTCCGAACCAAAGTTCATGTTTTGATACATTTTATACATTCGGTAAGTTTTGGTTTGGTTTCACATTGCAATTATGCGAGCGCACTAAATAACTTTACATGACATTTGCGTCCTGTCGTCATCATCTATGTGGGCTGCATCTGAGAAGCACCTGCCTGCAGCCTGCAGATTTGGGCGGGGGTGCACCTGGGGCGCCCACAATGCTTCTCATTGGTTAGTGGCAAAGTGATGACATTGATCAAAGCAGGGCTGCACGTCTCTTCCCGCCAACATATCTTCTCATTGGTCAGTGGCGTGAACTCATGACGTCGATTCTAGCGTGTTTTCATTTCCGCTGTTCATTGCTGCATGGCGAGTACAGGCAAGCTACTCTTTTTTTTTGTTCTACTTTTATTTACAATTTTTAATTCTGAAGTGGCGTTTAGTGTGATGTTAAAATGAAGTGGTGTAAAAATAAGATTGTGTAGCTTTACTCACCATATCACACAAATAACTAGGGCAGCGTTTCCCAAAAGCATCGTAGGCCTAAGTGTACATATATATATATGTGTGTGTGTGTGTGTGTGTGTGTGTGTCGGTCTGTCTGTCTGTCTGTGTGTGTCTATATATAGTGCGGGTGTGTGTGGTGTGGTTTTAGTGGGATTAGGATATAGTGTTAAAACAAGGCCCTTAAGGCAAAACTGAACCAGGAGAAGAAATATAGGATTTAAGAGTTAATAGTAACAATATACAAAGTTATATATTGTAGGACATTTTTTTTCTATGAATAAATTGATTAAATGTAAACTATTTTGATATTATTGTTATTAATAAGGATACATTTATTTAATTGAACATGAAACTACATTCAACAGTAATACAAATTCAACAAAACTCCTTGAAAGTAGGGCTTGTTTTATATATTGCATACTGTTACTTATACTTATGCTGCTATACAGTATATGCACTGTCTAATCCTGCTGCTGGAGGGCAACTGTCCTGTAAGTTCAGCTCCAAAACCAGTTAAACACAGTTGAACCAGCAAATCAAGGTCTTACTAGACATAGAAACTTCCAGGCAGACAAAGCCAATACCTATAGCATACATTGAGTGAAAAATTAATTTTTCCTATTATATTTTTTAATTATATAATAAAGAAATTCCTTGTATTACTCTGTATTATGTTAATGCATTTCTTCAAAATGATTCAAAATTGTTTGTTGTATTTTATCTAAATTAGGTGTTGTGAACTGGAGTGCATTTTCCAGACAATATAGCAGGGCTCAACATAAAAAAAAATCCCCACTGGCCCCCGGGGCCAGTAGATCAGAGTTTTGCTGGCCCCTTCTATATTTTGACTGGCCCTGAAAGAAATACAAGGAAAAGCACTTTTCCATTAAACTGTATTTATTGTATACATTAGAATTATTTAAAACAGTGAAGGGAGTTCAGGAATTAAGAGAGAGCCCCTGCGGAGACATACAAAAATAACCAAATTTCAGCGTCCAGTAGATTATTTGTCAATACCTGCTCTCTCCTCATCTCGATCACTCTCTCTTTTTTTCTCAGTCTCCTCATCTTACTTATTAAAGCTAAAGTTATTCATTCAAGAGCTGTGAGTGATTTTTTTTTTTTGCCTTTTGTTGTTTGATTCGCAGTAATGGCGCAATCGTCCGCATGTTTATTAGACTGCTTCCCCTTTAAGAACGAGTGCAGATCTAATAGTCTACTGATGCACCATATTTTCTCCCAACTATTTCCATAACTGCGTCCATTTTAGACATAAACTGTTTAAGTGAATCTCCAAGCCAGTCATTTTGACATATTTTTGTGTACATTTGATCCTTTAGACGCACATGAAGCACAAAGTATAATTTACTTGTCTCGTTGTGGTCTGTTTCGTAGCACGCGCCGCATTGGGAACAGCATCTCTTGCGCCGATTTTTGTGCTTTTAATAGCTCTTTTTATTATTAAACGCGCCCCGCAATTTAGCAACAGAAGAGACTGCATTTTACAACAATCACCGATCGTGCTGATTCTGGCTTAAAGTTTGAGTTAAGGAGAAATGACAGCGTGCTACTGTACTGCTGTGATGGGAAGGACGTTGCGCTAGACAGAATGCAGTTTTTAATGGTTTTACCTCAAATATATTCTATAATCTTTGGAAGCCGAAATCTAAAATAAAATCATACTAATATCACAGATCTAAAGTGTAACCATAACTTGTTGTATTCTTATAACTTGTCATAAGAATGTTTAGTTCTGTCCTCCGTCAGGTGTTGTGCGCGCTGTGGCACCGTGTGAGATCTCTCTCTCTCTCTCTCTCTCTCTCTCTCTCTCTCTCTCTCTCTCTCTCTCTCTCTCTCTCTCTCTCTCTCTCTCTCTCTCTCTCTCTCTCAATAGCAAAATGCATCACAGACAAATGGTTTAATTCTATTATAGAAATGGCTGGCGACTCAGCGAGATGGTAAAAAAACAAAAAAAAACGATAACGTCTTTATAGCAATAATAAATGATAGCCTACATGTATTTCTCCAGTACCGACAGCAATAACAATAACGTCCGAGCTTATCGCTACAGTGGTCTTTCAAAATTCAGTCCCGTTTAATACCGGGTTTCGGTAACCATCCAGGTGTACAGTGTTTTCCATGATACTAGGAATGTCCTCTTTCTCGTATTAGCCTCGTAGTTCTTTGACATTTTAACACATTATAAATAACCTGAAGTAACATTGACACTCTTTGCGCCACACTGTGTATGACGTTTGCTGTTTGTTTTGCTGATGGCCAGGTACTGGCCCCCGCGGGCAAGTGACTGGCCAATCAACTAGCCCGACATACTCTTTTACTGGCCCCGGGCCATTGCTTATGTCGAGCCCTGAATATAGGCAAGAGTTCCGGGTGCCCTTCTCGTTGACTCTGTGCTTGCACTGAAATATACAAGGACTGCCCACCTGGGTCTGTAGGTGATGGCAGAAGGGGAGTCCTGCGTGCAGTTTATTCCAAGAAGGAGGTTGAGGGCTATTGCTCGGTTGATTTTTTTTTTTTTTTCAATGATGGAGGGGTATATGTGTGCGTGTACGTATGTGTGTGTGTGTGTGTGTGTGTACGCAGTGGTTAAAGTGGGATGTGGCAGGTGGGGGAACCCTCAAATTTTGTGTAGGTCCAACAGGGAAAAATGACTCACCGTGGGACAACATAATGAGTATCGTGGTATAGCAATACTTTTTGGGACAAGAGTGTCACTGTGGCACCAAGTATCACAATACTTATATACCTGATATTTTAATGGTTTTATTTTGGTCCATCTACACTGATATGATGACGATACTATGTTAAAATTGCTGAACACTGGCACTGTAGCCACGCCAGCCCACATTGACACACAACCTGAAAAGGTAGATGTGAAAGGATGCTTAGAGCGATGGGGTACTTTTCTTCCAGCCTTTCAGAAATAACATCTAACACAATAGTTTCTAATGAAGTGCTTTTTCTGTGCAGAAAAACACATTTAAAATACACAACCCGTTACCCTTGTAATTATTCATGATCATTATTCTCTTATAAATTTCCCTCAACTACAGAGTCCCAAACAAGCTTGTCTGTATAGCTATGAGCAGACATGGCTTCTGGGTTATTATGTGGCTTTAAGGCAAAGATGAGAAGAGTTTATGGATTATGCATGAAGTACAGTCTGTGTTTAAGCGAAAGCAATCGTCAGCAAGAGCTTTGATCAGTTCTTAACCCTCTGGGGTCTGATGTGTTTTCTGGGTCCTGGAGGTGTTCTGACATGCTCTGACATTTGTGTTTATTTCTGATACTTGTGACATTTTCATGGCTAAAGTCTGATTACACTGTATTCAGCACAAACTCTGCTACAGTAATATGTCAGCAGCATGTATGTAAAAGTTTTTAGTTTTGAGATAATGACGTTTATTCGTGGTTTATGAAAAAACAAAAAACAAATATCACTGAAATAAGATCATAAAACCCTTACTAATTATTTCTTCACAGGACTTTTGAAAATTGTATCACGTAGCCTAGAATATTTGCTTCAAAACTGTGTGAGAAACATCCTGACTACTCATTCAGATAAGTCAATAAAGTCTTTTAGAATGTGTATGACGTGTTTTGGGTAAGAAAGGTTTATGCGAGAAGGCGTAAACCACTGTGAATCTCTCATTATTATGTATGCTTTTCACACCTGAGGAAGACAAAGACCCCTCCCATAATGTCCCTATTAAGGTGCTATCAGGCCCTATCATTAGGAGCCTTGCACAAAGAATGAGGAGAGCCTTAAAAAAGAATGGCTTTTTGATTGTTTAGATTTATTTACAACACAACATAATCCAAAGATACACAACAAATGACAAAAAAGCACATTATTGAACACACTGATCTTTAGATCACACACACTCTGTTCAACAGAGACCTTTGTGACATTCCTGAAACATAGTGCATACCTGTCCATGTTCCATTTACCATGTTCATGTACAGACTACAGAGACTCATGTGAATGTCAGCAGGACTCAGTGGCTCAGTGGTCCTTGTAAAAAAAACAAAAAACAACAGCAAACAAAAAAACAACTGTGAATGCTGATATCAAGAGAAAGGCTGCACAATTTTGGGAATACATTTGAGATTTTTCTGGTTAAAATATCTTTTTACAATTTATAAAATACACACACACACATATATAATGAACACCAGGTGTGTTGTGCAATGCATATAGCCAACGTGTATGGCTGCATAAAATAATTGTTATTATTAGTCTATAGCCTGTAGTCTATAGCAGGCGGCCTGGTAACACTACACTAGAGAAACATTTATTGATATGTTACTTCAAATGTTTACAATCGTTATGACATTCTGACGTACACCATGAAACCTAATGTTTGGTGCGTTTTGCTTTTCAAACTCAGAGCGCGCGCAGAGAAAATTTACTGGATCGAGCAACTATGAAACATTATTGTTAACATATTATACATATCTAACGTTACGTTTGAGCAGATATCCACAAACACTGTATTTAACAGTAAACCCGGATCTAAACATTATAATATTCACCATAGTAGAGTAAACACTATAGGCTACTAGCCTACTATATCATGCTGTGTTTTATTATCAAACATAAGAACAACCTTGTGTCGTACATGAATATAAATTTCGCATTGAAAGGTATGCCTGCCTGTCTATAGTTCATATTTCAACATGTTTCTGTCGATTTCATACATTTTAGTCTAGCAACAGCTTAAATGTAATTCAACAATAACACTAACTAATATTATTCATAATAGGCTACATGTCTTACCTTACATCTTTCTTGTATTCAAATCGCGATCTTCTTCTTCTTCTGAGGTAAGTTAAATCCAATGTAAAATCACAGCATGTTTTCCAACCTCGGCGAAAAGCATTGGACTGATGAAGTTTGGTGCGTTGTTTTTGAGGTAATGAGGGCGTTCGCGTTCCTTCACGTGGATATTTGCATATCAATCTCTTTTGCGCGCGTGGGCGTGGTCGAATTAAAAATAATGAGCAAGCGTTTGAGAAACTGGAAATCTTGTTGGTTTTATACAAATTACTTAAACAGAGAATATTTGTTTTTGTTTTGAATCAGATAATTTAAAAGTACACACTTACATGTTTATAAAGATACATGGCTCATAAATGTGAGACGTGTATTCGCTGAGTTGTTTCAGTTTATAGACGTGCTCAAGAAAAAAAAAGTTCACCGAGACGGAGAGACAGAATGCATACCCTGTTTATTTTCTTTATTTTACAAAAGCACAATGGTTCGTTTTTATTGTAAGTGGACACATACAAAAATAGACATCTCACAGATTCTTTTTTCATGTTTCTTTTTTCTGTATGACCATAAATGACGGTGTATTTTAAGTCTATGTTGCTGCTATGTGAAAAAAATCGAGCAAATCACGCCGGCGTGATTGCCGACCCCAGAAGGTTAAAACCTTTTTAATTGCACTGCTGTCTTTTATTTATTTATTTTGTCTGATCAGTTTTATTTATTTTATTATTGTCTGTATGGGTCTGTGACGTGATGCTCATCATGCCAGCAGCCATATCACCCTGTAGCCCAAGACTGGTTGCCCACTGAAGCTAAGCAGGGTTGAGCCTGGTTAGTACTTGGATGGGAGACCTTCTGCGAAAACCAGGTTGCTGCTGGAAGAGGTGTTAGTGAGGCCAGCAGGGGGCGCTCACCCTGTGATCTGTGTGGGTCCTAACGCCCCAGTATAGTGTTGGGGACACTCTACTGTCAAAAAGCACCGTCCTTCGGATGAGACGTTAAACCGAGGCCCTGACTCTCTGTGGTCACAAAAAATCCCAGGATGTCTTTCGAAAGAGTAGGGGTGTAACCTCGGCATCCTGGTCAAATTTGCCCAGTGGCCTCTGTCCATCATGGCCTCCTAATCATCCCCATATATATACCAATTGGCTTCATCACTATGTCTCCTCTCCACCAGTAAGCTAGTGTGTGGTGGGCGTTCTGGCGCAATATGGCTGCCGTCGCATCATCCAGGTGGATGCTACACATTGGTGGTGGTTGAGGAGATTCCCCCTTCTATGTAAAGCGCTTTGAGTGCAGAGAAAAGCGCTATATAAATGTAATGAATTATTATTATTATTATAATTTTTGTCCGATCTGTTCATTTATTTATATATATATATATATATATATATATATATATATATATATATATATATATATATATATATATATATATATATATATACATTAATACATACATAAAAGATACATGCATAAAGTCAAAAGTGTCATGGTGGTGCAACTGTGCAAAAAAAAATACATTAAAGTCAAATCATCTTTATTTATATAGCACTTTATACAATACAGATTGTTTCAAAGCATCTTCACAGTAATAAACAGGAACAGGATAACAGGATCTATGATGCTAACTTCATCAAATATGAGACAATGTTGTGAGACAAACAACATTTGCCTGCAAAATCAAAGTCATGGGGCCCTATCTTGCACCCAGCGCAATTGACTTTGTACACCGACGCATGTATTATTCGTATTTTGCACCCGTGCAAAGCGGACTTTTCCCTCCACAGACGCACGCCGGCAAACTAGGGAATGAACTTGCACTCCCTGGGCGGTTCAGCGCAAACAAGGAGGCGTGTTCCGGCGCAAACAATTCCTGGTGCTATTTTGCAGTTCCAGAAAACAATTGCGCCACTGACCAGAAAAAACCTAGTCTAAAGTCAGTGGCGCGTTGCGCGTACATTCAGATTCTATTTTAAGCGCGCTTGCTTGGCCATAATACAGAGTGTGAACAACACGCATACACTGTAGATGATTCTCTCATCTACACAGATGCATTTTACTTTTTGCAAATCATACATTATTATAAGGAAAAATATTAAAACACGAGGGAAGTCATTGTTGTGTCCATGACGATGGGAAAAATAGGCATAAAGCTTAAACATTTACCCAAATTATTATATGCATGTTTAACCGAAGCTAATTTGGGTGGGTTTGTCCCATCCCCAATGCCACTTCTCTTTCTTTTACGGGCCTGACGAGAACATCGATCTCCTCGGCTGTGAACCGATTCTGAAGCGCGCCTGGTAAATGCGCCGTTATAATAGTATTGCGCCATGGAACAAGTGCACCTCGTTCATCATGCTCTTAAAGGGAATGTGATATGACGCTCTTATTGGTTTGTTTCCCGTTACGCCCAAACCACACCTATGAATAATGAAGCTACTTCAGACCAACCCCTTTTAGATTCGCGTCGAGCGCAAGAGTCATTTATCCCGCCGGTTAAATGGCAACAGCGCCGAGATCCGCCCACAAAGTTACTTGCGCTTTGCGCTTGACACTTGCGTTTTAGATCGTTAAAATAGGGCCCATTGTGTCTAATATGCAGAAGAGAATGAAAACAGGGGACCCCTGCTGACCCTCATGACTGTGTGTCAAGGTCAGCATGTCTCCTAAAATATCTGATAATTTGTTAGTTTGCTTATATTTATATTTACCTTGAATATTAAAACGAAAAAAAATATATGTTTATATTTTTTAACTTTTGTCCAATAATTATTTAGATGTACTCGCAGGTATTCAAGGAAAATGTTTTTATGTGATGGATACACCACATGACATTTCAATTAAACTTTTTTTTATTTCAAAATCAAATGAGAAGAACATGTTGTTGGTACATGTGTTTTAATCTAGATTTTTAAAGAGATGTTTCTTTGATCTTCATGTTTCTAAATTAAACTACAGTGTCAATTTGAGTAACTTTTTGTTGCATCCAAAACTATGCCATGATAAAAGGAGTTTCACATTGTGTAATTATCATTAGTTTGAAAAGTGGGCCTCTTATGTTGGAGGACCATTTTGAAAAGCATGAACTTTTAGAGAGCGATCTTGTATTTAAATGATGTGGTGGGCTGAAAGTAATGCAGAATAAAATTATGGTCATGAAACTGCTTTTTAACAGGTGGCCTCCCATCTGTCCAATGTGCTTTTTACCGATTTCACTAATGAACACTAGGTCACCTTGGCGCACCGATCCTTCATAAATTAAAGACTGTCTCTCCAATAAAAATTGGAATATGTGGCTATTCAGTCTAAGCTTCCGCAGTATGGCCATTGTTTGGTTTTCTTGTTCTTCAGTTTATACAGGGTTGGGTAAAATCAACAGGGGCTTCAATGCTAAATGTTGTGGCTTAGTCATTACCCTTTACTTACTGTAGCTGCCTTCACCATGCAGTTTGAGCTTTAAAAGCGTTGGCTTTTGGCCTTTGTGAGGCAAATTTGAAGTTGAGTCATAAGAGCGGATCACGCAGTGTATCAGCGAGGGGTGGTGAATACGAAATGTCAAAGAAAGAAAGTCCTTGACGCAGAAAGTGTGGTATTGTCGCCACTCTCTGTAGCAAATTAGACACTTCATCACAATGACGAGGTTGTTTCTTTTAGTAGGAAATCATGACTTAAGCCTAAATAATAACTCTATATCCAATGAAGTTAGGTGTTATTCAAACTAATTTATTTCAGCAAAAAAATCAAAGAAAGAAAAAAAAACAATGCATAAAACACTTAAGCTGATTAAGCTTGCAAATCTAAATCCACATTTTAGACATTTTGCAGAAAAATGGCATTCTCCTTTTTTTCTCTCTCCAGAAAGACCTACGTATGTTATCTACATAATGTAGATACGTTTTGATGCTTTGATTAAGTTCAGTGGGAGCCTCTGGTAATCTATTTAATTTGTACTTTAGAGACATTCAGTTTTACTAGATTACATTGCTTAAAAGTTTTTAAATTAACCATTTTTGAAGTGAAATACATCCCAGACAGTATATTCATCATTATTAAGCAATGTGATATTTTAATTATTTCTTTATTTCTATTAGATAGTTTGTTGCTACATATGTAACAACATTCGGGCCACAAGGTATCTTTTTCACCTCTTCACATTATCAAAACAAAAGATTCATGTGAGATAAGCATGTGCATGATCTTACACCAATTATGCTTATAACCTAACAATGTGCAGCTCATGTAAATGGCTTAAACAGATTTCTTATAAGGAGTAGAGATTATACTGTTAAAACAAAAGCTTTTCGACACACAGCAGGAGTATATTCAGGGTTATTTAGTTTGTTTTTTTGTTATGTGATTGTCCATTTATGTCATTAAGTAAATAGAAAATTATAAGTGTTTTTTTTTTTTTTTACTATAAAGAGCAACTGTATTCTCCTGGCAACTGAGTGGTACTGATTAGATTTAATCCTCAAATGTAAAGTATTTGACAGAATTTTCACAAAAAATATTGAGGTGAAAATTGTCTGTTCGAGAAGGGCATTGATAGACTTGGCAAGCGTGCAGCTCTGCTTTATTAATTGAATACTCCAGTAGGTGGTCAGCGGTGTATGATAAATCATACTAAATGGGGGTAATATGTCTAGAATTAGAATTAGTGTCTGCGTGTTTATCACTTGAGTCTCAAAATGCTTTCTGAAAGATGAATAATGAAGAGTGGCGTCAACTGCAACTGGGGGCAAATAAAATGTAATCGTAATAGAGAAAGAGAGAGAAATGAAAAGATAATGAATGTTGGGTGTGTGTGAGAGAGAGAGAGAGAGTAGGGGAATCTAGGGGTTTAATACACTGCGAGCACTTTAGTCATGTAAATTATCCAATTATTGTAAAATATTGTGTAAGAAATTTCACATTCTAGCATATTTAGATCAGGCAAATGTTGTGCATATCTGGGTTGTTAAAGAAACTGTACAAACAAAAAGCATATTTTATACACATAGTTTCGAGATATTATTTGAAGCCCCCCCGTGATGAAAATCAAGTTTAAATTGTTTTACTTTATATGTCTATGTGGTGTTTTTAATATGCTTTAAAACAAATCATGTGCAAATTCATCAGTCAACACCATTCCTGAGTATTTTCTCCTTAAAACTGCAGTAAACCATAACAAGTAACCAATCTTGTCAATGTGCGGTGTGGGGCTTTCCTCCACTGACTTTCTATGATGTTCAAAGCGTTTCTAAGGATGATGATTTTTAGATGGTGAATGGTTCATGTAACATTAGCAACACATTATTAGCTGTTTGATAAGTCAAGCCAAAGTCTAATCATATCAATTACTGTTTTGTGTCCGACGTAGAGAGCGATACATAAAACGCATTACCATTCTGATGCATCGACTTATTCCTCGTTTTATATACTCTTAATATATTCCTTCTCTTTATATATATATATTATCTTTATCTTTATATCATTTTTTTCTTTTAAAACTATACATTTAATGTGCCCTCCTTAGAGGCCACCTAGTTTAAATCTTTTGTTAAGCTTTGCCAACATTTGTCCAAATGTATTTGTCCCACATATAAATAAACAGATACATAAATTTTAAGATTTAAATGTAGCATTTCACATATAATTACATGCAAATGTTTCTGCTTGTGTTATCGCTAATAGATAAGGTTGCTTTCTAAATTAATAAAAGTAAATATAAATACTTTTTGTACGTTTAAATACATTTGTTTATTTATACGCACATTTATAATACTATAGAACTATACATACTATAAAATGAATAATGCATTTAAGTTTGATATCCGTGTATGTGGCCTGTGTTATAGGTTGGTTTTAACTAAGCTTTTCTTTTACCTTTCCTTGAATATTTAAAATTTTGGACCACAAGACTGTGCACTTTATAATTAACAGAATATTAAATTGCCATTAACTCTCCAGAGCTCAAACCTACTTCTCCTTCATATTTAATTTAAGGTGACTTCCTAGGCACAGGTCTTCACGTGGACAATCAGACATTGTAATTCAATTCTACAATGAACAGTCTGTTTTATTTAGAACTGTGCTAATTAATGAACATTAGACCGGCACACTGTACAGCTCTGCCTTCAGGCTACTTTAAAGCTGTCATTCAAAACATCTTTAATTAATAGTCATTCATTTCTGTTGGGAATTGTTCTGTCAAAACTAGCTGAACTTTACCTGAATTTCCCCCTGTATAGTTTGATAAACCTCTAGGTCCGTAGTTAGGGCTGTCACTTTTGTGAAAAAATCCTGTTCGATTTTTGAGACTTAAGTGTTCATTGAATCGATTGTAAAATCGATTTTCCATGTCTAAAGACGTTTCCATTTTCATCACCAAATATAGGCAAATCCACGGACACCTAACAGGCATTAGGACGAGCGTAAAGAGGGCGCTTGAGACACCCTCAAGTCAGCAAAATTTCTGATGATTAATTGGCGTGAAGTTTCGTGCACAATGACAAACAGGAGCGCAACATTCAGGGATTGAAATTAACACCCTCCGACCCGCCAAATGCGGGTAAAAATTAACTTTGGCGGGAAACGCTGTCAAATCACGAGCCAATCTGGCGTATTTCTATGTTTACTCACTTTCTTTGCTGTGGAAGTTCGTGTTAGCCAAATCTGCGTGGATTGAGCGCAAATAAGCAACTCGTGAGTCCTCATGATATATTAAATACAGCGTATCACGCAGAATCTGTTCATTTCTGGCTTACTTAAACACACGCCACTAAGCAACAAATAAAGGCGCGCTTGTTCACTTCCATTGAAGTAATAGCGAACATTAAAAAGCATTTGGTGAACAGAAAAGACATTGTTATTTTCCAACATCCTACATGTTCTGTGTGCTGTATTGATCTGTCCACCTAAAACACATTTTTGGTAAAAAAAAAAAAGAAGAAAAAAAAGGCCGTTAAAATCGATTCCCTATTTTCGTTTTCCATACTTGTGTTGGTTGGTCCGATCGATTGTGCAATCGATTTTCGAACGTAAAGTGACAGCCCTATCCGTAGTTGTGCCTTGGCCTGCTTTGCAACCTGATCATTTCCTGTTTTGCTATACACCTTAAAGCAGCGGTTTTCAATAGGTGAGGCGCGCCTCCCCTGGGGGGCGCCAAAGAGGCACAGGAAAGGCGCGACACGCAAAGAAAAAATATCTGTATCAGAGAATGTCTGTATTCTCTATTAACATAACAGGGCTTAAATTATTCCGGCAACGCATGCGATACATTTTTGTATATGATCACGCTCTTATTTACGCAAATACTTTTAAACCATCCATTCGTGACAAGACAAAAGAGAACGCGCTGTCAGTGAATGTCCTCCTGACACACACACACAGACACACACAGACGCATGACGCACAGAAAGACGCGCGCCCGTATCCAGTTCTCTTTCGCACTTTCGAACATTAACCCACACATTTATGCCAAAATGTCCGTTTTCTCGAGTATCCTCACAAGAATTGTCTTAAATGAGTTAAATAAAATCTTAGGAAGAGTAGGGGAGCGCGGGGCACAACCTAACGCGGGGTTAAATGTAACACGGACCTCGGGATCAAGCCGGTTGTGTTTCCGCTCTTTTTCTCTCGCTGCCAGAAGACGGTCTTGATTAGTTTTGATTAGATTTCATGAAGATACTGGACAAAGAGTGTTTTGACACCATGCAAGTAAATTTTTCATCATAGGTTTTTTTCGGTTTCTGAGTTGGGTGTGTACGTCACCAAATCTAACTTTATATTGCCTTAATTACTGTCTTGTTGGCTAAAACATAGCACCGTTTTGAAACATGTCAGCAAATCCTAGCAACTGTTAGCTAGGCTTAAAATATGTTTTACACAGCGGGGTTAGTTGCAGCACAGTGTTACAACTAAGCCGCCAAGTGTACAATGATAATCAAATGAAAACAGGGAGCCACACAACTTTTAGGTTTGAGTAGGCCTATTTATTTATTATTTAACTTTGTTGGACTTTCACAAACAATGTTGGAATTTTTTTATTTTTTTATTTAGTTTACTATGCATTGATCACTTGTTTCTTTTTAAAAAAAATATAGTCTGGTTTTAATGCAATAAACCCTTTACATTTTTATTTTAAGCGTTTTTATTATTACTGTTATTATTATCAATAATAATAATTTTACATGCAGCTGCCACACATAAATGTAATTCAATTGCAATTACAATATTTGATGATTTTATTTATTTATTTATGTATTGCTTGGAAAACTGTGCAGCCCTTTTCTATGTCTCTATCCATGATATTGATCCATAATAGAAGGATGATTGGATGAGGGATGGATGTATGGATGGATATCTATCTATACATATGCACAAACAATATCAAACCATA
The DNA here is from genome assembly GCA_030578255.1 of Tiaroga cobitis. Taxonomy (NCBI): domain Eukaryota; kingdom Metazoa; phylum Chordata; class Actinopteri; order Cypriniformes; family Leuciscidae; genus Tiaroga; species Tiaroga cobitis. Next base: position 29,055,163 of record CM060594.1, on the reverse strand, counting down.
CAGATAAAATATTACTGAATTATGTGTGTTACACACAAGTGTTACAACTAACCCCCCTGTCTGTTACAATTAACCCCGCATATGGGGTAGGTTGTAACATTTGCACTTCTGTCACTTTCAGTGCAACTGTACGAAAATGGAAGCTCCTAGAAAAAAACTTTAAGTGTTCATATGTAGCAGAGATGTGTATGTTGCTTGTGTAAAAAAAAAAGATGAATCTAGCTTAATTATTTTTTTAATAATTCAAATAATAAGCCAAAACCAAAATGTGTCAGGTTGTGCCCCGCTCTCCCCTAGTGAGAGAATGAGATGCGGCAGATCTTAAAGTGACAGAAGCCACTCATTCTCTCTGTCCGTAAAGTTAACCAAAGAACAAAGGGGACAGAGAAAAGTACTCACTGCTCTTGACTAAAGAACCTTTAATAAGGTTTAATCTATATTTCATTTATAATTTATGCAGTGCGGACTGTTTTATAACCTTTCAATTTATGTATATTTCATATTAGACAGGAAAGGTACAGGTAAATATGACATTTATTATGGGTTTAAGTGAGGATTGTTTTAAGGTAACTTAAATTAAAAGTTGTTATATAGCCTAATAAATGTTTAAAATTTGGGGAAAAATCATTTTCATGGAGACATCAGTAGCTATATTAATATCAGTGATACTTGCCTTCATTCATAAAAAGCTGCCATAAAAAATTTCAGACTCAGGACTTTAGCCCCTGATATCGGTAATTGTGCGTTTGTGTATTAGCTTTAAAATGCATAGTTTCCTTGTCCCAAGTCAACAAAAGTCAGCATTAGGGGAGAATTAGGACCCATCAAAAAACTTAGGAAATATGATCCCGAGTAGTTGGGGTCCGAGGCTGCACCTCTGCCGCAGTGTGTGGTCTGCAAGGAGGTGCTAGTAAATAATAGCATGAGACAATGCAAACTTCAGCGTCACATTGAAACTAAGCACAAATTTACTGAACAAGCCAGTTGAGTTTTTTTGAGAAGAAGCGTGATGATTTGCAGTCACAAAAAAAGCACAATACAGTTGTTTGGCACTATTAACATGAAGGCGACAGAAACATCTTATTGTGTCGCAAAGGCAGGCAAACCCCATGCATCGGCGAAACATTACTCATTGCATTACACATGTTAAGCATGTTTTGTTGACTTGTGGTTAGGCCAACTGATTTTAGTGATCCTAGTGATTTTAAAAGTAGCCTCAATTAGGCCTGCATGAAGTTGGAAATGATTTGCTGTTGCAAAGAATAGTTTATGAATGCACTTTTAAAAAAGTTCAAATACAACATTAAAAAATATTTACATTTTATCAGTTTTTATTGAAACTCATCATTGCCTGGAACACAAAAAGATGTCATTTACTGCAGAGGCGTGTGTGGGTTAGGGCAGGTGGGCGGGATTTTGGGGAAGGGGGGGCTTGGCTGTCCTAACCTACTGTAAGGGGAGGCTCACATTCACCCAATTTGAAAACCCCTGCCTTAAAGCAAATGGCAGCATCCTTTGGGACCATTGCTTGACACCCTCAAGACTTTATCCGCTGCCCTGAGGCTGAGATGATAATGTGTGGTGGAGATGGCCATCTTTGAGCCAGTGTTGTGCTAATGTGATCTTTTCTCCTCTCCTTCCAGTGAACACAAAGGAAAAACCGGAGAAGAAAAGGAAGAGACGGCTGTGGTTTCTGTAGGTACTGTGCTTTTTGTTCTCGAGAATCTTATCAGCAGTAGTATAGTGTTGTTCATGTCACACTACAACTTTGAAGATAAACAGTGCAATTGTATTGTAGATCTTTTAGAAACTGCAGTTATTCTGGGAATTTAAGATAAAGCTATACCTTGAACTAGTCTATAAAATTTCATCTGATATCATCAATCCATCAATCACAGTGCAGAATTCAAAGTGCTTATAGCATATCTCTCTCTTATAGGTATCTCTCTCTCTCTTTTTTCTCAACACTGTAGACACTTTTGTGTGTGAATTTACACCATATTACTTGTTACAAGTTGCCATACTTTTCAGTAAATAATTAGCAGCAGCATTGTTCCATAAAATCATAATGATCTGTGTGTACCTGCAAAATTACAGATTAAAAGCAGTAATATGATGTCCAGGGTAATGTGCTGGCACTATGGTTTCCAGCATGCACTACAACGTGAATAAATGATTGATTGATTGATTGATTGATTGATTGATTGATTGGAATGCTCATCACCATTGTTGACTCCTATTTGTTTCCTATTTTGTCTTTCAAACTAGTAGAAGACTATAGTAAAAGGAAACCTTGTATCTCCAAAAACACTACTTTTCAAGACATGGAAAAAACACCATTTTTTTAAATAATTAAACACTGCATTGTCAAAGTTTATATTGTGGCTTTATATATAGTCAGACACTTGCATGTGTCATATTATTAACATATTACCAAAATCAAGCTTCAAATTACAAGTTACAAGGTTTTTGACCAGCGAATTTCAGAGAATATTGGACATGCATGTTTTGTCCGTCAGTTGAACGGCCGCCTCTGAGGCAGTAAGTGCATCAGATTAGGTTCATCAACTTACAGGTTATAAAGTTTACTGTAGCTATACATCAGTCAAGATCTCATGTGATTAAAAACAAAACTGCTACGCACAGGCTTTTTAACTCTTTCCCCGCCAGCATTGTTGATTATTATGAGCGCGTCCACCACAACATATGAGTCATTCTGAATGGCACGTAACTCAGTTTAAGTTCACTTGTGCATTCACGTCATTTTGTGCAGATATAATTTTGTAATATTCTGCTTATTTTGTATATATCTGATTAATATCAAATAGGATGCGTTAAATAAAAGCTAACAAAGTGCTCAACGGTTATTCATTCAGCGCGCGCCGCTCAAGCAGAATGCACAACTAATAATAACGATGGTTAATTGGGGACTTTCATATTACATAACATGAGAACATTATTTTATTAAATGGTTGTGAATTCATTGGGTTTAGTTGCCGTTTTCAGTGCGTTGTTCCAGCACTTCCACAACAGTCACACATTCTGACAAGCACGCATATGAGGCGGCGTTGGTGACACATTGTATTTGTCGTTATATTTATATATTAAATAGTTAATTTAATTTATCAATCACATCAAAACATTTTACAATCCTACTAAGCCTTTATTTAGATTAAAAAACATTCTTATTAATTTGGTGAGTAACATAGCTTTTTGAGCAGCATTTGCAGACCTTGTGCTGTTTGCCATTAATGCTGACGATTAATCGATTAATTGATCGTTAATTTAAACGACGATCGATCATGGCAATTTGTGAAAATTGACATCCCTAATCACTATGTCTGGATCCGATTCAGAACGATGATCAAAACATAGATGGAGTAGTTTGAGTCCATCAACACCCCTAATGCTTACACGGTACTATACCTCGTCCTGGGTCAACATTTCATTCAGTAAAATTAGAGAGAAAGACTGGAGCCTGTAGGAAATGTAATGGACTGATTGAACAAAAAAAAAGTATTCTTATGAATTTTCTTAATGACAGTCAGAAAATTACTTAAGCATTTTTAATATGAGAAATTTCTGTTAAATACAGTCCATCCGTCTTTCTAATGTCATCATCTTGATTTCCAACTGATTCACTTAAGTGTCTGACTCCAGTTTACAATCAGAGGTGTTAGGGATGACTGAACCAACTAGTAATTAATGCTTCCTCTGCTACGTTGCTGAGTTGTGCGTGTCCCTCGCTCTCTCATGATGAATGGAGCTGCTGGACCCTGTCCCAGCTGTCATCTGTGATTGATGCACTGTGCTTGTCTTCGTCCAGGTTTCTTGCTCTCGGTACCTCCCTTTCCCCATCCGATCTTCAGCCTCATCCTATTAGCCACAGTATTAATCACCACCAGTGCTGCTAATTGCTTTATAATCCCACCCCTGAGCCATACAATGTGTTGAGAGAAGTCACCTCTGAATCCCATCATTTTCCCCGTCGTATCCGTATCTCTGTCTCTGCCATGCTTGTTTTTGATAGCAGTGTATTACCCACGATTCCCGTCCTAATCCTCTCCCGATTTCCTCGACAGATAATCTAAAGATTCACTCGCCGTAAAACTTCAACGTTGCACCCACACTGATGTAAGAGACAAAGGGCATGGCCGGATTTGTCAGGAAGGCCATTTGGAGGATAGGACGCAAGCTGAGGTTGACCTCAAGTACTAAGACTAAGCCATTGTGCTCTTCCCTAAGAGTAAAATCTCAATCGGATTTCAGTTTATTCCGTACTGCTAATTAGTCTGGGTAAGGATTTTTCAATAGGTTCCTAAGGGCCCACCCACACTGCACGTTTTAGGGGTCTGACTAATCTAACACACCCAATTTAGTTCATAGAGTCAAGAGGACCTCCATAAAGTGACTAATGAGCTGAGTCAGGTGTGCTGAATATTGGCAATGTCCGAAATGTGTGGATTGGAGCTTGAGAAACCCTGGTCTAGGTCATTGAAGCATTTTCATAGAACCTGAGGGGGTATTTGACGTTCACGCTCCATTCCAGATGTGGCTTTGGGTAACTGTACCGTCATGAGAGAAGACACAGTGCATTGAGCATGGAAATGGAGGATTATGGCGAATAACCTCAAGCTTGAGCGATTGGCTCAACCAGGCAACCCCGCGGTCACGCTTTGATATTTTTATTTATTGCCTCCCTCAGCGATAGATGACATATTTTCTCTTTCTGAGAGACAGCAAGCATAAATTCTCTACAAAGCGAAGGCACCTCGTTGGCCGCTCCTTGACAACGGGATAGATTGACAAGCCACTCAAGCGGCCCTCACTAATCAGAACTCCCATGCGGAGAGCAAAGCCCCAGGAAACTCATTTAAAGTTGTTGGGCATATTGATATGCAAAGCACATCAAAGTCAATAGAGAACAATCTAGAGAAATATGAGAAAAATCAATCCATTTGTAAAAATAATCAACACACACTGGCCTCCTCGGCCTGTCTTCCATCTGTCTATAGCCAGGCATCCGATTACGGATCAAAATAATTGGGTGATGTGAGATCCAATAATGGAGGGGAAGACCATTCTGGGGATATTTGGATATTTGGAGCTTTTACAGTGCTGTTAGCAGGCTACGTCTCGCCCTCAGTGCTATAACAAGGCGTACATCATCCCTCTCTGGAGTGCATTAGGGGCACTTTGTGCAGGCTTTTAGTACCCCCATTCCGCAAGCAACTCTCTTCCCTCTTTTTACTCGCGCTCCCTCTCTTTTGCCACACTTTAAACAGCATATTACCATCGCTAGCCCGTCTCCCTCATTTTCTCGACAGATAAGGCTTCTTTTTTTCAGGCCTGTTCCTAACAGCACAGGCTATGCCCAATGTTCCTCTTTTAATCCATCACATTATACTATTTCATTTCTTCTCTAATTCGGTAATCAGCGAAGCGCCCAAGCTGATATGACCACAGTTATACCAGAAGCAATTTCACATCTCCGGTTCGTATCTCGATTTCTGCCTGGCGAATTCTCAGATTGTTCCTTTAATAACCTTGTCATGGATGTATCACAGCTTTTGGCACATGACTCACATTAATGCATCGGTCCATTAAGAGGAAATTAAGGGACTGAGTTTTGCATAGGACTGTCTTATCAACAGCTGACAGATGGACATGTCAGAGAGACATGCCAAGGGGTATATGGATGCAGCAGTGCATGCTGGATAGGTCATCCTGTTGTGTGACCTCTAATAAGAAATGAGACGTGAAATGCTGCAACTATAAGTGGAATTATTAACCCTCTGGGGACCAGAAACGCGCCGGCGCGTTTTGCTCGTTTTTTTCACATAGCAGAAAAATAGACTTAAAGTACTACCATCATTTCTGTTCATATAGAGTTAAGAAATATGAGAAAATAATCTGTTAAATGTCTACTTTTTTATGTGCCCACATACAATCGAAATAAAATATTGTGCTTTTGTAAAATAAAGAATATAAACAGGGTGTGCGTTCTGCCTCTCAGTCACCGTGAACTTTTTTCCTGGAGCACGTCTCTAATCTTCAACACAACTCAGCAAATACTATTCACCCAGACATGAGCAATATATCTTTTAAATCATTTGAGTTTGTACTTTTAAATGATCCGATTCAAAACTAAAATAAATATTCTCCGTTTGTGTAATCTATATTAAAAGAGAGACGTGTCAGCCATTCTAATTATCTTTCTCTCAGCTCATTATCTCCGGTAATGTGACACGCCCACGGAGAGCATGCGCTATTCAAACGCAAATATGTGAAGCACCACATTGAGACGCGTTAACGCCCATAAACTCTGAAAACACACTATATTTTTTAGTCAGATTAATCTACTGTCTTCTTGAGCGGCTATGAGGAACAATCCTGGGACATTTACCTACCTCAGAACAAGTGCTGGTTTATTTTCACCACGAGGAGGAGCAACAGATTCAGCTGAGAAGTGTGTAAGTGTTTTATGCTTGTGCTTTGTTCTAATCGCGATATAGAATAACGTTAGTGTCTGTAAACGGAAAAATAGCATACTGTTTAAATGTGAATCATGTTTCTGTGTGTGTGTGTGTGTGTGTGTGTGTGAATGAATGAATGAATGAATGAACGCACAGATACGCACTGTTATAGACGAAATAAAAGACATTTTGTTGACTAGCTTTGGATAGAGTATAAAGTTTTTACTCTAAAATAGACATCAAATAAGCTTTGTTAGGAGTTTCTGCTCATATGTTAAATATATAGTATGTTTTGTCAATAAACTAATCAACTAAGATGTTATAGTCTAGTGTTTGTTCCAATCCAAGCTAAATCAAAATAATGAATCCTCAACTTTGAAATATGTATGATCAAACTAAGACATTTATGGAAAAGACAATTTTCTTTTCAAGATTTTTCCAACTCTAACTTTGAACTGAAATAAAACCTTGTCTATATGGTGAAGGGTGTGTGATAGATGTGTCCAGACGTATGCACCCTGTATTTTAAAGAAGAACATTTAATTATTTGTGATAAATTTTTCATTCACAAAGAATTCAAGGACATTATTCATGTCCCTAAAGGTTGGAGTTTTCCTCATTTTTTTAATTAAGGCATTACGATTTTTTATTCCTCTTTTTAGTCAACTTTAGCATGGGTGTGTTCACTTATTCTAAGCAGTGTGTGTGTGTGTGTTGTAAATAAATCCAAACAATCTAAAAGCCATTCTTTTTTAAATCTCCTCATTCTTTCTGCAAGGCTCTTCATAATGATATGGCCTGATAGCACCTAATAGGGCCATTATGGGAGGGTCTTTGTCTTTCTCAGGTGTGAAATGGATACATACTAATGAGAGATCAAGCCTCCTCGCATAAAGCTTTCTCAAACAAAACACGTCATACACATTCTAAAAGACTTTATTGACTTATCTGAATGAGTAGTCAGGATGTTTCTCACATAGTTTTGGAGCAAATATTCTAGACTATGTGATACAATTTTCAAAAGTCTTGTGAAGAAATAATCAATATGTGTTTTGTGGCCTTATTTCAGAAACTTTTATTTTAATTTTTTTCAATAACCACGCATAAATAATATTCTCTCAAAAATACAAACATGTACATGCATGTTGCTAACAAATTATGGTAGCCCCGTGTGTGCTATATAGAGTGAATTTACACCTTTGCCATTAACATGTTTATAAATAACTGAAAAAAGCACAAATGTCAGTGCATGTCAAAACATCCCAAGGGCCCCAAAAAACCTTTGGTCCCCAGAGGGTTAACAGGAAAACCTGTTAGATGTTTATGATGTCTTAACAAGTAGAAAGATGATAAACTAAATAATAGTGTAACTATGAAGCATGGTTAGTTAGTCTTCCACAAATGGCAGATTGCCTGATGGTTTTAGACACCATCTGGAGTTTCTAGTGCACTCTACATCTAAGATAACAAAGGTGGTCAGCCTACCGACGGAAGTGTGAGTAACGAACTTGTTTAGTGAATCTATTACTATTACTATTGCACAAGACTATTACAGACATATCACTGTGCCACACTAACCTACATATACATTGCAGCACAATAATATAATAAAATAATAATATATTCTATAACATGTTATTCTTTTTATAATTCTATAAAATGTGTGGCACAAAGTTAATTGTAGACCCTGCTTGCACAGAGATCTATCCTGTGGTTTAATTATTCTCATCCCATTTTCTTTTTATGCCTGATCTCATGTTATTGTACAATAGAGCAGTGATGATGTTAGTGTCAGAGACACATTTTACATCCATTTATAATTAGAACATGAACCTAACATGGCTGTTCAGACAGATGCTAACAGTATCACTTTCATGCCAATTTCTCCATGGTAACAGAGCCATGTGACACAGTTATTCCGCTGCCTGTCAGTGAAGTGGAGCCAGCAGGGGGGCTTAGAGAATGTCCAAAGGTCTCACGTTCACTCAGTCATGCCACTGACTGTAGGTCAGCTGATCTCCTGCCTTTACATGCTCTTTTTGCTCCATTTCTATTGGGTTAAAAGGAAAGGCCAATGGCAGAGTGGACATTTTTAGATCCAGCCCATGAGCTACTAGGCACATTCATCCATATGTCTCCTCTACAATATGATGTTTTCTGGAGAGAGACCAACTGAGGCTTTGGGAAGCTTGGCATTAGATGACACACACATACTCACACCCACCACTCTCAGTCATTACCCAAATCAGAGACTAGGATTTCCCATGATTCGCTGTCAGTGCTTTTTAAAGGAAACAGGGGAAAGCAGTGGTCACAAATTTCAGCTAGACCTCGGAAAGAGAAAAACAAACACTGCAAATTACCCATGGGAAAGCAAGAGTCCTCTACAATCTGCTAGACATCAAGACGATATACTCTACAGCATGCCCACAAATAAGTATTCTCAGGCCAAATAAAGGTGAGTGGCACCTTGACTATCAGCATATGAAAGCTCCTCCATTCGAAAACAAGATGGGATGGAATTTATCCTGAGCCACACACGCAATGGCATTTTGCCTCTTAAACGAAATTAAGACTAATAGGGCAGGCTATTCACATTCCTTCAATTATGGAATGCCCACTGGTGCTGATTATTTAGACAGGGTGGATAAATCAAAATAGCACATATACTTTGATTCCAATTAGAATTGGTTAGCTGGAGTCGGCAGTATTGGTAATTTGAGGAGCCTTAAAGTCCCCATGAAATCAAAATGTAAGTTTTTTACTTTTAGTATGAATATTTTAACCTTAGTGTGCTCCAAAAACAATGACAAAATTCGCATTTAGAAGATATATCCGTTCAAAAATCTCACTTCTGCCAATATGGCAGTCATATTTTGATGACTTCACTCTACACTTTAGCTTCTCATCAGATTTTCTGTCCAATCAAATGCTCTAGTTTCTATAGAGTCTATAGAAACTAAAGCATCCCCCTATAGAATCTCCTGCACTATAAATGGACGCTGAAGCGGTGGCTGAAATCGGTCACTTGTTCACACAATTACTATTTTCTATATTGTGAATGGCACATAATTAGTGCTGCCACGATTAGTCGACTTAGTTGACGTAATCGACCATGCAAATTAGACGACGGCAATTTTTTTAGTCGACGTGTCGTTTTACTATTGACCGCCTATTTATTTTGGTCTCCTGTCTCAAACGGCTCATTGTAATTCCCCTCCACACACCACTCTGTGCGCTGTGCTGGCCCTGCTGGTTAATCTGCTATCCTCTTCCTTCCCCCTCCCCCCCCCTCCCCCCGCCTTCACTGCTTTGATATGAAAAATTGCAGAGGCAGGTGACGGTGCTTTCACACTGGGCTCGTTTGCTGCGGTCCGAGCCCGAGCGCGATTGTTCCCAGCGCCCCCGCAGTGTTGGTCTGGTTTCACACTCAACTTAATTCTACCAAACCCTGATGCGTTTGCATGCATCTTACGCCATCGCAAACGTGCGCGGCGCATGATAGAAAACAGACCGCGGGTCAATATATATATAAATTTGTTTTTTTTTTTGTTTTTTTGTGCTATTATGCGCAGCTGAGTGAACATCACAGGTGCGATTGTCGGGTGGCCTTCTGCTGCTTGCAAACAGACTCTTTTGAGGAGACAGTGGATTTCCAAATTTGTTGCCCTGATTCCACGCACTATGCGCGAATACACTGCAGACTCACTCTCGCTCGTATCCAAGGTAAATCATCAACACTATCATCCCTTACATGTGTTTTATTTAACTGAATACATCATAATCAGCTAAAACGCATGCGCAGGTTACTCTGCTTCCTGAACAAGTGCGCACCCGAGTCCGTGTTGCTTTCACATTCACGTGAACCGCGGCACAGGCCCGCCATGCACACAAGTGTAAACGCGAGCTGCATAGCTGCGTGCCTGCCTGCTTTCAGCGTGATTCATTATTAGGCAGAGCTAAGCGTAGTAGGCTAGTCCAGACTCTTTCAATTCAATTCCAATTTATTTGTATAGCGCTTTTCACAATACATATTGTTTCAAAGCAGCTTTACAGAAAATGCATGCATTGCATCTACTTTAGCCTACATTTCAGAGTGATGTTATCAGTTATGCATTTCAAAAATGTACATATAAAAATGTACAGTAAGCTAAAAATGTATTAATTTAAGGCAGAACAAAGAGCTAATTTAAGTAATGAATACGTATGTTTGTTAATAGAGGATTACATTAGGACTCTGAATTTCCATTAGGCTATACCATATTAGTCAGATACATATGCTTAGATTGTTAATACATAATGTTTTTCAACAGGTGAAATTTTATATTTTGGCCCTTCAGTTGAGTTCAAAATAAAATGGACACAACGAAAAGAAAATGTTTTTTTTTTAGTTTAGTCGTTTAGATTAGTTGACTAATCGAAAAATTTGTCGAAAGATTAGTCGTTAGAAAATTAGTCGTTAGTGGCAGCACTACACATAATGCACTATATAGGGGATAGAGAATGATTCAGACAGTGTAAATACCAGTGTAAATATGCCAAATATGCAGTGTAAATATGCCAAATATTCCATTCGGCGAATTAGGTCCGGTTTCTTAATGTCGCACAAACCGTTCCAGAGACACGATAGCACTGAGCGGATCATATGCGTGAGTTGCCGCAGACCACAAAACAAATGGGACCCATTTGAATTCTACACAGAATGCTCTATTTTAAAGCGATATGAAGGAGATTAGAAGGATAAACAGTTAGACAGACTCGGCATTAGAAACGGCACTGACAAGTAGAAGAGATAACACCGAAGCCATACACCAACATACACTACACACTTTTCAAACACATTCTCAGCATGATTGTGTTCACTGTTTTGCTTTAGTAACATTTTCATATTAAATCTATAAAGGGAATTTATTACACTCTGGCTGTCAAATGCGGCTTTGCCGAGCTCAATGGCTCTGGCCAAGCAGTGATGTAAATGAAACGCTATTGACTATTTGAAAAAAGGTGAGGAGCTACTCGATATGTCCAGCCCTGTCTTCCCGTTTCACTGGAAAATACATCAACACACTGAATAACGCTGTGCATTTAAAGGCATTTCAGAGGGCCTTTAAGACCTCACCGACCTAACTTTGCTTCTAGCTGCAAGTTGTTTTCATCCTCTCCAATGCTCTGTGGCTGCTCCACTGTGAGTTGGTCACAATGAATGTCAACCAGCCCCCAGGGGCTTTGAAGTCAGATGCTTGCATTGATCTCCAGAGCTGCCCATCATCTCAGCGGCACTGCAGAGTGCTGTCCATTCCAAACATACCTGACTCTCAGCAGATTCAATTTTTTTGTTCAATGAAATTGAAGCCACACAGAAGGGCACTGCATACTAACACGCAACATATTTATGCAAGCTGTCTATGTCAATGATTGTCTCTGCTATGAGTCAACACAGCTTGCATTTTGATGGATACAGAAATATGTTGCTCTGGATATGTTTTGCATGCAACTCATCTACTGATAAGTTTGGGCAGCAGCTAGTATCATTGAACTGGCAAATGAAAGGTTTTGATTGCTGTTAATTGTATGCCAACTTTTTGGTTGGCTTATTAATGCATTACTTATACAATGCTACAATATTTTATGAAATGGCCAGCTGTTGCCTCCCATAACAGAATTTTAAGTAATTCCCTTTTCCCTATAATCTAACCCTGGAACAGTACTGCAAACAAATATATATTTTTAACCATCTTTATCTTGTTTTCCAATAAACATTTCAAAACATCTAAGTATTATTAATTATATTTTTCAGTGAACAAAGACAAAAAGCTAGAAGTCAAATATGTAAGAAATTAGTCGCAAATTGTGCAGTTGTGTGACATAAATAGTAAAAAAAAAAAAAAAAAAAAAAACATATTTTGAGATATGACAACCCGATCTCATAAGAAAGCATAACTACTTTACAAGTAAGTGATTTCGTATACATTCGTACAATGTGAATCTTATAGAAACATGATTTTTAGGAGAAAAAAAATTAAATATGAAGGTCCGAGCCTAACCCCATCCCTAAACCTAACCATCAATGGGGTGTAAGTAGATCATACAAAAATGCACTAATAATATTGTGCAAATTAATACAAATTAGCCATCAATTCGTAAAAAAGTTAAATTGTTACAAATTGCTATCAGACTGTGTTGGATATGAAGTCATTTTTGAGAAATAAAGTTCCAATTGTGGGATATTAAGTCGCAATTACAAAAATGAATTTAATATGCATTTCAAATTATGATATAAAATTGTGTAGATTATAAAGTCAATTACAATAAATGAAGTATTGTATTTATCTAGGTGGAAATGGGTTTCAATAAATTGCACTTATATTCAAAGAACTGCACTCATATTCATGGCTTATATTGAAAATACATTCTTTAATTTTGCTTCTCAAATTAATTTATCTTGTTTTAAGGATGTTTAGATATTTTACTGATTAACAGGACAAAGATTCTAATTAAGAATATACATTTTTGAACCTAAAATGTTCGGACATAACCTATCTTGAGATGTCTATTGGTCTGCTCTCTTATGTAATGCATATGATCTCTCACCATTTCAGTTTCTAAGAGGCTTACCACTATTTTTACTTCTGTCACACCTGCAAAGTCGTAGCTCTCATCTTCTCCAAGGCAGGTGCGGAAAGCGTTCAAGAGCAAAAAAAAAGGGGGGAAAAAGAAGGGAGGAGTAGAGGAGAGAACCAACCCATGCAGTGAGCTGACCTATGCCTATAGCAACCTAATGATTTTATCCACGGTAGCACAGCAGAAATGTTTCGGGATGTTGCATTAGAGGGATCAGAGCGAGAGTGTCTTAATCTGTTCTTGAACTGTAAATATCTAGGGCAGGTTTTTTTTTGTTTTGTTTTTTGTGCTAAGATCATCCGCCGGTGAGTCATACACATCATCGCATGCTCCAGGCACTTCCAAAGAAGCACCACGTTAATGCAAAGTAACATTTGGTTAGTGTAAAATATTCTAAATCACATAAGAGAGAGGCAAAAATAACTGAATTTGTGCAGATGGAAGGGTTGCTGTATGCATCACTAACAGTGTGAATGTGTGAAAAATCAGCATATACTCATTTTGAGTTGTAACTGTCATCTAAATCCTTTTCCCACCTTTTAACATGCAGTGTAGGTGGTGTGCTTGAGGATTAGGTCTAGCCTTTAATATGTATTTGGGAAGTGCACAAGCTGTAGACTTACTTCTCGTACTGTATGGGGATCAAACCAACTATCGAAACCTCCTAAATGAATCAAACGTATCTGCTGTTAACATATTTTCCTATCTTTAATGCATAGGTGGAACTGAGAAATGAACAGTCCTGATACAACACAAGCAAGCAGACAAACCCTTCCGTCACAACATCCAATACACAGTAAATTTCACCATATGGAGGGTAACATTTTGAAGCAATCCATCTCACTTACTCAAACATGTAGCATGTACTTTCCATTCTTCAGTTTAGTTGGACCAATGGTACCTTCCATTCAGCTCAGAGCATGGGAATTGCTAACTTCCTGCTTGTAAAAGTGTAATAGAATGGCAACAAAGATCAACAGTCAAATTCTGGAAGTAAAAATTCCATTGTTTTCTTCATTTCTTCATAGGGTAATTGATTTTTTAACAATAACTTATTGACCTTTAAAGACAAACCTACTAGCCGCAATGTTGTTAATGAAAGTTATTATTATTAATTTGGTTAATTATTATTTATACAGTCCTGAGCTGTTAAACAAAGAAAGTACTGTAAACAGTATACGAAAAACTATTATAGCATTTGCTTTTCTATTATTAATAATAGATAAGCCGAATGCTCTAATACTTTATCGTTTACTGTCAACATTCAGCAAATACACATTTATATAATTTAAATAAGTCTTTGAATATCTGATATACATTTAATTTCACAAACCTTGCAAACTTTTGCGAATCCTGATTGCGAGATCTTCTGAATGTGCATTTGTAGGCTGCATAAAAAGCACAGCTTTGAAATCCTTGATCTCAAACTATGCTGCACTATACTATGTTGTATTCATGTCATACTTTAGCAAAATTAGTGCTATGTGTTCTTTATTTGAAAAAAATAATGTTACTCCCTGTGCACACGTCTATTATCAGATCGCTGAGTGGACTGTTGGTTACAATGTTTACTTCCTGTTTATTTATATTTTAAAACTTTTTTTCATTTATTTCTGAAAAAAAAATTAATAGGATTACAGAAGCAAGAAGTTGCAATCGAAAGTATCTTCATTTTACAGATTTATTTTTGAATCCAGTTCAAATTTTTTTTATATTCATTATTAATTTCTAATTTAGTAAATATTGTGTAAAATAAATTTTGACTAAATGGAATGCAGCATGAGATAACATCTACTTAGTTTAGGTGGCAGCCATTTTGTATTCTCAAAATGCAGTTGATATAGCATAAAATTGACGCAGCACAGGCTTTTGTTCCTTTTTCATCGTAAGCAAGGCAACTCAAACAGAGGCATGTCAGACTGAAGTTACTGTGCTCTGCTAATTACATACAAATTGTGTGTTCAGCAAACTTAATCGGGCAGAGAAATATTTAAACAGTGCATGGGGTGAACTCATTCATACAGTAATGCCTCTTAAACCCACTCTTTGCAATCAGAGCTGGGCAGTTCCAGAAAAAAAAATCATAGAGTCCGTTGATGTTGAAGGAATGCCGCTCTTAACCCCTGACAGCTTTTCAACATGGTCCTTTAAATGTTGCACAATACAAGAATGAACTTCTTATGCTACATGCGCATGTACACATTTATCCAATACTAATGTACATTTTAGCATAATAATAATGACTCTCTCTACCAGTAATTTAGAGTAAACATGAAATCACAATTGACCCTATTTAGTTTATTACATGAACTTTGTCTTTATTGTTCATGATTCATCAGTGCATGTTATTCCAGAGGGGAAAAAGACTTGTGTAACTGTAAAATGGCTTTTAGCTGACATCATCTCGGCTTTGTGGAGTATTGGTTAATGTTAATCATCAGTTGAGAAGCTATTATTTTATGCCACTGTTATGGGTAATGCAGTCTTTTCAAAAATCTTGCCAATAGCAAACGTTGTAGTTTAATTCTGGATTTTGGTCTGGTTATTATTTTGCATGTAAAATGGTTTTGTGAATATGAACATTTTTAAACATGAAACATTGTGAAAACGTGATTTCCAAAGGCTGTCTTTGTTATATGTGGGACAAGCAGCAAATAGGATCTCCATGGAAAGGGAAGAAGGATTCTTCTCAGGTTGGCCTACAGTAGCCTGAGCCAAAATGCCCAGATGCTTATTAAATGCCGCTTTGGCTCACAGTCTGCTGTAAATTGAACATGTGAGCGTAATTCTGAAAGTCTGTTTGTTGTGTTCAAACACAGACAGTCCTTCTGCTACCCTTCCTTATCTGTACACATTCCTGAGATCAGACTTTCATAGCTGCCCACCTTCCCTGCCCTGTTTTGACTCTGAAAAAAAGAGGTTACAGTGAGGCACATATAATGGTAAATAGGGCCAATGTGTTTGAGGATGTGAAGTTTACAGTTTTATAAAAAACAATACTTTTGTTAAAATTTCTTCTATATTGTTTGAGATGTAAAGTTGTTCTTATGATTTTTATGGTCATTTTAGGGTTTTAGGTATTACTGTAGGTTGTCATTGAAACAATCTTGTTAAATTGGATATAACTTCACACAGAATTAGGAATTGATTGTTTTCACTAAACTCATATAGGTCTATTCTTTAAACTCTGTTACCCAGATTTTTCGAAAAAGAGTAGAGATGCACCGATCGACCGACCAGGGACCGGAATCAGACGATTTTCCGCTTGCTCTTCCTGGACCTGTGACCGGCCGGTCAGTCTCACGTCATTCAGATTATGAGCCGATCCGTTTTGTTGCCAGTGTAATTTGCATATGCATCCCTTTCAGATGCAAAATTTATGGGAGGAGAGTATTTAAATGAATCATGCAAGGTGATTTACCAAGAATTGCACTGGTCCATTTACTGGTATTTGCACAATTATTTACCACCCAAAAAGCATGTCTTAAACCAGATGCTAATTTGCGCTGCTCTTGGCTCTTGTATTGTGTTGGTAATTATGGAAATGATACGGCTGCGTCTGTGTTCTTTAATTTGCACGTCATCAGTAGATCATGTGCAGAATTTTCCACTTCCCTTTTTTGGAATTGCGCTCTCGCGCTAATTTGCCCTGTTTAGTAAATATGGCCCCAAAGTAATTACGAGGAAAATTATGGCATTCATGGCCCTGGATGACCAGCCGTTATCCATAGTTGAGGACAGAGGCTGCAGAAATCTGATAAATACCTCAGTCCAAAATGCCCAATGCAGAGGAGGCAGTACTTTTCCGACATTGTGTTACCCAAGTTGTTTAATCTCGTGTCATGTCACACACACAGCCTGTTACAATACGATTCCGAAGCAGCAATCAAGTTTTCAACTGATATTTGGACATCTAATGGAAGATACTCATTTTCAGTTAATTGATATTTCTACCTCTTTCCAGTCACTGAGCACTTTATTTTGAGAGTTAAGTGAGAGAAGATCCTGTGACAGTGCAGTTTGGGGGAAATTGTAATGTGTAATAATTTATTGTATTATGAAAAAAAATTTAATTGAGGAAAAAGTAGATTTTTTTTTTTTTGTATATATGCTGTAATTTATAGTTCTTGGAAAGAAAATCGTAATATGCAAAAATCGGTATTGGCAGGGCAACCTTACAAAGTAATTGGATATCTGCATCTCTAAAAAAGAGGGACTAGGTAAAAACTAAGTAGAAATTTTGTGCTGTCAATTGAGCTTAACTTGTATTGAGCCAGGACAATTCTTTTAGGGGGGGTTGGGGTCATTCCGAGGGCAGTCATACAAAAAGCTAACTTACAAAGAAAGATAGTACCTACAAAAAGGCAGCAGTCGGGTCACATTCAGTCAAATTTTTACAGTGCTGGATGTGTCTCAACTGATTTCTCGTTTCAAACAGCTGTCAAGGTTATCAAAAATTGCAGGCCCCATGTGTGTTGTCTTGTCTTTTGTTCTTTGTGTATTTTCTCCCTGTACCGATTTATGCCTTGTTTCCTAAATGACCCTAAAATAACCTCGACATGTCTCTTGGGACCGTACAGCTTAAGAGCTAGGCTTCCTTGATAAGGCCATTCACAAGTCTGTGGGACTGAATCTACAGCAATTATGTCTTCAGGGGCAGTTTGCAGCATTTTTGTCACAGTTTTTCTTTGAACCAATACCATGTTTTAGCCAGCATCAAAAAAACCCTACATTTCATCATTTTGGCAAAGAAAAAAAAGGCTTTTTGAAGAGCACCTGCTGAGATGAGTGTGACACGGAGAAGCAATACGCTAGAAGCTGAGGAATAGAGAACTAATGTAAGAGTTCATCCAGGATCCGCAGACAGTTATATAAGTACCCGCAACCTGTCAAAGCCAGAAAATCATTTAAAACGAACCAGAGTCTGAGACGAGAAGGGAGGTCTCAAACACCTCCAAGTCAGATAGGGAACCTCACAAGAAAGCTGCAGATGAGTACAGCTGTCATACAAGTGATCCAGGCCTCTCAAACCTAAGCTGTAGCAGCCTTGAAGGAAGAAAATGGACATTGATAAGTGATTATGATAGCGAAGCAATTCAAGAATATTACCATGGACATATGGAGACCACGATCCCCTAATGTCATACTTAATAAGCAGACATGCCCCTTCCAATTACTTCATAAACCTGTAAGGAACCAATTTGGCCTGTCCATACATTGATTTGCTCTGTGCACTGGAGCGTAGTGTGGGTAATAGCCATTTTGTAAACTCCCTTTATATTTAGAGCTAAACGTCACCCTTAGCTCCGAGTTATTAGAGCGGAATTAAAGGAGGTTGCTAAGGAACAAAAAAGCAACTTCAGAATGTGCAGTTATTTCTGATTTCCACGTCACAGCTTTTCACACTTCGGAAGAACAATGACGGAGAATTTGGAGAGGAGACAAGGAGAAGATAATGTGTGATGTTGCTATGGAGTCTTGAATGGAATCACAGTAAACTACCATTACCAATGTGAGATGGACAGGACATAAACAAACACTCACTACTGTGTTTAAAACGTGAGAACGGAAAGCTCTTAAATATGACACTTTATGATGCCCTACACGATTTCATTATCCTCTAAATTTTGTGCCCTCTGTTGCTTTCACTCTTTCACATCCCCCCTCTCCATTCTCTATGTCATATCTCCTTCGCTCTGTTCCTCTTCCTTTCCCAAAGCGAGTAGCATATTGGAAATGTCAACCCCTTTCTGCTTTGGCCTTTTGCCTTGGGGCACATTACAATGTCCAGGTCACACCATCTCCCCAGAGAGGCTGAAGAAAGCATTCTAGCATGATTTTATTCTCAGTGAGAGCCAGCTGGAATAGAGAGAGAGAGAGAGAGAGAGAGCGAGAGAGAGAGAAAACACTTTATTTTTCAAAAGTTTATATCCCTAATTCAAACATCATATCACAACAATATTTAAATGGAATTTAAAATGGAAAAATAAATATAAAATAAATACATATTTTTTTTAAAACCTAAGACCAACTGATCATCATGTACAACACATAAAACCTCATTAACACACCAAATTTCACAAAAAGCAAGTACATTATTTGTGAGACTGTAGTATGCAAATTCCATTCTCAGTCTTGCTGCCACCAGACTCATGTACATTACTCTAGAATTCGTTGCTGCCAAACCTAGGCCCTTATTCTTTCTTGATTTCCATATGGCCAATTTTGCTGTTCCTATTTGATAATTCAATAAACATACTCTCCTTCTTAATAAAAAACTATATTTCAAACCCCCTATAAATACTTTGTCTGAAAATTCTTTGGCAAACCCCTGAAACCAAGTTGCAAGTAATTCAAACAAATAATTTAATCTATTACATTTTAAAAACAGATGCTCTAAATCTTCACTCTCACCACAAAACCTACACTGCCCCCCCACTGCTGGGTTCAGGTGCGCCACATGCCTGTCCGTAGCTATCGCCCCGTGTATGATCCTCCACTGCAGATCATCAGTGCGCTTTTCTACAGGGAGTTTGTACAGGGTCCTCCACCTGTCTCTTACAAGGAAATCTGGTCCCAACAACCCTAACCATCAAGAAGCTTTTTGTCTCTTCAGTGACTTCTGATGTATCACCCTAACTACTGTGTGGTAAAGCGCCTTCTTTGAAACACAATCCAGATACTCCAGTTGAGGTGTCTTGAAATTCAAGATTCAATCGGCAACCTCCCCTTCATTCTCATCACACATTAGTGGCGAAATGCTAATCCTTGGAAAAACTTTCATATCATCCTGGTTTGACACTTGTCTTATTGATACACTTTCTCCAAAAGTTCTTTGTATTGCCAGATAAATTTCCTCTAACAATTTTTAAACAAGTCTCTGTGATCGTAAACCAGTCACTTCCTTGATAATTTCCACAGATTTCCATCCATCTTTATCCATTAGATTTCCCAGCTTCACGATACCATTCCTAATCAGACATGCTCGCACACTCACTGAGGACAAAAGTCTTGTCTGGATCATGTTGTTAAAAAACAATGGTTCCTCAGGAGCCCAGTGAATAGAACTGCTCCTATCTCTGTCCACCTTTAAAACATTCCTCCACACGTGAAACATTGTCCGATAAAAGGGTGTGATTTCAGACAAATTCATATCCTCCAGTCTCATTAAAAACAGGTGTTTGTCAAGACCAAGCCCACCTGCCCTCTGCAAGATGGCACATGCTGTAGGAGTCCATAAGTCTTTTTGATAGAGGAATCTTTTTGCTGCTTGTAATCTGAACGCGTGGATACGACTTTTAACATCCACCAAGCCATGTCCTCCCTCGCAAACTGGCAAAAAAATCACTGATGCTCGGACCCAGTGCTCGCCACTCCAGAAAAAGTTGACCAATTTCCTCTGAATTTCACATATAATGTCCTAGGGTGGATCCATGACTACACACCTGTGCCACAGTGTAGAAGCTGCCAGGTTATTGGCGACCAGAACTCTCCCCCTATAAGACAACTGTGGTAACAGCCATTCCCAATTAGACAATCGGGCAGACACCTTATCCACCATACCCTCCCAATTCTTCATTAGATATTGTGTATTGCCTATAAAAACACCTAAAACTTTTAAACCTTCCCTTCCCCATCTCAAGCCACCTGGAAGTTTTGGATGTCCTACCTCATCCCACTGACCCATAATATAACCCTCACTTTTCTCCCAATTTACCTTGGGAGTGGACGCTTTTTCATAAAGCTTAATGTTCTCATTTAAACTACTAATATCCTCTTGCCTTGTGATAAACACCGTAATATCATCTCTGCATAAGCGGACAAAACCAATTTTACACTTTCACTTCCATTTTGAAATGACACACCTTGTAAATCTCTTTTTAGTCTACATAAGAGAGGTTCAATCATCCAGACAGTGGCCAGCCTTGTCTGATCCCTCTACCCAGAGCTACTGGAGCACTAAGACCCCCACCAGCCTTTACCATGATAAACACATTTGAGTACAACAATTTTACATTTGATAAAAAAACTTCGCCAAAACCAAAGTGTTTTAAAACATTAAACAGATACCCATGATCCACTCTGTCAAATGCTTTTTCTTGGTCCAATGATAAAATTCCAAGATCACTATTAATAAAGTGGCTAAAGTCAACTAAATCTCGTAACACAAAAATATTGTCTATAATTGACCTATCTGGGACTCAATACGTTTGATCTTTATCAATCAAAAACTCTAAACAATACTTAATTCTATTAGCAAGACATTTTGACAGTATCTTATAATCCAGACATAGTAAGGACACTGGTCTCCAATTTTTCAATAAACATAAATCCCCTTTTTTTGGTAACAATGAGAGGACTGCACGTCGACAACTTAATGGGAGTGATTTTTCTTTAAAACAATTTAAAAATACTTCATACAAATCCACTCCAATTACATTCCAAAATTGCTTATAAAATTCAACCGGCAATCCGTCTATTCCTGGAGACTGACCTGAAGACAGTTGCTGCATTGCCTCTGTGAGTTCCTTAAAAGTAATTTCATTGTCCAGCAATTTGTTATGTCCATCTGATAACTTTGGTAAATCATTCAGTAATTCCTCCGTACTTTTAGAGTCACATGATTCTTTACTATATAATGACTCGTAAAAATTCACTGCCATCTTTCTGATTTCCACCGGATCAGAGGTTAAAGTTCCATTTGCTCGACGAAGATGATACATCTGTTTCTGTTGAACATTTTTCTTTTCCAGGTTAAAAAAATAAGAACTAGGAGCATCCATATTGTAACGATCACCAGCTGGAGTGCCCTCGAGAGCCACCAGAGGGCACTCCACAATAGACTATGATCACTTCCTCACAAACTACATTTCCCATACTCACTGCCTGGACTCATCATCACTGATTACATTCACCTGTACCTCATTATCACTGATTGTATTCACCTGTGTCTTGTCATCCTGCTAGTCTCAGTCTATTTATACCATGTTCATTCATTCACTCACTGCGAAGTCTTGTTGTACTGTGTGTCTGCATTTCCGAACGTTTTCCCGTGTTTGTTTTTCTGTTTTTGACTTTGGATTGTTCTTGGACTCTGATTCTTGCTGCCTGCCCTGACCTCTGCCTGTTTCTTGGATTCTCTCTGTGTATTCTCCATTGTCCTGTTTGCTGATTCTTGACCCTGCCTGTACGACTATTCTATATAAAGCTGCATTTGGATCTTCACCCCCAAGTCTCGGAGCAGTTAGTGACAGAAGACTTCGCCGCACCCAGATCCAGCAGCACGGATCTCAACTGATCTTCCCAGCATGAGCCGGGAGTTCGCCGGTCAGATCGCGGCCTTGGCCCTGGATAGCCGCGACCTGTTCCAGTATACCTGGGGGTTTGCCCCTCTCGCTGCCTCCTGCTCTCTCGGTGATGAAGCGATTAAGCTGTGTTACCGGCTAGGGGCTAAGGAGGTCGACCTGAGGGAGCTCCACGATCTCTCGGGTCTGAATTGGAGAGAGGCACTCGGCCGATGTCTGGAGAGCTTCCTTCCGCGGTACGCCAGGTCACCCGTCCAGCCAGAGACCGTCCAGCCAGAGACCGTCCAGCCAGAGACCGTCCAGCCAGAGACCGTCCAGCCAGAGACCGTCCAGCCAGAGACCGTCCAGCCAGAGACCGTCCAGCCAGAGACCGTCCAGCCAGAGACCGTCCACGTCACGCCTGCCGAGCAAGAGGCTGCTGTTCACGTCACGCCTGCCGAGCAAGAGGCTGCTGTTCACGTCACGCCTGCCGAGCAAGAGGCTGCTGTTCACGTCACGCCTGCCGAGCAAGAGGCTGCTGTTCACGTCACGCCTGCCGAGCAAGAGGCTGAGCTTCACGTCACTTCTGCCGATCCAGAGACTGAGCTTCACGTCACTTCTGCCGATCCAGAGACTGAGCTTCACGTCACTTCTGCCGATCCAGAGGCTGCTGTTCACGTCACGCCTGCCGAGCAAGAGGCTGAGCTTCACGTCACTTCTGCCGATCCAGAGACTGAGCTTCACGTCACTTCTGCCGATCCAGAGACTGAGCTTCACGTCACTTCTGCCGAGCCAGAGACTGAGCTTCACGTCACTTCTGCCGAGCCAGAGACTGAGCTTCACGTCACTTCTGCCGAGCCAGAGACTGAGCTTCACGTCACTTCTGCCGAGCCAGAGACTGAGCTTCACGTCACTTCTGCCGAGCCAGAGACTGAGCTTCACGTCACTTCTGCCGAGCCAGAGACTGAGCTTCACGTCACTTCTGCCGAGCCAGAGACTGAGCTTCACGTCACTTCTGCCGAGCCAGAGACTGAGCTTCACGTCACTTCTGCCGAGCCAGAGACTGAGCTTCACGCCACTTCTGCCGAGCCAGAGGCGCTTCACGTCACTTCTGCCGAGCCAGAGGCGCTTCACGTCACTTCTGCCGAGCCAGAGACGCTTCACGCCACTTCTGCCGAGCCAGAGACGCTTCACGTCAATTCTGCCGAGCCAGAGACGCTTCACGTCACTTCTGCCGAGCCGATGGCCGAACCAGAGACTGTTCATATCACTTCCTCCGAGCCAGTGTCTATGGACAAGATGGCCGAACAAGAGACTGTTCACATCACTTCTGCTGATCCAGAAACTGTTCACGTCACTTCCTCCGAGCCAGTGTCTACGGACAAGATGGCCGCCTCCGAGCCAGTGTCTACGGACAAGATGGCCGCCTCCGAGCCAGTGTCTACGGACAAGATGGCCGTCTCCGAGCCAGTGTCTACGGACAAGATGGCCGCCTCCGAGCCAGTGTCTACGGACAAGATGGCCGCCTCCGAGCCAGTGTCTACGGACAAGATGGCCGCCTCCGAGCCAGTGTCTACGGACAAGATGGCCGCCTCCGAGCCAGTGTCTACGGACAAGATGGCCGCCTCCGAGCCAGTGTCTATAGACAAGATGGCCGCCTCCGAACCAGTGTCTACGGACAAGATGGCTGCCTCCGAGCCAGTGTCTACGGACAAGATGGCAGCCTCCGAGCCCGAGTCTGTTCCTGTTCCAGAGTCTGTTCCTGAGCCAGAGTCTGTTCCTGTCCCAGTTCCTGAGCCGGTGTCTGTTCCTGAGCCGGTGCCTGTTCCTGCGCCGTGGCCGACCGAAGGGTCTTCACCACCGTGGCCGACCGAAGGGTCTTCACCGCCCTGGCCGCCCGATGGACTGTCTGCTCCACCCTGGCCGCCCGATGGACTGTCTGCTCCGCCCTGGCCGCCCGATGGACTGTCTGCTCCGCCCTGGCCGCCCGATGGACTGTCTGCTCCACCCTGGCCGCCCGATGGACTGTCTGCTCCGCCCTGGCCGCCCGATGGACTGTCTGCTCCGCCCTGGCCTTCCGTCCTGTCGCAGTCTCCAGGTCCTCTTCTGCTCCACGGACCTGGCCCTCCATCCCGCCCCCGGATCCGCCTCCATGCCACCACCCACCTGGACAGTTTTGGAGCGTCTGGAAGCCGCTCATTGGGGGGGGCTATGTAACGATCACCAGCTGGAGTGCCCTCGAGAGCCACCAGAGGGCACTCCACAATAGACTATGATCACTTCCTCACAAACTACATTTCCCATACTCACTGCCTGGACTCATCATCACTGATCACATTCACCTGTACCTCATTATCACTGATTGTATTCGCCTGTGTCTTGTCATCCTGCTAGTCTCAGTCTATTTATACCATGTTCATTCATTCACTCACCGCGAAGTCTTGTTGTACTGTGTGTCTGCATTTCCGAGCGTTTTCCCGTGTTTGTTTTTCTGTTTTTGACTTTGGATTGTTCTTGGACTCTGATTCTTGCTGCCTGCCCTGACCTCTGCCTGTTTCTTGGATTCTCTCTGTGTATTCTCCATTGTCCTGTTTGCTGATTCTTGACCCTGCCTGTACGACTATTCTATATAAAGCTGCATTTGGATCTTCACCCCCAAGTCTCGGAGCAGTTCGTGACACATATCTTTAATAGAGCAAAACCTTGCTCTAATCAGTTCTCCCTTAGTCCGTTCCTGTAAAAAAGATCCAAGTTCCATTCTCTTCTTTTCCAAAAAGTCTTTCTGCACAGTTCCAGGATTATCCATAAGTTATTTTTCTAACTGCAAAATGTCTCTTTCCAGTCTTTGTACAGTTACTTTAATATGAGATGAAGAATGCAAGGTATAATCCTGACAAAAAACTCTTATTTGGGCTTTACCCACTTCCCACCACTGGCTAATATTCTCAAAAAAACTTTTTCATTTTCCACTCATTCCAAAACATTGTAAATCTTTCACAAAACAAAACATCTTGTAACAGTTTAACATTAAAATGCCAATAATATGTACGTCTCGACAATTCTTTCATGTTAAGATCTAAACCAACCATATGATGATCTGAAAAGGCATTTGGTGAATGAAAAACATTCATTATTCTGTTGTTCTATACTTTTCCAAGATAAAAACGGTCCAATCTAGCCCCACAGACAATATTGTCAGTCACTTTAACCCATGTGTACTGTCTTTCCCTTCCATTCCTTACTCTCCATATATTTACCAAACCTCTTTTGCCCATTATTTCGGAAAGTACTAAACTAGATTGATTATGAGGTTCTTCACCATTTCTATCAACAGTGGAATCTGATGTACAGTTCCAGTCCCCCCCTACAATAATACACACACCATCATCAATTTTTTAAAGATATTCATTCAATTACATAAAAAACCTCACCCTTTCTAACCCATTGTTCGGGGCATATACATTAACATAAGCAAACAAAAAAAAAAAAAAACTCTATTTTTGTTATTATAGCCCTCCCCTTTTCAATTTCCTCAACATTTAAAATATTGACATTCATGCTCTTTGAAAATAAAATAGCAACCCCAGCACTATTATTTGACCCATGACTAAGAACGAGCTTTCCTTCCCACCACATACCCCATTCTATTTCATTATTATTATCAGTATGCGTTTCTTGTAAAAAAGCAACATTAATCTGTTTCATTTTAAAAAATTCTGAAACCATTGCCAATTTCTTCCTGTCTCTACCCCCATTTATATTTAAGGAGCCAACCCTCAGACACTCCATAGAAAAATGAAAGGATAAAAGGACAGAGAAAAAAACAAACATAGTAAGAGAGACACCCTGTGCAACGTAATCATTGTTTAATAATTTGAAGCACGAGGTTTACCCTGACGTAATTTCGTTAAGAGTTTCTTCAAACGAAATCTCTTCTTCTTACTTAGTTCATCATGGCTTACCGTTCTCTGTAGCATAATAACCGAAGCAATAAACTTATCCACATCTGGGAAGAAATCAGTTACTTCTAATATTTTACCAAACGTTACGTCCAAGAAATCATTTATTTCTTGCAATGTATACAAATCACCCATAACTTGGGAACCAAATTCAGAAATTTCCATACAAGCATCATCATCCACCATCTCATTGTCATCGTTACTTGTTTCAAAGCTCTGTGATGTTCCAGGTTGTGGCTCACTTCCACCAACTTCACTAATCACCATTTCTACTCCTACTCCACTTACTTCCGTTGTCACTGTAACCTCATCAGCCCTCATCATTCCCTCAGTATCCCTGCTTTGGTTCACATTAACAGTAGGCTCCTCACTAGGCCTCATATCACCCACAGCAACGCCACTATCATATACTTCACTCACAGCCTGAGGTTGTATTCCTCGATCTATTTCACGATCTCCATCATCAACATTCTGCTGCGTATTCTCAACATTCTGAGCCTTATGTGGACATGCAACCCTCTTATGCCCAATGTCTCCACATTCAAAGCACTTATTATTCCCGGTACTCGCATACACCAAATACGATTTTCCTTCATGCCCCAGTCTAAAGGAAACATTCAGATCTTGTTCATTCAGAAACATAAAAACTTGTCTTCTGAATGAAAACACGTGCTTCAAGGCCTCACTTTTGCATCCAAGAGGAATCATTTTAATTGGACTGGCAAACTTTCCGTAACTCGCAAGAGCTCGTTCGATTTCACTATTCTTAATGAATGGCGGCACATTTGATATCGTCACTCTAGTAGTAGGTGTGACCAGCGGTGAAACAGTAATATAAGCACCACTTACCACAACGCCGTTGCTTATCAGACGATTAACCAAATTTTCTTCTTTTACGAAAATCACCACCGCCTTATTCATTCGAGAAGCCGAACAAATATTGTCGTAACCGATCTGCTCCCCAGCCGCGATCAACACATCCTCCACATGCACGCCCGGTTCCGCCATACACCTGACGCCATGACGGAGCGAGAGAGACGCTACACTCCCCTCAGGAAGGGCCATCTCGGCTCCGTCACACTTTCCAAACAACTCACGAAAACTTTCAACTCACCTATCCAAAATAATTAAATCCTTACTTATCCGTCATAACTTCCAAGTGAAAGAAATAATAAAAAGATGGAAATAGGAAGAAAAAAAAAACGCCCTCTCACCGCGTTCACCCTCACTCACACACGCACCCAAACGCTCCCCACATGCAGAGAGAGAGAGAGAGAGAGAGAAAGAGAGAGAGAGAGAGAATGTTCTAGAGATTGACATTATGTCGACAACAGCCAGAAAGACTGCTACCTTGAGTGGGGTAGTTACTACATTTACATTTTTACATTTGTGCATTTGGTAGATGCTTTTATCCAAAGTGACTTACAGTGCATTTGAACCCATGATATTTGCTGTTGCTAGAACAATTATCTAGTAGATGATCATGGTTTCGAATGAGCTGAAGGGACAATTATAATAAATACTAGTCTCAGACGGCACTCCCAGATAGACACTATCTGGCAAATAAACCTACTAACTTTTGAAGGCTTTTTAAACTTTTATTTTTAGAGCTTTCAAACAAGGCTTTGTCAAGCCAACATTCAAAGTTTGTCTTGACAGTTTCAAAATGGCAGTTATACAATTGATTTGGAATTACAATTCATTTTAATTCTACTTACTTACATTCCATTTTGAATTACGTTTCTGCATTCTGTTTGCTACCTCAATTCAAATTCATTACACATTGAGAAAATAATTGGGAATTTAAAGTGCTTGACTGCCAGAAATTGCAGACTTATTTTTCATTATTATTTTGTAGTCCTGTACAGCTAGTATAGGAACCACACTGCATTTTATGTTTTGTTGTTTTGTCTGTTATTGTGGTACAAAATAATTCATATAAGCCTTTTGCTAAACAAAAAATAAATGCATGCATGCATACATACATTCATATATACATACAAACAAACAAACACACAAACATACATGCATACATACAGTACATACATGAACAAATAATAACAGTAGTTGACCACTTTATTTTGGTCAGATTATCGCTTCCTTTTGAAAGTGGATGGTTTTTGTCCAAAATAAGCTAAAAAGTGTACAAGACTTAAAGGTAGGGTATAGCAATTTGTTTTATAAACACTTTTTGTTATACTGGTTGAAATTCTCTTCACATCCTGATATCAATCAATAATAAAAGTGGTCTAAATATTATATTAAAACTTATATTACATTTAAAAAAATATTAAAACATATTTCTCCTGTGTAAGTCTCAGGACAAAAAAATGTTTGTGCAATGATATGATGTCCCACCTGCCTGGCAACATATGTATTTCCATACCTCCACACATCCTGCTCACTCAGACATCACACTTCATTAGCGTGCTGTAGACACAGTCACCGGGCGCCGTAAACAAACAGCATTCATCTTTTACAGTTACTCCTGAACCTAAACAATGAGCTTATACTGTGTTCACACCAGAGCATGTGAGCGGAGTGCAGCGGGAGCGAGCGGGGAGCGCGAGCGGGCGGATCTTGGACGGAGCGCAGAGCGGCATTTTTAAAAGGACGGAGCGTTGCCCTATTTCCCACTCCAATTTCGCTCCGCTGTCCGCTCACACCACGAGTCTGACTCCACGTCTTTTCCCCGCCTGGCTAAAAAAGCTCGCATTGTGTTCAGCATCCCAAACGGGTCTGCGAGCGCAGAGAGGGTTTTCTCCGCAACCACCGCATGAGTCTGAAGCCTCAGACATTGTCCAAACTTGTGTTCTTGAAGGTGAACTCAAAAGAACTGTAGATAAGGAAAGCAATTCATTTTCTTTTTCTTTTTAAGTTTGACAACATATGCCAATTTAAATTGCAATCCATGTGCACTCTGCGCAAAAGTTCAGTTATACGAATTTTGGCCTAATAGTTCATTTAGCTTATTTAAAACTTCGACGTAGGCTAGCAGTAGCCTATAGCCTGTATATTTTATTTATATTATTAGGCCCATTGATTCATTTAATTTTGCAGCAATTTGTTTGTACAATTGATATAAGCCAATTTAAATTTTAATGGTGCGTTGTGTGCAAAAGTTTAGTTATCAAAATGTTGGCATAATAGTTAATTTACTTTTAAAACGTTTATGTAGGCCTATATTTTTTATATATTTTTGTTTATATAATTTTTATTTATATTATTAGGCCCATTTATTTGTTTAATTTTACAGCAGTTTGTGTGTACAATGGATAGGCTATAATTAAAATTTTAATCGTGCGCGTTGCGCAAAAATTCAGTTATCAAAATTCTGGCCTAATAGTTAATTTACTTTTAAAACTTAAAAAAAATTGTATTCATATTATTAGGTCAATTTATTTGTTTAATTTTACTTTTGTGTAGGCTATATTTCTTACATAGGCTAGGCCTAATTTACAATTTGAAATAAAACATTTCTATTTGGAAAATGTTGTTGTTGGTCTTTAGTTCTTTGGGAGGTAAGCCGTGTGGTCTAAGGTAAAGTGAAGTAGCCTACGTGCAGATTTTTTTCCTTTTTTGGAGCGAGCGGGGGGCGATTTGAGTGGAGCGCGAAGCAAACTGCGTTGAGCGCTGAGCGATAATGAGCGGAGCGGCCTGATGTGGCTTTGAGCGGCGGAGCGGAGGGGTGAACAGTTCCGCGAGCGAGGAGCTGAGATTCTCACCGCTCCACTCCGCTCATATGCTCTGGTTCACACCATGTGGGCGTGTTATTACGATGGCAACCCATGACGTACTTCTCCGTGCTGTTCATGTTCTCAGACTCTATGTCAACACTATCATCTCCGAAATGAATCTGCAGCAGTCAGGTGATTGTTTACGTTCATTATTATTGTAATGTTATGTGCTTTGAGACATGAGGTAATTTAATGCTGTCACTCATCGACATGTAAACTCTGCTACTGTATGTGCGTTCATGTGTTTTGAAGGAGGTTTGGCTTTGGAGACGCTCTGAAAGGGAGTGTGTTATCACATGCTTTCAAAGCTAGCTTGCTATTGCTAGCCACTTTGAAATTGCCTACCCAACCTTGAATGCTTATAGTCAGGAGTTTGGCTGCAAGGCTATGTAGATACAAAATCGAAAACATCTTCACCTTGAATACAGTAACATTACAGCTAAGTGCTAATAATCAGTTATACGGTTGCTGGTTCTGTATTCAGCAAAAACTGGTAGGGCCTGCTGAACTGAATGTTCTTCGCCAAAGGGCAGGCTTATCAGCAGGAAATAAACAAGCCAAGTAAATCTTTTCACAAGCTCTCTCTAGATATATGGTCATACAATTCATTGCGGGACAAGACTTGACCACTTCCCCCCCAGTAACTGGGTTTTACTACATTGTGCCCTGTGCAGTGTTTTATGTTCACCTTTGATACCTCACAGTGTGGGGCGAGCTCCTGTGTCTTTTCTACTCAAAGCCCATGGTGCAATCAACACAAACTGCCTTCCCCAGGCCCCAATTGGTAAGACAACATGCAGGCCCACCTGTAAAGGCCCGCATTTAGAGATGAAAAGAGGACAGGCATCTGCAGGGCATCCACTCTCTGTAATGACCGCCAGCAAAAGGATGCACATGAAAGTCTGAGTCACTCGTCCAGGCCCCTGAGTGAAGCTTTTACTGGGCCTAGGCTTGCTTTGATCCCTCCCTTGGAGAGGCCAGGAGGAAAATCGCATTAAAAAGGTGAGGGTGGAAATCTGATTGCCTTTGTGTAAAAATCTGTAATGCCAAGCCTCCATTTTGTTGCTGTCGCACATTGTGTAGGCTTGATGAAGCCCAATACTGCTGGTGCTGAGAGAGTGCCTGCACACAATGCCTGTATGGTGAAGCGCACAACATTCGATAGAAGTCAACTTGACCTTATTACAACTGGGTGCTGTCTCGTTTGTGACAAGGTGTTCATTTGACTTGAAAAAATGTCACTTCTGTATAAAAAAAGTAAGCAAAAACACTATACAAGTTTCATAAATGTGATTCATACAACATGTGCACTAGAAGTTATATGATAGCTTAGCATGAGAAACAGACCAATGTTTATGTCATTATTCATTGATAATTTTCCACTCCATTGAGCTGTTAATCATTGAGCCAGTGAGTCTGGGCTCTTTAACCCTCTGAGGTCTGCTATCGCGCCGGCGCGATAGTCTCGCTTTTTTCTTATCAGTGCAAAAGAAACTCAAAATACTCTGTTGATTTTGATCTTACATATTAAGTGTTGTACATCATTAGATCCTGATAAGTGTCTATTTTTTTTTGTGGATACTCACAATAAAAACAAAGTGTTGTGCTTTTCGCCAAATAAAGAAAAACAAACATGATGCGCGTTCTGCCTTCTCTCTGTCAGTGAAGTCCATTCTGAAACGCGTCCTAAGATTAACTGTAATTCCGCGAATACTTGTCATACAGGCACGAGTGTTTTTCCATAATGAAGCTTGAACTCTCTTCTTTTAAATGAATTAATTTATATAAAAAAACAAATATTCTCAGCTTATGTAATCTGTATGAAAAGAGAGAGATGTCAGTATTTTTCTTTCCAGCTCATTATACCTAATTATGCGTTAATGTGCCACGC